>NQVE01000067.1:2800000-4281718 GCA_003260385.1 Cuscuta australis
TACTCCCTGTGTCCTAAAATTAACTTCCCAATTTGACTTTTGTGGTCAAACTTTTTAATTTTTGACTGCATATTACGGGAAGAATACATTGAATTTCTTCAATTTTCATCCGTCTCTAAATTTATTATTTGAAAGAAATATGTGGACAACCTTACTTCTTTCTATTCGAAATAAATTTTGACCACACTATTCACCTTTTATCTTTAACTTTTCAATATTTTTTTTAAATTTTATAAGCCTTGTTTGGGAACTACATTTCCGATTAGCGTTTTAAATAAAATTTTGATAGTGTAGATTAATTCTGAAAACACTAACGGTAGCTTTTGAGGAGGTCAGTGCTAACCTCTAACGCCAATGCTAACCTCTAACGATGATGCCAAACGGGGACGTAAAGTGAAATTGTCTAATTTGAGGAGGGAGGGTGTGAAACTTTTTCAGTCAGTTCGGATACATTTCTGGACAATTCACAGCAACCTCAAAATTGAACAAAACAAGGAAACTTCAAGAAAATCATCTGCCATCTTCATTCAACTGCAGAAGAGATAAGGGTAATTAGAACAATCAGTATTGATTTGCTCAATCTGTCGTCACCCTTACTGAGGAAGGCAGCCAGACCGGACCTTCATAACCCGCCCCCTTCTCCCACCGATCCAGTTCGTCAAGAGGAGGAGAAAGGCCACTCGTCAAAGCAGCTGCTGCTTGAGCACCACCATTGCTCATCCAGCAGCTGCCAGTCTGCCACCCTGCCACTATAACAAGACATCACGGTGTTAGACTGCTGTAAAAACAGCACTCAACTGCTCAAATTTTTAAACTTTTAGGCTTGTTTAGGGTTTATGTTTTTCAATTAACTACGTTTGTAGCAAAGCAATTCTATAGATGTGTAACTTATTTAGTTATTTGAACAAAGTGAAAAGAATCCAGCTTAAAAGTTTGGTAAATTTTATCTTGATTTTGTCATTCAAATCCACGTCCCAAATATGACAATCACTTCCTCGCCTTTTAACTGTAGGATTGGATTTTCCTAGTTACCAAACAGCCTAGCCGAAATGTTTAATTTTGTTGTGTTTGGTTGGAGGGGAGGGAGGAAAAGTGTTACGGAAACCTTTTAATCCTCACCATCCATATCCTTTCTCTCCCATGCAAACCAAACACGGCCCTCCTATAATATATGAGGGCATATTTAACTTCTTTTTCTTCTGATCTTATTGAGCCAAAGAGAGTTGGAAATGCGTATTCATATTTTATTGCCATAACTGATTTCCATTATTTGGTATGCTGTTGTTATTGAGTAATTATTATTTCTGAATCGCATCTTTGGATAATTTGCTTTGAAATGATGATTATTGCTGGTTCTCCACTGACCTATTTTTCTCAATACCCGAGCGGCTAATTAAAGATGAGATGACATGATTTACTATATTCAATGTTCACAGGCAGAATATTCCATGGCAGAGATTATAATGAAGTTTTTCATCGCTTCCATGTGTATGTGGGCAGTTCCTCTTGCAATTCTATATGGGTTTAACCATAATTTGTTTCCCGGTAAACATCGCTCTCTTATTCAACAGACTTAAAAATACGAAGAATCTCAAAGATCTTGCAGTGAAATTTGTTAAACTGTTTTCAAACCCGAAATGCAGTGAAATTTGTTATAGCAGGAAATGATTGGTTGAGGTGAGGAAATATGATATAAAAGATGTGGCGATACTATAGCTGAGAGGCAATCTTTAATATACCCATTGTGTTCTTGATCATTGTTGAATTCATTTTTCGATACCTCATCTTGTTATTATGCTCTGCTTCGTTCGGAACAGGTGTGAGTGATATGTCACCCTACTCTATGACATTGCTGAGCGGCATCCTTGCTGTCGTTTCAGTCAATGTGGTTATTGCATTTTACATTTGTATGGCAATGAGGGAACCCTCAGACAAACACAGGCCAGATGTTAAATTCCTGGCCGATGCCAAGGCTAGCATAAATCAATCGGAACAAAACGAAGCTGAAAATTCATCGGAATGCCACTCAAAAGAAGAATAGGCGATTGGATCTTTGCAGTCCGAAATGGTTTCGGGATCCTTATTATCTATGTGCTCGGGAGGGCCTCCATTGATTATGAGCTTCCATCATAGCGTTACAGAACTAGCTTGTTGTATTTCCAATTACAATTAAATTAGAACAAGTCCAATTATATCAGTTTCATTCATACTACACTAAACCAATCAGATTATGTCCATTCAGATCATATTCAATCAAATTATATATTGTTAATGACATATCAATTTTACATCAAAATTTAGACTGTTATAATAAATAGACTAAAAAATAAAGTTAGTTGATTGCACAAAGTACATTTTTATACAACACTTTATGTATGATTTTTAAAAATCTTTATGGTAACTGCACGGATACCAGTAGGAACGAAGGTAGTAGTTTTTTTTATAGTTCCATGCGGTTAATCAGATGAATAATAACTCTATTCTCTTTTAACACTCCCATTTGTTTTTCAAGTAATATGTTGACCAATGAAATTCTTTAAAATATTATACTCCGTAGTAAAAAGTATTAAAAATATTACTCCCCCCATTTCAAATTAAATTGCATGTTTACTACTCACCATTTCATTCATTTTCTTTCTCTTTTTTTTGTAGTCATTTGATAGAATAAAACAGGCATGTTACCACTAGTTTCGTATATCTTTTAATGTAGTATTTTAATATTTAATTTTTATTTTTAAATTCTACATCGTTTTTCATATAAAATAATTTAAAAATAATTTCTCTTTTTGGTAGCATTTTCTCTTTTTTTGGTAGTCATTTGAAAGAATAAAATAGGCATGTCACAACTAGTTTTGTAGATCTTTTAATGTAGTATTTTAATATTTAATTTTTATTTTTTAATTCTACATCGTTTTTCATATAAAATAATTTAAAAATAATTTCTCTTTTTGGTAGCATTTTCTCTTTTTTTGGTAGTCATTTGATAGAATAAAATAGGCATGTCACCACTAATTTTGTAGATCTTTTAATGTAGTATTTTAATATTTAATTTTTATTTTTAATTCTACACCGTTTTTCATATAAAATGATATAAAAATAATTTCAGTCAAACATCGTAAACCGAAACATGCAATATAAATTGGGACGGAGGGAGTATATAATAGTCTACTTTTTATATTTTAATTCATTATATATTTATATACATACCTATTCAAACATTTGATAGCAAAGCAAACTTAAACAGTTAATGAACAATATTTTTTAGAATTATTCAAACATATCAATCTGTGCACAATATATACCTATAGAGGGTAAAGAAGACTTCCCATTTTTGGATTTAGAATTATATTTCTCCATAAAAAATTGACTTAGGGTCATTCAATTTCATTGAATAATTTGTTATGAATTTACTTCTCTGAATGAACTTTATTAAAGTATTTAATTTTGCTTATCCTTGTGTCTTCTGCTATATTGAGTCTTTCTGTAACTTAAGCTTGCTAATTTTTTAAACTCCTTTGAATCAAATCATCAAAACTTACCTCCTCATCCTCCTCTTTCTTCTACTCTTCTTATTCCCATCTTTCTCCGCCTTCTTTTTTCTCTTTCAATTCTCCCAGAGATGGCGATGGTGGCGGGTGGTAACGGTGGGGTTGGTGCGATGGTGGTGGGGGTGTGGCGATTCTGGTGAGAGCTGACGGCGATGATGAGAGCAAAGGCGGTAATGATGGGGCTGTCAGCTATCGAGGCTAGGGCAGGCGATGCTGGGGGCTGGGGCAGTGGTGGCTGCTAGTGGGGGAACTATGAAGTGGTGGGGATGCAAAGGTATTTTGGGCATTTTCATCTTCAAGTCAACACTCTAAAAAAATAAAAATAAAAAAGTTAAAATGAAAAGTTCATTCCCAAGGGAGTAAATTTTAGAGAGAAGACATGTCAATCTTTTAAATCTTACAAGGCATCAATTTTTTGGAGTACAAAAGATCATTAAAAAATTTCCTAAAATATCAAATATGTGAAGCATTTTTAAAATCTACTTCCAATTTTCATGGACATCGGACGTACTAATATTGTGCTCTATATTTACTATGAATATTGCTATAATGATATCATTATGGCTTTGTTTGACATTAATTTGAGCATTTTACTAAAACAAATGCGGTTCAGTTTAGATATTCAAGCTTCATTAGAAACAAAATACGACTAAGATACTTCCATAGTATGAAAAAAGAAAAGATGTCACATACCGTAATATGTCCGAGTACTCAACGAAATTCAAGCGGAATCACGTTCAACTACAATGTAAATTTGGTCCAAACCTCGGTTTAGACTACAAAAACGAGCAATCCAAGAAGTTTAAACTGGACCGCACAAAAACGTCTAGGGACGGGTATTCCCAATTTTCTGGTTAAGCTTGCGCAACCTTCTATTTATCATCATCACCCTGATGGCACAGTCGATGAACTCCGAATGGGCACGTGGTGGTGCTTGGCGGAGTTGATGAAGCAGTTGCATCTCGCGTTCCAGTTGTTGTCCCAGCTGAGCAAGCTCGCGCGCAATAGTGGCAGTGTTATCCATTTTTCCTGAAAATATGTATATACCGGTCAGATGTTAGTACGCTATCTGTGCCAGTGCAGGAAAGCAATAACAAAAACACACATTTTAGAAAGAAAAAATACCTGAAAAGAAGAGGGAAAAAGGGATCAAAATGATTAGAAATGCCTCCCCATATGCTAGAAAAGAAAAAAAAAAGAAATCTCCCCGCCTCAGCTTCTGAAAAAAAACATTATGCCATTAAACTATACAAGAAAAGGCAATGGAAGTAACAACCAAGATATGATGCTGATGTGATACATAAGAGGAGTTGCAAGGAAGAGTTTACAGTGATCAGATTAAAAAATGATGAATTTCGTGAACCTTTCACTTTACCTGATCATTAGTGTGCTGCGAACAGGCCATCACATGGTCGGTGCATGAAATCCATGGATCATACCACTGCTACATTCTCTATTGCAATAACAACCAGCACTGGAACACATGCCAGACTCATGGAGATTAAGAACAAGCAGAACCGCAAGCATACTCTTACTCTCATATCCACGTCCTCTGTACCGACAAAACTTCCTATCAAGCTTCCTTCAAAATTGTCTCCACCAGATTTTTAACCGAGACTTCAGCAAATAAAGTTGACAACAAAACAGTCCCTGACCTGTAAACTCAAAGATATGATAGTGCAAATTCATTAATCCATTGCCTATTCAATTCATACTACAAGTTCATTATAAACGGGAAAATTAGAAAAGGGCTATGCCGGCCAACTCACATTTCATCAACATTTAAATCATAAATCCCATTGACAAAAATCATTACAAGGAGACAAGAGGATAGGCATCTGAAAGTTCTACCCCATTGACAAAAATCATTAGAAGGAGACAATGTTTTTTGTTTAATTTGGTATCAATTTCTTGAGAGCACAGCAATTAATAGATCTTAAATGAAACATATCAGTGAATAGAAGGCATTGCTAATAGATTCGACCAACTAGGAGGAAAAGATCTCAGTGAGAACGCAGAAACTTAATTGAATTAGACAGATTCATATATAGCAATCACGCAAACCATTCATCCTACACCCATTAGTAAATTTTCAAATTTCATGAAGACAAGATCAGCATCCCCACTTCTCATTGTGAATCAACCACATCCATCCTCCAAATTTTACTGTGCGAGCAATCAAGGTTAAATTGGAAGATAAAAAATGATGGCAAATTGGATAAATGATATGGGACAAATTACGGCACGCACACAAAATCGATGCAGGAGAAGAATGAGAGAATAAAAACGGCCTAAAAGAGCGGCAATAAAGAAATAAGCTCTTAAAAATGAGGTAATGAAACAAAAACCCAAATTAAGCCTAAGAGGAGAGGAACACATCCAATTTGAACTTCCATCAGTATCACTGACAAATTGTTGTAAGGATTGTACATCGTCTAAAAGAGAGGTCAGGGATTCGTTGCATATAACAGCCTACTGAATGATCAGATTCAGACCAGACTCTTAGTGATGTGTGTGTGTGGGGGGGGAGGGGTGAAGTTGGTATTGCACATTGTAGACCCACTCAACCATCCTACCCCACATCCCGATCGCCAATCTCCCTCCCTCCTCTCTCTCTCTCTCTCATATAAACACATGCACACAAAGGAGATAAAAAGAATAATGTTGCACATTACTTTGCCAGACAACATTTCTAAGGTTTATTGCTATAAAGCTCTCTCTGATAATTAAGGCCCTCATTTAGTAAGGTATGTTTCAACTTTGAAATTCTGAAACGGCCTACAAATCTTGAATGAAGTTATCTATTCTTAAATAGATCATTTCACACTCAAAATTTGTCCGTCTTAAATTCAGTACGGACCATTCAGTTGATTGAAAAAATTAAAGATGAAGCTATCTTATTATAAATAGAAATATTTGCACTAAATAGCACCAAAACCTAAGTCATTTCTCTAAATAGCACTTAAATTATTGTATTCCCCAAATAGCACTTAATAATTTCTATAATGTCCCGTGATGGCAAACATTTACTTGAATAATGACTAATGGATAATGACTAAAAGTGCTACTTTGGGAAAAAAACACATGTAATGCTATTTAGGGAAAGTCATTATGTTTTAGTGCTATTTAAGTAAATTCTCCTTATAAATATGCAAAGAAATGAATAATTTCATCGAGACTTGTATAACTAACCAAAACTTTCAACAAGCATAGTAATTTAAAATTACAGACAAATTATCGTACAACTATGAACTCTCCACTGGGCACAAACGTTTGCCCAATCACTGGACTTAAGCAGGCACATGAAAGTAGAGCACCTAGATTGCTCGAGTAAAATGATTTATACTATCCAGATATCAAAAGCAAAAACACTTGCTAAAATTAAAAGCTTAAGATTGATTGGAATGGATGGGCTACATCATACCATATCCACAAAGCACTTGAAAAGGATGCATTGTAGAATGAGATAGGTGATTTTGTAGAAAGAAATAAAGTAATGTATTAATACATCATTCTTAAATTTCCAACACTAATGCTGGGCGATTTTGTAGAAAGAAATAAAGTAATGTATTAATACATCATTCTTAAATTTCCACATGAGAATCATTCACTTTGGGAGTTTGGGGTGTAAGACACGGAAAATGATTGTTTACCTTTCACTCTTTGTTCATACGCAACCGAATCACACATCATAAGTTCTGCACAAGAGCTGTCCATCCATTGGATCTTATGGATAAGGATACAAAAGGAGTTGCAGAATAAACAAATTTATCAGATCTGCAAAAAATGTTGATGTCATAAAGCCACAATTGTTAGCTCTTATAACAGAGTCTTTAAAATCACAAATTACCAAAACTAGGACTCCAGAGTCTGGTTTATAACATCTAATCAAACTTTGCCTGACCTACAAACTCAAAGGCATGAAATAGTAGAGTGATTGATCCATAGCATGTCCAATTCATTTAATAAGTTTATTATAATCAGGGATGTCATGAAAGAACAATGTCCGCCAACTCACATTACATCAACATTTGGACGAAAAATCTTATTCACAAAACCAATAGCAGACAAAAGGATAGGCATATGGCATTTCTACACTGACATTCCACGCACCTCCCTGTTGAGGACCTGTCAAAGGGCACAAAGATTGCAAACGAATGTGTTTGGTTAAACTTGGTGACCATTTCTTCGGATTACCAGCTATGAGGAGGTCTTAACTGTGAACTCATCAACTTAATTACTTAAAAGAGCAAGCTAAGATAGGGCAATATGATAGAACATCGATCAAATTAGACAGATTCATATATCCATTCGTAAAATCCATATAAACTTCATAGGCATCCATCAACCAAAACTTTAAGATTACAAATAAACTATTGACAAAATAATTAGTATAATGCCCGTTCTACCTCCTAATCTTTACAGTGCGAAAGATCGATGTGAAATTGGATGATAAAAGACGAAGACAGATTCAATCATTTACGGCGCGCGCACACAATATCAGAAGTGAGAGAAGAATGAGAACGAAAGAGAGGATGGAAAGGACCTGAGCGCGAGCGGAGATCTAGAAATCGCTCCCGCCAGCGGCGGCGCTGGCGGGGACAGCGGAGGCGGGGAAGCCGGATACACAAGCACTTACCAAAACAGTTATTGAGGAAATTCAAATTTTTCAAGCGGATTTGTGTGTTCATCCAAATAGTTTTGTTTTATTAGATTTATTATATCAAACATTTTTAAAATATTACATTAAAAATAATATATAATATAATATATAATACTCCCTCCGTCCACCTGTATTTGTTCACATTTTACTTTTGGAATTCTTCATCTAAGCACTTTGACTCATCAAATTCTCTCAATGTGTAAGCCTAAATATAGTCATTGTGATCTTGTTTGATTTGTCTTAACATATAGATTATTAATATATAATTTTTATAATTTTTTAATATACAAATTACAAGATAAAATGGATTAAAGAAGTGCATTGGATGGTGTGTAAAAATGAAAGTGGACAAATACAGGGGGACGGAGGAAGTATATATTTTATTATTTTATCTAATTAATATATAATATATATTTTATTTAATTATAGGTCAAATGTTAAAAATGATTGACAGAAAAAAATCAAATATGAACAAATACTCAGGAATGAAAGTAGTATTTGTTTGATCTATTCATCAACTTATTTTTTCACATTATTTTTTATTAGAACCTTATTATATATTTTTATTAAAATAAAATCAGATTATATTTGATTAATCAAGAGCAGATCAACTTTTTTTAAACGAAACGACCATGACTCTCATTAAGCTAACGAATTCAATACAAAATTAGGTGAAGCATCCCAAAATCTATGATCAGTCTCCACTCGTCTAGCAAGATTATAGACAACTAAATTTGAATTACAAGAATAAAAACAAGAGAACCAAAGTCAAAACTACTCGAAAAAGCCTTACACTCGATGTTAAAAAGCCTACATCGTTGTTATGACTCATGATTGTAGATTTGCAAAGAAGGAATGACTTTGTCTTAAATAACTTCCAACGGTGAGGAGCGAACATCGATGTTCAAGGGTGAACATCGCTGTTCCAAGCTCTACTGCCAAATGAAGATTTTCTCAACTTTGGCTCAAACATCGATGTAGCACAACCTACATCGTTGTTCAGTGATCTACTACCAAAATCAAGATTTCTTTATGCCTAGCCAAATATTGATGTTCAACTTCTAACACCACTAGTTTGAAACCTTATGCCAAAGTTGGAGTTTTCAAACTTGGCCAAAATAGTGTTGTTGGAGGTCCTACATCGTTGTTGGGTCTGGACGCCAGAATCATGGTTTGGCAGCCAATGCCGAAAAATGATTCCAAAGATCAAAGTTTCCCAAACTAAAAAACCAAGTGTTGGAAACACTTATCTGTTGTGTTTTGTGAATAAACCAAGCATAAAAACTTAAAAACCATGTTGTTAAGATGAAAACCAAGATGACCAAGTTAACAACAATTTTCATGGTTTTTTTATACCAAAGACCAGAAAACAAAGATGGTTTTTAGAAATTTTTTATTGGGAAACAATTTAAATATGCCTAGAAGTAAAAACCAATCATAAACGGTTGAAAACCACTTGGTATATTTGGACGCCAAAAATCAACGCTGAACAACGAACATTGTGGTTTTGGTTTGGGCAACAACCAAATGTTTTTGGCAACTTAAATCATGTGTGAAAAGTATTTGGGTGATGCATTGATATCATGATTTTCTAAAACATGTTTTAGCTTTTGAGACCAAGGCTTGAAAACCAATGTAGGTCTTAATCACAATAAGACCAACTCAATCCTAAGTCTAATTCTTCATCTTGATCTCTGTTCTTGAAGCTTTTGCATCTTTTGCCAAGTATTGTTTTATGCCTTGATATCTTCAATGAAGCTTCTTCATATCCACGACAGACGGCAGTTTGGCATTCATCAAAACCAAACATCACTTTAGTACAACATTATTGTAAAGTGTGTTCCAACAGCCCTTGTCGCTAGTTGTTGAAGTCTTGCGGGTGTACATCTATCCCTCGTGCAACTATTTTCATGTGGCTACAGCTGGAAGCCCGTCACCTCCCTCCATATCTGAGTTGAGAATGTCTCATTGGTCGTGCCGAGATGAGCCCGTGCTCTCAGCTTGTGGGTGGCCGTCCTCTTTTGTGTGGGATCGAGAGCAGGTCCATCGTGGGTACATGCTGGTGACGTGGAGTCAACCTCCATCACAAGCAAAAAGAGTAATCATACAACATCATTAATTTAAGGTAAATTCACTCAACAAAAACACATTGCACATTGTAACATTTTTAATAAATGTAATTAAAAATAAATACTTTTATAAAAAATAAATAAATTCAGTTATAAATATATATTATAAAGTAATTAAAAAACTAAAATTTAATACAAGTTTTTTATGCATTCTTACTCGACAAGTTTATCATTTAGTTACAATTTATGTAGCTTGACTTTTTTCAACGATTAAAATTATAATTTGGGCTGTACTTCAAAGTAATAAAGTGCTATAAAAATATAAGTTTAAGTATGTTAAAGTCATACCAAATAAATATGACTTAATCTTACTAAAGAATATGGAGTAGAAAATGAAATTATATAAATAATTTATTAATTTAACATTTTAGCGGTATCGCTCGGTTTGATATTTTTTTGTTTTTATTTTGTAGAAATACAAAATAAAAAGTAATGGATGCGGTGTCATACTTGTATGGATATAATAAGAAGTGAAAACATATGAGCTAAAGTTGGAGTGACACCTATTGTAAAAAATGACGGAAACTCGTCTTTGGTGATTTGGACATGTAGAAAGAAGATCAATAAGATATCCGGTGAGAAGAGTTGATCAAATAGTGAATAGAAATGTGACTAGAAGAAATGGTAAAAGTAAGTGGGTGTTTTCTGTGCTTATAAGTCGGTCAAAACTGCTTATAAGCAGTTTTTAACTTATAAAGCAGCTAATGACATGTTTATGTATATTTATAAAATGACTTATAAGTTTCTTATAAATAAGTAGGTCTTATCAACTTATTTTTAAGCTAATTTTTTTATTTCTCCATTTTTGACGAGATTATTTACAATACTGTCCTTCATCGTCTATGAATATTTCTAAGTGACTTATCTGTTATTTAAGTCATTTTACTTCAATGAAAGGATATTAGACTTATAAACAGCTTATAAATAAAGAACTGCTTATTAATAATAAGTCAATAAGCACTCACACAAAAAAACACCCCCTGAGAAGACTATGAAAGAAGTGATCAAGAAAATCTTCGCATGAATGATTTCACAACATATATGGTACATGATAAGGCACAATGATATCATTTAATCAATGTAGTCGATTCCACATAGTGAGTTAAGGTTTTGTTATTATTTTTGGAAACCTGTCCCGTATCAATTTTAAAACGATCCAATTTAGGGTATAATCTACTAAAATTGTTTGAAGATCCAATTTCGCTTCGCTATAATGTCAGTCAGGTTCAGAACAATATTTGAATTAGAGGTGAGCATGGTATGATATTTAGCTCATACTAATACTGTACCAAATATTTCGGTTTGGTATGTTTCGGGATGGTTCAGAATCGGTTTTAGTACAAATCAGGACTTATATATACACACACCTAATTCAAGCTTTAAATTGTCACAAAATCATATACTTTGGAAAAATTGAAAGTGTATTTAAATAAAGAAATACAAAAAACTAAAAATAGAATACTAAATGCAAGAAATGCTAATGATACTTAGTTTATATTCACAAACTAAAGTGAATGAACGATAACAAAATGATATTTTATATGTGTGTTAATATTTTTGCATTCATTTACAAAAAATTGAAACTCAAGTAAATATACAATGTACACATAATAAATTTGAATCAAATTTTAAAAATAAACGTATTATTTAATGAAAAAGTATACCGTAAAAAAGTATTATATTTATAATATATTACAAAGTACGTACTATATATATTCGGTTTGAGATATTTGGTATGAGATATTATCTTGTACTGTTCCTAAATATCGAACCAAACATTCGATTCGGCACGATTCGATATTTTAGTAATCTTGTTACAATTTTTTGTTTTTCAGTTTAGTTTTCTCAATTTTCTTGAACATTTTCAATATGAGCACTTGATCACTCCCAATCAAGAGAAAAAGACTAAAGTAGGAATAAAAACATGAAAATATATTTGGTCAATATTTTTGCCCAAATTACAAATCTTTCTTGGGAATTTTTTTGCGGATAAAGTTACTTGTACCCCAAGCTTTTGTACTCTACTTTGTACACCGCATGTTTGAACCAAAATTTTGTGTTGGTGCTAAACTAATTTCTGTTAACGCACCAACACTTTGTGCTCGTGTAAATTTTTGTTAACGCATCAACATTTGTATCGGTGTAAATCATCAAAATGTATGTGTATAACTGCAGTGTACAAATGATGTACAATTTTTTTGATGTAATTGTAGCATATCCTTTTTTCCCCTTGTCACCCCTCACCAGCAACCAGCGCCATTTCTGTAATTTCCATTTTCTGGTTTGTTTTTGTTTTGGGGACACAAGAAGATTTTATTTTAGGTTCGTATATACATTTTCTCCATTTTTGAATCTTCGGATCTTTCTCATTCCATAGAATCTGATCCCAACCCATTCTATAAGTAGTATAAACACAAGTTTATAGAAACATTTGGAATTCCATTGGTGCTCTGGGACGATCAGGGGCAAGGAGACGGCAATGGAGAGTGGGAATGGAGGGGGGCACGATACTGAAGGCCCCGAGGAGAATGCGGTTTTCTCGCCGGGATCACTGGGGCGGAGCAAGTATCGGCCGGTGGTGGCGCACGATGATCGGGCCGTGCTCGAGATGTCGTCTATTGATATTGGATCTTCCTCTTCTTCACATCTCCCTCACGATCTGAAGTACGGTACTTTGTCTATCACTTCTCTCTTATACATTACTAATTACTAAGGGCACATTCTTTTGGGTTGAAACTTTAAAGTGAGTTTGGAAGAAAGTGGGAGGAGTTGAAGAAAATGGTAGGGATCGGAAGAAATTGGGAAAAGTTGGAAAATGTTGAAAAAATAAAGTGTTAAAAAGGTCACTCAATTAAATGACCACCAAAAAAATATGAAAAACAGTAATTCTGGATATATGATGTTATTTTATATTTATCATAATTAAATACATTTTTAAGTCGTTGAAAGAAACTAGGAGTTAGAAGAAATTGGAATGAGTTGGAAAAAGGTGGAAGTTAACTCTTCCAAGCCAAAAGAACATGCGCTAATTAGTAAACTATTTATCTTTATATCTCTCTTGTATTGAGTATATAGTCTAGTTTTCTAACCCCAAAGTCCCTGAGGCAAGAGTGAATGAAATTGAATAAGCTGGCCTGCTCTTGGTCGCGGCATGTGATGGAGAGGAACCCCCTCTTGAGGTTCTGGGGTATCACCCCTCCATTTCGATAAAAAAAAGGAAATGAAATTGAAGAATAATTGTAGGCAAAATAGGTCGCATTTGGAGGAGGGTTTGTGTGAAAGAATGAAGCTTATGTACTGCATTATCAATTTGAGTTAAATAGCTGGCCCAAATAAATGGATAACCACAAAGACATTTGTTCTATTTTTTCTTCCCAAGTAGTAATGCATTGTCCTTTATAACTGAAGCTACATGAACATTGGCATAACTCATAAGCATGTTTGATTGGTTCATTCTGCACAGCTGCTGGTAACAAATAGGCAATGCATTCTTTCTGTTCCTATGCAGAGTCAGGAGTATGTGATTGATTTTGTGATGCCTTGCCTGCTATTAAATGCATGTATGATTGCTTGTTCCTCTTTGTTTTGATGAATACTTATTGAGGCATACAGGTTGTATAAATACCCTAATGAGGCATACAGATTGTTTTCTAAAGAGGGGTAGTTAAATTGGATACGTACACTACCAAGTACCAACGATGAAAGATTGAATTAAAATACTCTAGAATGCCTATAGAAAGGTATTTATACAGACTTTTGTATTCCAACAGCAGATATATTGTTTTTGGCCTGCATGTTGACCAATTTCATAGTTCGTAATACTTTTGTCCAATCGTTAATACTTGGTGGTGTTTCTGTCCATTTCCCCTTTTTTATATGTCCCACTATTTTTGTCGCAAACCATATTTAGTAATATTTGTGTAACTACCTTTTTCTTACTTTTTGACTTCAACCACACATTTTTCTGTTTATTAAATTGCATATAACTAACCTTTGTTCAAACAATAGTGGGGGCAAAGGGAGCAATTTTTTATTAATATTATTTGAAAATAACACTTATAAGAAATGCAATACTTTATTTTATTGATTTTAATTTTTATTATGTGTTTCACAGAAAAATAATTAAAGCTATCATTTTTAACACAAGCCTTGTTTGGGAACAACTTTTTTGATTAGCGTTAGCGTTTTGGATAAAATTTAAAGGTGTAGGTTATTTCAGAAAACGCTAACATAAAGGCTACTGTTAGATAGTCTTTTCAAAACGCTAATGCTAACCTCCAACGTTGATGCCAAACGGGGCCATAACCAAATTGTCAAAGCTACACACCATTTATTCATTCACTCAACTAAATTATAAAATATTATAATTTAAAAGCTAATTCATCATTAAATATATTGTCAAAGTTACACACCATTTATTCATACTTAGTTTTCTCGTCGAACAACATCACCTTGGGCTATGCAGTTCTTAATATAAATGTCCAAACACGCTGCATTTGTAATTTTGTAGCAGAGAAGTGTGAAACATTGCAATTGTTAGCACCATGAGCATTGGTGACAGTTGGCAGATGCAACCCAAAAACATTCCAGTAAGATCCTACAAGTAGGGGATGAGAGTGTGCATGTACTATGGGCAATAAAAGTGCTCTACTAATCTTAAATATGTTTGAACAAAGAAGACCAATATTTCAGACCACTGACCACTTGAGGGGTAAATGCGTGATCCACGAGGAAACCCTTGAAGAATTATATTTGAAGCAACTCCAAGACATTTTAAAAGCCATTTAGGAGTCAAAACTAGTTTAAACTAGTTTGAGGATTGGATACCTTACCCCTACTAAAACAAAGGTAGAGACACTATTTCGAAAGACTGCCAACTCAAGCATAAAAGACAGAAGTTAGTACAAATGAACATACAGGGGTAATACAAAAATAAGGAAGGACACTCAACTAAGCAAACACCTAACTATAAATAACTAATCCTGATGACCAAACACACATAGAGAACCTACCCTACATCCAGTCTCTCGTGCTGCCTCTCTAGTGCATCTTTACTTCTAATCACGTGCTTAAACCATCTCAACCTAGCTTTGCGCATCTATCCTCCCCAAATGCCACTCCCATCTTATCCTGGTTGTCCTCATTTCGAACTCTATCCATCCTCATATGATCACACATCACCACATCAGCCTCATCTTCTGCACGTGTGCTCTTGAATAGTTAACATAAAATCAAGATTGTCAAATCACACAAGTGCTAGCAGTTGCCAATAAAGAACAGTCATACTTGAAGAATTTTCATTTAAACATTTGTCAGATGTTGAATAATGGATAACTTCAGAGAGCTCATTGGAAATGAATTTTAGTGACAAATTGTATTGCCTAGTTATTTCCCCTCAAGTTTCTTGTCTTTTCATCCTTTACCAAATATATTTCTAGTTTCTAGTTTTACGATTAATAATCATTTACAATTTAACAGGAAACTTAAAGTTGGGGAGCAACCAAATATGTCGTCTGATGGCAGGGAAGGTATTTTACCTAATCATGTGAATAGGGCCCAGATGGAGTCCAAATTAGAACTATTTGGCTTTGACTCTCTGGTCAATATTCTGGGTCTTAAGAGGTGAGAAATTAATTTATTACCTTTGTTTCTTCTTTTATATCTTGTATTAAATGGTTTTGGCTTTTGATAGTTATATTTATCATTTTAATTACTTCATTTTTGCATGATATACATAGCTTAATGAGTCGTGTTCTTTCAGTATGTTAGGAGATCAAATGCCAAGCCCATCACGTCTCCGTGATGGTGATGATGCAACTATCACTATTGGCAGTCAAAGGGTAAATAGTTGCACTTTGAATTTTCTTTTTTAAAGATGGTCTATGCTACTATTTTCTAATTATGCATTTTCTTTGCTATTATGGTGCTCAATCGCAGTTCTTCAGCCAGTTTTCCTGATCAGTCCTATCTCTTTCCAGTAGTTTCTTTTCCATGGCATGGTTGCTACAATTTCTGTCCCATTGTATGTTGGAATAATAATGGCAAATGTGAGAAAAGGTTTGACTAGGAATAATCTAGATAACATCCAAGTGACCAAGTCTTTACCTCTCTCTGATGAGATTAGTTGGTTTATATTCTTTGAAAAGGTACTTATAACTGCATATATTTTCTTGAGGATTCGGAGATAGCTTGTAATGCCATAAACAACACTTTGGAGAGCAAAATAGCTTGAGGATGGTGTTCTTCCATGAACTGTAGCTTTGTGCATAAAGTGAACTTTAAGAAGAAGAAACAACCAGAAACTTTAATTTGATCCGTTTGAGGACCCTGATTTGCTGCTTTTTTGTTTTTTGTTTTTTTGGACACCTAATCCCATCCAGGCAATCTACTTGTGGCATTTTTTTGAGTAATTTAACCATTGTGGGGTTGTTAGAATGTGTGCATCTATGTGTTCATTCTATGTAATGGTTAAGAGTTCTTTTAAGCTTTTGAAGGCCTCATTCATACACTTCGATGTCAATTACTCATGCAGCCTGCTGCTGTCAAATCAGGAACACTGATGGGAGTTTTTGTGCCATGCCTGCAAAATATTTTAGGAATCATCTACTATATAAGATTTTCCTGGTGAGTTTCTCACTTTGATTTTAGATTCATTTCCAATTTTCAAATCCTTGTCTGATTGTGATTTGTTAAAAGCTTTTAGGATATGTGATTTTATATTCTGAGTTTGCTTTTGTTTATTGGGGTTGAGTTCATTAACTTGGAAATACACGGCTATTACTAGTTTACTGCTGGTTGGTTTAGTTGACTATCTGTATATTCCCTCATTCTTCGCGTGTGGTTTTCACTAACAGATACAGTAAGAGAGAGTAACAAATGAAGAAAAGAAAAGAAGGCTGTAGAGAAAGTGGATTTGATTGATTAAAATTTGTACAAGAGTAGCCCATTTATAATAGGCTAGCTAAATATACTAACCTTGCTAACTAACGATGTGGGTTAAACCCATAAGGCCGTAATACTTTTCATTTCTCAACACCCCCCTAAAACTCAATTTGGCAAGCTTGACTAAAAAAGTAAATACTCCCTCCGTCCGAAAATGTTCTTCCCATTTGACTATTTACGGTCTCCAATGTTGCACTTTGACCATTAATATATATATTTATACATAGATATATTTTTTAAAAAATTGATATTTCAAAACTACGTTTCATTCGGAATATATTGATATTAAACTTATATCATAATTCATAATACAATATTTTTTTCCCACAAATTAGAGTCAACGTTTACAAGCTTTGACCAAGAAAAGTCAAATGTGAAGAATATTTTCGGACGGAGGGAGTACATAAATTTATTCAAATTCGGAACTTTAAAACTAAGGGAAACAACATGTCATTTCAAGATGGAAGCTTGCTTAGAAAACAACCTAGTTGAATCCCACAAAAGTAGGGTCTAAGGAGAGTGTGTGTACGCAGACCTTACCCCTGCTCGAAAGTAGAGAGACTGTTATCAAAGAGAACCCCGGCTCAAGCACCACACCCAATCACGTAGGCAGCTTGACCCCAATGTTTAAAACACAGAGCCGCTGTTTCCGGATGACCCATAATGAGTGTCAAAGTTGCATTGACTAACTGCTACTTCACTATTAAAAGAAGTGTAGACAGTTTAAAGGTCAGTTTAAAATAGTGAATCTTTGGCTCCATCAGAGATGATAGAAGTGGAAGCTTGCTTAGAGCTTGGAATTAATTAGTCTTGCTTTGTTAGTTCTTGAAAATTGACAGAATCACTGAAGAACCACTTCAAAAGTAGATGTCTTGTTGACAATCGAATGAAGAACCATAGGGTGTAACTTATGGGGAAAAAGAAATCAACTGTAGCGCGGACTTTTATGTGCTACCAATGTACCATCTTAGTACTTTTGATTAACATGACAACCAGACTTGGACAAAGAGTTACTTCTTTCACAGAGTTCTTTTGACATCTCCGTCACTAAGGAACCTTAACTAATTAGAAGTACTTCAGTACTCCCACAAACAACAATATCCAACATCAACAAGCAGTAGTAGTTCCCCAAGGCACCTATAATTCCAAACTTTAAACACCATATGTTTTTTTTGAAGCAAATATAAATCATACATTCAAAACTAGCAGATCAGAAAAGGTCCCACCACTGTCTGAGCTGAACTTGTGCGACTGCACAATAGTGACAACTGAAGCTCAGCTGGTGGTGGCAGGGGAGACCAGCAATGTGGCAGGAACCACATAGCATGAACGGCTCTGGGCTGAAAACAAAGTGAGAAGCTAGCCATAATAGTGCTGGAATCTGGCCACCTTAACTATAGAGGAAAAGAGAGACCGAGATATGTTTTCATCAGATATGAGAGATGACAACCTGATCCAAGAAAAATAACAAGATCCATGGTCATATCAGTGCGAAGTGCAAACCATGGTCAAAACAGAAAGATCAATTAGCTCACAGCAGTCTCTAAAGATTCAACTCAGTGTCCATAAACTGAGTAGTATGAGGAGGTGCCTCTTGCGGTGGCATTAGAGGAGCTGCAGCAGTGATGGCGGCGAGTCGCCGGCATGGTTGAGATAGAGCTGCTAGGCCGAGGAGAGGGCAGATCTTGAAAGAAGCTGCCCTGAACCACAGACGAAGAGATGATAGGTTGATACAGGGGAATTTATGGTTTCTAATAGGCCGGATTAAAAGAAAAGTTGGGAGAAGATAAAAGCCTTATTTTAGATTCCTAATCGTTTGAATTTAGGCTCTGGTACTATGGACTATGGAGAGAAAGTTGGATTTGATTTATTAAAACTAGTATAATAGTAGCTCATTTATAATAGGCTAAATACAATCTATTCTTGCTATTTAACGATGTGAGACTATACCCATAGTACTTTCCAACAAAGGCAAACATGTGAAGTTGTGAACTAAGGGTTGAATGAAAAGAATAAAGGAAAATCATGACGGGAAGAGCGGAGTAGCAGACAGGAATTAAGTTGGAGAAAAATTAGGTCAGTGCTTGTTTAACCATATATTTTCTTATGAACACATACTACATTGTGATAGAGACTAGTACTAAAAACCTCCATCTTTTTCTATGCTTCACCTTCATCATGCGTCTCATCCATTGTACACGAACACAATCAATTTATTTTTCTTTTTTTTCCTTCTCAATATATTATAAAATTGCAGGATAGTTGGAATGGCCGGTATTGGTGAGTCATTGTTGCTAGTTGCATTTTGTGGTTCATGTACATTTCTCACGACAATATCACTCAGTGCTATTGCAACTAATGGTGCAATGAAGGTACAATGGAATTTTCTAGTATACTTTCCACATGTTTTTTGTTGAAAAGTAAGATTTCATTAGTTTCGAATTCTATCTTTTTATAGGGTGGTGGACCATACTATCTTATTGGGCGTGCATTGGGCCCAGAAGTTGGTGTTAGTATTGGACTGTGTTTTTTCCTGGGGAATGCAATCTCTGGAGCTATGTGAGTATGCAATCTGGTTCTATTTTCTTTCTTTGAGGGTCTATATATAGAATATGACAATGAACTTTTCAGTATGCTTGCCTAAATTCAGGTATGTATTGGGAGCTGTGGAAACCTTCTTGAATGCTGTACCAGCAGCAGGAATTTTTAGAGGTATCATATCTATATGTACTTATAATTATGGAAGAGAGAGTTCTGTGTTGCTAATGGATGAGGCCATGGCCCATGAGGGTTTTCCCCCAATCTTGCCCTTTGAAATATTTTTCAATTTGTAACAATACTTTCATTTTGATTAATTACTTGGTGCTGGTTATTTTATATTAATGCTCGAGGTAGCCTGATATTTATGCCCATATTAAGAATTTGAGTTCCACTCAAAATTTCAGTAATTTCTTCTTCTTTTATGAGTTCCAACCCTTAATTTTCATTTCCTTGTTTATTAGGTACAAAGTTTCATGTCTTTGGGTGTGTGTACCTGCACATTCTTGAACAAAATCATATCATATTCTTGTTTGATTATGCAGAGACTGTCACAAGAGTTAATGGTACAGTGATTGCAGAGCCCATCACGAGACCAAGCTTGCACGACTTGCAGATATATGGGATTGTCGTGACTATTATTCTATGCTTCATAGTATTTGGAGGTGTCAAAATGATAAATCGTGTTGCACCGGCTTTCCTTATTCCTGTTTTATTCTCATTATGCTGCATATTTTTGGGCATATTTTTGGCGAGGAAGGACCATCCATCAGGTTAACATTGCTCAGCCCATTTAACTTATTCATATTTATAAGTTCTCTTGCCTCTGATAAGATGTGCGTTGGGATACATGTTACAACATTTCTTATTTAGGTAAGGCCATAGGGCGGTGTTTGTGTAAGCTATCTGAATATGTGCCTTTTGTGGTTTTAGAACTTTTTTTTTCAAGATGTGTTTTTTGATTGAGATATGTGGTGAGAGTGAGAGTTACTCCCTCTGTCCCACTAAGTTTGCAACATGGGATGTTGGCACACAAAATAAAAAAAGGAATTAAGTGGTTGATATTAAATATGTAAAGTATAGATAAGGTAAGGATGATTATGGACCACACAAACATGACAAATGTAAAATGGGACATAAAAAATTGGTAAAAAGAGACAATGAGAGTGGGACAGAGTATACAACAACAACAAAGCCTTATCCCACTAGGGCACTAGGTGCGGTCGGCTACATGGATCAAACGATGCCATTGCGCCCTATCGTTTATCATATATGGTGTGAGATTGTTCACACAAAAAGCTTTGCAGCTTCTCATTTTAGTGTTTTGAGCTTTTATCAGAACGCTGCACCAAACACTCAAGATGGGATTATGGGAATATAAAATATTTTGTGAGCCAAAGCACTTAACCAATCATTGGTAATGAGCATTATTTGAGAATGATTGCATGCATGTCTAGACATTTTTTCATATTCTGGTCATGTCCTTTCTTCTAAGTCATTCCTTAGTTTCTGAGATGTGTGAATGGAAAGTTGCAGGAGGGGTGAGGACACCTAGAGCCTTCACTGCCAAGGTGCCACCCTCAAAGGGCTACACACATAGATATGTTTGTGTGGGCGTGTGGGCGTGGCCGTGTGGTTGCTTTGGTTTTTAAAATGTAATCACCTAACGTGATTTTATTATATTTCTTCTATCACGAAATAAACTTCATGGTTGGACTTCACATAGTTTAAGAAAATTGTTGAAAAATTAAAAATATGTGATTGAAATTCGTTTAGAGGAGAGAGAAATCTTGTGAGCCACACATTTCATTCCTTAATAGGAAAAAGGAGAAGTGTAAAGTTTATTTTGGGATTGAGAAAGAAGAAAAATATGTATAATATATAAGGTGCTGAACAGTTCCACTGCTTGTTTAATATTTTATATACTATATTTACATCAGTTCTAGTATTTCAGAACATATTACTTTTGGAAGTACAGATAACTTGATAAGTGAACTACAACCCTACTATTGTATAAGAAATGTGGAAGAAACTTGTAGTGATTTCACTGTAGTAACAATTCTTTCTGAAAATGAGCTTGTACTCACTTTATATAAGGAATAAGGGGATGGGACATTGTGGTGATCTTGTAATAGTGCAAAGTGTTCCTAAAAATAAGTTTGTGTTCCTAATATTTAATGAATAGGTATGAAGTTGTGAATTGGAATTTGGTTTAGAAACTATTGTAAAAAAGAACCAGTGCTATCTGATCCATGGAGCTAGAGTTCATACCCGAATGAGCCTGCACTGACAATGTATAATGTTGCATGAGTTTGCTAAATGGGTGATGTTAAGTATCAAAACAAACCATAAGTCTTGGAGAAGCAACTATTCAAATGCAATTCAGGATGTTAAAATATTTGCACAGTTTTTGTTTTTTCTAATTCCACTACTAATTCAAGGTGAAGCAAATAGTTTTGGTCCTCCACTGAGTTTTGCATATGCTATATACTTCGCTTGTTTCCATTTTGCTTGTTGCATGACATCCTTCCTGCATATTGTGTGTGTGTGTGTGACCTTTCCGGTTATGCTGCAGTGGGAATCACAGGGTTGAGTTTGGAATCTTTTAGAGACAACTGGAGTTCTGATTATCAGATGACCAATAATGCTGGAATCCCAGACCCCAATGGGAAGATATACTGGAGTTTTAAGTAAGGCATGCTACTTTATCTTTTTCCTCAGTCCCATATTTGCCTGTTATCATTCAATCAACATTTTCTGGATTTTATGTGTTGATATATAGAATGCTCTGTTCGCTTATACTTATTCTGAAGTTGATCACTATCGGTTCTCCATTGTTCTTCTCGTGCAATTCTTCCTGCAGTCAATTGTTTGGTCAATTGTTTAATGGGACGTAGTCTTTATATGATTAACTCAGCTGTGCATTTTGTTGATTAATTACGGAGTATGTCTGAAGAACTATGGGGTTTGTAGGTTGTGATACAAGGTGGTGGTGCCCTTTTTCCTCGTTTTTATTATTTAGCATCATACATTGCTAGTTAAACGGGCATGCCTTACCAATATCCTTGTTTTTTGAAAAAGGAAGTTATGTTGCTGTATATACTATATTTGCGTCAACAGTTCAACTGAATTTTTCTCTCCATCTTGTCATTAAAAAATGGATTTAAAATAATAATAATAATAATAAAGAAATAAATAAGATAAATATAATAATAATATAATATAATATAATAAAAAATATTAAAAATAAAAATAGAAAATATCAAAAATAAAAATACTGTGCTAAATAGTAAAAGATAAAAATAAAAATTTAAATTACAAATAAATAAATAATGGTAATGACGATAACAATAACAATAATAATTAATAATTATTACTCCCCCTGTACTAAAACTTTCTTCTCAGTCACTATTCACATGGTCAAACTTTAATCACCTTTTTTTTAGCTATTTTTTATTTATTTGATGAAATAATATAGTCATGTCACCTCTTGTTTTGTAGAACTTTTGATTTAGTTTTTAAATATATAGTTTTTATTTTTTTATTTTACACCTATAATCAAATAAATTGAATTGAAAAAATTTCAGTCAAACCTCAGAAACCAAACTGGGAAGATAGTTTTAGGATGGAGGGAGTGTAATAGTAATAGTAGTAGTAATAATAATGATATTATTGGTACTAATAATAATAAAATAAATAAATGAAATTAATAAACATAAAAATTCTTGAAATAAATAATAAACTAAATAATAAAAAATAATAAAAATGAAAATTTTATATTATTAAAAAAAATAAAAATAAAAATTAATGCTTTCTTTCCGCTCTTCCAACCAAACAAGGTGAAGGGAAGCCCTCCCATCCCTCCCATTCCCCTTTTCCTTCCTCTCCCCTCCCTCCCAACCAAACAGGCCCTAAAGGAAAAGTGAAGTTTATTGTGAAACAGCCCAAAAAAAGGAAAAGTTTAGTTCTTTTAGGGATGGGGGGGAAGTAATAAATAAGTTGAAATTTGTTTACGAAGCCCCCCCACCCACCCACCTACCCAAAAAAGAATCTTAATATTTATATTTCTATATTATTATGATCTAATGTCCACCGTTCTTCAGTGCATTGGTAGGTCTATTTTTTCCAGCTGTAACGGGGATCATGGCAGGCTCTAATCGTTCAGCATCACTAAAGGACACCCAACGTTCTATCCCCATTGGAACGTTAGCAGCCACTGTGGCAACTACCAGCTTATATATTTTTACTGTGTTTTTCTTTGGATCTGTGGCAACTAGAGAGAAGCTTTTGACAGACAGGTACTCTAAACTCCTAACCTACATTTCATGGAGACATTTGTTCCAACATTATTTCCCAGAACGACTGTTATTTTTTCTATGAAGTCTGAAAGATTTAGTTGTCTAGATTGAAGGTTTAAGAATACAATTACCCTATATGTGTACAGTTATACACTTAATTTAGGGTTTGTGTGAACTCTATAAGAATTTGAGTTAAGGGCACAAATCAGGATTAGTTTTAGGACAACAATATTATACAGCCCTCAAGGTAGAGTGCATAAATTATGCGTGCCAAGGTTGTTACAACTTACAAGTGTAGCTTCTCATAGGACTCTAAGAGACTTGATGCATATATCAGTTGATTAATTGTGAAAAATTACAAGTCATGCAACCATGCTTCTCACGCATGACCTTTCCTATAATAAAATGTCATTCAACTTCAATACTCCGTATTTTATGTTCTCTCATGAAATTCATGATTTGATACAGTGCTGCATCTCATTATTGCATACCAATGTCATATATGCCATGGTTCCATACTGTGGTTTCAAAAATAAATGCTTTTGCCATATGAGCTTAAATCTGACTGGCGCCTTGCAAGCCACTCAACAGTTCGAACCTCGCAAGCCATTAGACACTCTGAACCTTTGCAATCCAAACCTTGCAAGCCATTCGACAGTCCGAACCTTTGCTCACCACTCGACAGTCCTTGGCCCCTGGTCCGGGTGCCTTTTGCCACTCGACCATGATATCATTGGTTGGTGGTCTTGGCGTGTAGTACGGTATAGGTTCACAGGGCTGCTAGTGACACATGTATAAGTAACACAACAATCTTTCAAGCTAAATTAAGCTCATAACGTATTACTACTAAAAGATCCCAGTATTTCACTTGTTTTTATTGTAAGAGTTGCTTTAAAAAGATCAAAGTCTTTTTCAAACTATAAAAGTTTAATCTTTTTGCTTTCATGTTGATTTTTACTGCAATTAATAAAAAAGAATGTCCATGTTGCACGTTTAAGCGAAGCTATGCTATGCCGTGTTGATGGGTAAGGAGTATTTCTTGCTTGGTTTGTTTCCTATCATCATCCACGTGTACTGCTATACTGTTTTCACCTAGATTTCTATGACTTGATTTCTTGTGCAGATTATTAACAGCTACAGTTGCATGGCCTTTTCCAGCAGTTGTTTATGCTGGCATCATTCTTTCCACATTGGGTGCAGCTCTACAGAGCTTAACTGGTGCTCCACGCCTTCTTGCAGCTATAGCAAATGATGACATTCTTCCCGTTCTTAATTACTTCAGAGTGGCAGATGGGGGTGAGCCTAATGCTGCTACACTCTTTACTGCCTTTGTTTGTATTGGATGCGTCATTATTGGGAATCTAGACCTTATCTCACCAACAACAACAATGTTTTATCTTCTATGCTATGGTGGTGTGAACTTATCCTGCTTTCTTCTGGATCTTTTGGATGCTCCCAGTTGGCGTCCAAGGTGGAAATTTCATCACTGGAGCCTTTCTCTTGTGGGAGCACTACTTTGCATAGGTTTGTTTCTTTCTTCTGCGGTATAATAGTTGGACTAGTGATCTTGTTGATGATAATTGACTTGAATTCAGTAGGCATTATTATTATTATTATTATTATTATTATTTATTAATAGTAGTTGTAGTATAATCCCTTTGTCATGTTTCAATCACTTAAGGGGCTAGGTCGATGTATTTTTGCCTTTTTCCCTTAGGGTGTCTGAGCATTGTGTGTACAGACACACACGCATAAAAGCATTTTTTGGAAGTACAAGTTCATGCCATTAAATTATGACATGCTAACATAAACCTCTACTTTCCACAACTAGTTCAGAACTTAATGAGGGTGAGGTCACACCTTCCCCACGAGTCCACGATGTGGGATTGTGGGAGTGGGGGGTTACTAGGTTGTGGCATTTTGGTTGTACTAACATAAAATTACTAAAATAGATCAAATGATAATTACGAAAAATAAAAATGCTATAGTATTGGAAAGAGAGACTCTTGAGTCTTAAATTATACTCCCTCTGCCCTGCTGGATTCTTTACCATTACTATTCATGCGGTCAAACTATTTCCTTTTTCTTTACATATTTCATCTATCATATGATAAAATAGTATAGTCATGTCAATTGTGACCTCGTTGTGTAGATTTTTAATGTAGTTTCTAAATATATAAATTTTATTTTTCAATTTTACACTAATATTTAAATCTAATGATTTGAAAATTACATGAGTCAAACATCATAAACCATACTGAAAAGAAATCAACGGGCAGGAGGGAGCATTATATTATCCAATTTGAGATTCTTCTTCAATCTATAAAATTATCAATTGTTAAAGTATGTGCCATTTAATCAAACATTCGATTGAACTTTTCTTGATTCTTGTGATGTGAAGTCATTTATTAAATTGTAGTACTCAAGTTCTGATACAAGTCTTTTCAATAAAAATGATTGCCAGTCTATAATTATTTTTCTTGTAACATTGTTGAACGTTAAAATAATGTTATTGACTCCAGATTCAAAAAACTTTTCTCCACTAAGGCTACTCCAATATGTATAGTTAAGTACTCCGTAGTTAACAGTATTCTACAAATAATCCAAACATTTAGAAATGGATTCAACTTTTATATAAGGTTAATAGTTTGTTCTGGTTCTTTTATTTTAGCCAGAATGAGTTATTTTAAAATTACTTACCCAAAAGATAAATCAAGCTCATCAAGATCATATGTTCTATCTTGATATATTTTGAATTGTTCAAATCAACTATCAATTCATGCAATGGATTAATCAACAAGATAATAAGATACATTCTGCAAATTATGTGTGTTAAAAAGTGCTTTAGCCTCTAGGTATACTTATATGTTAGAAAATGAGGCCCCAAATGAATCAGAGGTCATGTTGTGGGCCTAAACTACCTATATCTAAGATCCTCACTCCCTGTTTGAGTACTCGTCCTTGTCCCGTGCAAAATAGTTAAGGTTTAGGACCAACATGGGCTTGATGTTTTACCGTTCATATCGTTCATATCATTTTGTGCGCATACACAAATAATAATATTATTTGTGATCCCCACTTATCCATGCATTTGAAAGTGTATTTACATGTTAATCCTTGTTTTTTTGCAGTCATTATGTTTTTGATTTCTTGGATGTTCACTGTGGTGGCATTGGCCCTAGCAACTCTCATCTATTACTATGTCTGCCTCAAGGGAAAAGCCGGAGACTGGGGTGATGGTTTCAAGAGTGCATATTTTCAACTTGCTCTACGTAGCCTACGCTCTCTGGGAGGTACATATGCTCTTTATGGAGAGTATTTCCATGTAAACTTCATTTATTGCCTTTTCTCTCTTCACTTGTTTTCCACACTTGTTTCTCTGATTGGACAACATTATCAATCTTTATTCATGTTGGAGTTCCCACATCGGAAAATAAAGAAGAATATCACTAGCATATATAGAATGGTGAAGCTCTACCTATCAGCTTAAGCTTTTAGGTTAGAAAGTGGATCCCGACTTTGTAAGCAAGTTGTTATTTTACCCGACACTCCGTCCGTTCTCGACCCACTAGAATTATAACATGGTATTGGACTATCGGAGCAGGTCCGATCTGGGTTTGATTCTTCCTGGTTGTTGGATGTGGGTTTAGCAAAAAAAAATGAGCTACCCGTCCGTGGTTTGGGTTGAGTTGGCTAAAGGAAATTGAGATGCCACTGCCCGTCGTGTGGGCTAGCTATAAGAGATTGAGATGCTAGACCCATTTGTCCAAGTGCTAACTAGGTCAGGCTAGTTAGCACTTGAGGGGGAGTGTTGGAGTTCTCACATCGGAAAATAAAGAAGAATATCACTAGGATATATAGAAAGGTGATGCCCTACCTATCAACTTAGGCTTTTAGGTTAGAAAGTGGATCCTGACTTTGTATGCAAGTGGTTATTTTACCCGACACTACGTCCGTTCTCGACCCACCGGAATTATAACAATTCAATCATTCTCTCTCCATTTCGAAAAGAAGTTTACACTTTGACTTTACAATTTTAAGTGTTGAAAAGTGAAAAGTGTGTTTTTGAAATTTGTTTAGAAGAAGGAAAATTTTCGTGAGGGGCATATTCCTTTTTTAAAAAGGGGACGAGAGAAGTATAAACTTTATTTTGGGATAGACAAAAAAGAAATTGTAAACTTCATTGCCACACAGAGGGACTGGGGGAGCATTGAATAAGGCAATCTTAAAGGTGCAGATGGAATTAAGATATTTACTAAATTAAATGCCCTTCCTCGGTTGGATTTCTTTATGGTTACTATTCACATGTCAAACTAAATCTTTTTTTATACATATTTTCATCTATCCCTTGTTAAAATAGCATAGTCATGCCACCTTTTGTTTTATAGAATTATTTATTTATTTTTTGAACATTTAAATTTTACTCTCCCAAAATGTTTAGCACTTAACGCAATATGAAACAAAAGTTCAAGTTTTTGCAATTCATTTTATTTAAAGATTGATATAGAAATAAAAATTAAAACTTGCATATTTAAGAACTACGTCAAAAGTTCAATAAAACAAGTGGCGACAAGAATATTTTATTTTATCAAATAAGCAATGAAAACACACAAATAAACAAAAGTTAATGTGATTTTGGAATAGTGCAGTGTGCTATTCTTTTTGGGATGGAGGGAGTCTTTTCCTAATTTTACACCAATATATATTTAAAATGAAATGAAAATAGCATCAATCAACCGTGTCTCAAGAGTCCAATGGGAAGGAGGTAGTTTTCCTACAGTTTCCATGTCTTCTGGTCTTTGTTTTAGCATCTGAAGAGAGATGCCAATGAGGAAAATTCTATTTTCCCCACATCTCTGTGAAAAGGTCCAAGCGGGCATATTTTTTGCCGTGAAGTTCTATACTTAAATAAGAAACTAAACTGCTTTGTGCATTCAAATAATCATTAGGAGCCTGCTGTAGTCTGATTCAGCTTAATTTGCTGATCACCAGAGTATTCAGAATAAGCAAATAAGTAGCATTTGCCTTACTTGGCTGAAATGGATTTTACCAAACACTAGGCGGTGTTCTTTTCAACTTTATATTCCAGACTCCAGTCTCCACCCTAGTCTCTGGACTCCAGTTACCACACACTAGACTCTAGAACATGTCATTAGTAGTTTTAGACATTTCAGCCAAAGAGCACTTGCCAAACAAGCTCTGGACTTTTGATATGAATTCTTCTGAGTAACACGCAAACCAAAATGCAATTTTATTTTACAATCTTTAACTTGTATGTTTTTTTCTAGGGGTTGTGGGGGTAAACTATTGCAAAATGTTTTATAATATGTGTCTGCTGTTCAAACATGGTATCACACCACAGTGGGATGTAGGTCAGTTTTACTTGTCAATGGATGTTAGAGACTAACATATGAGATTGTAACTTTATGCAGCAACACAAGTGCATCCAAAGAACTGGTACCCTATACCCCTCGTGTTTTGTCGACCTTGGGGCAAGCTGCCCGAGAATGTACCTTGCCATCCTAAGCTCGCTGACTTTGCCAACTGCATGAAGAAAAAGGGAAGGGGAATGTCCATCTTTGTTTCTATAATGGATGGAGATTACCATGATTGTGCTGAAGATGCCAAAGCAGCTTGTAGGCAGCTAAGTACTTACATTGACTACAAGAATTGTGAGGGTGTAGCAGAAATTGTGGTTGCCCCAAACATGTCTGAAGGATTTAGAGGCATTGTTCAGACAATGGGCCTTGGAAACCTCAAACCCAATATAATCGTCATGCGGTACCCTGAAATTTGGCGCCGTGAAAATCTAACAGAAATTCCCGCCACCTTTGTTGGGATAATAAACGACTGCATTGTAGCAAACAAAGCTGTTGTAATTGTCAAGGGACTAGATGAGTGGCCTAATGAGTATCAAAGACAGTTTGGCACCATTGATTTGTATTGGATCGTGAGAGACGGAGGCCTCATGCTCCTCCTCTCTCAGCTTCTTCTCACCAAAGAGAGCTTCGAAGGCTGTAAAATTCAGGTTTTCTGCATAGCAGAGGAGGATTCTGATGCTGAGGAACTCAAGGCTGACGTAAGGAAATTCCTTTACGATCTGAGGATGCAGGCTGAGGTCATCGTCATCTCAATGAAGTCATGGGAAGCTCCCCAAGGGGAGGAGCAACAAGACTCTGTCGAGGCGTTCGCTGGGGCCCAGCAAAGAATCGCTAAATACTTGGCTGAAATGAAAGAGGGAGCTGAGAGACAACAAGGCCACGGGACTCCTTTGTTGATGGCTGATGGGAAGAATGTGGTTGTGAACGAACACCAGGTCGAGAAGTTCTTGTACACCACCTTGAAGCTCAACTCCATGATACTCAAATACTCCAGAATGGCTGCAGTTGTGCTGGTTAGTTTGCCACCCCCACCCCTCAATCATCCTTCTTACTTTTACATGGAGTATTTGGATCTCTTGGTCGAAAATGTGCCTAGGTTGTTGATTGTCCGAGGATACCGTAGAGACGTTGTTACATTGTTCTCTTAGTAGCTTTTACTATATATATATATGAACTCTTTTTACCCCCCAAAGAAAAAAGAGAGTAGGATAATCCAGTGGTCATATTCCCTTTTCTTTGATGAACTCAAATCCAGGACATAAGGGGAGAGACTTCACCATTTGTTGTCCTAATTCCGATAGGAAAAGGAATAAAACATTCCTTGGTATACCCATTGTATGTCAACAGTGTAATTGTCTGATCCCCCCCCTTTCCCCCCTTTTGAGGTGTAAAAGTTAGCATTTCTTCTTTCTTTTTTTTTTTGCATCTGAGCATACATATTTTACACCATGCTTGGTGTACACTGCATTCGACACCGTCTTTTTACAAACGTTCACAGACGTGGAACAATGTCGGATGTCTATGATGTCTCTAAGAAGAATGATGTCAAATGCCGGTAAAAAATGATGCCTCTAGGATTGGTTGGATAGTTACTTGGGAGGATATATCCTCGGGGATTTCCAAGGACATTGACACTATGTTTGGTTCACAGAATTAAGAATGAAAAGAAAAGAAAATGAGTCTCTCATTTTTTCTCATCAAAATGAAAGTAATTTGATTTTCTCTTTTATTAATATATTTTATCTTTTCAATTTATTTTCCATCCACTTTTTCTTTTTTTCTTCCCTAACCAAACAAGAAAAATTATTTTCCATCTTTTTTTTTTTTTAAATTCATTGAACCAAACATAGTGTAAATGTGAACCGTATTTTTGACACATCATACAAGTTTAATGTTGTTTTTTTAAAAGACAATTAAAGAACCTTTTGTTAAGGGTGCACTTTGTGAAATGGCTAAGAAAAGTTGCTAAAATGAGGTTATAATGGTTGGGTAATTAAAAAGAAATTAAAATACTCTCTCGGTTTTAAAATGAAGTTTACTTTATTCTACTTTAGATGTCTATAAATGAGGTTACATTTGGTCACTATTTCTTCAAGGAAATGAATATGTGGCTCTTGTAATTTCTCTATTTTTAAAATAAAATTAATTGATTTTTTTCTATTTTCACCAAACAACTTTCACTTTTAGTACAGAGTAAATCACTATAATAGTACTCCTTTTTTATTAAAATGTCGTGAAAATATCTTCAATATTAATCAAGATTTTATCAAATGAGTAGCAAAATTAGATAAAAATGCGATTAAATTTGATTATTTAAATAGAAAAAGAGCAATTTATATTTATAATAATCTACGTAGTACTATAAAAAATACTCGTATTTTCTTATGCCCCTGATGTGCGTCCAAAAAATATTTTGTAAAAAATAATAATATCACACAAATGTGTTAAAATAGTTTTAGTACCAAATTTAGATTCGAAAAATCCTCTTTTTTAACTCATGAACTAATATCAAATTTTTGATAGTTTTTTTTGTAGACTCGCGAATGCAATAATTTTTTAAATTGGACGGTGATAAGGATGATGAGTATAATAAAGTGTACCCATGTGACATGTATATCCATGAGCTCATCATTTAATCTCTTTATTCTTACAAGATACAATACATATTATAATCATTTTATAACCATTTTATGTATTAAGATTGATGAAATAAATATACTTAAGAATCACAAAAAACTTATCATGTGGCATATTACTTAATTCTATTATAATCAAATCAGATCGGATCAGATAAGACCAGATCAGATCAAAAACAACTTTAATTATAACTGTATCGCAATTAGATCAGATCAGGCCAGATCAAATCTTCAAAAAATCAGATCAAATCAGATCAAGCGAACTGGATGCAACCTTACCAATATTGTAAAGGTTTGATAGCTACTTTTTCTTCTCGTCTTGCGATGCATGCAGGAACCCAACGGTCAATATGGGTTTAAAAGATAGTTATAATGATAGTTAAGCTTAACGTTAAATTTTCCATATTCAATTTACTCGTTATTTACACATGCATGGCATGATACATATTGTGTGAAAATACTATCCAAAAACGTACTCTTAACACCTTATTTTATAAACTACTAAAATAAAACTTTAATAAATTTTGTTTGTTAATATATATATATATATATATATATATATATATATATATATATATATATATATATATATATATATATATATATATATATATATATATATATATATATATATATATATATATATATATATATATATATATATATATATATATATATATATATATATTAAACATTAAAAATGAAAATGAATAACGTCAACTAAATACACCTCATGATGTATAGTAATGTTATTATTTAAAAAAATTATGTTTAATTTTTGAATTTAAAATAAACATTATAACTATATTTTAGAATTATCCACCATTTATTTTATTTTGTTACTTTTTGAAAAAGATTATATGAGTTTTAAAATTACTTTTATAATATTTTGAAGCTGTGATTTTAATTATTCATTGATTAAAATAACTTTAATTATTCTTAAATTTGATGACCAATAATTTTGTATAAACGTTCCATTTCTAATTATGTACTCCCTCCGTCTCAAAAAGAATAGGACGGTTTGACTTTTTGGGAAATTAAGGGATGGATATTTTGATATTGACTTTCCAAAAATAGCCTTGATGTGATGGGTAAAAGTATGATGTGATGGGTAGATTATTAGAAAAGAGGTATTATGTGATAGGTAGGATATGAAAAAGTAAGGGGTAAAAGACTAAAAGTGGTTTTTTAATAGAAATGTAACGGACTTTACGGGACGCAGTTTTTTCTAAACGTAACAAACTTTTTGGGACGGATGGAGTATTATATTGTACCAATATGTATTTTCCTGTTCTAATTTTTTTATCTACACAATTATTTTAAAAAGAAGATTATGTAAGTTTTACTTTTTTTAATAGAAAGCTATATATAAAATTTAAAACTACACACCATAAATTATGTGCATCATTATTAACACTGAAAATTTTATTTTAAAAAATATCATATCTTATTATTAAAAAATATTTAGATAATGCATACTAATATTTATTTTAAAATTAAAATAAAAATTTTATTTCTTCAAATATAATTTTATCAATATGTTACAAACTAAAAATTCAGAATATATAAGAATGAGATTAAAGATAATTAAAAAATAGCAGGGTGAAAGTAGGTAAATGTGATATATGAAGAACAAAAAATAGGTAAAAATTTAAATGTAAATAATTGATCACACATTTAAATCAAAGTTTCACCACTTCAACTCTATACCCTTTTAACCATATTAATATAAATGATAAAAACTTTAAACAATTCAAAGCTTATAAACACTTATAATTAACATTAATAATATGATCTTTTACACACTTGAATGAGTTATTTAATGTTTTACGATTTCATTAAACACGTTTTTTTCCTATTTACATGTTTTTTAGTGTTAGTACTTTATAAGAGAACGTTTTAAATATATATTTACAACACATATTTTTTATTTAAAAAAGTATTTTTTTTAAACAAAAAACCTATAAAGAAGAAAACCAAACTGCAAAAACTGAACCGATCAACCAATGGTTTACATATTTTTTTTTAATGTAAAATCAAAACGAACCAAATCAAACTTTTTCCTTCAATTTGGCTAAAATATTAACGTCTCACCTCCGGCCTGGTGCCTAGGTTTTTTCCAGGCTGTTTTTTAGTTCTCTGTGTGGACATATATGTAGTTATTACATTTTTTAATTATGACTAATCTATTCTACACATCTCATCATACTCTTTTATAAATTAAGAGCAAAATTAGAAAATAACACCAAAATTACTCATTTTAAGAGCACACATTTTTTGAAACAGGAAATGTTTTATGGGACGGAGGGAGTATTTGTTATAATTAGTTTGGTTTGGTTCTTTTTAATTTTGGTTTAGGTTTAATTCGGTTGCACACATTTTTTGTTATGGTTAGGTTCTGGATCCGTTCAGAACAAATCAGATATACATTGGTTTGGATATATTTAAGTTTTAGATATATTTCGATTTGAATATATTTCAATTTCAAATATACTTCGATTTGGATATATATTATTTTTACATTAAAAATTACTCCCTCCGTCCCGTTTAAATCGTTTATTTTTCACTTTTGGACATATTTAAGACGGAGTAAAAATTTCATGCTCTTATTTTTTTTTGTCATATCACATTTACCAATCGATCTTCAATTCATCAAAATCTTTTACTAGTTGATATTCTAGTTTGTCTATGAGTTCTCTCGGCTCACAGTTGCATTTTTGGGAAAGGAACCTTTGAGGTTGGATTCCTTTATCCGTTCCCAAATTTTATATTTATAAGTTTTGTCTAATGATATGTGTCCTATTCATTTTTATTTTATTATTTTTTTTGGGGTAAAAAATTACATACTTTGACAATAAATTGAGGATATAATAGTGTAACTTACTCACTTTTCTAATAAGTAAGAAATTCAATTTATCTCAAACTACCTACTGAGTATTAGTAAATGAAATAAATTTTTGGTGGACACTGATAATTTAAGTACTCCCTCCGTCCCATAAAGTGTTACCCATTTTGACTAAAGTAAAAATTAAGGGAGGGATAATTTTGTGTTGACTTTCCAAAAATATCCTTGATGTGATGGGTAAAAGTAGGATATGATGTGTAGATTATTAGGAAAAAGGTATGATGTAATAAATAGGGTTTGAAAAAGTAATGGGTAAAAGTGGTTTTTTAATTGGGTAGGAGATTGTGGGACACAATTTTTTTGAAAGGTGTAAATCTTTTTGGGACGGAGGGAGTATGATGTTGTGGCTCAACGATTGTTACCTCGTTAAACGCTCAGTTCTTGTGGCACGAGCTCGGCATATTCCTCGGAATCCGATAGTTCCTTCAATGTTTTCAGTCAATTTCATAAGTTTTTTTTTACACCAAGATAAGCAGGAGCAATGGTGTAAAAATATGAGATTTTTTTTTTAAAAAAAGATTCTACCTCAATCAACGTATTTATTTTCCTCAACAAAACAAAACCATGTTGTTAAAAGAAAAAGCATCATCACATTTAGAAAAAGGCAAGCACATTTCTTATGAGCAATGCTAGGTTCACAAATGAATTGGTCACAAATTTACTATTTGTGGCTTAAATTCTTATTTTAAATTTATTTTAAACTACATTTTTTTATTAAAATTCACAAATAGTAATCTTTGAAATTAGTGAAAATTTTGTATGTGAATATAACATTTCTTTCTTCATTGATGCTCATATGCCATACCCATTTTGGATTGATATCGTTCTTCTTGTTGTATTCCCTCAATTACATTAGGATTTTCCAAATCTTTTTATTTTTTGCGTCCCTCAATAAATTTCCACTTTCGGTCAAAAAATAATAATGTTTTCTATACTTCTTTTTTGAAATAAATACCGTATCAATCAGACATTGTTTTAATTTCTTAATTTTCGTGCAAATTGCAAATAAAAAAACTAAAAAGAAAAATATACAACTAAAACAAAAACAAAAAGATATACTAGAGTTTTCAATGAAAATTAAATGCTGTGATACATTTTAGAACAAAATAATCAAAAGCTTCACAAACTTACCATTTATTGTTTAAATTTTCATTTTAAAATTATTTTACACTATTAATTTTTTTAAAAGTTCACAAATAGGAAGTTTGTGAATTTTGTGACCATTTTGTTTGTTTGTGAATCTAGCATTGTTTTATATTTTGAGATAAACACAGTAAATGAGATTACATAGAGATTTTGTTGATTTTTATGACTTTTGGATAGTACATAGTTACATACAATACACTGAACTCAGAATTTGAAGTTAACGAATGAATGTTAAACACATTAATATTAGCTTTTCTTAGAAGCACTTCTATAAGCAGAAACAAATTACAAAACACAAACTCAAAAACAATCTTTAAACACAACCGCAAACACCCTCGAAGAACCCTAATATTCCCAGATGGATCTTGTAAACCTTGAACGAGAAGATGAAGAACACGATGATGAAGAAGAAGAAGAAGAAGAAGAACGTTTTCATTCGTTCGTTCATTGATCTATAAATGCGTTTTTCTGGTGTTTCGCGCGGGTTTTTCCCTTTGCATTGTCAGGCTTGAGAGCGTCCGTGCTGTTCTGGTTGCTAACCGATCCCTCCTGGGCACGGCACATCTGAGACGACTTCAGTTTGAAACCAAGCTTCTTCGAGACGTGGGCCCACACGCCACCGCTGGTGGTGGGCCCCACCGCAGCCGCTGCTGCCTTGGCAGTGCCGCGACCCAACTGCTCAATCTCCTGCCTCATGAGGGAGCACTCCCTCTCCAGCTCGGACACGCGAAGCCTCATGCTGTCCATCCCCACTCTCAAGACCTGGTTTTCCCTCACGGCCGTTGCCCAGCACCCTCCTTCCGCCGCCGCGGCAGTGGGTCCCACACCGCTGCCTCTGTCCTGGAGGTTTTCCGACGACACCAGGAAGCAGCCAGCGATCGATGTCCTCAGCTGGAGCTGTTCGAAGAAGAGGACTTGGACTATGACCCTCAAAGGCAGCCTTTCGTTCTGCGCTGCGTGGGTGCAAGCCTCTAAGGACAGCTTTTGGCAGTCCATCAGCCTGCACAGGTTTTCCCGGTCGAATTCGGGCAACCATGGGTGTGACTGCAAACCACATATATCATATCAATTCAACAAAAGATTTATTTTGATTAGGCTGTGTTTGGGGTATATATTGCTTTTCAAGTTGAGAGTTCTATGTGCTTTTCAATGCTTTTGTACCACGAAATCCTTTCCATAAAAGGAAAGAGGTAAAGGAGTATAGTTTTGAAATGGACAAAAAAAAATGATATGAATAAAGGAGATAGGGAGCATATATATAATGATAATGATGTCTACTTTGCAAGGGCAAATAGAAGAGGGGCAAAACAGGAAGTGTACCTTTAGATAAATGTCGATGGCGCGATAGAGGCCGTCATCCAAGGGCCTCGCGTATTCGGGAACAGCAGCAGCAAGAGACTGAAACTTGGGAAGCTTCAAGTTAACGTCCGGTGCCACCTCAGCAAGATACCCATCAATGAGCTTGGCCACCGTAGTGATCGGCATCAGTGACGCATGCCCCACCACTTGCCCGTCATCAACCGCCGAGCACGGAGGAGACTCTTCGCCTGCCCCCTGATCCATTGCCAAGAAATGCTCAAGAACCCGCTGCACGCAGTCGACGTTGTACAGAGTCTCCATGGAATGGGAGAAAGTGGGCATCAAGAGGTCCTCAAGAGTGGCCTCATCGAGTTCCATCCCTACCCTTTTCTCCAAGTTCGACACACAAGTGGGGTCCGCCCTGAGAATCATCGCGGTTCTAAGAAGCCCGAAGAGGAATTTCGGCGGGACCATGTCTTTTTGCATGGGAAGTAACCTCTCTATCTCTTCCAACAAAACCTTCTGCTCCTCTTCAGAACTCATCCTTCCTTGGTAGCTAATGGGCTCAGCACTTGTTTGACGCCTGTTTAGCCCGGGTAGGTGTTTTTTCGCATAGTAACAAAGGGAACCGGCTAATATCTTTTGGCTAATGCCACGCAACTCCATAGCTGAAACCAGTTGTTTGTAGTGACTCAAGCTTAAGTTTGACGCATCCTCGTACCACCAATCCGAACTTGAAGTTTTGGGCCTTGCACCTGTGCTTATCCCATTCCACAAGACACTCCCTCCCGGGCTTTGCATGGGCGCGCTGAGCTCTGTAACGGGCCATCCGAATAGGTTCGGGTCGGTACCCGCCTTTGCTGCCAGTGAATCAATGCACCTCTTTGCAATGTGGAGTTGGTCCGCGTCGCACGATTGGAGAGCTCTCAATGAGTCTTTCCAGCTTCGGAGGACAACTTGGTTAAGAAACGTTTCGGTTGTGGAAATAAGATTCCCCTCCCCATACTCTTCGCTCATCACAAGATGCTCGGCAGCACAGTTTAGGTACACGACATTCGCTGCAGTGAGTTCGAGCTTTACGCCGTAGCAGAACTTAGCCACAAGTTCAAAAGTTTTTGCCCCACCGGGAACATCATGGAGCTGAATCACACAACAACCGTCTTCTCCCTCTTCGGATGCCTCTGCAATAAGTCTTTCCATAACCCCACTTCTTGAAAGCAATGGGAACTGCACTCATTAATCAAGTTATGGAGATAATACATATTTAGTTACCAATTCTAAGATATTACATAAGTGGTTCTCAATTTTTGAAAACTATTCCGTAATTAGTCTTTTAGGCCAAATATGACCAAATATTTTTTTCCCAGTCTTTTAGGACTGATTATGGAATAATTTTCAAAAATTGAGGATCACGAATGTAATATCTTAAAAATTAGAGACTAAATTTGGAAAACCACATGTTAAAAGGGACCGTTTATGGAATTTGCTCAAGAAATAATATTATGCAAGTTAACCGCTTTTGGTTTTGAACAAATCACATCATGAAAGATGACATTTTTTGGCCAAGTATAATGCCTAGAGTGGCGTAAACAGTGGTTTTAACACGAGAGACTTGTTGTATAGAACAACAACAAAATGTGGAATAATCGCAACAACAAAATGCTTGAAATATACCTTGTGGAGATGGAAGGACATTTCGCCAACCTCAACAACAATATCACTTGGAAGACCAGTTGTGCAGAACCTATGGTCGGAAAAATGGCAAATTATTGAAGAATTACTTGCGAATTCACATTAAGCATTACATTCAAAACACTTCACTAAGAATCACATCTCTAAAATGCATTTCCCCATCTAATTCAACTTAGAACCAACGTATAGGCGCTAAACCAGAGTTAGCAAGCGCCTACGCTTACTGGAGTGCAGCGATGCAATACATGACAATGTAATTAGAACAATTGGAACAGCACAACAAATTCAAAAAATAACAATGAAGATGGGGGAAATTGTACACTAAGCAACACCAGATTTCAACAGAGAATGCTAGCAGTAAACAACAACTTTGAAAGTACTGCGAAATCTACAGATAAATTAGAAGACAGAAGAACATAATGAAACCCCAAAAACACTTAGATGACAGAAGAATATAATGAAACCCCAAAAACACTTAGATGACAGAAGAATATAATGAAACCCCAAAAACACAAATGGGTTCTCATTCAACAACATGATATGAGATTGAAGAGAGAGAGATTTGAAATGCAAAAAGAAGAAGGTGATAAATTACCAAGCTTGCCCTTTCCTCTGGAACCCATCTGCCTTAGATCCCAGCTTCATACAAGCCATTCCTCTCCACAATGCTGCAAACCCTTACCCTAAACTTCCACACCACCAATTTCACAGAAATACCCTTCAAAAACTTCAATTTCTTGGAAAGAATGGAGAAATTGGAGATCCCCAATTCAAAAAAACCCTCCAATTTCCACTGCCAACCACCCAAACACACCCTACAACAACCCCCCCTCTCCCTTCCAATCGATTCTTGAAACCTGAAACCCACTCCAAAACTAAATATACAATAAATGCCCCACTTGTGAACAAATAAACCCCTCCCAAAAAAAATCCAAGCTTGGAAATGTTTAGGGGTCAACTCCTCAGAAAACCCACACTTTCCATTAACGGCGAAAAGATCCCAAATGGCAGGCTCTCTGAGAGAACCGAAAACTCTTCTTCAAAGCTCTCTTTGTGCACGTGGGCCCTTAGTTTGACTTTTAAGGTATCTCGCCTCATAAATTCATCGGAGGACATTTATATGACACTCAAAAGAGCTGTTTTTAGCTGTGTTTTTTTCATTCTTTCTTTCTTACTTTTTGGATTTTATTATAGTGTTCCTTTTATGTGAGTTGCGTGGGGTGCCATTGGTTTTTTCCAGCGAGGCCACGTGCCCACGTCCATGCCGGATTTTGTCTTTTGCATTTCCATTCAACTATTTAAGCTTCCTTTTAAAAAAATTAAAATCACTTAAATAAAGCATGGTTAGTTTTGCAAAGAACTCACTCCAAACTTCACTTGACTGATGGGTCTTGCTAATTAAAAAAAAAAAGTAAAATATAATTTTTATCTCTTAATCAAAAGTATTAGGGAGTATGTTTTTTTCCAAAATCAGACTATTACATTGTGACAATATATATTGACATTCTTAACTGTTTCTTAATAATATATGTTCTGTTTTAGAATAAAAATATATGAATGTAGAAATCACACATTTGGCTATTTATGTCGTGGATCTCTTCCAATCATACTTTTTTATTATAATACAATATTTTAATTATTTCATTTACTATATTTATTGAGATCCATAATTTTAGGAGGTTATTTTGATTCCTTTACGTAGCACATAGAATCGTCGTGCCACTCCTCACACCTTACACACATTTAATAAACGAAAATAGAAGTGTATACTAACTTTTTTGGCACTGTGAACTGGTCATGTTATGTCTACACTTTCTTATGTTTTGGGCAGTGTGTTATGGTTCACAATACTTAACTACACTTTCTGACATTGTGTTATGCCCGTATACTAGAAGTGTATACCAACTTAAACACATTTTTGGCAGTGTGGAATGATCATGCTATGATAGTGTGGATAAATGTTGTATTGGGTATGACGGCAGTGCGTTATGCTCATGTTCTAAAAGTATATACCAACTTAAAATCTGAAGCTATTTATACCAACCCACACCCTACCCGACCCGATGACGACAAGAGCAACACACCACCCAACTATCTTTCTCTTGAATTTCATATGTATCTACTAACATCATATCTTTAATTAAGGTTAAAAGTTCTAATAAGTCTTGTCTTGTCTAATCATCCTCTTCAAATTCTTCTTAGGTCTACACCGTCCACTTAGATGGCAGTTCAACCCGAATTCGATCTTAACCGATTCGATCGAACACTAAAATATCCAAATCCGAATCGAGAATAAAATAATCTGAACCCGACCCAAATTTTATTACCTGAGCCGACATCGGGTCGGGTAGGGTGTGGGTTTATAATTTTACTAGACCCGACCCGAACACGAATATTTATAACTTAAAACCCTATCTACGGATATACTGACCAGTATAATCTCATTTTTTTCAATTCACTGGCACAATCACATCTCTCTCTTGGTCCTTACATCGCATCTCTCTGTTTTTCATTCTCCTTGTATGGTTCTTCCTTACATCTCTAATCTGTCTACTGTCGTGTTCGCATTTCTAATCACGCAGTTGCCTAAACATGGTGCTAGTATACCAATTTAGTATGTCTTTTATTATTATTTCTATAATTCCTCCATCAAAAAATGAGATACAAAAAGAGAGACAAAAGAATTTTAGATTTATTCTTTTTAAAATTCTTGGGGTACGTCAAATTGGTTATTAGTTAAATTATGATTCCGATTTGAGTTTTGGGTTCGGTTTGGGTTCAGGATTTTGGTTTAATAGTCGTGTTCGGGTCGAATTTGGGTTTCAATTTTAAAAGTCAGATCGGGTTCGGGTATAGTACTATTCGACCCGAACTCGATTCATTGTAATCCCTACGTTCACCACGCCCACTATCGTATGCCACTTGCATCTTCGTACTGGTGCCTCAACATTGTGCGGCTTTAGGTAACCAAATAATCCCAACCTAGCTTATAGTTAGGAATTTTTTATATATTACTCCCTACGTCCCGGAAAACATGGGAGTTTTGATTTTGAAGAGGGATTTAAGGGGAGTGTATTTTGGTATTGAATTTCCAAAAATGTCCTTTGATGTGATGGGTAAAAGTATGATTTGATGGATAGATTATTAGTAAAAATGTATGATGTGATAGGTAGGGTACGAAAAAGTAAAGGGTAAAAGTGACTTTTTAATAGAAATGAGAAGTGTTTTTTGGGACGGATGAAAAAAGAAAGGAGAAATGTTTTCAGGGACGGAGGGAGTAGTACATTAGTGATATTTAAATAAAAAATAAAGATGCTTTGTGACAATTTAAACATCTTTTAGGCAACATACTTAATTAGACTTTCTTCATCCCTAAATATTTCTCTTTCACTTTTGTTACGTCTCAAAAAGAGTTGTGTTATCGTAGTCCTAAAGTCCACATGTATAATGTGAGCCTTCACACATATTTTCATATTTTTGATTGACTCATAGTTGAATCTCAAAACATCTTTCATTTTCAACTGAAAAGTCACTTATATTCTTATTAATTTTTATTCAATATATCCCATGATATCTTTAAACTATTCTTTATGTCTCAGTATATATGTCCAGTTTGACTTTTTCAAGTCAAACATGATGAACTTTGAGTTTTAGTAAAATAAAAATTGTAATGTATATTTGTATAAAATAAATTTGTTAGACAAATATTGTTGAGAATTTTTAAAATTTTATTTCATTATATTGTAATAAAATATTCCATACAATATAAATTGAGAATAATTGAAGCTCAAAGTCTATCCAATTTGATTCGAAAAAATTAAATTGGACAAAAACATTAGGACACGGGTACTATTGGTATATCTATCACATTCAAAAATATTCTTGAAAAGTTAGAACCAAAATAGACTCGCTTATGATCTTTTCAAAGTCAATATGGGGAAGAATTTTTAGGGATATAGTGAAGGAATTATTTATATTCGGGCTTTACTCAATCAAGTACGGAGTACAATCTAGCCCATAAATTTGGGCTATTATCAAAACATTTGCAAGGAGGTCAGGTCACCTAGGAGTAATCAAAGAATCTCACTGTATATGCCATGTCTCATGTGTGTATAAAATTCAATTTTTTAATATACTGCGTAAGTTCGTGGGGTGTAGCGGAAATCAGCAATTGAAAATTATGCAAACAAATCAATCAATTATGTTGCAGAGAAGATACTGAAGCACTGTCACAGTAACAAATGACAGAGTGTGTTATAACACGTTCTCCAGCACAAGCACACACAGAGAAGCAGATGACGCAGAGGGTATTACAACGCCTACTGGGCAGAATGCTGTAATTATAAAATGCGTAAAAAAATAACACTAGGTATGTTTACGCAATTCGGAGAACTCTTCTACATCTGCAGGGCCCATGTTTGTCTAATAGCCCTCAACTAAATCACTAGATGCAAGTTACACTGGTACATAACAACATGATGAGACACACTTCTTGGAATTGTTATGACAAAACTTCTAATCTAAGATTTCTAACTCGTACCCTGTACAGATCCGCTTCGGCTATCACATCTCCACAGAGATCACGAGGACAAACGTGTTGGCAGCCCACTTGTTCAACTCTAGTTCATCTCCTGGACGTCACAATCTGTTTGGCGTTGAAGATCTCTTCCTTCATGTAAATCGTAACCTTCTTCACACATGGGAAGCTTTGGGACGTGACGGGAATGCTCTACATCAGCGTATATTATTTGTTTTCCCTCACGATCACTCCAAGGAATTCCTAGGGATCTGCTGTGTTTTTATAGGCCAATCGAAACCCAATCCTAGTAGGGATAGGTTAGTAGAAGTTGACTTGAATACAACTTCCTTAATCTTGATCCACAAGTAGCCTAAAGAATTGAGATTTTTTAACATGGGCAGCTGGAGTAATTATCATGTAGTTACAATCCCAATAGGTCTCTGATTCAGATTCTAGCTTAAAATCCCGTGCTCAGACTTCTGATCCCAAACAGTGTGTTGCAGGATCGTGTTGTAGCATCTTCTGTGTCAACCTTAAAAACTGCAACAACTCTAGAAGTCTACATAAAATAAACCTCTCCTAACAAATAGTTGTTTCTACCTAGTAAAATACCTAATAACTATGAAATTCTATTTTGCCAAGAGATTAGCCAACACCATGAAAATAACATACTGGGGATATAACAAAATGCATTTAATTTTGTACAAAAAAACATTTAATTTAATCATACCCCGGGGGATTTCACTATTTAGTCATTTTAAAATTCACCTATTTTAATTTGTATGGAGCATAGAATACCAAATTCATTTTATTTTACGTAAAAGTATGGACAAATCCAAAGCTTTATATGGGGGCCAGTACACCTTAAGTGCACTAGAATTTTGTTTATGTCAAACTAATTTTTTTCTTAAAAAATATTCTCTCTCTTTCATAAAACAATTCTTATTTTGACTTTTGAGAAAATAAGAAATTTATATTTATGATTGAATTTTCAATGATGGGTAAAAGTAAGATGTGATATTATATATATATATATATATATATATATATATATATATATATATATATATATATATATATATATATATATATATATATATATATATATATATGCATGCATGCATGCATGTATGTATCTATGTATGTATGTATGTATGTATGCTTATTTTTATACTATCCACAACTTATTTTAGTTTATTATTTCTCAAAAAATGATTATTTAAACTTAATTACATATGAATATTTATTAATTAAATACTTTATTTCAAAAAATTTATCTTATTACATTGTTTATTTTATTGCTACACATATTTTTCAACAAAGTAAATAGAATAAAGTTGGTTTATTTGAAGGGTGACAACTCAGAAGTGACATTATGACACATACACATTCTCTAATAATATTTATGTAATAAATCCACTTTTTATTATAATATTTTATTAACTAAAATCATTTTTATTAGTACTTAATTCAATGACCATTAATTTTGTATAATTTTTTTGTTTTTAAATTAACATACCAATATATATTCCACCAGTTTAAAACATATTTTGTCACTATTAGAAAACTAAAACAACAAAAATTATATTTATAGAATCTAAAAAATTTAAAATATATACGAGCCCGTGCGAAGCATGGGGTTAACACTAGTATAGATTATTACTCTTTCTGTCGGGAAATATTCTTCCCACTTTCCTTTTTAGCCAGAATGGAAATTTTCTTCTCATTTCCTAAAAGTATACTTTTTAAGGATAAATTTCAATAATACCCTTCTATTTTATCATTAATCTACTTTGTTAATGTTTTTTTAATAAAAAAATATTTAAAAGTGCATAGTATGTGCGTTTTTGAAAATTTGGTATTTTTTACTACTCCTTAATAAGCGTGTCATATCATTACCTTTTCTTAATAAGTGTGTCAAGTCAACGCGAGAAGAACATTGCTGAACGGAGGGAGTAGTAACAAATATGATGTGATCGATAGGATAAAAAAATATAGGTAAATTTGGTTTATTACATAAAAAGTAAAAGTGTTTTGGAAAAAATAAAAAAATGAAAGATGAATCATTTTATGAATCGGAGGGAGTGGTAAATTAAAGAGTGCTCTTGGTAAAAAATATGATATACCCCTTGTTCTTTCATTTTTTTCTAGATCCGCCTCTGAATAACGTGTTAACACGTGGCAAAAACTAGTGCACTATAATTTATCGATGGACGAAGTAAGCAAGATGAATATTTTAGAGAACATCAGAGTATCAATATCAAAATTAAAATGTGTAGAATTTATAAGAATAAATAAGAATATAATGACCAAAATGAATTTTTTCACTTCCCATAAAACACATTTTACTTCACCTTAAATCAGGGCCAGTCTTGAAAAATGAAAAAACAAAATTGGTGCGGTCCAAAATTTACATTTTAGACCCTATTTTATTATTTTAGAATACTTATCATTTAAAATTAATGATTAATTTAAAAAAAAAATGGGACCCTAAAATTTTAGGGGCCATGTACGGTTGGACGCTTTGTACACCCTCCAGGCCACCCATGCCTTAAATGTCTAAAATATTCTCAAAATAACTTATACCCGCAATAAACTATGAAATGGGAGTTTGTTTCAGATACTTTAAGTGGGCGTAGAAGTGTTTTAATTTGAACGATACACAAAAAATTAGAGCGAAAATATTGTGATAAGGAAGAAGTATGTTATTGTCTTTGTGTTATATACTTAAACTTGGTCTCAGTGTTGAGTGTTTTTAACTTTAAGGGATTCATTATATGCATACTCTGCAGTGTACATCCTACCATAAAACATCTTTTCTTCTCTTTGGCACCTTTCTCTCACCTGCAAATAGGTGTAACAAAAAACTTATTAGAAAATTTATTAAGAAATATTTATATGACTTCTTCCGTTTCAGAAAATTCTTCCCATTTTGACTTTTTTTAGTCAAACAGTGATATGTTTTGACTACTCCCTCCGTCCCCCTGTATTTGTCCACATTTGACTTTTGGAACTGTTCATTTAAGCACTTTGACTCATCAAATTATCTCAATGTTGTAAGCCTAAAAATAGTCATGTGTGATCTTGTTTGATTCGTCTTAACATATAGATTATTAATATATAATTTTTATAATTTTTTAATATACAAATTACAAGATAAAATGGATTAAAGAAGTGCATTGGATGGTGTGCAAAAATGAAAGTGGGCAAATACAGGGGGACGAAGGGAGTACAAATTATGAGAAAAATATATTGAATTATAATGTAAATTTAATATGATTGGATTCGTCTTAGGATATAGTTTTGATATATCAATTTTTTATAACATTTCTTTATTTAGATTATGTTTAATTTATGATCAAAGAGTGTCACTGTTTGACAAAAAAATCAAAATGGAAAATGTTTTCCCGGGACGAAGAGAGTAGGAAGGAACAACACACACCCACACAGTTACAAAGATTAATTAAAATAAGAGATACGGCCTAAAACACGTGAATAATAATATATGACAGTGCACAAAATATAACGTATGTAAATGAGTCTGAGCTACTCCCTTGACATGAGTGGTAGAAAGTCCACTTTTCAAAATTCATGAGGAAGCTCACCCAGGTTCGGGCAGTAACGAAGGTGGATACATTGGTTCAATATGTGCCATTAGGCTGAGGACGTATGAAATGACATTGTCCTTTTGATGAGCTTCAGAGTATTAACATGAAATTGTGCATTTCTTGTACTCCCTCCGTCCCAAAAAGTCCGACACGTTTCGAAAAAATTGCGCCCCGTAAAGTCCGTTACATTTCTACTAAAGAACCACTTTTATCCCTTACTTTTTCATACCTTACCTATCATATCATACATTTTTCCTAATAATCTACCCATCACATCCTACTTTTACACATCACATCAAGGGTATTTTTGGAAAGTCAACACCAAAATATCCCTCCCTTAATTTCCCAAAATGTCAATATGTACCAATAAAGAACCAGGCAACAATGGCAATCACTTACATGTGTTCGGTTTACTGTCTGATTCTTCATGTCTCCCTATATACAAAGTAAAGACTACTTATGTGCAATAAAATAACTTAAATAAGTTTTAATACGTATTAAAACGAAACAGAAAGAACATATTATTATTTATTACCGAAAGGGTTGGTATGGATTGATGAACAATTGATTGAGCATCCACAACTCCCATCTTCTCTTTTGAGAGCGGCTAAAAGGGGATAAAATAAATGTAATGTTTGATTAGATTAATTAATACCTGGGGGGGGGGGAATTTATAAATTAAGTTAGCAAAGAAAGCGCTAAAACTAATTGAAAACGAAGTTACTAAACAAAGTCCTAATATATTCATAATGATATATTGCTAAAAGAAAATTAAAAAATGCGCACTACCTCCATTCCAGTGTGTTTGTTCAGTTTGACTTTTTTCGAGTTAAACTTGACAAATTTTTAGCTTCAATTACATACTCTCAATTTGTATAGCATATTAGTACAATGATATAAGATTTTGATAGTTGGTAACAAGATAAATCCAATAAACTAATTTTTATACTAATGTACTCTCATAATTTTTATTTAATTGAAGCTCAAAGTTCATCTCATTTGATTCGAAAAAGTCAAACTGGACAAATAGAATGGAGATGGAGAAATACTTGCCAAGTATGTGACTCTTTTTATAGCAAAAATTGAGTAAAAACTAACCTCTACACATCTTCGAAAATTGCAGTCAAATCCCCATCCATGGACCAAGTCATTCTAGGATTCATGCAACAACCAATGATTTTATCCAATAATAATAATAATAATAATAATAATAATAGTAATAATAATAATAATAATAAATGAAATGCTTCCAAAATAAACAAACAAACAAATAAAAGACAAAATTGAAATGTGTGTACCTGAATCATATGCCAGACACAGCGCCATGCATTTCGAGAGAAGACAGGTGCCATTATCTCAATAAACCTTAAATTAGATTATACTTACGAATTAATAATAATAAGTAATTGATTTATTTAGAGAAGTACTGCACAATGAATCTCTTAATTCAAAAATATATATTTTTTACGCATCTAATTTTTTTAGTCAAAAAAAACATACTATACAAGCTTAATATCTTTGTTTCATTTATAATGTAATATCAAAATATGTTTAATTTTTATAATGTGTATTTATATACAAATATAGTAAATAATACGAGTATAATAATTAAAGTATTAAAAAATAGTGCAAAGTCAAAAAGTAATCTCCGTCCCATAAAACTTTTCAAAAAGATAAAAAGGTGTGCCCTAAAAATATACTCCTTCCGTTCCATGAAACATGAGATGTTTTGCTTTTTGAAGAGATTTAAGGGAGTGTATTTTGGAATTGAATTTCCAAAAATGTCCTTTGATGTGATGGTAAAAGTAGGATTTGATAGGTAGATTATTAGTAAAAAGGTATGATGTGATATGTAGAGTATGAAAAAGTAAGGGGTAAAAGTGACTTTTTAATAGAAATGAGAAGTGTTTTATTGGACGGATGAAAAACAAAGGACAAAGGTTTTATGGGACGGAGGGAGTTGATACGAACTCGTATCGGATAGAGAAGACTTAGAGCGTCTTCAAGCTCTTGAGAATATGGGACGAGGAAGAAGAAGAAGGATTGAGACGAAGAGAATCGGCGAACCGAGAGAGGAGAAGGGATTAGGGTTTGAGTTGTTTATTGCTTGATTAACTCTAAATGGGGTTACATCTCTTTATATAGGGGAGAAGAAAACCCTAACGCTAACCTGACGGTTCAATAAAAGCGACGAGGGAAAGAATCGTAAAGAAACCTCGAAGGAGCTTATAATTTCGTTCACCTAATAAAATCTACATTACAATAATAATAATAATAATAATAATAATACTAATACTATTAAATATCTTACTCTATTATTCATAACACTCTCACCCCCTTAGAAAACCACCTTGTCCTCAAGGTGGAGGCTCCCACTCATGCTTCGAGACAGGAGAGAAGATGTTGACCCAAATATTATGCTCACTTGATGATAGATATTCATTAAGCTTGCAAATTGGAGTATAGCGATGGACATAAGAGAGAAGAGAAAATACAAACTTAGCTACCAACGGTGAAACCCAATACTCGGACCCCACTATATTCGCATGGGCAGAGGACTGGATGATATCAAAGGGCAGTGAGATGTTTGCTTGCGTATAATTTACATCTACTACTTGGGCCGTTTTGGACGAAGGCACAAGGCTACATGCGATGATGGCATTGCTCAATGTTGGATCCTTTGCAACTTCTCCCTTACCCGATGCATCTACGTGCGTATCAACATCGACAAGATCCGATGGAAAGGCATTACCAATACCTTCATTAGAAACACCATCAGCATCAACTGCAGGAACTCTCATTGAATCCCCAATCGTACGCTCCACAGATTCCATGTCAGTAGATGTAGGATTGTGTAGAGTGGTTGTTGGGACCAGATCAGGTGGAACAATGGGAATGCCGAGAAGATTCCTTATAGCGTTCATCATCCTTATTTTGAAACTTTTTAACTCCAAGGGAATATCAATCAATGCCATTGGAGTACCACGCACCAAATCTTGTATCGAGCAAGAGATTTCCGCATTGAACGCATATAACTCAGAATGAGAATACGGTAGATCTAAAAGATGACGAAATAAGTAGAGCGTCTTCAAAATTTCATCCATGAAGCTTTTGCTGGAAAATCTTATGCATCACCCTATGTAAAAAGGCAAAGAGTGTGACACAATCTAGTATGAGAAAACAAAAGGATCATTATCCTAAACTTGAAAGGTATTCTTATACTAATGTAAATGCTAATTATGTTTGTATTTGTTGTGGAAAAAGGGGACACATTCCGAGGAAATGCAAGATTTTTAAAGAGCAAAGATACTGAAAAAAGAATGTGATAACAAGGATGAATTGGGTACCTAAGAATCAGAACAAAACATGTGATAATCCTTGTGTGAAAGATGTTGCTCCTAATCAATGCCATATTGGTATTGCAAGTTTGCATCAAGTAGAAAAAAAAATAGATCATTGTGGTGTTAAGAGTGCTGAATCATCTCATAAGTGTGATGAAGTGACACCTCTCAGTCATGAGAGTGTGAAGTTTATGGCTATGAAGAATCGAGCATTGGACATGTGTAAAAGAGCATTTGATGGGAATCGATTTGGTAAACTCAGATTCCGCTTAGGTCTGTGCACACTTATCTCTACCTGATCTAGAGGATGCTCTAAGAGGTGTTCATCTCCAACCTGGAATACCCTAGAGCATAAATGTTTTTGCTGGTTGTATACATGTCTTTTTATTTTTGCAAATTATTACTTTTTCAGATGGATCGTCCGAGGGGGATTCACTCAAGTATGACACAGGTTGATGTGACAAAGTCTAGGTCTATTTTGATATTCATTGTTGTAATGTTCAAGCTCGATTGAATGTTACTCTTCACTTTTTGCCCCAATTTTCTTAATAAAACCTTTGGCTTTTTTTATGCAAAAATGAGGAAAGAGGTTCAAAACACATGAGATTCGTTTTTCTCAAAAAATTGCCAAATAGGGATATTGTTAGTTCCATATTGTGTTGACATTATTTTTTGAAAAAAGAATAGATTTACTAGAATTATTTTAGCTGTTTTATTAAGACTTGGAGTCCTAGCATGTGCAAAAAGAGAAAGAGGAAAGAGCTTGAAAAGAGAATTCTAATCCTACTTGGTTTACTATTTTTGAAAAGGAAACCATGGTTGAGACTCTTAAGTACACTCTAACCGGGTTATTCTATTCCATATATTATCTTTGCCTTCAATCACGGTTTTGGTGTGCAAAAATACGAAAGAACATAAGCAGATCCGATGAAAAGAAAAGAAAGAAGGTGCAGGTTTTGACAGTTCAAATTTTCTTGACAACCTGTACGAATTTGATTATCCACGGAGACCTGACCGTTGGATTTTTCTAAAATTTTCAGAGAATGTTTCCAACACATAAGGCTTCAACCTGTTCAATTTTCAAGTCAATTAGAGTTACGAATCTTCTGTTATCAAAGTTACAATCTACATATTGCCGCTGGTTTATTGCAGAAAACGTAGCTCTAGTTTCGTCGATGATTGGCGTACCAAATCTTGTCTGATCGTGCTTTAATTTTAGGAGGAGTCTAAGGACTCGTGGAGCTTCAATCTGAACGGTGGAGTTCGAATTCCAAGGGTTCAATCTTGATTTATGAGCTTCGGATCAGCCTGCATATCTTTTTGTAAAAAAAGGCAGAATCTTTGTTTGAAGGTGTACTAGAATCTACGTCATTGAAGAAAATCTAGGAGAAGGTGTAACAAGCCGTGGAGATAGACGCAAACAGAGTTTGTCCTCAAGTCATTCGTAAGTAGACAGATCAATACATTAGAAGGTTCTATTGTTATTGATTGTGTAATTCGTACGATGATTTAGTGGAAGGATTGTTACACGGATGTGGACCTCGCAGACGTAGGAGAGTTGCTCCGAATTGCGTAAATAATTCTTGTGTACTGTTTACTGCTTTTAATTTATATTCTGCGTGTGTGCTTGTGACAGAGAAAATGTTAAGCACTACTCTGTCTGTCATCTGTTACTGTGACAGTGCTATAGTATCTTCTCTACAGCATAATTGTTTGATCTGTTTGCGTAACTTTTAATTGGTGATTTCCGCTGCAACCCCACAAACTTACTACCTTTTTTCTTTTTTGAAAATTTTTATGGGACGGAGGAAGTATATAATAGTTAAAAAGTTGGTGCATACGAATCTTGAGGCTCCCCGGGCACAGAACTTCTTTCTCGTAGCTCTCTAGTCATGGAAATGAAAAATGTCATGTTAATTATCCTCACAAAATCACACATATTTCATTACTTAAAAAACTAAGGCTCTATTTGGTACACTGAATTCAAATTATGGAATTGGAATTGGAGACAACAATTCTAATTTTGTTGTTTGGTAGCACAAGAATATCTTGATTTGGAATTGGTGGTACTAAAAATGTATTGAAATTAGAGAACTCAATTCTATCCAAATCAATTCCATAGAATTTTGACTCTCTATTCAATTATAATTCCATCAATTCTGTGTACCAAACGGATCCTAAAATTCATATACAATGCAAAAACTAAAGGCAAGTTAATTTGGTAAACCCGGGAAATAAGAGTTATGATATTGAAAGATGACATAAAATCTTTATGTGGGTGTTTAGTGAAGTATAAAAAGCGTTTCTATTTGATATTTTCTGATTTTATTTTAGAGTTCAGAATGCATTTTATGAACTTTCTCTCAAGGTCAAGGTCTTGTGCGGAAAATACTTTTTCAAATTAACTATTCTTGTTAATTAGCATTTTAAACAACTTTTTAATTGTACAAATTAATTTTAAAAACACTTAAGTTAAACGTTGTTATTAGCCTGCATTAATTAAGAGATGTTCTATAAACATTTTCTTACTTGTGAATTTCCATGCCTTGGACCCGCCTTGTTATCTGGTATGTTAAATAAACTCCCTCTTGGGGTTCCAATGCGGGTTGGGAAATTTCCAATCCGTATTTCTTTACAAGTTTAATGTACCTGAAATAATTAAAGGAGAAAATGAAAAATAATTAAACTTTGAGATTCGAGCTTAGTAAAAAAAATTACTCAAAATAAGAGTAAAACATACTCCATCCATCCCGAAAAACATGGGAGTTTTGGTTTTGGAGAGGGATTTAAAGGGAGTGTATTTTGGTATTCAATTTCCAAAAATGTCCTTTGATGTGATGGATAAAAGTATGATTTGATGGATAAATCATTAGTAAAAAGGTATAATGTGATAGGTAGGATATGAAAAAGTAAGAGGTAAAAATGACTTTTTAATAGAAATGAGAAGTGTTTTTTGAGACGGATGAAAAAAGAAAGGATAAAAGTTTTCTGTGACGGAGGGAGTAGTTCTTATCTCTCAAATAAGAATGATATATTTTTATTTTCAAAATATAACTTATCATGACAATATGACATTCTATATTGTCATCACATAATGTTTTTAGTTTTATGTCTTGACATTTTGATATTAAAAATTCTATTTCGAGGATAAAAACATAAAAAAATCCGGTTTTAATTCTTTTTCTATGAGTTATTCTTATTTGAGTCTTTCTACCATGCTTAATTAACTTGTTGAAAATAGAGATTAATGCTTAATTAATTACTCTGTCCTTAAATAAAAATCTTAATGTGACTTCACGCCTCACGGAGTTTAAGAAAACTATTGAAAATAAGAATTGTGCGGATAGATTTTGTTTAGAAGAGGGAAAAAGTTTATTGGCCACATATTCATTTATTTTTATGAAAGAAAAGCATTGAAAGGTTTATTTTGATATGGATAAAAAAGAAAGAATTTTCTTTTTTAATTCTATTTGGGGACGAAGGGTTTATACACTACTACAAAAATGATCAAATAAATCGCCTTATTTGCATCGGTTAGCGGAATAAACGTTTTAAAAGCTAAAAAAATTCGTCAACCGCTAGCATTTAAATTGGTTATTCCTAATAACCGATGCAAAAGCCCTTCCCAGAAGTGACACTACTTCTGGAAAGGAACTTTTGAATCAGTTAACAACCGTTACAAATAATAATCTCAGCATTTGAATCGCCAACATTTGCAACGGTTTCCAGCCGATTTAAAAAAGTAAAAATGGCTGATTTAAAAGGTTTTTTTTGTAGTAGTGATATATCAAGAGTGGTGCTAGGGTGACATCAAACATTTGATACCAAATGCACACCAAACTTTACACAGACACACAGACACTTAACATCTGTGCACACAATATTGGTATGATTTTTTTTGAAACAAAAGTGTTAGAATAACACCAATTTGACATCAAAATTGATACGATGAAACACTCATTGACTTTGTTTGGGAACAACGCTTTCGATTGGCGTTAGCGTTTTGGATAAATTTTAATCGTGCAAATTAATTCTGAAAACACTAAAAGCTACCGTCAGATAGCTTTTCCAAAACGCTAACGGTAATCTATAACGCTAATGCCAAACGAGACGATGTCGATAAAACAAAGTATTTAATGTGAGACACATTAATAATAATGTAAACCTTACTCTTCGGCGTCAAAATGGGCCACCCCAAAATCTTCGTCCCAAAGGAATATGTATTCGTATGGTGCAACAATGTCCGGGTGCATAAATCTTTTCGCAAACCACCTTCATGTCACAAAACTTGCATTGAGACCCAGCTATTATGATAAATCACGAGATCCACCCCAATACTTTTGAAAATTCATTTTTGCCCTCTTATGTTTTGTGTGGTGTCCGTTTCCGCCCCGTACATCTTTGAATTGAAAATAACGTCTATCGAAATCGTAAATAAAAAAGGAACTTTATTTTAGTGGAATCACGAAAATAATGCATTGGAATCTATTTAGAAGCATGAAAGGTATTGTGATTGAGAGTATCTATTAAGAAAATAAAGAACTAGTTTCTGTCTTACAAAACTTTTTTTCTTTCTTTTTTCATTCGTCTTAAAAAAAATTCTCATTTCTTTTTTTGAAGAAGCTTTCTCATTTATATTAAAAAATCACTTTTACCCATACTAATTTTTAATCTACCTATCACATCACATCAATACACTATTAATCTATCCATCAAATTCTGCTCTTACACATCACATCTAAGGGTACTTTTGCAAATTTAATACCAAAATACACTCTTTTAAATCCTGTAAAAGTCAAAACCCGAAAAATTTTGTGTGAGGGAGGAAGTAGAAACTACATTTTGAAATTTTTCTGGAAAGGATATTCATATTTGCACTCCAACAATTACTAATGGCTTACTAATGGCACTCTACCATTTTTCAAAGTTAACTAAAGTGACAATTATTATCCTTTGACCTCACTCATTCCACCAATTTTTTCTTCATATGCTGTTTTTTCTCCTCTTCAATATTTTTTAATTACTTTTCTTTAATCTTTTGATTTCTTTTTATTGTTTTAAAAATACTTCCCCTGAATAAATTTTAGTTTATGGTTTATAGTATTTTGGTCAAAGTTATTGATGATTTACTTAATTTGAATATTGATTTAAAATTAAAAATTAAATATTTAAATATTTAAAATTGCATAATAAATTAATAAAATAAAAACGTGACATTAATATTTGTAATGTAAAAAAGAAATGCATTGAATATTGCTTGCATGCGGAATGCGACGTCAATGATAAAAATACTCCGTAATTTATAATGAAATAAAAATCATGTCATTGACTTTACCCAACAATATTTAATTGGAAAAATATCAAAATAGAGTAAAACATGAAGCAAATTCTAAAAAGAAGAAGAGTTTTATGTGTTTTATCTCCAAAATACGAGTTACAATGCCAATAGTGTAAATATATAATATCAAAAAAATTGTGAAACACCAATATACAGTGTCATAATATCACAGAATAAACTCCAATTTCGAAGATAAAAATATAGGATTCTAATTTTAAGGATAAGAGTTATGCATGTTACATTCTAATTTGGAGTGATTTCTTATATTTATTTGGAAAGAATTTTTGTGATGTTGTCTAATATTGGACATTACAAAAAAGTTACATCACATTTTATCTATAGATTTTTTTATGTTCTAAATATGTCAATTTTTTTTATAAGTGTTATATCGTTATTCAAATTAAGTTAATGGAAAGCAACTTCATTAAACACATGAGAATTTTTCTTAAGAACCAAAATTTATCAAAAACCCAACAACAAATAACTAATAAAAAAAGAATAGAAAAGTTAAAAAGCAAAAAAATGGCAATATAATAAAAAAAGAAAAAGGATGACTATGAGTAAATATTAAACATGGTAAAGTTCTTAATTAATTACCATTTGGTCTGTTGAGAAGCACTCACATGAATGGCCTTCTTTGACCACTCAAACTCATCCCACTCTGACGTCAGGCCATCATAGTGAAATAGAAGGATTGTAAAATTATCTGAAAACTGGAGGATAATATATATATAATTACATATGGTACTAATGAAAAAATATACTCAAATCTCTACGAAATTTAAGAATTTTTTTTTAAAAAAAATTGTTGAAAATTATTAAGTTTAAACTAACAAAAAATTAAAATTTCATTTTGGAATAAAGAGTGCAAAATATATCCTACCATCTCCGTCTTTGAGTACTTGTCCAGTTTTGACTTTTTTCGATCAATTGTTTTTAACTTTTGACCTATAATTAAATAAAATATATACTACATATTAATTAGATAAAATAATATTTTGAAAATATTTGACATAATAAATCTAATAAAATTGTTCTTTATCAGTATCTAATATCATTGTTATTTAATTAGATTTAAAATTTATCAATTTTGATAGAAAAAGGTTAAAAGTGAACAAATACTCAATAAGGGAGGAAGTATATGGTTACACTAATGGGTATTGGAGTTATTAAAAAATCTATATGGGAGGTGCCACTTGGTGCACTAAATTATAATTTTGATCCTCCAAACAAAAGCATATTCTTTTACTTTTTTATTTTTGATAACTTAAACCCTTATATAGAATATACAAAAGAAACATTCACGAGATGTTTTTTTAATCGAGAAACATATAAATCGTACACATATAACCAAATATGATACCCAATATAAAATAAAAATAATGAGACGAACAAAAAAAATAAAAATAGATTTAAAATAATTATGAATTGAGAATTTTTTGCGTCATTTGTCCCTGAATTTTTTAAAAATTACGCGGATTTCCCCTGAATTTTTTAAATTACACTAACGCCTCCTACACTTTTAAAAATATTGCACCAATGGTCTTTCCACGCCAGATTTGAGAATACATTAATTGCATGCTCATCTAATGTAAGTATGGATTCATCTAAAGTAATCAATCACACACATGAATTTTGCAATATATTCTTCTCAAACATTATCTTCTACTCCCTCCGTCCACAAATAAATTTTCCGTTCGCTATTCATACAATCAAACTTTATCCACTTTGTTGGCCTATTTTCATCACTCATTTGATAAAATAATATAGTCATGTCACCTCTAGTTTTGTAGATTTTTTAATATAATTTTTTAATATGTAATTTTTATTTTTAAATTTTACACCATTTTTCATATAAAATAATTTGAAAATAACTTCAGTCAAACATCGTAACGCGTAATGAGAAGTTTATTTATGGACGGAGGGAGTATATTTTTGGGAGAAAGACCAAAGTAAGACTAAAACATTGAAAATATACCAAAATAGAACTTCTATGTTTTTATTCCCGAAATAAGACTTACATTACCATACATGGTAATATACATAACAAAAAAACATAGTAATTTGCACATGTACACTGCCACATTACAACATGACAAAGTCACATTATCACAGTGCAAAGTCCTATTTCGAGAAAAAAAATATGAAAGTCTTATTTTGGTACTTTTTTCTATGTTTTAATCCTATTTAGGGTGATTTCAATATATTTTTAACATATTTAAACCCTAGACATTTATTCTCGATTTAGTCGGTAACCGAATTCGAAGATCGGACATCAATCAATAAAGCTCATCACTAATCGATCAAACCTCTTCATCAATCCATGATGTATAGATTCATCAAGATCTAACAGGTATATTGACGAGCGTGTGATAAACGTACTCCTAAATCAAATATAAAGGGACCATTAGTGCAAAATTCTTAAAAATTCAAGGGACATTAGTGTAATTTTTTAAGTTTAAAGCAGTCCATTCGATTTTTAAAAAGTTCAGAAGTAAATGACGCAAAAACCTCAAAAAAAAAAAAACTCAATGAATTAATGACAAGAAAAGGACTACGGAGTATTAATTACTTTTGTCAAAGGATGAAACAAAAATTGCAAGTTAACCCTTGGGTTCTCTAGAAAAGTGAAAAGTGCACCTTTTTAACGGCAGCGTCGACCATATTCTTCTGGTTATAACCAACTGCAAATGCTGCCAGATACTTGGGTTTCTTTTCAATTAGGTCCTGCAAATATGTGTAAATTACCTACCAATTCCACCGCCCATTCATATTTATATTTACTATCATTAATTTTATTTCTTCCTTTCTCAAAAAAATTAAAGAAATTAAAATGTGTGTCAAGCGTTGACTTTAATTTTTAGTAAAATGCAAAACCAAAAGTCACAGTCATTCCATAACCAGTATTAAAAACTGGGATTCCCTAACTGTTTTTTGTTTTAAAATGAGTAAAATACACATATTTAGTACATGTTTAGGAATAGCATTAGAGATTAGCGTTAGTGTTTTGGATAAAATTTTAGCGGTGCTGATTACATTGAAAACGCTAACGCTAAACGCTACCTGTAGTCCGTAGATAGCCTTTGCAAAACGCTTACACTAATCTCTAACGCTATTTTCAAAGAAGCCCTTAGAAATTGGAAGTAAATACAAAAAATGATTTAAATTGATTTGTGATTCATTGATGCCAATAATGGTAACCTGCTCTGAGAATCTCCATAAGATTAACTAATTAAAAGGTGAATTCATAGATGCTATTTTATCAAAGAAATAATGTTTTCCTTATCCATATTTTAACAACCTCTCCAACAATGCTATGTATGTTTTACCTATTTATCCCTATATATATTTCATTATTCTACAATTAATTTTTAAATGAAAAATTTATTTTCTTTTATACTTTTAGATTACTCACACATTTATGTGTAAAAAATAAAGTATAAGTGGCAACTATTTTTGTTAAAATAGCAAGTGTATGTGTTATAAGTAGCAAATATATTCATTTTATAAAGTAACATGTAAAAAAATGGTCCCGTTTGGCATCAGCGTTAGAGATTAGCGTTAGCGTTTTGAAAAGGTTATCCGATGTAGCCTTTAGCGCTAGTATTTTCAGAATTAATCTATACCACTAAAATTTTATCCAAAACGCTAACGCTAATCGGAGATGACATTCCCAAAGAAGGCCAATATATACTTGCCTCCATAGGATTTCCCCACAATCGGCGGAGATATAAATCTGAGTTAGAAACAACAATTTGAGGAAGTAATCTCTCTGCTCCTCTTGGGTTTGATGTCACCCATATCTGATACAAAAAATATACACCTTAGTTTAAACTCTCTGGGGATAGTGTTTTATGTTTCTATTTATGGTGATTTTTTTATTTTTCATGTGCAACCCCGCAACTAGAGGTGTTCATCGGTCCAAGACCGGACCGAAGACCGAATTGGTTAAAATCACGGACCAAAGACCGGACCTAAATCTATTCGGGTTTGGACCAGACCGGACCGAAATACTTAGGACCGAACCGGTCCGGACCGATTGGACCGAATAAAAATGTATTTTTTTAATTATTTTGATTATTTAAATAAATTTTAGGTTTTGATTGTTTGTCTTTCAAAAACAATATTTTAGTCTTTTTATTTTGTAGCGTACAAATAGGAAAAAAAATAGACAACCTAAAAATAGATACACAACATAAACTACTTCTATGTAGAATAATAAAAACTAATGCGGAACTTTTTTAAAAAAAAATCTTAACAAAAATATTTTAAATTAAATACATTAAAATATCTATTCAAATAAAGCGTCAAAGTGTATTACGGAACTTAAAAAGTAGAGTTTACGTATTTAGGTGTTTTAGGTCCAATAGGGTTATTAGGTCCATCCGGTCCCATCGGTCCAGACCTAAATCATTTCGGGTTTGGACCGGACCGGACCGAAACCCGAAACCCGAATTCCTAATTTTTTTGGACCGAAGACCGACCCGAAATCCATTCGGTCCGGGTTCGGTCTGGACCAAACGGTCCGGTTCAGTCAGTTTTTTCGGTCCAGACCTAAACATGAACAGCTCTACCCGCAACTGTACACCAAGAAATGATACATATATAAAATGATGATTACCAGATGATATTTATTGATAGAGGAACAATACATTTATACATAAGAGATCAACAACCTAAGCTAAAACCATGGAGGGGGAGTTGGCCGATCCTATAGAATAGGAGAGGCGTGTGCTGATAACAATGAGTTAGGATAACTACATAATTAAACAAGTGAGAAATACAAATATTTATTTATTGTTAACACGCCCCAGCAAGATTGGGGTTCCATCAGAAACACCAAGCTTGGTACGAAACCGAAGAAACGCTGGAGCATAAAGAGGCTTGGTGAGAGCATCTGTGGTTTGATGCACAGTGGAGATATAACGAACGAATAATTTGCCTGCCGCAATAAGCTCACGAACAAAGATATAACCTAGGGCCATATGCTTCACATGAAAATGAAATACGGGATTTTTACAAACATAGGTAGCACCCAAATTGTCGTAATATAAGAGAGGAGGACGAGGTAAAGAAATGCCCAGTTCATCCAGTAAGTTACGCACCCAAAGGGTTTCAGCCGTGGCATGAGGAGCGAATCAAAAAATTCTATACAATTATGAAAAGGGGAAATCATATTGAATATAGACCCATGTCTTTCTAGCTAGTGCACGATACTCAGCTTCAGTGGAAGATCGGGAAACAGTTTTCTGACGTGCAGACTTCCAAGAAACAGTATCCGAACCAAGATTAAGAACATAAGTGGTGGTAGAACGACCGCCGTCATGAATACTCCCCCTGAGTTAGAAAACACAGTAAGAGTAAGAGAAGGATCTGCAAGGAGGAATAAGCCATGATTAATGGTGCCGCGTAGATAACGAAGGAGACGCGTGACATCTTTCCAATGAGTAACTGAAGGTGCATGCATAAACTGAGACAGCTTGTTAACTGCATAAGCAATATCAGGACGAGTAAAACTAAGATATTGAAGAGAGCCAATAGCCTTACAGAACAAAGTTGAATTAGCACTCGCAGTACCATCATGAAGACGAAGAGCCGTACGTGCTCAGACAAAGAGGAGTACGAACTGGTGTAGCTTCGTGCATGTGATGATCACGCAGAATATCAAGTATATATTGGCGTTGAGTAAGCAGAACACCCCTGGAGGCTGGTAAGACCGAAACCCCCAAGAAATGGTTCAAGGACCCCATGTCTTTCAAAGCAAATTGTTTAGCCAACCGTTGAATAAAACGATCAAGAAAAATAGTATTGTTCCCGGTCAGGACGATGTCATCAACATAGACAATAAAGTAGAGAGTATTACCACCTTGAGAGAAGATGAATAGAGAGGGATCCGCAACAGATTTATGAAACCCATAATGAAGAAGGAATGCCGAGAGCTCCATATACCAGGCACGAGGAGCCTGTTTGAGACCATAAAGAGCCTTACGCAATTTGCACACACAATCTGGATGGTCAGAATCACGATAACCAGAGGGCTGCTCCATGTAAACATCTTCATGTAAGGTACCATTAAGGAATGCATTATTAATATCCAACTGACGAAGGGACCACTGTCGAGACAATGCAAGACTGATAATGAGCCGTATAGTAACAGGCTTACCAACAGGGCTAAAAGTCTCAGAATAATCACGGCCAGGTTGCTGAAGAAACCCCTTAGTCACCAAACGAGCTTTATAACGCTCAACAGTCCCATCAGGTTTCCTTTTGATACGAAAAACCCATTTGCAATGAATAGGCCGCTATGACGGGCGTGGGACAAGAACCCAAGTCTGATCACGCATAAGAGCACCATATTCGTCATCCATTGCAACAAGCCACATCGGGTCCCTAGAGGCCTGCAAAAATGCTTCGGGTTCCTCCTACAAGGGAATCATTAAAGTAACGGGAATTTGGCCGTCGAGCACGAACTGGTCGGGCAGCAGCAGGAGACGCATTGGGGACAGAAACTGACGAGGAGGTGGATGGGGATGGGGAGAACGAAGAGGAAGACGATGGAAGAGAAGAGGGAAGAACCGGAAGAGAAGTCAGATCAGATGCACGTTTCAACCCGGGGAATAAAGAGGGAGGTACAGCGTCACGAAATGGATATTGACCCGGAACGAAACGAACATGACGAGAAATATAAATCCTCCCAGTAGCAGGATCATAACACTTATAAAAATGAGAAAACATACTTCCTTCGTCGTATAAAACTTTTTAACTTTCACACCTTACTAGTCCCATAAAATATTTCAAGTTGGGCTAAACGGATACAGCTATCATTACCTTTCTTAAATCCAACCGTACTTACCTCAACTACATTCTACGTCCTATCCATTCTCAAGCCCATTTCATTTCAATTATCATCGTTTCACTTGGTCAAACATTTAAAGTTTCATTTCTTCAAAAGTCAAAAAAGGGAAGGAGATAAAAGATGACGGGAATATTTTTCAAAAAAAAAAAAGAAAAAAGACCGGAGGGAATAAAAGTACGGCGCACCTTTGAAGAATTGGTAAGGTTTTGATTTGGTGCGGTGTTAACAACACCACTGTTCCATACATTTTGCTGCAAAAAATGGAGTCACAAACTAATAATTCTATAATCTCAAAATAAAAGACATAATTATTAATTAGTATTTACACAATTTTTATTAGGAGTCAATTTTTATTGGTAATTTACCAAATATGTATTTTTAGTACTATTGATTCTATGATGCAGTATCGGGGTTAGTTTCTCATCCACAATCCTCGTATTTATTTAAATAATGATACATTATTTAATTTCCCTATATACGGAGTATATAACAAGAGATGATATGATTATGTTTTAACAAATTATTAATGAAAATAATTTTTAAAAAAATGGATAAAAAATAATTTTAAATAGTCAAGTGAGACGATTAACTCAAGACAAATGGAGTACATTAAAACCAGTTTTTTTTGTTACCGAAATACTCCTAAGTCTTATCCCAACAAAAATTTACCCACCTTACCCACTTGGACATTTCAAAGAGAACTTTGAAATTTCATTTCCTTCTAAAGAAATGATCATATTGCATACATACAAAAGTCTTTTGAACGCAGGGTTAACATTTTCTTAAATTTTATATAGTAATTAAAGGTTAAATTGGTCATTTCTTATATAGGATAGAGAGAGCACTAATTAATTCTCGAAAAGCTACTTAAAACAAATACTCTATTCATCCCAAATTATTTAGCTTAGCTAATTACTGTTTCTGTATGCATTTTCATTGATAAAAATGAAATAGACATATCATTACTTGTTTTGTAGATTTTTTCATATTATTTTTAAATATTCATATTATTTTTTTATTTATATGTTTTGTAAATAAAATCATTTTAAACAAATAAAATTTTGCATGTTGTTCGAAAGAAGACAAATAACTTGGACTGAAGGAGTATGGGTAGTAAAGAAAAAGAAAAATGCTTGACGTACACTAAGGCGGTGATTGGAAAAAACTTTTCGGATAGCTTTTAGCATCTTTGACTGACTTTGTCTTGTTTGACTTATCGAAAGCCAAAACCATTGTTTGACTAATGGCTTTTTGATCTGAAATGTCAAAATCCGAGAAGCAAGGGGAGTAGCTTTTGAACTTGGCTTTTAGAAAAAAAAAAATTAATCATTTTTCTTGAAATATATTTTATAATATATGTAAATAAAATAAAATAAATGTTAAAAAATTCAAAAATTAAAAAACGTAAATTTTAAATTAAAAAAAAAGATATGAGAAAATCAAAAGTAAAAATCATTAAGTTATATATTTATAATTTCTTATGAATTATATGAAAGATGAAATTTTATACTCCATATATTAACGATTTAATTTTTACATGTACAAAAATAAAAAAACAAATATCGTGTGTGTGTGTGTTTGTGTTTGTCTATTTTCAAACAGCTAATTTTACCAAACATTTTTGACGATCAGTCAACTCATTGTGCCGGTCAAACCAGCTAAATTAAACAGGTATTTAGAACAGCTGATACAAACAGAGAACAGCTGACAGACAACATCCAAACAAGGCCTAAATTGTATCCCAAGTCACACCCAACCTCATACTTTGTTGTGTGAATAAACAAAATAAAATGTGGATAAAAATTGTATGGTCAGAAAATGTTGGGGTATAACCTGAACTACGATTATGATGTAAGTTTTGAAAGCATTTAGGAACGTTTGGTATACGGAATTGATGGAATTAGGATTGATTTGGAATTGAAAATCCATGAGATTCAATTCCATAGAATTGAATTCACCAATTTGAACTCATTTTTTGCACTATCAAATTCCAAATCCATACTATTCTCACACAAGTTCTAGAATCTAAAGCAGTTATCATCAGTAGAAAATGGAAATAAGGGGGTGTTTGGGAAGGAGTACCTTATAATGGTGAGACGTGAGGGCTCGATAAGAGACTCCAAGAAAGAAGCCAAACGCCACTCCGGCGATAACTCTGACATAAACCTCCTCTATTATTCCTCCACTTGTTCTCTTCCCACTTCCCCTCCACGAAACCTTCATCTAATTAATTCCACTAAGCAGCAGTAGAAGTAATTAATACAGATAAAATTTGATGTTAATTAATTAATTATACTGTCAATCGGGAGGGAGGATTTCAGTGCTTAAAAAGAGAGTACTAATTGAGAAGATGAGACGACGGGTCGGGTACGGTTCGAGCCGGCAGAGAACGGTAAACGCGCCGGATTTATAGCAATCATATACTATAGCATTACTGTGTCGTGTATTGTTGGTTGTTTTTCAAAAAGAAGAAGCACATACGGAGAATTTCTTCAAGGGTTTGGAATATCGATGAATTGAAACTGTTTCTTTCAGCCCGTCTATTTGTTGCCATGTTCTCCTATAGAAGAATAAACTGAGGGCTAGACCATCCCATTTAGGGGTGTAAACGAACCGAATCGAAGCGAATACCGATATATTTGAATTTGTATTAGTTTAATTTTTTCGAATATGAATCTGAACACGAATATGAGACGAATTCAAAATAAGATTTGAATAAGTATTTGATTAATATTCGAATAGTTATCGAATTATAAACGAATATTTGAATAATACTATGTAATTTATATGATGGACCAACATCAATTTGTAATTTAACTTACGATACTCTTTATACTATACTATATTCCGTATATAAAAACATTAATACATCTGCATCTTACACAAATTATATTTTATAAAATATAACTATTAAAAATCATATGCTTTAGATTTTCGTGTTACGTTAATTTATTGAATTCTTAGTATTTTAAATACACTTTATACTATATTACTTTGCTTGACTTTTGATGTTGAAAACATGGTCTGTGTATATATACATATATTCGAATATTCAAATATCATCCGAATCGAATATATCCCTATTTGTATTTGTATTTGATTAATATTCGAATCAAAAATAATATTTGAATTTGAATTTGTATTTGAATAACGCGAATTCGAATCATCATATTCGAATACAAATCGCGAATCGAATTTAAAATATTTGATTTGTTTACATCCCTAATCCCATTTATACATCAACCAAATATAGACAAACACAGACACTTATACTATAAGAAAAGAAAATGATTTTATCTCAAATTCCTCAGCAAAATGGGAAGAATTTGGTTTTTCCTTATCTTAGTACATTTTGTCTCTCATTTTCTTTTTCTTCCACTCTTCTTTTCTTTTCCTCTCTAACCAAACAAGAAAAATATTTTCCTTCTCATTTTCTTTTATTTTCCTTCTCAGATTCCTTGAACCAAACACTGCGATAGTATCAGTGTTTTTCTGGTGTACAAATGGAGTACCCCGTTTTGGTATGCCCCTAGCATGCCCCTTTTCTATATGTTGTGATTTCATTGGTCCTACGGTGTTTTTGGAGTACTAACGGTGTTTCTTTTACAAAATAAATAATTTCTATCCTCCTGAAATCTTCTAAACCCCCTAACCACCCTCCCTCCATCTCGTAAACCGCTTAGTCAGGCCACACACAGTAGTTAATCGGAAAAGAATATGGGGAATGAGGGCGGGGTGAGAGAGGACTATGGAAGGTAAGAACCTTTTAGCGGATGGAGTAGTGTATATGCCTAAAATGGAGCTGGTGTCATGCGTTGACAATCACTTTTAGTGTCAATGGAATCACGTTTGATGGTGTAAATTATCTAATCGGGTAAACAGTACTAGACCGGGTCTAGAATTGTTTACTAGATTTGGGAAAGTAAAAGGTAAAAACACACAAATTAACCGAGAGAACTATATGTGGAAACACCTGTAGCCCAATTGATATTCGAATAAAGTGAGTGCACGGGAGCTTTTACACGGGAGTTTTAGTGAGAAGAAATCGTATCCCTTTCTATGAGGGTTACAACAGTATTTATAGTAAGTTAGAGGGGACAAGGCGCCGCACATCCACGTCAGGACATGTTCTAGGGGGGTGTGAGGTGATTGCCTCTGTCTTCTAGTGACCTTGTCATCTAGTTAGGAAGGTGACTCCTTTGTCACTTAGCGCGTTGGATTGATTGTGCGACTATCTCCAATGATCTTCTGTTGAATTTGACCGCTACAGTCCAATTCCCTTCGGATTCTTCCTTGCCGACACTCTCCAACCCCAGAAATCGTACCGGGTGACTTCCGAGGGATGGGTTTATTTGAAATTGGGGATGAATGGGGGAAGAAAGTGTTCGAAAATTAATCTTATGAGCGAATAGCAAATCTTCTTAGTCTTACACTATTTTTCGAAATCACTACACCTTATGAGTAAATTCTTCCCAAAAACACAAAAAAAGTATTTTTGAAATCGCACCTTGCTCGGAAATGATTAACTTCATCGGAGTTTCCATCAAAAATCATCTTCGTAATATGAAATGCGGTTGAAACTGTCACAGCACCTGAGAAGAAAATGTAAGTTAGTTTTTTCTTCGAATTATTGTATATAAAGTTATAAATAGAGAAATGAATCTTATAAGAAACACGCTTTAAGAATATAATCTTACCCCTGTACCGCCTCACTGGACAAAAACTTAGGAGCAAAATGAAAGGTCCCGGAACATCTTGGGTCAAACAATTTAGGAACTTCTCCACATATTCACCCCATAAGGTGCATGCCAAACGGTTGCCTCTGAAATTTTATTTTACTATCTTATTATTTTTTCCAACAGTTAATCTCATGTATTTGCTTTATAAATAAATTTTCATACTCATGATCCTCAAGTGTGATCTCCATTAGTTTCTCTTCTTCACCTCTTTTGATGTGTGTTTGAACTTTCGAACGCCCCACAATTTTTCCAATCACATCTGCATTCTGCACCGATCAGATAAGTTCATCTTTCTTATTATATACTCACTGTTTGTGATACTTTTAAAGCATTTATAATCACTTCGAAAAAATGTATTTACCGATGAGAAGTTGATCGTTTAAGCAGGGCTGTGCTTCAATGCTTGAAAAAGATTTCAAATCGAACTGCATTTTGGGAAAGTCAAGTTCGCTCAAAGTTTTAACTTCTGTTTTTTTGTAAAACACCAACAAAGATTTGTGAGAGGTTGTCTTGCATGACTCGTAATTGTCATAAACAAAAACATTTCGAATCGCAAAGACACCGCCTTCCACAATTTCGTCTTCAAATTTCTTCTTTTCGGGTTTTTTGATATGAGCATGAATCCTTGTACCCTGCGAGAAACGATAAGAATTAGAGAAAGAAAAACAATTAGAAACTATGATTGGAAGAACATGAATATTTAAAAATAGAACTCGAAAGAAGAAAGTACATGTTCGTCATGGAAGATTACTTTCATGGAATCATCTCCCTTGGCCCAGGCGGGAACGTAGTAAACGCGTATAACCCGCAACTTGAGTATCCATGCTGTGCGAGTATTGTCAATTTTGTCTAGAAAATTCCACATCACCTTTTGGGTCGTTTTGGACATCTTTACACTCTTTACCGTGCAAGATGAAGTGCTATGACCTTGCAAGATGAAATCCTATAAATACCATTGAAATTAGGCACAACTCAAGTAATGCATTAAATAGCATCCAACTTTAAAGATTTCAAAAATCTATTTTTTTTAATTTGGAAAAGACACAAAGTGATTTATTATCTTTGAATTGACATGTTAAAAAAGTTAGTTTAAGTTACCAATGAAAGTAATAATTTATGTGGTGTAAAGCATGCATACTCTTCCCTAGAAAGGTGCTCACATTATTCAAGAAATTCACTACTTATGCAAAGGATTTCTTTGGGCCAGATGCAGCAGCTCAATCACGGAGCCCAATACTGGCCAAGACGTTTAGGCGGGAACACTGTAGCAATTGCCCTCACACCATTGTATAGATAAAGATAGCACAGACTTCGAACTTCCATTGCATAGTGGTAAGATGGGCTAGAGTGATGCAGTGAGCAAAGATGTATGTGATGAAGATGATGGGTGTTGTGGATTGTAAATTTAATTAGACTATTGGATTATGTTAAAGAGTATCCTACAACGAAACTTGTAGAGAAAACAAATTGGTATATAAACTATTAAGTTGAACTAAATAATCAATTGAGTTTAATTTTTCAATGTGATTTAGCTCAAATGTCTTATTTCCTAATCCAGTACCCTTTCCCCATCCTAAATTTTATCAGATTATATTTTCTAAATGTTAAGAGAATGAACTGTATTTTATTTAGTAAATGAACACTACGTTATTCGTAAATAAATATTATAATTGTATTGAGCAAATGCGTAAAAATGAACACTACGCTTTTTCATAATGAGTAACACGTTAAATCAAAATAAATATTTATATTTTGTGCAAGAATGAATAATGTTTTAATTCAAAATGTTTTGCCCGTCCGACAGGTAGTAAGAGGGTGTTTGGGAGTGATTAACTTATGGTAAAGTGATTTCTACAAAAGCTGAAAACAGATACACCTCCTACCTGCTTCTCCGAAACGGTGTTCTATGTACAAAATAGTGGTGGTGAAAAGCAGAAGCTAACATGCCAAATAGAGTAAAATTACTTTTACTCAAAGCAGAAACTAAATGATTAAAAGTAACACACTGCCAAACTGCATCTAACCAATTGAGATTCAATCTCTTTTTTGCAATAGAAACAAGTGGCAGATATTGAAACGAAACAAGTGAATCACCAAATCCATCCCCACATTTTATCTGCTCGAAGTCCAAACCAGTCTTCCCAAGTCGCAATATGGCGACACCTTCCTTCCTCCTCCTCGTCCTCAAACCGCACACGCACTAGACCTGCGCAAATGGCCGATTACTCCAAGGCCCACATCTGCCAGTGCCTTAGCCGCATCTCCACCGTCTGCCGGAACTCTCCCGTCACGATTTCCGGCGGCAGGAGAAAGACCGGCGCTCAGTTCGTGCAAGGAGTTCTCAACCTGGCGCGCGGGCTTCTTCAGCTGGGCCTGCAGCGCGGTGACGTGGTCGCCATTTCTGCTCTCAACAGGTTCTTCTTATCCAACATCCGCTCTTAATTCCATACTCGTATGAATTATACTCGCTCACTTCCCAAAGGAAATTTCAATTTGCTCTTTCACAGAGTTAAATCCAAATGAAAATTGTATTGCTCTTTAAGAATGCTAATTACTTCGCAGTATATCACATTTGTTATTCTCTATACATTGTAATGCCTTGAATCTGATCCGTTACAGCTCCAGATCCAGAGAAGTCCAACTTCTGAGAAATCCGGATCCGGAGAAGTCTGGCTTCTGAGAAATCCGTTTTCCGGAGAAGTCGAGAAATCCGAATTCCGAGAAATCCGAATCCTGAGAGATCCGAATCCTACTCTAATTGGGCTTTATAATTCTCTGTTAATTATGTAGTTTTGGGCCCAAGTCTGTTAGGGTTTAACCAATCACTATTTATATGGGTGCTACCATAAATCCTATGTGTGGTATTCTGTATTCTGTATTCTGTTCTTGCCTCTCCATCCGAAATAAAACTGCTCCCCCTCTTCCCCGTGGACTAGCCAACACAATGTTGGTGAACCACGTTAAATCTGTTGTCGTGTTCTTTTCTCGTTCATATTTGTTATTCTCGATTTCCGCATAACAAGCTGGTATCGGAGCCAGGTTAATCTGTGTTCTTGGAGAATTTCGAGATGTCTGCTTTGAACGTGAAAATCGACAAATTCACAGGGAGGAACAGTTTCAGTTTATGGCAGATCAAGATGCGGGCTTTGTTGAAACAACAAGGTTTCTGGGCGCCGTTGTTGAAAGACAAAAACGCCGTCGCTACTCCTGAGATGGCGACTCTGGAAGAGAAGGCGCATTCGACGATCATGCTGTGTCTGTTAGATGACGTTATCACGGAGGTCTCAGACGAGGAGACTGCTGCTGGCTTGTGGTTAAAGTTGGAGAGTCTTTACATGACAAAATCTTTAACCAACAAGCTACTTCTGAAACAACGTCTATTCGGTTTACGAATGGCTGAAGGTACACCACTCAGGGAACATCTAGAGCAATTAAATACTTTGTTATTAGAATTGCGTAATATCGATGTGAAGATCGAGGATGAAGATGCTGCCCTGATACTGTTGGTATCTCTCCCAATATCGTTTGAGAATTTTGTTCAATCGTTTATTGTTGGGAAAGATACTGTGTCTCTGGAAGAAGTTAGATCGGCCCTTCATAGCAGGGAATTGCGGCATAAGGCTAACGGCACGAGTACAGATGTACAACCTTCTGGCCTATTCACTAGTACCGGAAAGGGAAAGAAATACGGCGGAAAGAAGAAGGAAAGAAAGTCGTCGTCAAAGGGTGCAAAGTCGGATGATGTGTGTAATTACTGCAAGGAGAAGGGGCACTGGAAGTTTGATTGTCTGAAGAAGAAGAAGCAATCCGAAAAACAATCAGTTTCTGCTGCTGTTGCTGAAGAAGACACCAATTCTGAAGAAGACATTGCTTTAGTTGCTGATGAAAACACTCATCACTCAGATGTGTGGGTTCTAGATTCTGGGGCATCCTATCATATCTGTCCAAGGAGAGAGTGGTTCACGACCTATGAGCAGGTAGACGGAGGGAGCATCTCGATGGCCAACAGTTCTGTCTGCAAAGTGGTTGGGACAGGCTCAATCAAGATAATGACACATGATGGTAGCTTCTGTACATTGAACGAGGTCAGACACGTGCCATTGATGACAAAGAATCTTATATCTCTCAGTCTTTTGGATAGCAAGGGGTTCACTTGGTCAGGAAAAGATGGAGTTCTGCGTGTCTGGAAGGGTTCAAATTTGATTCTGAAAGGTGTCATGCGGGGTACTTTGTATTTTCTACAAGGTTCCACGGTTACAGGTTCAGTCCATGTTGCATCATCAGAAGTTAAACAGGAAGATATGACCAAGTTGTGGCACATGAGACTTGGTCATATGGGTGAAAAAGGGATGCAAATTCTGTCAAAGGAAGATCTTCTTGCTGGTCATAAGGTGAAGAGCCTAGAGTTTTGTGAACATTGTGTTTTTGGAAAACTACATCGCAACAAGTTTCCAAAGGCCATTCATAGAACAAAAGGCACACTTGATTACATCCATTCTGATTGCTGGGGTCCATGCCGAGTTGAGTCTTTGGGAGGATGCAGATTTTTGTGTCAATCATTGATGATTACTCAAGGATGACTTGGGTGTACATGATGAAGCATAAAAGTGAAGCTCTCCAAAAGTTCAAGGAGTGGAAAACATTGATGGAAAATCAAACAGGGAAGAAGATCAAAAGGCTGCGAACTGATAATGGGTTGGAATTCTGTTGGTCTGAATTTGATCAATTCTGTAAGGATGAAGGGATTGCTCGACATCGTACAGTCAGAAATACACCACAACAGAATGGTGTAGCTGAGCGGATGAATTAAACACTTCTGGAGAGAGCAAGGTGCATGCTCTCTAATGCTGGGCTAGACAGAAGGTTCTGGGCTGAAGCGGTTAGTACAACTTGTTACTTGATTAACCGCGGACCACATACAGGCATTCAGTGCAAGACACTTGTGGAGATGTGGTCAGGAAAAGCTGGTGATTATTCAAATCTGAAAGCTTTTGGTTGTACAGCTTACTATCATGTCAGTGAAGGTAAGCTAGAACCACGAGCTAAAAAGGGAGTTTTTGTGGGCTACGGAGATGGAGTGAAAGGTTTTAGAATCTGGTCTCCAGTAAAAAAGAGGGTTATTCTGAGTAGAAACGTTGTCTTTAATGAAAGTTCTCTGCTTAGAACCATCGTGAAGCCAACAACTACGACAGAAACTAAGAGTCTTGATAAACTGGTGGAGCTTCAAGTCACTCAGAACGAAAGTGATATGAAAGAACCTGAAGAGGAGAATCAAGAGCCACAGACAGAAACTGATTTTTCAGAATCTATGCCATCAGATACCCATCGTAGTATAGCTCAAGATCGACCAAGAAGGGTTGGAGTTCGGCCACCTATGAGGTATGGTTTTGAGGACATGGTGGGTTATGCACTGCAGGTTGCTGAAGAGGTAGATACCTCTGAACCATCTACTTACAGAGAAGCTGTTTTAAGTCCTGATTCTGAAAAATGGCTAGCCGCTATGGGAGATGAGATGAAGTCCTTGCATAAGAATCAAACATGGGATCTTGTCATACAGCCTCCAGGGAGAAAGATTATTACTTGCAAATGAGTTTTCAAAAGGAAGGAAGGAATGTCACCAGCAGAAGGGGTCAAGTATAAAGCTAGGGTAGTTGCGAGAGGCTTCAACCAAAGAGAGGGAGTGGACTACAATGAGATCTTCTCACCTGTGGTCAGACACACTTCCATCCGCGTGTTACTAGCGATAGTTGCACATCAAAATCTGGAGCTCGAACAACTTGATGTGAAGACAACATTTCTACATGGAGAGTTGGAGGAAGAAATATACATGACTCAGCCGGATGGTTTCCAAGTTCCAGGAAAGGAAAGTCACGTTTGCAAGTTGAAGAAGTCCTTATACGGACTTAAGCAGTCCCCAAGGCAGTGGTACACAAATTTTGATAGCTATATGGTGAAGTTGGGCTACACTCGAAGCTCATATGATTGTTGTGTCTACTACAATAGGCTCAAAGATGATTCAATCATCTACCTGTTGCTTTATGTAGATGATATGCTGATAGCTGCAAAGCAGAAGTATGACGTCCAGAAGCTGAAGGGTTTACTTAGTGCTGAGTTTGAGATGAAAGATCTGGGAGCCGCTCGGAAGATTTTAGGGATGGAGATCATTAGAGACAGAGAGAAAAGGAAACTTTTCTTGTCACAAAGAGGTTACATTCAGAAGATCTTGACGAGGTTTGGCATGTCTTCATCTAAGCCTATTGACACTCCCAGCGCTACCAATATCCATCTCACTGCCATGTTCGCTCCACAGTCAGAAGAAGAGAAGGAATATATGTCACGAGTCCCTTATGCTAGTGCTGTGGGAAGTTTGATGTATGCTATGGTCTGTACAAGGCCAGACTTAGCACATGCAGTGAGTGTAGTTAGCAGATTCATGGGACAACCAGGGAGAGAACACTGGCAGGCTGTGAAGAGGATTTCCCGGTACCTTAGGGGTACATCTGACGTTGGTCTCATTTATGGAGGTGATACACAGTGTTTGGTTACAGGATTTTCTGATTCTGACTATGCTGGAGATGTTGACACGAGGAGATCGATGACCGGCTATGTATTTACTCTTGGAGGTTCTGTTGTTAGCTGGAAGGCAGTTTTGCAACCTACACTGACTTTGTCAACTACGGAAGCAGAGTACATAGCTTTGACAGAAGCTGCAAAGGAGGGAATCTGGTTGAAAGGGCTGGTTAGTGATCTTGGTCTACATCATGATAAGGCTACAGTGTATTGTGACAGTTTGAGCGCGATTTGTCTAGCCAAGGATCAAGTCCATCATGAAAGAACCAAGCATATCGACGTGAGGTATCATTTCCTAAGGAATGAGAGGAGAATCCAGGTGAAGAAAGTAGGAACTGCTGATAATCCTGCTGATATGTTCACAAAGCCGGTTCCGCAAAGCAAGTTTCAACACTGTTTGGACTTGCTTAACATCAGAAGCTGTTAGTTGTCCTGCGGGGCTATTCTGAGGAAGAGGGGGAGATCTGGCACAACCATAGTGCGTCTGAAGAATCTCTATGGAGAATTCAAGTCAAGGTGGAGATTTGTTGTAATGCCTTGAATTTGATCCGTTACAGCTCCAAATCCGGAGAAGTCCAACTTCTGAGAAATCCGGATCCGGAGAAGTCTGGCTTCTGAGAAATCCGTTTTCCGGAGAAGTCGAGAAATCCGAATTCCGAGAAATCCGAATCCTACTCTAATTGGGCTTTATAATCATCTGTTAATTATGTAGTTTTGGGCCCAAGTCTGTTAGGGTTTAACCAAGCACTATTTATATGGGTGCTACCATAAATCCTATGTGTGGTATTCTGTATTCTGTATTCTGTTCTTGCCTCTCCATCCGAAATAAAACTGCTCCCCCTCTTCCCTGTGGACTAGCCAACACAATGTTGGTGAACCACGTTAAATCTGTTGTCGTGTTCTTTTCTCGTTCATATTTGTTATTCTCGATTTCCGCATAACAATACAAATTTTGTTACTCTGCACCCTCAGAAGCCTATGGTGGTAATTAAGCAGACACTAGTTTTTACCATCACATGAAATAATGCGCGATATTCAAATACTCTCTCCTTCCTGAAAAAATCTACTCCCCGTCCCAAAAAGGTCTTAATGCTGTTTACCATGTTTGACTTGAGTTCTTTTGTAGTTGGTTTATTTGAAAATTAGTGTAAAATTAAAAATAAAATTTATATACCCCGAGTATTTCAAAAATACATTACAATTTCTTCAAAGAAGAGGTGACACGAGTACTGAAATAGACAAAGAAAGTGGAAAAGTTTGACCATGTACATAGTGAAGGGAACTTCATTTTGGGAGGGCGGGAGGACCTTTTTAGGTTTATGATATTTTGTCAACATTATTTTCAGCCCAATGTATTTAAAACATGGTGCAGAAATAGACATAAATTTATAAAAAAAAACTACATCAAAAGTTACAAAATAAGAGGTGACTTGGCTATTTAATTTTTTTCAAATAGTCATTGAAAATACGTAAAGAAAGAAGATATATTTTGACCACGCCAATATGAACTTAGGAGATTTTTGTGGGATATAGGTAGTATGAGTACATGGCCCGAGAGAAATCGTGATGTTTTTTTATCTCAGAAAAAGCCCATATACTCTTGAGTGGGATATACTGGTTTTGTTTTGTTTGGTTTGGTTTCAAATATGAGGGCATCTGTGTGTAGAAGTGTAAAGATTTTCAAATTTAGATATTCTGTTACTGCACATAAATGGCACATTGTGTGGTAGAATACTGTTGAGGTAAGAGCAATCAAACTGCAATGAGGGATTCCCTAACCAGCGCCAAAATGGCATGAAGTCTTGGTGTTTGGAGCTAAATATGCTCCAACCCGTTTTTTTTTGGTTTTAATTTAGGAAGTTTCTTGAACTCAACGTTAAAGAAAGAGATAGGCGCTATGTGGGCAATGGAGGATTGCCTCGGGCCTAGAACGCCAAGGTGCCCTCTAAGCGATATCAAGGTGGACACCTAGACAGTGCCTAAAAATAGGCTAAGCATATACTCTCTATGTTCTCAAATTAAATTCACAGTTTTCTTTTTTGTCTGTTTCAAAATAAAATCCATATTTCTCCACTTTCTTTTCAAGAATGAAATATGTGGCTCATAACAACTCTCTCTCTCTCTCTCAAACAAATTGTAACCTCACTTTTTACTTTTCACCACTTTTTCTTAAACTTCATCATTGACTTATCATTAAAAAAATGCTCAAGTAAAAAAATGTCATTCTAGCTAGATTTAAAAAAATTGAAATTATAAAGGGATCTACCTAGGCCGTCTGGGCCCGCTCTAAGACTGCCTAGCCTATGCCAGGCGCCAGGCGCCTAGGCCGACTTTTGAGCCGCCTAGGCTAAAATTGGGGTAGTTAGGCACCACGTATCTTGCCTTATGGAACACTGCTTCAATTGTTCAAATATAATATATTTAAGAATAAAACATACTTTCTCGGTTCCTAATTAAAGTTCTTGGTTTGGATTGAAGCAGATATTAAGAAAATGAAATTGTGTAATTGAAATTTACTATTTAGAAATGAATGAAAGAATATGAACCACACATTCTTTTGTTTAAAAGAAACATGAAAACAGTATGGACACAGGCCAAAAATGAATGTAAACAAGGAGTAATACACTTTAAGTTTAAAATACTCCATAATAAATTAAAAGTAACTAAAATACAACATAAAGAGAATGGTGATAAAAAAATGTGAAAAAACTTTATGATATGATGTTTACACTATTTTGGTGTGAAAATGGTGGTTTGAGTTGGAGGTGGTCTTAGAGGTATGCAGATGGATTTTGACTGTTGCACATTGTTTTTTTGCAACAGCGATTTGTATTTGGAGTGGTTGCTTGCTGTTTCATATGCAGGAGGAGTTACTGCTCCACTCAATTATCGCTGGGTAAGTAGGCGAACAATGATATATGAATTGTGTTAAATTTTATCCAGTTCTACACTATCAAGGTTTTGTTCAAAATGTTCTATACTTGATATATGTTATTTGAATCTCAATTTTATGAATATGGTTTTCATAAATTGTGAAAATTTTATTATGAATACAAATGGGATGACAGACCAAATACCTTGTACTTTTAATTTTTTAACCTACTTTGACCAGCAAAATGTAGTTCATACTTAATTTGTGTGGCTGAAACCTTAACTGGTTTTTTCTTCAGTGTTCTGACCATTATAAAAACCTGAAGCTTCCCATTTGCTACATGTACTTCTGTCCAACTTTCATATGTTGGCCTATACATGTCATTAAGGTTAATTAGATGGATATCCCTCTGAGATTTTGTCTATTGGAGCGCATTTGATCATATTAATTGATCTGAGCTTATAGAGCTTGGAAGAAGCAAGTGAGGCCATGGCGGTGGCAAGACCTACATTATTAGTCACGGACTCTACATTGAATGTGTGGCATTCCAACTTCCATATAGATTCTATATCTTCTCTAAGATGGCATGTCATAATGGATATTCCTTTAGGAGTGAAAAGCACATGGACTGGTATGGGTTGGAGCTTCCTTGCCTTAGAAAAGTCAATTAATGCATAACTAAGGTTTTCTCGTTCATAGATATATCTCCTGTCTTTGAGTTAGTGTATTTTTCTTTATTGTTATATTCTAGGATTGAACACAGAAATGCTCAAGAGCCATTATAATTTATGTCTAGCAACTGATTACTGTTGGGCACCAGAAGGAGCTGCTGTCATATGTTTTACATCAGGTAGCTATACTTCCTTTAATGTTTTCATTCCATGTCTCCTAGATACTTACTTTCTTATGGGTTTTTCTTTTTTTTCTAAATGGCAATCCACAATAGGAACCACTGGCAGACCTAAGGGAGTTACTTTAAGCCACTCTGCTTTGTTAGTACAGTCCCTTGCAAAAATTGCAATTGTTGGTTATGGAGAGGATGATGTACGGCCTCCATGTGCTAAAAGAAAAGGTTAGATGTTATTTGATGCATCCTGCAGCAATCTAAAACTAAATCTTTCACAATTTCTACAGGTGTATTTACACACGGCTCCACTTTGCCACATTGGAGGAATATCATCTGCCATGGCTGTCTTAATGAGCGGAGGTTGCCACATCTTTATGCCCAAGTTTGACGCTGGATTGGCTGTTGAGTCCATCAACCATTATGATATCACCTCTTTAATTACTGTTCCAACTATGATGGCTGATCTAGTATCATTTTATAGGTATCCAAGACATAGCTTTTATATTTAAAATAGACACATGTGGGGTATATGGTGGTAACTGGTAAAGCTTTATTGGCATTTACACCTGAATGTCATCTTGGAACCATTCCCTAGGAAAACTGAAGAATGAATCTGTCGGAGTACTATACGTGCTCACTGTGAACATGTTCTGCTTTGTAGTTTTGCGAGAATGATTTAATGCTTCCATCCTTTTTTAAGGTTTATAAATATGGGTGAAGTTGATCGATATCGTAATTATGTTGTAATTATGTTCTGGCACAGCAAGAGAAAACATTTATTTTCTCTCTAAGTTTTTATAATTCCATTTCATGTTTTTTAAAACTTCTACAGCAGAAAGGGGGCACCTGGAAGGTCAGAAACGGTGAAGAAGATTCTTAATGGGGGTGGGGCCCTTTCAGTTGAACTTATCACTCAGGCAGCTAAAATATTTCCAAGGGCTAAACTTTTTTCTGCATATGGTACGCTCTAATTATTACTGGTATTCAGCAAATGGCAATCTTGCATACAGAATTAGGTGTTTTATTATAAGTGGTCAGTTGCCAGTCAATAAAATTTTCATTGCTATGTTTTATACAATGGAGGGATTGATATTGGTGAAAGGGACTCTTAGGGGTCATGAATGAAAAAATGTTTGGATAAGGGTATGAATTGTCAAATCCCCAATAAGTGAAGGACCAGAAAATGATATTTCATCACCGAAAGCTTCTTGTTTTAGCTGCTTTGAAGGGGATGGATAGCATTGAAGCTTAGCTATACAGAATATATATCTATTCAGTAGATTCTTGAAAGACATGCAATTTTATTGTCTAAGCAGCATGCGATTGATATTTGAGTTCATATGTATAAGTTTTTAAGTCTTTCCGAGTATTGATATACCTGATTCTGTTATGGACTTATGGCTGATGTCTATTTTACTTAAAAAATGTGAAGGGATGACAGAGGCATGTTCTTCAATGACATTCATGACGCTCTATGATCCGACAAAAGGAAGTGTTAGACAGCAGCTCCAATTGAATGTTGGTGGAAACTCCAAATTTTCAGACCAACAAAAGGGAATCTGTGTTGGAAAGCCTGCTCCACATGTTGAATTAAAAGTTTGTTCAGAGGGTTCATCTCATATTGGGAGGATACTAACACGAGGCTCTCATGTAATGCTTGGATACTGGGGCCGAATATCAAACGAAACTTTCAAATTTGTGGGTGACAACTGGCTCGACACAGGTGACATAGGGCATATAGATGACAATGGCAATATGTGGCTCATTGGGCGTTCTCAGGGTCAAATCAAGAGTGGAGGAGAGAATGTTTATCCTGAAGAAGTAAGTCATCATCATCATCATAAGTTCACAACTACCATTCTCCCCATTATGTTGAGATCCCTGTTAAAAAAATTGTTTTTATTAATTGTTTAAAATTAGTTTCACATTACCGTTCATATCATCCATAAAAGCAGAAAACAGTATAACGTAATCTGCCTCTTGATAGTAAAGGTAGATTAGTAGATAATTAAAAAGTTTATTAGACTTGTATTTATAAAGGGTCAGTGCGATAAGAGTGCAAATGCAGCTTGATTAGGTAGTTGATGTATAACATGTGCTGATTAACTTGGTATTCTGTAATCCTACTTCCACACCAACAAATGAATACCCAGCAGTGCAAAATGACTAGGATACTGTGTCTAAGTTGCATTAAAACAGTGTTTATTGCTTACCTAGACTGTATTTAAATTTGCTATGTGTGAAAGTTGTACCCCATCCCAAAAACAAATTACTGTTGGAAAACATTTTCTTTGTTTTTTTAAAGTCATATGAGTACATAGAAGAGTAACTATCATCATATTTGCACAAAAAAAGTGTCCCAAACAAGTTGAGTCTGTATATTATAGTTAACCAACAAAATGACAAATAAATACTCCCTCCGTACTAAAATGTTCTTTCCGTTTCTGTTTACGAGGTTTGACCGACTTTATTTTCAATTCAATTTATTTGATTGTAGGTATAAAATTAAAAAATAAAATTTATATATTTAAAAACCACGTCAAAAGTTCTACAAAACAAGTGGTGACAAGAGTATATTATTTTATCCAATAACTAACGAAAATATACCTTTCTAAAATTTAAAGGGTTCTATTTTTTTTTATGCAAACTCTTTTTATGGGACATAGATTTCCATAATCTCCGATGGAGCCAAAAATTCACTATTTTTTGGCTTTGAGGTGTGATGGAATAAAACAAAATGGATCTCTAAACTGTCTGCGTTTTAATTAATGAAGTAGCAGTTAGTCAATCAATGCAACTTTAAACACTGAGCCGGGGGTCTCTTTGGAAACAGCCTCTACTTTCGATTAAGGGTAAGGTCTGCATTTACACACCCTCCCCAGACCCTACTCTTGGGGGGTTCAACTGGGTTGTTGTTGTTTTTATGGGACAGAGGGTGTGGTAAATCAGTGAGACACTAATGGTTCATGGTTTAATTTTTTTGTACATATTGTATTAAACTTGTTTAACTTTACCAGCAGAGTTAACATAAACACTATTTTTTCTGTTGTTCTTTGATCATAAAGAATTCTTTGCCGCCTCTAAAGCCCTCAATCACCATATTTTTCTTGTGCAATGTGCAAAAGGTAGAAGCTGTCCTGTCACAACACACTGGTGTTTCTGCAAATGTAGTTATTGGGCTTCCAGATTCGCGGTTGGGAGAGATGGTCGTTGCCTGCATTCAGCTCAGGGGCAATTGGCAGTGGGATGATTTGAGATCCAATCCATCATCAATTAGCTACCCCGCAAACTACTTGTCTGCAGACATCCTCCGGTGCTTCTGCAAAGAAAAACAGTTGACTAGGTACGTCTTTTACTTCATCATCAACAGTGATTTGGTGTAGAAACTCCAGTAGGCTAGGTGTCTATAATAGTTCACCTAGCCCGCCTAGAACACCTAAGTGGATGTCTAACCGGCCTGGTAGTGAATCTGTTTAGGGGTGCCTAGTGGGAATAAAGCAGGCATAACAACAACCCAATAGGATCCCACAAGTGGGGTTGTGTGGAGGGTAGGTGTACACAAACCTCAAGTCCTCAACCTTACCTGAAAAGGTAAGGAGCTTGTTTCCAAAAGACTCTCGGCTCAAGAAAATATAAAGACAAGTGAGAAGAATCAAATATTGAAAGATGAACAACAACAACCCAACATAATCCCAACATTGTTGGGGTCTGGGGGGGTCAAGATGTACGCAGTTTTACACCTGTAAAATACAGAGAGACTGTTTTCTTTAGATCCTCGATGCATTGCTGCATTAACTACCCAAAACTTCATTGAAGGTAAGAAGCAATGGAAGGTTAATGTGTCATTTCAATTTAGTCCGATCCAATATTTACCCGAAGCTAAAACATTGTCAATCACGACTATTTTTGCTCCATCGGCAATGGACATATATTGGAAGATGAACAATAGAAGTAAAATAACTAGTGGAGTAAAGAAAGGAAAAGTAAGTATCCACACACTAACAAACAAACCCCTACAAAGAAACCCCTCCACACCTATGATGATGGCGGTTTTATATTTATCATCTCACTGTTCCTTCATTTGGGATAGGAAGGTCATGTCTCTCTACTTCTAAGTAGGGGTAAGGTCTACGTACGCACACCTTCCACACACTCTACTTTTTGTGGCATTTGACCGGATTTGTTGGAGCCGCTCTTGGAAACAGCCTCCCTACTTCCGAGTAGGGGCAAGGTCTGCGTACACACACCCTCCCCAGACCCTACCGTTGTGGGATTCACCTGGGTTGTTGTTGTTGTTGTTGACCGGATTTGTTGGTGTGATAGGAACGCCATTCGGCATAAAACTTTGCCATTCTTTTTTTGTTTGTTTTTGTTCATGTTTTTTTTTGCTTGAAAAATACTGTTACTAGTTTTAGAGAATTAATGTCACTATAAATTTCATGCTACTGACCCAGAAGCTATGTGGCTTTAATGTCATGATAATGATTTGTGCATTTGTATATTTGATGCATAGTATTACTTTAATATTTCCAGGTTTAAAGTACCAAAGAAATTTATTCTCTGGAGGAATCAGTTTCCAGTGACAACAACAGGAAAAATAAGAAGAGAGCAACTCAAAGCAGAAGTAATGTCTACTATGCAGTTGATGCCCAGCAAACTTTAGCCACAGTACTTTCTGCAGCCTGGGGAGATGGTCATAATTTGGAGGTGTCCACTCTTCTCGCATATTATATGGTACGTTTGGTTGTACCTGGTTTCCTATACATCCAATGGAAGTTTTTTTTATTTGTTGTTATCTATTTTTTCAAAATATTATTTTATCTAATCAATATACCACGTTATTCTTATTTAATTATGTCAATTTTGATTGGTTGGAAAAGTCAAAATTGGCCAAATATTCTAGGACAGAGAGTGTATATGTTTTGGGTCACGTCTCTCTCGTTTCATTTGTCTCTTCTCGATCTCCCTCTTCTTCTTCAACCATCTTGGCGGGTCTACTTTTTTTTAATACTATTAACTCCATTAGAATGTACCAAGTAATATCTTTTCACATGCTTCATTATAATACTAAAGCACAAAGAAGTAATGTTTGTACTTGGGTTTGAATTTGTAACTTCTTGGTTAGGAGAGCTGAAATTATCAAAATTTTTGGCTCTCTATATTACTTCCTTTGTTCTAATTTAAAGTATTCATTTTAGTTTACGATGTTTGATTGAAATTATTTTTTCAATTTATTTTACATAAAAATTGGTGGAATATAAAAATGGAATTTATTTATTTAAAAACTATATCTAAAGTTCTACGGAGTATTATCTCTAACTCAATTTAAGTTCTCTATTTATTATTTACATTGTCCGTAAATAATGAGCATGGTAATAATTACATATTGACTATTCATGAAAATGTTGAAAAAATGTCCCATTAGTTGCACACGTAGAGGGGTTTCCGTGATTTTACCTTTGCACCAAATTAATATCCCCTCCATTTACTAAAGATCTTCTCATTATGCTTTATGAGGTTTAATCAATTTTATTTTCAATTCAAATTATTTGATTATAGAGGTAAAATTTATGAAAAAAATTTATACAATAAAAAAGTACATGAAAAGTTTTTTCAAAACTTGTAGTGACAAGACTATTACTTTATGAAATGAGTAGTAAAAATAAGTATATAAAGTAAGTTAAGTTTGATCCTGTAAACAATGTATGAGAAGATACAGGAGAGTAACAATTTAAAGATAGGGCTGTCAAATCAATTCTTCGTTTAAGCCATTAAGAAAGTTTATGTTCATGCAATATAGGGGGTTGAATACATGGAAGAAAAAGATACAAGGGTCTATTTGGGAATAGCTTTAGCTATTAGCGTTAGCGTTTTGAAAATACTATCTACGGACAACGTTTAGTGTTAGCGTTTTCAAAGTAATCTGCACCGTTAAAATTTTATCCGAAATGTTAACGCTAATCTTTAACGCTGTTCCCAAACAGGCTCCTAACAAAGGTTAAAAAGAACATAACAGTTAATAGAAATAGATACGAAGTACTCCGTACTAAATTTGATTTTAGAACGGTTATTAGATCCCTCAATGTGCAATATACCCTAGTTTTTTCAATACCAAATCAAAGCTTGCATGGGATGGATAGAAATGGAAAATTTCACTAAAATGCTAAATTTCTGGATTGAATACTGGGATGAAGGAGCTTTTAGCGGCATTTAGCAGTGAGTGAAAATAGCAAAACAACAAGAGAAGACGAACTTTTGGGAAACAAACACTTGGGGGGGGTTAGGCTGTGTTTTGTTTGTCTGATCTGACCTGACTAATTTTTAAAGATGATTTTGAGATATATCTTAAATGACATATGAAAAGGTAATTTTGAGACAAAGAGAGCATATATTCAACCAATATCACACTATATTAATATTAATACATAAAGACAACAAAAAAGTAACGGTGTAAAATCTATCAATTGGTTTTACGCTGGTTACTTAAATTGTGATGTATGTTATCCACTTTTAATAATTAAATTTTGGGTTATGTTAGAGATATACCAAAATGACTTTATTCCATTTCAGGTAAACACCGACACTACACTAAGTGTTTGTGTTTGTGTGGTGTACAAATGTGGTATAATATTTTGGTGTACCCGTGACTTTATTTTTTAAACCCACAATGTGTTGAATTTTTGGCCACGTTGACAATTTAGGTTAGTGATAATTTACGTTTGAAATATAGCTTGATTGAAGCATCTTTTTAGGGACATGTGTAAATTACTCGACTATATGTGTGCATATATAATGTTTTACATTTATGTTGACATTTGTTTTACACTTAAATTTTACCATACTTAATTTAAAATTAAAACTATTGATGTGTTTATTCACTTTATTGTTGAATAGAGACTATTTGACAGAAGTTGATATTTTTAATTCAATTTATTTAAAAACTATAAGTAACATTTTTAAAGAAACTATAAATGACTTTTGATTATATTTTTTCCACAAATATTCTACACAATATTTGTTGAAAGATGTATGAAGTATAACTTTTCATTTGAATGTGTAGTACTCCCCCGTTTCATTAAATTTACGACACTTTGACCATGTTTGGAAAAAGACTTTTCGATTGGCTTTTAGTTTCTTTGATTGACTTTGATAATTTTGACTAAACAAGCAACCAAAATCATTATTTGACAGATGTCATTTTCACTTGGCTTCTCGGTTCGAAAAGCCAAAATCTAAAATGTTAAGAAGAGTAGCTTTTAGACTTGGCTATCCGAAACAATTATTTTTTTGTCATTTTTTAAATAAATATTTTTAAAATATGTTAAAAAATGAAAATAAAACTGAAAATTGAAAATACAAATTTTAGTAAATAAAAAATTAAATTAAATGAGAAAAAATCATGAATAAAAATAATTGTTAGAAGAAATTTTAAACTAAAAAGTAAGATAATTAAAATAAAAAAATAAATAGGTTAACTATGTTTCTTGTCCTCGTAAAATTAACGACTTTTGTTTTTGGTTCTTCTGAAATTATTTAAATCAAATCATCTCCATAAAATTAATATGTTTTCAAATAATCCTCCTCGATTTTAAATATGGAGTATATGTTTTGATCCTTTAAAATTTATAAATTTTATTTTTAGTCCTTTTAAGATTCATTTGGTTTATTAGTTCATATTTTAAATTGTTAAATACTCATTACAAGATACTTTATTCTCTATATTAAAATTAATTTATTAAATTACAAGATAAAAGTAAAATAAATAGTTTTAGAAGCTTAATCCAATTTACAAATTTATTTAAAATTTTGGTAAATTAATACGGAGTACTTTTGAAAAAAATATTTAGCCAAATTAATATTTTTTTAGTAAAATTATTTCTTATTTCTCCGATGTCCTTAAAACGCAGATCTAAGACTCACTTTGATGAAGATACTAGTATTTTCACCCGTGCGATGCACTGGGTCAACGAAATTTTTGTCGATTCTGAATTTTTTTTAATGCAATATATTTTCTGAATCAAGTAAATATATTTCTAACATGATTTTTTATCATTGGACAAAAACACCAAGGTAGAATAAATAATATTTGAGGAATTGAAAATGTACTCAAAAATGTCTTTTTTAATTCCAAAAATGTTGGCATGAAGAATAAGAAATTAAGTACTACTTTTCACCTTATGAAATAAAGGATAAGACACGTTGATTTACCATTCAACAACCTCGAGCACAGGTGCCAATAGTGCACTATCTTAAAAGAAAGAATATAATAGTTTTTTATGTTTTCCAATAAGTTCGGATAAGTGAAGTTCATTATATTCTTGAGGAATAACTTGTGTCAAGAATCAAGATCTTTAACTATTAGAGCACCTGTTTCATGTATTGTGGAGATATTATAATTTCTTGAGTCTCTAGTTTTACTTGTCAACAACCTCAATGATACATTAGAAGTAAGCTCATTATATATGAAGTCTTACTTCTCAACAGCCTCAATTATACATTAGAAGTAGGCTCATTATCCATGAAGTCTTTAGTTCTTCTAAATATCTGTGTTAAAACATTATGCTCATCTACCATATTTTCAAATCTTTGACCAAACTTTTATCAGTAGTCAAAGAATTATTCTTCCTACTGTGCGAAACAAATAGAACAATTTGTTTTTATTAGCATGTTAATAATGTTCCATGTGTATTATATTGTCAAACACATGTAAATAATACTTTTATTAAAAGGGTGTACTTAATAAAGTATTCGAGATACCTAAAATGAGTTTTTTTGTTTTCATATCTCGTTCTGTATACCATAAATATACAATTGTGTAAATTTTGGTCTTTCACCATATTGTGACATTAAACATGGTATGTGATGATGAATGTGTCTGCTGAGAGTACATTATTGCCCAATCATTATTGTGAGATGTATCAATATTTCCATTTATAAATGTTAATGAAAACATACAGTTGTATTTATTTAAATTTTTCATGGTAATGAGAACTCTTCACACTAAGACCATAAAATAAATTATAGAGCAAATCAGATGGTTTTCCTTAGAAGAGACAATTAAACTTTTTTGCAAAGTACATTCTTTCTTGAACGTGTTTGATAGACAATAAATTCGTGGTTGGAAAATTATAGATGATATTTTGAGAAATATGTACTGGAACGTGTTTGCAAAGTACATTCTTTCTTGAACGTGTTTGATGATGCGAGTTTATAGCCAATGATGATCCCTCTCCTTCTGTATTTGTAATAAGAATCATAAAATAAATATTATAATTTTTTATCTAAAAATTTTAAATATTTTTTTATTATCCACTAATATTTGTTACATTGATGTCGATGGTTCAATGAATAAATAAGAAAGAATATTACTTACTTATATTATTTTGACATAGATGTCAAAATAATTAGCACATTTTATATTTTTTAAGAATTAAATATAAAAGTAATTACATTTATAACAATAAATATTATACCATTAATATTTCGATTAAGAACACCAATTAATATTTAATTTATTACACATAAATACTCACTTATCAAGTCTTGATCATTTTACAAAGTTATAAATGGAAATGTTAATTTTTGTTACTTGTAAATTTTTACAAAGCTATACATGGAAAGCAATAATTTTAAAATGGAAAATACTAATTTTAAAATGGAACATACTTTTTATTTGATTTAGAATTTTTTTATATATACGGAATAAAATTAATGCTCTATTAAATAAGCGTGCCCATAAAAATCCATTTCCTTTTATATATTTGTTTCTTTTTTTAAATAATTAGAAAATCTCTCCTATTAGTATTAATTCAAAGCAAAAAATCAAATGTAATTTCGTTTAGTCCTACCAATCTTCGTTCTTAAAGTAAATTTATTTGTTTTAATTATAGTTTTTGAATAGGTGTTTTTTTTAAATTTCAAAATATACTATTTAATTTAAATATTTTCCAATAATGAATGAAAATATAAAAGTTTTTAAACGCGATTATATGGAGAAATTTGTGTGTAACAAATATGAAATTTAATTTCCGCATAATAAGTTTTTTTGTTAACTATTTTTTAAACATTACTTGCTAACATGACATGCTGATAAGTTAAAAAAGTTGTCTAATAAGCACGCCACATATCACAAATCTAGAAGCCCAGCCTGTTTGAAATATTGAGAAGTCGATTTTGATGACGTGGCTGATGAAGTGTCAAAAAAAGTTCCAGTCAGCACGCCAAATGTCGCAATTCTGAGAGTTTAACTCTCAAATATTATATATAAAGGATTAGTTTTATTGCTACTCATATATATTGCTCCTCCTCTTTCTCACAAAGCAAACAACTTAGGGGCTGTTTGTTTCAGCCTCTTAATGGTTCAGATGTCTGAATGATTCAGCACTTAATGGTTCAGACTGTTTGTTTCAGCTTCTTAATGGTTCAGATGTCTGAATGGTTAAGAGATTTGCCTCTGAATGGTTAAGTATTATACAGAGTCTGAATGGTTAAGAGCTCTTATCTGAATTGATCAGACATTTGCCTCTGAATAGTTAAACAATATACTAGCTCTTAATGGTTGAGATCTCTGGTTCAGACCTCTTACTGGTTCAGCACTTACCCATTCAGAAGTTACCAAACAGCCCCTTAGTATCAATATCCATGTTTGAAAGTTGGTTGTCATCTAAGGCTTGTTTGTGTCAGCTATTTTGAATAGCTAATAAATTTAGTTGATTTGACCAACTAGATGTGTTGGTTTAATTGTTAAAAAATGTTTGGTTCAAGAACTAGATGAGTTGGTTTAATTGTTAAAAAGTTGGTCTTTTTCGACCAACCAGTTAAAAAGTTAAAAAGTTGAGTTGACCAATCAGTTAAAAAGTTTTGCTACATTACGTAAATTGAATTGAAATTTTGAGTATTTTCAATTCATTTTATTTAAAGATTGACATAGAAAGATTAAATAAAATTTATATATTAAAAAATCATGTCAAAAGCCCTTCAAAACAAGAAATAACAAAAATAATTTATTTTATTAAATATTTAATGAATACATACAAATAAAAAATTACCATAATTTTTGAATAATAAATGGTGATATATACTCCATCCGTTCCACAAAACCCTTCCTCTTTTGGTTTTTTTACTTTCCACAAAACATTTCCACTTTATATTAAAAAACTACTTTTACCCCTATTTTTTCATACCCTACCTATCACATCATACTTTTTCACTAATAACCAAACTATTACATCTTATTTTCCCATCACACCAAGGGCAAAATTGGAAAATCAACCAAAATTACACTTTCCTTATTTTTCCCCAAAGTTAAAACCGGAAGGGTTTTGTGGAACGGAGAGAGTATATATTTTGGGTCTGGAGTAGGGGTGTATACGAATCGAATCGAAGCAAATATTTCAGTATTCGATTCGTAGTCGATTAAAGTGATATGTATTCGAATTCGGATTCGTATATAATTCGAATTTTAAAAAACATTCGTATTCGATTCGATAGATATTTGACGTGTTTGAATTCGTATTCGAATATTCGAATTCGAAAATATTAGTATTTTTTTCTTAAAACAGATTTCTTAAAGACATTAAATTATTATTTTATAATAATGTAAAATGTAGTAAAAATATGTTAGAATATATATAAATTTATTTATAAATTACAATATTCGAATATATATAAATTTATATGTACACAAAAATTTAATATATTAAAATATTTTAAAATATGTACAAAAATATTTAATATATTAGAATATATATAAATTTATTTATAAATTATAATATTCGAATAATTCGAATAATAAACGAATCGAATCTATTAATATTTATATTTGTATTCGAATTCGAAAATAATTTGAATCTAAAATATGATTTGTATTCGGATTCGAATTCGAATATAGCGAATACGAATGATCCTTTTTGAATACGAATCACGAATCGAATACATTTTATTTGACTGTAACTGCTAAGCTGCGGATTCACATGGATTAAATTGTAATAGTCGTGCTAAAAAAAGTCAAATTAAAAGTTGAAAGGTGAGTAAGCGGCGGATTCACCATAACCGAATCCAGTGGAGCTGTATGTTCAAATCATTCCTTCCCCACAATCTCTCTCTCTCTCTTCTTAAACCCTAAATTCTCCCAAACCTTGGTGGAGCTGGTGGCGGAGAAGGCGGAGGTGTTCCATAGCCTTAGTCAGCGGAGGTCTTATATTGCCGGAGTACCAGAAGCCTTGTAAGTCTTACGCTTGATTCATGCTCTATCACTTACTCTCTAATTAATTGAACTGGATTTTTGAATTTTGAATTTGAAATAATGTTTGATTGAAGATTTTCCATTTTTCGTTTTGCCCAATTATGCTCATTTTAATGTCTACATGATTTATGGTCTGTATCTATGGACCTTCCTGAGCTCTCTTTGACCTGCTTCACTTTGACTAGTCTTCTGCAATCTAGTTTTTTTTTCCGAAATGAATCTTTGTTTTGTATTTTCAGGAAAGATTATCGGCCGGAATGGAGGGCCAGGAGGTATTGGAGAATGGTGTGGTTGGAAATGGGGTGGCGGCGAAGTCTTCTTTTTCTAGCGGCGAGCTGGGGGGAATTTTCAACGGAGTAAAGGAAGGCATGAATTTGGGTGATGATATTTTGCAGGACTTTGATTTGTACTGGGATGACATTAGTGGCCGGCTGATGGTGTCGCGGATGGTGAGTGATTCTGTCATTAAGGGGATGGTGGGTGCTGTAGAGCAGGAAGCGGCTGAGAAAGTCAGGGCCAAGGAAATGGAGATGGCCAAGTTGAAAGAAGACATTCAGTTTTGTGTCACGGAAGTTAATGGAGTTGGGCGTCTAGGATCATATGCGTTGTCTGATAAGCAAGAAAGTGTGCGGCATTTTACATTTTCCGGAGGGTTCATGGAGAACGGCGAGATGATGGACACTTTGATTAGACTTAGAGGCTCAGTAAAAGAGCAGTTTGAGAAACTTAAGAAGGACATTTATGATGTCAAAGAGCATCATTCACTTAGGAGGATAGGCTCTAGCTCTGAGTTGGTGGGACTGAGCGGTATTCTCCAGGAAAACAAATCTGAAAGCTGGGGTCAGGTAGACAAAACAATGAACCGCCTGAAAATGACAGTTGATAGCGTATTTGTGTGGGTGGATGATACACTTCGCTTGTCAAAGTCGTCAGTTGTTGAGTTGCAGAAGGAGAAAGACCTTCAAGGAGAGCTTGAGAACATGGTGATGCAGAATCTTTTGAGGAGTTTTCTGGAAGACTTTGAGAGCAAATTATGGGATCAAAACACTCCGTTGTGCAACAAGCAGATTGATAAGCTCAGTGAAATTGCTATGATACGGGCTGACTTGGATGGTATTTTTAGATCATTGCCAAGCGCCGAACTTGGGAATCTGACATCTCATGGATCACATGATATGGATACATTTCAAAATAAGGTTTCGAGAGACCATGTTACACCTCCAAAGTCTCAGGAGGAAAATGGTAAAATAGAAGATTCGAGTACTGATGTACCCAAGAACTTTGAAACTGCGCAGTTGAAGCATTTATCCAAGGAGGATTTAGTAAGCTACTTTAACAACATGATAATAAAAATGAAGAGAGACCATGAGTCCATTTTGCAAGCAAAAACAGAAGAACTATTTACTTTAAAAGCAGAATTCCTTAGGCTTAGGGAGAGAGGTTCATATGTGCCGCACAAGAAGGACAAGGAGCTTGATGTATTGAGGAAAAAGATCCCTGAAGTTCTTTCAAAACTGGATGATATCCTTTTTGTGAATGAGAAATGTCCTTCAATCCCCTGTAAGGATGAAAATATCTGCAACTTGAAGAATAGGCTTGAAAGCCTTCTTTCTGAAAATTGTCGTCTAAGGGACTCACTAGCACATAAAAAAAATGAAGTGAATGTTCTTTCCTCCCAAATTTCAGATGCTACTGAGAAGATGCATAAGCACTCTATGGCTGAAATGAAAATGCAAAAGCTTATAGATAATCTCAACTTGGCTGTTCAAGATGTAGATATAGAAGCTTCAATCAGGGAGGAAGTATATAAATGTTTCATTAGGGAACTCAGAGAAGAGTTATACATGCAGCTTCATATGGCACGAGAATTTCATGAAGCTATTTTTAAGGAAGCTGCTGTGAATTCTGAAGGTACTAGCATAACCGAAATAGGAGATTCCGACTGTGAGTCTTTGATCATGCAAGAAATGTTTGCTGTGATTTATGGTGAAGCAGTCATGGATTTTGAAAGAAGTTTCAAAGAGTTATGTGGAGATTTTTTGAGGGAACGTGACACTCGAATTTGTCTAGAGTTGCAAGCTTCTCAAAGGGAAAATGATTTTGCACTGGAGGCTGATGAGAAATTTAAGTTGAAGGAAGAGCTTGTTGCACTGAAGAAGTTATTGGAAGAAAAAGACAGAGTAGCAACTGTTGTTTCAACTGCACTGGAAAAGGAGAGGAATCAATTTGACCTGGTATCTCAAGAGTTGAATAGCCTAAGAGAACAGCTCACCAACCAGAACAATTTAGCTTCTGAAAACTCCAAGGAATTAAATCTTGTAAAGGGTCAATTAGTAGAAGCATCAAATCAAATTGAAGTATTTAAGGAAAAAGCAAATCTGTTGAACCAAAAGCTTGAACAAAAGGTGGAGGAGTTGAAAGAAGCTGATGATCAAAGAAGAATGGCACTTGCTCTTTCAGAAGAGAGGCAAAGCAATTTGTTATCACTCGAAGCCAGGGAAAAAGATTTAAGAACACAAATGGATGCCATAAAAGGGACTATACATGAGCTGTCAACAATGCTTGCTGAATTTGAGCTTAAGGTGGCAAAGAGAAGCAATACAAATGGATTAAGGTATGCATTTAAAAATCTTGTGTAATTAGATGTGGTCCTTGGATTCAGTGGGGTTTCAGTTGGTTTACATTTTATTTGTTCTTTTGCTTTGTAGAAGAAATATGAGTTTGCTAATTGCTGTACAAAGGCATATAATTTCTACTTTCCGTATCATAGTTGTCTCACATTCACTAATAATCGGCAGGCTAATTTTCTTGGTATGATTTATGTTATAAATCCTCATGGGTTTGAACCACTTTTCGTAATATGGTGTGTTCATTTCCCATTGTTCACATGCATACTCCAACTCTTAGAAAGCAGGGATCTTGGAAGTGGGTATCCCTTAAGCTACTCAAGTGGTTCAAAAGACATGAATTTTATAATTTCATATTTACATGACACGATGTTTCTAATATCATCTGTGGGGAGCGGGTGCATTTATAGAGCCTTATTTTACTTAATTAAATACTTTTCTTGCTACGTTTAGATTGGAACATTCACAAACTCAATTGAAATCACTCCTCAAGAAGGCAAATCTACTTAGAAAAAGAGCTTTGGTCTGTCAACAAACACTTGAAAAGAGATCTTCAGACCTTCAATTGGCCGAGGCAGAGGTAAATACCTACTTTCATGCTTTATCAAGGTGATGAATAATAAAATGAATGAAGAGGATTTGGTATTTTTTTACCAGTTGCCATATTCTAGACACACTTTAGATACTTAAATTCCAGCAGTGTACTATTTGAATCACTTAAGTAACTTTTCAATGAATGCTAATAGGTCTAATATACGTTGCATGTAATTATATGGTGAATAATGTAGTGTTTCATGTTTCTAATTTCTATGGTACTCCCTCCGTCCAGCTGAAAATTCCACCTCTCCATACTTGACTGTCCCAAAATACATTCCATCTTCTATTTTGGGTCAAAAGATAAACCTAGTTTACTATGCTTTGTCACTTTTTTTTCCCACAGTGTAAGTGCCCATTTTAAACAAAGCGCAGTTTTATCTTTAATATGTGTGCCCTCAAATAGCATGTGCATGTAACTTATGCTGTACATTTGAAACACAGGTTGATCTTCTTGGGGATCAAGTGGATGTACTATTGGGCCTACTTGAAAAGATCTACATAGCACTTGACCATTACTCACCTATCCTGCAGCACTACCCTGGGGTTAGATCATCGATCTTTAAGAGAAATTCAGTGATATGATACTCTTTTTTTAGTTTATTTTCTTTTATAGCTTACTTTAAAAAAATAAAGATGCAAAAAATGATTTTTTGTTAATTTTTTTTTACACAGTATGTAAATTATAAACATGACTTGGGTAATGCGAATGTTTATACTGTTAGTGTAATCAATGTTACCAAGTTTTTTCCTCGTTTACTCCTTACTTTTTACCTTGGCGTAGGTCATTGAAATTCTCAAGCTGATCAGAAGGGAATTGAGTGGAGAATATACCAAAGCCGTGTGATTGTTTCACTGAGGTGAATTTTCTTCTACTACCCTGAGGGGGGATTATCTCAAGGGTTATAAAGAGAATGCTTATTTGAAATACATGAAGTTTCTCTTGTTCAATATTCAAGCAAATGGCAAGAAGTTGTCACTCAATGCCCCTTGTTTATGACTAATCAACTACTTGGCCAGACCTTTCAAGTTGAAATGGTAGCACAATGGCACAATTTGTTCTTTCGGTACATATCGAAAGTGGATGGCTGGTGAGCTCCTAACTCTGGGTTTACATTTAGGGTCCGTTTGGTATTTCACAATGCAAGAACAAATTTAGTTTAGTCAGAGGACTTGACTAAATTTGTTGCTCCCAATTCCAATTCTATAGTTTGAATTTCGTGTACCAAACGGAATCTTAGTCATTTTGGAACCTGTTGCTGTTGAGGATGAAATGTTGATGGCGGCGTGGCGGGAGCTGTAACAGAGCAGTAATAGGGGACTTAGACTTGTTAGTTTCTCTTTGTATATATAAATATTTAAATGTGCTTTGATATATTCTTAATTTATTACTAGTATAATTAACTGGAGGTAAAATAAAATTTGGTTTGTGTTTTCACCACTTTTCAACTGGTGCAGTCACTTGTCACTTGATTATTTTTGAAAAGGGCTAGTTTTGTACACACTCATTTTGAAAATTATAGAGAAGTATGATCTCAACTTTGTTGGGGGTCTAAAGGATCCAGATGCATACAATCTTGCCTCCGTGAAAGAATAAAGTTTATTTCAGTTAGGCATTGAGATTGTTCTTTTGGATTAGAATTTCAGAATTTGATATTGGAAAAATGGAAGTTGGAAAGAATTGGAAAGAGTTAGAAAATGTTGGAAAAATTAAAAGTATTAAAAAGTCACTCAATTAAATGATAATCTAAATAAATATGCAAATCTAAATAAGTATGCAAGATATCACTAATTTTGGATAAAAATGAATTCATCCTTCTCTGACATAGTACATTATAGAATATAAATTTAGATATATAATGTTATTGTAGGTTAATCACACATCAATATTTTTTCAAGTTGTTGGAAAAAAATTGGAAAGAACTAGAAAAAATTGAAGGAAACTACAATTGCTTTATTATCTAAAATTCAAAAGGACGTGAATATATTGTTGCATTTAATATCTAAAATTTTACACAAAGTTTGAAGAGAATTTAATGTGTCATTTTGATTTATTTCATTATCTATTATTCATGTGCTCCATGTGCGTCTCTTTTTTCCTTGTATAATATTCCTTTCGGTCTTAAATTTTTTTCCTATTTTGAATGGTTTTAGTTAAATAGTGGTACTCTTTGACCATAAATTAGACATTATGCATATAACTCATGCAACAATGCATCAATGGCCGAACATGTGTTTTAACAAGAATAATATCGCGTACATCTTTCCGCCACTGGATTATACTCTGTTTGTTGTTGCGGAAGAGTGCAATTTCAAAGTTCAATGAGTTACAACAACAACTACTACTACATATGAGCATCATCCCAGTTGATTGAATTTCCCTCGAAACCAATCTCTCCGCGATGCAATTTGTTCCGAGCCAGTCTACTCATCATCGCAAGACCTGAGGCTCAAAATGGTACCAGTAAATATGTTACAATGCAGGCAAATAAAAGCTCTACACATAATAGGAAAGCACCTATTTGTTAAAACCTTAATTGGTTTGGAAACCCCAGAAGACTGTGTGCCTTCGGCAGGGTGTTTCTTGTAATGCTTGGTAATTTATCTTCTTACCACAAATATCCCTTATTTTCTTTCCCTATATAAATGCCTTTTAAGTCATTTGCATTGCAGCACCAACAACTCAAACAGACTCCCAGAATCCATAATTTCTCAAAAAATGTCAGAACTGCAACACCAAATGCTAGAAACTGTTCAAACGAACAACAGCTATAACGTTTGGGATATTCCAAGTGGGTCAAGTCTATGCTCATTATCACATGACTTGATAGCTGAAAAGACATTCGATCCGACGTAAAACAAGGCTCATTTTCGTATGGATATATGTCGGCTAATTTTAGACAATTGATTGACCACATTAATTCTCTAACACCAACCCCAACATAGTTGGGATAAGTGAGATATGATGGCAGGAAATGGGGCAAATGAGAATAGTTCTTCCCGTGTGAATGTTGAACACTTAGAACAACTCGGTTGCAAAATTTTCAGCACTGCACACAGAAAGGGAAGGCCCACTTATTCACAAACATTCCATTACGATCTTTCCCAGCACTGGGAAGTATGGTATGTAAGTTTACATTCTTAACTGATCACTCCCCTATGAAGGTTATAAGATGGGTCAAGTCTATCTCTTTGTGCAAGCAATCTATTTTTTCAGGGGACTAAATGATGAACTGTTCTACTAGACCGATATAGAAACATTTAAGCCTTTACCTTCAATCATTCGGTACAAAGAAGACCACCATCTATCTCCAGTTAAATGGTAGTGCTCCAGAGTCTCTTCAATTGCTGTGTCATGCTTCCCCTCTAACACCCCCTGTAAAGTGATTACGGCATCCTTGGTTCTCTTGACAATATTATCGTCATCTTCGATTTCCAAATGCAAAAGGTCATTCTGTGATGAAGTTAGGTTAACAGCCAGTGCAAACTGGGTGGCAGCAACCCAGCGGGTAGAGGCTAACCATCTCCTTTGCCCATCTAACAGTTTTTCCTCACCGGCTTTCATATCATCTTTCTCACCAAGTACTAAGCTTCGTAAATACTGAGCATTAGCCCCCCCTGTGCTCTGAACCATCCGAGAAAATGCACTTTCTTCGTCTTGTAACAACACCTTTGGTGTACCATACTCCAAAACCTGATGAACGTATACATAAAAATTCACGTATGAATAAAATAAATGGACTTTTGACAACTCGTGCTTTTATCATCATCATCATCACCATCATCAGTATTATCATCATCATCATCATCATCATCATCATCATCATCATCATCATCATCATAATACGGAGTAATAAGTATTATTAAAATTATCATTAGTTAATTGACCAAGGGAAATGATCTTTAAACTACTTGAGGTGACGGGGATTCTCTACCAACCTGACCAGAGTGAAGCAGAAGAATTCTATCACAGTCAATGATAGTATTCAAACGGTGAGCAATAATGAGCATTGTGCAAGACTTAAATTCTTCTCTTATGGTTTTCTGTATAAGTGCATCCGTTCTGACATCAACAGCAGCAGTTGCTTCATCAAGGACTAGGATCTTTGATCTACGAAGCAATGCTCGGGCAAGACTTAATAGTTGCCTTTGTCCAACACTGAAATTTTCTCCTGCCTCTGACACCTTCATTCCACACACATCATATTGACATGTCAGCAGAATTTAAGCCAAGGCATATAGATTTGCTACTTTGAATTGTGTCATTATAGCTAATAGCTTTGCCAACACATTTTTGTTGTGAAAAAGCTATAGAAAATTAGAAACAAAGCTTTATGGGTAGATTGTGATGGTTAAATGAAGAGTAAATTCCATAAACGGTCCTTTATCACAAAGGGTTTTCCATATATAGTCCCGAATTCTAAAATATTACATTTGTGGTCCACGATATTTGAGAACTATTCCATGATCAGTCCTTTGTGGACTATATGTGGAAAACAATATTTGGCCCAAAGAGCTAATTATGGTATAGTTCTCAAATATAGAAGACCACAAACGTAATAGACTAATATCTTAAAATTGAGGACTATATATGGAAAATCTCATGTTATAGAAGACCATTTAAGTAATTTACTCATAAAGAGGTGAAACATCTATGCCACCTTAAAATATACTCCCTTCATCCCAAAAACTCCTTCCCCTTTATTTTTTCTTGTCCCACAAAATCCTTCCCTTTTCTATTAAAAACCCACTTTTACCCCTATTAATTCTTAACCTATCTATCACATCATACCTTTTTACTAATAATATACTCATCACATCCCTGCTTTTACCTATCACATCAAGGGTATTTTTGGAAAGTCAACACAAAATTATCCCTTAAATTTTCTAAAAGTCAAAATGGGAACATCTTTATGGGATGGAGGAAGTATATATATATATATATATATATATATATATATATATATATATATATATATATATATATATATATATATATATAGTGTGTGTGTGTGTGTGAAGCAACAGCAGCATATACCTCAGTGTCCAGACCCAAAGAGCTCCTCCTGATCACTTCCTTGAGATGTGCCCTCTCTAAAGCCTCCCACAAATCAGCATCATTGTGCTCATTGAAAGGATCAAGGTTGAATCTAACGCTACCTGGCTCAATAAAATAGAGAAAGAAGAGTACAAGGTAGAGTTTAGTCTTCATTGTGTCATGCTAAATTAGAAAATAAATATAAAAGCAAACAAATAACATAACCAGATGAAGTCCCAAAATAAAAGTTTCCTAATTGAGTTCCATATTTTATAGTAAGCTATGTTGTATGATAGAATGCTATTGTTAAGTCCATACATTACTCTCTGCACACAACACAGCAGACTTGGCACACAAATAGATAGCCAATCACTCTCAGTGCACACACACAAAGACTTGGCAAGAGCAGATGTGTTCCAAATTTAATATTGATCTGTCACTATGGAACAGCAATTTATGTGACAAGTAATTGACCATGTGACTGCCAAAGGTGAGTGTGTCCAATATGAAGGTGCCAAGATTGGCCTTTCACTATGCAAAACAAGTCAAAAGTATACATACTAATTTGTTTCCTTAAAGAACTCCTTTGGACGTGCTGTTTTAAACGAATTAAATGTTTTTTATTTGATCTCCAAAAGTATCCTCGTAGTATGTGGTGAAGAGAATAATTGACAGTGATTGGTGGGATATTAAATGAGGATAGTAAAGAAGGTTTCTTTACTTTTACCAAAGGAAAGCAGATTTTATTTATAGATAAACCAAAAAAGGAAAACAAGAACTTTACTTAGGGATGGAGGAGTGTATAAGAGTCATGAGTCAATATTGTTAGAGCCCTAACTAGGATACCAAATGTGGTGCAATTGTTCGCAATGATAGCTTGTCATTTATATTTACTTTATTGTACAGTTACAAGTTCATTCCATTTTTATCCTTCTCTTTTCGTTGTTCACCTCTCTATGTTAAGTGTTGTTAGAATATATGGAGTAAAACCTTTCTTCGGTTTCAAGCTACAAGCTCAAGCTTTTGGTTGAATAGATTCCTTGATAACTGCCAATAATGTTGGGATTCTAACAAAATAAAAACTATTTTCGTAACTCTTTGCAATGCTAGCTCGTATATCCTATTTAAAGTCATAATTTAAAAGTTCTCCCTTCATACCACTCCTTATGTGTGTGCACACACACACACACCAAACATTTATTTTGTGTTCTTTTTTCACATGTATTAAATTGTGCAAAGCATGCACTGATGCACCTATATCATGTTAACAAAATAGGGCAACAATTTCAAAAGGAAAAGGGTATGACAAAACAATGCATGCATTACGTGTTACAAAATAAATGTGGCCTGTGTGATAATCTTTAATCAAAATGTGATGTGATGCGGTGATAAATAAGATCCTACCAATACCATGTGTGTCTATGCAACACTTTATGCAAGTATATTTGTACCTACACTTTCAGTATGTCTTTAAAAAACCTAAACCAGAAAAGAACAAGACCAAACAGGTATCTCTTCTGTCTTCCCTTCCTTTCTTAGTGATTATTTATACAGCCAGATAAAAAAATATAGGTGTACCTGAGAACAAAACAGGTGATTGTGGTATTATACCAAGAACCTTACGGAGGTCCATCAATCCTAACTTTGAAACATCACAATCATCAATAATGATCCTTCCTCTTTCCAGTTCCACAAGTCTGAATAAAGCATTAAACATGCTGGATTTCCCTGCTCCTGTTCTCCCTACTACCCCAACCTTGTCACTTGGTCGAATAGTGAATGATATACCATGCAGAACGGGAGGAAGTTCAGGTCTATAACGTAAGACAACATTTTCAAATCTAATGGATCCAGCTGAGGGCCATCCCGGTGGAGGGCGATTGCCCTCAATAATTGGAGGTGCTTCAGAAGGCAATTCTATATATGTTCCAACTCTCTCTACAGCATTCAAACTATTCTCAGCCATACTAGCCAGTCTTAGAACACCAGTTAGTAAGCTTGTAATGTTCAATGCATAACTGAGAAGCAAACCCATAGTAGAGGCAAAAGCCATTTGATTCTCTGCTCTGCCATTCTGCATCACAGCAAATGTTGCTGTGAGCCAAATCATAAGCCCCCCCAAAGTCTCCAGACGAATTGCAAGCCAACGGTTTCCACTCATGTTTACAAGAGTGAATCTAATGTTGTTATCCATGGATTTCCCGTTAATGTTAGCCATGCGATCATAAGCTTTATAAGCACGTATAGTTGGTAGACCATTCAGTGCTTCTCCAAATTGTGCATACACAGGAGATCTGGAAATGGAATCCAAGCGTTTTACCTCACGGGCAGTGCTCTGTAAAAAAATGTTCGTATATATTAATCATGATAAATGGAAGTACAGGAATACTGAAGGCATCATGAATGAAGCTGGACAATGGACAAAGTAACTAATTGCAGTTCCCACTTTTAAATGTACATGTTAGATCGAAGTAATACTATCCTACTATAAGAAAACTAATCATCATTCTGAAGGACAAGAATTTAAACTTGAAATCAGGTTCTTCAGTAAGAGAAATGCATCTTTATGACAAAACTAAATTTCTTTCAAGTTCTACCAAGAGCCTTAGAATCCTGATATAGGCAGAAACATATAAAAAACACATCGTAATAATCATGAGTAAATGTTAAGGGAGGACACAATATGATGTCCAGATAAACGAATATTCATGGATATCCTCTATTAAATATGGTGTCTCATTGAATGACATCGCAATAGACACACTTCAACTCACCCTTTCTAACTGCATTGCCTCTCGTATTTTATGTTTTCCAAACCTAAACTGTGGCATTGGGATCTATAAGCATACTACCATAACATAAGTCGAATGATTATACACATAGCAAGGAATTTCAAGTTTGAAAACAAAGCTTTGGAGATAAAAGTGTCACATATCACATGGACTAATGTACTTAAGTTCACTTACATCACATAAGTCAAATGATTATACACATAGCAAGGAATTTCAAGTTTGAAAACAAAGCTGTGGAGATACAAGTGTCACATATCACATGGACCAATGTACTTAAGTTCAATTACATCACATAAGTCGAATGATTATACACATAGCAAGGAATTTCAAGTTTGAAAACAAAGCTGTGGAGATACAAGTGTCACATATCACATGGACCAATGTACTTAAGTTCAATTACATCACATAAGTCGAATGATTATACACATAGCAAGGAATTTCAAGTTTGAAAACAAAGCTGTGGAGATACAAGTGTCACATATCACATGGACCAATGTACTTAAGTTCAATTACATCATAGTGGCTAATTAGAAGATTGATGTGCAATGAATTTTTTTAACACATCATACGACAACAACCACAACAAACCCATTATAATCCCAACTCTATCTGGGGTGTGGAGGGTCAACATGTACATAATTTTACCCTAGAAAACAACAAATAGCCTTTAAATCCAGCACATCATGAGATGCATAAAAAAGAAATGCCGAAAACCATGTATGAAGATAACATACCTGATAGTAAAGGTAAGCACCATAAAATAAGACCAGGAGTGGCATTATGGCCCATAAAGACATTGTGCTAACTATACCAATTAGCACAAATGTTGAAATAAGTTGGGAAACTTGGTTCATGAACATATTCACAAATGGTGCCACATTCCGGTCTATGTCCCCTAGGTCCTTAGCAAACCTATTGATAATCCTTCCAAGTGGATTCGTATGAAAGAAGACCATTGGAGCTCTTAAAATAGAGTTCAACATGGCAGAATGTAACCTTCTAGCCGCATAAAGGCTTGATGTGATCAGCCAAAATGAATTGGTAAGTGTTACCAACACCTGAAATGTCGATAAACTACTTAGCCAATTGCTTTTCCAGTTATTATTTCAACCGTATGCAATTATTTTCATCAAGTGCATCAGGATAACAGTCTATCAGAATACAAGCAATATAATCACACATCTTAAGTTAGTAAAAAAGAAATATCAAGCAATAATAATGTAGAAATCTTAAATAATCATACTTGACCAAATGATAGAACTGCATAGATCATATTGTAGAAAGTGGCACTATATCTCATTGAGCTGCTTTCATCAGTCCAAAAGCTTAACCATGTACTGCTTCCAATTCGAAGAGACTCAGTTGAGACGTAGCACATCAACAGGATCATAACTACCCATGCACCTCCTAGAGCATCCTTATACCTACAAAATGATGTTTGAAGTCATTATCATAAAAAGATATCCTAAATAATCATTGTAAAAAGTTATCAACTTCTCAGAAGAAAAAAACTCATAACCAACAAGATCAAGCACATATCATAATGTATGAACGGAAGAAAGCATTCACATGGTTAAATATATGACCAAGTTGTTTTTATGAAGTTACTGCTTTAAGAATTCTTAGTCCTTAGAAGTCCCTATTTTCAAGTGAGCAGTGGCTTTGAGCCACTACTCACTCTAAGTAACAACATTAAGGCAAGAATTAGAGTGAAGTTGTCAATGTTCAAAAATAAGGTACTCCGTATTTGTAAAGTTATATTTTTAAGTTAGGAACATTTCTAGAAATAACTTTTAGTTTACTAACAAAATGATAAGTACACGACTATTAGCATTATATGAGTCATTGTGTAATTCCTTCATAATAAAAAATTAAGGCAGGAAAATTATGACTTCAATTACATCTTAGTATGCATCCACTTATTTGATTCTCAGCTTATTGGAGATTATCTGCTTTGAAAACCATAAGCTAAACCCAGCACTAAACAGAACTTGCACAAGGCAAGGCTTTTTATGCAGGCTAAAGGCAAAATATGTGTACATTGCCGATCGAGCTAAAAGAGTCATTTTTTATAGTATTTTAGCTTTGGGTAAATAATAGACTAAATCAAATTAATACATTAAACCTCTCTTGCTTCTTACTTTCCATGGAGTTTTGGGCATTAAATATATTAATGCATCAAGGGTCTAAAGGAAACACTCTCTCTTTTTTTAATGAGTAAGTTTGTGTACATCTTGACCTGAACCGGCCCAGATCCCAACAGAGTAGGGGTTACACTAGTTTTATTGTTTTTTTAATCCGCAAAAATGACTTTTGGAAGAGGTTTTAATTCTAATTCATATTTAATATGCAACTGTTCATAAGTTTGAAGTGTTTTCAAGAATTTCAAAATTTTAACACCTTCCTAAACTTCCCAAATTCTTAACATCTTCCTAAACTCCCAAGTTTTCACAGGGATCTTCACGGAAAAGGCTATCTACTCCAAAGGGTAGAAGTCTGGAAACACGTGATTATAAGAACAAACTTGCTCACATAAAAAGATATAAACTCTACCTGTTCAAAACTTTCCAACTGACAACGCCTGTTTCCCGTTCTTCCTGTTTAATAAGAACAGATTTGCCTTCTTTTCGGTCCTTTTTCTTCTCTGCATCTCTGGAATTGATCTCACCATTAGCAGCAGGATTTAAGGTTTTCTCATCGACGTTCACAATTTCCTTTTCATCTGCATATTCCTCCATCTTTCCAGCATTTTCCATCAGTTTTTGGAATAGGTCACCGTTATTTGAGAGATATTCAAAGGTTCCTTCCTCTTTCACCATACCATCTTGCACCAATACAATTTTGTCAACCTGTGAAAGAAAATGCAGCTGGTTTGTGACCAAAACTCTGGTCTTTCCTCTTAATTCTCCTCGAATGCACTTCTCAAAAACCTGGCAATGAGAATACTAGTCATACATACACTACTAAATTTCAAATACAAAGTAGTAGCACTTAAGTGGAGCAGAACCTTCAATACAAGAATTTCATTGCTGAAAACAACTATGTAGACAGTATGTAAGAAAGATAATTTCTTTTAGTCCTAATACTATATTGCTATTAACTATGTTGTATTCAAACACACCTATTAATTTGGATGAGAATGGTTCCAAACAATTTAAAGCTGTACGAAAAGGATCTTGATCAAGTTACCCTATAAGAAATGTTGGTATGGCAAAGGCAGAACCTAGTGATAGCAAGTCACTATTCTATTAAGATACTACCCTGTTGTAACACAGCTAGGTGCTCACGCTGCTGAAAGACAACAGGGTTATTCACTGTTCTCTCCTCTGTGGAACAGAAAGTGGTAACCTTACTAGAACAGAAGAGTAGCCTACCACTATCAAAAAGATCAGGAGGTCACGGTCCTGCTATAGGAACAGAACGGTAGAGACTAAGAAGAATATTGAAAAGTAAAACGTGTGTGCAATAGAACACAAGATAGACGAGGAAAATTAAGGAAAGAAAATCTTAATCAAATTATGAAATCAGTATCTAACTCCATAAAATAATAAAGATGAAGGAAAATCTTTATCACAATATTAGTAAGAATCTTTAACTCACACTCCCTCCATCCCACAGTCCAGTATTCCTTTTTGGGTTGTCACAGCGTATATGTCCACTTTCCTTTAAAGCAACATAAAAGGAATGACAAGACTATTATACATTTATACCCTTCTGCATAACCTCTCACCCTCTCTGCCCCATTACTCTCTCTCTCTCTCTCTCAATTTTGTTATCTTCTTTGGTTTAAAGATAGTAGAAGCTTTTGGAGATGGAATTTCATCTTCCACTCTATCTACTTTGTTCTCTTCCCTTGGAGAACGAATTAAGGTAGTTTTTGGGAACTCACATTTCATTTCAATTCCAAAATTTGAATTCTTGAATTTCAAATGACAAGAGAGGCATATGGATTTCAGATTGAGTTTTGATATGAATTAGAGGAATTTGCCTCATATCCAAATCCAAATTTCTTAAGGTTCCCAAACATGAGATTTGAGGCAAATCTGGGTTTGAAATCCAAATCCAAGTTCCCAACATACCATAAGGGAATTCTAGGATATCAGGTTCTGGCAAATAGATTCATCTTCAACCCTCTCTAATTCAGTCGCTGACATGTAGTGTTTTCATACTTTTCTTTTTTATTTGTGTTTGCTGATTTTAACACTGAGAGTGGAGGAGGATATTACTGAGTTAGGCAGTGGCACGTTGGGCGGAAAATCAATGGGGGGGGTGAGTTGTGAGGCAGCGACTGGGAGTGGGGGGCTCCAAGGCGGATGGATGGTAGAGAAGGGAGTTGTGCCGCAGTGGGCGGTGGATGGTGGAGGACATGGAGGTGAGTTGTGCGGCAACAGGATGGGGGGGGGGGTTGGCGACAGATCCATAGTGGGGAGGCTGGACATTGAAGGATGAAGCCGAGGGGAAACTGTGCCATGGAAGGATGAAGCCGAGGGCTTGACATTAAAACTAAAATTAATTCTAGAGAAACTGACATATCTAAAGACAGTTCTTTCTACTGGGGGGGACTAAAATGTGACAGCGCAGGGGGTACTTTCACGGTTTCCCAATGTAACACTTTGACCATTAATAACTATATTTACGTAAATAAATTTTATGAAAATATGATACTTCAAAAGTACATTGCAAGACATATCAAATGATATTAAATTTATATTATCATTCAATATATTCTTTTCAAATTCTGTGGTCAAAGTTTTTCAATTTTGACCTCAAAATGTCAAAAGATAACCTTTTTAAGACAGAGGGAGTTAGGGAAGGTAAATAGGTAATAACTGGTTTTTCAGAAGTGTGCACACAAGAAAAAGTAGAATGAAGAATAAATTGTTTGTGATAAACTAGAGTATATGGTAAAATGCAAAAGACTACCTGGCGGCCCACGTCAGCATCTAGTGCACTTAAGGGGTCATCGAATATGTAAACCTCAGAGTCCGAATAAACAGCTCTAGCCATAGAAACTCTTTGCTTCTGCCCTCCACTAATGTTGACTCCTCTTTCCCCAATTTCAGTAAGATCACCACCCTAAAATTTATTAGTTAACATTTACAAAATGTTCACGTAAAAAAAACTTACGATGGAGAGCTATATATATATATATATATATATATATATATATATATATATATATATATATATATATATATACACACACACACACACATATACGTATGTATGTATATATGTGTGTGTGTGTGTATAAATGTTTATTTACATGTTTTCATTGATTTTATTTAATAATATAAAATATTCTTGGCACCTCTCATTTTGTAGATTTTTTGGTGTAGTTTTTAAAAATGTAAGTTATATTTTTTATTTCTATACTAGTTTGTAAATAAAATAAATTTTTAAAAGTCATGGGTTTTACACATTGTTCGGAGAATGCAATCTAGTGTGTGCGCGCCCACACACACACACATGTGTGTGTGTATTTATTATACACACACACGTAGTATATAATATTAATAGTAGAGTAGTAATAACAAGCCACACTATAAACAGTGTGCATAAATACTTACAGGGAGAAGCTCAAGGTCATGTTGTAATGCAGTCACATCGATCACATTAGCATACCTTGAAGGTGAAAATTGAGAACCAAATAGTATGTTGTCACGCACCTATAAAATATACTAAGCATTTCAATGGCTGAAGATGGGGAAAGATTCTGTTGAAGTGTCAATAGCTATTATACAAGGACCACAAATTTAATAACTAATGTAACCTACCCATAAAAGTACATCAGTATAAATTGTATGGATGTACTGAACTGGTTAGTATCAAATTTAGAGACTTAATTCTGGTACAAACTACAAAGTCACATACTGTTGCATTGAAAATCCATGAGATTTGTGGCACATAAGCAACAGTTCCTCTGATAACAACACTTGAATCCGTAACAGCAGGAATTTCCCCAAGCATTGCCGAGATGAGTGATGTCTTTCCTTCTCCAGTACCACCTACAATTGCTACTAAGCTACCAATTGGAATATCCAAATTGATATTTGATAAAGTTGGTTTCTCTCCCTATCATTTGCACGGAAATATTGTTTAGCAATCTTTCACTATATGTTCCAACAAAAAATCTCACTTATTTTAAGGATAAAGAAGCATTTACAGAAAAACAACTAAAACAAAAGGTATGTGTTCTTTTATTTACTGATTAAGAATAATTACACACAAATTCAGCACATAAATAATGAATATGAGTACTATAAATCTGCATCTCTTCAGTGAATAATGTGAACCTAGTGGGTCTTCAGCAGCCAAGGAAAAGCATGATGCACAACATGCTCTGCTCCTCCCATTGAGCTTATTTCAAATGCACTGTTGTAATTTCACTGTAATTCATTTCCCAGCCTCCTCAATTCCTTCACTCAATGGATAAATAATGAGGAATGAAGAGAGATTTTCCGAGGACGAAAAAATCAGAGGGAAATGGTGTAAGGCTGGTGGTTCTCACTTTCTGATCCTAGGTGTTGATGGCTACAAAATGAGTTAGAGTTTGGGCTTGGGTGGTTAGAAGATGGCGTGTTTGATTTCAAAATACACATAACCCACAATAGTTAGAACCTCAGAATTCAAACTAATTGGACACGATTTTTAAAGGGGGTTCTTTACCATGAAACACAAAAGTAGGGAGAGCAATGTGTTTTGAACAGCTCTTTAATTCATCGCAGTCCCAAGATATTTCACATGCAAGTACAAAAAAAGACCACTCTTTTTAACTAAGCATTGTGAACTTAGCTTTCTTTATTAGTGATTGGGGAGCATTAGGACTATAAGGTTACTCTTAGTATAATACTGAATTATCTGATAAGAAGTAATATAAATAAAAAATGAAACAGCCGAGATTCGGAACTGCCCCAAATAAAGGGCTGGAGTTTCAGACAATGAAAACCAGTCCAGAAAGACGGAAAACCATAAGCATCTTAACATGTGAATACAACAATACTCTTCTATTTTGAAGGAAACAAAAAGCAAAACAAACCTTTGATTCCCACGAAAAGCTACCATTCCGGATTGAAATGGCTGGAAAACATGGATCAAGAGGTGGGTTGGGCAGAAGTACTCTCTCTTCAGCTAAAAGAAGTTCCTCAAGACGTTTCAAAGATACATTTGCATTAACTACCTGTGAAATCAGAAAACCATTCCTGAGTGATAAATGAACAAGTGTGGATAATGGCTCAGTCATTTATTTACCATCCCAAATGATAGTATCATTTGCACAAAGCACGACAAGGTGCACCGCATAATAGAATACACTGAAGGAAAGATTACACTCCCCCAGCCCTGAATTTTTCTGCTAGTTTTCCTTTTACATTGTCCCAATTTTTTAAGGAAAGATTGGTGCGGTTGATATTATTTCTCTCTTTCTGAATAGACCACAACCACACTCACATTTTCTTGATAAGCTTGTCAAGTCAAACTAGGAAGAAAGTTTAGAACTAGGGGTGGGGTGGCGACCATAATATGTGCTAAAGGTCTCACACTGGCTAAAAAAACTTTGTTTAGTTTTTCACTACACGCAATCAAGAGTATCAAGTTTATTGAAACAACAATATCAAACCCAATATAATCCCAACTCCGTTGGGGTTTGTGGGGGTCAAGATGTACACAACATTACCCCTGTAAAAAAGAGAGGCTGTTATAGTTAGACCCTTCGGATGAGTTACTGCAATTGCTTCCAAAAACTTCATAAAAAGTAAGAAGCAAGGAATGTTTAATGTGAAATTTTGATTTTGTCAATTATTTACCCAAAGCTAAAACATTGTCAAAAAGACTCTTTTAACTCCATTGGCAATGGACGAAATCAAGTGTTGAATAGTATAATAAAACTAAAATCGTGTTTTGGTCACAGACATATCATAACACCACTAAAGCATGGTTGAATTAGTCTATTACATTTTTAAGGATCCACTAGCATATGAATCACATACTATGGAATAGGAGCAGAACTCAATATGATAAATGGAATTAGGAAGTCTATTCCACTTAGGGCCCGTTTGGTGAGCAAACAAGATATGAGTTCTGATATCTGGTGTTTCGTGAAGACTAAAAAGATTTCAGATTTGATATCTCTGGATATCACAAATCCTTCATAATGAAGGGTTTTGATATCTCCTGAATATGGGAGACATCAATATGGGGATTTGACATCTCCATCAACAATCAACCACCATCTGCCACTGGCTACTGCAGTCACCGCTAGTCACCCTCCTAGCCGACCACCCTACCTATCACTAGTTAAATCATTATTTCAAATTTCTCCAAACTTCATTTCAGATTTTAGATTCCATATCATTTCTCCCAAATTTCAGAGCCCATATCATATCTCCAAAACTCACTAAATCGGTACTTAGTGATTAAATAAACAAGAAAAAGGAGAAAGCCAAGACTTTTGGTAGTTGGCAACTGGACAACTGTTTTTTATCTCATGTGTCAAATTAACATGGGATTAGCATGGATTACACATCCAGTCGACATTGTTCTAAAACCAAAGAATCCCTTAAAAGATAATAATGGAACATTCTATAACTTATGTTGGTGTTTTAGATTTGTTGTTTTGGGTTCTAACTCTTAACTTCCAAGCAGAAATAGGTGATTAGCTATTGGACCACAGCTGCTCAAGTTTTCAACTCTATTAGAATAAGCAAGCAGAAATTCTGTAGAGATAAATCTACCCAATAACCAAAGTGTCACAAAATATTGGGTTGGTTGCATTTGCAAAAAGAGAACCTGTGTTATAATGTTAGGAAGCATGAAGAGCGGAAAGCGTAGCACTGCAAACAAGGATAGAGAAGTAAATGCCCTTGCAGGTGTTAGGTCCCCACCAAGTAAAGTGAACACCCAGAACGAGACGACAATAACAAAAACTGGAATGCTGTTCAATATGAAACTGTTCAACTGCAGAAAACAATATATAATGTCAAGTCATGCCAGGAGGCCCTGGACATAAGGGTCAAAAAATTTAAAAAAAAAATAGCAAGGTTATGAAGATTGCAAGCTCTTTAAGTGTACGATGCTGGAAAAGGGGAGTTAGAATGCATGCATAACTGTTGTAGTTCCAAAGTCATGGAAGAAAAATTTCTAAATAGCCCTAAACAGTACAGAAAGTTAGAGAGAGATTGATAACATACTGCTCCAAGCATTTGTGCCTTGCGAAACCAGCTTAACTCCTCATTTCGAACCCCCTGAACCTTTGATTGGAAACTATCTTCCCATGCATAGCATCTGAAGCATAAGACCAAAATAGAACAATATAGAAAGGTTATTCTTACAAAGGTGATTCACGGGCAGGCTTTCAATGGGATGCATACTTTACTGTGTCCATAGCAGCCAGTATTTCATTCATCAGTCCAATTCTCTTGTCAGTGCGCTGCAGTCCCTCTTTTGTCAATTTCTGCATTCTGCTTATTACTAAAGTCTGCATTAACAAAGTTCTAGTCATGCTTCATAAGCATACCCACCAAATCATGCACGAGGACACAAGAGAAAATCTAAAAATTTCAATGACTCCAGCCCAACAAAATGAAGTCAAATAAGGCTTCCCATGAACAGGTAATATGTACCATTGAAGTATGAGTAATGCAATCTATAGTGACATCCAGATTTACCATCTGGATGAAACTTAAGGGGAAAAAATTACTGTTTTATGTTTTTTTCTCGCAACAAAGGTACAAATTGCATACAGTGCGTGAAAACATTATTATTCCATCCTTACATTGTCATCCAGGTGGCGTCCTAGGTGGGCACTCAGCATTATTGTTGAAGGTATAAGCAGAACTGAGTGAAAAATGAAGGGGGGGGGGGGCGGGGGGTTCTAACCTGAATAGGGAACATTAAGACAAGCATAAATGCACCAAGTAGAGATGCAACTCCCAACTGTTGGTACAGAAGAACCATTGCAATAACAATACGAAAAGGAGCAGACCACAAAGTGTGCAGTGATTGGCATATTTGCTGCAGAAAATGAACCAATAAGCAATCAATCAACAAGCAACATTTTATAGAAGAATAAAGTTCAAGTACGTAGGTGTTAAACAAATTGAATATAAATATTGAAAAAACCCCAACCTTAGTGAGCTTGATCCATCCTCTACATCTATTTATTATACATATTGCACAGACATAAACACATCAATACAATATATTCTTTCATACTTCATGTTATACCCCTGGATGGCTCTACCAAAAACCACCCTCTCCCAAATATCCAAAAAATCTTTTACTTCTTTCCTTTTGATCAAAATAAAGTCTTCCCCATCCATTTTGAAGCCTTGGCCAAAAATGATACCAAAGAAGACAAAATAAAACCTTAGTTTCATGGTACCTCATTTGTGGGCTCAAATGGTTGACATATATACTCACTGGGGTGCATTCATAAGAAGTTTGGAGCTAATGTCATGCATACTCGATCTTGAAGGGGAGTATTGAGAAAAACCAAGGTCAACTTAGCTAGTACAAGTAACTTAGGGTTATGTATCATGTACTATTGTATTTAAATGTGTTACACTCATGTGTAGGAGCATGAAAGAGAAATACATTTTCTTCATTTTCAACATAGGAAAATATGATTTTAAAAACACAAAAGAAACTATCTTCCAATTAGAAAGAAAGTATTAACTCCTATCACTTTTACTTTGGATCATGTGACTATGTGATAAATATATTGAGGATTGTTGGACATATGTAGATGAAACTACAAGCAATAAACATACTAAGGCCATGTTCTCTTCAACAATTGGTTCTGATATGATTGGAATAAGTTCTGATCTAATCTGGTCTGATCTGAATGTAGTTATATTTAAAGTTATTTCTGATCTGATCTCGTCTGATTCCAATAAGAAAAAGTAATAAGTAATAAGAATAAGTTGGAGAGAACATGGCCTAAATTGTTGGACATCCACAAATGAAACTACAAGCAATAAACCCATTAAATCGGTATTCAGAACCATTATGGGTATAGAACTACATATGGGAAATGATGACCAGCCTGCATGTCCTCATATTCTCATAAGGCCCTACCCCAGTGCCAAGAAGGCTCCCTGCTTCACGAGGGTAAGGGAGGATATTGTTGTAGGCATACAACATACTTCCATTTTCATATGCAAAGAAACCATTTCCCTTTTCATTGCTCTTACCAATCACAAACAAGCAACCTTACCATTGCGCTTAGACTTACAACTAACCTTCAAAAATAGCCTTAGGTAACATGAAATGTGAAAGTACACACCTGCAGGGACTCTGCATCAGTTGTCATTAAGTTGGTAATTTTTCCAGTTGCAAATCTCTTCCGGCTCTCGTGTGTTAGCCTCAAGGACTTGCGGAAAACTGCAGCTACCTTCAAAACATAATGGATTCAAAAACGTGAATGCGTTTCTACTTTATGTTTTAATAGATATTTAAATTGGTATTTTTCAAAAAAAAAAGATATTTAAATTGGTTTTGAATTTTTAGGCTAAATAGAACAACATCAAGGTGGCAAGTGTGTAGAGTTGAATCAACCATTCAACCACAAATTCAAACCTATATAACTCAAAAAATGAATTTTGGAATGGTGTAAAAAATTACTATCCATAAGGATCAGACAGTGACTTCATGCATACAGCAACAACAACAAACCCAGTGTAGTCCCACAAATGGGGAAAATGACCTCTATGCCCCATAAGACAATACAGCTCGATGCAGAAAGCAATCAATACAATCAGGATACGTGCATAGTAAAATGTAGAGATGAGAAAGTATGTACAGGGACTAAATTACCAGAGTTGATCTCAAGCGATATCCAACACGCATGACATTTTGGAAGTACTGGGCCTCACACAGAACGCCAAATACCTAAATTATATTCATACCGAAGTAGTCATTATACAGCCACTTTATAGTTTTACACAGACGCAAAAGGTATAGTATTGAACAAGAAAAAATAAACTATGCATCAAAAAAAAATTGGAACTGATAAATGTTTGCTTGCTGCTTTAACTTAGGGGGTTAGGGGTAGACACGATTCCAGTCAGGAAAGACGAAACCAAAAGCAGTTTCAGTAGAACTGGAACCAGGGAGGCATTTGGGATCAAAACCAGCTGTTCCAAGTCCAGTTCCAGGCCCCGCATGTTAATTAATTATTTCTTTGTTCTCTCTTAAACGGTCAAATGACTACTGTGCTGTGTAGGGAGCAAGCAGAAAGTCCGATGAGGGAACCGGGAACCAGCAGCCAGCCCCGAGACCATACTGGAAACGGCCCATGTCTAATTCTACTTTAACTAAAGTGTATACTATTAGAGCGATAGTGGTTGTGCTTAATAGTACATTTATTATTCTTAATAGGCATTCATGTAAAGGATGCATTCTTTAAGATGGGCAAACATGTGGAGAGGCATGAAGAAAAGCAGTGAGTGAAATGCAATCCCAAAACCTCCGTGCCTTCTCTGATAGACTTAACTATGCCACCAAAAAAAATTAAATATTGTAACATGGCAGAAGTACATACCACTCCAAGAAAAATTCCAAATGCATAGATGTAGCCAATCCATGCTGGACCTCCTTCTTGCATAGACTGTTTGTAGAACGAAACAAACAACTAAGAGCTCAAAGCACAAATCTATAGATTGAGGAGAGTTGGGAATACTAGAAAGGAGAGGCAAACACGCACTCCTTAATCAACAACTTTTGCAAAAAATCTCAATCATCTCAAAAGTTAATAAAACAGAATCTATCACCATTACATCAAGAGGAAACCTTTTATAACAAGAAGAGAACACTTTTAAACAAAGTAAAACTTAAATTTATCCACAGAGCTTCTGCATATTAGACTAGACTAGACTCTAGAGACTAGAATTCTAGAAAGAGCAGATACAACACCCCTTTAATATAAAAGAGCACAAGGAATTCTATTTCTACTTTAAAGATATCAGTGCACCGACGCACACACAATCATGCATTGGACTAGGCCTGCACATGTTCGCCCAATCACCAGTTTTTTCAGTAAAGAACAAAACACATTGAGGTTGATTGCTATTTTGTTCAAGAGAAAGTCTCATTCAGATAAATCATTGCCACCTTGGGACCTTTGTTGGCCCTGATAATCAATTGGCAGATGTTTTAATCGAGTTCCTTACCACCTCGAATTGATTATATTTGTGCAAGCATGGAGCTTTTGATGTACACTCCAACTTGAGGGTGTGTTGCATGTGAGAAAAAGGAAAGGTCATGTTGATAAATCTTATGTTAGGCTTGAGTATATAAGTGTGGGTCTATATATATATATTGTTGTATCACTTATATGTTCAATGTTACGATGAATAAGAGTGAAATTTGCTCTCTCTTCCAAATTTAACCAATACTGTGTTATATAAAAATGTAGAAGGTTTCCATTTTAACAATATAGTGCAACAAATATACGCACAAATGTATGACTATGTATTCGACTATTGGACTAAGCCCACTCAAGTTGGGGTTACACTAGAGATACACTTAAAACAACCGCATACATAACAAGGTAACGTTGTTGGAACTTAAAGATGACTTCATTGCAACCACTTTCTTCAAAGATAAAAATTGTCCTAAAGATAAATCTTCGAGGACTAGCACATGACTGGGAATTTGAATAAAACAGGTTTAAACAAAAAGAAACAAGAAGGATGCAACATACCTGTAATAGATGGTTCAGTATAAGAGGTCCAATAAACTGGGAGACATCATTTCCAATCTAATTTTTCAGGGGGGGAATTACATGAGTATTTAAGTAACGTCTAACAAAAGAGTAAAATGACTATTTAAGTGACATCACACAGGGAAAGCTAGAAAGGCTATCAGATACATCAAATGATCAAATGCTAAGTGACTTCAACAGACTACACAAATCATAACTGAGCTACATTATTAATTTAAATGTTAGTCAATGTTAATTTGAACAAGTTTAGAGCAGATTGTATTCACTTTAGAAAGAAATGTTCAATACGAGAGGCTCTCATAGTAATGTTTTGTTACTAGCCAATATGTATTATCTGCTCCATGTTCCACTATTCTACGTATCTCCACATTTGAAACAGGAATATAAGCATAGACTGATTTGTGCTCATGTTTTGTTTCAGACTTTATCATGGAATATAGAACAGTCAACTACCTTCCAGAAGCCTCCCCACCAAAATCTGCAAAAGTTCAAAAGAATAAAGTTTGCAACATACTCAAAGAAAATTTTTCTCAAAGTATATCATGTCATAGTAAAGCAAAATGAACTATCAATGTCTTTACCTTCCCCCAAGGCTGCTATTTAGTGCTCTCAAAAGCCATGGACGTAGCCCTTGACACTCCTCAGCCCAACACTTTTGAAACCTAAGAAAGATACGAACCATGAAGTCTTTTTGAAATAATATATTTCTTTTAAAATATATCTTATTCTATGGGATGAATTCTAAATGAAACATTTTAAAGATAAAGTGAAGACAAATAACTAATAAGGTTACAGGCTCACAGCCCCTTACACACTATTGAGTGTTTCTGTCCTGTCCCAAGTATCCAGTTTCCATACATCCTTTTCTGTGAGAGGTCTCTTGTAACCAAGTTGCATAAGAGGGTTCATCCATGCAAAAGTAACTCCTGTAGAAGGGGAAAGTGATAAAGATCAGTTAAAAGAAAGAAAAAAGAAACAGTTAGTCCCTTGGCCTCATGGAGACAAGGGTGAAGCCAACAAAATGCTCATGTCAAATCAGTCTGTAATTACTACGGAGTAGTTTACTACATATGAGTATAGATACATACTGTACAGTATGCTGGCATGCCTTTCTGGACAAATTTCCTCTGCCTCAGGGAGTTTTTCATATGCCATGTTGTCAACGAATTCAGATTGAAGCAGGGAGTAGCCCGGATTCCCTGAATAAGGGTCCAATTGAGGAACATAAAAAAGGAGGAGCAGACCAAATAATGCCTACAAAAAAGGGACTAAATCATATTTAAATCAAAGGATTAATCAAATGAAAGCCAAAATATGAGCGTCAACAGTCAGTTTATTATCCTACTAAGCTTCATGATGAGGAATGTAAGTTAAATATAAAAGAACATGTTCATTTATCTTTAGTCCATATTTAATCATTAGTTATTCAAACTTTCAAACCAATTTTATTTAACTGTCATAAAGAAAAAAAAGATGCCAAGAGGAGCATAAGAGCTATAAACCTGGGCTGCAACTTCACTTATGAGCAAATACATTATAGACCTGCTCAGACAAAGAAGTGAACCACAAATTTGAGCCAAATATATCACACGAATTAATGTGCACAGCTTGCATGAATGACATTCAAAAACTACTAATGATACTAACTTACTTTACATGCATCCAATAATGAGCCACATATTTCTTTCTTAAAAAGGAAAAAGGAGAAGTGTGAACTTTATTTTGGGATGGACAAAAAAGGAAAGTGTAAACTTAATTGTGGGACAGAGGGAGTAATATGAACCACAATTATTCCCTCGAAAGGAAATGAGAACATGATATGGGGACCTCCCAAAAAGAAAAGTGGGAAGATAAAAAGAGATGGACGGAATATTATGTAGTATTCAATGAATACCATATTTAAAGAGAATGGATATACATTTACCCAACAAAAAATGCATGCCATCTATACATATAGATACCAGAGGAACTGTGCTTGAACTATGATTCCTTCTAGTTCATTTAGTTACTAGACTAGTAAACTTTATATTAGTCCTCCTTTAGCTAATTAACTTATTAATGGGTGTCTGGCTGGTAACCTTAAATGCTAGGCATATCGATATAACTGGCAAAGCTATGCCCCAAGTACAAATTATTGTACAATGTTTTTCTTTTTAATTACAGGTACGAAAATGATGGCAATGGTAACATCAAGGGATGCACACTAGAAAAGTGTGACAATTAGAAGACTATTACAGACTGAGAGAACCAACCCATTGTAGAATTCCTTTACAGATAGTACGAGGTTGAACATCACTGCATCCCCTACCAAAGCATAAATTACTCCGAATCTAACAAACCAGCGAAGTTCATAGATGTAAACTTTTGTTTCAAGGCCAATCATCACTAGCATACAGCACCATGTGAGAGACTCAATGATCAGTGATATTTTCTGCAAAAATGAAAGATTTTAATGTTTTGGGTCAAATATTATCAAAAACATCAAGAGTATTAAAAAAAATAAAGAAATATATCAAATGCCAAATGACTGAGAAGATTCTATATTTCCAACTTGCTGTGTTTTTAAGAGTATAACTACAACATACGAAGCAAATTTATTGTCGAAGGAATGAAGAATTTTTTTATGTATTTGAACAGCTCATTGATGTTCTTATTAATTACTACTCCCCTAATACGTGCACCTCAATTTGTTCACTTTCTTTTGCTCCCATCATCAAAAAACTAATAAAGATATTGGCCAAAAGGAGGTGAATAGTTTACAGCTATTTCTTATGTTCTTAGGTACCCTCGGTACAACTAGTTCTACATACTACAAATTGCAGTACTCAATGTTTAAGTAGTGATGGATGGGGAACAAATTTTGACTTAAAACTCAAATGATTAAACTAAAACAAAAAAAAATTGACTTCAAACTCAAACTTGCAAACGACTACCCGGGTATTTGATATCTAGAGAAGACCAATAAGATCACTATATGAGGAAATGAATGGATTCCATAAATAGATTGAGAAGAGAAAAGGTAAACTACACAATAAAAATTCAAAGTATTTTTTGCAGTGAGTAGTTACAAATCCACAAGCATAAAATATATGAGCAAACATAAATAGCACACAAGAATATGAAGAAGCAGAACACCTCATATGGAGCAATACTAGTCTGTCCATCAACATTCAACACTGATAATCCCATTGCAAGTCGATACAAAGGTTCAATAGTGCAATAAGCAGCCAGCAAACCCAACACAGAGTTATAACAGTTGGACCTTAAACGAAATCTCCGTACTGTGGAATCATTCTTCATCTTCCATATCCTATATAAGCACAGTACCAAAACAACAAGTTGAGATACAGAGATGACCAGAGAGTCAGTTGCACATGGGGTATATGCTCCGAATGCATTCTCCACCGCCATTGACCACACCCCATTCTTTACTGGCTGGCAATACCAATCCAACGGCTTAAAAGCCATCTTTAGTCACTTCAACACCAATATATTGTCCACTGGCCTCTAGAAACTCATTGAGATGTTACCTTATTTTGTTTCCCTGCAAACAATATATGCCCATTTTCATTCTAAATAATTTTTGAATTATTTGACTAGAAACACACTGAGCAGTGAAAATATTCAGTCATTTACTCAACTTCAAATTTTATGTTTTCAACTTTGGTTATAAATTATTTTAAGAATTGTTTGACTAGAAACATGGTAAGCAGTAAACTGGTGTTCTCAATTTTCATAATCATCTTCTGGACTGTGATGCTTTTCCTTAAAGTTTTTCTTTTTAAATGGACCATAAGAAATTGGCCCAAATTTAATCAAGTGTCAGCTCTGGTGACCAAAACAATATAGCCAGAGTATAGCAGAGTATGAAAATGCATGCTGATACACCCCTTCATATTTTCTGTCTTAAAGATTGATTCATTTATGTGCATTGAAAAACTGCAGAGGAAAAAGTGCTGTTGTTTTTTATGCTATGATGCCTGGGATGCCATGCATAAAATCATAATGAAACCTTTGCTGCATATTGGCTTTCCCAATTTCAACCAATTCTTATTCATTGTGCTTTTGCTCTGTCGGACTTTACCGGGTTTGTCGTTTTCACAAAATATGTGTCCGCTTGATGTATCAAATTCTACAAATATTGTTTAAGGAAATGTGATGTGCTAAATGATTTTACTTTTACAGATAAATAACACTTAGTAATCATTCTCAGCACCACACAAATAGTAATGTTTCTGATTGATGTCAGCTCAGTGAGCTTTATGGAGCACTGAGTATTGTTTTTATCTATTTATATACTCCTTTCGTCCCAAAAAGAATGCCACATTAAGCAAAACGAGGCGAAATCTCAAGTGTTTTCAATTCATTTTATTTAAAGATTAGCATAGAAATAAAAACTAAAACTTACATGTTTAAAAAGTTCTACAAAACAAGAAGTGACAAGAATATGTTACTTTATTAAATAATCAATGTGAACACACAAACAAACAAAAGTTTCCATGATTTCTGAATAGTGAAGTCTGACATTCTTTTCGGGACGGAGGGAGTGTTTATTTTGGGCGGAAGGGGGGGTTACTGTACATGTTCTCTTACAAGAAAAACAATATAGGGAAGGTGTAATTATATGTACTCTCGTACTTGTACTGCTTTTGGTCACCCTAGTTAAGATAATTTCTTAGGCCCTGTTTGGTATCAGCATTAGAGGTTAGAGGCCAACGTTTTGAAAAGACTATCTGACGGTAGCCTTTAGCGTCAGCATTTTCATAATTAATCTACACCATTAAAATTTTATCCAAAACAATAACGCTAATCGAAAATGGTGTTCCCAAACAAGGCTTTAGTCCGTAGTCCAATATCTCCTTTTTCCCTTAAATAAGTTAACCCTATTGTTGGCATCATCATATGACAATCACAATCACAATCACAATCACAATCACGATCACAATCACAATCACAAAGGGCAAAAGAGCTAAAAACTGAAGAACACAAGACCCGTATGATTATGGAAACGAGACATTTCAAGAGTGCAGGTTTCACATAAATCAAATTGACAACGAACGAGCAATTGAATACCTTTTTCCCACCACTTGCACTGAGATAAGAGAGATCCTTGCGGGGTCTGAATATCATTCAGCGTGGGTTGGTTTGCAGAGATGAGTGTGGGAGCTATAATGGCAGATAGGGATTGAAAGAGCAGAAGGAGAAAGTGACTTTAAGGGGAATTTCAATATGCGGATTCAAAGCATATAAGCATAAAGTGGAAATGGAGTTATGGGTGGAGAGTGATAAGCCAGGGCCGGCTAAAAGCAGCAGCATCGTCAGCTCGGGGAGACCATATCCAATCAAGAATGTTTATTGCTAAAGACATGCACAAATTTTACTCTCTCCATCCCAAATTATTTGCAACATTTCATATTTCAGCGGTTGCGGGAATTTTTGTTTATTTCTATGTTTTCATTGGTTATTTGATAAAATAAAATATTCTTGACACATCTTATTTCAAAGAACTTTTCATGTAGTTTTTTTATATGTAAATTTTATTTTTTATTTCTATACCAATATGTAAATAAAATGAATTGAAAAAAATTGATATCTTGCCTCGGAAATACAAATGTGGCAAATATTTAGGGACGGAGAGAGTATGAAAATATTTGCATTGACTATTCGTTTTTTTTGCACAGTAGATTTGATTTTTTTGTGCAATGTTGTATACTTGTACATAGTGAGTATACAGCTTTTATTAAATGAACAATTTATTTTTTACTAATCTAATTCTATATAAAACTCATCCCAATTAAAGACCCTGTAGTATTTTGTTTGAAAAATTGATAGTTCCTACCCCTAACATCTGGTAAACCCTATCATCTCGATATGACCCGAACCTACCCCCATCCTCGTCAATTGCACTACACAAGATTTAGTTGACTTTAGAGCCAAAGTTTAACTCCAAAGTCAATTAAATGTTGTGAAGGTGCAATTCAGGGGGGGTTGATTTGGATCGAGCCATGGTGGAGGATTTACCAAAGGGGTTAGAAGTAGTTAGAAGTATGAACCATCAACTTTTTGAATGGATACTATAAGGGATTCAATTTTTTGAAAAAACACTGCATTGAATTCAAACAAGTCCGTTATAGGATGACATGAGGACTAATATCATAGGAACATCCCCTGTAAAGTAGTCAAATTCACCAATAGTATTCCCATCTAAAACTCTCACCTTGGTGAACACTAACGGGCTATGGTTCACGAGAAAGAAGATCTAACCCAAACATGTCTCATCGAAGTCCAATGCTTTAATTTTTATACGTACATTTAATGCACGGAAAAATTCTTTTGTCATCCATGAGTCTATGCTCACTTTATGGATCTTAGTGCAAGGATATCATAAAAGAATTGGCCCTTTTTGCGAAAAAGAAAATTTTTCACATATCAACCTATGAACAGTGTGAGAATGTCCATATTTTAAACATGGATCTTAGGACCATGAAAGCAGAATTCTTATTTCACCATGTTCCACCACTGGAGGTGTCAATACAATGGTGGCCATCGATCTTGTGTGATGAGAAGCTAATGTGCAAGTTAATTAGTCTCATAGGGAAATCATATATTTTGAACATAAGGGCACTAGAACTACATCTAACGTCTCGTTTTCCATTCAGGGGTTTAACACCTTCAGGGTGTTAAACAACGTCCCCTAATGCGTTATACAAGAGTCATACCTCCTCTGCTAAACATTAAACATAACGATAACGGCTGAAGGAGTCGTTGCCCCACCCCCCAACGGTCAAATATTTGGTCGTTGCCAATTTTAATTTTTTTAATTTCAGCTATAAATACCCTCTCATATCTTAAAAATACACACACACACACACACACAATATCATCTCATTCTTTCATACACTTCTCCATTCTCTCTCATATTTCATATCTTTCTCTATTATATTTAATTTTTATCATGAATCCCTTTGGTCCCTCGCCCGTTCATGAGCTAAAGGAGTACACGATGTGACTTTACCAAACGTACGAGAATAATCCGATGTTTTCAAAACCCAAACCTCGTGAATTTGGGCGGCTTGGAGTCAGTTCCGGAAACTCAACCGAAATCAAGTGTAACACCCCAATCTGTATAACCCGGAATTACACAAATTAAGGTGAAACGAGAGTTAAATAAAAATTTCGCTTGACATTTGAAAATGACAATTACTTATAAATATTAAATTTACAGACTCTGGATCGCGACCCATTTAAAAATATTTTCAGAGTAATGCGGAAGTACAATAATAATCAAATCATGACACATTTTAAAATCTATTGACCAAACATTGTCTGCCATCCTTGTATCTCCTCTGACTCAATGCCCTCCGAGAAAGGTTCCATCATTGTCTTCTTGTTACCTACGTGTAGTCAACGAAAAAATACAAACTACACGCTCAGCGAAACCGCTGAGTGGTACCACGCTAGAATTGTAGAATAAATCATAGACATATACATTTACATATATATGTCCACAAAAAGTATAATAATAATATTCATAATATGGCACATTATATCATATGGACAATTTGATGAATCATGATGATAAATATTTAATGATAATTACATGATGGCACAATAAATCAATTTGCTTATGAGGATGATTACATGATACTCATATAATCCATATATACTTGTTCTTGATGATGATTACATGACATCTATGTAATTGATGTACTTGATGATGATAACATGATGCGTAATTGATGTCACACATAGTCATGATGATTTTACTTGATGATGACTTCATGTTGTATGATTCTAAGTCGCAAGGACGAGCCTTGAACTATGAGATTCGCCCATTTGGTACGACGAACTCACGCAGAAATAGGGGTGGTACTCGAAAATCTAAGTACCATGTACGTACACTAAGCCCGGTCCGTGATGTCGGACTGCTAAGTCCCGCACAATCACAACTACAAAAAACGCACTTCAGCCTGATCTCTTGCGCATGCACATGATGTGATATGTTTCAATATGAATGATGAAATGAATCACATGATATGAACAATTTTTAAACAACATGATTGGATAAATATACTTTATTTTATTTGGATGTAATCTGATAAAAATATCATTTAATTAAGCTACGGGGCTCGGAACGGTCGACCGTTTGGCGCGACGGTCGACCGCGAAATTCATCGCGTCGAGTTTGGAGAATCACCGTGACGGTCGACCGCGGTTGACTGGCGGTCGACCGTTGTTGACTAGAGGAAAAACGGCAGTCTTGACTGGGCAGGCGGCGGTCGACCGTTTGTCTGACAGTCTTGTTTCGTTTCAATGTTTAATACGACGGTTGACCGTTTACGTCGACCGTTCGGGTGTGCAAATTCTATTTTTGATATTTTTGGATATTTAAAATACTTCTTTGAGTTATTTTAACACTTATGATTAACAATCTATGTAGTTGAAGCATTTCTAATACTTATATGTATCACATATTTATTTTTGGGATGATTTCAACATATGGATTAACATATATGTTCATGTACGCATGTGATGAATGATTCGGCAAGTCTAACGCAAAGGTACAGACCTGGAAATCATCGGCCGAAACCTTACGGATGAGCGGGAGTGGAAACAACATCGAAATTTGCCAACTTTGTCATTTCCGTCACAACTGGACCGCCTGCGGTAATTTGGGCATATCTCCACCGTTTCTTCACGGAATTGCAAACCGTTTGATTCTGTGGATTCCTAAGATGTAAGGCTACAACTTTCGTATAGAAAGTATTTCGTTTTAACATATGTAAGATAGCGTAAATCGGACCTGAAGTCACTAGAAAGTTGCTGTCCAGAATTTCGGGTATGTCGATGAACATGATTCCGACGATTAACTCACTAACTTCAACATTCCAACGCCGAACTTTCTTTGCAATACCTTCCGGATGTTCCTAATAATTGTTAGAGAGTTTATGATAAGTATTTGGGATGAAATAATATGAATTTTGGTGAAGAAAAACATGCCAACCCGAGGAGCTCGCCACCACTGGCGCAGTCCCGGTATTTTGCCATATCTTCTTCGTTATTTAACGAAATCGCGAGCCGTTTGCTGGGTTGGATTCGTAACGTCCGGGGCTACAACTTTAGTTCAAGAAGTATTTCGAGATAATGGATGGAAAATTTCAGTTTTTACCTTGAAGTTGCTGCTGCGTTTTTGGACTCAAAATTTGGAAACTTTGGATGGTTTTCTTGCTCCTTCTTCTTCTTCCTTAACATACTACCATGGAGTTGAAGTTTTCTTTTCTTCTTCTTGTTGCTGCCGACAGAGAGAGGGAGAGATGGAGAGGAGAAGATGAATGTTGATGATGGTGGATGATGGTGAAGATTATGATGATGATGGTAGTGGTGGGGTGATATTATAGGGAAAAGGAATTGGATGTATATGGTAGTGGGGTTGGTTTGATTGAGGATTGGAAGGGATGGGAGTGTCTCTACGTGACTTGTAGGATTTTGGGGAATCAAATTTATTTTCTTACTCCGTAACTGATAAACTGACTAAAACGGTACGCGCTTTTTCGCCCAAACTGTTCCGAATTGAAAACAAATTGTATTTTTGGAATCAGACTGTCAAAACTAGAATTTTGACGTAATCAAAATATTTTTCTGAGAACTTTTATTTTTCTCAGTGTCCGGGTCTGTCTCAGTCATAATTTAATATAATAATATGAATGAGATAAAAATATATGAATTAAATCCAAATGATAAATATGATATTGTCAAGTGTCAAAATTATGATTTCTAATCTGATGAAATCACTTTTGAATTTAGTTTATTTTATGGGTCAAAGTTACAAATTTTACTATTTAAAATTGACATAACTTGAAATCTACAAATCAGATTGGTTTATAAAATGTACCGTTGGATTCGTCTCTTCGAGACATATCCATAAATATAACTTTTTAACAAAAAGTCATTATTTTGAAAATCCATTTATTTTTAGTCAAACGTACAAATATTCTTTATTGGATAAAAACTACTATTGTTTTATAATAAATTTTAGGCCATATCTTATGGCGTTACATCAAGTGTATCGAAAAAATTACACGCCGGAAGAGTCACAAGCCGCAACTGATGACCAAAAAGTCGATAGCCGAGGTGGCATGGTGAATTCAAAAAATGTACATAAGAGGAAGTTTGCGTGGGGCGACTTCTCGAAGCACCCTATGGTTGGTAAATTTTATACAAGTATGTTTTTTAAATGAAAAATGCTAGGGGTACACCAAAGGTGTACCCTATATGTCCCCCACCCCTCCTTGTCCGCTAAAAAAGGCAAAAAAATTTAAAAAAAAAATAAGTAAATAAAAATCAAATAAAAATATATGGTGGAGAAGGGGTGGTGTATATTTGAGGTACACCTTTTGGTGTAACCCTAACATTGCTCTTTTTAAATATATATTTTAAATGTTTTATATATATTTGTGTTTAATTATATTTTTTTGTTAAATTATACTTCCTTCGTTCATAATTAACCTTCCACCAAGTACGCATATTAAGAAAAAATGAAAATGTAGTTGACTTTCCCAAAATAGTCTCCCCTTCTCTTCCTTGGTCCACCCTTCTTCTCTTCCGCCCCATAGCCTTGTGACATCGCAATCAATTGGATAGACTCGGATGGCGGCTTTGAAGCTCCGCTGCTACCTCCTATTGATGCCTCGCTGCTCCGCCATCACTTGGGACTCCTTCCTTCTGATCCCACACACACTGTAAATCCCACTCTTTACTCTTCCACCACAACAAGACATTTCCATCTCCATCATCGTCTTAGATCTAGATTGGAGTCATCAGATCTGTAGAGATATGATATAATCTTATGAGATCCGTCTAAATCCAGCAATGTTTACACCCTCAAGTCTTCAGATCTTTCGATGTTGATGACCCGCAGGGAGAAGGAAGAAGAAAAGAACGGGAAGAAGAATAAAAAGAAGAAAAAAAAAGAAAGAAGAAGAAGAAAAAAGGAGATGAGGATGGAAAGGACGAATAGATAAAATGGAAGGGAGACGAAGAAGAAAAGAAAGAAGAAGAAGGGGGTGGCTGGACCAATCGGAAGGTCGGAAGAAGGAGAGAAAAAGAAGGGTCTGGATAAAATCGAGAGACAGAGAAGAAGAAGAAAAGAAGAAAAGAATAAGAGGTAGAGCACAGTGGGGGACCGCGAGGGAAGGAAAAAAGAAGAAGAAATGGAATGAGTGGGTGAGAGTAGTTAAGTCTTTTTATCATGTAAAAGTTAACAAAATAGAAAATGGGAAGATAATTTGTTGACGGGGAAGACAATTTATGGATGGATGAAGTATATTTCTTTAAAGTTCTGATCAAATATGTGATTTGATGTGGGGTCGTATTGAGGATTGCTACAATGAACAAGGGCCCCTTCTACCAAACCTGAGACAAACTCACTTTCAAATAGGGCCACATAAGCAGAAAAATCCAAAATTTTATCAGAGTATACAAGTAATGAGCTTGGTCCAAGAAGAGCGAGACGAACAATGCTGATATTCTGCGGTAAGCCACAGCTTGGTATCAAGACGACAGACACCAGGGCAAAGTCCCAATTGATTTATGTAGAGTTTTAAACCGTTTGCCAAAGTGGCAAAACTCTCCAACCCTAGGCTGGATCGTCAAAGGAAAGATCCCCCACCGTGGTTGACGTGGAGGATAATATAGGCTTGTCAGAACAAAGGCCTCACATCAACCTAGACGGCTCTAATGATGAGGATTACATTCCACGGCTGATCGAAAGAAAGAAGGCTAAATCAATTGGCTTGGGGTCTGAGTTTGGCTATGTTTCCTCTCACGACGACATCGGCCGACAAATAGTTGAACAAATACGGCTATTCAATTTTAGGGAAGAAGAGTGGGAAAAACAAAGGATAGAGAAAGAGGAGCTCGAAATAATGAAAACTGACCTTGATACATTAACAAAATTCAAACGTATGAATTATAAGAAAAAAAACGAGATCAAGGCTTTAATATGTTTTAGTTTTTTATTAATGTAATTTTTATATTTAATTTTCTTTTTTTATTGAATGTAAATCTTTTATTCAATGAATTATTGTGGTTTAAATTTAATTTATTAATGAAATCATACTAATTTACTTTTATAAAATGTGTATTTAAAAATTAAAAAATTAAAGGTTTGAAGTCTTGATTTGAAGCCCTCGACTTCAAACGTATTTCCTTTGAAATTGTGATGTAAGTTAAAGAAGGGCTGATGTGGCAGATAAAAAGTTTGGAACCCAAGTCTCAAGCCCCTGGCTTCAAACGTATTTCCAGTTCTCTAAAAATCGTGCACTCAAAGATAATGTATGGCTCATTTGGGCTCTGATGGGTGTATTCCACCAAGACCCGGAACTGAATCCGGGTCCACAACATTTGACCGGTCAGATAGCAGATTACATCGAAATGAGAGACTTGAGCATATTCACATCTCGACCAATTCGATGATGACCGGTAGAGTTTCGTAACTCTACTAGTAGGGAAGAGTGACTTGCTTCTGCTTATCTTTTATCTAGTCAGACGCGTGTCCGGTAAACCTACTGGGTAGGTTGTCCCTACGTAAAAGTGTCAGCACGAGTAATTCCAAGAGTGGTTGGACGGTAGCGACAGAATACCATGATACATTGTGATGAATATTTCAACATTCTCGTCCAAGCACTACGCGCTAAGGCAGTTGCCATCAGCCCAAGCCGACAATGGAATGAGACACGCTACGGGACAAAAGGAAGTCCCCTCGCGCCGTTCAGGCACGTGGTCCGACGTGGGCACCCTTTGTCCTATCCCCTAGCCCTACTATAAATACTAATGTAAACCCCCAGTGTTGGGGATCTGAATTTTATCTCCCTAAGCGTGTGCATTGTAATCTCGTCCGAATAATCTATATATTAAATAACAATCGGGCTACAGGTGTTTCCACATATAGTCCAACCGGTCATCCCTTGCTTTCTGTGTCTTTTAATATATTAAACTTAGCAAATTATCATAGACCTGATCTAGGATAGTTTTGCTCGGTGGTTAATTTTATGGTTATGATTTGATAATTTTTTGTTACAAATAGATAAAGGGTGGTACAAACCTAGATACCAAATAGACAAGGCGACAATGTTTTTAGATTATTTTGTTGGTACAAATATAGTTTGTCACCTCATTTAAGAATAACAAACTAAATTTTAGTAGAATACATTACCACTAATATGGTACAAATCAAAGGATTTGGTACAACAATGTTTTGGTGCTAACTGCTAACCATATGATGCTTTGTTAAAACACAAACAGTTTATACAAGACTTAACTCATAGATTGAATTAATAAAATTGTGTTCTATACCATTCATTTAGTGATTTTAAAAGTCAAACCTCCTCACTTAATACCTCCTACATCCCAAGATAACTGCTTCTCAAAAAAATTGTCTCAGTTCTTTTCTAATAAGGTAAAAAAATATGCAGTTCATAAATTTTCTCTTTCTTCTAAACAAATTTCAACCACTCATTTTTAAAATATTTTTTCTTAAACTGCAAAATCAAAGTGAGGCAATAAATTCACAACCGAGAATGGAGGCAGTACAATTAATCCCAAAAATCATCATCAAAGAAATCAGAATGTTATTCTTTCCATCTTCCCTATACTATTTTCAATGCAGTTTCAAGAAGGTTGAGGCTGAGATGTTAATAAATTATAGACTTTTGGTAGTTTTTTAGAATATAATGTTGGTTTACTTTGAAGTTTGAATGAATGTAACTTATTCAAGATTTACTATTAATCCACATGTCATTGGCAAAATTGCAACAATACCCCAAGAAAATATTCTCTAGAAAAATATTTTCCTCCAAACAAAACAAACACTTTGATCTCCCTAAAATCAAATCAATCAAATTAGTATGGAACATAGGGATTTATACTATGTTCTCAACTTATTCTTAATACTTGTTAGTTATTCTTATTGGATCCGAACCAGATCAGGAACAGTTTTAAACATAACTATAATCAGATCAAATCAAAACTTATTCCAATCAGATCAGAACCAACCCAGGTTTAGGGAACGTGGCATAACTCAAGTTTATATATAAAGCTCCACGTGGAGGTTCATCGACTCCATGGGACCCTTAGCAGATCCACATCTGATATTGAGCAATTAAAATTGATGCTTTGGATCAAAATGATAAAATAATTTTTTAAAAAAAACATAATGATCAACATTATGCACAACCAAACATAACATTTGTATTGAAAAGTTCCAAGAAGGCAACAATAACGAGAAATTGTGTCCTAAAACAAAATCTATTTGAGAGAAAAAAAACATCAGCAAAATCTGTAACAATACACCATGCCTCACTACAAAACAAAGGAATGGAAGAAGAAAGCAAAAAAAAAAGTAGAGAACAAAAGAAAATATTAAATATAATTTATCAACATTATGGTGGTAGTTCTTGTACAACAAGAAGGATCATGAATGCATGATCAGTGCAACCTTGTCAACTCTTCGACTCTCTTCATGAGTTCATCCACGGGAACGTCCATTGCCTTTGATATCTCATCCATCCGAGCCCGACTAAGATCAAGGAACGATTCGATCAAATCCCCATCCAAGAAGTTCTTCGAATCAACGGTTTTCTTGTCTGTATAAAACGACCTCCATTGCTCGTGGCTCAGCCCTCCCACACCCTTTATAACTTTCCTTAGATTTGACTGCAGTTTCTCCAAGAACGTGTATTGTTCGGATGGAAGTGAGGCAATGAGTCCAATAACACCGTTCACCGTGCCGAAGATGACCGTGGGTATCTGACCAACGTCCGAATCCGGGAGTCTCATGACCAGAGAACCATGTCGGAAGCGATTCACAAACTCGCCAAGGTGGAATTCACCTACCACTTCAAGACGGCTTCGCTCCTCATCGGTTGTGCCTTCGCTATTTTTCCTAACCGTGAAGAGGTTATAGTTGTTCTCTGCGCCAAGGTATATATCATCATCAAGGATCTCAACAGCTGTCATCCAATTCGCATTGTAATCACGAGCCCGCTCCTCAATAGCACCCTCCTCATGCTATAAGAAGAAAAAGAGAGACCAGACCATCTTTAATCACATATTTTAGTTTAGTATGCTCCCTCCGTCCAATCTAACGGTCACAATTGCTTTTTGCACAGATATAGATAGAACTATGGTATGTGATCAATATTCACTTTTACCCTCTAAAAAAGAATATCCTCATCCATGTTGTGTAGATGAGTCAACATGTCAAAACATAAATTGATGAAGCAAATGGTTGATTGAGTATAGAAAAGGAAAGTTGGCATAAAAGCAAGACTTATAAAGAGGTTCCGAGGTTGTAAAATCTAGAATTGCATATGACGTATGTTTCGGGGGGGGAAATACAAGACTTACCTTGTATATCAACAGAGAAATTGATTTCATCAGATCACCTACAACAATGAAATCTCCACGAGTTTGAACATAGAGGGCTAGTATATGGCCATGATGTCCGCACTCAGACTGCAATTCACGTGTACCATCATCGCGGAGCATCCACTTGTATAGCTGAATCTTTTGATTGATTGCAGCAAGCAATTTTCCATTAAAGGCATTTAATGAGTATACAGCTCCTTTAGTTTCTTTCTCTGCAATTAGTTGGAGCTTCCCATCCTCAACAATAAAAACTAATATGCGGCCCTGCAGATGTTAAATTTAGAAGAGATGAAGGAGTCAAAGAAAATTCCATGCATCTGCAAATACATACTTACATTATACTCCTTATCACCTATGCTCTATACTAAGGCATCGCTTAATACTCTGATTCAGACTGTCAAAGTCCAGCATCTTCTAAATAGCAGTTCAAACTCTTAACACATTAACAAATTAAATGCAAATGAACACAGGTGTGTGTGTGTGTGTGAAGAAGATTTTTTCATCACCAATTCACCAAACATAGATTAATAGATGTGCAAGGGTCAACCCATAGGGATATTTAGAATTTAAAGCTATGTGGCCGGGCAGGCATTTCATGTATTGCCTAAGGAGCTAAAATGGTCACTTTGGCAACATTTCAGCTTCAGGGGAATAATAGACAAAATCAAAATGACACATTAAATATCCCTCCTTTCATACTTTCTATGAAGCTTTGGGCACTAAATGCATTGATCCATCAAAGAATATAAATGAAACCTCGTAACATGGGTAAGACATTGCGTACATCTTCCCCCCACTCCCACCCCCAAAAAAAACTAGCAGAATCGGATTACAGCACTACGGCAGTACCAAATATAATGTGGGTAAAATTGAGGAAGGAAAAATGCCTTGAGCCCTCTCTAGTTTAGCAGCGTAGCATGAGTGGCAGAATATGTAATTAGCTGTTCTATATTTGAGGGTTTTAGGATTTTCATGTTTGCCTTTTAGGGCCCTGAAAATGGAATTTTGTAATACTAGAGCCTATTAATAGGAATTAGAACCTCAACTAGACTTTTGGGGACAGGCAAGTGATTAATTAAATAGTCATTTAAAGCATTATTGGGTTATTTTTAAGATAAATGTGGGGAAAATCCAACAGTAAGGTAGTAAATGAAGTTTCATTTGAAACTTGGAATACAAACATGGAAAAACATGATAGCCCAATGAACAAGAATTAATTTAACCCTAGAGACATAGAACCTAAGAGAAAAAAATGACAATAAAATGTGTTGCTTGAAAGCCGTGCAGGATGATTGAATAATGGACACGACTAAGGGTTGGGAAAAAATCTTGAATCACGATAATCCTGATCCTTACTAGTCGGAATTTTATCCTAATCCCAACTTAGTCACGGGATATGTTTTTTAAATTAAGTCCCGTCCCAACAAACCTTACACGTGACAGAAAAAGTAAAAAAATATATATACTCTGTAAAAAATTAATGTGGATCATTAATTAAGAATTAAAAAATTTCAAAAAAATTGAAAATTTTAAACAAAAAATAAATAATGCACACATGTATGATTATATGAATGTATGCATGCATAGAATTTTTAAATTTGTAATCTTTTTAACTTTTAGTTCAGACGCTGTTAATATTGTACTTGTCATTCTAAAAATAAAATTATAATTTCTATTGGTGATATTAAGTTTTTAAAATTTTCTAATGGTTTGCTAGATTAATTTTACGAGTGCTTCGTTAGTGATTTTCACTTGTTGACAAAACTATATATCATAGTATAAAATATAAACTTTGATGTCAAGATTTATAGGGCATACCTAGAGCTGGCAAATTGGATAGTCAGGTCAGGTTCGGATATGGTCATTTCGGTTTTGGGTCAATTCGGGTTTGGATTGAGAACTGTATGTTTATGACCGAGTATCATCTGGTTTGGGTCGACCCAATGGGTTATGACTTTAGTCTTTAAAATTTTAAATTCATATTAACATTTGCATTTCACATTAAATAAAATTAAAATATCAAAAAATATGTAATAAATCTATTATATTGTTTTATTTTAAATTCTGAAGTAAATTCTAAGTATATAAATCAATATAAAGAATTTAAAAATGCATAACTTTTGGAAAAAAGTAAGATAATTATGCAATATCATTAAAATTTTGTCCAAAAATATAAATTTATACACTAAAAATGAATAGTAAAAAAAAATATAATTAAAACCTTTTATAACATTATATTTCAGAGTAAAGTATATGATTATGAAAAACTCTAACATTAGGGAGTCAGTCTGTTCAGGTTTGAGTTCGGTCGGGTTTGACTCATTTTTAGCGGGTCATTTTGGATTTATTCAACTTCGGGTTCAGTCAACAAAACCTTTGTTCAAAATCCAATGTTTTTGGGTAAGTTTTTGGGTCAAAACAAGTCGGGTCATTTTTTGCCAGCTCTAAGTATGCCAATCAAGATCCTAACTTAATTGGGATTTCATTGTCGGGATCCCAATTTATTAGGGATGGATTTGGGAGCATTTTTTTGTTTAATCAGGATCTAGATTTTGTAATCAGGGTCGAGATGATCCTAATCCCACCCCTAGACAAAACAATAACAAATAATTACACCCATCATTGCTACGATGTCTAAATATATTATTCGTACATGTGAAAATAATATATGATCATTATGGAAGGTTAAAGATAAATTTAGGCATAACATGACAATAAATTCTACAAGCATAACACCTTGTTATAAAGTCATCATTGTAGTTCATACAAAGACTTATGAGACTGCATTGTGATCCGGTGTCATTGATATTGGGAATGTCTATTCTTTCTCCTACTCCCTCCATCCCAATTTATTTGTCCAAGATTTCTTTTTGGGTTGTGCCATAGTTTCCAATTAAAGTAATTATAGAAGTGCTTTATTGACTCTTTTGCCTTCAATTAAATTCTACTTTAACTCCATTCTTTAAAAAGTAACGACCACTTGTAACACCCCAACCTTTATAGTAACAACTTCCCAATTTCAAATATTCATTAATTTTATTTTTCCGGGGTGCATAGTCACTTTAACAACCAATACAAATGTTACCCCTACCTAGAAAAGGGTAGAAAAGCAAAGACATTTCAAAAGACCTCTCGCTTGAGAACAAAAGACGATTAGTCACTTTCCCGAAAAGAAATATCATGGGGTTAGTGATTCATCACATGTTAACACACCAATAGATCACTCCCCTCGTCGCAAACTGCCAAAAAACCCACCGACGTACACTGCAACACACCCTCGTGTGCCACTCTTGTTGAATGTCAAACAAATTTTCATTTTTTCCAATCCACAACATTTAAAGCATTTGCCAACACCACATGACAAATATGAGTTAATGGCCACTATTGCAGATAGATACTTAAGATGCTTTTCTTCCATGGTGACTTACACTAAGATGTTTTACATGGAGCAATCCACGGGTATTGGTCGTATTGCTGATCTGGGGGAGAAGTCGGTTATGCATATGATGCCAATCTGTATGTGGTTTAAAATAGTCCTCATGCCCTTAGTTTGGAAAATGAAGTAGTTGTATTCATGATTAGGGGGTAGTGATTCATCACATGGTAACACAGCACTAGATCTCATGCTCAAGATGGGTTCTAACGAGGTGCATGTGAAGTCCTATGGTCGAAGCATCTTCTAAATATTCCTTCTCAAGAAGGGTCTACCAAGGACAGTCGATGTAAAACATTACAAATGTTTTATTTTGGTCGGTCCAATAATACACATGGGAATAACAAATATTTCAACTCATCATTCTCTCATTTTATTTTTCATGCCTCTAGAAATAATATATGATGATTAAAAATTATCTCATTATTCATTCTCCACTTTTTTAGCACGAGGCACAAAACAGTGCTACTGTTTTCTTGCAGGAAGTTTGTGTTAAGTGAATTTATGCAATAAGTTAGCAGAAAATTAAGGTGCTGATAATGATGATCTAAGGTACACAATTTGCTCACACGTCTTGAGAACCATGTTCAGGACATGCTTTCTCATTCACTAGTTAATAGCACTCCAAAAATGCCATGGATTGTGTTCTAGAAACTGAGATTATGATTGGGTTTGCTTTATCACAGAAATGAAAAGCTTTTTTGGAGTCTGGACACTAAAAATCTTAAAGAAGAAGGGAAAATTGAGGTTGTTGAGAAGTGTGCACTGAACAAAAGGAAGATCGGGTTGAGCCACATCGGGTGTGAACCTTTTATTTGCCCAAAACAAAAAACAATGGGTGGAAGAAGAGAGGAAGACAATGTCTTAGGGTTTAAGTTGGATGAATAGGGTTGGACTTTTAGTTTTAATGATGAAGGATAACATTTCATTTTGGGTCTAGGTTGAACTTTTTTGAATTTAGTCAAAGGCGGGTGGGCCATTTGGACCAACTTAGGCGGAACTTGAGCACATTGCTTTTTATTAGTATTAATTATGAAACAATGTATGCAGTAAAAAATTGGTTTGTACGCAATTTGTTTACAATTGCAATCATAATTTCAAGTGGGCAAAGACTTATTCAAGCAAGTTTAAACTAATTTTGAATTAAAGTCTAATATAAATGCCCTGAACAAGCTACGTTTACATACCATGCTCCATATTAGTGTACCAACTAAGCCTATTCCTATTGTACCTAAAAAATAAGAGTTGTGCACCACCTTCCCTTTTGCACACCAGGAACCAAGGGCACCATGTTTCAGGCAACTTAAATGATGAACAGTTCCACTTGAAAATGTGCATGATTACCATAGATTGGTTATATGCATCGCCAGAAATTCTAATGTGCTGAAAGAATTATAAAAATCCCTTCCTACCACCTTAACACTAAGCTCTCCATGGGTACCTAGGGAATTTACCCACTTAGGGCCTCCCACCCAATATGAGATCACATTAATCACAGGTTCCCGACCAGGCGCCAGAATCTAGTGACGCCTTGCGATGCCTAGTGCTTTTTACAACAGTCTACATGCAACAATGCAAGAGAGAATGATGCATGAGTCTTAATATATATCATACCTTTGAAGGTTCATTTTCCTCAGGCATTACATATGCAGTTCCAACGCAGTAGTATGCATTATTATCATCAGAGAAGGAGCAGCTAATAATGGAACAGCCATGTTCAAATTGATCAAGTGGGTAAGTTGATATGAATTCAAAAGTCTGGTCATCTAGCAAGCGGATAAGATGAACTTCAGTATCTTCTGCATTTGACTGATTATATTTCAAGCAACATAATGCAAATGTGCGTGTCCGTTCTTGATGACAAATACGGCGTGCATGCTCCCCGAGCGGAATGGAGCGGATGTGAAGCTTCTGAATGTCATCAATGGTGCCAATTGTTAGCTCACCTTCTTTAGCAATTGCAAGGCTGCTAACAAAGATAGAGTTACTGAGGCAGTCTGTCTTTTAGAATTTAAGAAGATGCATATATGAAAATACACTCTTTCAGAAATTTTCATGACTATATTTTACTATATGATATGAGTTAGAAAATGAACGACACACACACACACAAATAGGATCGACTCCAATGAGATGACATAACTAATGGTGAGATGACGCAATGTGAGCCACTCAAATGCAAGGTGGCATTTTTGTAATATTGTCATCTTTTCAAATGGGTGGCTCACATTGTGTCATCATTTTTGTAATATGTGTGTGTGTGATGTGTGTATATACCCCACGGTTCTTGTGACCTTGAGTATTTTGACCTTCAAATGACTTGGGGCACCTACGGTGCTCCGTTGGTAAAATGGATAGTTCCTACCTCCCACCTCTGCACCCCACCCCCTAGATCGCCAATTTGGGCGCCCAAATTGGCGATCTAAGGGGGCAAAGGTGGAGTGCGGGGGAGAGGGGCAGGAGAGTAGGAACCATCAATTTTACCAACAGAGCACAGTAAGTGCCCCAAAAACCAAGGTCATTTGAAGGTCAAAATTGGCCAAGGTCAAAACTGTAAGTGCACTGTATGTATGAATGTATGTGTGTGTGTGTGTGTCGTGTGAAAAGCATGAGTTGGTAATATAATACCCTATGTTCAACAAATCTCTAGCTACTACGTACCTTTAGTCGAGTCACTCACTTCACGTCTGAATGAGTTGAACATAGTTCAACGAATTGTTTAACTATGTAAACTATTTCAAAGACTTATGTTCGTACTTCGTTACTTTCCTAAACACTTGTACGCAATAAACTAGGGATTTCGATTGATGCATTCAATAGGCATACATACGTGTGCAGGCCTTGCGAGAGAAGAACAAGCACGCCAAGGACTCTTTAGTCCACCTTATCGCTTATTCTATTTTTTATTATAATCACTTCTTTACTAGGTTTCCTATTATATAGGTGTTTCTTATAAGTTAATTTTAGAAGTAGATGTTCTTAACAATACAAGCCATGTTCTTTAAAAATATCTTCTCTTTGGAATAATAATCAAGTTGGTACCTTATATTGAAATTAAATTTAAGAGGGGGTTAGACTGTTAGAGTATTAAACCCCACCAGCTCCCTTTTCTATTTTACATTTTTTCCCTAGCCGTACTTCCTGTTCAGATCTCACCATATGAAATCTGAAGAGTTATTCTCCTTCATTATCACACCGTTTTGAAAGTCAATTCTCATTTCATATCATCTGGTTCTCATTGCCGATACGGCAATACCATGGGTTCTTATCCTCGTACTGAGATCTGTCAAGTCTTGGGAAAGCCACCATGCGAACATACAATTTGTCGACAACCATGGCCACTTTATCTAAGTCCTCCCAAGCCCACGGTGTCACACTCAACAATCTAAAGACTATGGTGAAAGAGTTTCTAAATGCCCTAGAGAAACGACCATCAAGAGATAGCTCCTCTTCTGGCAAACCAATTTTGAAAGCCACAGCACCGATTTTTCTCCATTCATCACACATACCTGAAACTTGAGTTTCCTCTCTTTCACGGGACGAGGATCCAATGACATGGCTAGCATACTGAATCTTATTTCAACAGTACTCGCGCACTTGATGCTGAACGTGCCCATGGTGGCACACCACGTGATGGTGTCACCCAACTCCGGTACCATTATGAAACCGAGGACGCCCTGTAGTCCTCATTGGAATCCTTATGTGGCAAGTGTTTGGCTCTACCAGGAGTATTAACTCCTTGCCTCCTTGGGCGTTCTCAAGCAGTTCTTCGGGCAACCGACAACCACCATATTGATGAATATATCAAAGACTTCCGGATAGCCCTAGTGCGGGCCACATTGGTGAGCTGCACCCAACGCATGGATTTTTCACAGGTGGTCCGGAAACTCCTTATTGCCTGGCTTCACAGCCATCTATGCTCCGATGGCCCAACAACAGTCCACTAAAGCCATATACCCTCCACTCTCCTTTCAAGTTCCTTACTCCAGCACAGAAAGCCGATCGTGAACCCAAGAAATCATGTTACAACTGTGAAGTATTTGATAAAAACTATTTTTCGGAAAGCAAAAGCTGCCACCTTTTCAATTTATGGTCTCTCAATGAGGGGAAAACAAGACCTGACCTCACTGCATACACAAACTACAAGTTGGAAATAAGCCTCAAGCATAGTTTTGAAAAGCGAAAGGCAGGCGAGAAGGCTTTTTTTAAGGCGAAAGGCAAGGCAAGAGGAAGCCGGCCAAAAGGCGAACTTTTGAGGTATACACACACATACATAAAATATATATAGTAGTGCAATTAATAATGTCAATCCCAAGCAAGTCATACATGTTAAACAAAACAATAAGAGTAGTTACTACATATGTGTCTCAAAAAACAGGAACGGGAGAGGAGACAAGACCAGAGGGGGAGAGAGGGGACAAGACCTGAGTTGCCGATGAGACCATGAAAATGAAGTAGAGTTGTGGATTGACTCGATTCTGGTAGGTGTAGTCACGCTAGGGTGTAAATGAGTCGCATTCAAGATGCCAGCCCTTTCCTCAAAAAACAGCCAGCCCATTATCCCTAGGAAAATTTCTTTCCTCGTCTGGAGGGTGGTTAACAACCTCCTCCCTTTCAGGGATACGATCAATAAATTGGGCATTTACGGCCCTTTCAAATGCACCACATAGTCGCGCTTTCCGCAAGGACTAACTGACCATCTAACCAACATTTCAAGTTTTCGCCCTATGAACGAGAATTCAATCGTTTGTCCCGGTTTGTACATCATTGGCGTCATTACCTTTGAGCCTCACCATACCCAGAAATCATTTCAATTTTGATGTCTCTTACAACAAGTTAACCACATCGCCGCAACCATAGCGCCCTAAATAACACTTGATGAGCGGGTACTATCACGACGAGACCAATACAAGCCAATGAGCTATATATCCCACAACCGTCGATCCCCAATATGGCCGAGATACAACAGGCTCTAGCCTAATTGATGCATCATCATTGATTATGCAGTAAATTGGTTGAGGCTGGACGACTCACCCAAAGACAGCTAATACAACAAGTCGGTCAACTTATCGCCATGTAATCATCTGTTTTGCCTCGTAGTCACTTCTTCATATCAGATCTGAATTCTTCATATTTACTTATTTTAACTTTTTTGATTCATTGAGGGAGAATAGAATAGTAGAACGGCTAGGTTTGTGAACAAATTGTTTTTACTCCCAAATTTTTGAGTTTTGTTGTCCATTTTTTGAATTATTTTTACTCCGTATTTTATATTACTTTTTTCTTTTGTTATAATTGTTTAATGATAATAATTTAATTTTATTATCTCACACTGTATGAACTTTTACGTAGATATGTTAGGGGTGAAGCGGGGGTCTTATCAAGTTGGTATTTTATGAAGGATTTGTGGAGAAATGAAAGGGGAAATGGGTTGGACGAAATTATGGAGATGTGGCAGGAGTTCTTTTTGGGTTTTTAGTATTATGAAGAAGAGTGGAAAATCAGGAGAGAAAGGTGGATTTAGAAATGATGGGATAAATTCCAAATTAGGAATAAGAGATAAACACACTCTTATCTTAATTTGGAGCCAAATTAATACTAAAGGATAAACTCACCTCTAGATTAACTTGGGGTTAAACTCTAGTATTTAATCAAGATATTACACACTCAATTAAATAACTAGAACCTAAAACTCACACTTAAGAGAACCACACTTAAGATATAGAATTAGGAATTTGGGCTAAAATAGTATCACACTATTTTAAGAGAATACTCAAAAGAGTAAACAAAGTTTTCATGCAACAAATCTGCCTTTACAATGGTCTCATGGCCGAATTATATACAAAGCAAGGGGAAGGGAAATACTGGGAAATACAACAACAAATGAAAACAAATGCAACAAGGAAACTTCCTTCAACCTTACACATGCGTGTCATTATTTCACTACCTTCCAATTGAGTTTAATTCTTCATCAAAGATAAGGGATTTGAGTGGATTTCTTTTGGCTTTATTTGGATGGGAATTCGGCCCTATGTGAAACAAGTCAAAGGGTTATTATATGGACATGATAAGGTGTTCTTTGGCTTGTTTTAGGTAGTATATTTCAGCCATATGGGTGCAAGGAAAAGGAAACAACATGGCCTGACTTTTAGTGAATAATAGGACAAGAAGTTACTATTCAATCAAAGACCTTTTGCTGATTTTTGTCCCTTTGTTGTGTGTGGTGATTTAGGCCTGATTTTGGGAAGAAAAAAAGGTGGGAATTTCGGCCTTGTGATTGGGAATGAAGGGAAACACTTTATTTGATATAATAAAGGCTTTTAAAGAAGGAAAACAACAAACTGAAGTTTTGGGTTTTATCTCTCTGTCATTTTTGGCCTAAGGCTTGAGAAGATGGGGGAGACTTTATTTTTGAGACACAAACTATTTTGGATGTTGAGGGATTGGGTTTTGGTGTTTGGGGATGACCAGGGGAACCCTTGGATCAAAACGAAGGTCGTTTTGGCCTTTCGGGTTTAAGGACCTTTTAATTCAAGTTAAAATGGATCATAAAACTTGAACATTAGTCCTTGGACTCTCATGTTAGTGTGGGACGTGAGTGAGAGTTTCATGGGCCAGGCTCGAGTATAACATCCTCCCGGTCTTCAAAAGAGTTTGCCCTCAAACTCACCGGATAATCAAGACCGTCATATGGACTGAGGTCTCTCTTATTGAACGTGGTAGAAACTCCATCACTTCTATTGAGAGCAACCGCGTAGGCACTGTTTTTGACCTTGGCTACCACTTTAAATGGACCATCGTCTTGGGGTTGAAGCTTTGCCTTGCGTTTGTCAAAGAAATGCTCTCTTTGCACATGGACCCACACTAGGTCTCCAGGCTGAAAGTAGATGGAACTTTTAACCTCATTTCTATTCTCAATCTTTTTACGAGTCTTATGATAAAACTCGGAGGTTTCTTGTATTCCTTCATCACATGGAACCTGCAAAAACTTAACAAACTTGGTACAAGGTACTGTTAGTGAAGATAGCCTTTGAGGTGAGGCTCTTGCATCTTGGCTCATGACTCCACTATGAGTCTTCTTCTCATAAAACTTTTGGGGAGTTAAACGAGTGTCTTTCTCTTCTTTAGGACGACACATGGGGCTGATAGTTGGCACATATATGTTTGTCAATTCCTTTTTCCTCATAAGGGATGAGCATGTGTCTTCATATCCATTAAGAGAAACAAAGGGATCAAATACCCATGGCTTTCCTTGATTTGGGCAGTGGATTGAATATGATCTTAGGAAAGACACCGAATTGATGGGAAGCACCACAAACATTGCTTTGGGTATCACCTTGACACAACTTCCTTTCATGGTGATAAGCAGACCGTCCTCCTTTTGGTTAGCCAAATGAGTATGAGAATGGGTAAAACTACTCAATGGCCTATCAATGACCATGAGTTCATCTTCATCTTGGCCTGGACACTTAACATCTTCTTGTCCTTCCTTTTGTCCCAAAGACTCTGATTTCTCTTCATTCTTGACCAAGGGATTTTGATTCTTTCTTGGACATTCAAAAGCATAATGACCAATCTTTTGACAATGGAAGCAATGGGATTTCTTCGGAATGGTTGGGCTGGATTTTGGTGGGATTGTGACCATGTCATTTGGTGAAGAGGCTATGGTTTTGGGAGGATTTTGAACCGTGAGGGTGAAGGAGGTTCCAGGGATGCTTTGGGTAGTTTGTGCGGAGGCGAAAGAAGTGCTTTTAGGAGAGTTTTGGGGTAAAAGTGTTGAAATGGTGTTGGGATCATTTTGGGCAGTAGCTAGAGAAGGTAAAGAGGTGGTTTGAGTTGGGGTTTTGAGTAGATGAGAAGAAATTGGGTGAGAGATGTTTTGGACAGCATGAATGCAAGGTAAAGAGGGGAATTTAGAGGGAGTTTGAGTTTTGGTGGTGGTGGTGGCTTCGGGAGTGTTTTGGGCAGCTTGGGAAGTTTCTAAAGACTGGGATTTAGAGGAGATTAAGGGCGTGGGAGATATGGTGAATTGGAGTGGCTTTTGGAAACTTTGTTGTGAGGGCAGTGGCAATGCTTTGGATAGATTTTTGGATGTGAAAGTGAGAGTGTTTTTGTCTACCTGGTGGATATGATCTTTGGAAGAAAATCTTTTAGTTAAGAGCTTTCGTAGCTTCTCCCAAGTTTTCACCTTAGCTTTTCCTTGGAGCTTTCGTTTTGCAGCAACGCTAGCCCACCAAGTGGAGGCATGTTTTTGAAACTTCGCCACGACTAGCTTGACCTTCTTGTCTTCGGGTATGTCTTTGAGTGTAAAGACATGTTCAACCTTAGCTAACCATTTTAAGAACTTCTCCGTGTCATTGCTTCCTTCAAACGTGGGGATATCCACAGAATTTTTGAACTCTCCAATCTTCTTCATCAAAAGATCAAGCTCTTTCTTTAGTTTCTTTTGATCAGCAGCTAGATCTTCATGGGACATATTTTGGATGGTGTGAGACATGTTTTGGTGGCTTTGAAAGGTTAGGATAAGTAAGGGCAGTAGCTATGACTTAAATGATCAAAAGGGAAAAGAGGTGTTGTAGGGGCTGGTTTTTGGGCAGCAAGGAATGAAGAAAGGGAGATGGTTTGTTGAGGAGAGATTGTTGGGTGGTTTGGGTGAACAAAAGAGAAAGGAGAGGGGATTTTTCCTGCAGCTGGTTGGTTGGCTTGGTTTTTGGTTGGTTTGGCGTGGGGTTGGCTGAAGTAAACAAGGTGGTGGTGGTGGGTTTTGGGTGTTTCTTTGGCCAAAGTAGCAAGGTTGCCAGGCTGTTGGCAGAATTGCGTTCTTAACTTTGGATGGACGTATCTCACGAACCGTAACTCGGAATTGAGTGAAATCAGCGGCCAGACGAAGATAAAAGGATAAACTTCCAAACTGGAAAGTTTCACTTTGAAATCAGTTTTGCACCTTCCTCCGTGATCACTTCTTTGAGGCTGAAATTTTCAGGAGCAATTTTCAGCAGTCTTGTTTTTGTGCAACGTACGTGAGTGAAGCTGGTCCTCCGGGTAATCGTCGAGACTTAAGAAAGTCGTCGAAGTTGAGCTCTGATACCAAATGTTAGGGGTGAAGCGGGGGTCTTATCAAGTTGGTATTTTATGAAGGATTTGTGGAGAAATGAAAGGGGAAATGGGTTGGACGAAATTATGGAGATGTGGCAGGAGTTCTTTTTGGGTTTTTAGTATTATGAAGAAGAGTGGAAAATCAGGAGAGAAAGGTGGATTTAGAAATGATGGGATAAATTCCAAATTAGGAATAAGAGATAAACACACTCTTATCTTAATTTGGAGCCAAATTAATACTAAAGGATAAACTCACCTCTAAACGAAGGTCGTTTTGGCCTTTCGGGTTTAAGGACCTTTTAATTCAAGTTAAAATGGATCATAAAACTTGAACATTAGTCCTTGGACTCTCATGTTAGTGTGGGACGTGAGTGAGAGTTTCATGGGCCAGGCTCGAGCATAACAAGATATGTTGTCAATTGTGACTCATTTCAATTTGTGGTTATATTATATTTAACTATTGATATAAATATAAAGAATATAATGCATTGTACATTTGTAATACATATATATATATATACACACACACACACGTACACACAAACACTCTGTATATTCATAGGTCGCCTAGTTGTCGTTTAGGCAAGCACCTAATTGATTAGGCGATGTGAAAATCCATTGGAGCCTTGTCTTGTCTCCGGAACAACCTTGAGTGAGTCTAAGTTCATATCACTGATGTTTTTTCAGTTTGCCTCCCACGTATGAGATTGGGAAGAAACTCTCAATATTTGAAAAGAAGGCAGAACAATATATATTACCTGTCTGGAAAGGCAGCAGAATTAAACGGACACATATGGCTAACTTCTTTGAGGTTCACATTGCTGTAAAGCAATTTCTTGTTACTGCCATAGATGACAGTTGGCCTATCAGAAGCAGCAAAAACATGTGTGGCATTCTTTGATGAGAAAGTGCGAAGAGTTATAGGTTGAGTCCCAAGAGATACTTTCTTTCTGTCTGCTAGCTCACCACTATGCACGTCCAAAACGAAATTCATAAGATGACCATCTCCAAGGGCACATAGCAAATAAGATATCTGAAAGAAGCAAATATGCCGGGAAAAAAAATATCATTTGGCAACTACTATCTTTCATTGCTTCAACAAATGAAATGGCAATTAGAATTGCTACTTTGCTATGTTATCCCATGCTTTAGAATGATCTTTCGTGACACGCTTAGCACTTCCATTATTTAACTTTAAACATGACGAATCTTGATTATTTTGTGTTGGTGTAAAATTTCAGGCAGAAATCATTGTCCTTATTTCTTGTTGTTAGGAATCATACAAGGAAAAATAACTTTTCTGGTGCATTAATTCCTCCTAATATACTTCTTAATGCAGATCCTACAAGCAGAAAACTATAATATTTAAAAAAAACTGAGAAAATAAATTACCCCTTCAAAGGAACATAGAAGGACAGAACGAGGAATTATTTCTCCTCCTAAGGGCTCCTTTTTTATGAGATTCAGTTCAGGTAGAGAATATATCCTAACACTTATGTCAGTCCACATCCCCACAGCAGCTAGATGACTGTAGTTTGGATTATCACCAATTGCATTTATATCCAAGCAGGAGATGTCATGCTCCAACTGTGTGTGTTTTGATTCGATCAACTTTCCATCGCCAATTTCTAGGTAAACTAAATGGCCACCCCCGGTAGCCAATAATACCTGTAAAATATACAGCATCCAATGAGAAAAAGGTGAACCAATTGACATAAATGCATAGTCCAATGCAGACGAGTGGAAAAGTCTTGCTAACATGGCTCCCCAGCCCAACACCGAAAGAAGAATGCTTCTAAATATAGTACATGTAGAAGAAAGTCCATGGTAATTGAAGATAAATAAATAAAAAAATGAATGACTGAATAAATAAATAAACAAATAATATTCCCTATGTCCCTAAATAAATGTCCTGGGTTGATTTTCACGAAGTGTAAGAAAAAGTGAAATTGTATGATGGAGATTTATGCAAAGGAGAGAAATAATGTGAACCACTCATTTCATTCCTTAAATGGAATGAGACATTTTTTTTGGACAGCTGAAAAAGGAAATCATGACATTTATTTAGGGACGGAAGAAGTAATAAAATTTGGGGGGTGGAGGTGACTGTAGAAAAATTGATATGAAGTGTCCTTCAAATCCATCCAAAACTTGATCAATCAATGAGAGCAATTTATATTTTGATTGTTGAGCATAATAGAGTCAGCAAAGGGAGCATACCTGTGTCTCATTTGCAGTGGCAACATTGATCGAATAACTGGATGGAGCATGCCATTCGTCTTTCAGCTCTCTGGAGCTAGAACACACCAATCTCACTGAGCTTGATGTAACCTGAGACAGTGAATAAAAAGATGCGTGATGAATGAATAAACTAATCCATAAACACCAAGGTAGCATTACTAGCATACTAGCATTCCAAGATACCATGCAGAAAAATGAGCAAACAGTTCCAATTCAGTTTCGCAAAAGATTTTCAAGATTTTCCTCTTATATCAGCCTAGATGTTACGCAAACAAAAGATTATGTTAAGTTTGTTAACCGAATAAAATATAAATATACAGACCAAAATGTCCGTAGAAAAATAAAAAATGTCCACAGAAAAAATTAAAAATGTCAATAGAAAATTTTGAATTGCCAAAATAAGTTAAATGCTTTCAGAGAGAGGATTACAAAATGATTATTTATCACAATGCCCATTTTTCTTTAGAAATGCTTTTCAAAAAATGTCAGCATTTTCTATCTTCATGCCAGACATTTGGCATAGAACTGTAACTTAGACTGAACAGGTTCCTATATTTATTCCAGATAGCACTTAAATAATGAAGACCACTCAGATTCCCACGAGAGCTACAAAAGAGCATCTAAAAGAGAAAATGACAGAGCCGTGCCAAACTGTTTCTCATGTAACAAAATAACAAAGGAAAAATTGGAGAATTCATTTGAAGTCACACAGCGGAATGCCACTTGGGGCTAGATCAAGCAGTTGAGTGAGCCGTGACGTGTCATCTAACCTGAAGTATCAGGTCCTAACCCTATGTTAAGCAAAACAAATAAAAGTAAAAGTAAATGATAATAAATGCACGATGCCAAGATTTGATATTTTCCTTCAGATTACATGGGCCTAACATGCTACCCGAGTTGTAATTTGTTTTCAAACCCTCCTAAACATTAGTGGAGTTTATATTTTTCTTTTAAATATTATTAATGATAAGGATAATTTGGATAATATCTCAAAAATATGAAATATTCAATGAATAAATAATAATAACTTATTCTTATTCATTTGAGATCATGGCACCTACGGAGTATAAAAAATAAATAGGGATCTTGGCATGCAGAAGTACAGGACCTTCTCTGTTTCTGCAATGGAGCGATGAGCGAGGCTGCGATTCAACAAGCGAGATACTCAATGATGGAAGACTGAGGTGAGGCTAGCGGCGAATTGCACTTTGCAAAGAAGGGGTCGGGAGTGGAGACAAATACAGAAATACCAGAGAGAGAGAAGGTATGTTTAATCGTAAGACTTCCCCACCCACCTAGGGTTTTATTCGCTAGTCAATCTCTCCCTTGGGAACGACAAACGGACACCAAACAGTCGCCCAGGGAAAAATAGAGCTAGGCATCTCTTCTGGCGCCTCCCTTCACCTGCTCAGACGCCCAGGTGACACCTTAATAACTATGCATACAGATAAAAGGAATGGCCTTAATTGGAACTAGATACAACCATAAATACACCCACTGTATTTCCAAAAGTGAGGTCTAGGGAGGTAGGATGTCAGAAAACCTTACCTCTACCCATAAACGGTGGAGATACAAATATAAAATTTTACTTCTAGTGGTTTTATACGAAAATATGAACGAAAATAGTGATTATAAAGCAAACTGAAAGAACAACCAAAGTTTTTAAGTAGTGCAAACCAACCATTGGTTCTTTATCTAACCATAATCTCTTAGGGTCCATTTGGAAAAGTGGAAAATGACTTTGAGAGTCCTTGTCCTCATTTTCTATTGTTTTGAAAGAATGGAAAATCAACTTTATTCAAACGGAAAATGAAGTTTGTATTCCGGTATTTCCCGATTTTTTCAGAAGTCATTTTCTGTTTTCTCCTCTCCTCGATTCTTCTTATTGATCTGATCTCTGTCTTCTCCTTGCTTTTTTGTCTCCCCGCCTTCTGATTCTCCATCTTCTCTTCGCCTTCTTCAATCCCTAAAACCCAATACCCGTCACTAGACCTGGCAAAACTGACCCGGACCCGATAACCCGAACCGAATAACCCGGAACCAAACCCGATTTGACCCGAAAACTGAAGAACCGAAATAGACCTGAACACCCGAAATGATCCAAACCGAACCGAACCCGAACGAATGTATTCAGACCCGATTCAGATCCGAATCCGATTAAACCCGAACTAATAAAACCCGAACCCGATTAAACCCGGAACCGATTAGACCCGAAATTGATTAAATTTTATGTACGTCCGTGTTAAATAATAAAATAACTACGGAGTATATCATAAATTGATTAAATTTACTAGTATCACACCCGTGCGTTGCACGGGTCATAGTTACGGTACTAACTTAAGATCATTTTTAGGAATATAAATTGGTATATAATGGAATATAGAGATTTCATTATTTTAAAGTACAAAAGTAAAATGATTTACAAATTTCGAAAGACTTCTTTATAAACAACATCACTCGTATGTATAATTTGTGTGAGCATTCACTTCGCTGTATATCAGAATCTTCAAGCCATTGCGATTTATTACTCTTTAAACTGCAACATACACTTTCTCATTACTAAATACCAGTTTCCGTAACAATAATTCAATATGTTTCAGATATTGTTTTTATAATAATTCAATAATTTGACTTATCTAAGTAATAATTCAACATTTTAATGTATTTATTTTGGAATTTGTATTTTTTAATTCTATTTTTGTATTTAAGTGGTACTATTAACTTACCCTATGAGATTTATTTTCAATTTTATTTTAGATCACTTACCATTTTTACACGTATCCATGCTTGTAAATTATATTATTCACAGTATTTATTTTAGAATACTTATACCATTGTTACATGTTTCGATGCTTACAATATTAATAGTATTAATTTATAATTTTTTAATTTTTGCATTTAAATGGTACCGTTTGCTTAATGTACCACATTTATTTTTTAATTTATTTTATAACACTTAACATTTTTATACGTTACCATGCTTGTAAATTGTAGTATTAATTGATAGTATTATTTTTTAGTTTTCTATTTTATTTTTTATTTAAATGGTATCATTTACTTACTGTACCGTATTTATTTTCTAATATATTTTAGAATACTTATCGTTTTAATAATTATTTTATTTTCTAATTTATTTAGAACACTTACCTAATTTATTTTAGAACACTTACCATTTATTTTATTTTGTGTTTAAATGGTACTATTTGCTTATCGTGGTGACATACCATTTCGTATTTATTTTCTAATTTTCTAATTTGAACACTTACCTTTTTAAAAAAAAATCATGTTTTTAAAGTATAGTATTAATATTAATTTTACAGTTTTTTTTATTTCCGTATTTAAATCATACTAATTACTTACCAAACCACATTATTTTCTAATTAATTTTAGAACACTTATCTTTTTAGATGTACTCTCTGTCCCTAAATAGATTACAATTTTTTTCTCTCCTCTCGATAACTTTTGTTTGTTTACGCGATTTCATTAAGTATTTGATAAAATAAAATAATCTTATCACTTCTTGTTTTGTAGAACTTTTGACGTAGTTGTTTAATATGTAATTTTTATATCTTATTCATATATCAATTTGTAAATTAAATTATTTCAAAAAGTAAGAAATTTTACTCCGTAACCCGCAATTAGTAATCAAATTGGGGACGGATGGAGTATTTTATTTTCTCTTTTATTTTAGAACACTGACCTAATTTCATTTAGAAAACTTACCATTTATTTTATTTTCGTTTTTAAATGGTGCTAATTGCTTACCATACCATATCTATTTATTTTCTAATTAGAACATTCGTCATTTTTAAAACGTTTCCATTCTTTTAAATTATAGTATTAATATTAATTTGTAGTTTTTTATTTTATTCTTTTATTTAAATGTTATCATCTACTTACCGTACCATATTTATTTTCTAATCTATTTTAGAAAACTTACCATTTTTACGCAATTGTGCTTGTAAATTATAATATTTTTTAATGATAAATAATTAATTTGTAGTTTGTTTGAAATAAATCATTTTAATCCTGCCCATACTTTATTAATTTGTAATTTTTAAATTTTATTTTAATATTTAAATGGCTGTTTTTTTTCCATACTTCAATTCCCTAATGGTTCACTACTATTTAATTTAATTGCTTAAATTGTGTAACATTTAAATAAAAATAAAAATGAAAACATACTTAAAATGGAAGGAAAACATTAAGGTAAAATAATTAAACTACCATTTATGTTGTCAACACTTTCCATATATGAGTGTTATACATGGGCGGGAAAAATTCATGCCTTTTTAAATAATGTATAGATTATGTGATATTATTGATTTATTAGTAAATATTTGATATATATTTGAACTAATATAAACCTAAATCGATACAAACCCGAATCGATATAAACTCAAACCGATACAAACCCGAACCGATACAAACCCGAACTGATATAAACCCGATCCGATACAAACCCAAACCCAAACCGAACCAAAACTGAAAACCAGTCAAATCGAAATTAACCCGGAACCGAACTGACCCGAATCGAACCGACCCAAACCGATTATAACATATATCCGAATGAGACCCGAACCAAAAAGACCCAAACCGGAACCGAACCGATTGACCCGATTGCTAGATCTACCCGTCACGGTAAGGCACAAGCAAGCAGCTGACGGCGGAAGAGGCGATCATGGACTCCAAATGCACACCTCACACCTCTGATGGGCAAATACGGCCATGGTAAGGCTGAACAAGTGCAGTGGATAGGTGCAATTCCGGGGAAGAAGCGCTTAGGGTGCGATTCAAGGGATGGGTGTGCAACCCCAGATCTTGATTACAGATTATTTCAATTTTATTAAATATTTAGGTTTAATTTCATGGATGAAGCACTTAGGGTGCGGTTAACTGGTTATATTAAACATTTAGGTTTAATTTCAACTTTATTTGATTTAAAATTATGTGTGCTGAATGATTGATTTGTAATTACAAGATTGATTGTGTTCGAATATTGATGCTCTTGTTCAACTTTGATCGACTCATTTTCCCATCATTGTTTTGCAGAAATGAACCAACAAATTTCAGAGTTTCAGCCAACCACCAAAAAAAGAAGGAAAAATTTATACAAATACTCCCAGAAATTTGGAATTTTACAATAATACTCCCAAAATCAAATAAAGACATTGATGCTCCCAATTAAGTTTTAAGTTTACATCATTACTCCCATTTTGCTTAATCAATTTTTCTAATTATTGATACATATAATTAATTGATTGTGCTTAATCAATTTATAGTTTACCTCTCTTCCCACAATAGGGGGGTTTAGAGGGACATACATTTTAGCACAAGCCACAAATACTATGCTTGCAATTCGGACCCGGATGACTTTCTTTGTTTGATGAAGATGAAGACCCAAAGAACTCCACAGATTTGAAGCAAATCCTTGCTCTCGATGGTTTCTCAATAAAACATCATAAACAATTGTCATCTTTCCTTATGAGAGAGACTATATGTGATATGAAGAATGAAGAAAAGTCACTCGTAAAGATTTACCGTTGAACCTTGGGTATGAAGAATGGAGATGGATAAATTTTGATTATACTCCGTATTTTTTTTTGAACTCGCGAATGGTTATTACTCCTTATAGAAAATACATATCAAATTTGTCAACTAAGCTCATTTAATGACACCTAAAAGTAAGAAAGATTGAATAGGCTCAATGGGAGTAACCATGTAAACATAAAATTTAATTGGGAGCATAGGAGTCTATTTGATTTTGGGAGTATTATTGTAAAATTCTGAATTTCTGGGAGTATTTATATAAATTTTTCCAAAAAAGAAAATGATTTCAGGAAATTAACTCATTTCCCACAAGTCTCTTTCCAGGTTCCCAAACGGACCCTAATAGTGAAAAGTTAAGAAAAAACACACATAGGATAAATACCAAAAATACAAAAACATTGGTCATAGTTACCTGCACGAGCTGATTGTGGATGGCATCATGGCAGAACAAAGTTTGTACTTGGGAGTTAAAACCTTCTATCTCGGTTTCTTCGAGTTCATCCTCAAGGTTCATTGCCAAAACTCGGGTTTCACTAATAAAGCTCACAACCAAAAAGGTGTCATACGCATCATCTGTAGCAGATCTAAGTGACCACATTCCCTTGATGCCTTGAAGTTCTACAGATGCCTATAGGTCAGAACACGATCAGCATGGAGATGAATCATATAAATGCATTGAAAACTTCATTTGAAGATATAGACCTGTTCATTAATCCCAATTCCATTGCGAACAACTCGAAGTGATCCATCTTTATACGCCCCCGAGCAAATTACAACTTGACCTTGACCTTGTCTCTCAATGTCAACCACACAGAAGTCCACAATTGGTCCCAAATTGACATATCTTTCTAAAACTTCTACATATGAACCTTTTGCATCAGGCTGGAAATTAAGCTTTATAAGCTGCATCAATTAGGAAAGGGAACTCAATATCACGCCCCAAAAGACTTGAATTCAGATTAGTGGAAAAGGAAGATGTAAGTAAAGTGACATAATGTTTAGAGATGATTGCCAATAGCAGAAAATGTGCAGCAGGTGCATATACCAACAAACTTTAGTTTTCACCAAGTATTCCATGGGGGAATGAAAATGCACTCTCAAATCTCAATAAATAATAGAAAAAAATCCAATTTGACATTTAAAGCAAATTATGTTCTAGTGTTTTCTCCATACTTTCTTGTTTAGTTAGGTTGCTGGAAGTCACACAATAAATGAGTGATGATGAATATACAGTCACAAGTCTACACAATTATTGATGGTTTTCTAATTCAACCGGAATCAATTCATATTCCATAACCAATTCAATTTGAACAACAACCAAGTGGAATCCCGTGAATGGGAAGAGTACATATATGTAGACCTTACCCTACCTAAGAAAGTCGAGAGGTTTCCAAAAATACTCATGGCTTAAGCAATATGTAAAAAGTAATATATAAATAAAAGCCAAAACAGCACACCTAAAAAATGACCAAACCCAATGAAATATTCTAACCAACTACCCTAATCTTCAATCACCAAACATGTCATGAGGAAATGCTTCCTAAAAAAATACCTGTGAATCTCCAAAACTAGATCCAATATACACAACAGCATTATCCAGGTAAGAAATTGTTGATGCAATTGAAGTCTCTCCCAAAAGCTCACTTTTGAGTCCAGTAACTCTACAAGAACGAATAAATTGGAAGCTCATTAAGCAACTTGAGAAACATATTGTGTCTTTTCTAATTAAGTGAAAATACATAGAACGGTTCATAAGAGTGCTACACACTTTTCCTTTTCATGAGTTATAACAAGTAGATGAAGAAGCCCATTGTGGTCCCCAAGTATATAGCGAGAACCATCAGCATCCACCCTTCCATATGCTTTTGTAACGGACTAGAAAGAGATTTTTACCAAAAAAGAAGGAATAAGTACAGTTAAGACTTTCATGTTGCTATAGGTTAGTTCAGATTTGGTGCAGCACACAGGCACAAATAAACTAAATGGATGCAACTTACAGGTCTAATGGGTATTGCCTTAAAAGCTGTGGCGCTGCAATATACAATGGTTTCTTCCCCGATAATAAGTACACCACAGAGAGGTGATGGCACAGGGATGAGCAAATCAGCTCCATTATCAAGGTTGTTTTGAGACCATGGGCCCTCAATAAAATCTTTATCTTTCAATGAAACCTCGTATGTTTTGACATGACGGGCATCTTTATTATCCTGTCAATCAAGCTATATGGTGTAAGAGCATTACTTGACAATCAGGAACATACAAAGCTTCATTAACAATCCTGGAGAAAACTTTTATATACTGAATAAGGGTACAACAAACCCAATGCTATTGAGTCATATATCCACTCCAACTAAAAGCTAGTCATTGGAGAGGGGAGTGCTTTATTTATTTGTTAATTTCTTATCTTCCACAAAGATTACCAGAGTGCATGTAACCAGGCAACTGCATAGATCTTATCAACAAAATTTGCTTGCCAACTTAGTTTATAAGGAAGGTTATAGAGACCTGGTAAAGAACAACTATGGTAGGCTTTGAACAGCCATACAAGAATTTGATATCCAAAACTTGAAGTTCTTCTAGCCTGAAAATGGAAACCAGTAAACATAAGGATTAACTGTCTCGGGAAAATTTTAGATGCCAAATATCTAGTAAACATATACATGTGTGTGTATTGTTGGAGTTAATGCAACTCGGGTTAAAGAAGACAAGTACCGGTGTTGGGTTATTGGGCCCGAGTTGTATTTCCAACACACATGCTGATATACATATTACATACATACAAGCAAGCATACATGTGTGTGTGGGGGTGAGGGAAGGGGTGGGAATAGGGACAATAAAAATGCACATAACCATAGAAACAGGATCTAAGCCGTAATTTTAGATCAAACGGTTATGATCATTGTAGACAACTTTTACCTAAAAAACCCCTTTCATACACATGTCCGCGCATATAAACAAAACAACTAACATAACCATGTCGCCCATTGGCCCATTGTCAAAATGAGCTAAAAGATTCATTATTGACAATGTTTTAGTTTTGGACACATAATGGACTCAATCAAAAATGGAACATTAAACTTTGCTTGCTTCTTACTTTCTGTGAAGTTTTGGGCAGCAATGCATCTAGGGTCTAACGAAAACAACATCTCTATTTTTACAGGGGTAAGACTACGTATACATTGACCCCCTAGACCACAATGGAGTTGGGATTATGATGGGTTGTTGTAATTTCCATTACTATGTTCAGTAGAAGCATTCGGTGCACATTGATTTCATTTAATATTCTTAACTCTATGATGAGCCAATAATGTTAATCTTTAACATGAATTAAAAATACTATACCTGTGCAGTAGTTGCTTGTCTTTTTTTGCTTGTCTTTTTCATGTTGTGATTTTATTTATGTCTTTCGAGTTAACCCTCAAGACTTCCCCTTTGACCATTTTCAAATACCTCTCGTAAGTCTTTAGCTAGGTTAAAAATATACTGATAATACAGTTTGCATTAATCATTGAGCTGTATAATTTGTTTTAAGCATTTAGTATTTGTACATTTCTAGTGTACAATCCGGGACTGTTTGGTAGATTCCCCAAGCCGATTCCAAGTGTTCGGCAAGCATCTTTTCCATTTTCATACCCATTCCTCACACTCACTGGAATGGAATTATCATCCCCCCTCCCCCCTTGGCCCCTTGGTATGAACATTTCCCATTCCCTTTGTCCCCACAGGCATCCCACATTCCCACCCCCATCAAAAACCGAGCCAGTCACCCTGCCCCCCCCTCCCCCTGCACCCTGCCCTTGTCGCCCTACTCCCTACTGAGCACAGACACCGTAGCTCATTCCCCTCTTGCCTCCATGGAAGAAGTTGCAAAAGAGAAGATTGAATAAAGAGAAAAGTTGCATATAGAAGATGAGGAACGAAGGTGCACTAGAAAAAATTTAAAAGAAAAAAAGACAAAGATGTAGAGAATAAATCTGATTTGAGAACAAAAGAAAATTCAGAAAAAGGATTGATAGAGAAAACACTAGTTTGATTTAAAAATACAAAGCGAACACCTGATATCATCTATGATACTTAAACTCATACTGTACTAAGAGTTTGTTTGGAAGGGGACGAAATGACATCCGGATTCCGGAAGTCATTTTCCCTATTTTTCAGTGTTTGGCAAGATAAGAAAATGGAGTCAAAGGAAAATGAAGTCCTAGTCAACTGGAAAATCAAGCATCAAATCAGGAATTGTCTTCCGGATTATTTCTCTTGAAGTCAATTTTCATTCGTCTTCTCCCCCTCTTCACTCATCTTTGCCAGCCCTATACCCGCCCTCCCCCAGGCCCCATCTCAATCTTTGCCATCCCCCATTTCCTTCCTCCCTATCACAACCGCCGCCCCCATCTCCTTCCTCTCCATCGCAACCGCCAACCCATCTCTTTCTCCAATCTGATGCTTTCCTGTTTCCGGTCATGGCAAGGCAAAGGCAAATAGCAGACAGATGGCTGAGAGAGTGCTATGGAATGATTCCATGTACGAAGAGATTCCAAATTCAATTTTGTGATTCCATGTGCGAATTTGATTTCAATTTCAGTTTTGTTCATATTTGATTATATACATGAATGGATGGCTAAGTGAGGGCTGTGGAATCTTGTTTAAATTTGATTTTTTTCATTTTTCAATCCTCATTTTCCAGAAACGAACCAAACAAAAATAGAGAACTTTCATACTTTCACCCAAACATCAAAAAAGAAAATGATTTCAGGATAAAAAAACTCATTTTCCAGAAATCATTTTCTAGAAGTTTCATTCCAGGATTCAAAGGTCCCTAAACCTCGTTCATTATTCCAAATGGATACCAGTAAATGAAGCAAACACGCCCTTAGTGGATTTTATTTTTAATGCATTAGGCATCAATATGTATTACTTTTTACGCACAAAATGTGCATAGTGTACACGTAATAGAACTCCAAAGATAACTTGATGTAATCTTTAACTCATTTGGGTGATTTAACTCTTTTAGATTTTAAGAGGGTCAACTGGTCAATGACATGTCACATGTGCCATCAATGTTTCTCACGTGCCAAGAGAACCATCTCAGAGATTTCATAAGTATTCATTGTCTTAACTATTAAGAGCAACTCCAATGCATCCTCTAAAATTGATTAAAGTGTAAAAAATAAAAGTTATTGCTTTTACTATACATAAAATAGGGCTCCAACCGATAAGCCATAAAATAGAAGCCATTCTATTTCTACTCCACCACCTTCTATATTTGAAAGATACTATGCTATCTTCTATTTTTTTACTTCTCTTTTCATGTCTGTTCCTTGCCTCCTTCCCTATCGTCTTCAACCTCTGATACTGCCAATTTTCAATCAATAGACCATGGGTCTCATTCTTTGGTTTTTCTTTCAATTATTGACTATTTAATAGTCTATTTCTCTTCCCGTCATATATCCGATCTTTTTTCCCAACTCCAAGACATTGAATTTGAGTTTGAAAAAGTTTGGGATTCTGATTTTAGTCCACAAAGTGTCATCGGTATTTTTATTTATCAGAATCAATTCCAAAAGAATCAGTGGTTTTTCTTTTGAACAATTATGTTCTTGAATAGATATGTTCTGCTTTTCGATCAATCCATATATCTATCTTTAAAAAACGATTTTGTTTTTTCAAAGGATATTGCTAATTTTCAATTAATGGGGTAGTTTAAAAATAATAATTTATTATATAAACTAAAATATAAATGATATTGTTGGAGTGAATGTAAAAAAAGTGTTGCTAAAACACCATTGGAATGCTAAAAAGGCAAATAGAAGATAAAAAATAGCTCTCCCCTTGGAGATGCTCTAAGAGTCTGGAGTCTAAAATCATTACTTAATGAACGCTATCTCCAAAAATTGCTATAGAATGAACAAGAGGGGGGTGGTACCTCATGTTGAAAGCTTCCTTCATCTGGCCTTTGTTATCAAATGGTATCACCTGGTACACAAATAGTTTTCCATCAAGGAAGGTAGTAGACAAGGAAAAAAACATAATACTTTGAAAACCATGAAACAAGATTTCATTTATATCAAGGAATGATACCTTGAATAATCCATCATATAGATGAAGTCCAATCAATCTGCAATCTGGGTCAATTACGCCAATCTAGCAAGAACAAACCCATAAAAAATAAGTAATACGTAGTGTTGACTGGCTTGCTGTTGCACCGTGGAATGGGAATAATCTTCTGAGCCATAGCCCCCCCCCCCCCCCATGCACATATTTGGCTGCTCACTAATGTGATGTGGTAGGGATCAGCATTGGTCATTGATATTTCCACGCTTTAAAAAAATAGAGAGATCCCATTTAAAAAAGACGGATCTCCTTTAAATAATAGAGAGAAAACTTAAACAACTAAATACAGAATTACATATTTGTTCCTGCAGAAATATTTTCCTGCAAACTTAAAGCATACCTGCCCATTATCAGTGGGACGGCCAATTCGATCAGAAACATCTCCCATTGCCCTATATTCAATGCCAGTCAAAACACCATCAAGCACTCTTTTTTGTGAAGGAAATAAGTAAATAAATACAGTAATTGGAAGCACAATGATGAGAAGTCTCAATGCTCATCATAGCGTAGAAATAGCATGATATTCATGCTACTAAAGTCACACAGGTCTATTGGACATCATACTTCAAGATAGACAGAACAACAACAAACGAGTGAAAGGGGATTATATGTGTTAACTATGATGTATGAAAAAAACACTGGGAATTAATTTGGACAAGCAGGATCTCATCAATGATCAATATGCTTTCTTCGTTATTGCATACAACAACAACCCAGTTGGATCCTACAAAAGTAGGGTCTGGGGAGGGTGTGTGTGCGCAGACCTTGCCCCTCCCCGAAGGTAGAGAGGCTGTTTCCATGAGACCCCCGGCTCAAGCTGCACATAAAAAGGTTCACAATAGATACATAAAGCAAGGAAAGCAGAGATACAACGCAAAAAAGCACCAAGCACACAGAATAAAACTAAACCGTAAAACTACGAAACGAGATTCTTCGTAATTGCATAGAGAGTAAAAATTAGTCATGTCAAACATTTAAAAACCATAGCACACAGCCTGCCATTCAAATTAGTAGTGGAAGCAGAAATGTCTCAGAATTTTAAAATTGTAAATGCTCAACTAAATACACCAGTCTATGCTCTAAAAAAATTAATAAATGTGTGTCATTTTATATAAAATAGAAAGTAATATGAAAAAAAGAAGACTTATTGATAACCAGACCTTGTAATAACCTCGGATGTCTCTGCATCCCATTGAAGAACACAAAATTTGTATCTTTCGGTTGCAATAAAAAGCAGATCTTGTGATTCACCCTGTCATTAAGAATAGATATCATAGCCAACACGCTGCTATGTCCTTCAAAGGAAAGAATTTTGTGTTCCGTATTGATTCTTTCAGCTCTAAATAAATCTAAACCGCACAATTTTCATTTTCTTAAACTCCGTGTGAAACAAAATTGAGAGCACTAACTAGGGATGAAGTATATAGCACTTTTAACACTTCAACTCACATGCGGACGAAAAAGCTCAAGTGTGGCAATTCTTCCATAAATTGGCACGTCCAACATAGGCTGCAGACAAACTTACCAAACTCAAACTCAACATTATTTCAGGATAAGGAGAACAATGAAAGAGGTCACCGCAAGTTATGCAGCAAATGAATGATGATTGTTTATTATCATTGTTAAAATGAAGATGTCATTTAATACTTTGTAGTGTAACAGGAGAAAAAACTATTGCACCTGTAAACCTTGAGAAGTGAGTAAATGAATCTCGATACGAGTGCATTTCCTGATGCAAATTGGATCATATCAGTAATTATGAATCAAAGATCAAATACAAAAATGTTCGACATTAAGTATTCAGAATATTCCAGGCTGAACTTTGTTTCTCAAAGGGAAACCTAGCTTGCTTGTGTTTACTATATGGAATAATAATAAGCAGAATACAGATTCCTCAATTGGAGATTAGTTTTCGCTTGTAATCTCATTGGTGCTTAGGATCAATCAACTAAGTGTTACAAGGCTTAACTGGAGCTCCAAGTTCTAGAGAACTGTGAATTAGGTTGCATGTTCAAGAATGTAGTACCACAGGGTTACAAGTGAATTAGATAATTATGTTCAAGAACTCATTCAACATCTTGGTCATATATCCTCTTGCATAGTTGCACTTCACATAAATCTGCTTCTAGTATTTCGGTTTTTGACGTTTTCCTTGTGGATTGCCATTTAGAAAAAGTGTACTTATTAGAATAGGGCAACATTTGACAAATGGAGTATATAATTTGAAAAAACCAGAACTGCATTTTCTCTTTATTTTTAGGTACTAAGTGCAATAGAAATGAACAAATAGGACTATGTGCACTCACCGCCCATATGATTATGCATAGACAATACATCACTCGACACTAACCTTTACATATAAAGGGCTATGTCCCATGATATGCATGTTGATTTATTGTTAGGTTGTGGAGCCTGATTAATAATTGATGTACCATATGTTAATGTTCACACGGGGGTGTGGAAGGCAAGAGCCCCCACCCCAAGGTGGGTAAAATTTTAGGTTGTACTGCTCATTATTTATTTTCCGTAATTGTAGATACCCCTTATCGTCAATATATAACCCACCACCGTGAAAGTTTACCCATGGTGTGTTACCACAAAACTCATGCGTTTTTTCTCTCTAGTTTTCCTAAATTCTCTCCCAGCAAACTAAATCAGTGTTTGGTAATTGGGTTCTTGAATAAACTCTATGAACTCAAAAAGCCAAAAACGGATGGATGAAAAAAACTACGACTACCATCTAGGTTGCACTGGGACGGGTGCGGGTGCATGTACGGGTACGGGGGCGAAGACGAAAAACGGAATTTTTAAAAATTCTAGGATGCGGGGACGGATACGGAAACAAAAATAATAGAATACCAAAAATAAAATTGTAAATGTAAAAAACAAAAGTTAATTAACATATACCAATCCAACCGCATATGTGAGATGAAAAAATGGTGAATAATTGAATATTATTACTCTCAATGTCCGATAAATAAAATAAGTCTCATTTCGACTTTTTTGGTCAAATAGTGGCATTCTTTAACAAAAAATAAACAGAATTTTTTACATAATTAAATAATATAAAAATTGAATATATATCAATACTACTTAAAATGAATCAAATTATATTAAATTCATATTATAACTCAATATATTTTTTCACAATTTATGTAAAAAAAAGTGTCAAAATTTGACCTAAAAAGTTAAAATGAGACTTTAATTTTGAGACAATTCTGATATAGAGGGAGTAACAAAACTATTTTCTTTTTGATAAATTAAAATTAAAATATGAATATTCCAATAGGCTAGTAGCTCTCTTTGCAAAAACAAATTTACAAAAGGTAAGGCAAAAGTAATAAAGCAGCATACCTGCGGCTTGCTCCTTCAATTGGGCCACAACTCATAACTTGAAACTCGAAATTGGATATAAGGGGCTAATAATAGGCATTTCGAATTAAAAAAGTCTAATTTCTATTGATATCGCCTTGCGCAAACTGAAAAGAAAAGAGAAAAGAAGGTGCGGGTCGTCGGGTCAAACCCTGGATCCGAACCTGGTACGTCCCTACTTCCCAATTCAAACTTGCGTGAACTTACTGGCAATTCCTATGCGTTCTCAATGATTCTGGTTCGTCCACTACTGTCCCCAGCGCCAACCCCATCCCCGCGACGGTTCCAAAGCACCAAGCTGCACCCAAGTGACGTGCCCGTGTAACCTAGACTAACATATAGGCACTTTAATATAATCGCAAGTAGCCTATGCAAATCAAATGTTACTTTTCAAATTATTTCCTTGTCGTGCGTCCTTGATTAATGTCTTGGGTTTGACTTGGCATGGAGTTTTGAGAAAGAAAATTGTGTAACTTAGATTTATCTAGAAAGAAAAGAAATGTCAACCTCACAACTCTATCATAAAGGAAAGATGAACATTGTGTTGGAACAACCCAAAAAGGAAGGAAGATATTAAAGGGGATGGAATGAGATCATAGTTATTTAAGGCGTGATGTGCACTGATGCACAAAGGGCTTCTAGCGCCTTGATGCGCGATGCGCAACAGAAGCGAGTGCATCACGAACATGATGAGCATATGTAGGCACCAGTGGATTCTTCCATATTATAACAATGTGTTTGAAAAAATCACTTAAAAAACAAAAGTTTTATAAAAAAAACAGAGCAGTATGTTTGGAAAAAAAAGAGAAGTGTACATCTAAAGAAAATAAAGAAAACCAGTGAAGAATGAAAAAATTACCATAACTCAGGTAACTGCTTGTGCGACATGCCTCGTAGGTGTGCGACTTACCGTAACCAATTAAGAATGTGTGCTTCTTGCGACTTAGAAGGAGGAAGAGTCGAAGACAGTGGAAGAAAAGAAAAGAAAGAGAAAAGAGAGTTGTTTAATCTTGTAAGAGAACCTTTATGCCGTTTAATTTCGTGGGGGTCATAAAAGGTGAGGCGGCATAAATAATAACACTAATCCTTACACCTAATCTTTAAAAAAACTTAAATTAAAATTTCTTCCCAATGCGCACCTTTTTGCACATCGCTATATTGTGCATAATAAGACGAGGCACACTAAGGCGCGCACCTCATGAACAGTGCGCACACCAGGTTTGGTGATGCACTATACCTAGCGCATCGTGCACATCGCACCTCAAACACGCTTTTCACAACTATGAATGAGATACTCCCTCTGTCCCGCAAAAGCATTCCACGTGATTTGGCACGAAGATTAAAAAAAGTGAAATTGTGTGGTTGAAAGTGGTGTAGACAAGAGAGAAAATATGGGCCACAATTTTTTTCTAAAAGTGGAAAGTGGAACCTTTTTGGGGCGAAAGAAAAAGGAAATGTAGAACCTTTTGTGGGATGGATGTAGTATTGTTTTACTTAAGTTGTCGATCAAACTATCTGTAATTCCCTTTGTCCTATTTTATTTATTCTACTTCCCACTTTATTTGTCCCAAAAAAATGTCAAGTCTCCTAATTTAAGTATTTAACAAACCACAACTTTTTAGTTTCTACTTCCGAATAAGATTTTCCTCTCAATTTTCTAAAGGATTTGGAGCTAGTGGGAGTATAATATATGAATCTGGATAAAGAATGTCAGAAATGAAAAGATACAAGTAGAAGAGGTAATTCAATCTTAGAATGGGATAAAGTGATTTTCAAGAATTTTTCACTGGAAACTACGGAAGTTTTTCTCACCAATATCTTTAATGTAGCATCCATTATTCCACAGTATCCCTTTTTTTATCAAAGGCATTTACTATTCTAGGCAAGCAAAGCCTGCAAATTGCAGATTTCATATCTCTTTGTTTCCTTAATATCCTACCCAAACTAATATAGAGCAAAAAAATATGTCAACATCCACAACTTCATAGTTCATTCTAAAGTAACATATGTGCAAAGCTTATAACCTTTTTTCATCTCTTAATAGGTCCACCGGTAACTACCAGTTACTACATATCCAAGATCAAAGGTATAAGAACAAGAATTGCTAATACCTAATACATGTGACCTAAGAGGCTAAGAGCAGAAACTACAAAATTGCATCACCTACAAAAGATCCCCAAATGATTAAACATTTAATCTCCTACATTCCAATAAGAGAACACCTTTTAGCAGTTCAAGAACATTCGGGATAACAAGGGCAGGTAGCTACTAGCTAAACTGGTGTGAACCCAGGACTAAATGTAAATGCTACTGGCTAATGCACCACTCAGAATGACCACTGGTGGTTTACTACATAGTAAACTTCAGCAATAGTGCGGGATTAGTGGACCGAAATAGTCATCACTCCGTACACGCACTATATATACACACACACACTCCTTCCGTCCCTGATTAAACATCACTCCTTTTTCATTACTTCCAAAACAAACTCTTATTCCCTTTTAAATAACAAAATACATGGCTCACAGCATTTCTCATTCCTAAACATATTCCAACCTCACACTTTCCAAGTGTGTGTCACACTCTACTTGAACTACGTGACCAGTCACACCGGGAAGAGGGAGTATAAATACATGTACATTTCTCATAAAGAAGATGGTTCATGAATCAAATGTGCATATCATAAAATAAATTGAAAATGGGCAAATGAAAAAGTGCTTTGGAAGAATTGGTTGAATACACATAAACCTAAACAAACACATCACATTTGGAGGAGGATGGGAGGAAAAAAGCTTACGCGATGATCAAATTCAGCTCCTGCGAACCAGTAAAGTTGCCGACACATGAATGGGTGACGTTGGTCGGCTTGTGAGCAGTCACAACATAGTTCCAGATACTCATCTCTCCCCGACTTTGAATGTCTGCAACTCTCAAAACCCTAGAAACCCCTCTCTTGCCCTCCCGCTGGTATAGACGATGGACGGGACGAGTTTGTAGTAGAAGGAAGCTGGGAGGAACCCTCAAGTGTTAGTCGACGCCCCTGTCCGCCGGAGCAACCTTACCGAGACTCCGATGAGAGTGACCTAGACTCGATGGAGTTTGATATTAGTACTTTTATTTAGTTGCAGGACAGCTTCCGGACCAGGGGGGACAATAACCAGAACCGGGTTGTATGGTCGTTTTCCGTTCGGGTTTTACGGATAATTCTTTATTTTTCCTATTTTTTGAGAAATATAAACAAAAATAATTATTGATACCTAAGTAAAATCTCTAAATAGGAATAAAACATGTGTATATCTTTATAATAGGAGCTCAAACTTAAACTTCTCTAAATATGACTAATTAAATAAGTTATAAGTGATGTAGATGCTAATGTTATTCGATCAAATGAGGGGCTTGGTCGGCGGTGCAGCTTATGTGGGTTGAAGACGGTTGCTACAAACCCAGCTAAATACTACATACATACATGAGATTTTAAATGTTAACTGCAAAAGGTCAAAAATAAACAAATACACATGGATAGATGTAATATTTCTTGTTTTTTTAGTTGCCAACTCATACTTAATTATTAATTGCTTAATTAACATTTTAAATATCAAGTTTTTAGTTTAGTTGAAAATGGCCGGATAAAAATGTGAATATGTACTACTTCCGTCTATAAGTATTTGTCCAGCTATGACTTTTTGCAGTCAACTATTTTAAATCTTCCGCCTAAAATTAAATAATATATGTATGAAATATTAGGAAGATAACACAATTGTTGAAAATAGATTATAAAATAAATCTAATAAAATTATTTTTGTAATGATATCTAATATTCTTTTAATTATGGTCAACGTTTACCAAATTTGACCGAGAGAAGTCAAAAATGGATAAATACTCAAGAATAAATTTAGTAGAATTTTTGGAATTCATTTTTAAAATTCTGGTGTATTAATGTGTCACCACAATTTTTTTTAAGTATTCGTGTAAATGTTTCAAAAAAATATATTTAAAAAATCACAAGACTCAAAAATTAATACTCTATTAAAAAGAAGTAAATTAACATTAATAATTTTACAATCAATTAGTTAACGGATAGAGTCAGGGAGCGTCATTTTGTATTTTCTCAAAGTTGAAGCACTACAAGAAAATTGCTTATCTGCAATGGACAAATTTTGTTAATCCATGTGGCAGCAATTCAATTGAGGGGCATCCATACCCATCCATTTGCAAAGGCACCATAGAAAATCACTTGTATAAGAAGTACTAAAAAAAGGGTTATTTATCTAAATAGGACTAAAACATAATGACTTTCTCAATATATAACCATATGTTTTTATTTTCTAATGTAGGACGATTGATCATTATCTATTAGTCATTATTTAACTAAATGTCCAGCATCATTTGAACATTATTCATCTCACTAGTTATTATTAAGTCCTATTTAGGGAATAAAATATTAGATTCTACCAGTAACCTTTTAATGTTTATTTTCTTTGCAAATTCTTGAGACTAACCGATAAAACTAATCCATAAAGCTTATTAGTTTTGATTTTAGATTCTACCAAGAAGACTAATTATTAAGAGAGAAATGATAATTCAGTTTTGGGTTTAGAGTTTCAAACTCAACGACGAATTTGGGAAAGAGTACGAGACGAGGAAGGAAATTTAATTGAGGAGAGAGAAGTATGAATGTACATTTTTATCCGTATTCTTAACAAAAACGTTTAAAAAAGACTATTCGTGAAAAATGATAAAATAATTGAGGACTAAATTAGTAATATTTGATATGTAGAGACTGAATATTTAAAACTTTCTCCAATTTAATCTACTCCGTATTATTTATAACCTAGGGTTCCGTCGTCCACTCGTCTCTTCCGTCCAAACTCGTTCAGGTAGGAATGGCTTTTTTTCAGAAGTCTGGTTTCCTTTTCTGGGTTCGCTTTGGTGCCGTTCTCTAGTTTTTTTTTAATTTCTGCAGTTCAATTTGACCATTTTTTCTCAAAATCTCTTGTTCGGTTTAGGTTAGTTTGGATCTTCGGAAGATACACTTGCTCCTCAATTTTCATGCAATCATGTTCATAAACTAATCACAATAATGGTTATCCATTCTAAACTTTTAATAAAATCATATATTGATGAAATGTGATAATTTTGGGGCTATTGCGGGGAAGTTTATTGATGTAATGTACTCCCTCCGTCTCACAATTAGATTAACAATTTGAAGAAGAAAATTTTTGCAAAATGAAAAGTGTATGGTTGAAATTTGTTTAGAACGAAGAGAAGCCTTGCAATCCACATATTTTTTTTTCTTGAAAAGGAAAAAGATTATGTGTATTTTTTATAGTGGTATTATGGAATATAGTAATTGAGTAATCTAAGCAAACAAAAAAAGTAAAGACACACATATTTAACGTGGTTCACCAATGTTGTGTTCGCTACGTCCAGAGGCAAGAACGGAGGCGGATTGCCCCCGTTTCCTCATTTGCGTAGCGGCAAACAGATTCAAGGCACATTAACATATAGGTTAAGACACAAGGTTGTGTTTGGTTGGAGGATAGGGAAGGGAAGGGAAATCCTCAATTGGCTAAAAACCTTTGGAGGTGGAGAGCCTAAATTTTCTCTCTTGCCTTAAAATGTTTTGAGATATGAACCAAATGAAGGGAGGGGAGCACTTGCCATCCTCTCCAACCAAACACTCCACAAGAGAAATGAGGGTTGTGTCACTTTGTGTTCTTTACTTTTACACTTTGTTTGGTTTGTGGAATTTGAAAGGAAAAGAAAAGAAAGATGTTTTCTCTCCTTTTCCTCGTCAAAACGGAAGGAAAATCATTTTCCTTCTTAGTACATTTTCTCCCCCCCCCCCATCTTCTTTTCCTTCCACAATTCTTTTGTTTTTCTTCTATAACTGAACAAGAAGTGCAGGTTGAGCCGGGGGTCTCTTGGAAACAGCCTCCCTACTTTCGAGTAGGGGCAAGGTCTGCGTACACACACCCTCCTGTTTGGTCCCAAGAAGCGCTTATACAAAAACTCTACCGCCTGCCCTCTTATTGGAAGAGCTTTTATCTGTCTTTCCCAAGCAAATCAAACAAACATTGTTTTTACAGATTTTTTCCTACCAAACTTGGCTTTTTTTTATCATGCTGTATCAAGTAGACAATACAATCATCTATTCATCTACTGCAGACAAGCCTCAATCGACCCTGATCATTTAATAATTACTTGTAAATGTTGTTTGCTTTTGTTTTCACATCTTTTCTGTTGCATTTAATAATTACTTACATAAGTCTTGACCCCTAGACCCAATGGAGTTGGGATTATACTTGGTTTGTTGCTGTTACATTTTCTGTTGCAAGTTGTGTGCTATTACTAACTTTTAACCATTCTTCTCCAGACAGAGTTTCAAAGGACACACATGTCTTCAAAAGCCAATGACAAGATTCTCAGCTACAATGATGTTGTACTAAGGCGCTCGGATCTTGACATTCTTAGCGGACCATATTTTCTAAACGACCGAATAATCGAGTTCTATTTCAGTTTTCTCGCCTCGAGATTCCCATCTGAGGATGTTTTACTGTTGTCCCCGTCGATCACTTTCTGGATCAAAGAGTGCAGAGACACTACAATGCTTAAGGATTTCATAGAACCCCTCTGTCTATCTCAAAGGAAATTAATCATCTTCCCAATCAATGACAACTCGGACGTGGATTTAGCCGAAGGGGGAAGCCATTGGAGTTTACTTGCTTTTGAGAGGGGCTCCAATGTGTTTGTCCATCACGATTCCATCTCGGGCTGCATCAACAAGAATGACGCCAGACATGTCTACGAAGCCGTTCTCCCTTTTACAGCATCTGGAATGGCTACTTATGTTGATTACTCAGGGACACCGAAGCAAGAAAACTGGTATGATTGTGGGGTATATGTCCTTTCCTTTGCAAGGGTCATTTGTGATTGGTATGGAAGCAGAGGACCGGAGGAAGGAGTTGATCTGTGGTTTCCCTCCTTGAAGGAACAGATAAATGCAGGTGCTGTTTCGGAGATGCGCGACGAGATTCGAAGGTTAATTGTTGATCTAATGGCGAGGAAGTAATTACCAGAGATGCCATTGTTAATACAGATCATAGAATTGCAATGGATTTGTTTGCTTGTTGTTGTTGTTGTTTCACCAGGATGGTAAATAAAATTGGTTGCCTCCATCTAATCAGTTATCATTTCATCTTCATTTTGCAAGGGGTTGAAAATTATTATGGAGGATAATAAAGAGGAATTCTGTCCAAAAATTAAAATCCAAAAGAATTGTAATGTTTTACAGTTGAACAAGTATTTTTGCCAACAAGTAGCAAATATTGAATAGTTAGTTGAGTTATTTTACATAAATCAATTATGACGGTGCCTAGTGTTTAATACTCCCTCCGTCTATAAAGAAATTTTCCGTTGCGCGTTGCGATGTTTGACTGAAGTTATTTTTAAATTATTTTATATAAAAAATGGTGTGAAATTTTAAAAATAAAAATTACATATTAAAAAATTATATCAAAAGATTTACAAAACTAAAGGTGACATGACTATGTTATTTTATCAAATGAGTAACAAAAATAGGTCAATAAAATAAATAAAGTTTGATTCTGTGAATAGTGAACAAAAAATTTATTTGTGCACCGAGAGAGTTTAGAATATTGAATTGAATTATAATCTCCATCTATTATGCCATTTTGTAGCTGTGTTATATGATGCCTGTTGGGAGTGAAGAATTGGAGCTTAAAACAACCCAAACTAAAAACTCAAAACAAAAAGTAACGCCTTGGTTACTTTTTTTTCATTTGACTTTTCACAAACAAAAACGTCATTTCCTAACAAGCCGTAATATTTATTTAAAAACAATGTTAAGCTCTAACGTATTCATAATTTATCCACACGAGGGAGTATTTGAAAATGCAATTCCCGAACAAAGACATAATATTTATCTAACAACAATGTTTAGCTCTAACATATTCATTATTTATCCGCACAACTAAAAAGCTAATTGAAAACGCAATTCCCAAACAAAGCCGTAACATACAAAGTACCAAAATCAATCCACTGCCATTTAAGGCTGTTGAATGTAAGCTTCGCTTGTTTCCCAAACAAAAGATATCATGGGCTTAGCTAGACATCACAAAGAAATGGAAGCAATAATAAACTCATCAACTCTTCTATCTGTTCTAGAAAAGCCTCAATCTGAGTTTGAATTTTTTTCCTACCTCAGGAAATTGGAGCATGAAGTTGAACTTACAGACAAGGCAAACAGGGAAAAGAACACGGAACACCAAATTCTGGAATAAACTGATCCTTCAACATCCAGTCGTTTTTCCAAATACATCACAGTCGGTTCATCAAGAATGCCACAGAAGACAGTTCTATTTGTGGGTCTCTCTCGATCCGGTTTCTTTGTCGCTTGTTGTCTATGGCCATTATGGATTGGGAAAAAGTGTCTTGGTAGAATGCGGTGAAATAAGAGGTTGACCTGCTCTGGATTGACCCCAAAGAACAGCACGAGTGTCTCTAAAAACATCAATTTCTTTGGGTGTAACCTCGGAAGACATCAGAGCTTCTTCTCTCAAACCGGAACCATGTTTGTATGCTTTCCATAGAAGGTAATATGCAGCAAATGAAACCAAATATGTGGCTATCATAAAAGCCCATAGTCGTGGACTGTTTTTCTGCAAACACGGGTGTAGCAAATTAGAAATGGCAATGCACAAAACTTACTCACCAGGCACACAAGCCATAAGAAACTTACTCCAACATACCTAGATAGATAGCTTATAGAGCTCGGTGGAAGTCTCTTCACCGGTGGCATTGCCAAACCTCACACTATGAGCACTTGAAGCAAGAAGTACTGGCAGTAAAACAAGTCCTGAAATCACCAATGCCCCGGAGGCAGGGCTCCATTCTCTCTATTAATGATTCAAGTTCTGCATTCCAAAATCTGAACTTCATATAAACTCAACTATTCCCCCCCCCCCCTGTTTACACGGGCTGCATTATATAGTGTTGTGGTTGTGGTAGTAATAATGTATATTGAGTGAAAGCCATGAACTCTTCTACGTGTTCCAGAAAAGTCTTAATCTTCATTTGAAAGTAATTGCTACACAAGGAAATTGGAAAATATAAAAAGAAAAACGTGAATAAGAAAAAACAGTGAATTGTCGAATGCTCAAATAAAACCATGGGATGTTTGCAGTGTAGTAATGGTAGAAAGAATTGCAGTTGAGCTTGTCAATGGCTAAATAAGGAAAAGGACACAGACACCCCCATGGCTGCTAACACACCAAATCCGGGATTGAAGTTGAGATGGTTGCCAAACATGCTTATGATTCCCATACATACTATTACACAGTGGCTCAGATTGCATTTTTCCTATCAGCAAAACAGGAGCACAACCTAACGTGGCTGCAAGAAAGTAACTGTCTAGCCATTCAAGCACCCAAGCCAAGATACAAAAATGATAATCACTACATCAACTTCAAAAATCATGGTTTCAGTTATACTGGTTATCTCATACTCCGTAGTATTAATACAGATATCGTCAATACTTTCAATGTCTAAGAAGAACCAACGGGTGTTTACAATCCTATGTTTTTTACTCAGAGATCTAAAAATTCAAAAACAATATAAGAACAATCACAACAAGCAAACCCAGTAAAATCCCGCAGAACTTACCCTAACTAGTAAGTAGAGAGACTGATTTAAACGAAAAGAAATGCCTTCCGGCTTAAATGCATCTTAGTATATGAGGCTCAGATTACAACCGGCCATGGCTGCAACTCTGCAAGAAGACAACTGCCTCGCCAAGATGTAGGCCGCCTCGCCCGAGAGATCTGATTATTGCATCTAAAGAAACTCTGTAGCAAGATTATCATCACAGCCTCAACTTTGATACATTAAGGTTTCAGGCATTCATCCATTCAAGTTATCCAAAAACTCGGCACAACTGAAATTGATTAACATTATTATACTCCCTCCGTCTCTTAAATAGATTGCATGAATGCAATGTAATAGACGAAGGACCAAAATTGATCCATCGCTATTTAGGGCTGTTGAATTTAAGCTTCACTTGTTTGGGAAACTAAAAAGATATCATGGGCTACACTAAACAACACATAGAAAAGGAAGCAACCACCCTCTAAAACTAATCCACTTTTCTGTGTCCCAGATAAGCCTCAACTTGCATTATAAGCTGGTTAAAATTGCTTATAAGCAGTTTTTAACTTATAAATCAGCTGATAAACTGACTTATAAGCTGACTTATAAGCCATAAAAAATAAACTGACTTAAAATTGCTGATAATCACATATTTTTGCATGCTTATAAACTGACTTATAAGCTGCTTATAAGCCAGAAAAAATAAATTTTAGCTACTTATTTCTAAGCCAATTTCTTTCTCTGTTTTGACCAGACAAAGCCGACCCTCACCATTTATGTATATTTACCAATGATTTATCTATCATTTAAGTCATTTTACTTCAACGAAAGAATACATGACTTCTAACAGCTTATAAGTTAAAAACTGCTTATCAACAATAAGCCAATAAGCACCATCATAGAGAAACACCCCCTTAAATGAAATGAAATACATTCTGACTTAAATGCATCTCAGTACATGAGGCTCAGATTACATTTACTATATCGGGAAAAGAGCACAGGGCAAAGGCAACACCAGCCATGGCTGCAAGAAGACAACTGCCTTGCCAAGATGCAGGCCGCCTTGCCCCAGAGATCTGATTTTTGCATCTAAACAATAACAGGATTATCATCACAGCCTCAACTTTGATACATTAAGGCTCTGTTTGGTACACATAATTCAAAGTATGGAGTTCGAATTGAAGACAAAAATTCCAATTCTACTATTTGGCAGCACAAAAATATGTGGATTTGCAATTAGTAGTGCCAAAAATGAATTAGAATGGGAGAATTCAATTCCATCCAAATCAATTCCATTGAATTTCAACTTTAAATTCCATTTCAATTCCCTCAATTCCGTGTATCAAACGGACCCTAAGGTTTCACGCATTCAACTATTCAAGTAATCACAGCAGCTCAGCACAACTGAAACTGAAGATTATGGAAGAAGATTGAATCAATTAATAGGAAACCATGGAAATATTTGGGATATAGTTGCAAAAAAATGCAGTTCAAGAACATGCAAACAGGGGGGAAATACTGACCGCCAATCCGACATGGCTGCAATTGCACACGCCAAGATACGGGTCAGGTCACCCTAAATGCCGGTCCACTCGCTCACAGAAATAAAAGGTCATCACCGCTGATTCAGCGCCAACCACCACCACCATCGTCACCTCCAGAAAAGACCCGAATAAGTCTGAAATATTCACCTCAAAAACGTGAATATGAAAAAACAGTGAATAATCAAATAGAAAGCCAATGGAAACCATGGGATGTTTGCAGTATAGTAATGGTGGAAAGAATTGCAGTTGAGCTTGCGAACGGGTAAATAGGGAAAAGGACACGGACACCACCATGGCTGCAAACACACCAAATCCGGGATTGAAGTGGAAATGGTAGCCAAACATGCATTTGATTCCCACACATACTATTACACAGAGGCTCAGATTGTATTTTACCTATCAGCAAAACAAGAGCACAACCTGCCATGGCTGCAAGAAACTGTCAAGCCGTTCAAGTGCCCAAGCCAAGATACAAGAGGTCCCAAATTCAGTTTTCATTATGAAATATCAAAAAATGATAATCACTGTATCAACTTTGAAAATCATGGTTTCAGTTATACTGGTTATCCCATAATTTCAATTAGGTCAATACTTTCCCAATCAAAGAAGAACCAACAGGTGTTTTCAATCCGTAGAATTTTTAACCATATACGGAGTACAACACAAACTACAAGAACAAGCAAACCCAGTAAAATCCCTTAGAAGTGGAGGATGTATTTATGCAAAACTTACCCTAACTAGTAAGTAGAGAGGCTGTTAAGAATGAAGAGTGAAATGCTTTCTGATCTAAATGGAATGAAATGAAATGCCTTCCGACTTAAATGCATCTTAGTACATGAGGCTCAGATTACATTCACTCTATCAGAAAAACAGCACAAGGCACAGGCAAACCTAGCCATGGCTGCAAGAAGACAACTGCCTCGCCAAGATGCAGGCCACCTCACCCTAGAGATCTGATTTTTGCATCTAAAAAATACTCCGTAAAAGATTATCATCACAGCCTCAACTTTGATACATTAAGGTTTCACACATTCAACTATTCAAGTAATCCCAGCAACTCAGCACAACTGAAACTGATTAAAAATATAATAATCCCTCCGTCTCTTAAATAAATTGCATAAATGCAATGAAATAGACGAAGGACCAAAATCGATCCATCGCCATTCAGGGCTGTTGAATTTAAGCTTCACTTATTCAGGAAAATAAAGATATCATGGGCTAAACGGAACTACACATAGAAAACGAAGCAACCACCCTCTGAAACTAATCGCCTCTTCTATGTGTCCCAGAAAGCCTCAACCTGCGTGAGGAAATTGAGAGAAACTCATTTTCTTTCTTTTTCTTCCAAATTCCTTGAACCAAACATATTGTAAATAGGAAACCATGGAAATATTTGGGATGTAATTGCAAAAAAAAATGCAGTTCAAGAACATGCAAAGACGGGGGAAAGACTGACACTGCCAACCCGCCATGGCTGCAATTGCACCAAATCTGGGTGTTATCGGGTTGCTGCCACGCCAAGATACGGGTCAGGTCACCCTAAAGGTCGTTCAATCCGCTCCCAAGAAACAAAATATAATCACCGCTGATTCGGCACACACCACCACCACCGTCACCTCCGGCAAAGACACAAATAAGTCTGAAATGTTTGTATGTACGGGAGTAATTTGTTGATCTCGAGGGTTGTTGATTGCAAATTCGAAGGGGACATGTCCCCTCCCTAAAGTAGAGATGGAGGCAACCGCCCTTAAATGAAACCTAAATCTAAGATCTGCTCTTCCCAATTCTTACTTCTTCCCTGTTCTCTTTTATAGTGCACTCTACAACAATTAGGCCTTGTTTGGATGGACACAGGTTTAAAATTCAAAAATATAGGAGCAAAAATTGCAACATATAGTGCACTATATTCTTAGGAACAAAAACAAGAGGAACAAAATTAAAAATATTGCTTTATTTTTCACGTATATCACACTCCTTCCGTCCCACAATTGGTTAGAATTTTTCTATTTATTTTTTTCACCTCTTGTTTAGCAATTCCTCCGTCCCTGAAAGGTTTCCCTTATTGACTTTTTGGGAAATTAATGGAGGGATATTTTTGTGTTGACTTTTCAAAAATACCCATGATGTAATGGGTAAAAGTAAGATGTGATGGATAGATTATTAGTAAAAAGTATGGTGTGATAAGTATGGTATGAAAAAGTAAGGGATAAAAGTGATTTTTTAATAGATAAGGTAACATCTTTTGGGGACAACAAAAAAATGAAAGAGGAAAATCTTTTAGGGACGGAGGAAGTAAAAATTTTGATGTAGTTTTGAATATTTCAGTTTTTTTTGGAAAATATAAAAAGAAAAACTTGGATATCAAAAAACAGTGAATAGTCGAATACAAGGCCAATGGAAACCATGGGATGTTTGCAGTGTAGTAATGGTAGGAAGAATTGCAGTTGAGCTTCCAAAAGGGTATAGAGGGAAAAGAATACAAACACCACCGTGGCTGCAAACACTCCAAATCCGGGATTGGAGTTGAAATGGGTGCCAAGCTTTCCATACATACTAGTACACAAAGGCACATATTGTATTTTCCCTATCAGCATAGCAAGAGCACAACCTGCCATGCCTGCGAGAAAGTGACTGTCAAGCCGTTAAAGCACCCAAGCCAAGATACAAGAGGCCCAAATCTAGTTTTTTATTATATACGGAGTAATAACAAAAAATGCTCATCACTGTATCAAGTTTGAAAATCATTGTTTCAGTTATACAGGTAATCCCATAATTTCAATAATGGTTTCTGCCTTTCAAATTTTTAACCATAGATCGAAAAATTAAAGAATGTTAGAACAACAAGCAAACCCAGTAAAATCCCTCAGAAGTGGAGTTTGTATGTAAGCAAAACTTACCCTAACCAGTAAGTAGAGAGGCTGTTAAGAATAAAGAGTTAAATACCTTCTCATTTAAATGAAATGAAATCCCATCTGACTTTAATGCATCTCAGTACATGAGGCTCAGATTACATTTACTATATCAGAAAAACAGCACAGGGCACAGGCAAACCCTGCCATGGCTGCAAGAAGACAACTGCCTCGCCAAGATGCAGGCCGCCTTGCCCTAGAGATTTGATTTTTGCATCTAAACAATTATAAGATTATCATCACAGCCTCAACTTTCATACATGGAATTCAAACTATGGAAATTGAAATGGGGACAACAATTCCAATTTTGTTGTTTGGTAGCACAAGAATATGTGGATTTGGAATTGGTAGTGCCAAAAATGAATTGGAATTGGAGAATTCAATTCCATCTAAATCAATTCAATCGAATTACAACTCCCAATTCAATTTCAATTACGTCAATTCCGTGTACCAAACGGACCACACATTCCACTATTCAAGTAATCCCAGAAAGTCAGCACAACTGAAATTGATTAACCATATAATACTCCCTCCGTCTCTTAAATAAATTGCAGAAATGCAATGCAATAGACGAAGGACCAAAATTGATCCATCGTCATTTAGGGCTGTTGAATTTAAGCTACACTTATTCAGGAAACTAAAGATATCATGGGCTAAACGGAACTACACATAGAAAAGAAAGCAACCACCCTCTGAAACTAATCACCTCTTCTATGTGTTCCAGAAAAGCCTCAACCTGTGTGAGGAAAATGAGAGAAACTCGTTTTCTTTTCTTTTCCATTCAAATTCCTTGAACCAAACATACATATGAAACCATGGAAATATTTGGAATGTAATTCCAAAAAAAATGCAGTTCAAGAACATGCAGAGAGTGGGGAAAACAATGACACCGCCAATCCGCCATGGCTGCAATTGCACCAAATCAGGGTTTGTCGGTGTGCTGCCACGCCAAGATACGGGTCGGGTCACCCCTAAATGCCGGTCAACTCGCTCGCAAGAAATAAAATGTCATCACCGCTGCTTCGGCGCCCCCCACCGCCACCGCCACCTCCGGCAACGACCCGAATAAGTCTGAAAAGTTTGTACGTACGGAGTAATTTGTTGATCTCGAGGGTTGTTGATCCCAAATTCGAAGGGGACGTGTCCCCCGCCTAGCGTAGAGATTGAGGCAACCGCCCTCGTATGAAACCTAAATCTCAGATCTGCTCTTCGTCATTCTTACTTCTTCCCTGTTCTCTTTTATAGTGCCCGAACTAGGGGTGGACACGGTACGGTTCCGGGACGGTTCCGGTTCCGGAACCGCCGGTTCCGGTACCGCTACCCCGAGTAACCGGATATTATACCGTGCCGGCCGGTACCGGTTCCGGTACCGGACCGGCCGGTTTCGCCCTCTCCCCCCCCCTATTTTTTTTTAAAAAATTTTTAAATTATAAAATTGTAAATTTGCAATTGTTTAAGGAAAAAAAAGAAATAAAAAATCTAAAAATGTAGTTGTTATTTAAATATTGAAAATGAGTAATACACTAACTGAAGAACAACCACATTTAATATCCTGACGGTTCAAAAAAAGCAACGAGGTAAAGAACCGTAAAGAAACCCTCGAAGGAGCTTATATATCGCTCACCTAAAAAAATTAATTACATATTTACATTAACATAAAAAAAATTTATAACTTATTCTTCAAAACTCGAACTTCCATCTGTGGTTGCATTCATGTAATGCTCCGATTCGAGTTGGTACGATGACTCTTGAGCCCGACGTCTTGCCAAGAGCCAATCTTGGTTGCAAACCAGTGTTTCAAGAGATTCAGCGTTAAGACAACTTCGGTAGTCGGTTAGAATGTTGCCGCCAGCACTGAATTCTCGTTCAACTGCTACGGTTGATACTGGGACGGACAACACTTGTCTTGCTAGCATGCCGAGACATGGGAACATGTGTTCGTTCCGCTTCCACCATCCGAGCACGTCAAAATCGACATCGTCGTCATCGTAATCGCATGGCACATCCTGGTACATAGCAAGTTCGTTGTGCGAGCTTACTGTTGTACCACTTGAACTCGTCGAAAACTGGGCACGTTTCCCTTTCTTTGCAAGAAGCCCACCGACTATGCCGGCAAAACCTTTTTTTGATTTCGGGGGCGGAGGTGGTGCTGTTTCTTCTTGTACAGTACCGTATAACCCTTGATATTCCTTAAACAAATCCTCAAAAAGAGTTATAGCATTATCTCTTTCATTTTTCCATTCTACTAAATAGCTGTAGTAATAACTATTTTTATCTAAAAAACAACTGTAGTAATACTCAATTAGAATTTTAAAATTTTCAATCTTAAATCGTGGATCACAAATAATACCTATTTTATAAATCTCAGGAATGTACAAATAATAAGTACACCATTTATCTCTCATAGGAGAGACATAAGGGTACAAATCTGGATCAGCCATACTTTCACGAAAACATGTTGCGATTGTAATGCACTCTTTAAAAAATGTATTTGTAGTTGGTTGGTAAACATGGGAAAAAGTAAGAGTTGCGTTATTAAAAACTTCTAATACGGCATTCAATTTTTCAACAATAACAAATTCAAAAGGATTAATGATTATACGAAGTTCATCCCTAAAAAATTCAGCAAGTTCTTCTTTATATCTTAGGATCTGTGCAATCAATTTGTAAGTACTATTCCATCTAATGTTGATATCTCTGGCAAAACTTATTTCTTTTTTACCCTTAGACTTATAGAACATCTTCCAGGATTTCGAAATAAGACGAGCCCCCCAAATTTTTTTAATTCCTTCTTTAATATTTGTCAAAACTCCGCCCATAGCTTGTAGTCCCTGTTGAACACATAAATTTAAAACATGACAGGCACACCGTTGATGCAGAAATCTACCCATAGTCGTAGACGGTGGGCAAATTTCTCTAAGTCTAGGAATAGCAGCAGTATTATTAGTAGCATTATCAAAACCAAATGAAAAAACTTTTTCAGATAAGTTATATTCCCGCAGAATACTCTGAAACAATAGGAAGATATTTTCAGCAGTATGCTGATCATTGAAATCACGAAATGCAAGAACACGTTTATGCATAATCCAATCACTATCTATCCAATGACAAGTAACACACATATAAGACAAATTATGATAAGTTTCACCCCAAATATCAGAACAAATAGCAACACGAGAATTAAAATTGAGAAAAAAATTTGCCAAATTAATTTTTTCCATTTTATACTGGCGAATAATTTCTCGTTTAATTGTTTTTCTTGAAAAACCTCGTGCTTGAGGGTTTAATGTCTGTTGACAATAATCAATAAAACCAAGTTTTTCAGAAAACATGTATGGCAAATTTTCTTCACAAATCATTTCGGCCATTTTTTGCCTATTTTGCTCGTTGCTATAAGCAAAAAAGGCCGCCTTTACCTCTGTTAGCAAACCGAGAAATTTGGGTTTGCACTTCTTGTCGTCCCTTTTTTTTGGCCTCGTATTTGGCGTACTCCACGGGATGCCTCGACCTTAGGTGTTTTTCCGGACCGCCATAACCGCCGGAAACTCCCATTTTTATGACGGTCCCGCAATGTTTACAAGTTCCATAAACTATGCCATCTTTTGTGTCTTTGTCAAAATGATAAACAAATAATTCTGATTTATATTTTTTCTTACCTTTGTCCGGACCTCGAGAGGTCTCGGGCTCACCTGCCTCCGCGTCGACGTCGTTGCTTTGCGGTGTAGGCTCATCGTCCCCGTCAAAATTATCCAGTCCTCCTTCATCAACATCCTCGAATAGACTATCAAGAGTGGGGAGATTCGCGTCTCCTCTACCAGAATAAATCTGGTTGAATTCTTCATCCGTCATAGCTTCCCCGATTAAATGATCTGGGACAGTAGGAAACGAAGAGACGGAGTGTCTTTCTCGAGAATTGTGTCCGCGTGAGGTCGAACCGTCGGAGGTGGCTTTAGCTTTGCCTTTACTCAATCTTCGGTTGACGTCGCCCATATCCACGGACCGTCTACCGGACTCCCTCGACATTTTAATATATATTTTTTTGATATTAAAATATTATATTACTTTTGCAAAAATTAAAAAAATTTCAAAATTTTATATATTAAAATTTCGAAAATTTCAAAAAATAAAGAATATATTTAAATTATTTAAAGATTAAAGAATATATTTAAAAATTAATAATATTTAAAATTTTGAAAAATATGAAAAAATTTCGAAATTTTATATATTAAAATTTTGAAAATTTCAAAATTTTAATGTATAAAATTTTTATATTATTATATGAATATTAAATGTATAAAAATTAAATAGAGATAATAAGATTGAGAGAATGAGAGAATGAGAGGATTGAGAGATGGATTGAGAAATTGAGTGATTTTTTATGAAAAAATGAGAGAATTTATAGAAAAAACTTGGTCCCCCCACCCCCCTCCCCCCTCCCCCCTCCCCTCTTCCCCTCCCCCACCTCAACGACTAAATAGCCGTTTGAGGTGTGCCCCCCCACCTTTTTTTTAACTTTTTGCAGATTTTCAAATCAACAAAAAAATAAAATAAAATAAAATAAAATAAACCGGTACCGGAACCGGACTGGTACCGCCGGTACCGGTACCAAAAAATAGGTACCGGAACCGGTACCAAAAGTGGCGGTACCGGTTCCCGGAACCGGTGACACGGCGACCTTGCCGGTGACGGTGGCGGGTACCGGCGGTACCGTTGCCGGTGACGGTACCGTACCGGTACCGTGTCCACCCCTAGCCCGAACCTACTCGAAAATTCTAGAAAAAGTCTAGAAAACTAAATACTCCGTAGAAAAAATAAAGTACCATGCTACATTTACACAAAAAATTATACTTTAATTGTACACCGCAGTTATACACAAATATTTTGATGGTTTACATCGACACAAATGTTGGTGCGTTAACAAAAATTTACACGAACATAAAATGTTGGCGCGTTAACAAAAATTAGTTTTAAACCAACACAAAATGTTGGTGCAAAACTGCAGGGTACAAATTGGGGTACAAAATGTTGGGGTACAAGTAGCTTTATCCAAAATACAATACTGAACTAACCCAACCAAACATATTCAGTTCAATATTTGGAAATGGTACAAAGTAATTTCTCATAATGAAAATCTTGAACCGAATATATATATACACTAAGATATGATAAATATAATACTCCCTCCGTTCCAAATTATAATGCTTGTTTACTATTCACAGGGTCAAACTTCATTCACTTTCTTTTTCTATTTTCATTAGCAATTTGATAAAATAAAATATTATTGTCACTACTAGTTTTGTAGATCTTTTAATGTAATTTTTTAATATGTAATTTTTATTTTTTAATTCTATACCATTTGTCATATAAAATGGTTTGAAAATAATTTCAGTCAAACATCGTAAACCGAAACAGGCGTTATAAAATGGGACGGAGGTAGTAATAATTTCTATATTTTTTCACTGAATGATAAGTTTATTTTTAAAATTTGACTCAAATTTGATTATGTGTACATCTTACTTTTATTTGAGTTATAATTTTTTATAGAAAAATTAAAAAATAGTAGCACACATTTGAAATATTATTTCGTTATCATCCATTCACCGTAGTTTGTGAGATATGAACTAAGTTTAATACGCATTTCTTGCATTCAATTTTTCATTTTTTTGTTTTGTATGTTTTCATTTAAATATACTTTCGATTTATTAAAAAATAAATATTTTTGTGACATTTTAATGTTTAAATTAGGTGCATATATTTTCATCCCAAAACCGATACTGAACTATTCTGAACCATACTGAATCGAAATTTCGGGATCCAGATCGGTACGACGTAAAATCACGTACCGAACCGAAATATTTGGTACAGTATCGGTACGGACTAAATACCGTACCATGCTCATCCCTAACAATAAGGCCTTGTTTGGACGGATAATGGGTTTGAAAATGTAATAAGAAAATATGAAAACACCAAAACACGAGTTCTAAATCTCTTAGGATAAAAATATGAGTATAATGGCAATGTAGTATAAAAGTACGCGTTGGCAACGGAAAATTGACGACAGTGTATATTTACGGGTGTTCATTTGGTAAAACCGAACCGAACCAAAAATTCGGTTAATCAAAAATTTGGTAATTTATTATTTGTACCAAATACCGAACCGAAATCAAATGGTTCGGTTTGGTAAAACCAAATTAAATCGGATTGGTAATCGGTTTAACCAAATACCGAACATAAACCAAAATTCGAACTCTACAAAATTCATTACATTCTCCAAATTGAAAATAACAAAGTACAAATAGATCCATTATATATCAGTTCATTACACTCTCTAAAGTCAAAATAACACAACACAATTGGAACAATTACATAAAATGATACTCCCTCCGCCCCCCTAAGATCTTCTCGTTTTGACTTTTTGCGGTTTTTAAGAAGAGTTGAAAAAAGGTGAAAGTTTACCAAAATACCTTAATGAAAATGGGTGAGGTGTATTAAATAAGGTGGAAAAGGTGTAATAAATAAAGTAAATGAGGGTAGTTGTGGTATTTTAAATGTTAAAAAAGGTAATGAGAAGATATATGTGGGACAAATAAAAAGGGCTAATGGGAAGATCTATAGGGGACGGAGGGAGTACACAATAGTTGATACAAATAACACAATTGTCCATTCCGGAAAAAAAACATTTACCAGAATTCCTAGACAGCTACATTCAATTTTTTAATTTTTTGTATATTAAAAAATTATAGAAATTATATATTAATATTATATATGTTAAGACAAATCAAACAAGATCACACATGACTATATTTAGGCTTACACTTTGAGAGAATTTGATAAGTCAAAGTGCTTAGATGAACAATTCCAAAAGTCAAAAGTGGACAAAGAGAGTGGGACGGAGGTAGTACAATAATATTTACATAATGAGGGAAGGGATATCTTGTGGTTCCCTTTTGGGCCTAACCCACCTGCCCCAAGAATTACGGACCATACCTTTATTGGCCAATTGGTACCAATTTGGGGGTACCCTTAGCTCCCCTACAAGCATGTCACAGTCCTTATTCACCAAGGCCACATCCCTTTTGGCGTCCCACCTAAAGGTCGAACTCCTGCTCACCCATCCATCCACAAGATGAAGATATGTCTCCAGCATATGAATTCCCATGGGGTTGGGCCTTCTCTTCAAGTACGGCGACGCTCTCACGTCGAGCTTCAGTTCTGCTCCGACGTGCGTGTACATCCAGTCCAGCGTCCCCGTGAGGTCGTCGAATTTCTGGAGGCTTTCGTTGAATATCACGCCCGGCATTCTTGGCACTCTGTCTTGCTTCACCGTCACGCGCAACGTTTTTACGCCCATCTGTTGTGTTTGTTAATTAGGGAATCATATTGGTGGTTAGCGCTTATATTCATACATTTTGCCTTTTGAGCTTTACGATGAATCAAATTAAACTGGTTGATTGTATCGTTGATTTTTTGAAATCGAGCAGTTGATCACTCATTTGATTCTAAAAAAATCCATATCTATTTTTTTTATGATCCTTATAATTATTCTTTTGACTTTTAATAAATATATTTAGGCATACCTATACATTTTAAATTTGATATTTTAAAAATACATGTAATGATATTAACTTTAGAGTAACTCTATTTTGACATCATCTATGACACTATGTTTACATTATGCCTCATAGACATGCATAATTGTGTATGTAAGAGAGGATCCCTTTGGTACAAGGAATTGGTGGAATTGGAATTGAATTGGAATTGAAATTTCATGGGATTCAATTCCATAGAATTGAATTCTGTCAATTTTAATTCATTTTTTGCACTATCAATTCCAAATCCACATAATTTTTGTGCTACCAAACACCAGAATTGAAATTGGAATCCACAATTCCAATTCCATAGTTTGAATTCCATGTATCAAACGGGACCTAAGGACTAGTTATCTTCAATTTATTCTTGTTATATACTTTGTATTATGGAATAACTATTACTGAAATTAGATCAAAACAATCTAGATTAGAAACATTAAGATCAATTAATTAAAATCAATTTAGATCATAAATACTCAAATCTTCATAAATTTATATCAAAACTAATAAGTTGAGACAAAAAGGGCAAGCCATAATAGTGTCACAAATTATTATCATATGTATATGTATAAATAAAATATGATTGGCATCCCAGAGAACAATTAGTTGTCATCCGGAATAAATGAATAATGATACAACAACAACCCAGTTAAATCCCACAAGAGTAGGGTCTGGGGAGGGTGTGTGTACGCAGACCTTGCCCCTACTTGAAAGTAGAGAGGCTGTTTCCAAATAGACCCCCGGCTCAACGTCGAAAGTTGCATTGCTTGACTAACTGCTACTTCATTAATTAAAGAAGCGCAGACAGTTTAGAGATCCATTTTGATTTATTCCATCACACTCCAAAGCTAAAAAATGGTGAAATTTTGGCTCCATCGGAGATGATGGAAATATCAAAATATCAAAATAACTTTTTAGATTAAATCAGATTTGACCGAACCGATTTTTTTTAAAAGAATTGAGTAAAAATGGGGAAAGTTAAGAGCAGATGTTGACTTTGATAGGGTACCTGGTAGAGCTCGTCCCGGAAGGCTATGTTGCCGACTCTAGGGGAGGCGAAGGATATGACGGTGATCGGAAGGCCGGGGAAGGTGGCCGCCGCTTCGTAGGCGTTGAGCGCCGCCAGTGCGCCGCCCAGGCTGTGCCCGGTGATTGTCAGGCTGACTTCCTCTCCCTTCTCTCTCGAGACATCCACCAAGTCCCGGAGCTCCCTCATCACCTGCTCCGACGCGCTGGATCTGTTGTACGGCGACGACGGGCACTTCGATGTGTAGATGCTGAGGAAACCCTGCTCCACTCTGGCATCTCCCTGCCCGATCGGCTGCAATTTGTTCTGCGTGTTCTCGTACCACTCCGTCGGCGTCACCGTCCCCCGCCACGCCACCGCGATGTCCCTCCGCCCGATCCGCCGCGTCTCCTCGTCGTCGCTCACGGCCACGAATCCGATCCAGTTCGAGTCCTTGCTCCATCTGTTGACCAGTCGCGACGCCTCCAGCCACTCCGGGAGGTCGATCCGCGACATCGCGTACATATAATTGACGACTCTGTAGCCGCTCTTCGTCAGCGACATTTCGTCGAACAGCTTCCGGGGACTGTACCTGCAGCTCCCGCTGTACTCCGAGTAGTAGTCGGAATCGAGCGCGTCGTAGGTCACCTGCGCGAACTCGCCGTACTTGACGATCTCTCGCCGGAGAGACGTGTGGAGCGGGTCGAGGAGGCCTTCCCATTCCCGGCATCCATGGAGTTCGCGCCACTCGCCGGAAATGTTTTCCTTCGGGGAAGATACGGGAGCCTCCGCCTTGTCTTCGATGCTCGCGAATCTGCTCCGTCTGTCATTACTGGCGGTTTCGATCTTTAGATTGATGAAATTCGTCAACGATTCCGCCAATTTGATCGCCCTATTGGACCCTTCCTTGTTTCTGTTGGCTTTGAACCTGCCATCTTTGTAGGCGCCGATCACGGGAAGTATGTTCGCGGCGGCAGAGTGGTTGTTGTTGCGGCGGAGGTTGGTAGTTGACGGCTGGCGGCCTATCGCTTGCATCTCGCCTAAAATTTTTGCTGGTATGATTCTTTTGACATTTCAGAACATTAGGAATCAAATTTCTGATTAACTAAAAATTGTAGATTCTCTTTGTTGCTGACTTTTGTGACAAAAAAAGTAGTTCCTCCATTCATATCTAGGCCCCGTTTGACATCAGCGTCAGAGATTAGCGTTAGGTAGCCTTTAGCGTTATCGTTTTCAGAATTAATCTGCACCGTCAAAATTTTATCCAAAACGCTAACGCTAATCGAAAACGCTGTTACCAAACAAAGCCGTAAATTATTATGAAGTATCTTTGAATTTTCGGTAATAACTTCGAGATCTGACATTTTTTGAAATATAGTTCGGGGTCTCTTTGATTTTTCAATAAAAACTTTCCAGTCTCACATTGTCCAAAATATATTCCAAGAGATCCTTAAATTTTGTGATAATTTACTCTGAGGCTACATTTCATTTATTTGACCGTTATAATTGAAAGTCCTGTTACCTTAAAAAATATTAAACTTTACATTGATAATTATTATTTTATTAAATTAAAATAAAGTTCATCAATTTGTCAAAGTAAAATAACTTGCAATCTAATGCTGAAATTGAGATAATGTACCCTCTGAGTATAATATCACAAATTTTAAGGATCCCGGAGTATATTTCGGATAATATGGGATCTGAGAGTTTTTACCAAACAAAAAAAGAGACCTCAGAGTATATTTCAAAAAATATAAGACCTAGGAGTTATTATCAGAAAATTAAAGGTACCTGAAAGTAATTTTTGAAGTATTTTTGTGAAAGTTTATAAAGTATCATCAATATTTATTGTTTCATAAAATATATTTATGCATAAATATCAATATTAATGGTGAAAGTGTTACTTTTTAAACCGTAATAGCTCAAATCAAAAAATTAAATTCGGATTGAGGGATTGAGGGAGTATAATTCAATAAATATATTCTTACTTTGACTTTTATAATTCAATTTTTTTTTACTCTAAAGTCAAATTAACATGGGGTGGGGGGTTTACCGGGGTTAAAGGGTAGAAATATTAATTTTACAAATGTGGCATCATAGCGGTCCCGAGTCGTCCCATGATATGAGTTTTCAGTGTAATGGGAACCCCTCTCGTTAAAAGTTATACTTCTGGTATATTTTAAAAGTGTATTATAAGGTATACGAAAATAGAAATGACATGACTATATTTTTATTAAATAAGCGTAAAAAATAACATAATAAAGTGAATAAAATATGAATGGGGGAAGTAATTCAAACCGAATGAATAGTGAATACTCCAATATATAGATATTGGATAGGATGTTACTGGCCCCGTCCAAAAATAATAGAGTCATATCACCCATAGTTTTGACATATTTTTTTAATATATAATTTATAGTTTTTAGTTTCACATCATTTTTTATATAAAATGATTTGAAAGTACCACACAGTATAAATCTTGGCAATGCTGCATAAATAAAGCTGGACTGCATAACTGAAATTTTGAAATATTGTGTGGCATATAATCTTCTTTACCAGTTCATTCCACAAGGCCATGAGCTTTGATAGAAGCTCAAAGATTACCTAATTAATACTAATATGAATAATAAATACTACGTCCGTCCCATTTTATAACGCCTGTTTTAGTTTACGATGTTTGATTGAAATAATTTTCAAACCATTTTATATGACAAATGGTATAGAATTAAAAAATAAAAATTACATATTAAAAAACTACATCAAAAGATCTACAAAACTAGTAGTGACAATAATATTTTATTTTATCAAATTGCTAACGAAAATAGAGAAAGAAAGTGAATGAAGTTTGACCCTGTGAATAGTAAACATACACTATAATTTGGGACGGAGGGAGTAATAATTTTGTTCCACCAATAAGCAACCTAATTTCCATTTAATTGGCAATGCATTCAAACTAATTTAATTTGGTTGAAAAAAATTCTCATATGATTGGAGATACTTTAGCGTCAAATTTTGTTGTGTAATGTCTGCGTATAACTGCTATAAAATACATGTTGTAAGATTTTAATGTGCAAATATATTTACTCATTCATTCACAAAGGTGTGACGGACCCAGACGTTTAAAATGAGTGGAGTAAAAAAACTAATGATTAAAAAAGGGAGTAAATCTATATGATTAAAAAAACTATTTTAGCCCTGTAAATAGTATAAAACAAATGAAAACATTATTTAGAGATATGAAAAATAATACTTCTGTCCCACTATTTTTGCAACAAGAGAGAGTAACATGAAAAATACTTCTCCAATTGATAAAAGTAAGCATATGTGATTGATATTAATGTTAAAAGTAAGATAAAATAAAAATGAATAGGTACCAAACAAATATACGGAGTAACAAAATATAATATGAAAAAAACGAGTCAAAAAAATAAATAAAATAGGACAAAAATAATGAGTAGAGTGAAATAGTGGATTACATTTAAATCTGCAAATTTACCGAGTATATTTAGAAATTGAATTAGTCTAATCTAAACCTGAAATTCTTCAACAAAAAAAAGTAAAAACAATTCATCAACAAATAATGAGTAGCTCATTGGGTCAACGAGAAATAATACCAAGCACTCTCTAAAAACTTATTTATAATCCTAGAAAATGAAATAAAACAAGAAAGTCCAGGGCCGGCCCCTAAAAATAAAAAAATAAAATTAACCCGGTCCAAAATTTACATTTTGAGACATATTTTATTTTTTAGAATACTTATGCTTTAAAATTAATATCGAATTTAAAAATATGGAGCCCTAAAATTTTAGGAGCCCTGTGTAGTTGGCCACTTTGCATACCTTCCGGGCCACCCATGCAAGAAACTACACTTTTCTTGTGTCCATACTCTAGAGTATTCTATAGCATTATGCGTAGTTCTCCAAAGTTGACACCAATCTTAACAATTGTCATGTGATTTTTGTTCTAGCACACATTACCTCACAAACTCTAGTCTACACTTTGACAAACCTCTTGCTATATGTATATTCACATTGAGTACAAGAGTCCAATGTAACCAAACCATGAAAATCACAAACATACCAAAGTGTTATTTTTCGTCTTTCAATTCACACGTGCAAATCCTGAAGCACGCGACCATTGAACTTGTGAACCAGCGTCTGGGCTCGTGTCCCTGTTCAGTCCTAAAAACCATGAACAAAACCATGGTTTTTACAAAGTGCTTTTTTCCCTCTCTTTTTCATCGAATTCGCGCATGCGAATCAAACATTCGTTCTTGAAACGTGCGACAGAGCCGCATCTTCATAACAATCGTCGTCTGCCTTCTGGGAGGCAAGGCAAGGCGGGATGAAGGACGTGAAGACGATTTCCATGTTGGGAACCTCTTTTAGTTCATGGGCAGCAGCTTCCAAGGCGGTACATTGGAAAAACCGGTAGAACTTCTTCTTGCACACAAAGGCAAAGATGAAGGACAATATTGGGAGTGGGAGGACAAACGGGGTGTAGTGAAACAGCTTCGCGCCGAAATAACCGAACATCGTGAGCTGGTAGAGAACCAAAGCAGCCAAGACGCGCGTGTGCATGTGAGGCCACATCTGTCCGTAGCTCTCGAACGAGGGAACGTACACATTCAATGCCTGTTCAGAAGCATTCAACAACAACAATTTAGGGTCTGTTTGGTTTGGGGGAAATATTTTTAAAGAAAATTTTGATTTCTGTCCTGTTTGGTAACATAAGTTGTAAAAACATTCTTCATAATCTTCAAGGAAAATATTTTCCATTTGATTTCGAAGGAAAATTCCTACTCACTCCCCGCCCTTGCCCCCGTCTGCCACCTCATGCCCTAGCCCCTTCCACTATGCCCCAACCCCTACCACCCGCAACCCTACCCCCCACCTCCTCCTACACTACCACCCAGGTCACCCCTAACCCTCGCCCCCTCCTACCCTGCTACCCCCTGTCCACACCACCCCGCCTTCCCCCTCACCCCAGGTCCCCCTAACCAAACACACCTTAGTACCCCCCCCCCCCTTCAAGTCATCACAATGCTAAACAAGGAGCAAGACAACAAAAACAAGCCCAGTAAAATCCCATGAAAAATAGGGTATGGAGAGGGCGTGTGTCCGCAAACCTTACCCCTACTATGAAATAGAGAGACTGTTCCCGGCTCAGATACAGAAGCATGAACAAAGACAAAAGAAGCACACAGTGGCTCTAAGAACCACATATAAAGCACAAAGTACAGGCTAATGCAAAAAACACACCTTCATAAACTAAAACTAAGACCCAACAAGACAAACAAAAACAAAAGACAAACCTGATTACGAAGAAGAAGCCATCCCAAGCCAAAGTAAACAGCCCCAAATGGAATGATAATGGGAGCAATGACCGAATAGCAGAGACATATTGTGAGAATCAGCATGTCGCCCGGAAACCTAGTCGCGTACCCTAAATCCCCAGGACTGCTCCATGCCTCCTTGATCTCTGCTTCAGTTTTGCACAGATACTTCCTCTTTAAATGGAATATTACTAAAGGAACTAGTCTAGACAGCTCAAGCCCATACCCTACAAAGAACCTGTGATCCAAAATATACCATGAGAATCAAAGTTGCAAACATTAAAAAAACATGACTCGATTGCGACTAGTTTGGAACTAGTAGGATTAGAACAATATTTGGGGAAATATTCTCAGGTTATCTACAAGGTAGGCCGGTATATAGTATATATAAAAACCCACGAGCGAGAAACTCTATATGGAAACAAACTCTACGAGTAACTTCAATTATATATAATCACTACCCATAATAACAAAATATACATCAAATAAGTAATGCTTTGTTTCCTTATTTATATTTCCTTAGCAGGAATATTTCGTTTTTATAAACAAAACATTAAATAGGATGGAAGTTCACTTTTTTTGTTCAAATAGGACTCATATTTCAAGAAAAAAATAAAAATTTTAAACATGACCCTTCTTAGGGGACGAAAGGACTGCAAATTTCAATGTTATGCAATTGTCACTACACATGGCGTGTGATGAAATCCCTAGTTTTACCCTCTAGAAAGTGGGCAATATTTATAGAAGTTGTGCAAGTGGATCAAATGTCAAATCACGAAAAGGTAAAAAAGCTAGCATAGTTCAAAAAAAAAGGAAAGTGAACTTATTTGTGAGATGAACATGAAAAGAAATTAGGAAATTAACTAACAAAAGAGAGGAGAGAAAATTTGAGCATTACTTGAGAGCCACATAGGTGAGGAAGAAAGTCGCACTGCCAGGGAGACTATCTGCCAGCAAAGGAACCAGCTTGTTCGGATCTTTCTCGATAGATTTCAGTGTATCGAAAAGGGTGGACCCCACCGTGACACCAATGAAAACGTTAAGAACACTGAAATAGAAATACTTCCCGGAAGCGGCCCTCGTGGCATGGCTCTGCGAAGGAATCCCTTCAGCCTTGGACAAGAACAAGAGGAACTTGGGAAGCAAAGCCAAGAATGCAATGAGAGCAAGTTGAGGCAAGTAGGCTTCTAGCACTGTCTTGATCGCTGTTTGTTCCACAATCGGCTTCAAAAATGGGAGGAATTTCACCAAATTCTTAAGGGTTGTAAGTGCCGAGACGAAGCCGATTGGGATCATGTAAAAGAATATTGTAAGAAAGACAATGACATAAACAACATATTGGCGAACTATCCTCTCGTAAAAGTTTTTGTGAAGATTAGTCCAAAGAACCTGACGGGGTTCGGGAGCACCCATCACAGTCCACGTGTCAACCATCGGGGAATGCAAATTCTGCGCTGCTGATGTGGCAGTAACTCTGCTGTTGAAAAAGATGATGGCAGCACATTGCTGTCTCTCTTTAAGAGTGACCTTCTGTTCAGCTTCTAATTTTGATGTCAACTCTTCGATTTTCTCGCTGTAGAAATCTATTGAATCTACCTTTTTGCCAAGAATGCCAAGGAAAGCTGTTCTATTCGTGGGTCTTTCTCCATTTGGTTTCTTCGTCATTTCTGCACGTTCGAGCTTCTTCTTGTACCCAATTAACTCTTCATAGATTTTATTAACCTTACCGTTGTCGGTGACCAGTATGGATCGGTAAAAAGTGTCTGGGTAGATTGCGGTAAAATAAGAGTCGACCTGTTCCTTCCTGGACTGACCCTGAAGAACAGGAGGAATGTCTCGGACAAGAACAGCAAATTGTTCGGGTCTAACCTCGGAAGACATCAGAGCTTCTTCTCTCAGACCCGCAACATGTTTGTATGCTTTCCATAGAAGGTAATATGCAGCAAATGAAACCCAATATGTGGCTATCATAAAAGCCCATAGTCGTGGACTGTTTTTCTGCAAACACGTGTACCGAATTAGAAATGGCAATCAATCTAGGAAACTTAGTCCAAATCCCCCTGACGGATAAACAAGCCATAAGAAACTTACTCCAACATGCCCCATAGAAAGCTTATCGAGGTCGTTGAAAGTCCCTTCACTGGTGGTATTGTCTAACCTCACACTATGATCACTCGAAGCTACCGGGAGAAGTACTGGCAGCAAAATAAGGCCCGAAATCACCAATATCCCTAAAGCTGCAGTAATGACAAAAAATTAGAACGTGTCCCGGTAGGGCTCCATTCTCCCTATTGATGATGATTCAAGTGCTGCTTTCCAAAATCTAAACTTCATATAAACTCACTACCATTCCGGTTTACATCGAAAAAAATCCAGACCATGCCAACCTACCCCATTATGAAAAGTTGTGGAACTTTTGAAGTTTCTTGCAAGACAGGCATTTAACACCAAGTTTGGAGCTCTTTAACATAACTCCCATCAATTCTGCTTCCCATACATAGACACCTACCTAAGACTCTTAAGGCTTTATAATCTCTGAGCAGTTCGATATTTGAAGAATTAGTAATTGAAAAGACAAAAGAAAATATTATCTGCTATTTTAACTGTCTGTTAAGTATAATTTGCTGCGAATGAACACTGATAACCACATCCTACTGAAGCAACAAGATAAAAAATCTCTCCAAATTTCAAAGAAATTCTTTTAGAAAACAAAACAAAACTCCAAAAAAAAAATGAAAAAATTGATTTAATTAAATTGTTACCAGAAAAAATTTATTAAAAACATTGTTACCAGTAGTGAGGAAGACAAAGTAGACAGCCGTATCAACGCCAGACATTCTGATGATATCAGCTTCAGTGGAAGAGAAGGCCTCCCGGATCCAGGCAAACGGGTTCCGGGTCGCATACCCGTTTTCGACCGGATCCAATCCTTTCAGCATCCGGTTAGGGTAGTAAACGACGGCGTTCCCGGGCTTCCTCGAGAGCCACGTGAAGACGAGCATCAGGATCACGAAGATCACGAACGACGTCCCCAGGGACGTCAAGAAAGAACTGAAATCCATGCCGGGTCGGGTCCGGGTCTACAAGAAACCCAACAATTCCTCTTCAAAATCCAAACTTTTTCCTATCTCCCTGCGGGATCCAGCCAGGGGAACCTGGGTTTGCCGTTCTCTTGAAGCTTTGCCGTGCTGTTAATGGGCAGGCATCTAATTTATTAAAAGATGGAGCATTAATTATGGTAACCGTTGGAAGAAAGGGACAGGAAAGGCCAGAAGAAATGGGATTGGATTTGAATCACAGTTTGGATAAGGTTTCATGTAAGAACATCTTTCTCAGTCACTCCATGATTGCTTTTTGATGAAACGGGCATGAGAATTACGTGTTTGAAGGGTGTGAGATCATCGGGAAACTCTGCAAGAGTGCTTTTCTTGCCTTTCAATTTTCAGCTTTTAATGCAAGAAAGAAAGAGATACTTGATTTGGCATTTTGTGGGGAGGGATGTCGGCAAATTGGAAAAGATACTTGAAGTAAAGACCAAACCTCGCTATCCCTTCAAATAGATGAGGTTCTCTTCAAATTTATTGTCCCAAGTCACTCCCAACCTATATTTGAAAGATTTACAACACTCGTACAAAATATTACTCCATCTGTCCTAAAACTTTCTTTCCGGTTCGCAAAACGAAAAAAAATTCCAAATTTTTTCAATCTATTTTATTTAAATATTGGTATAGGCCATGAAAAAACACAAATAAATATTTAAATACTACTCCCTCCGTTTGCAAAAAGACTTCCCATTTTGATTTGGGGCAAAAATAAGGAAGTGTTAAATTATAGTTGATTTCCAATTTTGCCCCTGATGTGATGGATAAAAGTAAGATGTGATAGATAGATTATTAGAGAAAAAGTATGATGTGATGGGTAAGGTATGAAAAATTAAGGGTAAAAGTGGTTTTTTAATAGAAAGTGGAAGTGTTTTGTTGGAAGTGGAAAAAATGAAAGAGGAAGTGTTTTTGAGAACGGAGGGAGTACATCAGAATTTCAACAAAACAAGTGGTGACAAGAATATTTTATTTTATCATATAGGCCATGAAAAAACACAAATAAATATAAATTCCCGTGAAGTTGGAATAGTGCTCTGGGAAGAAAGTTTTAGGACGGAAGGAGTAGTTTAGTTGTAAAATTTTACACTATTATTTTGTGTTAATGTTAGTCATTAATCTTATACTTACACTAATACAAAGGTAAGTAAAAATCTTTGAGCGCATGCAAACAAACCAAAGTTATCGAGATAGTATAGTAAATAGATGAATCATTTTGGGCGCATCATTGATTGTTATTTTAGTTCTCAGGTTCCCCAATAAGTTTTGTTGAATGATTTGCGCGCATCATTGATTGATATTTTAGTTTTTAATTTTTTTTGCCAAACCTTAAATATACTTTGGCAAGAAAGTATGAGAAAATATATAGTACTTAATCATTTTTAAATTTAATATAAGTTCAGTTTGAGATTGAGTTTTAGTATATAATTTTTTAACATTAATTTATTCAAACTACTCGTACATTTATTGAAGGTGTGTGTAGCAGTTTGATTAAAAATTCAATTGTAAAAAAATAAGATCGAGGGAAAATCTAAATATATAACCAACTTGCTTAAAGGGTAAAATAAAATAAAAAATTGAAAATAAATGAATATAATCATACGTAGAGCGCATAAGTCTAATAAGTAGACTTGGTCAAAAATCATCACCAATTTCAAATAAAATCAGTTTCAAGTCTATATAAATCGGGTATGGATGTATTTTTTCTAGTTTCGGTTAAATTCAGATCATTTCATATATTTTGTTCTAGATAAGATCTTTACTTTTATAGAACTCCTATATAGCTCGGTGTCATATTAAACCACTGATCGTTGGTGTCAAAAGAAATCGATGTAAGTGAACTTTAATTTTAAGAAAACTACAACCACATCCATGAACAAAGGTTTGCACACCAAACCCGAGGACAACTACGTCCATTTTTTTGTACGTAGAACGTTTGAAGAGAATGTTATATCATTGGATTGGAATTCACTCATTGCAGCTAGAAATGAGACGATTACAGCACCGCTCTCTGTGCCATTCACAAATAGGAATGTATCAGGTCCCGAATAAGTTCGGGACCAGGACAGGCCGATTACTATTTTCCGTGTTTTCTTACAAAGCTTATAATAGTAAGATTTTCTTACAAAAATGATATCCCCATACCTCTGTTTACTTTTTAAAAAAAATGTGACACCCTTGACAAGAGCACTGATGATGGAACCCTAAAACAGAGAACCCAAAAAATGCCAACATGATTGACACTTGAATGCCGAATCGAATTCAACAAGCAGATCCACCTGCAGAGAAACCCACAAACGAAAACGAAAAATTTGCGCAAATATGTGATTCAAAGAGTGGCATTTTGCTGCATCAATCTAGAAGTTGCAGCAGCGAACCCGGCCGTTGAGCAGGTGGTCCCACATGCACTCCATTTGCCGTGGAGACTGGTAGTGCGCGGTGAAGTAATTATCTGTGCATCCGTACTGGCAAAATTTCCAGCTGTGGGAGTACTGAACCGGGTTCGTGCTGTTGTACTTCTCAACCCACATTCCCATGCTCACATCCTCCATTTTGAATAGCTGTCAATTTTGGGATTTTAGAATGCAGCAAAGAAGAAGAAGAAGATATATGTATTTGGCAATGTCACAAACCCGTAAACTGTTATTGAGATGCTGAGAGGATATGTATTTGGCAATGTCGCTAGAAATAATGTATCCGGGCCCATTTGCATAGGGAGGGTATACATCTTCTGGCCACTCCTGTTACATAAAGTTGTCTCGTAAGTGGGGTTTGGGGAAGGTGGGTGTACGTAGATCTTACCTCTACTACCCTATAAAGGCAAAGAGGCTGTTTCCGAGAGACATCTTAGAACAATCAAATATAAAAGTTTCCCAAAGGTTTTTTTAAGTAACTTTTCACCGTGAAGTAATGCAGCAGGTAAAGTGTCTGTTTTAACCTCAGATTACCTCAACAGTCACGGCCCATTTCCCGTTTCTCAGAGGTCGATGTAAGAGATTCAGATTCCCCATGTAAAGAGGCTTTGCAGGAGGAACACGGCCTATTTCTTGAAGAACGGCATCTAGTCTTACAAAATTGTCATCGTCACATTTCATTATGTAAGCGGCACTCACATTTTGAACCTGCAACAAGTATTTGGGCACATGAGTTGAACAACGGGACACAAAGGGTAGGGAGAAAGAGGTCATTTTACGTGGGAACCAGGCCGTTGCTTACTCCAAACTCACAAATGGAGAGAGTCTTGAGAACCACTAGCTCATATCTGTCTATGAATGGCAAGATCACAATGTCCCCGAAAAACGCAGCTTCCTTTTTTAAAATTCCATTCAACTCCTTCCGTGGATTCTACATATAAACGAATTGCATCCAAATGAAGAAATCAAATCGTTGAAGCATACTTTTTCCAGTTTAGTTTGCCTAGGGAAAGAATTATGATATTCATTGCCAAATACTTCAGCATCTTGGGAAAGCTTTAAATGTCCGAATTCGTTCAGTTCCACGGTGCTTAAATGAAAGGAAAGATCATTACTTGGTGTGTATATTTGCTATAACATAAATGCAAGACATTTGGCAAATAAATGGAATGAAATATCATTCATTGAGAGACAAACAAGAACATTTAGTAAACAAACGATCACAAGCATCTACAAGTCCTTAACACATGTTCAGTTAGAGGGCCCCTCATGAAAGTTGCAAAGTGAGAAACTCACCAATGCAACGAAGAAACGGGCCACCACATATGAGGATTTGATTGCTAGAGACTGCATCCAAGTTTTTCTTATGGCCATTCGTTCCGCAAAGTGATTAGTGGCCGATAAAATTCCAATAAAAATGCGGATGGGATTGAGGGGTAAAGGGAGAGACTTCCATTTTTCAGAGAATTCCAATACTCTTTGGGGTGAGAAGCTCGGATGAGAAGTTGGCAGAGAGGTAGCGAAAACCGAGTGAACTTCAACATCACCTCTAACAGCCAATCCTGTTGCATCTTCCAGTGTGAAGCCCTAATAAAAAACAATCCACATCTAAGAAAACTGCAATATATGACATTCAAACATTTTAGGCAGGTTTTAACAGTCAACACTTTATATACTTTTTATTAACATGAAATGAAGAAAATAAACTATATCCAAGGGATTCCAAGGAGGAGATTAAGAGCCTAAACTGGCTGAACTTGCTGAAAAAATGGCCGAAAGCCAGAAACTAATAAATTGTAATTGTCTAAAATATTTATTTATAATGTTTGTTTTAAATACATTAAAGAGCCTTGGGATCAGCTTCCGTACTTCCAAGTAGGGGTAAGGTCTGTGTACACACACCCAACTCTTGTGGGATTTTTCTGGGTTTGTTGTGTTTATTGTTAAAATAAATGGATTCATTCAAGGCCACTGTAACTTTTAAGGTTCTCTAGAGAAAGTTAAAACTAGTTACAAGAATGTTCTTGCTTTGGGTGCATACAAACATACCGTCCGATATGGAAATGAAGAGAGATGCCTTCCACCAACCGTTATATGAAACCCATCAATGCCAGCACGGACAGTAAGAATAAACATTTTACCCTCCACAAAGGGAAATGGCCACGTCAACTCTGGTTTCTTCGCTCGTCCTATAAACCGATCAAACCAAGAGAAGATTTTGGACTCTTTTGAATCAACAATGTCATTGCGCATCCACTTTTCACATCTCAGGTGACCGTCAACTGCAATAAGCAGATTAAAGAAGCAGAATGAAAGATTTAGTCAGAGCTGTATCCCACTAGGTGGGGTCGGCTACATGTATAAAACGATGCCATTGCGGCCTATCACAAACTAGTCAATTTAACATTGTAAGAAAAGTATGAATCGTTGTGTCAACAGACATAGCAAATGTGGAATTTCAAAACTAATTTTTGATATGATAATCACTACCTCTACCAAAAAAAGAGTCATAGTTCTAATTTTCCAAATTTATAACATTTAATACAAGTGAGGGATCTCTTCTACAGAGATTAAAAAAGATGGAAGACATATTAATTGACTTTTGAGTTCCTATTTCCTAAAAATGGTACTCCGTATTATAAAAAACTTTCCTTTTTGAAGTATTTTAAATGTTTATAACCTTTAAGAGATGAACAAATGACCTATGGTCTTTCATTATTCTCAAACAAACAGGAAAGAAAAAAGAGGCACATGTACGCCAATTTTCTACTTTCACTCTGTTGGTTTAAAATAGCACATCCGTACGTTGCATAAGCTCATAACGCTAGCTTCTAGGAATCCAAGTGACTTTGTCCATATAACAATGCTAAATAATCCAACATTCTCCAACATAGCATTCATTCTAATCACATTTTGGGGCTAACAAATACGTAGTATCTGATATTCAAAATAGAAGATATATTACAAAGAGAATATGCATATATGCAATAATAACAAACTCAAAAAACTCTTACCAAGCATGTCCTCATCACTTTTGGAAGGTATACCATCACACCTGTGGGCTGTACCCCATTGCATTCTGTAACAGGTATTGTGCTCAATTACCGGTCGATCGCTCCAATCCCCTTTCAATCGAGGGTTCAGATGCAAAATCTTTGGTGGGTCCTCCCCAACCACAGACTTCAACCCTTGCAATTCAAACATAAACTGGGAGACCATAGCAAATGCATCGCCGCGGTTTTGCTTAGCAAGCTGAGGTACATACTCACGATGCGCGTATCTTGGAGTGGCAATCACTGTGACAGAAGAACCTGCCGAAAGCCCACACGGAAGGAGCATAACACCATCCCCATCAGCCAGCTCCAATCCAGTGGCAGTGATGGAGGAGGGGCACGACTCGGGCATCCCCTCAATCACAGAATTCATCATCATCTCCTTCTCTTCATACCCATCTGCTTCTTCCCATGCCTTCAAGCCTAAACTCCAAGCTTCATCTGCCATTCTGTCAAACACAGAAAAATTACCGTCCACGCGACTTCTGTTCAAGATTGCAATCACTATTCGGCCATAGTTGAGCCTGAGAGGCTCCACGCGACTCGAATCACTGCTATTGTCAATATTTGCATCACTTCGCAGAATCCGGGGATAGTCATCCCTATTCACAGAACCCAAATGCAGTTTCTTTACTTCTTCATCACCATCTTCCTCCCCGGAAAAGAACAAATCCAAACTCCTGTCAGTGTCTCCATCGCCACTGCTCAAATGTGTGGCACTCTCAAGAAACTCCGGGAACTTGAGGAAAATGAGAATCAAGTAAAATCCAGCTAAACCCAACAAAATATACGACATTCTGAATCTCCTCGTGCTGGGTACCTCATTTTTTGACCTCTTCATTGCTAGACTCATAGATTTCTCGAAAACTCAGTACCTATGCTGAAAAAGAATCCGACCCATTTCTTATACACTCCAGAAAAGTCGGACTGAACACAGAGAAATCCAAAATATTGCTCCAATTAGGCCATTATTGTGCTGTAACGTGTAAAATCTGTGCACGGGATATTTGGAAAGGAACAGAAAACATCGATCTAGGGAGATGGTCACGGTCGGAGAAATCCAATTTTGCTGAAGAAACGGGTTCTTGCCAGTCGCCAGCACGGAAGTCAAATAAAAAAATGTGATGTTTTGGGCCTGAACTGAAGGGCTTCTACCCTGCGATTGGGCGGAGGGAAATTTTATGCTTTTGTGTTGGACTATAAAAACAAAGTTAGATATTGGAAAATTTTGAATTTTTTTAAAAGAAGATTAGAAAAAATTTGAAGAAATTAAAAGATACAAAAATTAGTTTGAAAAAATTGGAAGGATGTATGAACACTTATTCTTTTTACATATGCTTGGAGCATTCAAAGAACGAAAAAGTCTATTGATATTAAATTTATAGCATAATTCAATGTATTTTTCCAATAATGTATGGTCAAAATTTTAAAATGTTGAATTGAAAACTACTTAAAAAAACATACTTCGTATCTAAGAAATATTTCAAAATCATAAAAGGAATAATAAATTAAGTAATCTCCATGAGAGTGTAAAAGATGTCTAATGCCTAAAACAAAAGTGTTGATTGTTTTTTCACATTCATACAAATTGGCTGCCTAATTGTGCTAGAGAATATACTTCTTCAACTTCACACATCCCTCATATTATAAAAAAAATCCCTTTCTCATTGGTTAGCAACTCCTTCAGCTTTTTTCATAACTAATTTCAATCATGTACGAACACAAGCCACGATGAAGGAGCGCGGGGAAGATCTGTAGGGGCAGTGAGACATATACCGCGACGACGTGACGACCATAAGTCCACTAGGGGCAGGATAGTGATCCATAAAGCTATTGCGAGTTTGGGTTGCGAGAAGTTTTGGATGCGGGAAAAATAAATTTTAAGTTTTGGTAGTGTTTTGAAATTGATGGCGTAACTCTGCGCGTATGTAGTTGATGCTGTGGAAGTGTGATAGCAGTGTGTCGGTGACAATAACGATGGTAGTGTGGTGACGGTGCAACGGGGTGAATCTAAGTTTTAGGGTATGGGGTAGTCCCCCCGTCAAATATTTTTTGTTTAAAATATATATTGTTAATAAATAATTTTAATTTGTTTAAAAATTAAAAGAAAATTATAGTTTGAACGTGAAAAAGTACTTTTATTAAAATATAAAGTGACACCACTGCAATTTGTACAATTAGCTAACATGTAGTAAGATTTGCATTGGTTATAGTGGCTTAAAGGCTGTTTGTTTCAGCCTCTTAATAGTTCAGATGTCTGAATGATTCAGCACTTAATGATTCAGACTGTTTGTTTCAGCCTCTTAATGGTTCAGAGGTCTGAATGGTTAAGAGATTTGCCTCTGAATGGTTAAGTATTATACAGAGTCTGAATGGTTAGGACCTCTTATCTGAATTGATCAGACATTTGCCTCTGAATAGTTAAGTAATATACTAGCTCTTAATGGTTCAGACCTCTTACTGGTTCAGCACTTAATGGTTCAGACCTCTTACTGGTTCAGCACTTACCTATTCAGAAGTTGCCAAACAGCCTCTTAGTTGGTTTTGTGTTCAATTTTCTGCCTTGGGTAGCATGGGTATGACTGTATGAGCTCCATAGTGGATTAAAAAAGGGAAATTTTTCCAAATAGTATTAAAATATAGCGACTTTTATAATATAGTACTATATGTTTTTATTTGCAAAAAAGACTAAAGTAGAAGTAAAATATTGAAAATATATAAAAATAGAACTTTCATGTTTTTATTTCCGAAATAGGAGTTAAAATTCATTACATTACCAAACATGGTCAAATAATTATCAAAAAGTATAGTAATGTGCACATGTACAGTGTCACATTACAACCACATTACCACAATGCGAAGTTCTATTTCGAAAATAAAAACATGGAACTCCTATTTGATACTTTTTTCTATGTTTTAGTCTTATTTAGGGTGATTACTATTTTTATTTCCCAATTTAGTACCACTGGTCATTGTTTAAGTAAATGTCCATCGCCACTAGACATTGTTCAAACTAAGTGTCCATCATCACTGGACATAATTTCCGCCACTGGACATTATTCAAGTACTATTTAGGGAATAAAATGGTTTAAGTACTGCATTGGAAAATAACATACCCCCTCCATCCGAGAAAGAGATGGACATATTGACTAAAGTGGCAAAATAAGGGATGGATAATTTTGTGTTAACTTTACAAAAATACCCTTTATGTGATGGGTAAAAGTAGGATGTGATGTAACATCCCAAAACATACCCTAAAATTATTATTGAATTATTATCCAAGTGAACAAATTTATTTTGAAGAAAATAAATTATTTTTGGGCTTTGGGGCAAAATGAAATGTGTTTTGATATCCAATATCACAAATTGGATTAATCTCGTGAATAGAAATCCAAATGTAACTATATGTGTGATCTTGATTGGAAACTAGAGTACAGGCCCAAACCAAGATTAAATAAAAAAAATTAATTTATGATATGAAATTTTGAGAAACTAATCATGAGAATGAATTGAATATGAGAATTTTTTGAATGAAAGATTAATTTAATTAAATCAATTTTGACTCTGTTAAAGTCAAACACCCAAAAGTGTGTTGTCGGAAAAAGTATTACAAATAAATATAAAGATTATATCGTTAGATAGAGTTTGATTGTCTCAATGCAATGGTACAAACATAATTTAATTCAGAGAAAGTTGAGCCATAAAGTGTACCCCGACTAGGACCAAATTAGTCCCGACATGGAAGAATCATATAAGAATTTCCTCAGCATCACAGCCGGGCGCACTAGGCGATCGACCGCATGAGGAAGAGTAAACTCACTGCTTCATCATCATCACAACCATTATATAAAGAACACTTCACTTCTCCATTTCTTCACCAATTCTCTCCATTCTTCCTTCTATTCTGTTCTTTATTGAGTGAGGAGTGCAATGATGCTGCCCGAAGAGCTTGAGGTCGCTAGAATATACTCCCTCCGTCCCAGAAAACATGGGAGTTTTGGTTTTGGAGAGGGATTTAAGGAGAGTGTATTTTGGTATTGAATTTCCAAAAATGTTCTTTGATGTGATGGGTAAAAATATGATTTGATGGATAGATTATTAGTAAAAAAGTATGATGTGATAGGTAGGGTATGAAAAAGTAAGGGGTAAGAGTGACTTTTTAATAGAAATGAGAAGTGTTTTTTGGGACGGATGAAAAAAGAAAGAAGAAATGTTTTCTGGGACAGAGGAAGTAATTGAAAGCAATCGTCACCGAAAGTTTCGCCAAAAAATTTCCAAAACCTCTATTTAAGCCCGAGGTAAGCTCTTAGATATATTTGATGATTAGAATGTTCATATAGATCATTTCTACGTTCATAAACAGTCGTTTGGTTGAGCTTTGTGTTTGACATACTTGAAAAACCAAGAATCATAATTCTTGAAGTTGTTGTTCAAACTTCAAATTAATGGTAACAAAATGATCTATGAACCTTAGAAAACATTTCAGCATAGTTTAATTAAAGTTCTATAATTAAAAATGAAATTTTTAAAAATTGGTCCGAGGTTGAAGATGACACTGTTTAAACTACGCGCAGAACAATATCACACTACCTCCCAGACGGTACTTAGGTACCGTCGGTATGGTAGGCTATACCGTTAGAATAGTAGACCCTCTACCGTCTTGGTGCTGCTTCTCTAGCGATACCTAGCTACGGACGGTACCGAAGTTTCGTAACGGGTACCGTTCAGAACTCAATTTTTCCAAAAAATCAATTTTTGAACTATTAAATCCTATTTTTGATATTATTCCATTATGATCAATATGAAAATGATTTCTAGAGATAAATATGATGTTTTGATTAATTCTAATAACTTATTTGATGCATGACGGTAAGGTAAGGTGTTAACACTCGATGTTAGGCCGCTTGTTGTTATGATGATTATTATTGATTAAAAATGACAATTCTGAATGATTAAACCATGATTAAAAGTGAATAGATCGATGATAATGAAAATGATGTGTACTGTTAAGGCTATCTAGAAAAAACTCTAAGATAGACTACTTGTGACCAATTTAGTTAGGCCTTGCGGGTATGACGCCTGGTGGCCAGGGTTAAAACGTACGTACGGGATCCAAAATCAAACTTAAGTATCTATTCGTTTGGGGATACCACCCACAATGAATAGTCCGCTGCTCAGTTTTCTGCCTTAAACTAAATATGGTTTCAGAGTCCAGTTATCTTTTCGCGTTAAACTAATTACAGTTTAAGAGTCCGATTAATATTTGCCTTAAACTAACTATAGTTTAAGAGCCCAATCAATAAAAATGAAATAGCCTTAAACTAGCCATAGTTTAAGAGTCCCGTTACAAGAATATAGATTTGGCCTTAGACTAGGAATAGTTTAAGAACGTTGTTACGATTAGCCTTAGATTAAGAATAATTTAAGAGCGTTGTTGATATTGAGTATTGAATATTGAATCATTGAATTGAATATTATGTGCATGATATCAAATAGTTTAGTTATGAATTGAGATTCAATTTATGTGGATGTTCGATGCATTAGATATCCTTACTCAGCTTTACCGCTGAGCGTGTAGTATTTTTATTTGCTACACGCAAGAAAAACAGAACAAATGATGTGACGTGTTCCTAGCGGTAAATGAGATGAGATTGTCGGGATGGATTTGTTGGTTTTGAATTATTATTTCCAAAGAAATAGATTAATTATGTTTTGTAATTGTGATTTGTTAAGGCTTCTGCAAACTTTAAATACTCTGAATTTTGAAATGTGAATGTATTTTTGGGATGGAGTTTTAACACTATGGTTTGTTCAAGGAATTTCCAAGACTTGAATTTCATGTATCAAATGAAGCCTATGAACACCCACTTTTAAACATGCTTCGAAGGAACTACAGAATTGAACATCTCGGCATACAGTTATAGATTTATAGAAAACTAAACTGACGTACTCCTACTAATGGTATACCTGTATATACTCATTTTGTTCTTTTAAGTTGATTTTGATTTTTTGCTATAGGACTTCAATTAATTATAGAGTTGTGTTTTTGTAGTTTTAAAGTCCACATGAGAAGTATAATTTTTTTTTATACTTTCATGGTTTTATAATTGGATCTTTTATTTTTTACAAGAACCTCAATTCTTACATGATATTTTTGTACTAAGATGGGGCTGGGGTGGGGGGTTTAGGGGAAGGGTTAGGGGAGGTAGGAACCATCATTTTCACAAAAACGGGGCACCGTAGGTACCCCAAACAAACTGGTGTAAGTATATATATGTGTGTGTGTATATATATATAGGGGCTGGTTCAAGTGAGAATGCACCTTGGTGAAAGAAATAAGAATAAAATCTAGCATTTGGATCGGATGCATCGTGCGGCTCAGATTGCATCCTGCACTCAGATTTTGAGATAGTGCATTTTCAAAGCTTTATGGTGCATTTCGACATGATGCATTTTCAAACCATTTTGGTGCACCTAATTTTGATGCAATCCTGACCCTTAGATCTCACAATCTAAAGGACCAGATTCATTCTTATTTCTTTCATAAGATCGCATTCTCACCTGAATATATATATATATATATATATATATATATATATATATATATATATATATATATATATATATATATATATATATATATATATATATATATATATATATATATATATATATATATATATATATATATATATATATATATATATATATATATATATATATATATATATATATATATATATATATATATGAGCCTTGGGATGGCAATGATATATATATATAGACACACACACACGGTAAGTCTAAAATGACACCAGTGCTACTAGTGTCATTTATGGATGGCAATTCAACTCGAACCCGAGCTTAACCAACCCGACCGAGCACTAAAATATCCGAACCCGAACCAAGAACAAAATAATCCGAACCCGACCCGAAGTTTTTTACCCGAACCCGACATCGGGTCGGGTCGGGTGTGAGTTTATAATTTTACCCAACCCGACCCGAATCCGCACATGACCCGACTCAAACCCGAATATTTTATAACATAAAAGCCTATCTATGAATATAATGAACACTCCGTATAATCTTTTGATAAAGTGCTACTATATCAAGTATGCCTTTTTTAATCCTTTTTTATAATTCCTTAATAAAAAACGAGACACAAAAAAGAGACACAAAAGAATTAGATTTAATCCTTTTAAAATTATTGGGATACGTCAAATTGATTATTGGTTAAAAGTCGGGTTCGGGTTTTGTATTGAAATGCTGGGTTCGGGTCGGGTCGGGTTTTGGCTTAAAATGTTGGGTTTCGGGTCGGGTTCTGGTTTCGGTTTTAAAAGCCGGGTTGGGTTTGGGTATAGTACTATCCGACCCGAACCCGACCCGTTGCCATCCCTACTGTCATTTGCTTACACCAGTTCGTTTAGATTACCTACGGTGCTCCGTTTGTAAAAACGACGGTTCGTACCCCCCTAACCCTCCCCCTAAACCCCCCACCCCAGCCCCACCCTTGCCCCCCACCCCAGCCCCCCCTCTCGCCCCCCTCCCTACCCTGGCAGGACACTTCCAGGGTGGGGCTGGGGTGGGGGGTTTAGGGGTAGGGTTTGGGGGGGTAGGAATCGTCGTTTTTACAAACGGAGCACCGTAGGTACCCAAACGAACTGGTGTAAGCAACTGGTGTATAAGTAACTAGTGTCATTTTAGACGCTACCATATATATGTGTGTGTGTGTTTGTATGTATGTTTGTATATGTATATTGTGAGTTAAAATTGTAAAAAATAAATTGTTTCAAATAATCTTTGCTTTTCATGGTCCGTTAAAATGATGAATCTCATTTTGCGTTGTGATTTTGAATAAACAAACACTCCATTTTTGTTAGGAGATTAACGTGCAGAATAGGAGTAAAACATTAAGAAAGAATCAAAGTAGAACGACTTTTTATCTCCATAAAATATGATGCCAACATATGATGCCAAAAAATATCTAATATACAATGTCTTGTTATCACACTGCAAGTCTTATTTTAAAGATAAAAATATGATATTCCTCTTCTTCCGGATAATGGAGATAATGATTTATATCTTTTTTATTCTCCATAAAAAAGACGTAATTCTAGAACCCAAAAAGAATGAAAATAAAAAAAAGGAAAGAAGCCAATTAGTCCGTAGTAAGAAACAATAGTAAAAAGATTTTACTCGTTTTGTTTGTTTGTTTTGTTTTTGTTGACTACAATTTTAAACCTAGCAGGTAAATTCGAGCCTGTATAAAGTTAGATGAATTGGGGACTTTTGTACTGAGTGCTACGGAGTTGTACACGTTACATGCATCTTGTACATGTAAGATAAACAATTTTTCAAAATATTCATAATTTTCAAACTTGGTCACATATATATGTTCCATAGTGTGAAATAGTTTTTCCTAATATACTCGATCCCTATTTCTTTCTCTCTTTTTTTGGAAGGAAAAAACTCATAGTATATCATTAATTCAAAATTAATTCAAAAGCAACCACACAAGAAAATCCACTCATGACTCATGAGTTTGATCACAAAGGGAATGAGTAAAACATACACAAAAGCGTACCGTTTACTTTTGCATCGTTTACCTCCAAACTCTCTGAAAATTGCACGATTTATTCCTGAACATTATTAAAAAGTACACCAAATACCTTTAGACCATTCAAAATATTGTACTGTTAGTCCCTAAATATAATGCTAGATAGTGAGTGCATTGCTCTCACGCACGAAAATTGCGAGTATGATTCATCTGGGTCTTGTGAGTACTCTAAAGTACCTCCTACAACATTATCTTCTTTAATTAACTCAAACCTAGAAATTGTCGTTGTTCATCAGTCAATTTGAATCTTCGACCATGGCATCTTCATCGTCGAGCTCCAATCGCCGTGAGAAGAAGGGTTTAACATACAAGGAGACAATTTGTAGCTATCTCTGTTGGCCGAAGCCCGACTTAGATCTATGCTACGGCACACATGTTTATATGATCGTGAGAAATAATGCAATACCATTTCCCTAAATATACTAGAACAACTTGGATGGTTTGCATATTATTCTCCCAAGTATCATATACTCAAAATAATGCAAGTGTACAACATTTTATTTTATTCAGGCGTATTTGGTGTGATTTTTAATGTTCAGAGGAATCAGAGGTAAACCATGCAATTTCTAAAGAATCTAGGGGTAAACGGTGAACTTTTTAATGTTCAGGAATAAACCGTGCAATTTTCGTAGAATTCGAGAGTAAAAAGTGCACTTTTCTTGTAAAACATATATAGAAGTAGTTTTTATCTACCGAATAGAAGTGACATATTTTTATTCTCAAAATAATAAAAATTTGCATTGTGAGAACTTGGCATTGTATATATTGGCATTACACACACACACACATATGTTGAAATTACTGGTATTGTAAGTCCTATTTTGTAGATAAAAACATGAAAGTCCTACTTGGTTATTTTCATATGTTTTACTCTTATTTTGCTATTTTCCATATAATTGTCCAAAAATATTTTTCTTAATTTGACTTATGAAATTTGTCTGAAATTATTTCTACTTCAATATATTTAATTAAAAAGTTCAAATTTAAAAATAAAATTTATATAATTTAAAATTTTGTAAAAAGCTCTAGAGAACAGAAGTGACATGACTCTGTTATATTGTGAAATGAGTAGTGAAAATAATCAAATAAAGTTAATATAATTTGACTATATGAATAGTATATGGAAGATCATTTACGAATGGGCCAGGGAGTAGTAGTTTTTTACTTAAATTTCAAAATTGCAACGAGGATAATTTGAATACAAGGTAAAATATTAACAAGAATAGCTAAAAATAAATAAACATTCAATTTTTTTTTACGATAAACATTTAAATATTTAATTTGTACTCCCTAACAATGTAACAACTTTTTTATTTGCATGGTAACAAGGTAACATCTTATTGTGCGTGTTTTTGACTTATTTAAAGGAAAACTAAACTATCAGAAATATTCTCATTTTTATGCATACTTTTAAAAAAATCACACCTTTCAATATTACACGTAATAATATCATCTTTTTGCTTGTGTTCGAGTTTTAAATTAATTAAGTCGCCATTGGGAGGTAATGGTGTCACCTAATAGTTTTTTAAAAGGCTTATTTCACACAACGAAATAAAAGGTGAAATCATTTGAGATAACTTTTATTTTTTATTTAAATTAAATTAAAAACCAAAATAGTGTTTTAAAATTATATATAAGAGTACGCTCTTGTAATAAATTTGTGTTTTTGTTTTAAAAATGTCGTAACGGTTTACAATTTTGTAGTTTCTTTAGTAACATATTATTGGAAAAATAATTATTTGTGTCATTTATACGGTATAAGTACTAGCTATTTTCTTGTCGGGTCTCAGGTCAAAGCGAGTCGGATCTATGACTTTCTTATAAAAGTTAGGTGCACGACTCAAATCGAATCAGAATGTAGTCAAGGCAGCCCTTATTAATGATTTCAAAGTTATTAATTTAATTAATCTCATGCTTCTTCCATTTCAAAATAAAGTACTCCCTACGTCCTAAAATTAATTTCCCAGTTTGACTTTTAGAGTCAAACTTTTTAAACTTTGACCGTATATTACGAAAAAAATACATTGAATTTTCATATAAATTTATTAGCAATAGATTCGTTTTGAAACATAGTTTTAAAATATATAATTTTTATAAAATATATTTATATAAAAATTGAGATATTAATGGTCAAAGTATGGTATTGGAGACCGTGAAAAGTCAAATGGGAAGTTAATTTTAGAACGTAGGGAGTATCAATTTAACCTTTTGAAATGCTTCAAAGTAAAAATTTTATTTTGAGTAATATCTGTAGTTGCTTTAATTGGTTCTTTAAAGCATACTCCCTCCGTCCAAATTTTTTTTTCCTGTTTACTATTACGGCCTCTCGATAACTCTTATTTGTTTGTTTGTTTTCATTGATAATTTGATAAAATAAAATATTCTTGTCACCTCTTATTTTGTAAATTTTTTGATGTTGTTTTTAAATATAATTTTTTTATGTGTTATTTCCTTATCAATTTGCAAATAAAATTATTTTAAAATCCACGGGATTTTGCACGTTAACCAAAGTAGAAAATTCTTTTTGGAACGGAGAGAGTATATTTTTTCATATTAAGTCTTCTATTACCAAGTACGGAGTATGAAATTAGATTGATACTAGTTTATTTGTGATCCTATTCTCTAACTCTTTTATTTAGATTGGTTAATTAGCTAGGGAATGATGAATTATATAGTCTATTGATTACCCTTTGTCTTCTTGTGTGTCCCTCTTAAAACATTCTTTTGGGATTTGACAATGACTAATCTTCTTAATAATGACAATTACTTCTCTAAACATGGATTCTTAATCCTTTTTTGTTTCATTAGCAACGACATACGGAGTATACTAATAAAAAGTGCATAATCGGATTAGGTGCCCGCATTTTGAACCACTTTAATTACTCCGTACTTTAATTAAACTCTATAGATATTTTAAAACTCTAATTTTCACTTTGTATAAAAAGAGTAATTTTTTTTTTATAAAAAAACATATATTCTAATAACACACTTACGCACATTAAAACGAAAAATATACCTTGGCTATAAATCTAATAAAATTATTTTTGTATTAATACCTAATAACATTTTTATTTAATTTTAGGCCAAAGTTTACCAATTTTGATTGGAAAAAGTTAAAAGTGGATAAATATTCTAGTACGGAGAGAGTATATAATATCATATTTGGCATTCTAGCTCCGACTGATATTATATAGTGACATTGTGCAACTGCGGTCGAAAATGGATTAACGCAATTTTTATTTTACAAATCAGCACAATTTTTTAAATGATGTTTGGTTCTATTTTAATAAGGGATAAAAACATATGAGTTCTATTTCATTTCTTTCTCAATGTTCTAGATCTATTTCGATTTTTTTTTCGAAATTCAAAATGAGATTTTTTTTGTTGGACAATATGTTATTATGAATATGTATATTTGCAATGCCTTTGCCTATTGTCTTTTAGGTTTTGATAATGACAAAGATCACCAACATCTTTGAGTAACAAGGCTAAGGAAGATGTTAATTCAAGAGTTACAACGAGCTTATCGATAAGTATGTCATCCGAATAAGCTTCTTCCCTTCATAACCTCCCTTAAAACACCGTTTGGTCAAGCCTTTCCTTGCAAAAGTTACTCTTTTATCCAAATAATTAACCTTTAACCTATGAGTAATTTACTTAAATAGGACTAAAACATAATGACTTTTCCAATATAGGACCATATGTTTTTATTTTCCAATGTAGGACTTTTGGTCATTATGAATTAGTCATTATTCAACTAAATGTCTATCATTACTGGACATTATTCCTCCCACAAGGTCATTATTAAGTCCTATTTAGAGAATAAAAAAGTTTAAGTCTTAGATTAGGAAAGTCATTATGTTTTAGTCATATCTATTTAGTGCAAATTTTAGAATTCAGCAGCTTTGGGCTAACTTATTAGAATAAGTCATTGTCTATTCGAATAAATTAGAAAATTTCTTCCTCACTTATTCAAATAAAACCACACTTATTCAAATAGTTACGTTCCTTGGTTTTTGATCGTTGTCGGACAGTTTGTCTAACCCGCATATTCGAATAGTTTTAGACATATTCAAATGAGTTGACGGCTACAACCTCTCTGATACAATTTGATAATAATTTGTCTTATTGAATATTGAGAGATAGGGATGGTAATTCAACCCGAACCCGAGCTTAACCGACCCGACCGACCACTAAAATATCCAAACCCGAACCGAGAATAAAATAATCCGAACCCGACCCGAAATTTTTTACCCGAACCCGACATCGGGTCGGGTCGGGTGTGGATTTATAATTTTACCCGACCCGACCCGAATCCGCACCCGACCCGACTAAAACCCGAATATTTTATTACATAAAAGCCTATCTATGAATATAATAAGCACTCCGTATAATTTCTTGGCAAAGTGCTACTATATCAAGTATGTTTTTTATAATCATTTTTATAATTCCTTAATAAAAAATGAGACATAAAAAAGAGACATGAAAAAAATTAGATTTAATCATTTCAAAATTATTGGGATACGTCGAATTGATTATTGGTTAAAAGTCGGGTTTCGGGTTGAAATGTCGGGTTCGGGTCGGGTCGGGTTTTTAGCTTAAAAGTTCGGGTTTCGGGTCGGGTTCGGGTTTCGGTTTTAAAAGTCGGGTCGGGTTCGGGTATAGTACTATCCGACCCGAACCCGACCCGTTGCCATCCCTATTGAGAGATATGTTCCTATATATAGGGATTACAAGAGAGAGTTCTATTCCTAGTAGGAAAGGAATAAAGTAATTATGATAATACAAGAATAAGGAAACTAAATAATATTAGGAGTCTTCCTATTATCCCCCCGCAAGCTGATCAACGGATACGAGGGGCAGCTTGGAACACAAATAATGGAAAGGAGTCGGCGGAAGCGGTTTTGTCAAGATGTCAGCAAGCTGCTCAGAAGAAGGAACATGATGTGTAGTCATAGTGCCAGCCATAACCTCGTCTCGAACAAAGTGACAGTCAGAGCCAACATGCTTCATGCGATCATGGAGAACGGGATTCTTGGTGACACAGATTGTGGACTCATTATCACAATAAATCTTAGGTTTCGTAGGCGGAACATGCAGAGAATCCATAATATAACGAAGCCACATCGCCTCTGCCACCCCCGCGGCCATAGCGCGATACTCAGCTTCGGTGGAGGAGCGCGAGACGCGAGTCTGTTTTTTGTGCACCATGAGATAAGATTCGGCCCCAGCATAAGGAGATACCCAGTGGTGGAACGACGATCATCTTTGTCGTTAGCCTAGTCAGAGTCAGAATAAACAGCAAGATCAAGAGAGCCTTTTCTGAACAGAAGGCCATGAGAAGAAGTACCCTTCAAGTAGCGAAGAATACGTTTAAGGGCCAAGTAATCCTTCTCTGTAGGATTATGCATGGTCTGAGAAACTCGATTTACAGCATACTGAATATCAGGGCGAGTCACCGCAAGATAGTGTAGACCACCCACAAGGCTACGGAACAATTTTGGGTCGGAGAAGGTGGACGAGATCTCCTGGGTTGGCTGCGCCACCATCGGAGTGACAATGGGTTTGCAATCAGTCATGCCAGCCCGCTGAAGAAGATCAAATATGTATTTTGTCTGATGAAGCAAGATAGAATCCGCAGAGCGACGAACCTCAATGCCAAGAAACAAATCCAGGGGGCCCAAGTCTTTGAGGCGAAAATTTTTATGCATAGCCTGAGTAACAGCAGAGATGAGGTCAGAGGAGCTCCCTATAATAATGATGTCATCAACATATAGGAGAACAATGACCATGCCACGGGAGCTGTGAAAAGTGAACAGACTGGTGTCATGACGACAACACTGGAAGCCAAGTCCCTGCAAAAAAGTAGCAAAACAAGTGTACCAAGCACGAGGAGCCTGTTTAAGGCCATACAGAGATTTGCGCAGCTTGCAAACAAACTCAGGCCTATTGGGATTGACGTAGCCCGGTGGTTGAGACATATAAATATCCTCATCGAGTGTACCATGGAGAAAGGCATTGGTAACATCAAGCTGATGAAGAGGCCAATCATAGTGTAGAGCAAGAGTGAGTACCAAACGAATGGTTTGCTGCTTGACAACCGGGCTGAACATCTCTTTATAATCGATGCCATACTCTTGATGGTACCCTTTGGCCACTAGATGAGCCTTGTACCGAGAGACGGAGCCATCCGGATTCCGTTTTATGCGATACACCCACTTGCAACCAATAGGATCTCGGCCCTTGGGTAGGGGCACCAAATCCCATGTGCGCTGTTCATTCAGAGCTGCAAATTCTTCATCCGTGGAATGGCACCAATAGCTATTCTTGGAGGCTTGGTGATAGGTGTGAGGTTCAGAGGTAGGAGGAGAGGTATCAGTGGTGGTAGCAGTATAGGTTTTAGGCTTGAAAATGCCTGATTTGGCACGGGTTTGCATGGGATGGGCATTTTTTGTGGGGATCAGTGCTGTCGACCGTGTGGGGGTGGACGGGTAATAAGATCGACCGTCTATAGAGATTCAGAGAGGGGTTGGGAGGACGGTCGACCGTGGGGTGGGGAACGGTCCATGTGGTGAACCGTCTGTAGAGGTTCAGAACGGGTGTGAGGAGACGGTCGACCGTGGGTAGATGTATGAGGGGAACGGTCGACCGTTTGTGGAGCAGTAGCAGACGGAACGATTTGAGAACTGTGCGGTGCCGGACCCTGTGAGCCTGGTCTGGGAGGAAAGATGGGAATGATGCCTAAAGGGTTAGAGGAGGCTGGGGAAGATAGAAGTTTAGAGTAGGAAAACTGATCTTCTACAAAACGAACATGACGGGAGACATACGTTTTCTGAGAAATAGGATCATAACACTTGTAACCTTTTATGGTGGGATGATAACCTAGGAAAATGCAGGGGGTGGAACGTGGTTGAAGCTTGTGATGTGTGTGAGGACGAAGCCAGGGATACACAAGACAACCAAAAGGACGAAGGTGAACATAATCCGGAGACCGACCATAGAGGGCTTCAAAGGGGCATTGGTTATTTAGGGTGGATGTGGGTAGGCGATTTATAAGGTAGTTGGCGGTAGCAAGTGCTTCAACCCAAAAGGAGACAGGAAGGTGGGAATCGTAGAGTAAAGCAATGACAGTCTCAATGAGATGCCGATGCTTGCGTTCAGCCACACCATTCTGTTCAGGAGTGTAAGGGCAGGACGTGTGATGCAGAATCCCAAGATTTTGAAGAAAAATGCCAAAGGCTATATTTACAAATTCTTTCCCATTATCACTTCTAAAAATCTGAATATTTGAATTAAATTGAGTTTTAACCATTTTTTCAAAACTAGTGAAAACAGAGTAAGCTTCAGATTTGTGTTTAAGAGGATAAATCCAAGTAAATTTACTAAAATCATCAACAAAGCAGATATAGAAACGAAAACCAGAGATAGATGGAACAGAGGTTGGTCCCCAAACATCAGAATGAATTAGTTGAAAAGGCGTTGTGGCCTTATGTTCAGAGAGTTCAAAGGATAAACGACAAGACTTAGACACATGACAGGACTCACAATGTAAGTGATCAGAAAATTTAAACCCTAAAGTAGACAAAATAGACTTGGCAACAGCAGGAGCCGGATGTCCAAGCCGGCGATGCCAGGTGGATGCAGTGACAGCTTGACGCACAACAGGGATAGGCTTGGAAGGAAGGGTATAGAGACCATGCTCACAGGGGCCCGTGTACCGCACCAGATTCGTATCGTTGTCCACTATGTGAAAGGAGTTGGCATTAAAAACAAGAGTGCAATTATTATCTTTGGTAAAGCGGTGAACGGACAGTAAGTTTGAAGTAAGGGAGGGAACATGATTAAGGGAGTGGAGGTGAAATTTACCATTCGGGGTGTGAATTGAGCCTGAACCTGTGTGAGTGATGGGTAAAGTATGACCATTACCTACAGTAATAGTTTCAGTGCCATGGTAAGGAGTCGGAGTTTGCAGCTGTGAAAGATCATGTGTAACATGAGTATTAGCACCTGTATCAAGGTACCAATCACCAGTTTGGTTGCTTGTGGTTGCATGCATAGCACGAGAATTGGTAGCCGAGTTGCTCTCAGTAGAAGAATCATCATAGCGGTACCAGCAGGTAGCAGCAGAGTGGCCACGCTTTGAACAGATCTGACATACTAGAAGATCGCGTGAAGGTCCGCGGCCTCCCCCCCTTCCGTAGCTTCGACCGCTGCGACTGGATCCAGATCCTCGTCCAGAAAACGGTCGACCGTTCGGTCCTCCTCAACCGCGGCCTCGACCGCTGTTTGTATACAGTGCAGAGTGAGAAACTCCGGAGGCGGAATCTGCAATCCTCAATTTTTGCTCGATTTCAAGATTTATTTCTTCAGAGGTTAGCCACCCAGAGAGTTGATTGAGACTTATATTCTCATTGTTCATCCGTATATTTTGCTTGAAGGAGGAATATTCATGAGGGAGGCCTCGGATAACAGCATTCACCACATCTCTCTCAGGAATAACCTCGTTGAGAGCATCCAAATCGGTGAGGATAGTGGCAACTTCATCAAGGTATTGGGTGATAGTTTTTGTACCTTTTCAGAGTGTGTGAAGTTTGTCCCGTAGTTGATAGATGTGAGCGATAGAAACAGAATTATACCGGGCAGCGAGAGCATTCTATAGATCGGCAGATGTGGTGAAGTTGCGGACATGCTTGTGAACAGACGGACTGATGACGGCAAGAAGGCATGCACGGATCTGAGTATCAATCACAATCCATGTTTGGAATTCTGGGTTAGGGTTTTCCTTGCCATCATTGGATAGGATTTTTGGAGGCGCAACTTCATGACCATCGATCCAACCAAGAAGAAGGTTGGCCTCGAGAGCAGTTTTGACATTGAGAGACCATGCAGGATAATTTGAATCGGTGAGCTTCTCTAGGATAAGATTATGGAGATTGCGGAGAAGAAGCTTGACGCTAGAAGGAAGCAAAGCAAGCGGATCTGAAGATTGAGTCATGGTTGCCGTTTATGGTCGACCGGCGAGAGGAAGGAGACCGGCGGTGAAGGCACAGTCTCGAAAAAAAGGGCTAGGGTTTAAACCTAGGCTCTAATACCATGATACAATTTGATAATAATTTGTCTTATTGAATATAGAGAGATATGTTCCTATATATAGGGAATACAAGAGAGAGTCTTATTCCTAGTAGGAAAGGAATAAAGTAATTATGGTAATACAAGAATAAGGAAACTAAATAATATTAGGAGTCTTCCTATTACTCTCCAACATTTATATATTTTTCAAATATTTGATCCCTGTCCACTCCCCCATCTTATATCAACTTCCTTGGGTCATGCTTTTGATTAGAACATTAAGAACACATTCCTTATCATATCTTTTGATTATTCAAAAAGTTTTTATGCAATCCTTTTTTCATATTCAAGCAAGGCAGTATTTTAATTTGATTGATGAATACTTTCTTGCTTGAGTTTATCTTCATTACTTGAGTCTTTGATGCTAAGATAAGCGACTTGTGAAATCAGACTCTCAAGTTATGCCAGATTGTCAAACTCCGCTAAGTTTGATTGGTAGGTAACTATATATAGTGATCACTCTAACACGGTTGTTCGGGTACTGGATATCGCCATGTCGGGATTAGGCTGAACTAGTCTACACAGTTGTTTTTATTGTTATTTTCCTTCACTTTTCTTATTCGTGTGGTGCATTCATTTTGATCCAAATTTTGTCAAGGATGCTCTCGTGTAAAATCAAGTCATTAGGACAACTCCTTTATCCCTCCCACCCCCTCTCTAGAGGTGTGCGTGGTGTTTAATAATTTTTCAAAACAAGGAGTAAATTTTAAGATGAAAAAGTCAAGTCGAATTGTACCATAATATATCTAAAAAAGAAAAAGAGTAATGCTAAAGATACATTAAAAGTGTACATCATCAATCTCTCTACCATATACTCTTTATCAACACCTTAGACTTTTTTTCTATATTCGGGATTGTGTAATGGAGAGATAGTGATGCACAATTGGGGTACCCCCTTTGTTTTCTCATACGTCTAGCATTTTGTAAAGAAAAATTGTACTCCTAGTAGTAAATAAAGGGGGGGGGGTGTTATTGTGGTCCTAAGATACATATGTAAAATGTGAATCTTTTCATATATTTAAATTATCTCATAATTGGATCTCTTTCTTTTTACAAAGCCCGGTACTTATAATCATTATATATATAAAAGTATATAAAATTAAATATGTGTGGACCTAAAGATCACCAAAGATTTACGCAAATAAAAAGAAAGATGTGGCCATACCATTGTCATGTGCTATTTCTGATACTTTTTCACTTTTATTTAAGAAATTACGATAAATGAGGGTAAAATAAAGAGAAAGTATCAAAATAGAAGTGTAATATCCCGTATTAAGAAGAGAATGGGAAGAGTTCAAAACGATTGATAGTACTAGTCATACCAACAAGACACATCTTCTTTTCGAGAGCTCATCATTAGAAAACTCCAAAGTTAAACGTGCTTGACCTGAAACAATTCTAGGATGAGTGACTTGTGTTGGTTTGTGGGGGAACAGTCTACAATTCTATGAGCGGACGCTTACGGCCAGGGTGGAGGCCGATGTGTTACAAGAAGTTCCATATTTTTGAATCATTTTTAAAAATCACATATTATGTGATAAAATAAAATATTTTTGTCACTTATTATGTTATAGAATTTGTATGTAATTTTTAAATACTCAGTATATAATTTTTATTTTTACTTCTATACTAATTTATAAATAAAATCATTTTTAAAATCACATAACTTTACACGTTAATCAAAAAAGTATTTTTTTAATGAAAAAACATTTAATATTTTAAATACTATGTTTTAAAATGTTGATCGGGTTGGGTTTGAAAACTACTCTTCAAAATATTGGCAATTTTCGTGCACTGATGGGACTTCAGAAGGTGAGAGAGACAGTGGGATGAAGATGGTTACAGACTTATTACAGATAGAGAGAGAATGATTTATAATGAAAAGGGATGAGCAGAGCTAAGTATGTATATAGGTGCATAAGTGAGGCCTGCCACTCTGTTTCTCATTCCATTCCACCACACCATTTCTTTGTTCTGTTACCTTTTAGCAGAACTCAAGGTTTCCATCATCACCCAATATCTTCTTCAATCTCTGTTCCCTCCCGCACATGCATCTATATATACACACACACACACACACACAGAGAGAGAGAGAGAGAGAGAGAGAGAGAGAGAGATTTAGAGAGAGAAAGAGGGCAACTGTCATATAATGGCAGATTGCGTGTGTGACTCTGAATTACACAACTTGGGTACCATGATTATTCCAGGGAAGATTCAAGTCTAGGGAATTTCTGGGTTTTTTTTGCAGCTCTTCTGCTAATTTGATCTTTCTCTTGTTTCTTGAATCTTGAAGCTGGTGAGATCTGAAGAACTGGGTTTCTTTTGTTATTTGTGTCTTGGAATGAGTGTTGAGGGTCATCTCTAGATTCAGGCAGGGAATGTTGAGGCTAATGGGTTAAAGGTTTTAATTTGTTCAAGAAGTTTCTGTCAAGAATGGGTTTACTTTATTTTTCTGGTATAAGCTATAGAGCTGATGAAGCTCATAACATTTTTGCTCTATAAAAGAACAGTTTTTGCTTGAAGATTAGAAGAAGGGTTTTCTTTCTTTCTTTCACTATCTTCGATTCTGCGGAAATGAAGCTTTCTTCTGCTTGTTTCAATCAGCAATCTCCTACTGAAGGTATTTTATTTAACTATCAACAAGGTCAAACATATTTTGAGTTTATGGAAAAATCCATGGATTTTTTTTGAAGCTACAAAACAACATTTTGAATTATTATTTTTCATAATAATATGCAATTACCCATATTTTAGAGATCATTATTTTTATGTTCTTAATCTTCTCCGAAATTCTAGAGAAGTTCTTTACCCAAAAAAAACTTTAATTGAAATTTCAAATTTCATCTTTCTTTTTTTTGATCTTTATGTGTGGTTGAATTGCAGGGGAGAAAAAGTGTTTGAATTCAGAACTTTGGCATGCTTGTGCTGGTCCTCTTGTTTCATTACCTGCTATAGGTAGCAAAGTGGTGTATTTCCCCCAAGGCCATAGTGAACAGGTCTTTCCATTCTCTTGACATATGCCGTATTGTGTCAATTTGATTTGGTCTATTCTCATCGTCAAACTTTTCGATGGATCTGAAGTTTTGGGTATACAATGCGCGTGTGTAGGTTGCTGCGTCCACAAACAGGGAAGTCGACGGGCATATTCCGAATTACCCAAGCTTGCCCCCACAGCTCATCTGTCAGCTACACAATGTAACAATGCATGTAAGTGGCAAAGAAAGTTGCTTTCCTAATTCTTGTCAAACAATAATTTTAGATGTCAAACTTTCATTCTCTTTAAAAGCAATATAGCCTTCAAAAAAAACTATTCTTTTTCAGGCTGATTTGGAGACGGATGAAGTTTATGCTCAAATGACATTGCAACCTCTTAGCCCGGTATGGTTTTTTATTTAAGAAATTGGTATTTATTGAGTTTTGAATTGGGTTGTTGTAAATTCTGGATTTGAATTTCCTAATTTTAGTTTTTTTTTGTTTCTGCAGCAAGAGCAAAAGGATGCTTCATTTCATCCAATAGAGATGTGTACCCCTAGCAAACAGCCGACAAATTACTTCTGCAAAACGCTGACAGCAAGTGATACAAGCACTCATGGTGGATTTTCGGTTCCTCGGCGTTCAGCAGAGAAAGTGTTCCCTCCGCTGGTAATTCCGTTTGGTTTCGCAATACATCCGAGGCCTAATTACATGTTCATTGTGTTTTAAGAATAAAGACTAAAACCATCAAAACTTTGGGAATTCGTGTTTGGATTCACAGGACTTCTCTCAGCAGCCTCCTGCCCAAGAATTGATTGCAAGGGACCTGCACGACAATGAATGGAAATTCAGACATATTTTCCGAGGTGAGTCATTTTGGACACTCTTCTTGCCATTAGTTTAGCTTCTAAAATGACTTTCTTTGACACGCAAGACTGAACAGTATGAGACTGGGCTTATTAAGCAGAAGAGGTTTGATTTCTCTTGTTTTGCGGTCATGACAGGCCAGCCGAAAAGGCATCTTCTTACCACTGGTTGGAGTGTGTTTGTGAGTGCTAAAAGACTTGTTGCGGGCGATTCAGTCATTTTCATCTGGTAACCCTTGTTCTAACTTGTTTATCTGTATTTTAGCTGAATGTTTCTTGAAATCGAACTCTGGGTTTGTTTGTTGTTGTTGTTCTTGTACTTGGTTTTTGCTCATTTTTAGAATCACTAAGTTATATTATTGCACCTCTCTATTATAACCACACTAGGAATGAGAAGAACCAATTATTTCTTGGCATTCGTCGTGCGAATCGCCCTCAAACAGTAATGCCATCCTCAGTTATCTCAAGTGACAGCATGCATCTCGGCCTTCTCGCAGCTGCAGCTCATGCAGCAGCCACTAACAGCCGTTTCACCATCTTTTACAACCCAAGGTATTTAGAGTCTTTTGCGCATTACATTTTTTTTACAAAGTACCTATAACTTAACTGGTTTAAATTTAAATTGTAGGGCTAGCCCTTGCGAATTTGTTGTGCCTCTTACCAAATATGTGAAAGCTGTATACCATACCCGAATTTCTGTCGGTATGCGCTTCCGGATGCTATTTGAGACTGAAGAATCTGGTGTTCGCCGGTAAACAAAACCATACACATATTCCTTTCCCTTTTTCCTTGGTAAAAATTATAAACTATTGAAGTAGGTTTTCTAATCCTTATATTGTGCATTATTTTAGGCATATGGGCACAATAACTGGCATTAGCGATTTGGATCCCGTACGTTGGCCAAACTCGTATTGGCGATCTGTCAAGGCAAGTTTGTCAATCCTTAAACTGTGCTTTTTTCGTGTTTCTTTAGCTAAATATACAACAAAGTCGGGTATATCCCAACTTTGTCACGTTGTATATAGTCTTATCCCCGCCACATTTTACTACCCAAAAACTTCTTAGGAATTAATGTGATTTTTCGGTGATTTGTGTGATTAGTGCAGGTTGGATGGGATGAATCAACAGCCGGAGATAGGCAACCAAGAGTATCTCTTTGGGAAATTGAACCTCTAATTACATTCCCAATGTATCCATCGCCCTTCCTAAGGCTCAAGCGACCGTGGCCATCTGGACTCCCAAACTTCAATGGTATTATTTTCCACCTCTCCCCCCATTCATTCTGACACCAAAATTTTGACACCAAGTGTTTCATAGATATGCACAGACGATGACTGTTTGTGTTTGTCAGCAAAACACTTGGTGTCAAACGTGGAGTGACCCTAGTATGACTCATATTTATTTAACAAAGGGATGAAGGAAGATGATATGATGATGAATTCTCCGCTGATGTGGCTGCGCGATGGAGGAGACCGCGGGATGCAGCCTGTAAATTTCCAGGGGATGGGCATGACGCCGCCATGGATGATGCATCATCAGCCATCTTTCCCAATGCTCGGCCTGCAAAACGACGCGTATCAAGCTTTATCCCCACTATTGCAATTCCAGCAACCAAACGCCGTCCCAATTCACATGTTGGGACAACAGTCTCAGTTCATCCCCAATCTCTCTGATTCCCAATCGCTCCTTCTCCAGCAACAATCATACCAACACCAAAACTCACTCAACAACCTCCAACAACAAGGACAACATTGTCTTGATAATCATCTTCAGCAAGTGTCGAATGTTGGGTCAGTCATGTCCTCCCAATTGGCTTCTTCAAGCTTTTCTGACCCATTTCAGTGTCTGCTTGGTTCTATGCCACAATATGAGACAGCACAGATTATGAATGTGTCGAGGTCGGGTAACATGATGTCCCCCACTGGCTGGCCACCAAAGAGGGTCGCGGTTGATCCAATTTCACCCCAGGTGGAACATTTGGGAGGAGGACAAAACATGGGTATGTCCCAAAATGTGGGTTCTTGTCCTTCCTCGTTCCCCGGTAGGGTGTGCTCGGAAGACCAGGAAGGGAACAACAATGACCCTCAAAACAACCTCCTGTTTGGGGTTAATATAGATTCCTCGTCTCTGCTGTTTCAGAATGGGGGGATGTCCCTGAAGGGAGTGGGGAGTGTTTGTGATTCGACTAACTACGTGAGTAATTCCGGGAATGATTTCCCCATGAATTCAGGACTGACACCTCCCCCTTGCATCGAGGAGTCGAGTGTCATGCAAACTTCTGAGAATCTGGGGCCGGAAAACCCACCCAATAGAACCTTTGTTAAGGTAAAACATTCTAACCAACTGAACTTCATGTGATCGATCATGTAATATTTTTGACATTGTGCGCTACTGCTCATCAGGTTTGTAAGTCAGGGTCCTTGGGAAGGTCACTGGACATCACCAAGTTCAGCAGTTACCCAGAGCTGCGCAGCGAACTTGCTCAGATGTTTGGCCTCGAAGGCTTACTAGAGGACCCTCTAAGATCAGGCTGGCAGCTTGTATTTGTTGATCGGGAGAACGATGTTCTTCTCCTCGGCGATGACCCTTGGCCGTAAGTTCTCCTACTTTTTCCTATAAGCAACCTTCTCTATTTCTTAAGGGTAATTTACGCAAATGGGACTTAAACATATCATTTTTCCCTAAATAGGATCAGTTCTATTTACTTTAGTGTTTGGCAATGGAAAATTCTAAAATGTCCTGCCTCTGAGAAAAATAACCTATTACACAATTGAAGTAGAATAAGACATTATTAAAAACAATTTGAATAGTCATTGAAATAATCAGTCATTATCTCATACTTGTTGCTAATGACTACATTCGTAGAGTCATTCGTATAATCAGTCATTATCTCACACTTATTGCTAATGAGGGCATATATGGGAGGGAGATCATATGGAATTATGTGTCATAAAGGGAATAAAACATACTTGGTTCTATTCAGGGAAACGTACTACCTTTTGGTCCTATATGGAGCAAATTTTTCATTTCTTAGAGTATAAAAGCCTGAGCTTTTGGTTGATTTGGTTCTTGGCCATGATATCAAAGCATGGTTGACGTAGAGGTCAGAAATTCGAATTTCACCATCTTCCACTTCATTGCAGGGAGTTTGTGAACAGTGTATGGTGCATAAAGATACTGTCGCCTCAAGAGGTGCAGCAGATGGGGAAGCATGGCCTAGAGCTTCTAAGCTCCATCCCCATGTCTCGGATGTCAAACGGGAGCTGTGATGACTTTGGGACCTCACCGGAGTCGAGGAAGATGATTAGTGGCATGGCATCTGTTGGTTCTCTTGATTATTGAAAACCCTATTGTTGTTTGATTAGTTGTGTAGCATTTCTTTACTCATTGCTTAATCATTTGTTAGAGGAAATGCCCTATTAAGTTGAGTTGCTCTAGTCTTTGATACAATTCTGTAGTTCTCAAGACATTTTGTGTTTTGCATTCCAAGGAATAGACAAAGAGATGTGTATATGGGGTAATTAGAGCTGTTGTTGGGTAAATGTTAGTGTGGGCTCTTTTTTGTTACTTTTCTTGCTTCTTTCGTTCTTTTACACTATCGTATTATTGTTTTTACCATTTACCGAGGATACTCTCGCAACCGACATTCCTACCCTTTGAGGTTCGAGGTAAGGCTCACAGACATCTTACCACCCGCCATGTCATTTTCTACTTCTATATACCCCATACATTCATATTTATCTGGTCATTATGATTTTCGTGAAACTTTAAGAGTTGAATGAATGTGGACTAACATCGTGTCTACATTCATTCAATGACTGATGTATCACAAAAGTTATAATGGATACTAACAGAACGAAAAAATTTGAAATTATTAGGATTGACACTTTAAGGATAGGAAACCTTTGGGGGGGGGGGGGGTAGGTTGCAATGTGCATACATTGATGGTGATAATTGGGGTTTGGGGAAGAGAACAGATGTGGGGACTTAATGGCTGTGAGAAGTGGATGAAAAATGTGAGAAATGCAAAGAATCATCCCTACAATAATAATGATCTCAGTAAAGCTAAGGGTGGTGTGGGTATTCCAACAACTATAAGTGGGGCTATATATGTTTGCAAGTACATTTTTTTCCCCTTCATAAAGGCTGTATTTGGGTCTTCACATATGCCCTACCCTACATGTCTTTAGTTTTTTTGGAAATACCTCAGTCAATACTCCAAGGTTTGGACTGCTTTACCTAATACTCCCTCCGTCCACCTAAGATCTTCCCATTACGCGTTACGAGGCTTGACCGACTTTATTTTTAATTCAATTTAATTGATTATAGGAATAAAATTTTAAAATAAAATTTAAATAGTAATAAACTACATGAAAAGTTTTACAAAACTAGAGATGACAAGACTATATTATTTTACGAAATGACTAGTAAAAATGAGCAAACAAAGTGAGTGAAGTTTGACCCTGTGAATAGTAACTGGGAAGATCTATGGTGGACAGAGGGAGTATGGATTAAGCTATCTGTACCCCAACATTTATACCCCGTAAGTTTGCACCAACATTTTGTGTTGGTGTAAAACTAATTTTTGTTAACGCACCAACATTTGTGTTCGTGTAAAATTTTGTTAACACACCAACATTTGTGTCGGTGTAAACCATCAAAATGTTTGTGCAAAACTGTGGTGTACAAGTGGGGTACATTTTTTGGTGTAAGTGTAGCATGGTCCTTACCTTAATAATTCTAGCCATTGAATTGCCCTTCACTGGTCTCAACTTGAGTTTTCTGCAAATTACTGGTTTGACATTTCAAACATCTGAAAAAACAAAATTGTGAAGAAATTAGTTATTGTATGTTATCTCATTCCCAACATGTAATTATCAGAACATAACAACATAAACTACTTAATCCAACACTAATAAATCAACTAAAAATAGTTTGAGAATATATACGGTACCGCCGGTTGTACGTAAAATTAAGTACACTTGGTGAATATTCATTTTGAATAAATAAAATGTTCGTTTTCAACCATAGTGTTCATTCCGACTGCTCGGTACAGTGTTCATTCTAAAACAATGTAGTGTTTATTCGGAAATATTTTTTAGTCATTTCCATGGAAGAAATTTGCAGACCTCATCAATCTTTTAAATCCTCCTCCTCATCATAATCATCATCTTCCACCTCTTCATAGCTGCTTCCGGCATGTTCTCTGGGTCCAACTTTCACGATTTCGAGCGTTCCGGCGATCGCGATTCCGGCGGGTGCGGAGATCGCGATCGGCTTTCGCGATTTCGTTGGGGCCATAAATGTTATAAAAAATTGACTTTTGGAATTCAATTATATTGAATTTGTATTATAAAATCAATATATTTTTTTCACAATTTTTAATTGAAAAGAGTCACTATTTGATAAAAAATCAAAACGTGAACTGTTTTTGAGAGTGGAAGAAGTATATTATATCACATATGCATCTTTCAAAACTTTTGTCCACATTATTTTTTCATTTGTATATTGATTTAGACAAACTAAATAAAGATATGTCCTTCTCTAATGATATATCGTTATTTAATTAATCCATTTTACACTTTTTATTTTTTTAATTAAAATTCTATCATTATTATTCTTATTATTGTTATTTTATTCAATAAGTATTAATTTTGTAAAAAAAAAGTCATTTTCTAAGTATTGCACCTATATACATTTTATCATTTTAATATGTAGTATTTTTTTTTCTTATATTTTTTAAATAAGAATTATTAATATTTCAAAAAAAGTGTTGTGAATTTTTAAATTATTCATCATTTTGTTTTTTGTTATTTTTCAATATTTTAACCAGTGTTTGAAACTTCACCCAAGCAGCAAAAAAAACACAAAAAAAACTATTAAAATTAAAAATATACATCTATTTAAAAAAAGATACCGAGTATATCTTACAAATCCAAATTTTATAGGGGTAATAGCATTGGTGCACCCTGCAGTTTACAAAAGGAGCGCCAAAACTTTCTCTATTTTCAAAAGTTATTTGTAAAATCTCTGTACTTTTTTAAATTGTGCACAGACGCCCCCACTTGCCTATTTTTATAAATAAAATGACATTAATGCCCTTTGTTTTTCTCTATCTTCAAGTTTTACTCTTTCATTTGCATTTTTATTATACAAATAAATAGAGTAAAATATACACCCTCTTTAAAAAAAATTCATTTAATTATTTTTCAATAAAATATATTTATTGAAAATTTTCATTTGTATAATAAAAGAAAATAAAACATAAAAAATTCAAGATAGAGGAAAAGTAAGGGCATAAATGTCATTTTTTCCTTTAAAAATAGATAAGGGGAACATATGTGCTCTATTTAGAAACCATAAGAACTTTAAAAATGACTTTTAAAAATAAAGAAGGTTTTGACGCCCTTTTTGTAAACCACGGGGGCACTCATGCTATTAGCCCAAAATTCATATAAGGCATGCTCCATATTAAAATTTTATTAAATAAATAAATAATACTTTTTACAAAGCAATAGAATATCACAACTTTAAAATGTATATGAGCCCGTGCAAATTAGGTGATTAATAATGTTTTCTATATACTCTATATATTCAGTTGATTAAATAAATAATACTTTTAATTTATAAGCAGCTGATGACATGTTTTCGCGTGTTTATAAGCTGGCTTTTAAGCTGCGTATAAGCCAGAAAAATGAGTAGTTCTTAGCAATTTATTTTTAAACCAATTTTTCTGTTTCTCTATTTTGACCAGATTATTTACAAAACATGTCTCTCACCATTTATGAATGTTTCCAAGTGATTTGTCCATCTTTTAAGTCATTTTAGTGGATTAAAGAGTATTTGGCGTAGCTTATAAATTAAAATCTACTTATCAGTAATAAGTTACTCCGTAATAAGTACTAGTACAGAGAAACATCATCTTAATATCGTGCAGGGCTGCCCGCGGACTACCAAGCCCTCACCACTTTCGGGCCTCTATAAAAATACGGGCTGGGTCCAACCAAAAACTAAAACTCAAACTCAAGCATTCATTATTCCAGACAGACCTTTATGGGTCGGTCCGAATAACCAGGCCCATGAATTAGTCTAGTAGGATTAATGATAGGACTCTCGGAGAGGAAAGAAATACTTTCTCCCCACAAATTTTAAATATATTTAAAATAGTACCACAGTTCTTTAATCTGAATTAAATATTTGTGTTTTTTTTTTTTTTGCATCTGAAATTAATCCTCACAATTTTCATATAATGTGGTGAATAAAAATACCCTCCATTTCATTAAAAAATTCTAACAGCTCACCTAGTTTTACTTTTTTGTAATGGTATTTTAGACAATTACACCCTATAGTCAAATAGTCATTTGCTTTTTAAAATTAGAAAAGTCAAAAAAAAAATTAAACTCGGACGGAGGACGTATTGGTTATGCTCCCATAAAAGCTAGGAAATGCCCTCAATAAAAAAATTAAATTAAAAATCAAATATTTTTTATAAAATAAGAGAACTTAAAAGTGAAATATTTAAAATTAAAAAGAACATATTTTGAAAATAAAAATTATCAAGAGGGTAACATTCTAGGGAGTATTTATTTCATTAATTATCGTATGCTTTGTTGAGTTAAAATTTACTCTTTTATAATCTCACATTGTTTTTCTTTTTCTTTTTTTTAGAGGGGGAGGGAATCAGAATTTGGCATTGGCCAAGACGATTAAAAAAAAGAAAATGATTAGTTTTTTGGGAGTATGAAGAAAATGACGACTCCACTAGGTTGGAGATAATTAGGATGGGCAGCGTTTAGCATTAGCGTTTGTAAATCTGCACTGTTACTTTCATGATTATATTTCAAAATATACGTTGTTGACCCTCATGATTCTAATATTTCTAAGTCAATGCTCCAATGCTCATCTGGACAAAAATATCTTTCAAACATTAACTGAATAACTCTGCTGCTTCTTATAGTTTGAAAATGGCGACACACTCTCTCTCCTATTTTCTTTATTGTTTTTCTTTTTTTCATTTTTTCATAAAGAGAAGAAAAATATTTGTGTTTGAAACAATGAAAAGTTAATTTTTAAAACTATATTTTAAAAAATAAAAAGTATTTCTGTTTAAAATAAAAAAAATAACAGATACGTCATATGTCAGATTAAATTTTTTCATTTTTTGTCTAAAATGATTTTTTTTAGTATGTTGAGACCAAAAGAATATTGATTAATAACATTTAACTTTTCTTTTTCTTTCTTTTCTATTCTTTTTTCTTTTATTTTAATTTTGACTAAAATAAAAGAAATAATATAAAATTAATGAGCAGAAACGAGAAATAAGCTTTAGTGTAAAAAGAGAATTTTATTGATTTTTGTATCATTAAAATGAAGCAATAAAGAGCTCTTTATACTAAAAATGAAAATATTTAATTTGAGACAAATGAAGTGTACGTTATTTATTAAATTGATATTTTATTGTAAACACAGAAAATTTGATTGTTAGAACATTATAAAAAATTATTTTAAAAAAATTGAAAAATATGAAAAATACAATAGAAAAGAAAACTATTAAAAAAGAAATGTGGCCTTAGTGCCCGTTCCAAAACCATACGTGGTTACGAAACTATTAACCTAATATTTAAAGAATATTTTAATCTAGGTGAATATTAGCATAGTAATATCTGAACAACGAGGGACATCAGCATAAGTGTTGAAACTATGAAAGGTAATTGTGCATATTTATCAAACCATATGAAGTATTGGTACAAAAAAATCAAACAAAAGTGAAGGCGCAAATAGCTCGGTCATGGACCCTCGTGCATGCTCAAAAAGAGTACGGAGTAGATAGTTTTAGTTGGGCTTTATAATTGACTAAGTTGGGCTATATTCATTTGAGCAGTTAATAACTGAGCCCGCTATTTTCGGGGCCAAACCCCTGGCAATCGGATCAATTAAATCGGATTCTGGTTTGAATTTTTTCGATTTGAATATCTTACAATTGTATGTTATAATCGGTTCATTTGGGATCACTCCGATTTAATTTTTGTTCGGATATAATCAGATTCCATATATTTTGGAACTTTTGTTCGGTTATATATCAGTTTCGACAGATTTCAGTTTCTGATATATTTTAATTTGGATATATTTCGATTTTGGATATATTGCAGTCGGATATATTTTGGTTTGAATATATTTCGAAGTCCGATATATTTTAGAAGATAAATGTATCCGACTAAGGTGTTTTGGTTTGTTTGAAATAACTTTAGTTTGAAAGTGATTTTTTGAAGATAAATGTTATGATGAAACTAAGGTAATAGCTTGAAGAATTTTGTAAGAATTTTTAATGTGAGAAAGCCTACCAAAAGTGCCCTCCAAAAATAGCTTGAATCCATTTTTAGAAATTCCACATGCAACCATCTAAATATCTAATCACATTAGCTTAAACTTGTTAGTGCGTAATTAACAAGCGGGGAGTGCCAAATGACAATTAACTTCAGTGCCTGCCAGTTAATCTAAGCTTGTTTTGTTCTTTTGTGTGAATTTAAATGTCATTTTTATTAATTTTAAAAATTAATATTTACGTGCAAAAAACTAACAAAAAAAGATAAATCTCGCATGCACGTGTGAGAGCACACAACCTTATCGGGATCTACAACCTCAAATTTGATCTTTTTGTTGAGTCATTTTCTTAACATAATACTCAAGTCTTGTTGCTCTGGAGGTCACGAGAACAAATTTTACAATCAATATAGTCTTCAAAAATAAATAGTCGTCTACAACGACTGCCGAGCGATCGTGTGTTAGACTATAAAAATATTTTAAAACTTGCAATTACAAAGTTGAGCTATTGATTAGATCACTTCTTTAATTAGTCTATTTTTTTCAATTTTTTCTAAGTCCAAGCAGCAATTTAAAAGTTCGATATGATGAGTTATTCAACTGGGAGGAGTTGGAGGGATTCCCATGACATTGGAACCACATGTCATGGGATGACTTGGGGCCGCTACGGTGATTCGTTCGTAAAATTGACGGTTTCTACCTCCCTTAACCCACTACCCCGCCCCGGCCCTAATTGAACACACGCCCACACCCACCTTCATTTACACCTTTCAAGTTTATTTGACTTTGGAGTCAAAATTTGATCCAGAAATATTTCTTCCATGCATATTTACCTATATTTAATTGACTATTAATCTTCCTTCCATCCATCATCAAACTTATTAATATTGGAAAAAACTGATTCTAGTCAAGGAATATAAATTCAAAAATATGCCTAGAAAGAATAACTACACAGTATCATGGAATATATATATCAACAGTTAATGAGTATCTACTCACAGTAAAAAAGTTCATGAATACGAAGTATGAACATATTCTTTTGGTTCCAAAATGAATAACATATTGCACTATTCTAAATTAACAGAAACTTTAGCTAATTTATTCAAAATTATTTGCTAGTTTTATTTTTTAATATCAAACTTTAAATAAAGATTATTAAGAAAGACTTCAAAATCGTTCATTTCTTCTTGCATAAAATGCTAAACGTTTTGACACGAAAAAATGTATTGTGTCCAAATTCATTTACTTTTCACGTTCTCCTTTAAAAAAATTACACTCTTCACTATTCAAAAGTTGTGGAAATTTTTAAATTTATTTACTTATGCATCTTGATTGAATATTTAATAAAATAAAATATTCTTATTACCTCTTGTCTTGTAGAGTTTTTGACATAGTTTTTAAATACGTAAGTTTTATTTTAAAATTTTTATCAATCTTTAAATAAAATGAATTTTAAAAATATAAATTATTTTGGGACGGAAGAAATAATTTATCAAAAAAGTAATAATGAATATTCATTATTAAAAAAAGGATGAGCCCCATCCCCGAGCGTCCCTCAGATCCTTCCGGACGATCACTGAGAGAGTGTAAATTGGACTTTAATCACAGATTGATGGTACGGAGTGGAGCCAGTACCCGGTACTTGTAAAGACTCTATTGCCAGGATGCCCAAGAATCTGTCTCGAGCCTTACCCCCTTAGCACTCATTGCTTTTGTCGACTACGCAACGCCCACCGACATGAATAATTCATTATTAAAAAAAGGATGAGCCCCACCCCCGAGAACTCCCTCGGACAGGTTCAACGATCAATGAGATGAGGTAAATTAAATTTTGATCACAAGGTGATAGAGAGTGAAGCCTACACCTGGTACTTGCAGATGCAGTATGCATGAATAATTCATTATATGAAAAAGGATGAGCCCCATCCCTGAGGCCCCCCTAAAACTCGGCCGGACGGCCACTTAGAGGATGTAAATTAGACTTTGATCGCAGATTGGTGGCAAAGAGTGAAATCTGTTCCCGATACTTGCAGATGCCCTACGCTTAGCACAGTTGCCTCCTAACACAGTCAACTGCTTTGTCACTTCTTGCCTTGTCAACTGTGCAACGCTCGTCGACTTGAATAATTCATTATAAACACTTCAAGTGAGGGTCATCTTAGAATAGCAGACAACCCCCACACGCGGGAGGGGTGAATTTTTTGTTCTTTTTGTTGCTTGGCACGTGAGGTATATCGTTCCCCCCATTGTTCTGTCTGCTGCAGTTTTTTTTTAGGAAAAGAAAATCACCAAAAAATTTTAAGTACGGAATGTTCTCTCGGCCGGAGATATAGGGTGGGGGGCAGGGCAGTTCTGTACATTGAAAATCTGGAGAAACAAAAAAAATGTTGTTAAACAACAAAAATAATAATGTAGGCCTATAAAAAGTTTATTTTGACACATTGAACTATATTATAACCATAGTTTTCAATTCCTCTAAAAAAAACATAGTTTTCTAAATCAAAATCATTATCAAATAACCATTGAAAATACAGAAATGAATAAATTTATCGTGATTTCTGAATTGTGCAATGTTCAATCGAGTCTGTATGTTTATACATAAATACACTTTATAAATAAATGGTATCGAGTATTTCAAAAATAATTTCAAGATTGTTTCAAAAAAAATAAAATTCAAGATAAATCATATGATATTAAATTTACATCATTATTCAATTTTTTTTCAAATTATGTGGCCAAATTTTAAATTTTGACTGCAAAAAAAACAAATGATAATCTTTCTTAAAGGGCGATGGGAGTAGATTTTTTTAAGAACATTGTGATCAAATTAGGTTTGATTAGCACTCAAAAGAATTTTGGTTTGATTAAATTAAATTTCGTTCCAATAAATTGTTCTTCACACTCCCTCCGTCCTGCATAGATTTCCCATTACGTGTTACGATATTTGACCAATTTTATTTTTAATTCAATTTAGTTGATTGTATGTGTAAAATTTAAAAATAAATCATATATAGTAAAAGATTACATTAAAAATTCTATAAAACAAGAGACGACAATATTATTTTTTTATGAAATGAATAATAAATACATGCAAATAAAATGAGTTAAATTTAACCCTTTAATATTGTCTAGGAGATCTATGTGACTAGATACTCCCTCCGTCCCTATAAGATTGTCACAGTTTGACTTTTTTGGTCAAACTGTGACATTCTTTGACCATAAATTAAATATAATTTAAAATAATAAAATATTATAATTATTTGATATCTTAAAACTATACTCATGGTAAAAGAGTGCCAAAATTTGACAAAAAATCAAACTATGAAAATCTTTTAGAGACGCAGGGAGTATGACCAGAGGCGGATTCAGGATTTTACGGCCATGGGTTCCCCTACCCGGCTACCTCCCATTCTCATGTCAAACTACTTCATAAGTCTTACGAAATAACATTTAACAATAAATTAAACAGGAGTGGATTGAGTATTTTCTTGAATAACTAAAGATAGAGTATTTACTTGAGACACCGGAGCACTAACATTGTTACCAATTCCACTCGACTCCGAATATTTGAATTTGGCTAGCTTTTTGAAGTACTTTTGCAATTTAAATTCTATAAATTAGACATAAAATAATTCAATAATACTTATCACTTGCAATCCTAAATTAATTTTTTATTGAAGAAAAATCTTTGATTCTTTAATGTATAAATTATTATATATTACTAAATACTAATCATACATTCATATATCAAACTTCAAAGTTCAAACTATCATAAAAAATAAAAAATTAATTTTAGTAAAATACAGAATTTAATTTTAGTAAAAAAATTAATTTTACCGTTGAGTCGTTGACGGGAGTGACGGAGTCCGGAGAGTGACTGCTTGAAGTGCTGCCGATGGGAAGAAGATGACGCAGGCTGCCCGTCGCTGGCGGCCTAGAGGACGGCGGCTGGTCGGCGGTCGCAGGGTCTCGCAGAAGTCAGAACGGCAGAAGCTAGGGAGTTAGGGTTCCAAAATCAAAATTAAGAGTGTAAAATAAAGAATTGGGGAACTGGAGAAGAAAGGATAAATTTACAGACAAAAGGGGAAGGGAAAACTACGTCGTTTTGAAGCTAATTACGAAAAAATTGACTCCAAAAAACGAAAAAATGACTCCACAAACCACTAGGCTGGGCGTCCAACCTACGTCCAGGCGAGAAAGGATTTGGCGCATCAGAAACTCTTCCGCTGAACTAAAGACGCTTCTGTTCAATACTTGACAAGCTTGTTTTATATATTAACATCTATATATACCCAATACTTATATGGACCTACCCCGGGGTCCGTGAGGTCCCGGGACCCCATGGGACTCAAGGTAGGTCCGCCTCTGAGTATGACCTTGTTTGGGAAGAGCGTTTTCAATTAGCGTTAGTGTTTTGGATAAAATTTAACAGTGTAGATTAATTCGAAAAACCCTAATGCTAAAGGCTACCGTCACATAGCTTTTTTAAAACGCTAACGCTAATCTCTAATACTGATGTCAAACGAGACCTATATTAATAAGTTGATAGTATTAGATACGATAATGGGCCTAAAAAATCTAAGAGACGTAAGGGCGTAGGCACAAATCACAAGAGAATATATACTCCCCTATTATTGCAAAGACTCGAATATTAGCCTAATGTGTAATGCAAATGATGATTGGTTTACAAATTACAATAATTAGTTATTTATGGTTATCAAGTACTCTTATCTAGTAGTCTCCCTTCGTTTCAATAAACCATTCATATTTTGACTTCTGATCAAAATAAAGAATGTATATTTATAGTTGATTTTCCAATTCTGTGGCTGCGCTTAATGTGATGAGTAAAAATTAGATGTAATGGGTGGATTATTAGTAAAAAAAATATGATCTGATTGATAGATAGATAAGAAAACGTAGAGGTAAAAGTAATTTTTTAATCGAAAGTTGAAGTGTTTTGGAGAAAAAGAAAAAAACGAAAGAGGGAGTAATAAATTCTATTTTCTCCTCGTTCGCCATACAAAAAATTCATGTTCATTTTAAGGTAAAGAATCCGGAGTACAAATGTCAAACACTTTTTTTTTTATTTTTATTTTTTTAAATTTTATAAGAGCTCCCATTTTATAAGGGTGAAAGGCCATTAAACTAGGTAAGGATTTGTTCTTTGAGAGTAGGGGGTCATGGCCCCATCTAAGTTTTGGGTGTAGAGTAAAAAGATTCCGCCCGATTTTGTGGCCACTAGATTCCAGTGGTTACAGAAGCCATTGCGCCCCTATAGACATCTGCAATGCTCCGTTCGTAAAATTGATAATTCTTACCCCGTGTAACCCCCTTGGTAAACCACCTCCTCCGCCGAGTCTTGATCCTAACTTATCCTCTCACCCACGTCAATTGTACCTCGCAATTTTAGTTGACTTTGAAGTCAAAAGTTTAGACTTTAAAGACAACTATACTTACTGGGTGTAATTGACGTAGGTGGTGATGAGTTGGGGTCGGGACTAGGCAGAGGAGTTTACCAAGGGGAAGGTAGGGGGGAGAAATCATCAATTTTATGAACGGGGTACCGTAGGAGGGCAGTGGCTTCCGTGGCCACTAGAACCCAGAGGCCACCTACGGAACCTAGCCAAAAAAGATTTTAGGCTTCATGTACATTGTTTCCCCAAACTCTTTAATATTATACTTTGATCGTTAATATCCATATTTATACATCGACATATTTTATTAAAAAATTTATATTTCGAACTATATCTCTTTAAAAATATATATATATTAAATCTATATCATAGTACAATGTATGTTTTTACATAAATTGGAATCAAAGTTTATAAACTTTGAACAAGAAAAGTCAAATCTAAAGAACATTTTCAGACGGAGGAAGTAATTGTTAAAAATAAAATAAAATTTCCCATTGACTATTAAAAAAAATTTACATTTAATAAATATCTAAAATAAAAATTATTACATTTTTTATCATTTCATATAGCTATTTTTTTTTAAAAAAAAATCCGAGAGTTGGTCCTTAATCCCAACGAATTCGAATAACGCTTTGACTATCTAAATTCGGGCATGAAAGGGAAAAAAATGATTTAGGAAAGGGGTAGTGTCAACGTGTAAGGGGAAAAGTAGGTGAGCTGGGGCCTGGGGGGGGGGGGGGGGGGTAAAATTCATGCACAATCAATTCATACAGCATGCATTGTCTCCTTAATAGCTAGCTCACTCAATCAGTGATTATCATTTGAAAATTACATCCATAATACTTACTCCGTCCTCAAATATTTGTCACACCTGTATTCTTGAGGTAAAATATCGAGCTTTTTTCTATTTATTTTATTTACGTATTGGTACAGAAATAAAAAATAAAATTTACATATAAAAAAACTACATGAAAAGTTCTTCGAAATAAGAGGTGTCAAGAATATTTTATTTTATCAAATACCCAATGAAAACGTAGAAATAAACAAAAGTTTCCGCGACTACTGAAAAAGCAAATATTTAGGGACTGAGGGAGTATATAATTATAAGTTATAACATGGACTTTTAGCATTGATATTTTAATTTTTTTTAATAGTTCATATTACTAGTGAAAATAATGACGCATAAAGACAATATAATACAGATTTTCGCATAACATTTTCTGATGCTAAAAGTAAAAGCCTGAAACAGTAGAATGACGCATACTTTATTCATATAGTCAAACTTTATATACTACGGAGTACTATTTTCGTTACTCATTTAATAATAATATAATACAGATTATATGAATAAGGTATTATTCTCAACCCTCAAAAACTTTCTCAACCCATCCCTTTTTTTTCCTCTCAAATCACTCATTCTAATCATCAATCTTTCTTCTCTTTCTTTTTTATTACCCAAAAAATTCAAAAAAAACACAAAAGCAAAGCCAAAAGGGGAAGTAGTGAAAGAGGAAAGAATACCTCTACATCCCTTCAAGAAAGAAATAGGGCATTGCCCGGATCCAAGAAAAAGACAAAGAATGTCAAGGATCTTCAGTCAAACAGGCACCTCCAGTAGCCTTAAATTATCTATTCTTCTTCGACGTCAGCAGCTACAAGCGCATGTCAACCTTCTCTCTTCTTCTTCGACGTCAGCAACTACCAGCCCACGTCAATCTTCTTTCTTCTTCATCGACATCAGCAGCTACCAGCGCACATCAATTTCTCTCTTCTCTAACGACGTTAGCAGCTACCAGTGCACGTCATACTTCTCTCTTCTCCAACGACGTCAGCAGCCACCGGCGCACGTCAGACTTGTCTCTTCTCCAACGACGTGAGCAGCCACCAGCGTACGTCAGACTTCTCTCTTCTCAAAGTTTCTAGTTTCCAGCTAGTGTCCAAGCTTCTTCTTTCTTCAGCCAGAGTTCAGCTTGAGGGGGGATGTTAGATAATAATACTAATATTACTTCTGGTAGTATTGGTTAAGGTAGTGTTTCATTATTAGTTAGCTTTCTAATCCTATTTGTAGTAGATGCATTTTAATTAGTCTCCATTCTCTATTCTTAATTGTGTTAGGAGTCTCTTCTATATATACTCTATCATGTATTTCATAATTCAAGGAGAGCAATATTATTATTCCAATATTTGAACATTACATAACATTTTTATTATATCATTTTAATTTTTTATGTGAGAAGTTTCACCAAAATGACATGCATTCAAAGTACACCAAAGAAGAATTCAACTAACAATGTTATTTCATATGGGTATAACAATTTGAACTTTATCTTTCTGTTACCTAAATTTTAGATTCCAAATTCTAGTTACCAAAGTTCGAATTTCAAATTCCAATATCTGGATTTTAGTTAAAATTTTAAAAAAATTCTAAATAGAACAAAAACATAGATTTTATATATTTTAAAAGAGTATTGCCCTGGTAATGTGCAACATGTAATTTGATGTTATGTCTGTACATTTCATAGTATTATTTGACATTATATAAGTTTTATTTTGGTATAAACATTGAAAATCCTAATTTGCTAGTTTAGTATATTCTACGTCCGTCCCATAAAACTTTTCCTGTTTTGACTTTTAAGATTAGAAACTCTAGAAATTTGACTAAGGTAAAACAACAACAATTGAAAAGTGTAGGGCTCGGAAAATGTCAAAATAGATAAGGAATAGAAGATAGTTGAGATATGTTCGCTTAGATTTAAGAAAAATAAAGGCAATCATATCCATTTAGATCAAATTGAAATGGTTTATGGGACAAGAAAGATGTGAAAGTTGAAAAGTTTGCGGGAAGAAGGAAGTAGAATTAAAAAATAAAAATTACATATTTAAAAATTACATCAAAAGATTTACAAAACTAATGGTGACATTAATATATTATTTTATCAAATGTCTAATGGAAATAGGAAAATAAAATGAATAAAATTTGACCATGTAAATAAACAAAATAATAAATATGATATTTAATTTGAGACGAAAGAAATATCTTTTTAGTAATTTAGTCGTAGTTATATCTTTCTCCCAAATTACTATTACGTCCAATATTTATACTACAATTATCCGGCTCAAGACTTTATATTTCAAATTTTAGACTTTAAACTCCAATTACTAATCTTCAAGAGTCAAACTTGATACTCTAATTAAAATTCAAGTAAATAATATACCCTAGAATCCTAGATAGGGCTTTACAACCAAAAAAATAGATGTATTGGACATTTGGACAAGATTAATAGGGTATACATGACTACCATTTTGTAATTTGATTTTACAAAATTTAACAGCCCAAAAAGATTTTTAAATATAAAATGTGGAAAGGAATGAAGAGAAATATATCAGAAGAACAAATTTTTTTGGGCGTTTCCTAGGGATTCAGTGTCATCCCTAGACCCAAAGTGATAAGAACAAATACTCCCTCCGTCCACAAATAAATTTTACATTGCGCGTTACTCCGTATGATATTTGACTAAAGTTATTTTCAAATCATTTTATATGAAAAATGGTGTAGAATTAAAAAATAAAAATTACATATTAAAAAACTATATCAAAAGATCTACAAAACTAGAGGTGATATGACTATATTATTTTATCAAATGGGTGACAAAAATAGGCCAACAAAGTGAATAAAGTTTGACTTTGTGAATAATGAACGTAAAGTTTATTTGTGGACGGAGGGAGTATCAAAAATCTAGGAAGGAATGAAGAACTTATAGCAACACATACACCTCCCATTCCATATTAACTCTTTAGTAAGGTACTCCCTCCGTTGCAAAATATTTACAACATTTACTTTTTTAGCAGTCGCGGGAACTTTTGTTTATTTCTACGTTTTATTGGTTATTTGATAAATAAAATATTCTTGACACCTCTTATTTCAAAGAACTTTTCATGTAGTTTTTTGATATGTAAATTTTATTTTTTATTTCTATACCAATATGTAAATAAAATGAATTGAAAAAACTTGATATTTATCTTGAAAATACAAGTGTGGCAAATATTTAGGGACGGAGGGAGTATTTTTTATACATTGAAAAATGAATGAATGTATTCTACATTCATTTATATTAGTGTATTAGGAATGCCTTATTAGAGAGTTAATATGGAATTAAAGGATTAATTTATCGCGAAACTCTAATTTGAAAAAAAATCACAAGTATTTTTCGACCAAACTAGCGAAAACACTAATCTTTATTGATATCGTGTTCGAACCGAACATTTATACAAATATGTTGTAAAAATAATAATGTTTTTATAATTCTTCATTTAAAAATAAATTGATTTGAAAAGTCAGTTCAAGTATAGATGAATTACAAATAATCTTTTATCTAAATAATCATTTATTTGAATTTTAATTTTTTGTATATTAATATAAAAAATTAACAGACATAATTGAAATACTATTTTGTTATTATTCGTTTGATTTTTTTGTTAAATACGAAGTATAAACTAAACTACGTTTTTAAGTATTTCTTGCATTTAATTATTAATTTTTCAATTGTTTATCTTTCTTTATTTGAATGTACTTTCGATTATTTAAAATAAAAAGTTTTGTAGATTTCAGAGTGTAAACTAATTACGTGTGTGTGTGTATGTGTGTGTGTGTGTGTGTGTGTGTGTATATATATATATATATATATATATATATATATATATATATATATATATATATATATATATATATATATATATATATATATATATATATATATATATATATATATATATTCAACACAATATTTACGGAAACTGGAATTGAACTATACCGAACCAATACTCTGGGATCGGGATCGGTACGATATAAAATCACATACCGAACCGAAATATTTGGTAAGGTATCAGTACGAACAAATACCGTACCACGCTCACCCCTACTTTTAGCAAGAGGGTGATTCTGGTATCGACGATAATCTTATTAAACATAAAATTCGTAAAATATTTGAACATTCTTAAAAATTTACTACATACTCCCTCTGTCCCGGAAAAAATTTCAACTTACCCATCTTACATGTCGCATAAAGTATTTCAATTCGGTCTAAGTGGACACAATTGCCCTTACTTTTTAAAATCCAATCGAACTTACTTCAATTACCTTCTATGCCCTATTCATTTTGACATTTCTCGAATCCTATCCGTTTTAATTGTTGTTGTTTGATCTTGATCACACTTCTACAGTATCTCCTCTTAAAAGTCAAACCAAAAAAATTTTCTGAGACAGAGAAAATTTATTTTTATTCTTGGATATATTTGGTACTAGCCAAAAAAACAACACACCTTTGGACAACATCATTATTTGGTGACCATTGAGCTAACTTATTTGACTTTATTTAAAACTTTAAAGATAATTAAAACAATTTTTTTTCTTTGAAAAAGGGAAATATGTTGTCATTAGATCGTTTGCTAGTGTCTTAACTGAAAAGTTTATAAAGCCACCTTACTGCGTGCGCCTGGATATATATATATCCATCAAACTCCGGGTACGCACCCCACCACCGGAGTTTTGAAACATCTCCGTTTAACGGCTAAATCCAGTCTCTTTCAGCCGGAGATACTCGCCGGGAAAATGGACGAGTCATGGAGGATGAGAACGGGAGTGGAAATACCTTCCACTACGGCGGCGAAAAACACTAGCTTCTCTCGCCGGCGATCGACGGAGGATCCCTCCCGCTGCCGGCGAACGACACCCGGCGACTCGGAAACTCCAGTTCTAGACCCAGAAGATTTCAGCGACGTGTTCGGAGGGCCTCCTCGGACTGTCATGCGCCGCCAATTTTCAGGGAATGGTTACCGGGAGTGTCTGCTGTACGAGGAGATTTTCCTGCCGCCGGAGAATGTTGTCCCGGCGAACTGTGGACGGAAATTGCCCGAATTCAAGATTCCTATGGATAAGTGCGGCCGGATGGATGACGAGGGCTTTTACAGCGACATATTCGGGTGGGAAGGAGAAGAAGACATGAGAAGATCGAGGACGAGGTCCTGGTCGAAATCCAAAGCAAGCTCGTCTTCCGTTTTGAGCTCGGAGAACGTCAGCCCACTCCGGCCGGCGATCGGAGAAGCCGATCCCGACGTTTCCTTCTTCTCTTCAAAGCTCAGGTTCAGCTAAAAATTCAATTCCAGATGAACATAATTTGTTTCAATTGCTTTTTTACCTAAACCTAATTTGTTTCAATTCCTTTTTTTTTTGCAATTTCTAGATGCGATTTACAGTTCTCCTTATAAAATTGAACCCTAAGGACATCATCTGTTTCTAGTGCCTTTTTAACCAACTAAATGAATAGATTTCTATGGTCATGTTGTGTTTGGAAAACTGTTTTGTGCTATCATATCTTATGTTATTGTTAGAATCTCACATCATAATATTGAAGTGAGGACAACTTCATTTAATATATGATGCCATGGTTTGTAGTTCCGAAGCAGTTAATCGATTGGATTCAATGTTTTAAACCTAAAACAACACGAGTTCTATTGCAATTACATGCGGAAATTTGAGTTTTCTTTTGATTTTAGGCCAATAAACGTGCCGTCCAGATGGAGCGCACGAAGATTGCCTGATGAATACCCAGGAGGACATCATGGAATGCCGGCATTTTCTTGTCACCCCACTCCTCAAGATACGGAAAATAAGCCCAACGAGAGCCTCCGTAACCCTCACTTTGGGTTCAGCAGGAGGAATTCGTCTCCCGAAACTATAAGTGTTGACCCCAACTCTTATAGAAGCCTCAAAATCTCCACGGATCACGATTTGGATCCCAATTCTCCATCTTCTGTCGGTTCTTCTATCGGTCAAGACCTAGAGCCTGGTCTAGCCAGCATAGTTCAAGATAAGGTTGTGAGCGATCACGTAGTAGTTTCAGAAGAAGAAGAAGAAGATGACGACGATGCTACAAGCTCATATGTTATTGAGATCAACGCGAGCAGTTTTAGAGAATCGAATAGTGAAGCGATTGGTGTAGATGAAGCAATTGCTTGGGCCAAAGAGAAGTTTCAGAAACACTGCTCCGAGCTACGGGGTCAAGGAGAGAAAGAGCATTCAGGTAGTAAATACTTCACTCTTGTATACAAAGGTTCTATTTGTTAGAGTATAAAACCGTTTTTGGGCTTACAACCAAAGGCTCGAGCTTTTGTTCAGTTGGTTCCTTCATACTATTCGAGCTGATTATTTTCTCCTTTTCAATTACTTCCCAATTCACAATTTTTTTTGTTTGTTTTTGCAGACATTACAAGCACACATCAGTCATCTGATGAGCGGATTGACGGGAATGAGTTTAAGCAAGCAAAAGTGGTAATTAACTTAGCTTCAATACTTGGCCTTCTACTGCACTTGAAAATCTACACTCTTTTTTAATTTCTTCGTCCGCAAACCACTTGTGTAGATTGAGAAAGTAGACAAGAGCGCAAAGGGAGAAGGAAGACAGAGTTTTGAGACTGATGTAAGCTTTCCTAATTTTGACTGTCTACTGGAAACATTCAATCTTCTGTGTTATAGTTGGAATCTAACGTTAATATGATGCAGATGGAAATGGAGTTAATAGATGAAAAGATACGGTTATGGTCAACCGGCAAGGAAGCTGACATCCGGTTGCTCCTCTCAACACTGCATCGTGTAAGTTCTCTTTTGGTTTTCATACCTATGAGATAACAGATATGGAGCATTTATGCTAACATCAATGTGAGGAGAATATTCGAAAATTTACAATATATGGAAATATCCTCTAGTAGTAAACATCATCATTCAAACAAAATAACATATTGATTACGATTTAGGAAAAAAACATATGTTCTGTGTTGTTTTTTTTGAAAATGAAGAATGACCCGCGTGGCCTTTTGCTTGTGGAATTCAGATTCTATGGTCTAACAGCGGTTGGCTTCCGGTTCATTTGGCTTACTTAATAGAAAGTTCCAGAGTGAGGAAGGCGTATCAGAAAGCTAGGCTTTGCCTGCACCCCGACAAGCTTCAACAAAGAGGCGCAACCGTTCTGCAAAAACACATAGCAGAAAAGGCCTTCTCAATCCTCCAGGTACCATTCAACTTGTCCATTTTTTTTTCACTAAAATTTGGAGAACAGAATAAGGGGGGTAGTCCCCATTTTGTAACCAAGAATGGGTATAGCTTAAAGACCACTCAAGTGACCATCCATGCCCATTATGGATTATTCCTTTCCTAGGCTTTTTATGTTGGCAACCAGGTTTCTTTATGATTCATTCATATTGTATTCTTTTGGACTGTCATTTCTCATTTTCTTGTTGTAATTGTTGAAATATAATAACCCACACCAAACAAACCAAGGAGTAGGTATGTTCCAATCTAGAGTAGGGTTCGGGTAGGTGGCTGGCTATTGCCGACGCAGACCTTATCCCTACCCCAAAGAGTAAAGAGACTGTTTCCGAGAGGACCCCGATAAACACTAATACGTAACGCGAGGAGTGCAAAAAAAAAACAAAACAAAACAAAAAACTTTACCATAAAAAAAAACTTAAAAAAATATATTATTAGATTAATGAACTTAATCTTTGATTCGAGACGGGTCACGTCATATAATACCTCTCTAACTTGTAGTGTTGATGATGGTGATAATATTGTTTGCAGGAAGCATGGGCCGTGTTCCTTTCACAAGATATCCGCCTTGGTTGAATGTGGCCTTAGGCCAAATAGTGTGTCGGCTATAGAAGCCAAATCCCATTGAGGTTTGATGCAGATTTGAATAATGACAAGGAGATGGCAATGGAAGAAACAATGGCAGGAAATTGCCAAACACTTGGGACACCAACCCTACAATGCACCTGAAATCTGATTATGTGTAGGGGGGGAGTCCTTCTCTAGGGCTGTCTGCCGGTTCAAGAGATCAAAGTCATGTACAATGCACCTCCTTTCATTTTGGGTGGATGCTTGTGTTTGTATTTAACTCTGTGTCATCATTGTTGTTGTTATAGAAGACAAGTTTTGAACTTTTGATAGTGATTTTTGTTTATTTTTTCTTTTTGAAAGCTTTGATAGGCTAGATTATTTCTGGTGTAAGTTTTGAGTGCTGTTATATGACACCTCTATGTTGTCTTATTGTTCATATACTTCATACTCCGTATTTAATTCACTTGGTGTAAATCTTTTTGTTCTTTCCTGTTCATATTTAATTTCTTGGTCAATTTTGACACCAGAGATGACAATATTTGTACATGATGTAATTGTATCATTCGCCCGTCACATTGAGTTCACACACAATTATATCTTGTATGCATATAAATTTATAGAGAGTTGTCATTTGTGTTTTCAAATTCGTGCCATTCTGACATTTTTGCCTTTCCTATATAGTGTGAACTTGATAAAAAGTACACGCGAAATATATAGATATTTTTATATATTTTTTATTGGCCTATTGTTGGATCTCTTTCATTTTACGAGACCCAATACATATAACCGTTACATGTATTAAGGTTTATAGAATGAATAAAGGACTTATAGACCACAAAAATTTTGCCTAACCTATCATAATTATATATGCAGGGCCGGCCCTAACATTTTATGGGCCTTATGTTGGCTTCTCTTACAATTATTTTTTAAAAAGAGCAATATCACTTGATAAATTAAAATAATTGAGTGTGGCGTATTAATATTGTATTACATATATTAACTTAAAATTGAAAGATCAAAACACCAAACTAATTATTTTTTTTACAGCAGCAGCCCCTGATGCCTACCCTAAGGCCGGCCCTATATATACGCTTCTAAGACATGTATTGGTCAAACGTTATTACTAAAATTAGTTTTTTTTAATGTGTTATATGCAAAGCATGGAAATAAACTGAATGGATATAGAAAATAAGACTCCAAGGGGGGCTGGGGGAGAGGGGCTTGGGGACAGGGGTTTAGAATGGATATAGAAAATAAGAATCGTCAATTCTACTATTTGATCATTAGAGGTGCCCAATTCAACTTCTGCCTCAATCTTACACTAAATAACTTGTGTAAGATTACCATCTCTCGTTAGATATTCATTATATAGTCATAACGACATAAAACGATATAATTTTGAAGATCTGATTTGTTCAGCTTGGTTTGGGTTTCTGAGTGAATTAAAACTGAAATATGACAACAAAGTTTAGTTTACATACAATTTTGGACTAAGCCTTCACAGATTTATTTTTGGACACTTTCTAAAAAGCCTTGTACAAACAAAGTAGGGTAACCATATGTATTTAGGTCATTCTTGTTCTTCACTCGCGATGTGGGATGTAGTTAGTACCTCTGCAAAAAGTGATATGATTTTGCTACTATATTAAATGAGTGACAAAATATCTCCGTCCCAAATTATTTGCCACATTTGTATTCACGAGGTAAAATATCAATTTTTTTCAATTCATTTTATTTACATATTGGTAAAGAAATAAAAAATAAAATTTACATATAAAAAAACTACATGAAAAGTTTTCGAAATAAGAGGTGTCAAAAATATTTTATTTTATCAAATAATCAATGAAAACGTCGAAATAAACAAAAGTTTCCGACACTACTGAAAAAGCAAATGTTGTGAATATTTAGGGACGGAGGGAGTATATAGGAAAAAAGTGGTTAAAGTCTGACAATTTGTTATAATCATTTTTTGTTTCTCTTGTTGAGTGTAATATCATCTCAACATCCTTTATTTCTCTTTCTTGCTCTTTTGTTTATCATTGTTGTAATATATTGTTGTTCATACCCTTGCTAGGAGGGTTGAGAATTATTTTGATGAGTTAATGATTTTTTTTCTTCAATTTTTATTATAACCATGCATAGTCCACAAATCCGTGGATTTCTCATCTCTCTTTTTTGAATGATATTGACTCTATTACAATAGCATTCAAAAAAAAGATGGGAAATCCACAAATATAGTACATCTTTTGGAAAGCTACAAGAATAAAACCAAAAGAAAATCCTAATTTATTAATAAATTACAAATTTTAAAAATTCCAACTACATTGATATTGTCTTCTAACCACCAAATTAAAACAAAATGATGCATATCAATATATCTCCAAAATCTTTCTTTAATAAAGTGGATATTTTTGTTTATCAAAAAAAGATAATAGGGATATTATTATTTTGTAACTATTCTTTTAAGTACTTACTAGTGGTTATCATTCGGCTACCGGGCTTGTGGTGATGACAAGCCCATCACATGGGGAAAAAGCCCATCACTGTTTATTTTATCCATATATCGATTTTAAACACAATCATTGCTTCGAATCCACCAAGCAGCGCCTTGCCAATTTTTTTTTTAAATTGGAAAAATTCGCTTCGGATATTTTTTAATTTGTTCCAATTTCTTTTAATTCGTTTTAGTGTTTTTTACGAATTTTTTTATTTTTCCTAGTTTCTTCTAGGTGTTTTTAATTTTTTCCAGCTTCTTCACACTCGTTTCAGTTTCTTCAAAAATGTCTTTAGAATTTTATTTAGGTACATTTTTATATTATTCTCATTACAATTATTATTATTATTATTACTATTACTATTATTATTATTATTATTGTTGTTGTTGTTATCATCATCATTATTATTAGTATTATTGATATTTTTATCCTTAATATTATTACTATTATTATAGGTAGAAGTATTACTATTATTCTAATCTTTTTTATTATCAATATTAGTATTGTTTTTGTTGTTATTGTTAATAATATTAATAGTATTATTATTATTGTAATTATTATTAGTTTAATAATAATAATAATAATTACTACTACTATTATTGTCATTGTTAGGCATATATGGCAAGAAGTGTAGTTATGGTAGAATTGTTATTTATGTTAGTTTCCATATTTGGTGAATCCTAATTCATGTAGGGATTCTCACCTATGTAAACACCCATGTATACAATTATTCAGTTGAGTTGGATTACTAAATCAACATGGTATCGGAGCACAAAGATCCTAACCTCTCTCTTCCTTTCCTGCGCTAATCACCGAAAAAAAATCGGCAGATCCGATCTCTCCACTGTCGATCACGCCGTGCACAGCCATGGCTTCTACCTCGTCTGATCCTATGGATTGTCTTCCTACGGGGCTCAAGTTGTTTGTCCGGAATCTCCAATCCCTAACCCCGGTCAAGCTTGATGACACCAATTATCCCTCTTGGTCGGCTACCGTCCGTGCCAATCTCCTCGCTTATCGTCTTCTCGGCTACGTGGATGGGTCTGAATCGTCTCCTCCGTCTTTTGTCCTTGATGAAAAGGCTGCGGCACCCGGCAAGGATCAACCGCCGGTCATGAAACCAAATCCGGCCTATGAATCCTGGAATATTATTGATGCTCAGATTCGGGCCTGTCTCCTTGCTATTGTCTCACCCACGGTTCAAACACATATTCATGCTCTTCCCACCTCGGCTGCAATCTGGAATCATCTAGAACAACGGTACAATTCTCTTTCCCGAACTCATATTTTTCAACTGAAGGAGCGATTACATGGTGTTACAAAAGGGACCGATTCGATGCAATCTTATTTGGACACTGTTCTCACGATTGTGTCGTCTCTCAAACTGGCTCATGAAGAAATTTCTGAACAAGATGTTATTCTCTGTGTTCTTCGTGGTCTACCGGCTGACTATGCCTCCCTCAAGCAAAATATTCGCACCAATATTGCCACTGTCACGTTTAATCAGGTCTCCTCTTGGTTGCTGTCCGAAGAATTGAACTTATCTTATGAGAAGAAGTTATCTCTGGGTGACTCCAGCTCTACTTCGTCTGTTGACATTCATAATGCTCTTTTCACTAATTCCGGACGAGGCAATGGTAGAGGTCGTGGCCGAGGACCACCGCGAGGCCGAGGAGGGCCTTATTGCGGCAGTCAACCCGGCGGCAGAGGAGGACGGCAGCCGCAGTACCGTGACGACACCCGCGGCAGAGGAGGTGGCCGAGGGGTGTCCGTTACCTGCCAGTTGTGTGGGAAACCTGGCCATGCGGTCTGGAATTGTTGGCACCGCTACGACGAATCATACACTGGTCCACCGCAGGCATATTATACAAATCAATCCGCTGAGTCTGGTTCGAACTGGCACCTGGACACTGGCGCAAACACTCATGTGACGTCTGATCTATCTCGGCTGAATTCTATGTCACCATATCATGGCACCAACTCCATCACAACTGCGGGAGGTAACACCTATCCTATTGATCATATAGGCTCAGGTATATTAACCACACCCCATCATAATTTTCACCTATCCAATCTCCTTCATTCTCCTCACATTAATTCCCATCTCCTTTCTGTTCACCAATTTACTAAAGATAATAACTGCTCTCTTCTTTTTACCTCTAAGGATTTTACGATTCGGGACAACCTAACCAATCAAGTCCTTTTCAAGGGCCCTTGTGAGCGTGGCCTGTACTCCATACCGGCATCCAGTCCCTCTCTGGTGGTCAACTCCGTCAAAGTCACTCCGTATCAATGGCATTGCCGTCTTGGTCATCCCTCAGTTCAAGTTACTGAGTCCTTATTGTCTCAATTGGGGTTTAAATTTCAACATCTTGATCATTGTAATTCATGTTCTCTTGCTAAGTCCCATAAACTCCCCTTCCCAGTGTCAGAAACTAAAACATCTGCTCCGTTTGAACTTATTCATTCTGATGTATGGGGACCTACTTCTGTACCCTCTTTTGGGGGATATCATTTTTATATTAATTTTATTGATGATTATACTAAATTCTGTTGGTTGTACCCTCTTAAAAATAAATCTGATGCGTTTGATGCTTTTCAAAGTTTTCAATCCATGGTTCGTACTCAGTTCAATGCGCACCTTAAACTCTTTCGCACAGATAATGGGCAGGAATATGTCAATAAAAAGTTTGGGCTGTTTTTACAAAACTTGGGGATTCTTCACCAAAAATCCTGTCCATATACTCCTGAACAAAATGGTGTCGCTGAAAGAAAGCATCGTCACTTGGTCGAAACTCTTGTCACACTTCTTTGCACCGCCAATCTCCCGGCTAAATTTTGGGTCGAGGCGTTGGCTACTGCCAATTTCCTGATAAATCGCATGCCAAAAAGGTCTCTTAATCACCAATCTCCTTTTGAGTCTCTGTTTCAAAAAGTCCCAGACTATAGTCTTCTCCGAGTCTTTGGCTGCTTAGCCTACCCGTGTCTACGCCACGAAATCACAAATAAGTTCCAGCCTCGGTCCAAACCGTGTGTCTTTCTTGGGTACGATTCCTCCTCCAAGGGGTATCGCTGTTTTGATATTACCTCCGGTCGCATATACATATCTCGTCATGTTCAGTTCCAAGAAAGTCAATTTCCATACTCCACAGTCTCTTCCCAGACAGAGTCTCAAGTTCCTTCTCCGTCATTCCTTGGTGTCCTTCCCATTTTCCCTCTAGCGTCGCCGGGTACTCCGCCACATGCTCACAGGGCTACACCAGAACATCCAACGCCCAACCTATTCCCCACCCGAAACCCGCCGATCCCACCCCTTACCCACACCCAGCCCAGCCCACCCCTTACAGGTTATTTGATATATCTTGGGCATAATTTAATCTCTTGGAGTACGGAAAAACAGAGTCGTGTCTCTCGCTCATCCACCGAGGCCGAGTACAGGGCCCTCTCGGCCGCAGCAGCAGAGGTGATGTGGATCACCTATTTGTTTGATATTTTGCAGATTAAGCTACCTCCTCCACACCTACTCTGCGACAACCAATCCACCATCTGCCTAACCAAGAATCCAGTGTTCCATAAACGCATGAAGCATGTCGGCACCGACTGTCACTTTGTACGCGAACAGGTAATTGCCGAAAAAATGACAGTCTCCTATGTTCCTTCCAGTGAGCAGTTAGCGGATCTTCTCACAAAGGCTCTCTCTTCACCACGCTACTCCACACTGGTTGCCAAGCTTCCTCTCGTTTCACGACGTTCAGCTTGAGGGGGGATGTTAGGCATATATGGCAAGAAGTGTAGTTATGGTAGAATTGTTATTTATGTTAGTTTCCATATTTGGTGAATCCTAATTCATGTAGGGATTCTCACCTATATAAACACCCATGTATACAATTATTCAGTTGAGTTGGATTACTAAATCAACAGTCATTATCATCATCACCATTGTAATTTGATAAAATAAAAAACTGGACAAATATCAAAATTTATATAATGCCCCAAACCGAATGTTAGTTACTACTACATGCTCAATATAAAATATTAAAATGTTAAATAAATTTATTTATTATACCTCCCATAACTGTGTTTCTTTGTTAATCGAGATGATGTTAGGTTACTTATGTTAATTTTCTATTTAATTAAAACTAATAGAAAAAATGCTCCTTTCCATATTTTTGTGGAAAGCAAAATAAGAAATAAAAATGTGCACTATTGATACTGATTTAAAGAATTTAACAAAAAGTAATAATAAGTATGAGTCAAAAAGTATTACTATACTTGTGATTTGAAATAAAAGTAGTTTAACATATGAAAAAATAAAAAGAGATAATTAAAATAAATGAACTATAAAATATATTAATAAAAATATAAATTTCAAAAATATAATGCTTATTTCAATATTTTTTTAATATTTTTCTAACATATTCCAACTTCTTCTGGTTTGTTGCAAGTGAAATTTGCACTAAATAGAACTAAAATATAATGACTTTTTTAATATAGGACTTAAACTTTTTTATTCTCTAAATAGGACTTAATAATGACTTAGTAGAAGGAATAATGTCTAGTAATGATGAACATTTAGTTGAATAATGACTACTTGATAATGACCAAGGTCCTACACTGAGAAATAAAAACATATGGTCCTATATTGGAAAAGTCATTATGTTTTAATCCTATTTAGGTAAATTTCTCTTGTTGCAAATCTTTTCAGATGATTTAACTTCTTTCAGTTTCTTCCAATATCCAACTCTGAAATTCAAACTCTAAGGAACATGCTCTAAATTAGTTTACTAACGACATGTTTGGAATCTAGAATTTAGATATCAAATCCGGATTTGCCTCGAATTCCATGTTTGAAAAATTTTAAAATTTTGGATTTAAATTTGAGGCAAATTCCTCTAATTCGTTACAAAGCTCAATTTTAAATTCATATGTCTCCCTTTGTTATTTAGAAGTCAAGTACGGAGTACTAAAATTTTTGTTTTGAAATGCAAAAATTGAAATAAAATACCAGTTCTTAAAAACTGCTTAGGCGAAATAAAATAAGTTAATTGGATATTTGGTTAATCTTATTCGGATTGTAGTTCAATAATATTATGACCCCTCTTCTAAGTTCTATCTTTATCTTGAATCCATTCCACACATTCTATAGAGTCACGTTGGATTGATAACTTGTGTGTGCCTTTCTTCCACGGCCATATAAGGGCTTTAAAAACATGTTCTATTTAACTTATTCTTATTGGATTTAGTTAATATCAGATTCGATCAGGTCAAGTGAGATTAGAAACAGTTTTAGGTATAACTACATTTAAGAAAGGTCAGACAATATCAAAATTTATTTCAATTAGATCAGAATTATCCAGATCAAGTGAAGAACAAACCTTAAGTAATCCCAACATTCGAAACTGGTAGGGTAGCTAACGGTATGAGACCCCACAAAAACTTTTACCCCGTTCTTTGTAAGTTTGTGGGGGCGCAGCGGAAATCACCAATTGAAAGTTATGCAAACAAATCAACCAACTATGCTGCAAAGAAGATGCTGCAACACTGTCACAGTAACAGATGACAGACAGTGTGCTATAACACTTCTCTGTCACAATCACACACAGATAGAAGCAGATGATGCAAAGGGTGTTACAGCGCCTACAGGGCAGAATGCTGTAACTATAAAATGCGAATAAAAATAACACCAAATATGTTTACGCAGTTTGGAGAAACTCTCCTAATCTGCGGGGCCTAGTTCCGTGTAATAGTCCTCCACTAAATCACTAGATGCAAGTTACACCAGTACATAACAACATGATTAGACACACTTCTCCGAATTGTTATGACAAAACTTCTAATCTAGGATTTCTAACCCGTACCCTGTACAGATCCGCTTCGGCTATCACATCTCCACCGAGATCACGATGACAAACGTGTTGGCAGCCCTCTCCTTAAGCTATGGTTCATCTCCTATACGTCACGATTTGTTTGGCGTTGAAAATCTCCTCCTTCATGTAGATCGTAATCTTCTTCATGCATGGGAAGCTCCGGGACGCGACGGGAATGCTCTACATCAACGTATATTCTCTGTTTTCCCTCTTGATCGCTCCAAGTAATTCCCAGGGACCTGCTGCGTTTTTATAGGCTTCTCTTAACATAATCTTAGTAGGAATAGGTTAGTAGAAGTTGGCTTGAACTCAACTTCCTTAATCTTGATCCACAAGTAGCCTAAAGTGTTGGGATTCCTTAGCATGTACAGCTGGAGTTATTATCATGAAATCACAATCCCAATAGGTCTCTAATTCAGATTGCAGCTTAAAATCCCGTGCTCAGACCTCTAATCCAGCACACTGTGTTGCAGCATCGTGCTGTAGCATCTTCTGTGTCAACCTCGAAAACTGCAGCAACTCTAGAAGTCTAAATAAAATAAACCTCTCCTAACAAATAGAGGTTTCTACCTAGTAAAACACCTAACAAATATGGGATTCTATTTTGGCAAAAGATTAGCCAACATCATGGAACTAACAATCTTCTCATGCCCTTTGGAAACGCATACACGACTCATAACTTTGTCATCTACACTTCCATCCCCGTTAACTGAACCATCAACTCCATGTCTGGTAGAATTTTAATGATGTTCTGACTCCGTAACGCACTCGTTATCTCTACATAATACAGTTAATTTTACCCTCATCATAGTATTCCACATTTTTAAAAAAGCACTAAGTATGTGAGGCTCCGTTAAGTACACGAAATTCAAATTGTTGAATTGGAATTGGGGAGAATAATTTCAATTTTGCTCTTTGGTAGCACAGAAATATGTGGATTTGGAATTGGTAGTGCCAAAAATGAATTGGAACTGGAGGTGCATGGCGGGGTGGCAAAGCATAATTGCGCATGTCAATGCACCGTTTTGTTCCATTCAACCAGACCCTTTAAGTTAGACCGGCTCATCCGAAGCATTGCCTTCTAGATTTTCTCTTGTAGTGACCATGTAAAAATATGAGTGATCATTGGTAACAAGGAGCAGCTTGGAGCACAGGTCCTGAAATTGAGCCGGCTGAAACAATTTTGTAAGGATATATAGCCTCTAAAAGTAGAGAACCAGATCTTTGTTGCATGACAAACAAGCTTGAGAGTACCTTTACTGAGTTTTTTCAGTGAGAGTGTTGACGATTGGAGCGAGGACGAGGAGATTCTTATTTTCTCTATCGCATTCCATGCTCTCAATCTCTAGAAACAACATAGACAATTGCAACTTTCTTGTTCTTCAATCATGCACATTATTTTTTTGGAAGAGAGAGAGAGGGAGAGAGAGATAATGGATCTTTTTTAAGAGAAAGAGAGATATAATGGGCAGTGGATGTTAAGCACGCTCATGCCGAGATTAGTTGTTGACGTCATACTGTCGAACGGTCGACCGCTGTGAATAGAGATCAGTGATTTGCTCAGTCAAAAAAAAGTGCTAGGTTTTTGAGAACCTTAGCTACAATACCATGATACAATTTGATAATAATTGATTCTATTAAATAATGATAAATTATAGGAACAAAATAAAAAGAAAGTAATGTAATAAGAAAAGTAATAAATCATAATATTATATTTCATGATACATCTATTATTCCTAATAGGTTGACAGATCCCTGTCACCCCGGCTGCTTCTTCTTCCTCTTCTTCATTGTTCTTTTACTTTCCCATCTCCACATGAGATCTTTGTTGGCTAGTGAAGGCTAAGTGAGGTGGTCGTCACACTGATGGGCGGCCATACCCAATAACCTTATGGTACCCAGTGTCAACGGATGATTCTCGCTTATTTCGAGCACCTCTAGCGTTTCAAATGAAAAATTGATGGTTCCTACTCATCATAACTCACCCCTTATACTCTCACACCAGTCCCACCCCCGCACCCTCACCCTAGATCCCGCCAAATGTGTGGCTGTTATGCATTCTAGAATAGCCCCACATTTGGATGGGGTAAAAGGAAGGGGGGGGTCTAGGGTGGGGGTGCGAGAGTGGGACTCGGACATGGTGCGATGGGGGATTTAAGTGTGTGTTAGGGGTAGGAACCATCAATTTTAGAAACGAATCATCGGAAGTGCTCGAAATAGGCGAGTGTCAACGAAACACTGGTTACTAGTTTCAACGGAACCTTGCAGATTCTATTTTCAAATTTTGTTTTTCCATAACTTTTTTTTTTTTGCATTTGCAACTGACTAGAAAAATATTCTTTTTTAGTCAATTGTACGTCAATGAAAAAAGTAAACAAAACATGGAAAACTAAAAACATAGCTGTGTTTGTAGAAGAAGATAAACAGAAAAAGAGTACACAGTTTTTAATTTATTACAGTGACATATTATTTGACATAAAATTATATATTAGTACGTGTTTAAAAAGATCTACTAAAGTTTTGGCATTTTAGTAGGTATTAAATATCTCCTTGGGATGACCCGAGGGTGCTCTGGTGCCTCATTCGTAAAATTGATGATTTCTATCTTCCCTCCACCGGCAAACCCCCCCACCCCGCCTCGATCCGAACATGCCCCCCACCCCGCTCCGGTGCCCCGTTCGTAACATGCATATTTTTATTAAACAATTCTTTTCTATTACATTTACGCAATATTTAAAATTTAGGCTACTTTTACAGGTTTAATTGATCATTAATCTTCAATAAAGTAGAAGAATTTTAAACAAGACGTGTGTAACTCCCATTTTAATGGTAAGATATTAACTTGTGACTAATACACTTATGATTCAAATGAAAGAAATCACTCTACGTACCACTTTAAGTCACTCAATATTACGCATATAACAATTCTTAATCTTTTATACGAATTTAGCTATTTATAGTGTCAATATCTTCCAAGCATACCTTCTGTCTTTTATTATATTTTATTATTTTTAATTACTTTTAATTATTTGATTAAACTTAGGTTATTCACATAGGCACTCCTCCTCATACCGGCTCCTCCTCATTCGTGCATCTCATACGTGTGAGAACATCATCCTACGCCGTTTACCTTGGCTCAGCGAGATCTTCTTCCTACGAAGTTTACTGTTAAATATATCAATTACGGAGTATATAATATATTTAATATTATATACTACCACAATAATGCACTTACAATCCCCTTTTTAACTCTTCCGGTCAGCGACAATCCGATAAGATTGTCGTTTGTAAGTGCATGTTAGGTAGGTCTGTACAACCACCGCACATGATAGCGGTTTATCCTTGGAGGAAACTGCCCATGTTTTCTAGGACGGTAGACAAACACTATCACCTTAACGACAACTTCGATGACTTTGCTACCCTTTCAGATAATTTTTGTTTCAGTTCCTTCCCGCGAGCCACTGGGTTCACTTCCATTAGACAGTGCTTATTATTTTTTTGGTTAGAGTACACCGTATTTAGGATTTAAGGCATACTATACCCAAAAGTTGATTTGTTTTTTAACTGAGTTGTTGTTGTTGTAATCTGAGTAAATTATAAGTTCAATTTTATTTCATTTTTAGTATCTTCGGGAACCATTCATCTTTTTTGTCCATTGTAAATTGTACAATCATATTTATAATAATATCCTCGTAATCTTTACAAAAACCTTGAGGACTGATCATATTTTTGAAAACATAACCACTTTTGAATTTAAAAAAAAGGCGTAAATATAGAATTAACGGTCTGGTCAAAGATAACCAGAACCATACAATGGGGGGCCAGAGTGCTGCAGTGGGACCCCAAGGCCGTTAGAATTCATCGAAGCCACGTCACCTAGTCAACGAATCAAAAATCAAAATTACTTTGGAAATTAATAAACGTCACCATTCTTATTTGGGCAATGATATGGTTGGTACCTCATGAATCACTTCAATTTTGTTTTATCTTTTTGTAAAGAGTATTTTTAAAAAAAATTATATTTCATAAATGACCTTTAATTACAAATATTTTTTTGTATTTAATCTTTTAACATAATATATTATATAAATGTTCCTTATTTTTTAAAAAATGATTGCATAATCAGTCCTTCGAGGATATATTTAAAAAAATACATTATCATATTTGGCCTAAAAATACATTTGTGATTATTTATAAAATTTACTTTTTAAAAATATATGCACCCGTCATAATATTTAATCCAGTAATTAATTGTATCTTCTTAAATTGTGTGTCCATATGAGAAAATATAGTAAGAACACCAACCTTTGGTGTTACATTATTGTATCATTACATTTTATCCTTTCATCATAATCGATGTTAAGAAATTTGACCACCATTAATAAAGAAATTAACATAGTTAAATATGTACTCTGCATGTGATTAAAATTTCTTTAGAATTAGATAATCAGAACAAGAATCACTTCCCTGGCCTCAAAAGGCTTCGTTTCGTACCCGAAATTCAAATTTTGGAATTTAAATTGGGACAATAATTCTAATTCTGCTGTTTGGTACCACAAAAATATGTGGATTTTAGAATTGATGGTACCAAAAATGAATTGAAATTTGAGAATTCAATTCCATCCAAATAAATTCATTAGAATTTCAATTTTTAAATCAATTCCAATTCTGTCAATTTCGTGTACCAAACGGACCCTAAGTGCTTGGTTGATTTCATTCAATATTTGATTGATCTAGAAATCATGAATTTTAACTTCATCACAGTTTAGAGTTTCAAAATTTATAATTAGAACATAAAGTTTAAGTTGCTTATTTACTATTCACAGAGTCTAACTTTAATCACTTTCTTTACTTATCTTACTACGTATTTGATAAAATAATATAATCATAGTAGATCTTGTTTAATGAAATTTTTTATGTAAATTTTAAATATATAAACTTTATCTTTTAATCCTACCCCATTTTTAAATAGATTGAATTAAAAATAAATTCATATTTTGTGAAAAAAAGGGGGCAAAAGGTTAGTGTTGGGTCCAACAAGAGGCATAAGTGATGACATGAGCATCAAGATTACTTTGTGGGCTGGGTGGTCCAAATTGTACGTCACCATCTCTTGACCCGCCTCCTTCATTCATTCTTTTGGGCTCACAAAATACAAAAAATTATTTTCTCCCATACTTAATTACTCTTTCCGTCCTAAAGGTAAAAATATAATAATATATTACGCAAAATACAATGAAATTTTATGATTTTTTAAATTTATTTTATTTAAAGATTGGTATACAATACACGCTAAAACGTACATATTTAAAAATTACGTGAAAAGTTTTGCAAAATAAAAAATGAGAAAAATATTTTATTTTATCAAATAATTAGTGAAAATACACAAACAAACCAAAATTTTTGTGATTTTTAAATAGTGAAGTTGGGCATTCTTTTTGGGATGAAAGAACTCGTTTACATATGACTATAACTTTTAGTAATTATATTCTCCTTTTTAGGGTAAATATGGACTTTCTCACATTCTTATAGTCTTTTATGTGAATATTTTCTACTTTGTATTTTGTAAAAGATCCACTTTTTTATGTTATAAATGTACTAAGGTAGAACATAAACCTTAGATCCACGAAAAAATTACACTAAGGGTCCGTTTGGTATACGGAATTGATGGAATTGGAATTGAACTGGAATTGAAATTTCATGGGATTCAATTCCATAGAATTGAATTCTGCTAATTCCAATTCATTTTTGCACTATCAATTCCAAATCTACATAATTTTTGTGCTACCAAACACCAGAATTGGAATTGAAGTCCTCAATTCCAATTACATAGCTTGAATTCCGTGTACCAAACGGGGCCTAATGAAATTCATAAGTACCGGCCCCTTATTCCACGGGGAGATGGCACGGAAAAATTGACCAAACTCATTTTATATAGTAAATCACAATTTTATAACAAATTTTAATATATTAAATAAATTTAATTGGGTACTAAAAAATATTAATTGGTGAGTTAAACATACGGAGTAGTAAATAGTGAGATGTGAGCAATGACTATTTATTGTAGTCTCAATTTTTAGAAAGAATTTTTTGTGTTACTTACTCCCGAACTCTACAAGAATTGCGGGAATTTTTCATTAACTTTAAAGATGGTACTAATAGTCCTTGAACTTCTAAAAACATCGCGTCAATAGTCCATTCTTTTCAGATTTAAAAATGCAGTGCAAGTATAGATTCATCTAAACTCATATATCACACGTGAATTCTGCAATATATTTTTCTAAATATTATCTTCTATATTTTTAACATCTTGAAACACTAGACAATTATTCTCGAACTCAAAGCCCTGGCATAAGTCATCAAACTTTTCTTTAATTGATAAACCACTTCATCAAGATCTTACATGTATATTGATAAGCGTGTGGTTAACCAACTGCTAAATCTGGTATAGATAAATGATTGATACAACGTTTTTAAAAGTTCAGGAACAATCGGTGTAATTCTTAAAATTCAAGAGCAATCTACACGTACAATTCTTGAAAAGTTCTAGCATAAATGTCGTAAAAATTAAAACTCTATTTGGAAACTATAATACTTTAAAATTTCTTTTGAACACCAAATTTGTTCACAACCAATGTCCCATTATTTAATTTGAGTCACAAGTAGGTATTCTCCTTTTGTGTTTAGTAATTGAGAGTAAGTTCATCCAATACAGGCCAGGATTAGTTTCAACAAATTCAAACAACTTCCATTTCAATCAAACTCACTCTTTACTTACCCAAAAGGACTCCTAATTTACATTATACTACGTACGCCCACACAGTCTTTTTTTTTAAACATGATTTTCGTTTCTTTAAAAAAAGAAGTCCTCCGTGTCATTTTCCATGCATTAAGTACAAAAAAAAGTACACCAACTTTCACCATAAATCCCCCAAAAAAAATTTACTTGTTTTTTTTTTGCAATTTACAATGTTCTATAGCTTTTTCTTCCAAATGGTTGAATATCCATCCGTATTAAGAGTTTGTTCTCTTCAATTTTTTACCGAGTATTACGTATTCTTAATAGAATCGGACCAGACCAGATTGGATTAGAAACAATTTTAATACTTCCTCCGTCTAGAAAAAGTTCTCGCTCTGATTCGGCACAAAGTTTAAGAAAGTGAAAATGTGTGATTGAAAAATGGTGCAGAAGAGAGAAATTAAGATTGTGAGCCACTCAAATTTTTTTAAAAAAGAAAAGATGATGCTTTTCTTTAGAATATCTCAAAAAAAGAGTCTTTTTAGGACGGATGAAGCATAACTACATCTGATCTCGATCAAACCAGAATAGATAAGATAAAATAGATTAGATCAGAACTTATAAGGCTGTAATAAAATCAGATTATATCCAATGAGATCATATGAAGGAAGCAAGTTCTAAATTAATGTGTTTGACTTTCCCTGTCAAAGTTTAATTTACGAATATTGATTACGAGATGCATAAAATATAAATTTAATTAATAATATCAATATATTCGTTCAAAAGTGAAGTTTTAGGGTGCATTTTGTTAGTTGATAATTTTTCCTCAAACAGTTTCAAATTAATTTCCTATGTTTGGAAACATAAGTTCAATATTTTCTACTTATTTTCCTTATTCATTTAATAAAATAATATAGTCATGTTACATATTGTCTTTCTCCTTCAAGTCAAATTATTTTTTTCTTTACATATTCTCATTAGTCATTTGATTAAAAAATAATGTCAAATTTTATTTTGTTGATCTTTTCATATAATTTTCAAATATATAGATCAGACCTAGTTTGTATCAAATATAATATATTTTGAATTAAAAATTATACTTTCTTCGTCCCACCCATAATTAAAGTCACACATTTTAAATGGGGTGTCCCAAAAGATACTCCCTCCGTCCCTAAATATTTGCAACATTTGCTTTTTCAGCAGTTGCGGGAACTTTTGTTTATTTCTATGTTTTCATTGGTTATTTGATAAAATAAAATATTATTGACACCTCTTATTTCGAATAACTTTTCATGTAGTTTTTTTGATATGTAAATTTTATTTTTTATTTCCATACCAATGTGTAAATAAAATAAATTAAAAAAACTTGATATTTTACCTTGGAAATACAAGTATGACAAATATTTAGAGAGAGGGAGTATCATACTTTTTCTATCACTTTTGTATAGTCTCTTCTATTCAAACTTACTCATTTCTGTCTTTTTCTATCACATTTACATTTTCCTCCTTCAATCACATCAAATTAATATTTGCCTTATTCATCTTATCCATTTGTATGATGACCTCTCTTTCTGCAAGAGTATTATCGTAGAGTATAAAGTTTTAAATGGAAAAAAGCAAGTCAAAGTCAACGCCATAAGAAATAAAGGACGTGTTTAATTTGGGAACATCGTTAAAGATTAGCATTAGCGTTTTGAAATAAAATTTTAACGGTATAGATTACTCTAAGAACGCTAACATTAAACCCTGCATTTATATAGGGTCTGTTTGGAGATAGCATTAGCGATTAACGTTAGCATTTATAAAAGACTATCTACGGGCAGCGTTTTCAAAATAATCTGCGGCATTAAAATTTTATCCAAAACACTAACGCTAATCTTTAACGTCATTCTCATACAGCCCAGAGTGTTTTCAAAACGCTAATCTATAACATTATTTCTAAAGAGACCAAAAAAACAAGATCGAAAAAGTGAAAACAAAAGCGAATTTTCATTAACAAATGCGAGTGAATTACATCCACATTACACTATAGTGTAATACTCATAATTATAAAACTGGAGTAAATAATAATAATAATAATAATAATAATAATAATAATAATAATAATAATAATAATAATAATAATAATCTCATAAGAAATTGGATTAATTTAACGTAGTAGACATTTTCTGAGTTCCTGAACCTAAAAAAATGTCTGGACTGTTTGTCTTGTCCCCTTGAAACAGAAGCATGCATTGCAATGCATGCAAATATTATATTCATTAATTCTATGTAAAGCTGATCAGAGCAACGGAAATATCCGGCGGAAATTCAAGAATGAATGCGAAGACCGGCCGGCGGCGGCGGGGATGATCTATCAGAGCCAGAGAGCTCCGGCGTCTTTAAGGAGAGGGACGAGGGAGCCGTTGATGTGGCAGGCCATAACCGTCTCGATCCCGCCCAAGAACTTCCCGCCGACGAAGACCGCCGGGACGGGCTGCTGCTGGCCGGAGTCGGCGAGGCGGAGGAGGAGGGAGTAGATTTCCCGGCCGTCGGCGTCCCTGTCGAGCTCCACGATCGTGGGGCCCACCCCGAGGCCGAAGAGGAGCTGCTTCACCACGTGGCACATGCAGCAGCCGCTCACCGTGAAGATCACCACGGCGTTCCCGGCCGCCAGCTGCCGGACCCGCTCGTACGTCGCCTCCATTGATCTCATCCCCTGCCGCGCCGCCCCTTTCCGGCCGCCCCCGATGCTCGTCGCCGATTCGTTAACAACCTGCATTATTATATTATTTTTTTTTTGCAAGCTTATTATAATAATAATAATTCAGTAGCCTAGAAAAACCCAAACTTTAATATTTTCCTTTCTTTGTTTTGCAAAGGTGGAATGGAAGAAAGAAGGAGAGGAGAGGGGGGATTTAAAGGGGGAGATGGAAAGGGGGGTGGGGTGGGGGTGGGGTGGGGTACCAACTAGGTGAAGAGTAGATAATAATGTACCTGCTGGGAGTTCTGACTGGTAGGATCTCCCCCTCTTTTACCCACAGGAAGCAGGTGTTGTAAGCAAACTTTATTTCTTTTATTTTTTACATGCTTTTTTTTTGAAGGGAGGGAATTGATTGGGGGAGAGTAATTGCTTTTCATTGTTTTCAACGTGCAATATGGGCAATGCTAGGGGTACACCAACATGGAGTATTCCAAGTGTACACCAAGCCAACACAGACACACATAGACACAAAATGTCTGTGCAACACAGACACTTTATGTCTGTGTGTGTCTGTGTTGGCTTGGTGTACACTTGGGGTACCCCATATTGGTGTACCCCTAGCTTAATTCCGTGCAATATACAAGAAATTCAATAATTAGTCTATAGGAGGGGTTTTTCATATTAAAATTTCTATTACTCGTATCAAATATTATACCATGGTTCTTTTTTCTTTTATGTGTTTCTTTTCAAGGAGGATTTTTTTCTGTCATATTCATGTTAATTGAAGCTTTAAAAATGTCATAATGATTATATATCTTTTTTGTCATACTCAACATCTAACCTAATGTCACTTCTAATGTGTCGTTTGTCACTACTACAAAAAGTGTCAAATTGACTACTCCATTTGCATCGGTTTTAGAGAAAATCAATGCAACTAAGGTAATTAATTTTGCCAACAGGTAGCAATTGAATCAATTATTAGTAATAACCGATTTAGTAGGCTATTGAATCGATTATTACTAATAACTGATTCAATTGCTTGTTCGCCAACCGGTAGCAATCGAATGGGTTATTAGTAATAATCGATTTAATAGCCTATTAAATCAGTTATTACTTATAATTGATGTAAGAGAATGCATTAAAAATAGTGAAATTTGCACTGAATATGGCTAAAACATAAGTCATTTTTCAATATAGGACTTAAACTTTTTTATTTCTTAAATTAGACTTAATATAATAATGACTAGTGAGAAAAATAATGTCCAAGTGATGCTGGACATTTAGTTGAATAATGGCTAATAGATAATGACCAATGGTCCTACATTGAGAAATAAAAACATATGGTCCTATATCGAAAAAATCATTATGTTTTAGTCCTATACAGGTAAATTACCCTTAAAAATAATCACACACAACCTATCTTTATTATGCATCGGTTTTTCCTTCACCGCTGCCACTGCATCGTTGCTCTTTCGTCGTCGCCATCAAGGGTTTGCCGTTAGCACAGTGTCGTCGCTTTGCCGTCCTCCACCTACTTGTTGGAATGCATGAGTTCAACTCTTTCTGTGTTGTTAAGTGTTGACTCACAGGTTTTGATAATTGAGAAACACAATTTATTCAAGTCAAGATTAAAGTGCTACAACGACAAACACGAAGACTTGAAGTGTCATTCCTTGAAGTATTCAAGAAGGTGCACATGTAGAAAGAATATTTTCCTTGAATAATTGTGTGGGGAATACATCAATATATACTAGAGGCTTCAATCCTAATCATAGTAGGAGAGCCACATTAGGAAACCTATACAAGTATGGTAACACTATAATTACAAGAATAATAAATATAATTAATATATTTAGCATGCTCCCGGCTACGTCGGATGTGGAGGAGGTCGGACGCCTAGGCTGGATTTGAACTCGAGGAAGAGCAAGGACGGTAGGCCTTTGGTGAAGATGTCAGCATACTGGGAAGAAGAGGGCACATGAAGAACACGAACCTGCCCAAGAGCTACTTTGTCCCGGACAAAGTGTATGTCGACCTCCACATGTTTGGTCCGCTGGTGCTGTACCGGATTTGATGATAGGTAGACGGCGCTGATATTGTCACAGAAAACAAGGGTGGCACGTCGGAGTGGCTACCGTAGCTCAAGGAGAAGGTTGCGGATCCATGAAGTCTCAGCTACGGCATTCGCCACAGCCCGGTACTCAGCCTCGACACTGGATCGGGAGGTAGTGGCCTGGCGCTTGGATGACCAGGAGACCAAGTTGTCGCCTAGGAAAATGCAGTAACCAGAGGTGGAGCGTCTAGTGTCTGGACATCCAGCCCAGTCTGCATCAGAGTAGGCCTGCAAAGAGTCTGTAATGGACCGTGTCAGATGAATGCCATGGGTGGCCGTGCCCTGCAGGTAACGGAGGATCCGCTTCATGGCCGTGAGATGCACGTCCCTAGGTGCATGGAGGTGAAGGCAAAGCTGCTGGACGGCATAAGTGATGTCAGGTCGAGTAAAAGTGAGATACTGCAGAGCTCCAACAATAGACCTGTACAGTGTCAGATCAGGAAGGGCCGTCCCAGCTGAGGAGGATAATTTTGCCTTTGTGTCCACGGGTGTAGAGATGGGGCGACATGAGACCATCCCAGCCCGCTCGAGTATGTCATGCGTAAACTGAGTCTGATGGAGGAACATCCCAGTGGAGGTGCGATGGACATTGATGCCGAGGAAGAAATGTAAGTCGCCCATGTCTGTCATGGCAAACTCAACCTTGAGTTTCTGAATGATGCTCTGAAGGAGTGCAGGTGAAGAGGCAGTGAGAACGATGTCGTCGACATAAAGTAAGAGATAGGCCGTGCCTGTGGCATGGGAGAAAGTGAAGAGGGACGTGTCAGATTTGCACCCTTGGAACCCGATAGTCTGAATGAAACCTGCAAACCTGTGATACCATGAGCGAGGTGCATGTTTGAGGCCGTACAAGGCCTTTTTGAGCTTACAGACATGATGAGGGTGTTTGGCATCCTGGAACCCAGACGGCTGACTGGCATACACGGTTTCCTGAAGCTGGCCATGGAGGAATGCATTTTTGACATCTAGCTGATGAATGGGCCAACCGCGAGATAGAGCAAGACTAAGGACGACGCGGACAGTGGCAGGCTTGATAACGGGGCTGAAAGTTTCACCGTAGTCGACGCCAAAACGCTGATTAAAACCACGAACAACCCATCGGGCCTTATACCTGGTTAACTCACCTGAAGGGCCAAGTTTGTGTCTAAAGAGCCATTTACCGGTGATGATGTTTTGTGTGGGGGAGGGGGGGGTACTAATTCCCATGTGTCATTCTTGATCAAAGCATTATATTCATCACACATAGCAGCATGCCAGTTTGGATCCTTGAGAGCACTACGGTAAGTTGGGGGTAAGGGGGAAATGTGTGCTGAGGTGTTGAGATTTAGGATTTGTTTAGGGCAAAAGGTACCAGCTTTGGATCGGGTTTGCATTGGGTGGATGTTGGGCAGGGAGGGGGGGTGCTTCCGTGGGCTGGGTGTGGGTTTCGGGTGTGGTGGGGGGGCGGGAATGGGATGGGGGGCTGGGTGGGGAAGTGGGCTGGACAGAGGGGGTGAGCTGGGTAGAGCCGAACAGTGGGCTGGGCGGGGTGGTGTGGGCTTCGGTAGGGGATATGCGGGTGGGGGAGGCGGGCTGGACAGGGAGGATGGGCTGGGGTGTGACGCTGCCAGTGGGCTTGGCAGTGGGAGTTTGAGAAGAGACTGGTGGGGTGTGGGTGGGTGAGGCTGGCCGAGGGTAGGGGTAGGGTGTGGGGGGGTTGTTGTCCGTGGCGTCGAGGAAATTAAAGTCTTGGGGGGGAGGTGGGGTGACCATATGGAAAACACGACTCATCAAACACGACATGACGGGAGACGATTACCTTGTGGGTGGTGAGATCAAGACAACGGAAACCGCGTTGGTTAGAAGGATTGCCTAGGAAAATGCAACGGGCCAAGCGTGGGGCAAGTTTGTGCGGGGCGGTGGCGGAGATGTTGGGGTAGCAAAGACAACCGAAAACACGCAAGTGAGAGTAAGAGGGGGGGGAGTTATAGAGAGTGGCGTGAGGGGTGCGATTGTTCAGTGTGGTGGTGGGGAGAATATTAAAAATGTGAGCTGTCATGTAAAGGGCCTCAACCCAGAAGTTAGGTGGTAGTTGTGCTTGGAATAGAAGGGAACGGACGGTGTTGTTTATGGTTCATATGGTCCGCTCAGCCCGTCCATTTTGTTGACTCGTGTGAGGACAAGAGAAACGAAAGAGGATGCCTAAAGAGTCAAAAATATTTTTCAAAGGGGAATTTCGGTATTCTGTTCCATTGTATCATTGTACAGCTTTAATTGTTGTGTTAAAGTGATTTTTTACATAAGCAACGAAAGAAGTTAAATGATTAAATGCATCACTTTTGTGTTTTAAAGGAAAAACCCATAAATAATGAGAGAAATCATCCAGCAATAGCATGTAAAATTTAAAACCAGTAATACTTGGAACAGGAGATTGCCATAAATCACTATGTAAAAGTTGAAACGGATACATTAAAATACGACTGGAAGAATAAAGAGGGAGGCGCACATGCTTTCCCAATTGACACGCATGACATAGAGTATGTTTATAACTTTTAAAAAACGGAAGAGAGGAGACGCCACAGAGAACGGCCTGGCTGGGTGGCCTAGACACCGATGCCAAGTCTGAAGATCGGCAGCGGCGACATGGGCTTGGGCAGGTGCAGTTCAGCCAAGGGGGTAGAGGGGTCCCATATCATTGGATCGATGCATCACGGCTCCCGTCCAACGATCCTTCACAGAAAAGCCATGAGCATCAAATTCAACGGTACAGTTATTATCACAGGTAAGTTGACGAACAGAACTAAGGTTGTGAGTGATGTGAAGGGAAACGAGGATATTGTTAAGGGATAGGGCAGGGGTAGTGGGGATAGTGTGATTACCAACAGCCGTAGTGCTAACTTTAGATCCATTACCAACAGTGATATATAATGGTGAATATAAAGATTGAGAAGAGACATGAGAGAGAGTACCTGGGTCGGAGGCGATGTGATGAGAAGCACCGGTGTCCAAGTACCAAGTGGGCTCACGAAGGGATAGGGTGTCAAAGTGGTAGGCTAGAGCAGTAGGGGTGAGGGTTTGGGCTTGCGGGTAAGGTGGGGATGGGGGGTACTGCCCTGCGGCAGTGGGTTGGGGATACGGCAGTGGAGGGGGTGGGTAGGGTTGCGGGTTTGAGGAGGGTGAGGGGTAGGGGTGGTGAGTGGCGGTGGTGTAATAGGCGTGGGGAGGGGGGTACGGGTAGGGAGTAGGGCGAGGGCCTAAGAGGCCGGGGTTAGGGTTCGGGTGAGGTGAGTTCCAGGTGGTATTGCTGTCATGGGTTTGTCATTGCCTAGAGCCGTTTTGACGTCCACGTCCGCGACTCCGATTTCCGCCGCCACATCCTTGCCCTCGTCCATAGCCTCCGCGCTGTCCCAGGTTGCCATCACCGTAGCTGCTGCCGCCGTGCTGGCCGCCATAGCCGCTGCCGCCGTGGGGTTGACCGCCGGCTCGGGTAGTGAGCAGGGCTGTGCTGCCGGGGTCAACAGGATTGGACCGTTGGCGATCCAAGAGCATGAGAGCCGATCGAACTTGAAGAAAATTCGGCATCGGATCCTGAAACTGCATGAACGAGGTCTGAGCCTGAAGATCTGCAGGAAGCCCTCGAAGCATCTGGAGGACCAGTTGGTGTTGAGAGACTGGTGCATCGACGTCATCCAACCAGTCTGCAAGGTTTTGGAGTTGCTGGCAATAGGCCGCCATGGAGGTAGAGCCCTTGACGGTGGTGCGGAATTCATGTTCTAACTGCATGGCCCGGGCGTGTTTATTGTCGTGAAATAGGGCGTGGATGACCTTCCAGAGAGCTGAAGCAGTGGTGAGAGAAGAGAGGACCAGATCAGAGACTTCATCGGTGATGGTGGAGAGGATCCAACCCTGGAGAAGAGCATCGAGTTAGAACCATTCGTCATCGTCGTTGGAGAGGGGGACGACAGATCCATCGAGGTAACCCTGGAGATTAAATTGTCGAACTAGAAGGAGAAACAGACGACTCCATTTTTTGTAGTTCGGTTGGGAGAGGCTTAGTTGAACGGGAACATGCAACTTCACATTAGAGATAGTTGTGAGAGCAAGATGAGGGGGTTTGGAGGATGTATTTTGGGAGGTGACCTCACTATTTTCAGCCATGATGAGAGAGAAGGAGAGAGAGCCGCCGGGAGAGGGGTGTCGCCGCTGGGGAGGCGGGGCTGGCCTAACGAGAGAAAGAGATGAGGAGATTAGGGTTTAGGGTTTTAGGCTTTGATACCATGTAAAAAGAATATTTTCCTTGAATAATTGTGTGGGGAATACATCAATATATACTAGAGGCTTCAATCCTAATCATAGTAGGAGAGCCATATTAGGAAACCTATACAAGTATGGTAACACTATAATTACAAGAATAATAAATATAATTAATATATTTAGCAGCACAGGATTTCGTTGAAGTCCGAGACGCGTTCGGAGCGCCTAACGGAGGACTCGGAGGAGCAGAAGATTTCCGAAGACTTTTTATTTATTTGAGTCTTAGGAATTATTGTAAGGATGACAAAAATATCTTCTCTCCAAAATTATTTTTATGAGAGTTAAAATAAAAATTATATTTATTTTCGGAGTCAGTTGAAAAATCTTTTTAACTGTTCAAAATAGTTTTATTGAGTCAGTTACAAAAGGTGTGCCTAACATTTATCAAATATTTATTTTGATATTATAAAATATTTTTGGTAAGCAAAAATATTTTATTCAAATATTTTTTTGTGTACATTGTTTGACACACAAAATAATTTTTGGACTCACTTTTTCTCCCCTATTCAAAATTCATTGAATGAGAAGCTTTGATTGGGGAGCGTTGCTGCCCGATTCCCGTTGTCTCAAACAACTAGTATTCAGCCAATTCTTTATCTATCGCAACTGGCTTGGGCTCTTTGTGTTTGCGCATTATTTCCTTATTAATCGATTAATCATCCAAAATTAATCGATTAACTGCTTATCGTTGGATTACCTGGGCTGGAACATTAATCGATTTTCTTTCTTCTTTTAATCGATTAAGGCTGGCAGAGCCGACTAATCGATTATCCTTCTCTTCGCAGACTGCATTAATTGATTAATGTCAGTGCATTAATCGATTATTATGCTGCATTTTTCATCACAACTTCTTTTCTTGGACCAACGGATATATTCCTTCAACCCCTTTATAAACTTCACTCCTTGGTCATTTTTACAATGAACAAGAAACACTCCAATACTCCCAATTCTTGAGGTGTTAATCCTCCGTCAATCTTTCCTCAAATTTATATCATTTTGAGAGAAAACTAATTGTTTTTAAGAGAGGTTTCTTGTCATCCATAGAGCTAAACATTTTTCACATTTCTACTCTTTTGAGAGCTATTGTTGAGAGGTTGAAGAAGATTGTTCTTCTTGTTGTTCAAGACTTATGTGACTTAAGTCTTGGTTGTGAAGTCTTGTAGAGGGCACATCTACGAGCGGTTGTGTTGAGGCTTGTGGGATTCATGTTCTCGGTTGGTAAACGGTTTGTCAAGCACCCGTTGAAGCTTGATAATTAGTGGTAGCTTCGAGAGAGTCTCTCGGGGAACTGGACTAGCCACGAGGTGGTGAACCAGTATATATCGGTGTGTTCTTTGCCTTCTATCTTTTATTTTCGCTGCACTTACGTTCATATTATTAATCCTGCGAAAATCGGTAATCCTTCTCAACAACTCTATTCACCCCCCCCTTTAGAGTTGCACGCATTGTCTAACACTACTGTCGTCCCCACCGTCGTCTTCTTCATTGCTCTTTCGCATCGTCGCCTCCTTCTCGTCATCGACACCTTCCCGCTGTCGCCCTCCTGTTCTTGACGTGAAAGTATAGTGTTATTTATTTGTATATTTTTGCATTAGTTGAATACTTGAGGCTATATCATATATTATTTTAATGTTTATTCTTTAAATCCTAATTATAATTTTGATTGTTTGTATATTCTTGTATTAATAATAGAATATGTGATTCCATAAATTGTTTGATTTGTATATTCTTCTATTAATAGAATATGTGATGCTATATGATTTATTTATTTTTTGTTTACTTGTTTGATGCTAACTAGGACATACATTATATCTTACTCTCTCCGTCCCTAAATAAACTTCCCTTTTTGACTTTTTGAGGATATTAGGGAGGGATATTTTTGTGTTGACTTTCCAAAAATACACTTGATGTGATGTGTAAAAGTAAGATGTGATATGTAGATTATTAGTAAAAGGGTATGATGTGGTAGGTAGGGAAAAGAGAAGTTTATTTGGGGACAAAAAAGGGTATAAGAGGGTAAAAGAGGTTTTTTAAGGAAAAAGAGAAGTTTATTTGGGAACAAAAAAAAACAAAAGGGAAAGCTTATTTAGGGACGGAGAGAGTATTTGTTTGTTAGATGCTACATGATTTGAGATGTATTTATATAAGAATAACATATATCGACTCACCTAGATACTCGTTTAAAATTTACTCATTAGGAGTAAATTTTAAGTAACTCTCAGTTTCGAGATGCTTTCAAAATGCTTCTCTCACTTAAATGGTGAAAGTATTTCTTTTTTTTTGTTCTATCATTTTTTTGTTTGACGCTTATGAAATGCGTTCTTCGGGTGCATATATAACAAAATTACATCCGCACTTTGAGAGCCATTTGGAAATGATGTCGAACTTATGATAGATCAAAGCAAATGAAACACATTTAGTATGTTCTAATAACTAAAGTGTTCTTGTTCTTTATTATAGATTATTGAAATTTATTGTTGTATGTTTTCGTTCGTATTCTAGGGTTTTCATTCGAATTCGTCGCACATGGTTGCTGAATTATACACGGGGGTATTTTTTAGGGGCCGGTTCTCATGACATTTGAAATCAATGTCATGGGATGACCCGAGGGTGCTCCGGTGCCCCGTTCGTAAAATTAACGGTTCATACCCCCTAACTCCCCAGTAAACCCCCTGTCTCGCCCCAAACTGAACAAACACCCACACCCCCCTTCAACTGCACTATCCAAGTTAATTTTGACTTTGGAGTCAAAATTTAACTCTTGATGGGCTGATACCTGCCGAGCAGCCCAAACTATGTGCCCAAGGGCATTCAGGTTCTCGTAGGCGTTTGGAGTTGGCCTTGGGCCTGAGCTGACCCGGACCGAAGAGCCGCGGGGAGTCCGTCTGCTGCAAAGGAGGACGCGGCTAGGTTGCAGGAAGAGAGTTGGAAAAATAGGATCGCGCAAATCATGGCAATTAGCTTCCATAATCAATAGTTACATTAATTATGTAAAGGGATATGTATAAATAGAGAGGATCCGAATGGAGAACCTCAAGCAAAACGTAACATGTAGTTTCATAATTCTCGAGTTCTCGTTTCTAAATTGTTTTTACGATTCGTCCGTCAAGTCAAATTATTTTGTGGAATTCTTGTCCATCAACTTCAAAGTCAAAATTAACTTGAGGGGTGGAATTGAAGGGGGTGTGTTTGGTTAGAGACGGGATGAGAGAATTTACTGGGGACTAGAAAAAGTAGGAATCGTCAATTTTACAAACAGGGTACCAGAACACTCTCGGGTCATTCCATGACATTGATTTCCAATGTCATGAGAACCAAAGAATATTTTTTATCTTCTAATTCTACACATATAATGTAATAATAATAATAATATAAATTAGAGAAAAAAAGTTTCATAAATTGAAATGGGTTGAAAGATAGCACGATGGATGTAACCATAGTTTTAAAACCGGACCGGACCGGCCGGTTCGGACCAGGAACCGGCAAACCGGAGGTCGAGCCGGTCCGGTCCGATCCTTTGACCGCTTCGCGCATGAACCAGCTCGAACCGTAATTAAGAACCGGCCGGTTCACCCGGTCGAACCAGTTTTTTTGTTGCAAATTTGGCAAAAATGTTTGCTCCCTCACTAAGGTTCGAAACCTTAACTTATTGGTTGTTGTCCAAAGCTATCAACCAACCAAGCATGAATGTTTTTTGTTACATGTTGGTTCTAAGTAGTATATATTCCTTTAATTAAAAGAGTAAATATGAATTAAAAGATTTCTTTATTTATTAAACTAAGATTATTAACATTTAAAAATAGAAATAATTCTAATATGGAGTACGTGTTAAGAAAAAAATTCATTTTAATATTTTTGGATATTAGGCAAAATATATAAAAAAATAAAATATCATTATTTTATAAAATTTTTAATGTATTTTTGGATACGTAAATTTTATTTTAAATATAAATTGACTAACAAAATAAGTTAGAGTGATTAAAATTTTAATCAAATATCATTAAATTTTATGTACATATGAAAGAAGTTATTTTGATTTTATACAAAATACGTGTATATATATGTGTGTGCATGTGTGTGTTTTTGTGTGTGTGTGTGTCTATATATATGTATATAATACGTTTAAACCACTGATTCGACCAGTAAACCAGTAAACCAGTACCCGGACCGGTTCGGTCCCCGGTCCGGGTTTTAAAACTATGGATGTAACGCTAGGATTTGTCTCATTTTGACATTTTGAATTCAAATGGGAAGTAATGAAGTAGTCGGTAATATGCAAGGGGCAAGGGAGACGGTGAAGTTTTTTTTTTTTTGACAGCAGGGAGACGGTGAAGTTAGTTGTGGGTTCGGGGGGAGGGTACGGTAAATGGCAGTAAAACTAGTTCCCGGGAGTAATATAACAACAGTAAGTACTAAGTAGAAGGGGGGGAGTAAGTATAACGTAACCAAAGACGGGTACAAGTGGGTAACTTGCCGTTTTAACTTTATTGGCGGGCCTGAAGATAAATGCTACAGTAGACAGTAACAGTGCATCCCGCTAATTCTGACGGCTGGGATCTCCCCTCTTTTGCCCACACTACTACTACTCCTACTACTCTACCAGCTCAGTCATAGGTAAGTACCATTTCTTTTTCAAATGTCCTTTATGCTCACTTTATTAATTCCACCCCTTTCTTGCATTTTCCTTCTTTACTCTTCTTTTGCATGTGATAATAATAATAATAATAATAATAATAATAATAATAATAATAATAATAAAAACAATAACAATAATAATAGCCTCTCTGTTGTTAAAATTCTGGCGGGCCAAGAAACAACGGATAGAGTATCGGGTAAAATTAACCACTTGAATATAAAGTCGGGATCCACAATTCTAACCCAAAAGCTTAAGCTGATAGGTAGGGCTTCACCCTTCAATATATGCAAGTGATACTCATCTTTATTTTCCGATATGGGAACTCCAACACTCCCCCGCAAGTGATAACTAGCCTGGCCTAGTTAGCACTTAGGCAAACGGGTCTAGCATCTCAATATCTTATAGCTAGCCCACACAACTGGCGGTGGCATCTCAATCTCTTTTTAGCCAACTCAGCCCAAACCACATACGGGTAGCTCATTTTTGCTAAACCCACATCTAAACAATCAGGAACAATCAAACCCGGACCGGACCTGCTTTGATACCATGTTAAAATTCCGGCGGGCCAAGAAACAACGGATAGAGTATCGGGTAAAATTAACCACTTGCATATAAAGTCGGGATCCACAATTCTAACCCAAAAGCTTAAGCTGACAGGTAGGACTTCACCCTTCAATATATGCAAGTGATACTCATTTTTATTTTCCGATGGGGGAACTCCAACATCTGTCCTAAAAAAGCTTCCTCATTAGATTTGACACAAGATCAATCTAATATAATTATTAGGGATGAGCATGCAAGTACTAAATTTATCTCGAGTTTTCTCAAACTTTCGATGTGGGATGCACTCTAACAAGATTTTACCCAACCCAACAATCGGTATAATATTTGGAACGACACGAGATAATGTCTCATACCAAAAATCTCAAACAAACATATATACTAAGAAATATTTACACTAAATAGCACTAAAACTTTAGTCATTTCTCTAAATAGCACTTAAATTGTTTTCTTCCCTAAATAGCACTTTATAATGTCCATAATGACCAGTGATGGCAAACATTTACTTGAATAATGACTAATGGATAATGACTAAAAGTGCTACATTGAGAAAAAAACATATGTAGTGTTATTTAGGGAAAGTCATTATGTTTTAGTGCTATTTACCGAATTTCCTCATATACTAATATATTTAGCCATTAGAATCCTTTTATATATGTTCATTAAATAATAAATTTATTTTAAAAGTTTGGCTCAAGCTTTATTGTACGTAAGTTATGCTCTTGTTCGAGTTTTAGTTTTTTTTATAGATGAGTACAAAAACATTAACAAACATTCAAAATATACTATTTTTTTATCTTTCCTTTTTTACTTTGTAAAATATAAACTAAGTTTTAATAAGTATTTGTTGTATTTAATAATTCATTTTTAAATTTTTTATTTTCTTCATTTAAATGTAATTTCGGTTTTTAAAAAATAAAGGGGTTGTTTTACATTTTAAAGTGTAAATTAAGTACATATGTATTCATCTTGATTTTTACTGCAACTGATACCAAACCATAAAGAATAATATTTCGTGATCATGATCAGTACCTCGTAAGATCATATATCGAACTGAAATATTTAGTACGATATCAGTACGAGCTAAATATTTTACCATGTTGTACCATTCTCACCGCTAATAACTATTTTTATATCAAAGTCTAATATAAATTTTATTAAGTTAATAGTCGAAGTTTATAAATTTTAATTGTAAAAAATTAAAACTAGACAAAAATACTATGACAAAAGTAGTATTCAGATTTTATATTCTCAAATATTGCAAATCGGGTTTTAATATATCTTTAATTCGGGATATAACCACACATTCTACGACAACCACTATTAGGGGTGGACGTGAAATCCGTTTCCGTTGGATCGTTTGAAAAAATTCCGGATCCGTTTTGTAATTGTACCGATATATTGGGGCACATTTTTTTGGTCACAAACCTGTTCCGTCCCAATATCAAATGGGACATGAGCGGGACAGCTTAAATTTCTACCGGTCCGTCTCGTTTGTCCCGTTTCATCTACTCTATTAATATATAATACTAATTCTAGTCCACTAGCAATACTAACCATCTTTATTAGTGGTCGCTCTCACTTATCACTAATGAAATCACAATTTCAAGTTCTCTTAATAATTTCATTTCAGATTTCAGAACTAACATCACGTCTCAAAATTCAAAACATATTCAACCTACTCAATAACTTACCAAAAAATACCTTTAACCCCCAACGCTATAATATATTTAGGCCCCTCACATGCAAATCTCACACAATTAAACACACATCTTAATTAGAACTGAATAAAGGTGGGAATTGGCCGGGGTAAAGCGGACATTTTTCTCGTCTGAATACATATCACGCCCGGCATATTTTACGCCGTTTGTTGCTGTTTCCGTCGTTGCCCCTGACGGAAGTAAAGCAAATCGAGAAACAAACACAGTACAGTAAATAAGTCAGTAAAGAAGAAGGAAAAAAAAAGACGCTAAAAATGACGGAAGCAAAAGCTGAGTCACTGACGGTCAACGACGGCTTCCCAGCCGCTGCCGTCTGTCGGCTGGTCGGTCTTATTATTTTCTTTCTACTTTCTACCCCGCACCTCTAATCTCTTTCGACTTTCCACCCCGCAGTAAATATGGGATTTTATGCAAATCGCTTGATCTTGGGGGTGATGTCTGCAATTTTTTCGTACAGTCATGCTCACGCGATCGTTGCTCTCTCGTATTTTGATGTTATAAATAGGGAATAGTGTTTTTTTATTATGAGTGATTAATTAATGAAACTAAAAACCAGAATAAAAATCAGTGAGACACTTTCGTAGATTGTGACAGAAAATGTCTTCTCAAGATAGAGGCATCATATATTTATTCGACAAAACAGACCCGAACCCGATAACTTGAATCTAATAGCATGGAATCGGCTTCGAAATAATCTGAGAATTGAAGACCTAAATTAAATCCCGAACACCCAAAATGATCTGGACCGAACGGATGTATTCAAACTCGATTCAGATCCGAATCTAATTGAACCCGAACCAATTACACCTGAATCGATTAGACCCGAAACCAATTAAATCCAGAACTGATTAGACCCAATATTGATCAAATTCAAAACAAATTAAACTCAAATCCAGTCAAACCTAATAGCTCATTCGTTGATGTATTTTTCGGAAATATATATTTAAATTATAGGTACAACTAATTTCATATATAAATCTTTAATTTCGTAGTTTGTCACTTAAACTAAGGTTGTTGTCTATTTTTATACCGAGTATATATACGGAGTAATTTATAGTAACATCGGAACACACATTAATGGATATACTAACTCATTATTGCTGACATGTGTATATATATACCTCCTATAAACATACGGAGGGGAGGCAACACACAAGAGTAACATTTGGAATTCCAGCTAATACCAAGTGATCTCATCTGAAACCGGTAAAACTCCAAACCGGTATAAACCAAAACTGATATAGACCCAAACCGAGATAAACCTGAACCGAAATAGACTCAAACCAAAACCGAAACGAAACTGGGGAAAATTAAACTGAATTAAAGCCAGAACAGATCGAATTGAATTGAACCATGTGAAAAATATTATCTTTTTTAAAATAATTTTATTTACAAATCGCTATAGAAATAGAATATATAAATTACAAACAAATTTAAAATGATTTTATTAAACTTGAATTACAAATTGATAAATAAAATGATTTATTTACAAATTAAATATGAACTTATACTCTCTCTGTTCGTAAAAGTCTCTCTCCTTTCTATTTTTCTTTGTCCTCAAATACTTTTCTCATTTCTATTAAATAAAAGAGAAATTTACTTAAATAGCACTAAAATATAACGACTTTCTCCAAATAGCATCACATGTGATTTTCTTCCCAATGTAGCACTTTTAGTCATTATGCATTAGTCATTATTCAAACAAATATTTGCCATCACAGGACATTATGGACAATATTAAGTGCAATTTACGGAATAAAATAATTTAAGTGCTATTTAAGGAATGACTTAAGTTTTAGTGCTATTTAGTGCAAATATTTCTAAATAAAAAACGACTTTACTACTACTAGTTCTTACTTTACATATATCACATTCTATTTGTTGAGTAATAACTTGTTTACCGTCTCCTGTTTTTACTTATTAGATCAAGGCTATTGTTTTGAAAGTCAAGACAATTATCTATACCTTAAATTTCATACTCATAAAGGTCAGAATAGGACAAAAATTTAGGGGCAGAGGGAGTCTTTAAATTAAATATGTTTACTGTGTATCCAATAAATATAAAAGTGAGTAAGATTTTATATTTTTTATATGCTTTACAAAAAGTATATATATCAACGGATATTGAACCTAAATGTCTTTCTGTGACATAGGCCCCAATTAAGGGTCCTACAGTGTCCCGCGAGAATAATTGACGGTTCCTTACACTCATCAACATTTCTACCCTATCCTGACCCTCAACATACCTCTTTCTATTGCACCCAAAAATTTTACTTGTCTTTATTAGAGTCAATCTAAAATCAAGGGGTGCAACTGAAGGAGGCGTGGGTTAGTATAGGTCAGGCCAAGGTGAGGAGGAGGTTTATCGAGAAGGTTAGAAGAACACGAACCTTCAATTTTTCAAATAGGACAGCGTAAAGTCTTCAATTAGGGCTCATATCAGCCTGTGACATGAAATTTCAATATCAGGTACGTGAACCCCAAGGCACAAATAAAAATATCAAAGTGGATAGGGAAAGTAATAATAATAAACCCGCTAACAGTAGACTTTCGAGACAAGCCACCACATGTAGATCTTCGGTCAAGTTGTCACACTTATGCTCTCACTCAATTATATTCTACATTAGAATGATATTCTCCGCTATGTGTCAACCACTCATAACTTAATATGCCTCATCATACTAAAGAAGTTGGGTAACTATATATGGATGGAAAAATTACTCAAAATAATCTCAACTTTACCGGGTCTTTCAAAAATAATCCCACCTTTCGCTGTGATGCACAATAATCCCAACTTTATTGAAATTTGCCAGTTTTGGGTCGCCGTTAAGTTTCTAACAGAGGGTTAACGGAAATGCCCGTTTTAGGCAACAAAATGAAAGTTGGGATTATTTTTGATCAATTTTCATTTTTTTTAATTTTTTTAAATTTTTCATTTAAATTTTTAAAATTATTTTCTACGTCCATTTCTTTTTCTTTTTTAAAGATTATTCTTACCTTAGAAAAAATAGATATAAAAAATAATGAAAATGAGAAAAATAACTAAAATCATACAAAATTAATCAAATAAATAATGTAATCAATATAAATTAAACAGAAACTGATAAGAAATAAAATAAATATATACGGAGTGGTGGGTTTTAACATTTAAACACTATACGGAGTCTTAATAATGTACTACTTATTTTTTAAAAGAACAAGCCGTCTGGTAAAGTTGGAATTATTGTAGATAATTTGTTCTAAAAAAATAAGAAGTGATATGTTAATACGGAGTATTTTGTATAGTACATAAAATATTAAAAACCCACCCGTATATTTTTATTTTACTTTTACCAATTTCAAGTTAGTTTCCATTGATTACCTTATTTAATTTATTATTTTTGTATCATTTTAGTTACATTTCTCATTTTTTCATTTTTTTATATCTATTATTTTTATTTTTTTAAACTAAGACTAATCTTTAAAAAAGGAAAAAGAAATGATGATGGAGGTAGAAAGTAATTTCAAAAATTTAAATGAAAAATTTAAAAAATTTAAAAAAATGAAAATTCATCAAAAAATAATCTCAACTTTCATCTTGTTGCCCAAAACAGGCATTTCCGTTAACCCTCCGTTAGAAACTTAACGGCGACCCAAAACTGACAAATTTCAATAAAGTTGAGATTATTATGCATCACAGTGAAATGTGAGATTATTTTTGAAAAATCGGGTAAAGTTGGGATTATTTTAGGTAATTTTTCCTATATGAATTGGTCACTTTTCTGCTATTATTCCAGTGTGACACGAGTTTACATCCTAACACCATCGAATATATTACGGAGTAACTCACTAATATTACACCGACCAAAAGATATATAATTCATATCTTAAGGTAGTGTTTGGCAACTAGCATTTCATTTCAATTCATGCATTTTAATTCTAAAATTTGAAATCTTGAATTTCAAATGACAAGGGGGGTGCATGGATTTCAAATTAAGCTTTGTTATGAATGTGAAGAATTTGACTCAAATCCAAATTCAAAATTTTTAAGTTTCCCAAACATGAGCCAAATCCGAATTTGAAATCCAAATCCATGTTCCTAAACATACCATAAGTGAAAAGTCGTGGGCTCAATTTAACAGGCCTGTGAACCAAATAAAAAAAAATAAAATGGCCTATTCTAAACTCGTGCCCTCTTTGTTTGGGCTGTCCATTGACTCGATTCGGTGTTTTCATTTTTTGTTCACAAAAACTCGACTCTATGTTAGTTGGTCGTGAGAGAGGACGGGGTACCTACATGGATAAGTTTCTTGGGTTCCATATTTAAAAAGTGAATCTTCTAACATTTTTCATTAGCTTGCAAGTGGATTTTTTTTTTTGCAAAAGGCTCACTTTTTCATACTACAAGCACTAAAGTCCATATAATGAGTATGAACCTTAGGTCCATGAAAGAATTTGTCTTGACTAAGTACTCCCTTCATCCTAGATCGTTCGTTTCGTTTCTGTTTACGAGATTTGACCGACTTTATTTTTAATTTAATATATTTGATCTTAGGTGTAATGTTAAAAAATACACCCTCCGTCCTAAAATGTCTTCCTAGTCATTATTCACATGGTCAACCTTTAATTACTTTTTTTATCTATTTTCGTTGGTTATTTGAAAAAATAATATAGTCATGTCACCTCTTGTTTTGTAAAATTTTTGATGTAATTTCTAAATATATAATTTTTTTAATTTTATACCTACATTCAAATAAATTCAATTAAAAATAAATTCGGTCAAACCTCGTAAACCGAACTGGGAACATCATTTTAGAACGGAGGGAGTAAAATTTATACTCCGTATATTTAAATACTACATCAAAAGTTCTACAAAGGAAAGTAATTAAAATTTGACCGTATGAATAGTAACTGGGAAGAATGTTTTAGGATGGCTGAAAAAAAGTTACATGACATATTAATTGAATAAATTAATGTTTTAAAAATATTCTGCACAATCAATATAGTACAGAGTCCTTCAAAAAATATAAAGTACGGAAAAATATTATTTTTGTATCAATATCGGATACTCCCTCCGTCCTAAAATATACTCCGTATTACAATTTTTTTTCTCTCTCATTTCGATAACTTTTATTTATTTGTGTATTTTGATTGATTGTTTTCTAAAATAAAATATTCTTGTCACCTCTTGTTTTGTAGAACTTTTGATGTTATTTTTAAATATGTAAATTTTATTTCTTATTCTTATATCAATTCTTAAATAAAATAATATTAAAAATATAAAATTTAATCTCAAAATTGCTAAATTGTAATCAAAATTGGCACAGGAAATATTAGCCCTCCAATATAACCGGGATTACACCTAGACTTTAATGCATTCACACGCAAATAGATTTCCTTACACCAATATGACTTCAAAAAAAAAGATTTACACCAATATCGAAAATATCAAAAAGGAGTCATAAATTTTTTAAAATCAAAATAGCAGTTTATATTTTCATTTTTTTTACTGTTACACTCACCACATTGTCACATTGTTATTGTCACACTATCACCGTCACACTGTCATCCGTCGTCATCAGCCACCAGATTGTCGTTGTGGATCACCAACGGTTGGTTGATCACACTAACATATTACACAGTCATCATTTTTCTATCGTATTATCAACATGTACATTGTACTCTTACACCACACTGTCTTTACACTCATATTTTGGTCTTAAAAGACTTAGGACTCTTATTTTTATATTTTCATACTTTTTACTCATATCGAGAGAGATTTCTTATATCTAACTCACAAACATGACGCATATGAATTAGTTTTAGACGAAACATACAAAATCACCTTAGTCAACTATAGAATATCATATTTTCTCCGTCTTATAAAGATGTTCTTATTTTAACTTTTAGGAAATTTAATGGATAAATATTATTGTGTTGACTTTCCAAAAATACCCTTGATGTGATGGATAAAAGTAGAATGCGATTGTTAGATTATTAGTTACTCTATAAAAGATATGATGTGATAGGTAAGTTAAAAAGTAGTAGGGGCAATAGAAGTTTTTTAATAATCCCTCCGTCCCGAATTAGATTGCAATTTTTTTTCTTTCTCATTTCAATAAATCTCTTTATTAGTGTATTTTTATTGAGTATTTGATAAAATAAAATATTATTGTCACCTCTTGTTTTATAGAATTTTTGACATAGTTTTTTAATATGTAATTTTTATTTCTTATTGATATACCAATTTGTAGATAAAAATGATTTCAAAAGATGAGAAATTTCGTCTCACATCTCCCAATTTGTAATCAAATTAGGGAAAAATAGAGTAAAAAAAAAGAGAAGAATTTTATGAGACAAAAAAGAAATGAATTTTTTTTGGAACGGAAGAAGTACGTAATAGTAATACTAACCCAAAACAAACGATAGAGAAATAAACGAGAAAAGCGATGAAGTTCGGGTTAGAGCTGCAACAGCGGAACAAAATGGTTGAGAAAGAAGAATATGGGCTAATGGTTGGGTCCATGAGTGTTGAGAAAGCCGGATATTTTTGTTGGCCCAGCCCGTTTCACTTTCGGATACATGGATTATAACTTTGTACTATAAATTAGTTTAGGACACATTTGGTGAGTTTTAATATACTATGAATTTCAAAACCTAGAATGAAATTGAATGATTGACGTGACTGTAGTAGTCGGTGGTAGGTTTTGGGAAAATTCGTATATGACATAAATTTATTTGAGAGTTGCGCTAATACTTTCAAATGAATTATTTGAATGTTTACTCCAAAATTAATCGGATAAAATTTAAACTTTGTTGGACAAGAACAAATATGCGTTATGATGAATTTTTTTCGAACTCTTTATCTTTTTTCTACCAGACTTTTCCCGATACATATAGCCGTGGGAGGGGAAAAAAGATGCGGTCGCGCCTCTTTCCTAAGATACGCGACTTGTCGCGCAAGATTTAGGAGAGAAACAATTTACGTAAATTCTTGTTATGCACAAGTTCCGAAAATAAAAAATTCAAGTTAAATTTTTAACACAACACTTTGTTCAAAGGGGCTCTGCCCCTTGGACCCCGCAGGGGCTACCGCCCCTTGAACCCTGCTCAAGGGTGCTGCCCCCAAATCTCCGCTATTAATTTGTAATATTGTTGGATGAGTGTGCACTCTGCGCGTCCTAACTCGTTTGACAACATTTATTTAAATTCTTGTCTGATCTAAGTAAACCCAATCACAAAAAAATAGTTGATGGCACTAAAATCTGGTCGGGATTGATTTTTCTTTTAGACGTTAGTGCTTTATGAAAGTCCTTGAGATTTTTGTAAACCGAGTGCGAAACCTTAAAGATTCGCACGTACTACGGATAAACATCAAATTCAACACTGCTTCGCATCGTTCATCCTCCTCCTAGATTTTCAAAGAGAGATCAAAGGGAATGAGAGAAGAACGAACTCTAACACATCCTCCCAACTTTTCTAACACATTCTCTTATCATCATCGGAGGAGGGGGGTTGATCCCACCATAGTCGGCCACCGGAACGCTTATCGTCAAGACTTGTGGGGTCGCCGGACGCCGCCACTCCACTCCACACAGAGTTGTTTACTATATTCCCTTTGTTCGCCACGTGTAATTCTCACACTGCTCGATCATCTCCCCCTCCACTCTATAAATATGCATCCAAATATATACTCTTCTTTCATCTCCATCTTTCCTTATTTCTTTCAAATAATCAATTAATTCCAAATAATTATCATAAATATACACACCTAATAAGAAATTATTATTAATTAGTAATAAGAGATTTAATAATATAGATATGGAAGGAGGGGTGCATCCAGGCACAGATGCAACAGCTTTTAGGGAGTGTTTGGCTCTGTCATGGAAAAACCCATACATTCTTCGCCTTGCTTTCTCTGCTGGAATTGGTGGCTTTCTCTTTGGCTACGATACCGGTCCATCTCTCTCTCTCTCCCTCCCTCTCTATTCACACAAAACAAACACACCCTTAATTCGGGTGTGTCTGGGAACTACTTCAACGTTTAGCGTAGGAGTTTTTATTTAAAAACGTTATAAATATTTTCAAAATTAATATACATCAATATATAGTGCTATCTAACTCCGATTCAAGATGTAATTTCCAAACAAGACATGTAATCCGCAACGTTTTTTGTTTGCGTTTCTTAATGATAGATATATATTACGGAGTAGTTTTGAAAAACCTTTTTTTAAAAAAAATTAATATTATTGTGAGATAATTTTGGCAAAGATATTATATCTAAACGTTGAAGTTATCGTTAATAAGGAGGATTTAATAAATTTGTGGAACCTTTTTTTGTATTTTGAATGGTAACAGGAGTGATATCTGGAGCTCTTCTTTATATCAGAGACGATTTCAAGTCTGTTGATAGACGCACTGTCTTGCAGGTATGCTTCAATTTGTTGCTCTCTCTGTTCTAAATTAAAGTTTCACTTGTTTCGTCATGGAGTCTATAATACGGAGTAATTAATAACCGTTAAAAAAATTATTTAGTTGAGATTTACGCGGAGGAAAAAGATTTATTGTGGACTACTTGTTTTAGGCAATAGATCGGACTAGTTTTTTAAAAGGCGGTGTAAACTTTATTTTGAGACAACTAAAATAAGAAAAGTGGGGAATTTATGTCACACTCAAACTTAAAGGCAAACTTATTTTTTGCAGTTTTTCTTCCTCCAACCATTTGTCAGTTTCAAACGTAATTTGCGTTTTTCCTCCATTCTCTCCTCCTCAAAACCAAAAAATGCCCCCATTTATTTCTTTTCTTTTTTTTTGTAACTTACTGCATTTACTCTTTTTTTATTCGAGAATTATAACAAACAGTGAAAAAAGAAATACTCCATTCGTTTCAAAAATAATGTCTCAGTTACTATTCCAGATTTCAATTTCTTCTGTCGAATCTCAATAATTTTTGTTTATTTGTGTCTTTTCATTGATTATTTATTAAATAAAATATTTTTGTCACATTTTATTTTATAAAATCTTTGATGTAGTTTTAAAATATGTATTTAATACGGAGTAATTTTTATTTATATACCAATTTGTAAACAGAATAAATATAAAACAAATAAAATTTTGCACATTGTTGAAGTCTGCTGAAAATATTTTCGAGACAGAGAGATTGTTCTGAGTTTGAATCTAGTGTGTTGGGAGAGATCACACCATATGTGATTTGAAACTTAGTGGGTGTTTTGAAGTGCTTATAAGCGGTTCAAAACTGCTTATAAACAGTTTTTAACTTATAAGTCAGCTGATGACATGTTTCTGTGTATGTCTAAGCTGACTTATAAGCTACGTATAAGCCAAAAAAATAAGTATGTCTTAGCTACTTATTTTTAAGTCAGTTTCTTCATTTCTCCATTTTGATTAGATTATTTACAAAAATGTTTCTCACCATTTATAAATATTTACAAATGACTTATCTATCATTTAAGTCATTATATTTTCACGAAAGAGTATTTAACTTATAAACAACTTATAAGTTAAAATTTATTTATCAGTAATAAGCCAATAAGCACCCGTACAAAAGGAATATACTCACTGGGATGCCCTTATTCATGCTAGAGTATAAATTTTGTGTTTTATCTTAGTAAATAAAAAAATTCTAAAATTTACTAGAGCGCCTCTAATAGTCCCTAAAATCTTTAGTTTCGTAGGGGAGTATTGTCCAAGAGTCCCCCAATTTCTGAACCCAAAAATGGTTTTTATACCGGGTTAGCCCCCATGTCATCTTATGGCATGGGCATCGTTTAGGATTCCTACTACATGTTTCGTTTGAAAAATTTATGGTTCTTATCCTCTTTACCCCCTCCTTCTAGTAAATCCTCCACCATATCCCGACTCGAACTCACCCTGCCCCGTCCTTTTCAATTACAGTTCACAAAATTTAGTTGACTTTAGAGTTACGTTTTAACTTCAAAGTTAATTAAATTTTGTGGGGTGCAAATGACAATAGTGGAAAGTAGGTTCGAGCCGAGTCAGGGGAGAGAGTTTATCGAGAGATTAGGAAAGGTGGGAATTACTAATCTTTCAAATATAGTATCGAAAGGGTCTCAGGTCATATCATGATATTGATTTCTAATACTCCCTCCGTCCCGAAATAAATTACAATATTCCCTCACATTTTTGTCACAAAAAGAATTACAAAGTCAATAACTTTACAAGGAATTGACTCTTTTACCCTCCCACTCCTACACTATTCATCCATGTGAGTGGGAAGGATGGGGGATTTGGGGGTAATTTGGGAGAAAAAAATTTGATTTGATTCTTTCCTAATTTCAACAAAAAGGGAATATTGTAATCTAAAGTGGGACAAAAGGAGTATAACGAGAATCAAGACATATTTATTACTTCTCTCCCAAATTTTGGATGGAAAATAATTTCAATCATTATGGTATGATAATTGATCCAAGTTGACAAAGGTACGGTATGATACCCTCAGAAAATACCCAAGGTGCCAAAGAATTTTTCAAACTTGAATTCTTGTATTTTTGCACTTTTATTCCCTACATTTTGTCCCTCTTGAGCTATGATTACATTAAACTGCTACGGCCAATTATGTTGTCCCTAACGTGCTATGATGCCCGATTTATTTTAGTGTCTATAGAATACTTCTTTGATCCTAAATTAATCTTCTAATTTGATTTAAAAGATTTGATTGAAATTATTTTTAATTTAAGTTATTTGATTATACATTTAAATTTTAAAATAAAAATTATATATTTTAAAATTATATCAAAAGTTCTACAAACAAAATGTGACATAAATATATATATTATTTTTAAAGGTAGATAAGTGTAAGTCAAAACAAATAGAGTCACATATAATTTTAAAGAATTAATTGTCCCAAGATAAGAATAAAATATTATTAAAAATAAAATGTCATCAAAATATCAAAATATGAATGAAAATTCTTTTATCTGATAAATAAAAGTTTGAGAGTGAATGGTGCCAGTGTGATGATAGTGGATTTGTTGACCACCGGTCAACAGTGGTCAAAGCCGGCAACCATAGCGGAGGTCCGATGACGATTAATTGATGATCAAAATTTGATAGAAATAATACCTACTACTACCACCGTCCCTGAGTATTTGTTCAGTTTTGACATTTTTTCGATCAATAGTTATATGGAGATGTGAAATGCTAAACTTCCAATGTTACAGGAAGCTATAGTGAGCACCGCGGTGGCCGGAGCAATAATAGGGGCGGCGATCGGCGGATGGTTAAACGACAAAATCGGAAGAAGAACGACTTTACTTTCAGCAGACCTGTTGTTTTTCATAGGAGCCGCAATGATGGCTTCTGCGCCGAACCCTACCGTTTTGATCGGCGGTAGGGTTTTTGTGGGGCTGGGCGTCGGAATGGCGTCCATGACTTCTCCGTTATACATATCGGAGGTATCTCCGGCGAAAGTCAGGGGAGCACTTGTGAGCACCAATAGTTTCTTCATCACCGGTGGCCAGTTCTTGTCCTACCTCATTAACCTTGCCTTTACCAAGGTATTTTATTTTAATTAATATACTTTAATAAGATTAAAATATACTCCGTAGAATTTATACTAAAATACTAAAATATGACATCCCCTTTTTATACTCCCTCCTAAAAATCCTAAGAATGATATTCCCTCTGTCCCATAAAGATGGGTACGTTTTGACTAAAATAGAAATTAAGGGAAGGATAATTTTGTGTTGACTTTCCAAAAATATCCTTGATGTGATGGGTAAAAGTATGATGTGATGTGTAGATTATTAAGAAAAATGTATGATGTGATAGGTAGGGTTTGAAAAAGTAAAGGGTAAAAGTGGTTTTTTAATAGAAATGAGTAAGAGATTGTGGAAAGCAATTTTTTTGAATCGTGTAAATCTTTTTGGGATGGAGGAAGTATTAGATATTGATACAAAATAATCTATTAGATTTATTATATCAAAATTTTTTAAAATATTACTTTATCTAATTAATATACAATAATATACTCTCTATATTTTATTTAATTATTATAGGTTAAAAGTTAAAAATAATTATCTGAAAAAAATTAAAACTGGACAAATATTCAAGGACGAAAGTACTATATCATACACATGACCGTGTAAAATGCTTGAAATTTGAATTATGCGTTGGCATACAATTTACAAAGAGGTCATGAGTGAAGCGTGCTTATGATTTATGAAAATGTTATTTCATATATAAAATCTGTTTTAAGTCTACTACCAAAAAATTAAATATGAATATTTTATGCGGCCCAGTTCTAGTGACACCGGAGAACGGTGCCACTAGATTTTTGGGGCATCTCCGGTGCTCCGTTTGTAAAATTGACGGTTCATATCCTCCCTAACTTACCCCCTAAACCCCCACCCTACCCCCACCAATGCGCCCCACCCCAACCCCGCCGTAACCCCCCCACAAAATGTGTGGATATTATGCATTGCATAATAGCCACACATTTTGTGGGGGGTTACAGCGGGGTTGGGGTGGGGGGTTTAGGGGGTGGGTTAGGTGGGGTAGGAACCGTCAATTTTACGAACGGAGTACCGAAGGTGCCCCAAAAACCCAGTGACACTGGAGTGGTAGTGTTTTCCGGTGTCACTGGAACCGGACCGTATTTTATGCATAAGTTGTAAAGTTAAGGCGTGGTGTTTGAAAACATTCTCAATGAGGATAAACCTTTTGACGTGACCATAAATTAGTCCATGTAAATGACCCAAAAAAGGTGAAAGGAACATTACAAAAAGTGAATCTAATCATGCATCCGACCAATAATTGCCATTGTCACTTATTATTACTCGGGATATAATTAGGGCGATTTTTCATCCAATGAGCGCTCATCTGGCTTTTTTTAGCTAAAGCATGCACTAACAATTAACAAATCATGTGAAAATGTTTTCTAAAAAGTAAACCAAGTGTGTGCAAATGATAAGTGCTTTATTGCTTTAATTTTCATTGGGAGTATTACTTTTAAAATCTCTTGAAAATAGATAAGTTGAGTGAACGTTATGTTTTGCATGATTGGCTTTCATCATTGTTGTAAATACCCCTCTGTCCAAAAAAGAATGTCATAGTTATTATTACTACCTCCGTTCCATTTTAAATTGTCTGTTTGTCTTTTTTCTCCGTCCCAAAATAAGTTGTCTATTAGTTGTTTTCGTAAACTTTTAAAAATAAAATACCTAAAGTACCTCTAAAATAAACCAATCTTCTCCACATTATATTCTCATTCATCATCATTCCTCCTAAAAAGTATTTGACAATTTCGAAAAATCAACTATATTTTTAATTTTTCTTAAATATGCCCAAAAGTCAAAACGGGCGATTTAAAACAGGGCGGATGGAGTATTATTTTGGTCTTTCGATAACGTTTGTTTAATATGTTTACTTGTTTTGGTTGCCCATTTAATAAAATAAAATATTTTTATTGCATCTTGTTTTGTAGAATTTTTTATGTACTTCTAAACGGTTACTTTTTATTTCTCTACCAAATTGAAATTAAAATGATTTTAAAACATATAATCTTTCGCACGTCGTTCGAAATATTGTAAACAATTTGAGACGGAGGGAGTATTCAATTGAGAAATTTGGTCCATATAGGACTAAAAGATAGTATGTTTCTCTAAATAAAATAAAATATATTTTATTCTCTTTATGACACATAATTCCATATGATCTGTCATATATGTCCTTATTAGCAAGAAGTGTCGGATAATGACATTATACGAATGACTCTACGAATGTGGTCATCAGCAACAAGTGTTAGACAATGACTGATTATTTTAATGAGTATTCAAATTGTTTTTAATAATATCTTATTCTACTTGAATTGCGTAGGTCATTTTTCTCAAAAGCATGACATTTTAGAACTTTCCATTGTCAAACGTTAGAATAGATTAGACCGGTCCTATTTAGAGAAAAATGATACTCCGTATATTTAAGTTTTATTTGCGTAAATTATCCTATTTAATTTGATTCCAGATCTTTTTCCTTATGGCTTTCCCCACTCCCGAACTAGGCTATGCAAACCTAGGATTATTATTTCAAAAATGCTAGGAGTACACCAAAAGTGTACTCCAAATGTACATCACCCCTCCATTACCACTCATTTTGGCATGTAAAATAAAAGTGAAATAAATAAATAAATATGAATGGTAATGGAGGGAGTGATGTATATTTCGGATACACTTTTGGTATACCTCTAGCATCATGTGCCTTATTACTTTTAATGGCCATATTAGGAGGAGCGAGAAATATAGTGTAATAGTGAGAGAGGCATAAGGGGAATTTACCTAAATAGCACTAAAACATAATGATTTTCCCTAAATAGCACTACATATGTTTTTTTCCTCAATGTAGTACTTTTAGTCATTATCCATAAGTCATTATTCAAGTGAATGTTTGCCATCACTGGTCATTATGGACATTACAGAGTGCTATTTAAAGAAGAAAACAATCTAAGTGCTATTTAGAGAAATGACTTAAGTCTTAGTGCTATTTAGTGCAAATACTTCAGAGGCATAATTGCATATAAATAATACCGGTTCATTTGATAACCAATGAGTAATTTACTTAAATAGGACTAAAACATAATGACTTTCCCAATATAGGACCATATGTATTTATTTTCCAATTTAGGACTTTAGGTCATTATGAATTAGTCATTATTCAAGTAAATAATTATTTCTCTCACTAAGACATTAATAAGTTCTATTTAGGGAATAAAAAAGTTTAAGTCCTAAATTAGGAAAGTCATTATGTTTTAGTCCTATTTAGTGCAAATTTCACAACCAATATTGTATTAAGATAATTAAGGTGGTAACGTAGTGATTAGTGAAAGACTCACACTATTAGAATACAAAAGGGTTTTGTTCTGTTTCATATCTCTCAAATGCTTTTACTCTCCGTCTACTCCCACTTGTAAAAATGATAAAGTCTTTGTCACATCTTGTTTTATAGAATTTTTAATATACTTTTTAAATATATAAATTTAATTTTTTAATTTCTTACCAGTTTTCAGAAAAATTAAATTGAAAATGACTTCAGGCAAACTTTGTAAACAACAATAACCAACTCTTTTTGGAATGGAGGGATCAGAGTAATTACTAAGATACTGTAGTATAATCATCCTGATATTCTAGTAGAATAATGTTTATATCTTACCTTCTTTTGTCTTCTTTTTGTACAATGTCCTTATTATATCGAGCTTCTCCCTTGGCGTGAGTGATAGAAACCTACTATCTAAGATTTATAGAGAATCTCACCCAGGTTCACGTCTCAACAGAGGCATTAGTTTATTGTGCTTCATTTGTGTCTTATTTTTTAACTTTATATAAATATATAAAATACAATAGACTAACATACAAAATTGCTCGGTAAACGACACTATTTCCATTTTTTAATGTTCTTGCTAATACGTAATACTTCCTCCGTTCTGAATTTGATTATAATCTTTTTTATCTCTCCTCTCGATAATTTTTATTTGTTTACGCGATTTGATTAAGTATTTGATAAAATAAAATATTCTTGTCATCTCGTGTTTTGTAGAATTTTTGAAATAGTTTTTTAATATGTATTTTTTTATTTCTTATCGATATACCAATTTATAAATAAAATGATTTCAAAAAGTGAGATATTTCTCCTCGTAAATCCCATTTGTAATCAAATTGGGACGGAGGGAGTATATTTTAAGAGATGTTATTTGTAACAATAAACAAAAGAAAGTTACAAATTGGAATAGTCATATCAATATGCACATAGAAAAGTTCTTGAATTGTGATGGAAGGGTTCACGTTCCTATTTAAAACTATTCAATTCATATTCATCGTGTTTTTGACTCACGATTTATTCCAACAAGTGTGTTTCCTATTATTTCTCGTTCATTTGCAAAATATATCTTGTTTGCACAATTTCAGTTTTATAATATATGTTATAAAATTTAATATATGTTATAAAAATTTGATATACCAAAACTAATCTTAAAACAAGCTCAGGGGCTGTTTGTTTCAGCCTCTTAATGGTTCAGATGTCTGAATGATTCAGCACTTAATGGTTCAGACTGTTTGTTTCAGCCTCTTAATGGTTCAGATGTCTGAATGGTTAAGAGATTTGCCTCTGAATGGTTAAGTATTATACAGAGTCTGAATGGTTAAGAGCTCTTATCTGAATTGATCAGACATTTGCCTCTGAATAGTTAAACAATATACTAGCTCTTAATGGTTCAGACCTCTTACTGGTTCAGCACTTAATGGTTCAGACCTCTTACTGGTTCAGCACTTACCCATTCAGAAGTTACCAAACAGCCCCTCAATTTCATTAAAACTCGGTTTGGTACATGGAATTCAAACTATGAAATTAGAATTGAGGACAACAATTCTAATTCTACTGTTTTGTAGCACAAAAATAGGTGGATTTGGAATTGGTAGTGCAAAAAAATGAATTGGATTTGGAAAATTTAATTCTATCTAAATCAATTCCATAAAATTTCAACTTTTAATTTAATTCGTATTCCATCAATTCCATGTACCAAAAGGATCATATGGATTCATTTTGTACATGAAATTGACTCAATTAGAATTGAGTTGCGATTGAAATTCTATCGAATTGATTTGGATGAAAATGAATTCTCCAATTTCAGTTCATTTTTCGCACTACCAATTCCAAATCTACATATTTTTGTGCTACCAAATAACAAAATTGAAAATATTATCTTCAATTTCAATTTCATAGTTTGAATACCGCATTTAAATGGAGTCTGAATTTACATTATAGGGAGTAGTTAAATATATTTATTTCTTACTCTATGGTCAAAATTTATCTAGAACTCAACCAAGGACAAATTGGTTGTGACTTGTGAGGAAGGGATTAAAACAATAATCTTGAACGACCGAATTAAAAATGAACATTTATTGTAAAAAAATAGAGGACTTTCCCCACTTTGACTCTTTTAGTCAAGTCAACTTTGATTTCTGATGTTCTTTTCCTTAAAGATAAAACTCTTTGCGGTTTAAATGTTTGGTCAACTTTTATAAAATTTAACATTTTACAGAGTAAATAAAAAACATATACTCCCTCCGTCCCATTGTTTTTGTCCACTTTTGACTTTTGGAACTGTTCATCTAAGCACTTTGACTCATCAAATTCTCTCAACAGTGGGACGGAGGGAGTAGTTAGCTGTAAGCTTAAGAAATATTTGCACTAAATAGCACTAAACTTAAGTCATTTCCCTAAATAACACTTAAATTGTTTTATTCTCTAAACATCACTTAATAATGTCCATAATGTTTAGTGATGACGAATATTTGCTTAAATAATAACTAATGTATAATGACTAAAAGTACTACCTCGGAAAGATATATTTGCTTAAGTTTCAGTGCTATTTAGAGAATAAAAATTTGTACTTTCGTACAAAAAACATATACTCCGGGGTATTTAGCTATCATGTAACTATGTAAGTTCAATACTTCTATCCCTGCTAATTCATAATCAATATATTGCATCACACTTTTTTTACTAATAATCTACACATCACGTCCTACTTTTATCAATTACAGAGTATTTTGGAAATTCAACACAAAAATATCTCTCCCTTAAATTTCTTAAAAGTCAAAATGAGAACATCTTTTTGGGACAGATAAAGTATAAATTAGTATTATTATTATTGTTATTATTATCATTATGATTATTATTAGTAATTACTCCCTATTATTATATATATAATTAGTGTAACATTATTATTATTATTATTATTATTATTATTATTATTATTATTATTATTATTATTATTATTATTATTATAATAATAATATAATTGGTTAGGCAGCTGGAACATGGAGATGGATGCTCGGAGTGGCATGTCTCCCAGCTCTGATTCAGTTCACACTCATGCTGCTTCTCCCCGAGTCGCCCCGGTGGCTCTACCGCAAGGGCCGAGAGAGCGAGGCCGAGGCCATACTAAGGAAGCTATACTCCACAGAAGAACTGGAAATGGAAATCCAAGCACTCAAAGAATCAATCCAAAACGAGAGCTCATCAGGAGATGATGATCATCATCAGAAGGTGAACGTGGTGACGACCCTCCTGCAATCCACGGCGGTGCGGAGGGGGCTCGTCGCCGGCGTCGGCCTCCAAGTCTTCCAGCAGTTCGTCGGCATCAACACCGTCATGTACTACAGCCCCACCATCGTCCAGCTCGCCGGCTTCGCCTCCAACCGCACCGCCCTCCTCCTCTCCCTCGTCACCGCCGGCCTCAACGCCCTCGGCTCCGTCGTAAGCATTCTCTTCATCGACCGGACCGGAAGGAAGAAGCTCCTCGTCGTTAGCCTCGTCGGCGTCGCGGTCTCTCTCGGGTTCCTCACCGCCGTCTTCCACGAGGCCGCGTCCCGCTCCCCCGCCGTGAGCGTTACCGACACCTCGCGCTTCAACGGGTCGTCCCTCGCTTGCCCTAATTCGTACCCCGCCGGGGACCGGGAATGGGACTGCGCCGAGTGCTTGAGGGGCTCGTGCGGGTTCTGCGCTTCGTCCGCGGGAAAGATGCTCCCCGGCGCGTGTTTGGCCGCGGGTGACGTGGCGAAGGGCGCGTGCCGCGGGGAGCGGAGGCTGTGGTACACGAGGGGATGCCCGAGCCGCTTCGGGTGGCTGGCGCTGGTCGGCATGGCGTTGTACATCATCTTCTTCTCCCCCGGGATGGGGACCGTCCCGTGGATCGTCAACTCCGAGATATACCCCCTGAGGCTCAGAGGCGTGTGCGGGGGGATAGCCGCGACGGCGTGCTGGGTTTCGAACCTCATCGTCGCGCAGTCGTTCCTGTCGCTGACCCGCGCCATCGGGACCTCATGGACGTTCCTCGCCTTCGGGGTGATTTCGGTTTTCGGGCTGTTGTTCGTCCTCGTTTGTGTGCCGGAGACGAAGGGGCTCCACATCGAGGAAATCGAGAAGATGTTGGAGGGAAGAGAGTTACACCTGAAATTCTGGAACAATGGGGCGGCCCCAAAGAGGCCGCCCCATGGTGACGTGGAAACGTAATGTGACGAATTATGGTATCGGGATAAGGAGACACTTCGAGCGATCTCAGACACCAATAAAGTATGAGAGAATAACACGAGAATCAATGGGGGGTAATTATTCCCATTGGTGCATCTGTTCAGAATGGCCCTTTACTATTAAATGTTTCTGGGTCAAGTTTCATAGATTCAAAATGGCAATTTAAACTCGAATTCAGTGTTTAAATTGGTTATATTATATGTAACAAAGTATAGATTTAAGATTTTGATTTGTTTATGCATATACGATATGCCTCTCTCTTAGACAATCACTCTTATGTGCACTGCTATTTTGGTTGTTCTCAAATTATTTGTCAATTATTGTCCTAGTTTGATTTTATAGTTATTCTAACATCAACTTAAACATAATTTTCTAATAAAGTAATCCACAATCAATACCAAAACTAAATGTTAACACGATTTTATAGTTATTCTAGCACTACCTTTAATGGAAAAACTGATATTAGTATTTGGAAACAAAAATTGAAGTATGTTCTCGTTTATTAAAAAGTTTATAGGACTGTTACTAATTCATATCTAGAAACAGACACTTAAGAGAAAAGAATTGAAATGAATGAAATTGCTTGTTCTATAATTTACTTGAACTTGACTGACTGTGTGATTAGAAAAGTTGGTATTTTGGAATGTGCTGATCTTTGGAATAAACTTGATGAACTTTATAATGAAACTTCTTTGTCATATAAGATTTTCTTACTTGAAAAGTTTTTCAAGTTTAGATTGGATATGTCTAAAGACATAGAAAATCTAGATATTTTCACCATACGAATTCCTGATATTAAATTAAGAGAAATTTACCTAAATAGGACTAAAACATAATGACTTTCCCAATATAGGATCATATGTTTTTATTTCCCAATGTAGGACCTTTGGTCATTATCAAGTAGTCATTATTTAACTAAATATCCATCATTACTGGATATTATTCCTTCAATAAGGTCATTATTAAGTCCTATTTAGGGAATAAAAAAGTTTAAGTCATACATTAGGAAAGTCATTTTTTTAGTCATATTTAGTGCAAATTTCACTTAAATTAATCGGTGATAAACATATTAATGACTACAATGACTACACCCCCATTGCTTTTTTGAATGTTATTCCTAATTCTTATAGTGATGTCAAATCTCTAATTATATATGGTAGGGATAATATTTCTCATGATGTTGTTGTGAATGGTCTCAAGAGTAAGGAATTAGAATTATTTTTTTTAAAATTTACTTTTATATATATCGGACGACTTCTCTGTTTTCCTTCCATGCCTACATGACTACATGTCTTACTCTTTCATCAAACTTCTTTCTTCTTCTTTATTTGGTTTTACCATTTTAATTTAATTAATAAAATCAAAATTTTTTTATAAGTTTTGCCTTGTTGTGTGTATGCTCAACAAATTCCTTATGTTGCCACCGTTTCTAGAGTCCTTTTCTAGATGGATTTTTATTTGCTTTAAATGAGAGTTCATGCGGACCAATTTTATATTGTAAATACTTTCTACTTCATATTACTTTTCAAAGAGGAGCAACTTAATATGATTGGTATTTGGTAATTTTTATCCCATGTGATTTGTTCTTGTTAATTAAAAGGAAAAAAAAAAGAAATTTTGTATTGGTATTTTTTTCTATTATATTTGCATATGTAATACATTGTGTTGTCTTTTCTTTTATATGTATCTTTATGCATGACAGAGACCACATTACTATCCTTTTGTGAAGCATTTATGCGAGTAGCTTATGTTAATTTTGCATTCTTGCTAGCTTATGGTAATATGACCTGTCACTACATACTTATCTTTTTTTGACTATTAAGATCAGTATACTCCCATGTTGCATTCTATTCATTTGATGTTACTTATTATTGTTCATATGTTGGAATTGTAATTTTTTGATATTGTGCATTATTAGAATCACTGTTATGCATTTACATGAGAAGGTAATGCATTCTCATACTCAAGGTAAAAGATAATGCATTCTCTTAATCAAAGATGATACATTGATGATAAAATACTCATTGCACAAATATGATGCACCTGTATATTTTATATAGTGAATTTTCTACTAATGATAATGCATTAAAAATGTTTTGTGACACATTTTGAATGTGTTAGAAAGACATTGAGGGATAAAAATTTTAAGAGATTAAAATGTGTTTTAATAAGTCCAAGTGAAAGGGGAGAGTCTCTTTGAAAAAAACAAGTCGTTGCCTATTAGCTCAAATGGTAGAGCGCTATGTACTACAGATGTGAGTTCGAATCTCGCATAGGCAAATTATTTTTTAATATTGTATTATACTTGTTCTAAATACAATGCATTTTTAAGCATTTTCATCACATAGGAAGTCACTTATGAGTCATCTTCTCCAAACTAACAATAAATTTAAAAATTATTTTTACTAAACCTAGAGGACAAATCATAGTCCATATACCGATCATCACAATGCATGCACAATTTAAAAAACGTATTGCATCTATATATGAGAATGATGCATACAAATAAAAAACTATCACACGAGAAAACCTTCTCGGATTTAATAATTTGCGATTCGATGAAGCCGGCGGAGGAGGTTGGCGTCGAAGGCGAAGGAGAGATGTCCGACGAAGATTCGGGTGTCCGTATTGTTGATTCATTCAAGGACCCTTTGGGAACCATTGTGGAATACAGTGGTTGCGAAGACATGAACACTCCTGGCGATTATCAAGATTTCTCCGATTCCGAAGATGAGAAAACCTTTAGACAATACAGAAAGGAATTTCTCGCTAGTGATGTGAGTTTTCATCTTTCACCTTCATCAGCGAATACAGATTTCCAATGTTTGATTGTGTTTTCGTTAATTAGGGTTATGATATCACTACCTTCTATTATTATCCTTTCACGATGGGTCTCCTCGAACCGATCCCTCTGGAACCTGGCAAAAGGTTATATGAAGGTTGCGTCCATGCTGTACAAAGATTGATTACATATCTCAGGGAAAAGGTTTATTGTTTTTTATTACTATGTCATATAGACCTGGCAAAACGGTCGGTCAGGTCGGGTTCGGGTTCGGTAGCCCTATTCCCTTGATGTTCTGCAAAACTAAAGCTATAACCATGTCTTATAATACTTAGTGCAACCAACTCTCTGTATGTGCCTTGGTCTAATTTTTTAGCCAAGTTAGCATTTTTGTTTAATAGTAATTGACCAACATCATTAGCAACACGGGCATGACAATTTTCAGTATGGCGTTTAAAATTAGTTGTACCATTCTTAGAATTCGCAAAAGTTGGTCCTCCCTTACAGTACTTGCAAAGAGCTCTATCTTGACCATCTGGAAATTGATCTCCATCAAACACATCATACTCGTCCCAAATTGGTGAAGCCCATTTTCTTTTCCGACTTTGAGATGACTCTTCATTTCTAGTGGTAGTTCCTGTATGATAAAATAAAAAACGAAACTCCTAAAATTTATAATGTAGTTAACACAAAATAAAAGAGTGCTATATTTTAGTCAATATCTATAGACTTTAAATTTTGGGGATCAAATCTTAGATAGTATTGTTGATGTGAACACCCAAGAATATAGAGTATATATATACTGCTTGCTTTGGGGGGAGGGGGATTTCCAAATCTGCAAATAGGCAATTTTATAGCAAATAGGACCAGGTTTATAGCAAATAGACAAGTTTATAGCAAAAATTTCCAAATCAGCAAATTGTTGAAAGCTTCTGTGAGTAAATATTCTAGTCAGGATTGTGGAAATCAGGTTTTGAGTAGGTTAAACCCATGCGGCTAATCTGAATTTAGTCAGGATTGTGGAAATATACCTCAGATTAAAGCGGTACTCATGCGGAAATATACTCACAGATGTGGAAATATACCTCAGGATTGTGGAAATATACCCATGCGGTACTCACAAAATCTAGCTTTCAACCATGCGGCTAAATTCAGATTAAAGCTTCTGTGAAAGCTTCTGTGAGTATTTCTCAAAATTAAAAATAACCATGCGGCTAAATTCAGATTAAAGCTTTCATATGAAAGCTTCTGTGAGTATTTCTCAAAATAACCCTTTCTGATTCCAAAATTGAAACATAATACTTCGTAAATAGCAAAAAAATACAGATTAAAACATACTTTCTAAATAGAAAACAATGATTTTATATTTTAAAAGAGAGTTAACATGAGTTACCTATAGACCCAACTGAAGATGCTGAATTAGGGTTAGGAGTTCCACTACTCTGCTTGTTTCTTCTCACCATTAAGCCTAGGCCACCGGAGGTCGGAGGATGATTGACGGAAGAGAGAAGACTGCAACGATCGGAGCAATTGCGAGAGGCGGAGAGGGAGGGTCCGCCAATGGAGAGGGAACAATTAGGTTGAAGAGCCGATTAGTATTGTCTGTGGATTGTGAGATTGTGTCTTGTGGAGTTGTGGTATAACCGTCTAACCCGGAATCCGCAGATGCAACTATTTGAATAAATAAAAATATAAAATCTTAATTCTTAAGTTGAGAGTGCTTAACCCGTTGGGTCAGACCCGACCCGACCCGATATTTTAACGGGTCCTCGGGTTCGGGTTATTTCGGGTTCGGGTCACAAAATTCATGTTCAAAACCCGCTAATTTCGGGTCGGGTTTCGGGTAAAAAATGGGTCGGGTCATATTTTGTCAGGTCTAATGTCATATATCTTGTCAGGATATGTTTGGTACACAGAATTGAAGGAATTGGAATTGAATTGGAGCTGAAATTCTATAGAATTGATTTGGATTCTCCACTTCCAATTCATTTTTGGCACTACCAATTCTAAATTCTCATATTTTTGTGCTACCAAACAGTATAATTAGAATTGTTGTCCCCAATTCCATAGTTTGAATTCTATGTACCAAACGGGACCTCAAAGAAGCTGGTTTTGAAAATTTTCTTTTGTCTGATCAAAAGCCACAACTCTGCAGAAAGGAAGAAGTCTTGAATTTAGATATTGATACAAAAATAATTTTATTAGATTTATTTAAATAACTTTATTTAATTATAACTCAAATGTAGGAAATGATCCACTGCAGAAAGTCAAAATCGGACAAAATACTCAAAGACGAAGGTAGTAGTTTCATTATTGATTAAGTATCATTCCATGTTTGGTCCTTGTCCAATTGCATGAAGACGAAAAAATAAACAGAGGACTAAACGTTCAATGATACCCAATTAATAAGTACTGTTAACCTAAAATTTGATAAATGTGGACTAAGGGGCTGTTTGGCAACTTCTGAATCAGTAAGTGTTGAACCAGTAAGAGGTCTGAACCATTAAGTGCTGAACCAGTAAGAGATCTGAACCATTAAGAGCTAGTATATTGCTTAACTATTCGTAGGCAAATGTCTGATCAATTCAGATAAGAGGTCTTAACCATTCAGACTCTGTATAATATACTTAACTATTCAGAGACAAATCTTTTAACCATTCAAACATCTGAACCAACCCCTGAAACAAACAGCCCCTGCAATTTAAAGCTCAATTGGTGAGGAGAATTAGGATCAGAAGCCATGGCTCTAGCGATGGACTTTTCGGATTTAGAAATTTGCGATTCGATGAAGCCGGCGGAGGAGGTTGACGTCGAAGGCGAAGGAGAGATGTCCGACGAAGATTCGGGTGTCCGTATTGTTGATTCATTCAAGGACTCTCTGGGAACCATTGTGCAATACAGTGGTTGCGAAGACATGAACACTCCTGGCGACTATCAAGATTTCTCCGATTCCGAAGATGAGAAAACCTTTAGACAATACAGAAAGGAATTTCTCGCTAGTGATGTGAGTTTTCATCTTTCACCTTCATCAGCGAATACAGATTTCCAATGTTTGATTGTGTTTTCGTTAATTAGGGTTATGATATCACTACCTTCTATTATTATCCTTTCACGATGGGTCTCCTCGAACCCATCCCTCTGGAACCTGGCGATATGTTATATGATGGTTGCGTCCAAGCTGTACAAAGATTGATTACATATCTCAGGGAAAAGGTTCGGTGTTTTTTATTATCTATGTTATATATCATGTCAGGATATGTTTGGTACACAGAATTGATGGAATTGGAATTGAATTGGGAGCTGAAATTCTATAGGGTAGTGTTTGGCAACTAGCATTTCATTTCAATTCATGCATTTCAATTCCAAGATTCGAAATCTTGAATTTCAAATGACAAGGGGAGGTGCATGGATTTGAAATTAAGTTTTGTTATGAATGAGAGGAATTTGACTCAAATCCAAATTTAAAATTTTTGAATTTCCCAAACATGGAATTTGAGTCAAATCCGGATTTGAAATCCAAATCCATGTTCCCAAACATGCCATAGAATTGATTTGGATGGAATTGAATTCTCCACTTCCAATTCATTTTTGGCACTACCAATTCTAAATTCACATATTTTTGTGCTACCAAACAGCAAAATTAGAATTGTTGTCCCTAATTCCAATTCCATAGTTTGAATTCCTTGAACCAAACAGAGCCTCAAAGAAGCTGGTTTTGAAATTTTTCTTTTGCCTGATCAAAAGCCACAACTCTGCAGAGAGGAAGAAGTCTTGAATTTGTGGAACTTATTAAGGCAAATTGGGCTATAAATACTTCTCGTTTCTATTTCGCCACCTTTACCGCTATGGAATGTGGAAAACTAGGAACTTATCAAGCCAGACTGTTTCGAACTATTCGAGGTGGCGAGGTTGAGATTTATCAGTTTAGGGAGGCACCTATGGTAGAAATCAATATGTTCCTCTGTGAAATTATAGCCTACATGAAGTTATGAAATGATCTGATTATACCCTTTTTTTTCGTTGCTACCCTGCAGGTAGATGGAGATCAGAAGCTGGGGAATTAGTGTCTGCACATGGTCCTATGTGGTTTGTGAGTCTAAATAGATAAGCTCTATTTTGTTTTCTGTTTTGGTAATTTGTTGCAGTGCTCCAATGGTTGTGAAGCTATTATAAAGTCTTATGGTTATTTATGTTAAATTGTGACACAATCTTTTCCACCCTTAGTTGTTGGTTGTCCTATGTTGTCTGTGAGTCTAAAAAGATGAACTCTACCTTGTTCTCTGTTTTATTTTGTTGCACTGGTCAAACAGTTGTGAAGCCATCATACAATCTTATGTTTATTTGTGTTGAATTGCCACACAATCTTTTTCAATCTTATAGCTCTTACATTCCCAATTTTAGTTCACAGTATGAGGATGTGAAATTATCTAGTAGTTATAAGTTATGCATTGAAAAGATAAACAGTTATGGGTCACGGAAAGAATAATATTTTGGGAGAATTTCTCTTAAAAATAAGGTCACCCACTGTATCCCACCGGGATTTAAAGTTTCTAGTAGAATGCCCATCTGACCCTCCCATGTCTTTGGTAGATGGAAGCAACAAAAAGAAAGCATTTGTACCATGTCCGACAATGAATCTCTTATTGTTGGATCGTCCTCTCCCCTTAGACTAAGCGCCTGGGCATTTTTGTTGAGATGCCGTATTTGTGGCCTAGCCTGAAAACTCCTAGGCGATGAGGCACTCGCCTCGGCCTCGCCTCGGGTCGCCTCTTGCTTAATCTGGCCTTGGGCGACGAGGAACTCTATTTTTTTAAAATAGAAAATATGTTCTATTTGTCACACACACACACACACACATATATATACATACATACATACACACACACACACACACACATACATACATACTAATGTACATACATAGTTAGCATCATATTGCACTCGCCTAATAGACGCCTCGGCGATGCCAAATCGCCCAAGTGACGAGAAGACACTCTAGCACCCGGCTTTGCCTAGTTGCCTTAATAACTATGATGTCGTTTGCACTAAGGGATCAAATGCACAATCATCTCCTACATGATAAATCGTTTCAAACTACTCCATAGTTCATTACTCCGTGTATTAAAAAACAATATGATTGGCGAGAGAAAGACCATAATAGGAGTAAAACATTGAAAACATACCAAAATAGGACTTCCTTGTTTTTATTCTCGAAATAGGACTTACATTACCAAACATGGTCATATAAATTATCAAAAAAGTATAGTAATCTGCACATGTACACTGCCACATTACCACAATGCAAAGTCACATTCCGGGAAAAAAACATGAAAGTCCTATTTTGGTACTTTTCACTATGTTTTAGTCCTATTTAGGATGATTTTTAATGATTGGCTTGCGTTGATAGCAGTTTCTCCCCTTTGCCAAAACTTTAATCAAAATATAGAGTACAAAGATTTACAAACTATAAATTTATTTTTCTTTAATGCTCTAGTTGAGTCTCGGTCTTATTTAGTTTTTGCATTTTTGATCTCTACATTTCTCCTTTTTAGTTGACTATACCTGCACCTTAGTAGTTTCCCTTGTCAAAGATCTTCTTGCGTTTCCTCCATAGCTTTATTTTCATAACCACAGTCTTCTTTCGTGAATTTGTGTCGTCTCACTCTATCTCTTTGTATACCACCCTATGGAGTTTCAATAAATGATTGTGTCTATGAAAAAGGAAGAGGTAAGTCTTCTTTCATTCAAATTCCAGACAAACTTCATAAACACAAACGAGAAGAATGTTTTAGAACAAGAATAGAATTCTATTCTAGTTTCGAAAATATTTTTTTAATATAAATTAACATCAATATTTAAATAAATAGAATCAAAACCAATTTATTTAATTTAGACATATAGTTAAAAAATATGGATTTTATTTAGAGGTTTAGAGAGTAACTTATTTATTATTTAAAAGTTTTGTTATAAATGAAGAGAATAAAATACTCTCTCCATCCAAAAATTGATTTGCTGTTGTACGTTATGATGTTTGTTCGAAGTTATTTTTCAAACTATTTATATGAAAAATGATGTGGAATTAATAGTTTGATTTCATACCAAATTAGTACGAATTAATTTCTTACTTTCTATGTCATAAGTTCGGTGTCAAAAAATGTCACATTAGTAATGCCACATGTTGGATTTTTAGAGATTGTAGCCATATTTTTATAACTAATAAAGGTTTTTAAGTCTAGTCAGCTCTTGTTCTATAAAATTTTATTGTAGTTTTTGAAAATATATTTTTTTTTTTCAACTTTGCATTAATATTTAAATAAAACATCTACATATTTATAAAAATGCCTAGTCTTGTTCTAAATCAACATGTTTTAACTCTCACCACTTTCTTCAAGTTGATCAAAATTGTTGATACTTTAATAACTACAGCCACGTGAGCTCTTTGAAGCTCTTCAATCACTAATGATGGTAAGTTATGTGGATGCTGATTGCAACGCAATTCCCGTTGCGAGATAGCCGTTTAAAGAATCATTGTTGCAATTTCACTTCTACAACAAATTTCTCATTGCAAAGCAGTGCATCGGAAAGTTGCAATGGAACATCAACAGAAATTGTGCTGTTAATTTTTGCAATAATATCATTGCAACATATTTCTGTAGAAGTGTTTTGTGTTGAAAAAATTTACAACAGAAAAAATGTAACAAAAATTCCATAGGTAAATTGCAAAATTTGAAAAATGTAGCATATATATGTTAATTTTTGCATCAACCTAACCATCATTTTTATACACAACCAGTTATAGGGCCGAGGGATACTCAAATGTACATGTATTCAACAAAACCAGAGTTTTAATACTTGTTATAAAACAAAACAAAATTTCATTTATTTGTCAAAACAAAACAATCTCTGCATTGTTTAATTTGGGAAATAGGTTCATAGAGCATCAAGATAATATCTGGCTTAAGAGTTTGCTCGGTAGATGGTTTAGAGAGACAATATATGATTCGACAATGGAGCTCGTACTCCAAAGATCCCTCATGAGATATAGTCCTTGAAATCTTACTCTAAAGATTTATTTATTTTTAGGATTATGTCCACTAACTAAGTAGTACTCCCTCCGTTCCACAAAACCCTTCCTCTTTTGTTTTTTTTGAATTCCCTAAAACACTTCCACTTTGTATTAAAAAACCACTTTTACCCTTACTTTTTCATACCCTGCCTATCACATCATACTTTTTCACTAATAACCAAACTATCACATCTTATTTTTACCCATCACATCATGGGCAAAATTGGAAAGTCAACCAAAATTACACTTTCCTTATTTTTGCCAAAAGTCAAAAGTGGAAGAGTTTAAAGCAACGGAGGGAATATTAGAACTTTCTTGGAGGCTTGAACATTAGCCTGTTCTGATTGTATCATATCTTGCCTTCACACAATATACTACCTCCGTTTCTCAAAAGAGTTCCTCTTTTGACTTTGGGGGAAAATAAGGAAGTGTTAAATTGTAGTTGACTTTCCAATTTTGCCCTTGATGTGATGGGTAAAAGTAAGATGTGATAGTTTAGTTGTTAGTGAAAAAGTATGATGTGATAGGTATGGTATGAAAAAGTAGGGGTAAAAGTGGTTTTTTAATAGAAAGGGGAAGTGTTTTAAGAAAAACAAAACAAATGAAAGAGGAATGGTTTTAAGAAACGGAGGGAGTATTACAAAGAAATGTTAAATAAACTTGGGGTGCAATTGAAGGGGTTGGGTGTTTTTGGGTCGAGGCGGGTGGGGGATTTTTTTGGAAGTTAGAATTGAAAGAGGTAGGAATCGTGAATTTTACGAACAAGGCACCGTAGCGGTCCCGGGTTAATACATGACATGAGTTCTAATGTCATGAGAACCCTTCCTATAGCAGTTGTGAATAATCTTACTAAAAGAAAAAGAAAAAAATTGCTCCATATAGGACTATAGGTAATACGTTTCTATGAATGGAACCAAATATATTTTATTCCTTTTATATATGGCACATATTTTCGTACCATCTGCCATATATGCTCTAATTAGCAATAGATGTTGGATAATGACTAATTATACAAATGACTCTACGAATGTGATCATTAGCAACAAGTGTTGGATAATGACTAATTATTTCAATAGTTATTCAAATTGTTTTTGAATAATGTCTTATTCTACTCAAAATCTTGAATTACGTAATAGGTCATTCCTTTATAATGACTTGAATTGGATAATAGGTTAAAGACAGGCATTTTAGAACTTTCCTTCATCAACATTAGAGTAAATAGGACCAATCCTATTTGAAACAAAATGATACGTTCAAGTCTCATTTACGTAAATTACTTAAAGAAAAAATGGTCACTAGAAATCATGATTTGCAAATTGTAAGTTGATGAATTTTGTTTTCTTTTTATTTTTGACTATATCATTTATGGTGAGTTAAACAAAACAACAAGCGACGGTAGAATCAAAGTATATCAAACTACTCCAGACAAGTACCACACATTAAAAGAAACCTACTCAGGACCATACGTATCATTAAAAACTATGGCTTTGGTGTGAAGAGTTAGTAGTACTTATATGTTGGTTGTTTTCATGATCACTGAGCAGTTAAAAACATAAATAAGTAAGAAAAAGAAATAAAGAGAGAACAAAGAAAGGACCTAAACCAAAAATTGAGTTACACACACAAAATGTTTGAGTTAGGAGGAAGAAGACAATGCTGCGGCTCTCTTCTTCTACTTCTTCTTGCTGTTTTAGGGCTTTCCTCTTCGCGGGTTTGCGCACGAAGAGAATCGTTTAAGGTGGAATACCTCCCGGGATTTCGTCACGAAGGGCCTCTCCCGTTCCATCTTGAAACCGGGTACGAGCCTCTTTGGATCCATGACACCTTTCATTGAAAACCGCTAGCTACTATGCTTCAGTCTTATATTCTCTCTGTCTCATAAAGCTTTTTTCACTTTATATTAAGGTGAGTTTTAAGAAATTTATAATTTTGGTCTTATTTTTCAATTTTAGCCTTACTTTATTTATTGTATGGGAGAATAAAATGTGGTCCGAAGTGTTAGAGTGCATCCCACATCGAAAATCCACGAGTGAAATAATCGGTATATAAGCTCTTCAGTTTAACTAATCGATTGGATTTAATCTCTTAATGTGGTTCAGCCCAAGTGACTTTTTGCCCAATCCAGTTATCACTACCCCATCCTAAATTTTGTCATGATATCGGAGCAGGTTTTGGCCCATCTTGTTTGTCAAGGTGTCCGTCTAGACGTTCATTCCTAGCGGCCCATTAGTCTTTAGCCCACTTGTCCGTACGGGGAATGTAACGAATGGCCTGTGGCCTATTTAACACGATTGCTCCTCTGGAAGTCCATACCCAACGGTTCGTGATCGTTTAAGTGTTGGCGCTCAAAAAAAATCAAGGAGATGGGAGTCCATTTGCAAGTGGTCAATCGATTAGATTCAAACGAATGGAAAGTAAAACTGAAAATATTTTTTGAGACGGAGAGTTTTTTGGGGTCTACATTTATTTCGTGTTGTTTATTTAATTATGTCTATTTAATTTAATTTGTGCAGTGTGTGTACATTAATTGTATATATGGCATTATGGTGTATTTTTGTTATATATGAATAATTATAGGTATATTGGTGTGGGTGAAGCAGAAGAAGTGCAACTCTTTTACTACTTTGTAAGATCAGAATCAAACCATAGTATAGATCCCATTGTGCTTTGGATCTCTGGTGGACCATGTTGCTCTACTTTGTTTGCATTGACTCAGGAATTTGGTGAGTTTTTTCTCCTTCTTTTCTTTTTTATGCATTAATCCACCTGGCTTCATATATCCCCTCCCTCCCTAAAAACTCTTTCTATATCAACTTTTAAGATATTTAAAGAAAGTGTGTTTTGATGTTGACTTTTCAAAAGCACTCTTACATGTGATAAGTAAAAGTAAGATGTGATTAATTGATTAGTAATGAATAGACTTGATATCGGCATAAAAAATTAGTAGGTTAAAAGTGAGATTTTAATAAAAAATGAGAAAGTTTTTTGTATCAGATAAAAAGTAAAAAAAAGAAATATTTTTAGGGGCAGAGGGACATCATTTCTAAAAAGAAAATCTTGAAATAAATATTATGGAGCATCTATTTATAAATTTTGCAGGACCATTGATCTTTGATAGACCCAAGGATTTGAAAGCCATGCCCACTTTGTCATTGAATTCCTACCCGTGGACAAAGGTACTTTCAAGGGTTTTCATTTTCTTTTAGGCTAACATTATGTTTGGTTTCCTTAAGAAACAAAATAACATTATGTTTGGTTCACAGACTTTGATAGGGAAAAGAAAAAAATGATATATAAACAATTTTATTTGTTTGGTCAAAGAGAAAATAATAGGAAATTATTTTAAAAAATGTATACATACCTTATACCTGTATTCATTCATTTTTAAGTCATAATTTTCTATTTTAAAATAGGAAACTATTTTAAAAAATAGGCTCTGTTCCGATCTGATTGAATCTGATCTGAATTTTTGAAGTTATGATCTGATCTGATTAGGTTTGATCTGATCTGATTGAATATGATCTGATTGGATCTAATCTGATGGGGTCTGATCTAATCTGATTTTATCTAATTAGATCTGGTGTAAATGAATTTAAATTTGATTTAAATTAAACTCAAAACTTATTACAAAATTTAATAGTTTTAAAGTATTACAATTCACACATACATAAAAAAAAAGTAAAATAAGAAAATCAGCTAATCATTGATATATTTAAACTTTTGTTTGATATATTAAACATCTTTTCAATATCACTACTTTTTTTACTTTTTCTGAAAATAAATAGTCGTTATTAAAACAATCAAATATTAGAGAATATGGATATACAAAAATATCACATTCTATATGAAAATTACATAATAATATATTTAATGTTACAAATTAAAGATCATATAAAATTTTAAACACTAATATCTCTTTCACCTCTATCAATTTTTTCATAAACTCACCCTTATGTATATTATAGAGTAATTTACCTAAATAGGACTAAAACATAATGACTTTCTTCAAATAGGACCATATGTTTTTATTTCTCAATGTATGACCTTTGGTCATTATTAATTAGTCATTATTCAAGTAAATGTCCATCATTGCTGGGCATTATTCCTTCCACGAAGACATTATTAAGTCCTATTTAGGGAATAAAAAAGTTTAAGTCCTAGATTAGGAAAGTCATTATGTTTTAGTCATATTTAGTGCAAAATTCACTATATTATACCCTCTTAAAGTTTAAAAGTAAGGGGCTGTTTGGCAACTTCTGAATAGGTAAGTGCTGAACCAGTAAGAGGTCTGAACCATTAAGTGCTGAACCAGTTAGAGGTCTGAACCATTAAGAGCTAGTATATTGCTTAACCATTCAGAGGCAAATGTCTGATCAATTCAGATAAGAGGTCTTAACCATTCAGACTCTGTATAATACTTAACCATTCAGAGGCAAATCTCTTAACCATTCAGACATCTGAACCATTAAGAGGCTGAAACAAACAGTCTGAACCATTAAGTGCTGAACCATTCAGACATCTGAACCATTAAGAGACTGAAACAAACAGTCCCTAAGTCTTTTTAAGTATAAAATACTTATGGTTTTGAAAACTAAGTTTTGTATAATTATTTTATAAACAAGTATTTTAAAATAACTCTTTTTAAAGTATGAAAAATACAACTTTTTAAGCATTAACATTGCTTCCATGCATCATTCTTATCCTACAAGCTAAGCAATTATTAAAAATAATGGTTTGTAGTTGAAATATAATAATAATAATAATAATAATAATAATAATAATAATAATAATAATAATAATATAACAACAACAATAATAATATAACAACAATAATAATGATTAAAATTATAATATTAATTAAGATTTAGGTGTGTGCAGTTTTAAATAAAGTAATGTGAATTAATCAAATAATAGTATTTATTATTTAATCCTTGAAAAATATAAATATTATTATTTTAAATTTTTTATTGATTTGATATTATTGGATTTGATCTGGTCTGATCTGATCTGATTGGACCTAGTCTGATTGTATCAGATCTGATTGAATCAGATCTGATTTGATTGTATCTGATCTGATCTCATTAGGTGTGATTTAATATGATTTTAATAAGAATAAGTAATAAGTAGAAAAAATAAGTCCTACGGAACGGGCCCTTAGAGAGAACTCTTATATACCAAAATAAGAGTAATAAGCCTTTTAAGATCAAAATAGGAGTTCAAACAGTCATTGTTACATTGACACCCTCACTACATTATACTCCCCCCGTCCTCCTAAGATCTTCTCGTTTTGACTTTTTGTGGTTTTTAAGGAGAGTTGAAAAAAAGGTGAGAGTTTAACATAACACCCTTAATGAAAATGGGTGGAGTGTATTAAATGAGGTGGGTGAGGTGCAATAAATAAAGTAAGTGAGGGTTGTTGTGGTATTTTAATTGTTAAAAAAGGTAATGAGAATATCTATGGTGGGCAAATAAAAAGGGCTAATGGGAAGATCTATGGAGGACGGAGGGAGTAACATTTTAACAGCCACATTATCACCACCCCACTATCATCTGTCGCCGCTAGCCACTACATTTTCGGTGCAGATTGCTGACGGTTGACTGATGACACTGACATATGTTATACTGTCATCACTTTTCTATCACAGCCAACGCGTATTCTTACATCACACTGCCATTATACGCTTATTTTGGTCTTAAAAGATATAAGACTTCTATTTTTGTATTTTCAAACTTTTTTATAGGGGTGAGCGTCGTACGGTATGGTACGGTATTTGGTTTATACCGATACCGTACCAAATATTTTGGTTTGGTATGGGATTTTACATCGTACCGTTCCCGATCTCGAAGTATCAGTTCAGTATGGTTCGGGATGCTTCGGTTTCGGTAAATATTGTGATGAGTATATATACGTACCTAGTTTACACTTAGAAATGTATTAAAATTTTTATTTAAAAAATTGAAAGTACATTCAAATAAAGAAGGATAAACAATTAAAAAATTAATAATTAAATGAAATAAATATTTATAAAACTTAGTCTAATTTATACTTCATATTTCACAAATAAAAGAGAATAATGATAACAAAATAGTATTTCAAGTGCTTGTTAATTTTTTTAATATTCATCTACCGAAAAATAAAACTCCAATAAATGATTATTTAAATAAGAGATTATTTGTAATTAATCTACACTTGAACTAGCTTTTCAAAATTAATTTATTTTTAATGAAGAAATATAAAAATATTATTATTTTTATAACATATTTGTATATATGTTCGGTTCGAAATTTTTCGGTATGAGAAATTACCTCGTACGATCCCAAATGCCGGACCGACCATTGGGTTTGGCATGGTTCGGTTCTTTTTCGGTATTTTATCGGTTTTGTATTTTTCGGTTCGATAATCTCAATTTTTCAAGAAATTTCAGGATAGAAATCACCTTAAATAAGACTAAAACATAGAAAAAGTACGAAAGTAGGACTTTCATGTTTTTATTCCCGAAATAAGAGTTCGCTGTGGTAATGTGGAGGTCATGTGGCACTGTACACGTGCACATTACTATACTTTTTGGTAATGTACATGACCACATTTGGTAATATAAATGCATTTTAACTCCTATTTTGGGAATAAAAACATGAAAGTCCTATTTTGGTATGTTCTTAATATTTTACTCCTATTTCAGTCTTTTTCCCATTCCAAGATCGGTTCAGTACTTGCTCAGTTGCTCACCCCTACTTTTTTTACTCCTATATATCTCGGAGATTTCAGGATAACTCATAACATAAGAGTAAAAAACTATGAAAATACCAAAATAGGAGGCATAATTCTTTTAAGACTAAAATAGGAGCTCACACAGTCATTGTTGCACTGCCACACCCACCACATTGTCACATTGTAATTGTCACATTATTACCGTCACACTGTCATTCGTCGCCGCCAACCACTAGAGTGCAGCAGCGGATCACCGATAGTTGACTGATCATATCAATATATTACAGTCTTATAACTTTTTTAGCACACTGCCAACACATAATCTTACACCACACTACCATTATACTTCTATTTCGGTTTTAACTATTTTGGTACTACCATATTTTCAAGTAAATGTCCAACACCACTCGACAATTTTCAAACTAAATGTCCACCATTATTGAACATTGTTCGCGCCGCTAGATATATTTCAAGTACTATTTGTAGAATAAAAAAATTTAAATACTAAATTAGAAAAAGGCACATGTTTTAATTTTATTTAGTGCAAATTTCACTAAAATATACTGGAATTGCCCTCAGATTGCAAATTTTATCATGCTGGATTTCCCGGTGGGAACTGGGTTTTCGTACTCAAAGAATCCAGCCCACCCTAATTCAACTATTTTGGAAGCCCGTTATCATGGCGCGGAATTCGTTCGCAAGGTATGTGTACATATGGACACTTCAAAACCCGATAAAAGTATTTATGGACCATCACAAGTCTTTGATAGAAAGCACACACACAAGATAAGATTTAACACGCAAGAGTATGTTCTTGAGTTGTGTTGCTTGCAATGACAATATCATCAACATAAACAAGAAAAGCCAGAAAAGAAGGATTCTGTTGATATGTGAACAACGTGTAGTCCGTCCGAGATTGCTAATAACCAAAAAGCGTTGAGTGGAGTGGAGTTGGGCAAACCAATTGCGTGGAGACTAGCGCAATTATTGTTTAACAACTCCTACCTTTGTCCCAAAGTATTTGTCCAGTTTTGACTTTTTTCAGTCAATCGTTAATAACCTTTGACCTTCTATTAAATAAATTAAAATATATATTGTATATTAATTAGGTCAAATTATATTTTGAAAATATTTATTAATAAATCTAATAAATTATTTTTTATTAATATCTAATATGATTTTCATTTAATCTGGGTCAAAATTTACTAATTTTGACCGAGAAAAGGAAAAAGTGGACAAATATTCTGGAACAGAGAGAGTATTCCACTATTATTTTATATACTTAATATATATATATATATATTGTTCAACAGTGGTTAGAAGATCGTCCTGAATATCAATCCAATCCATTTTATATCGGTGGAGACTCATATTCTGGCATTACTATTCCGGTCGTCACTCAAGCCATATCAAGTGGTATGTCTCATTAAGAAATATACTTGTTTCAAACTCTTGTGATGCCATGTAAGGTGCAAAACTCTTGATACCTATATCGGCAAGGTTCCGGAATGACACTACCCTATTTTAAGTACCTATGGTGCTCCAAATAAAAAATTGATGATTCATACCTTCATTAACCCACCACCTAAACTCTTACCGCATCCCTACCCCAGTCCCACCCCCACCCTAGACCTTCCTTTCACTCTCTCCAAATGTGTGGCTATTACGCATTGCATAATAGTCACAAGGTAAAAGGGAGGTCTAGGTTGGGGTGCAGGGTTGGGTGCGATGGGGGTTTAGGGGGTGAGTTAGTAGGGATAGAAATAATTAATTTTGAGAATAAAGCACCGAAGGTGCTCGAAATAGGCGAGTGTCATCCGTTGACACTAGATGCCAGTGTCAACAAAACCTTGTCGCGCACGCGGGTGTGTGTGTGTGTATAACAGATTCATAGGGAGAAAATTATTAAATTGGGACTAAATCATGTTAGAAATTTAGGAGGATGAATGCTGCGCAGCGTTGAAGAATTAATGAAACGAAGAATGAGAATTACGACTTGAGAGTATAACAAATCGCGAATACGCTTTCAGATCAAGGTTAATTCATACTAAAATACTTTAATTAGATAAGACATTAATCAAGAACAAGCCTTTCGAAAATTACTCCTCAACCATACCAAGCGACTCTTTTTATAGAATTGAAGATTTTGGCAACCAGACATGAACGTTCGCGTAAAGGAAGTGAACGTTCGCGCAACAGGGAAAGAACCCAAGTTTTGGTAAAGGATGCAAGTGTTAGCGCGAGTTTCCCTTTTGGATTTTGAGTCGATTTTGAAGTTTATTCATGCGTGCGAATCTTTAGTGTATCGGGTTCCGTCACCGGCCAGGGCTCTGCCCCTTGGACCCTGCTACCGGGGGCTGCCGCCCCTGGACCCCTGATATGAATTTGTAATATCGTTGAACGAGTGCACACTTCGCGCCTCCTTACTTGTTTGACAACGTCTATTCAAACTTTTGCCTGATCTAAGCAAATATAATCACACAAGATAATCGATGACATTAAAATCACCAACAAATCATTGTTACTTGACAAAAATGGGACTGAAATTGATATGGACACTAAATCATTTATGAGATGTCCAAACTGCCCTTGCGCCTAATTTAACACTAAGAAGGGCGGCCCACTACACTCAAGGACTTTGTGTAATAATTTGATCTCTTGCAATGTTAGAGGGGTTTTTCCAAAATTTTGAGTCCATCAAATAAGAATTTTGTGAGTAAGTCAACATGTTAGATGTTGAACATAGGACCGTCAATTATGCAAATTATTACTCGTATTTCAATATATAGTACTCGGAGTATGTAAAAACTACATGCATGTTAATAAAATGAAATAATTTTTAGAATTCATTTACAAAATAAATCTCCTGAAATAACTTTATATCCCTTGTTTCCATCTTTTATCTTCCGCGTTACTATTAGAGTCTCTCAATAACTTATGGTTCTTTGCGTATTTTTATTAATCATTTGATAAGATAATTTTTTTTTGTTAGTTTTTGTTTTGTAGAACTTTTGATTTAATTTTGAACAATGTAATTCATACTTATTTGATGTACTAATTTGTGAATAAAGTAATTTTAAAAAGATGAGATTCTGTACGTTAAAAATAGACCGAGGGAACATTAATATACTGTATAAATTTTACTCCCTCCATTCCATAAAACCCTTCCTCTTTCGTTTTTTTCTAACTCCCAAAAACACTTCCACTTTCTATTAAAGAACCTCTTTTGCTCCCACTTTTTCATACCCTACATATCACATCATACTTTTTCACTAATAACCAAATTATCACATCTTACTTTTACCCATCACATCAGGGACAAAATTGGAAAGTCAACAAAAATTTCACTTTCCTTGTTTTGGCTCAAAGTCGAAATAGGAAGTGTGCAATGGAACGGAGGGAGTAGTTTATAATGTCATAAAATAGACAAAACTAATGTACATTATTGCATCAAATAAACATAAACAAAGACAGGTTATGAACTTATGATTAACAAGCTAAGGCACTTGGCATTCTATGCAGGTATGGAACATGGGTTAAAGCCAAAAGTTAATTTTAAGGGTTATTTACTTGGCAATCCCGCCACGTTTGGCCAAGCGGAGCGAGATTACATTCCTACACATATCCATGGGTTAGGGCTTATGTCTGATGAACTATACGAGGTATATATGTAATTACTCTCCTTTTCCTTAATTAAATCTCACTAGATAGCTTTATCAAAGTCGATCAATAAAATTGATTCAATATTTAATTAGTACTATTTCATCTGTTTTTGAAAACTCTTTATCATATATTCTTTTTTTTTCATTTTTTCAACAAGACAATTCAACTTTTGAGTTTTGAATAGCATAACTAGTATATCCAAATAAAGTTATTACAATATACTTCATATTGTATATTTTTTGAATAGCATAACTAGTATATTTTTTGATATACTCCGTAATAAGTTATTTAAGTGACTTATCTCTCTTTAATCTTCGACATTATAGATATAGGGGTGTTTCTCTGTGCTGGTATTTATTGCCTTATTATCGATAAATAACTTTTAACTTTTAAGCTGCTTATGAGTCAAATATTTTTCATGAAAGTAAAATAACTTAAATGATAGATAAGTTAATTGAAAATAGTAATAAATGGTGAGTGACAGTTTTGTAAATAATCTAGTCAAAATGAAAAACGAAAGAATTGGCTTAAAAAAAGTAACTATGACCTACTTATTTTTTCTACTTATAAGCAGCTTATAAGTCAGCTAATAAGCACATGAAAATATGTCATCAGCTGACTTATAAGTTAAAAACTGTTTATAAATAGTTTTGACCAGCTTATAAGCATAGAGAAATACCCGCATAATTTGAAAGTCAAATTAAAAAAATAAATTTGTCAAAACATAAAATAAGAACTGTCTTAAAATACTAAGGGAGTATGGGTACAGGCATTTTAATTTGTGTAACACACTCAAAGAGTCAAAGGAATAAACTTTCTTTATCTTTTCGAAAGACTTAGGGTTAGAAGACAATATTTTTGTTGATATTGCAAGGCATTCTAGTGTTATCTAATACTACTCCTAGTGCTTATAAATCTACATACTTTCGCTTTCACTCAAGAAATAAAAATATAATATTGATAATGATTAAACATCAACTCGGTTAAAAATAATCTAGCAAATGATAATGTTTGGCTTCGACTTTGTTAATAATCGTGCCAAAATATAAAAATACTTGGAATTGTATGTCTTATTTGAAACTTCAAAGCTAATCCTGGATCGAATCATACAAAATTTATTAGAGGTATATATGCAAACATTTTCTTTGAATCTGGTTTGAAAAACCGAACGGTCAAATTAACTTTTGTTCTGTCTTTAGTTTTGGGGTGAAACGGAAAACTTTTGTTCTGTCTTTAGTTTTGGGGTGAAACGGAACTTACCCCTATTTCAGACTATTAAAAAATAATGTGAATATAACATGACTATAGGTCTATTACGTTCAACCTATTTTTCTACTAATTACCTATTCTTATTATAATCAGATCAGACTAGACCAAATCAGATCTAAATAAATCAGATTAGGATCCAATCAGATCAGATTAGAAACATATTTAAAGACAATTATAATCAGAGATCACATGAAATCAGACCAGACTAAATCAGAACCAATCAATTAGATTTAATAGAATTAGATCAGATCTAATCAGAATGATCAAATCTCATCTAATCAGATCCAATCAGACAGATCTAACCAGATCTTGAAAAAATCATATGAGATCACACAAACAAAGGCAATATATATGTACTACCTATTATAGAAAGATAAACTAGTTCCTCTTCATTTATTTTTGCCAGATTGATTTTTGCCTAACAACGTTGTACTATAATATTTAATCTGTACATGACTTAATAAATTATCACGAGCAGTTATGGAAGAGAGATTGCAGAGAAAACACCAGCATGTCCAAATGTACCAAGGAGATGGAGAAAATGCAGAAAGTGAGCAAACATTTTTGTTTCATTTCATTCTACACACACAAATAGGGAACGTGGGGAAAACACACACACACACAGATATATATATATATGTATATATGTGTGTGTGTGTGTCTATATATATATATATATATATATATATATATATAGGAAATTGTAAAATCACATCACACCAATAGAAATAACACCACTTCATGACACCTGTAGTGGTTTTGGGGTACCAATAGTGCTCCGTCGTTAAAATTAATGATTCCTAGGCCTTCTAATAAAGCCTCCTCGACCCATCAATTTCACCCCACCCACACTCCAGCCTGTAAGTATTTTGCTCTCTTTTCTTTTCGATGTTAAATAAATACTGTGTATAAAATTAGAAAACCAAATTATAAAAATAAATCTTTCGAAAATTAAAACAGGAAATTTTGTTTTTAATAAAAGGAAGGGAATACAATAATAGGAAATGGTATAATTTGGCTTCTTTGATCAATTGAAAATTATATTTGCAGTTCACTATTCAAGTTATGATGGCAAATACTTTGATGCCTGCTTGCTCTTGGATAAATGAAAATGATGACGCATCTTCCCAGCAGAGAGCTCTTATTTCTAATAAGAGGTTTAAAGGGGTCAATGTTCATGCCATTGATATTTCGATAATGTGTTATGTAAGTACCATACTAGCTAGGGACTAGTAGTTTTAATGTCGTGAAATTTGCACTAATAAATAGGATTAAAACATACATTATTTCCTAATGTAAGACTTGAACTTTTTTATTTCCCTAAATAGTACTCCCTCCGTCCCATGAAACCTTTCTCCTTTCTTTTTTTATCCGTCCCACAAAACACTTCTCATTTCTATTAAAAAGTCACTTTTACCCCTTACTTTTTCATACCCTAACTATCACATCATACCTTTTTACTAATAATCTATCCATCAAATCATACTTTTACCCATCACATCAAAGGACATTTTTGAAAATTCAATACCAAAATACACTCCCCTTAAATCCCTCCTAAAAAGCAAAAGTCCCATGTTTCATGGGACGGAGGGAGTACTTAATAATGTCCAGTGGAATGAATAATGTCCGGTGATGGTGGACATTTACTTGAATAATGACTAATGGATTATGACCAATGGTCCTACATTGGGAAATAAAAACGTATGGTCCTATATTGAGAAAGTCATTATGTTTTAGTCCTATTTAGGTAAATTCCTCTTTAATGTTTGCTTCTTCTAATTTTAATACTACTCTATTTTACTCCCTCCGTCTCTACAAAATTGTCACAGTTTAACTTTTTTGAACAAATTGTGACAACCTTTGATTCTTAATTAAATTTTTATTCCACTGCATCAGTACGTAATCCTTACATGAGTTACATCCCTTAATAAACTTCTTTGTTTTTTAAAATCAAATTTTATAATGTTTGGCTTTCAAAATTTTATAAATTAAACTAATTTATAATACGAAAAATGTCATGACTAATTCCTTTGAATTTATGTTTTTTAAATGTTATTTTTTTCATAATCTTTTGTAATGTGAGTGTGTAAAAGGGATATTCATGGTCAAAGATCATCATATTATGTTATGCATTATGGTAGCATGAATATGCACTTAAATATAACAAATCCTTTTAGTTACATCTCTATTTGAACAAAACAAGAGACTGAAAGCCATGGTAGAAAAATAAAGAGGCTGAATTTGTAGTTTCACTCACTTTCACATACTTAACGTCATATATTTTTATTATTGTTTAATTATTTTGTTTTATCAATATAACAATCATTATACATTTATACGGAGTATATATAAACGTGTATTCATTCTTTTAGGGAAATATAATTGCGGGAAGGTGGGCCAATGACGTCACCGTTCGAGAGGCACTACATATTCGAAAGGTAATTTAATTTGTGAGTAGATTTGTTTAATTAATTTTGACTTTTTTTAGTTAAAATTGGTAAACCGTGACTTTAAATTAAATAAAAATAATATTAGTTATTAATAAAAAATAATTTAATTAGATTTCTTGCATCAAATATTTTCAAAATATTATTTTATCTATTAATATACAATATATATTTTATTTAATTATAGGTCAAAGGTTGAAAATGGTTACCGAAAAAAGTAAAAACTGGACAAATACTCAGCGACGGAGGAGTCATAAGTCTTTTAAGTCTAAAATAGGAGTTCATACTGTTATTGTTACACTGCAACGCTCACGATATTGTGACATTGTAGCTACCACATTATCACCGTTACACTTCCATTTGTCGCTGCCGGCCACGAGAGTGCCCTTCCGAATCACTGATGATTGACTGATTACACCGATATATTACACTGTCATCATTTTTTCATCATCACACTACCAACGAGTACTTTTACATTACACTACCATTATACTTCTATTTTGATATCAAAAGACTTAAGACTCCTATTTTGGTATTTTCATACTTTTGTACTTCTATTCAGGGAGATTTTTTTATATTTTCTTGATTAGTTAAATCTTTAAAACTTAGATCATAATTTACGGGAAAAATAAATTGAATTAACATATTTTTTTAATTTCAATAGGTTTACTTTTAATATAGTTTTGAAATGAAATACCTCCCCGTGAACCGTTTTGAGAAACGGAGGGAGTATGTTTTATAAATACCTCCCCGTACTCCGTATATAAAATCTTTTCTGGGCTTATAATTACTCCGTACAATTTTAAGCTTTTAGTTGAGTATCAAAATCCTATTTTTTTTTTGAAACAATCAAAATCCTGTTAAACCAAGACATTGGTCGTCCCATTTTGAAGAAAAAAGATTTAGATTTCTCGTGCAAGATTGAAATGGTCACATTTGTACTTGGAGGGAATGTTAGAATTTAAAAAGAAACTTCTCCAAATCTCTATTTCAAAAGTTTTTGCTTCTACGTGTAATAATATACTCCCTCTGTCCAACAATATTTTCTTGCTTTTTTCATCCATCCCAAAAAAGCTTCCTCATTTTTATTTAAAAATTATTTTTACCCTTACTAATTATTAACCTACATATCACATCACATTTTTTATTATTAATGTACCCATCATATCTTACTTTTACCATCACATTTAAATGTATTTTTAAAAACTCAACACCAAAATATACTTCTCTTAAAATTTTTAAAAATCAAAACTAGAAGCGTTTTATAGGACGGGAGAGTATATTTCTTGAACCTATTGTATTTTTTTTGGATGAGTGCAACAGTATTGTAAATTGTATAGTCCATAATGAATTAATTATGGACATGAAAATGTATGTAGGGAAGTAAAGAAACGTGGTCGCAATGCAACCATTTCCTTGGCCTTCATTATGAGATTGGTATAAGCGACGCGAGACCCTATCATGCAAACCTTAGCACAAAAGGTTACAGATCTCTTATTTACAGGTTTGCCAAATTACTACAATACCCGAAAAGTTTTACACATTTTGATTAAAGTGAAAATTAAGATAGAGATAATTTTGTGTTGACTTTCCAAAAATAACCTTGATTTGATATGTAAAAATAGGATGTGATGTTTAGATTATAAGATATATATATCTATGTATGTATGTATATGTATATGTATATTCTTCTATTGACTTCACTTGGTTACTCAAATTAATTGATTATTGCCATCTATACTTTTTCTCTCTACTCCAATATCATCAATCACATACAGAGCAATTTTCGTCTTTCTTAAGATTTTGATACAATTTGTTAATAACTTGTCTTGTTGAATATATATTGAGAGATATGGCCCTATATATAGGGAATACAAGAGTAATCAAAGTACAAGTAAGAAAGGAAAGAATAATCCTAGTAGGAAAGGAAAGAAGTATCCTAATTTAATTATACTTCCTAATATCCCCCCGCAAGCTGATCAACGGAGACGAGGGGCAGCTTGGAACATAAGTACTTAAAAGGAACGGGCGGAAGCAGTTTGGTAAGAATGTCTGCTAGCTGCTATGAGGAGGAAACATGATGTGGAGTCATAGTGCCTGCCATAACCTCATCTCGTACAAAGTGATAGTCTGTGCCCACATGCTTCATTCGACCATGAAGAACCGGATTTTTGGTGACACAAATAGTCGACTCATTATCACAGTATAACTTCGGTTTGGACGGAGGAATACCCAGCACATCAGTGATATATCGAAGCCACATAGCTTCTGCAACCCCTGCAGCCATAGCTCGATATTCAGCTTCAGTGGATAATCTAGAAACACGAGTGTGCTTTTTCGTGCACCAAGAGATGATATTAGGACCGAGTAGGAGTATGTAGCCCGTGGTAGACTTGCGATCATCTTTATCATTTGCCCAGTCAGAGTCAGAATAGACAGATAGGTCGAATCCCCCCTTGCAAAAAAGAAGACCACGATTCAAAGTGCCTTTGAGATAGCGCAGAACGCGTTGTAAGGCATGATAGTCCTGCTCAGTGGGGTTGTGCATAGTCTGAGACACTCGATTAACATCATACTGAATGTCTGGACGAGTGACAGCCAAGTAATGTAAACCGCCAACAATGCTTCGAAAATGAGAGATATCCCTGAAAGGCAACGAAGGCTTAGTGATAGGTCTCGTAGCCATAGGAGTAATAGCCGGATGACAGTCGGACATCCCAGTTCAGTGTAGAAGATCACGGGCATATTTGGATTGATGGAGAAGCATAGAATCTTGCGTGCGCTAAACCTCAGTGCCAAGGAAGTGATGAAGAGGTTTAAGTTCTTTGAGCTTGAAGTCACGGTGCATGGCCTGAATAACTTCTGAGATGAGAGTAGAAGAGCTGCCAGTGAAAACAATATCATCAACATAGGCAAGGACAATAATAGTCCCACGAGAGTAGTGTCTGGTGAACAAGCTGGTATCATGAATGCGGCACTTGAATCCAAGGCCCTGCAAAAAAGAGGAGAGGCATGTGTACCATGCACGGGGTGCCTGTTTGAGACCATATAGTGACTTGCGGAGCTTGCAAACATAGTGAGGATGAGTGGGATTTATGTACCCCGGGGGCTGCTCCATATAAATTTCCTTGTCCAAGGCATTGCTAACATCCAGTTGATGAAGAGGCCAATCACGATTGAGTGCTAAAGAGAGGACCAGGCGCACTGTTTGTTGCTTGACCACAGGACTGAATGTAACACCCTACCCTGGATGACCCGAGTCATCCAGATTAGAGTGCTAGTAAAACCGGGTTACTTTGTAAAATATTATTTATCTGAAATATATTATCTTTTTAATAACTAAACAGATTAAAAAACGTTTTTCGCTTAAGCTTAAAGTAAAAACATCCATAGTTAATACAACCTTGGGTTCAAGCCCAAAAACAATGTAAGTTAAGTTCGACGTTTTATTCATTATTAAATATTAAATAAGAACTCCTTTGGCACGACCTCCACGTCCAAGCTTTCCTCCTCAGCAGTTGTTTTCCTTGCTAGTACTTGCGTGCAGTTAAACACTACACGCTCAGCATAAGCTGAGTGGCAAATAACTAGTAGACATATATAATATGTAAATATATTTTAGGCCTTTTAAGTTATTCAATTTATTCCAAAAAAAAACTTTTTGCGTAATTAAAAATCATCGAGGAAATAATTTCACCTTAAATAGTTACTTGGGGACATTTAGAAAACTTTTGACTTACTAGGTTAACCACAGATTAGGAACTAAGCCGTGACTAGGCTGGAACACCGCACTAGTCAATACGTAGTTTTACTTCGGATACCTCCCCGTGACCTCGGGTCCAGTAATCAGAAGTGAACCCTAGACCCACGGGGTCATCGTCGAGTTCTCGTGCCCACGTTGTGGTATGATTGTTTATAGGCTCATCCACATGGACATGGTCCGGCCTTGAAAGTGGTTTGACCCACTTGATAAAAACGTGACAGTACTTAGTCAGAGTACGTCGATATATAAATCTTGAACTTTTACTTAGTCCACTAATTTGTTTGATTAATCTAGCTAGTAAAGTCGTTTACATAAATCGTGTTTTTTTAATCTCTTAAAAAAACCATCATACGATATTGTCCCCTTTTTCATTTTCTAAAACATCATGCCACTTGATCAATTAGACATTCAAAGGGTTAAAAAGAAATTTACAACTCTATTCATTAATCAATCATATACCAATATTTTTTTAAGGAAACAAACATACCAATTTTTTTTATAATTATTGTCACTTACGACATGGAACAAAAACAAGTAAATGGAATCGACAAAAGTTTATTATGACATGAACAAAGTTTCATTTTTGTTTATAAAACTAACCAAACTGTTTTTTAAACCTTTCAACCAAACTGTAGTTTGATCAATCATAATCATTGATTATGATTAATATTATAAAACCTTCGCCCCTTACTATTTAAAAGCAAAACTATTTTTTTTACTCTAGTTTTTTTTTAAACCCTCGGCCTTCTTGTTTATAAAACCCAAAATGTTTTTTTTCCCTTTTTCCTTTTTATACTCTAGTTTTTTTTAAACCCACGGCCTTTTTGTTTATAAACCAAACTTTTATATTTCTTTAAACTACTGCCGTATATATATTAATCATTATAATAACCAACCCTTTTTTTTTGCTATCATTTTCTTCCCTTAACCTTCGGTTATGATAATTCCTTTTTTTATTTTAAAAAAAAGTACTAATTATAATAATAACAATAATAATAATAATAATAAAGAATAAAAAGTTCATTCTTTATCCATTACCGGAAGTGTGCAATTACACTTTTCTTTTTGTTTCTTTTTTTTTTGAAGCCAAGTGAAATTTATGTGCAACATGTATATATTTTTTTTTATTATGATTATTATCCTTCTCTTTTAATTTATTATCTAGAGGAGTAAATTCATGTATGAAAAAGTAAAAGGAAACGCACAAAAATATATTAACATGAAATATACTCCCTCCGTTTCTTAAAACCCTTTCTCTTTCATTTTTTTTGTTTTTCTTAAAACACTTCCCTTTTCTATTAAAAAACCACTTTTACCCTTACTTTTTTATACCCTACCTATCAGATCATACTTTTTCACAAACAACTAAACTATCACATCTTACTTTTAATCATCACATAAAGGCAGAATTGGAAATTCAACTAAAATTACACTTTCCTTATTTTTCCCCAAAGTCAAAAGAGGAACCGTTTTGAGAAAAGGAGTGAGTATATTTAAAGGTTAGGGTCAACGGCACACCTTTGATATTAGTTAGACGAAATAATAGATTGATGAATGACGACATTGCAAGATGATCGATCTTGTGACAGCATTGATCTCCCACGTCTCTTTCCCCCTCGGCGAAACCACAAACCGTTCTTAATCACCTACTCTCTAAATCTATACATCCTTTTCTTCTTTCGATGTGGTCATGAGTTTCTCTTATTATGAGAGTCTATTTATAGTGAGAAAGGAGAATTCTAGAAAGTGAAGGGGAAAGTGAAGAGATAACATATTTATATTAATTAAATAAAATATTAAAGTATTATTAAAATTAAAAAATGACCATATTCATTACCTCCATTATGAGGTTAATGAATGGGAAGGGAGTTAAATTTTTTCCCATGTGTTAGGCACTTTGGCGTGATGTTTTAGAGAGCAAAACCAATGGTTTCTTGGTCCGTTTGTTTAATTACATGTCCGCCTTCCACAATTTTGATTATTAAGTATTTTTGGAAAAATATAAAATATATATCTTTAAGTTCCATATTTTTCACACATCATTTTAACATAATTTGTTTGTCAAGAAAACAGGTTCACTTGAACAAACTATATTTTTCAGATAGTAGAGAACCAAAACTAATTTTATTTCTTTTACTCATCCCCTCTAACAATTTAATCATTAAAGCTTGTATTCTAATTTTTTTTATTTTTTAAATAAAGAAAAGTGACATAAGTTTAAGGAACGTTTTTATTTCATACTTAAATTTTAAACATTTTTTTCAATTTTTTTCAATTTTATTTTATAGTAAAAAGTTAAAAAAATTCTAGACCAGTTTTCAGGACGTTATACTGATTGTCTCCTTGTAATCAATGTCATACTCCTGATGATAACCTTTTGCGACAAGACGAGTCTTATACCTTGAAACAGATCCATCAGCATTCCGTTTAATGCGATACACCCATTTGCAACCAATCGGAGTGCGGTTCTTGGGTGGTGGTACCAAGTCCCATGTACGTTGGTCATTCAAAGCAATAAACTCCTCATCTATTGCCTGACACCAAAAACTATTACCAGAGGCTTGGCGGTAAGTGCTAGGCTCAGTGGTAGGTGGGGTAGTATCAAGGGTGGTATGGGGTGGGGTAGTATTTAGGTTTGAAAATTCCAGATTTGGCTGGGGTTTGCATGGTGTGTGTGTTTTGGGGCGGGGGTCGGTTAACCGGCTGTGTGTTTTGGGGAGGAGTAAGTGACGGTCGAGGGTGGGTTGGGGTACGGTTCTGGGGTTGGACCGTCTGTGGCGTGTCCATAGGGAGGGTGTCGGGCGGTCGTCCGTGACTGGTGGGACGGGTCTGGGGTTGGACCGTCGGCGGGACAAGAACATGTTAGCCTGAGCTTGGAGGAAAAATAGGGGTTATAGGAGAGGGTGACGGAAGGGATGACAATTTGGGATATGGAAACTGATCCTCGACGAACCGAACATGACGAGAGACATAAACTTTTTGAGACACGGGTTCATAGCATTTATACCCTTTGGTGGTGGGATGATATCCTGAGAAGACGCAAGGAGTGGAGCGTGGTTGAAGTTTGTGGTGAGTGTAAGGACGGAGCCATGGATAGACCAAGCAACCAAAGGGACGAAGGTGGGTATATGTAGGAGGACGGTTGTAAAGAGTTTCAAAGGGAGATTTGTTGGAGAGAGTTTTGGTGGGCATACGGTTGATAAGATAGTTTGTTGTGGCAAGAGCTTCGACCCAAAAGGTAGTCGGGAGAGCAGAGTCATATAGAAGAGAAACAACCGTTTCAATGAGATGACGGTGTTTCCGTTTAGCGACCCCATTTTGCTCAGGAGTGTAGGGACAAGAGGTGTGATGAAAGACTCCTAAAGTTTGAAGGAAAAGGCCAAAAGCGTTATTTACAAATTCTTTGCCATTATCACTTTGAAAAATTTTGATGTGAGAATTAAACTGAGTTTTAATCATTTTTTTCAAAATTCACAAAAACAGAGTAAGCTTCAGATTTATGTTTTAGGGGATAAATCCAGGTAAATTTGCTGAAATCATCAACGAAAGAGATATAAAATAAAAAACCGCTACAGGAAGGAACAGAGGTGGGACCCCAAACATCAGAATGTATTAATTGAAAGGGCGCTGTGGCCTTATGTTCAGACAATTCAAAAGGTAAACGACAGGACTTAGAGACATAACATGATTCACAATGTAAAGGTTCTGAAAACTGAAAACCTAAGGAAGACAAAATAGATTTGGCAATCACAGGAGCTGGATGACCGAGTCTACGATGCCAAGTGGACTCTTGGATAGCTTGATACGCAACGGTTGGGAGTTTGGAAGGAAGTGTGTATAACCCATGCTCACAGAGGCCCTTGTACCGCACCTGGTTGGTAAGATTGTCCACTATCTGGAAATCATTGGAATTAAAAACAAAGGTGCAGTTGTTATCATTCTTTGGTAAATCGATGGACAGACAATAGATTGGAGGTAAAGGAAGGGACATAATGAAGAGTAGAAAGGTGGTATTTACCATTAGGAGTATGGACAAAACCTGAGCCAGAGTGTGTGATGGGTATGGATTGACCATTGCCTACGGTAATAACATCAGTACTGGTGTATTGATGAGGAGATTGTAGCTGAGAATAATCAGACGTGACATGGGTGTTGGCACCAGTGTCCAGATACCAGTTTCCAGAATGATTACTCGTAGATGCATGCATTGCACGGGGAGCACTAGAGGAGGAGTTCACAGTATAAGAATCATCAAACCGATACCAGCACGCAGACGCAGAGTGACCTCGTTTTTCACAAATTTGGCAGGTTGGCAGATCCCGTGACGGTCGACCGTTTCCCTGGGATGGTCGACCGTTGTTCCTTTCTCCACGTCCGCTGTTGTATCCACGTCCAGGGGACGGTCGACCGCGGTAGCCTCCTCTACCGCGACCTCGACCGTTTGTAGCGAGAAGTGATGTGCGAGGTTCGGTGATGGTAGACTCGGTGAGGCTGAGTTTATTCTCCATCTCCAGGTTTATATCTTCAGAGATTAGCCATCCAGAAAGCTGATTTAACGAAATATTGGTGTTGTTCATGCGAATGTTTTGCTTAAAGGATGAATATTCGGTGGGAAGACCACGAATAACAGCATTCACCACATCACGTTCAGGGATCTCTTATTTCAAGGCATCGAGATCCGAGAGAATAGTTGCCACATCATCAAGGTATTGTTTCATAGTTTTGGCACCTTTACGAAGAGTGTGGAGTTTGTCACGAAGCTGATAAATATGAGCGGTGGACACGGAATTGTACCGTGCGGCCAAAGCATCCCAGAGGGCAGCAGATGTGGTGAAGCCGCGAGCATGTTTGTGAACAGAGGGGCTAATGACTGCTAGGAGGCAGGCGCGGATCTGCGTGTCAACGATGCTCCAGGAGGTATACGCTGGATTAGGGACGGTTTGATCGTTTTTGGAGATGGTTGGCGCCGGGGCTGCTTCATGACCATCAATCCATCTAAGGAGGAGATTAGCTGAAAGAGCGGTTTGGAGATTGAGAGACCATGCTGGATAATTTTTTTCGGTGAGTTTTTCTGGGATTAAGTTATGGAGACTCCGAAGCAAAAGTTTTACTCCGGAGGGTAAGGAAGCCAAAGGATCCGATGGGGCTGCCATGGTGGGTGACGGTCAGCGAAGGGCACGACCGAAAAAGAGAGGCTAGTTTTTTGAGAGCCTTAGCTCTGATACCATGATACAATTTGATAATAATTTCTCGTATTGAATATTGAGAGATATGACCTTATATATAAGGAATACAAGAGTAATCAAAGTACAAGTAGGAAAGGAAAGAATAATCCTAGTAGGAAATGAAAGAAGTATCATAATTTAATTATAGTTCGTAATAGATTTGATAGAAAAATACTTTCTATGTTCCAAATATATTAAAGTGTCAATTTCGATTTTCATTGTTTAATTATTTTTTTCTTGTTGCCTTGGAGAGCCATGCCTGCCACCCGCTTTATTTATGATGTGGCTACTCCAAATTAAACTTCAACTTTTTAAGTAGAATTGGACAAACTTTGATAATCGATTAAATAAAAAAATTATTGGATATGAGTATACAAATAATTTCACTAGATTAATTAACATGTAATGCAGAATTAATGTAATTAATTATTAAAGGACAATCAACCTAACTCATAAAAATCTAATTGAACGAATATATATGAGAAAGACAGAATATTCAAACTTCTAAGTTCTACCACACCTCCAAATGTAAGGTTTGGGTTCTCTTTCCTCAATATAGGTACGGATGCCCAACAAATTGTTAACAAAAAATGCTTAGTTAATACTCTAGAATATAAATAAAATCTTTTCTAGTCTTCAATTATCAACAGATATAAAATGTTTGTGTTTGTCTTTGTTATATAAATGATGCACAATTTCTGGGTTTCTCAATAATTTTCCTTAATAGTTATAATTGTAACCAGACACACACACACATATGTGTATGTTTGTGTGTGTGTATATATATATATATATATATATATAGAGAGAGAGAGAGAGAGTAATGTACGTGCATGGTGCATATATGCAGCGGCGATCATGATTTGTTGGTACCCTCTATATCCTCTGAAGCGTGGACAAAGTCGTTGAATTACTCTATTCTTAGTGATTGGCGCCCATGGCTTGTGAATGGTCAAATTGCAGGGTACGACACTAAAACCATTGTTATTAACTTTGTGCTTCTCATATTGAAATTAAATAGTGAAATCTGTATTAAATAGGACTAAAACATAAGTTATTTTCTAATGTAGGACTTAAACTTTTTTATTCCTTAAATAAGACTTAATAATCTCTAGTGAGAAGAATAATGTCCAAGTGATGTTAGACATTTAGTTGAATAATGACTAATAGATAATGACCAATGGTTAATTAAAAACTTATGGTTTTATATTGAGAAAGTCATTATGTTTTATTCCTATTTAGGTAAATTACCCAATTAAATACTATCTTCCGTCTTGTTCACGGCAAAAAACCCTCTTTTTTTAATTGTCCCACAAAATCGTTTTTTTTTCTTATTAAAAAAGTGAAATTTACACTTAATAACACTAAAACATGTCTTTTCCAATGTAGCACTTAAATCTTTTAGTTCCCGAAATAGTAGCACTTGAGAAATGTCTCGTAACGGGAACAATGTCAAGTGATGACTTGAAGCTCTAACATTCTTGTGTATTTTCCAATTCTGGGAATCGCCATGCAGCTATACGAGGACATTTTCCAACAACATGACATTTGCGACGGCTAAGGTAATACTCCTACTATAATTGTGATCTCTCCTAAACTAATTTATTCATTATGAATTCAAAGAAAGTATTGGGAATATTTCGAATTGAATAAAATTTGAGGAGTATTTAAATAGAGAAAATTATTTTGGACTACCTATATTCTTTTTTAAGGAAAAATAATAAAATTATATTGGTACGAATAAAAACAAAAGTGAAATTTTTTTATGTGAATTCTAAATTTCTAGGATCTCATTTTTTGTTTATCACACAAAATATATATTTATCTTATTTTCTTTAAAGTAAATAGTACTCCCTCCGGTTCTAAAACTTTTTCTTGTTTTAACTTTTTTGGTCAAACAGTGACATATTTTGATCCCAAACTGTGAAAAAAGTATACTTAATTTCCGTATGGAGTAACACGACGGCATGCGGCCTGTTTAACATGATTGTTCATATGGAATTCCATATCCAGAGGCTTGTAATTCTTTAGGTGTTGGCGCTAAAAAAAATTAAGGGGGGAGGGTCCATTTGCAAGTGGTCAACCGGTTAGATTCAAAATGACCTAGTTGTCCACTTGAGGGGGAGTGTTAGAGTGTTATCCCACATCGAAAGTCCATGAGTAAAATAATCCCTATATAAGCTCTTGAGTTAAACTAACTAATCGATTAAATTCAATCTCGATCTTAGTGTGGTTTGACCCAATTGTTATATAGCCCAGTCTAAGTGATCCCTACCCCATTCCAAATTCTATCATCGTGGTTTAAAATTTGCATCCATACCCCTTCAGATCAATTTCCGACCATTTTTTCGAGCGAGGAAGGGTGCATTGGAGCCTATTTTCTAAACCATATGGGGCACTGGTACTCATTTTTATTTTTCATTTAATTTTTTATTTTCCCCTTTTCCTTTATTTGTTTTTTTTATTAATCAAGGTTTTTTAAATTTTTTTTAAGAATATTCTTAAAGTTTAAAATCATTTTTATTGAAAAAAATAATTAACATAGACGAAATCTGTACGTCTCAAATCAACAATTTTTTTATTTTCCGAAATAAAAAAGTAAAACTTTTTTGAGAACTTTAAAAAATGAGGATTTAAATACGAAATAAAAAATAAAAATGAATATCCTTTTTATACATCCCAATTCTAAGGATTTTTTAGGCATTCGAAAAATTTCTTTTTGCATAAGATTCTTTTTGCATGTTTCAATTTTTTTTTCATTTCAATTTTTCCACATTTTTATTTTTGTTTTTTATTATGGATTTTCTTTTGAACTTACCAAAAAAAATTATTCTAGAATACAAAAGGTGAAAATGTTTAATTTAAGATAGATGGAGTATATGTTATATTTTTATTTCAAACACAAATAATTTTGAATTTCTTAAAACATATAAAAAATTGAAAACAAAATTTAAAAACTCTTCCAGGGAAAAGAAACAAAGAGATAAAAAAGAGTTTAAAAAGGGGGAAATCCAAATAATAAATGAAAAATAAGAATTGAGCAAGAGTGCCCCATATAATTTAGGCATCAATTAGAGATAGTATGTGTGCAACGTTTTGAAACTACGGGGACTTTAGAAATAAATTTTGAAAATAAATGAGTATTGTTGCCCATTTCAAACCACAAGGGGCACCGGATCTATTTGGACGAGAAAGTGATGGAATTATGTACTCCCTACATTCATTTTTAGTGTGTGGTTCATCTTTTGAGTTAAATGTTTGACCAATACTATTTCTTAAAATATTTTCTCTTCACCCCTTTTTTAAATTTCTATTTCACTTTGCGTGTCAAACGTTTGACTAGCTATATACGAAAATATACAATGAATTAAAATTATAAACTATGCCAAATTCTTCGTATCAAAAAATACTTTTAATGTATTAGTTTTAATAATTTTTTCTAATATATTTTAAGAGATATTATTGGTCAAACATCAGGCTGGTTCAAAAACAAATCAGACAATTAAAAAGGAATGAAGAGAGTACTAATAAAAAAATATTAAAAATCATTCTCCCTCCGTCCCAAAAAGTCTTTCCTGTTTACTATTACGGCCTCTCGATAACTCTAATTTGTTTGCGTGTTTTCATTGATCATTTCACAAAATAAAATATTCTTATCACCTTTTATCTTGTAGAGTTTCCGATGTAGTTTTTAAATATATTTTTTTATGTCTTATTTCCTTACCAATTTGCAAATAAAATTATTTTAAAATCCACGGGATTTTGTACGTTAATCAAAGTAGAAAATTCTTTTTGGGACGGAGGGAGTATATTAAAAATATTTTTCGATACGAATATTTTGATATAATCTTTTTTATTTTAATTCATTACGGAATATATATTTTTATGTATAGTCATTCAAATATTTGACATGTAACTCGAACCAAAGAGTTAAAATGGAATGAAGTAAGTACTTGTATATAACTCTTGCTGCCCATTTTGAAACAGGGATCAGGTCATTGCACTCCAACATTTACACCACTAGAATCTTTTGTCATGTTCAAAAGATGGATGTCTTATGAAGCACTTTAAGAACGAAATATTTATGATACTCAAAGTTTGGAATAAAAAATTTGTATTGGAATATTTTTGTTGTAAAAATTTGTTTGGTAGTTTTTTACGGGCGAAGTCTGCACTTAAACGGACAAGCCAAGTTCCTAAGCCACATAAACCACAAAATATAATTGGTTTGTGGTTTGTGGTGGGTTAGTACTATAATAATACTAATAATTATCATTATTATTACTCTCTGCTTCCATTTTTTATTATCTCAGTTACTATTACGATCTCTCGATAATTTACATTTACATGTTTTCATTAATTATTTGATAAGATAAAATATTCGTGTTACACATCTTTTTTGTAGAATCTTTTATGTAATTTTTTAACAATGTAAAATTTATTTTTTATTGATGCATATACCAATTTGTATATAAGGTAATTTTTTAAAAAATAAAATTTTACACGTTATTGAGAAGATAAAATGGAAGGAGAGCGAGTATAATAAAGAAATATGATTGGTCACTGTGGGCCCCATTTACATTTGTATGGGAGATAACAATCAAAAAGAAAAATCAGGTTGTAGCCTTATGTCTAGTGACGCATTCTGATATTGGTTAGACGGATAACATAAAAATAATGACTAAGATTGTAGACTAGGATTCCAATGAAAGACCACATCTGTAGACTATGGTTGTAGAAGAAAGTGACTGTAATTCGCAAATGACACAAACAGAATGGCCTTTGAAATTATGTACGACAAAAAAGATATATTATCATTGTGAAATTACACTTTTAGACCTCAAATTAACAATAGCATCATAGAAAATAAAAAATGGACTATTTGTGGAAAGATACCCATAAAAAAAGGACCGCTAAGGTAATATTTGATAATAGAGGACTAAATAGGAACTCTCCCTGTTATAAAAGACCAATTATGGAATTTATTTAAATAATAATAATAAAAGGTACTTAGTGAAACGACGCCGTACTCTTAGGGAAAAAAACCTTAGTGAAACGAACGTGGTGTTCCAGTCTCCAGATCGGTTCATTAACCAATTCTCCAGATTGATTTTTTGTTTTCAATGCTCTTAATTTTAATGCTTTAGTTCATGCGAAGTAAATTATTTTTGGTTTTTTGTTTCTAGGTGAAGAAATGTAAGTTTATTTTTACGAAGTAGTAGAGTTATTTGATTTTTTCCTTATTTTAAGAGATTATTGTTGAATACCCATTTTAAAAAGAGTTTATTGTGCGTACTAATTATAATGTCATTTAATTGTTTTGTTTTGAACTACTACCTTTGTCTCAGAGTATTCATCCAGTTTGACTTTTTTGAGTCAAATTGGATGAGCTTTGAGGCTCAATTAAGTAAATGGTAAAATGTATATTAGTAAAAAATGATTTTATTAGATTTAATTTGTTTAGAACATTCAAAATTTTATTTACCTCAAATTAGTCCTCAATAGGACAAGAAATTGAACAAATTCTATATGTATGGAAAATAGAAATACTAAAAGAAATATAAAATAAAATATGGAAAGAAATTTGAAATAAAAAAGCAATAAAAAGAATAACTTTTAATTTTTATTTTAAAAGAGAATTTAATTTGAATAAAAATAGGTAAATGTTTAATAAAAAATTAAAATGTAATCATTGCTGTGGAAGTGAGACACTCTACAGGTGTGAAGTGAGTGAGTACTCAGCGCCGATGTATGTGGCGCTGAGTGGCTGCTGATTAAAGTGAAGTGTGATGGAGCGCTACAAATAACTTTATAGGTCTGGCCGAATGGGGTACGTGATCTAGACCACGCTAATCCATAATGCAACTTACGATGGGTTAAGCCACGTTTTGACAATGCTAACAGTTTTCATTATCATTCCATCATAAAGAAAAGGAACAATTTTAAGTGCGTTCAATATCTTTGCATCTGTGAAAAAAAACAAATCAAAGGATCAATATCACAATGAAATACCTCTTTATCTTCAACCTCACATTTGTATGATATTTTTTGCTTTAGGCCCGTACCTGCGTATATTTTTCGCATTAGCGATTATATATGTGTGATCTATTTATCATCTTATATCGTTGCTAGAACCATGCACGACACGCCACCTAGCTACTATTCATATCAGGAAGACTTCCGACACAAGATATCAACCGCATATATCTTCTTCGCTAGGCTGCTTGCCTTCTCTTGTCCTCTTTCTATCAGCACACCAATCGAGAACTCTACACAACATAAGACACGATCCACATGTCTCCTTCAGTACTACTACGTATCATGTTGGCACACCGTTACACTAAGAATTCCGCACAACACAAGACAACATACGTAGATCTCCTCTAGTCTCGTTCTTGTTGGCCGTCGTCACATGGAGAACTCCACACACAGTCCACCACACGTGCTTCGATACTACAAGTTGGGATCGCATGCACCTATACCCCAGATCCTGCATGCATTAGTATGCAAGCTTTAGGCCAAGTTGGGCACCTCACAGAAGGATTCATATTTGTTATGAGCTTCAACCTCACAATGATCTCGGAAATATTAACAGACAAGTTCAACAAAGAACGGCCTTTATTTCACAAGAGAAGCCGAATACAACTCTGGTGTGGGTTGGGTTTGTCCTCCCAACACTTGGAAATATTATAAAAAGAAGCCATCTACATGGTTGTTCTCTGAAGACAGAAGAGAAACATCAACCGCCAACCTTCCTTCTTGAGTTTTGTAGTTGTTAATGTTGGGGAGGGGATGTATGGCGATGATGATGCTTATAGTGGGCCGAAGTTGAGACCGTGAATCCGGTACCATAGCATTAGAAATAGTGTAAACAATGATCATAATTCATAACTATGTAGTCTATCAATTGACTGCACATGCCATATTAAAAGGATGTTCATCAAGTTTAACCACAAGGCAAAAAACCACCAAAAGGTATCAACAAGTGACAGATCTCTATCATTCACAATTTTGGGACAGGGAAATCACTTTCACAGATGCAGGATATATAATTAACATGATGGACATCAATACCATCAACCCCTTAGAGAGTACTTTTTTCCTGTGAAAGGTTGAAACTTTGGCTCTTCTTTCTTCTGAGGTTCTTCTTTTGCCGGTTCTTGCTGCAGACATAGACACATTGAGACTATATTTGAAACTCGGAAAATAGTAGCGAAAGTAAAAAAGGGAATATGATACAACCTTTTCTGATTCACGATTGCGGTTCCCATTTGAGCCAAACACGAGCTTGCCTTGCGACTGACTGTTTCTACTTTGAGAGCTTGATGCTGCAGCAGCAGCAGAAGAAGAAGACTGGCCAATACATTTGGATGCATCAGGTTTGATTCCAGAGGGGGAAATGGGTGGAGGGTTATAGTTCAATGATTTCCCATCCAAACGCCTTCCTGCACCGGTAAAAGGGTTGAATTTTGGTATGTCCTCGACTGGACCCTCTTCGCCTGCATATTAAACTCTACTAGTAAGCATTATTGAACAGACCTCACAATTTATTTTCAGTCTAAGAAGCTAATCTTCTTAACTAAGAATTTTAATCTGCGCTCAGTAGACAATCATTTTATAGCATAATATGCAGAATAAGTACGCCTCTGAGTTTAGGCTCATTAAGGCTTTTTCTATAGCAAAATATTAGCATTTTTGGTTTATTACACAAAAGATATGGTGTAGCTTTTCTAACCATAAAACCAAAAATGAAAACGGGCAACTGGGAATGAGGCCGAATTATTTGGCTGTAGCGGGCACCCATTTCATAGAAATAAAACAGATTCTGCGGCCACCCATTTCATAGAAATAACCCTTACCAAACAGGCCCCAATAACAACACAAATATATACAATATCAGCTGGGGTCTAAAAGTATCTACAGCACCTTCAGCAGACTTGTTTGGGAGAGAAGAAACAGGTCTTTCAGGCTCCTTATAATCAAGAGGAGGAGCAAAGTCAACTTCACAGTCTGTTTCAATAACACTTATAGCACTAGCTGGCTTTGTCTCAATGATATCTATATAATACTTTTTATTGTTATAAGCCATCATGATACTATCTCCCGTTGTTAAGCAAGAGAAGTTCCTCAGTGTTGTCTCCAAGCTGCAGCAAAATGAAAATGAGAATTTATTTATTTTTAAATTAAAGTTAGCAATTCCACCATGCGCATTGCAAAAACATGAACTGAAAAATAACTAACATGGCTTTTGGGTTGGAAATATCCAGGAAATCTTTTGTATGTGGTTGCAGTTTTACATATGTGCCCTTAGGAAGAGCAACATTTTTCACCCGCACAACATCTCCTTCTTGCAACAACAAATTTTCCATCATCTACAAGACAGCATTCAATGAGAGTAAGACTGATTAACTGAAGTACACGAACCACATAAACCCTAGATCAGATAACTATTTATTACCCAATATGGCATATATATCATGCCTTCTTCTGCAATAAACTCCAGAACACCACAATGAGAAACCCGCTCTGCTGCAGCATTGTGAAGTTCGAATAGCATTGGATACTCAATATGTAGAGATGCTGCAAAGTTGATAATCCACTAAAAATAAGCTTAAATCTCAGGAAAATGCTAGAAAGAAATAGAGGGAGAAAATATGATTATTTGGAAGAACTGTGACAAAAAAAATATTATTTCAAACTAAAAAACACGTTTTTATAGTTTTTTATTGCATTTGTTTTTAAGCTATATATTTATTACTCTTATATAAAGAACTAGAATCTAGAAATTTAGACATTATATTTTTAAAAGCATTAATCATATTTCATCCTCCTTTGCAATTAATGGGGTAAAACCAAACAAAAAAACTTCTCGTAGCTTTTGTCTTTGATTTTTAAACTATTTATTATTTCTACTACGGAGTATATAAATGCTTAGAAATCTCGACATGAAATATTTTTAATAATCAAAACAAATAAATAAAACGAATAATAAATGATTAAATCCGGGCATGAGAGTTGGGCTTGAGGGGACTGAAGTCTCACAAAAGCTCTACCCTCACATTTTGTGGGTACCCTCATTTTGAGTATCGGGCCTCACAAAGCAAAAACGGATGTCCAAGCCCTCAGATAAGGCATCAATTAAGCAAAAGGGTAGCCAACATTGAAAACTAACCAAGGCGATCAAGGGCAGATGGAGGCATTATAACTGAAAAGGATATGTAAAAGACATCATGAGCAATAATATTTCAGTAACATGTGCATCTATGAGAGAAGAGGGAAATAACATCTAACTACTTACTTTTGTCACCATTTTCTATTTGAGGCTGCAAAGAGAAAATTTTAGCAGTGTCAATATTGTAGCAAGAACAAACAAGATAAACAAGGTACAGATTACTGGCTTGAGAATTCCGTTAATTGTCAACTAGTAAAAGAACATGAAGAATATGGCAGAAACAGAAACAAAACTTAAACTTGTTAATCTGATGAGAGAGATGGATTGGAACCAATCAACCTTATCAATAAAAGATGCAGGGTAACACCGATATGATTGCTCGAACGATGTTCCATGGTAACCATATCCATCAAAAAACTGCAAATTCAGAAACAAGTTGATAAAAGCTAAAAAGAGGATGCAAAAACAAAAGGAAAGAAACATATAATTGGAGAGGAATAGACTGATAGCAAACACACAATACCATATGAAGAGGTCACAATTTTCTTTAGAGAATACTCAAATTTGAATTGAACTAATGATGCACCCAGGAAAAACGTGTCTTGAAGAACGAGAACGGAAGCATGGATTATTAAATCATACGCTTCCTAATGATGCATATATTATTATCCGGAAGGCAGAACACACTCATTTGAGCCACCAAAGTATCTTAATCAAATGCTTTAACAAGCTCCATCCATCCCACAAAACCTTTCCACTTACTCTTTTTACTTGTCCCAAAGAAATTTTTAATTTGGGCTAAATGGACACAAACACAAATGCCCTTGGTTTCCCTAAATCTAATCTAACCTACCCAACTCCTTTCTACGCCTTTCTAATATTTCCCAAACTCTACTCGTTTCAATTGTTGTCATTCCCCATTTGTCAAACTGCTACGACTTCCCCTCCCAAAAGTCAAAACTGGAAAAGTTTTGTGGGTCGGAGGGAGTATATCTTAACAGATCCACTGCAGTGTTTCCTTTGATGAGTGAAGGTATGAAAAAAATCGAATATTCTACAATATTATATCTAGAGCTGCTTTGAATTGGTTTGAGAGTTATGGATGATGGCAACTGCATCACCCAAAGCTTTTTTCACTACAACCTAACAGTTAACCTTAGATCGCAAAAAAAAAATATCAAACAAATATGGTTTCCAGACTTGTAGAAAGAACTCGACAATTGTCCTTCAAAGAAGAAAAGCAATTGAATAATTACTAGAGATACATAGCGCGAACTAAAATTGCATACCATGATTGCTATCTATGAATTAGGGGAGGGCCAAAGCTGGGGAGAAAACACGGCACGAGTCAGACACTGCTCGTGAGACGGCGGAGCACACGGAGGCCCGGCGATCGGAATCTGAAGTACTCCAAAGAAGGAAGGAATTTTCGAGACTATTGTGTTCCTTTGGGATGGGGATGGGAATGGGCTGGGCAGCTAGGCTCTCACTTCAAATCTAAACTGAGTCTGATAATTCACCTTTGGTTTTTAATAGGCAGGGTAATGGGTAGGGTTTTGGTCGGGTAATTCTTCACCCTTATTTATCTATCAAATCTATATCGGCCCGGTTCTAGTGACACCGGAGAACAGTGCCACTAGCGGTGTCACTGGGTTTTTGGGCACTCCTGGTGCTCCGTTCGTAAAATTGACGGTTCCTACCCCCCTAACCCACCCCCTAAACCCCCCACCCTACCCCCACCCCTGCACCCCCACCCCAACCCCGCCGTAACCCCTCCCCACAAAATGTGTGGCTATTATGCAATAGTAGCCACACATTTTGTGGGGGGGGGGTTGGGGTGGGGTGCAGGGGTGGGGGTAGGGTGGAGGATTTAGGGGGTGGGTTAAGGGGGATAAGAACCGTCAATTTTACGAACGGAGCATCGGAGGTGCCCCAAAAACCCAGTGGCACCGGAGTGGCACCGTTTTCTGGTGTCACTGGAACCGGACCGATTCTATATTAATCATTCGATCCATACAAAAATACGGAGTATCTAAGTACTCCGATTTTTGTGGTAATAACTTTCCCTCGAGTATTATTATTTTTTAAAAGTATAATTCGAGATACTTTAAAATATCTGAAAACTACTTTCAGATGGAATTTTCATTCGATCTCCTTATAGAGCTGGACATGGTACGGGTACTATTCTGATTCTCATTCCGGAATCGGCGATTCCACACCCATTTTAGTGGAACCGGAATCAATACCATGTAGTGGCAGTTTGGGGTACTTTTGGTTCTGTAGCTATTCCAATTCCGAACCGGTTCTGAATTTTTTTAAGTAAACTTTTTTTTTAAAAAAAAGTTATATAATTGACTTCAAACTTTTTTATTGGTAGTAAATATTGTGAATTAACCTCAAACAAATTAAAAATAAGCATTAAACACAAAAATATTGAATTGATTCGGGTCCCGTAACGGTTTTGATACCAAAAATTAAAAACCAGGACCTTTTCCCATGGTTTCGGGAAATTATGGTACTCTAAGGGTATTGGTTCCGGTTCGAGATTTACTGGTTCGAGAACTCTAAGGATACTGGTTCCGGTTCGAGAACTACTGGTTTCGGGAAATTCTGGTACTCTAAGGGTTCCAGTTCTGTAAAATAATTTTTGTACCGAATAGCAAATAAATTTGGTAAATCATAATAAACCGGTTCAGTATGGTTAATAATGAAAATATTTCGATTTGGTAATTGGTAATATCGAAAAAGCGGACCATTACATTTTATATTCATCTATAGTAAACTTTCTTTATTTTTAATTTGTATCGCTAGCCATCTTATTCAAAATTTAAAGAGATTAAGAATACTCGGTACATTTTAGCTATAGTCACCCATAAATTACTTAGTTTGTGATATTATTAAAACATTATCGAAGCATACAATTTCTTGTAAAAAAACTACAATGTACAAAAAGAAATCAAAATACAAAAAACAAAACTAACAATGCAATATAAAGAGTTCTTAAATATTAATTGGGTAAAAATGAACTTTGTTTCTGTCTATATATATATATATATATATATATATATATATATATATATATATATATATATATATATATATATATATATATATATACACACACACACACACACACACACACATATATATATAATCTAACTTGCACAAAAAGTATTCTATCAAAATATTAAAAAAAGGCTTACCTTTAGTCATCGGTAATTTATTGTCCTACGAAGTGAGGTCAATGGATTGATCATTAGAACAAACAAAAGAAAAAAATGAAGAATGAGGAGTCAAATTGTAAGTATGCCTGAGAAAATTTAACTAGATATGAGGTACTTTTTTTAAAAAAATAGAACTATGAATAATACGAAGGAGAAGATAAGGTACCGACCACTATATGAGTAGCTAGGACTCAAGGTTGGAATTCAAACTTCAAAATATTTAAAATATATAATAATATGGAGTAATAATTTGGTATTTAATAATAACTAAATTACCAAATTATTAAATGAAACCAAACTGAAAACTGATTTTTAGAAAAAAGGAAAAATGGAATACCGAACCAAATTGTTTAGTTTGGTTTCGGTATGTAACGAAATTTCAGTTTCGGTACGGTTTAGTGGTTTACTGGATTGTGCCCACCCATATTTTGTTATTTATTCATCTTCTTCTTCCCAAAAATTGCTACTTCGTATCCATAATTTTTTTATAATAACTTTTAGGTCTCATCTTTTTTTAAATATACTTCAGGGTACCTCAAAATATTCAAAAACTTATTTTGGTCGATTTTTCCTTATAATAATAATAGTAATAATAATAATAATATCATTATTATTATTATTATTATTATTATTGGGTAGCAAACTCATCCCATGCCACACCAAAAGAAGAGGAGAAAAGTGACCAAAATATATATGGTTACTCAAGCCCATTAGTATGAGGTCCTTCTGAGAAATGCCCAAAAGAAATTGTGAGAGTCTGGCCTAGAGCGGACAATATCATACTAGTACAGGGTTGAGGGAGGGCACACGTGGTCCCAACATGTGGGATCAGAGCAAGAAAAAAATATACTTCTAGCCATGTGTGTTATTTGGAAGTAAAAATGGTTTATTCATACAATATTTTAGTGGTTATTTTAAAGGGTCCTAATGGGTTATTGGTAGAGTTTTACCAATTGTACTAGAAGATTGGTGTTGTAACCCTATAAAGTGAGTTACATCCAAAATCCCCCAAATTTATTTCCTTGATGTAGGCTAAGCGTTTGATCTGTAAGAAGTGTGAAGCTTTCTTGTGTAATGTTCATGATGTGCGGAAGGATCCGCCCAATTTGGAGGAAATTCCTACTGTGCGTGACTTTCCAAATGTATTTTCTGATGATCTCCCTGGTTTACCTCCCCTGTGAGAGGTAGAGTTTTCAATCTATCTTGTTTCAAGAACTGATCCTATATCTGCTACACCTTATCGTATGACACCAGCTGAGATGAAGGAATTGAAGGCCCATCTCTAAGAATTGTTTGACAAGGATTTCATACGACCCAAGTCATCCCTTTGGGGAGCTCCTGCTCTTTTTTCTGCAAGAAAGATGGTTCTATGAGATTGTGCATCGACTATCGGCAACTTAACAAGATGATGGTGAAGAATGGTTATCCCCTGCCCCGTATCGACGACCTATCTGACCAGCTTCGAGCAGCCACGGTATTCTCAAAGATTGATCTTCAATCTGCATACCACCAGATTCTGGTTCAGCAAAAAGACATTCCTAAAACTGCTTTTCGCGCTCGATATGGTCATTATGAGCTCACTATGATGCCATTCGGGTTGACTAACGCACCATCCATGTTCATGGATCTTATGAATAGTATCTTTTGATCGTTTATTAATCAGTCTGTGGTCGTGTTCATCGGTGACATCCTTGTGTACTAGTGGAGCATGCTCGACATCTGGAGTTCGTAATCGGCATTATTAGGAAAAACAAGTTGTTCACTTAATTGTCAAAATGAGAATTTTAGTTTATTTAAAGAAGTGACATTTCTTGGACATGTCATCTCTACAGGTGGCATCGGGGTGGATCCGACAAAGATAATCGTCATTATTGACTAGAAGATACCGTACAACGTTTGTGAAGTGAGAAGTTTCCTTAAATTAGCTGCATACTATCGATACTTTATTGAAGGCTTTTCTTTGATTTCTTCTCCACTTCCCAAACTACTGAAAAAGGACTGTAAGATCACATGGAGTGACCAATGCCATAGTAGTTTTGACCATTTAAAGAAGTGTCTTACCGAGGCACCCATGGTGACTAAACCTAAGCTTGGGGCTGACTACACCATCTACGCTGCATCGAGGGTGGGACTTGGTTGCGTTCTTATGCAGTAAGGCCAAGTCATTGCTTATGCTTCCCACTACTCAAGTCGCATTAGGGGAATTATCCTATGCATGATTTAGAGCTTGCAACCACCATTTTCACATTGAAGATTTGGTGACACTACCTGTTTGGTGAGAAGACGTACATCTACACTTATAAAAAGAGTCTGAGGTACTTGTTGTCTCAAAAGGAGCTATATCTACGACAGCAGCATTGGATAGAGGTGATCAAGGATTACGATTGTGAGATCGCATATCATCCGGGGAAGGCTAATGTTGTGGCTGATGCAATCAGTCATAAATTGTTAGCCAAACTTCACGTACGCCCGATGCTAGAAGATCATATTATCTTAGCTTAGCGCGATGACAAATTTTTCATGAAGACCCGTGAGCTTATCTCTAAGGGGGGGAGACAGGACTTCTCTGTTTGCGATGGTGACATGTTACTATTCTACGATCGTCTAGTTGTTCTGAGTGGAGAAGTGAGGAATCGCTTACTTCACGAGGCTCACGAAGCCACGTTAAAAATACATCCAGGAAGCAACAAGATGTACCATGATTTGAAGAAAGTTTACTAATTGCATTTTATGCAGAGAGAAATCACTAAGTTCACATCACGATGTTCGAGCACCAGTTACCCTCTAGACTTTTATATGGTTCAACCGAAGTCCACTCCTATATGGAAGTGGGATCGCGTCATGATGGATTTCATCAAAGGATTACCACTATCACCTCAAATGAATGAATCGATTTGCCATTGTTGATCGTTTGATGAAATCTGCACACTTCATCCCTTTGTGACATGAGACATCATGACGTCAGGTGGCCGATTTGTACATCCGCGAGACCGTGAAACTTCACGGCGTTCCTATTTCTACCATTTCTGATCAGGTAACTGAAGAGAAGGTTCGTATCATTAGAGACAAATTACAGGTTGCAGGTGATCGCCAGAAATCCTACACCGGTTTGAGATGCAAGGATATCGAGTACCAGGTTGGAGATCGAGTATTCTTAAAGGTTTCTCCTTGGAATAAAATCCTCAGGTTCAGAAGGAAAGATAAACTCAGTTCTAGGTTCATTGGGCTATACAAGATCATTGAGGGTGTTGGGCCACTGGCTTATCGACTTGAGTTACCCAGGAACTAGATAAGATCCATAACATGTATCATGTTTCTATGATGAGGCGATACCGATCGAATAACTCACATATCATCACTCCATGTTCTGTTACACTTGATGGGGATCTTTCTTATGAGGAGGAACTGGTAGAGATACATGCTCGTGAACTGAAGGTCCTACAGAACAAAATCGTGCCTTTTGTCAAAGTCCTTTGGTGAAATCACATGCCAGAGAAAGCCGCTTGTGAAATGGAAGAATCTATGAGGGTACAATATTTGCATCTTTCCTGTGATTGGAAGAATTAAATAATATAAATACCTGAATTCGAGCGTGTGGGCCCCGAAGGCCTAAAAAATAAAAATATAAAGAAAAATATTTTGAACACGTCGTTAGATTCCATTTATTTTTCCGAGATCAAAGACGAGTTCGGTTTCAAAATCAGACTCTATTTGGAAAACAACTCGAAATTTAAACATGTAAACTATTTCTTCTAGAATAAAAATTTTATTTCAATCTTACAAACATTCCCTCAAATCACAAGATTCTCTCCCATCTTAGCCCAAAAGTATTCTAATTCCATCACACAATCACCCACACTATATAGTTCCCTAACTACCCTAACACACACTACCTTCCTCTCTCTTTCACTGAGGGCCTATTATCACTACAAGAAAATATCAGTTCTGCGACGGAAATCTGTCATGGACACTCTTTTGTTGCAAATCTGCAACGACTTTGCGACGGGTGTATGAATGTTGAAAACCCGAAAACATTCTGCGACGGGCGAAGTTTTTCCGTCACAAATTTACGAAGGACTGAAAAAGCCGTCGCAAATATGACGCGCTAAAAAAATGTTATTTGCACCCTTAAATTATGCTACGGTTCGCTGTGTGCATCACACATCTGCGACGGACCCTGCTGCGGAAAGTATTCCGTCGCAGATCGTAACTTAAAAATCTTATTATCCCTTTTCTCGATTCACAGATCTCCACACATCCACAAAAAATCCTCTCCGCCGCACACATCCACAGTCTCGGTCTCCTATCCCTAAATGCCGGCTCGTCCTCTCCGCCGTTCCTCCAACGCCCTTCACCTCCCAATTCGCCGACCATCCCTACCTCAACCCCGTGCCACCTCGTCGTTCAAGGCAGGGGCGGACCTAGGGTGGTGCAAGTGGGGTCACTTGCACCCACTCCAAAAAAATTATTTATTAGTAGTAGTATGTAATTAGGTATTATATGTAGACTAAGCGTATCCAAGGAGAGTATATTTATATGTGATTAGGATCTATTTTTTGAAAATGGATTAGAGGACACATTGTATAGTTGTGTAGAATTTTATGTTTTAATTTTTTTAGATTTGGAAAACTAATTTAATTTTCATTATGAAACTTAATTATAAAATATTCATTTTTTTTGAAATGTATGAACAAGTTTAATTATTTTAAAAAGATTTTTAAAATATACTACCTCCTTCCCTGAGTATTTGTCCAGTTTTGACTTTTTTTGGTCAATTGCTTTCAAACTTTGACCTTTAATTAAATAAAATATATATTGTATATTAATTATATAAAATAATATTTTGAAAATATTTGATATAATAATCTAATAAAACTTTTTTTGTACCAATATCTATTATCATTTTTATTTAATTTGAACGTCTATGTTTATTTAAAACTTAGTATTTGAAGAAATGTCTAGAATTAGTACTTTTGTTTAGTTTTTTCTTTTTTGGTTAAAACAATGAGCGTATTATATTTTTTATACAGTATTTCAAAAATATTGCATACAACTCACAATATTAATCTCAGAATGTTATTTATTGATACTTTTTTACCCTTAAGGTTTTAATTTATTGCTATACAAATATCAATATTATATTTTTTATACAGTATTTCAAAAATATTGCATACAACTCACAATGTTAATCTCGGAATGTTATTTATTGATACTTTTTTACCTTTAAGGTTTTAAATTTATTGCTATACAAATATCAATATTATATTTTTTATACAGTATTTTAAAAATATTGCATACAACTCACAATATTAATCTCAGAATGTTATTTATTGATACTTTTTTACCTTTAAGTTTTAAATTTATTGCTATTAAAATATCAATATTTTCTTTTTGTGCACAAAATGTGAATCCACTCACTGAAATTCATGGGTTTTCAAGGAGCAAGTTTCCTTCGCCGCACAACTTTCTGTCGTTGCACACGCCTACCGCCCGCCGCCCGCCGCCTCGAATTGTACTAGCAGCGGCCGTCGTCCACCACACGCCGCCCCCACTATATATTTCCATCCTCAACAGAGCCGACCAGCAGCGAGAAAACATCTTTGAAAATTCAAGGTTTATTTCTTTACTTTTATATAATTTCAATTGATTGTCAATTTTTGTGAAATTGATTGTGAGTATTTTAGGTTCAATTGAATTAATTTTTTTTATTGTTTGTGCTATTGTGAGTATTTTTCTCGATGAATGCCTTAATATTTATGGAACTGAATCTGTACTTAATGTTTGACTATATTTTCAGGCTAGCTATTTATAGGCTTCTAACTGTGATTATTAAAATCTTAAATACTACTCCCTCCGTCCCGAAAATATGGGAGTTTTGATTTTGAAGGAGGATTTAAGGGAAATGTATTTTGGTATTGAATTTCCAAAAATGTCCTTTGATGTGATGAGTAAAAGTATGATTTGATGGATAGATTATTAGTAAAAAGGTATAATGTGATAGGTAGAGTAGGAAAAGTAAGAGGCAAAAGTGACTTTTTAATAGGAATGAGAAGTATTTTTAGGACGGATGAAAAAAGCACTTCTCGTTTCTATTAAAAGTCACTTTTACCCCTTACTTTTTCATACGTTATTTATCACATCATACTCCCTCCGTTCTCAAAAATACTTCCTCTTTCATTTTTTTCACTTCCAACAAAATACTTCCCCTTTCTATTAAAAAACTACTTTTACCCTTAATTTTTCATACCATACCTATCACATCATACTTTTTCTCTAATAATAAATCCATCACATCTTATTTTTACCCATCAAATCAGGGGCAAAATTGAAAGTCAACTATAATTTTACACTTCCTTATTTTGCCTTATAGTTAAAGTGGGAAGGCTTTTTTCAAACGGAGGAAATACTTTTTTACTAATAATCTACTAATCAAATCTTACTTTTACATATCATATCAACGGACTTTTTTAGAAATTTAATACCAAAATACACTACCCTTAAATCTCTTAAAAATCAATAATTCTCATATTTTTACTATGGGAGGGAGTACATACATTTAATATGAGTATGCCCTACATCCTTCAAGTATTTTTATAAAACATACCGGAGTATACTTTATTTTCCATTGACCACTATCCGTTGAATGAAAAATTTCTAACCAATGAAATTATTATGGTCTTAATTACTCCCTCCGTCCCAGTGTATTTGACCAGTTTGACTTTTTCGAGTCAAACTGGACAAACTTTGAGCTTCAATTAAATAAAAGCGTAATTTATTTTAACATAAAAATGCCTTTATTTGATTTATCGTATTCAGAACTTTTAAAATTGTATTTCATTATGATAATATGCAATATAAATTGAGAGTAATTGGAGTTCAAAGTTTGTCCAATTTGACTCGAAAAAGTCAAACTGGACAAATACACTGAGACGAAGGTAGTATTATTTTGTTGTAATATACAAAATGTGGTATGCCGAAGTACATAATTAGGACTAAAACCTGCTTCTATGTCACGGTGAGAGGCATGGCGACTACGTACCTCCCCAACGACGGAAAGTCTTTCGTCAGGCCGAAGCCTCAGACGTATCAGATCTTGCAGGTAGAGAATATTTTGTAGACATGGTCTTCGATGCTGTGGGCCAGACCGTGATCAACTCAGTCCAGGAAGAAGAGCCAACTATGCCAATATATAATACTCCCTCCTGATAAAATTTAGGATGAGTGTGAACAACTAGATTGGGCAATAAGACACATGAGCTGAACCGCATTAAAAGCTTGAATCCAATCGATTAGTTAGTTTAACTCAAGAGCTTATACACCGATTATTTTGCTCTTGAACTTCCGATGTGAGATGAGACTCTAACACTCCCCCTCAAGTGGACAACCGGGCCATTTTGAATCTAACCGGGGGACCACTTGCAAATGAACTCTCATTCCCTTGACTTTTTTTAGCGCCAACACCTAAAGGGCCACGAGCCATTGGGTATGGACTTCCAGACGAGCAATCGTGTTAAACAGGCCACAAGCCGTTGGGTACATACTCCAGACGGACAACTAGGCTAAAGACTAACGGGCCGCTAGGAATGAACGTCTAGACGGACACCTTGACAATGAGGTGGGCCAAAACCTGCTCTGATACCATGATAAAATTTAAGATGGGGTATAAACAACTGAGTTGGGTAATAAGACACTTGGGTGGATTGGTGGAACCACATTAAAAGATTGAATCGAGTCGATTAGTTAGTTTAACTCAAGAGCTTATATATCGATTATTTTGCTCTTGAACTTACGATGTGGGATGAGACTCTAACACCTCCGGTCCTAAAAACATGGGAGTTATTGATTTTTAAGATATTTAAGGGAAGTGTATTTTGGTATTGATGAATTTCCAAAAAAATTCTTTGATGTAATGGATAAAAGTAGGATTTGATGGGTAGATTCAGGGCCGGCCTCGAAAAATGAAAAAATGAAATTGGCCTGATCCAAAATTTACATTTTGCGCCCTATTTTATTATTTTAAAATACTTATGCTTCAAAATTAATGATAAATTTAAAAATATGGTGCTCTAAAAATTTTGGGGCCCTGTGCGGTTGGCCACTTTGCACACCCTCCGGGCCACCCATGGGTAGATTATTAGTAAAAAGATATGATGTGATAGGTAGAGAATATTTTGTAGACATGGTCTTCGATGTTGTTGGCCAGACCGTGATCAACTCAGTCCAGCAAGAAGAGCCAACTATGCCAATATATAATACTTCCTCCGGTCCTAAAAACATGGGAGTTATTGATTTTTAAAAGATTTAAGGGAAGTGTATTTTGGTATTGAATTTCCAAAAAAATCTTTGATGTGATGGATAAAAGTAGGATTTGATAGGTAGATTCAGGGCCGACCTCGAAAAATGAAAAAAATGAAATTGGCTTCGGTTGTTTTAAAGAACCGATGCCATTGATCTATTGCATTGGTTATTGTGAAATAACCGATGCTAATACTTATTTTTATTTTCTAAATTTTATTTAATAACAATCAATTGCACCGCTTTTAAAAAACAACGGATGTCTTTGCTCTTTTGCATCAGTTATTTATATAAGCGATGCAATTGAGACGATTTTTTTGTCTTTTTCGTAGTAGTGTTTGAACTTTTCTTTTGGGATGGTAGGTGGGAAATGATACATAGCCTTAAGTGCAGCAATTACACTCCTATTAAATGAAAAATCATGAATAAGGCATTGTGTGGCACAAACTATCTTCCCCCAAAACTGCATGCATGCCACGACCCAATTCTCCCCCCCCCCCCCCCCCCCCTATAAAAAAAAGGGCTTCTCTTTCCACTGATATGCACACACAGTTTCAAGTTAAGATGGAGAAGAGTCTCGTGGTTCTCATGGTTGGCTTCTTCCTGGCCATTTCTTGGGCAGCCGGACCCCAACTGGCCGGTGCTACTCGCACCGGCCATCCCCTGAAGGGAATCCTGGCCGTCACTCCAGACGGCCGGGGCCTCCGGGGAGACTGGTGCCAGTGGCAGGGAGACAGCTGCAACTGGAGTAAAACTTGCTGCGAAGGGTACTGCACGGCGTACACGGACGGCACGTGCGTATGCGTCGGAGAAGGCGGCACTTGTGGGCTCCAGCACGGCTGCTGCCCTAACTACAAATGCGACGGCTACTTTTCCGGCACCTGCATCTCCCGGAGCCAAGGCCTGCAGCTTTCTGCTGCCATAACTACGACGTCGTCTTAAACCATATCATATATATCTGCTGGCCGCATATATACTACGACGTGTAGTATTGATGCATGCATGCATGAAGCCCTACTTGCTAATCTGTGTGTGTATCTTTTCTATGTATATGTAATGAAAAATAAAACCAATAAGTTTTTCACTTTTGATCAAAATTAAGGTTTTGACTTTTGAACTACTCGCATTCTGTTTGACTTTTTAGGGACGGAGGGAGTATTAAACAAAAGGAAAATACTAAAGATAATGGCTACCGGTACCACATTTGTTACTTAGAAATTATTTATAATAAAATAATTTAATAATACATAAACTCAAACATAATTGAAATTCATGGGTGGTTAGGTGGGAGGGCGAATAAATAGGTAGGTGGGAGTGGGAATAAGTGGTTAGGTGGGAGGGGGAATGCATAATGAAAATAAAAGATTTATTAATTCAAAACATTATAGACAGGTTGTTTGCAACAACTTATTCAACTTTTGCAACGGCATAATCAATTGCGTTAACTCTACTGCTAAAATAATTAAAACTAAAAAAGTAATTGAAACTAAGAATAAGAAATAAAAAATGGTTTAAAAACTTTTAAAAAACTAATTGAAACTAAAAAATATAGATGTAAAAAATTCTACTATAAAAAAATTTAAAAATACAATAAATTTATTGATAGAGTACGTATAACAATTTATTCATAAAAATAAGATTACAAAACACAATCCATGATTAACTTATTTGTAAAATTTAATAATACATAAATTCAAACATAATTGAAATTCATGGGTGGTTAGGTGGGAGGGTGAAAATTGTCTATTTTTTACTCCGTAAAATAATTGAAACTCAAACATAATTGAGTTTAGTAATACATAAACTCAAACATAATTTATCTATTTTTTCATTAATAAATTGTCTATTATTATAAAAATAATAAATGAAATGAAAACACACACTACAAAAAAATTGACTTTTGTAACAAGGTAAATGTGACAGATTCTAGAATTTGCCACAAATACCCTGTTACAAAAGATATTTGTGGCAAAATTTGATGTAAGAAATGTATTTCTGGCCAAATTAGATGCCACAAAAATTCAATTTTTTGTAGTGATAATTTTAATCTACACTAATTAAAAAAAATACTCCCTCCGTCCCACAAAAAAGTTCACATTTTGACCATAAATTGGTCAAACAGTTACATGCTTTGACCACAAATTAAATATAATCTAAATAAAGAAATGTTAAAAAAATTTGAGATATCAAAACTAGATCATAAGATGAATCCAATTATATTAAATTTATTTTATAATTCAATATACCTTTCTCACAATTTGTAGTCAAAGCGTGTAAATATTTGACTAAATACTATTCAAAATGTGAACTTTTTTGTGGGACGGAGGGAGTACATAATATAGAAATTGATAATATTATTTAACTAAAATATTTAAAAAAATGGTAAGTTTTTGTTAATTAATAGAGTCAAAGAGTAGATGGAGTTCCATTTCATCATGTCATTCCGGCCCCACCTCCCATTATGTCACTAGGAGTTTCACTAATTGGGAATGAGCTTTCAAATTCTACCTCGATTGGGAAATCCCCCATTAGTTCTATCACTAGTCACTTTTTCTTAAAAATTAAAGGGTGTTTTCTTTATCCTAAAATAGAGCTTTTCACACCTTTCTTGGTTTGAATGCGAAGAACTGCATTTTTCTTGACTAATAGAAAAGTTTACTCAGATTTCATCGGAGAATATGTATTAAAAAACGACAAATTATAAGTTTGTAATTATTGATATGATCCTAATCAAGCACGCGTAGTTATATTTACTCCCCTCTCCCATTACTAATGAATGTCTCGTTGTAGATAAAGGGGATTGGTAGGAGGTTGTGCAAAGTGCCCAACCACACACGGACCCTACAATTTTGGGGTCGCATATTAATAAATTCATCAATAAATTTTAAAGTATAAGTATTCTAAAATAATAAAGTAGGGTCCAAAATATAAATTTTGGACCGGACCAATTTCATTTCTTCATTTTTCGAGGCCGGCCTTGGGTTTGAACTCATTTTCTATTCATTTTATTTTGGTATCGGCATAGAATTTTAATACTCTGTATAAAATTTGTTTATTTAGAGAGAAGAGAAGAAGTTTTACGAGTGTGGTCAGTAAATAAAGTGACAACAAACCATGTTAAAAACATGGTATAATATAATTTGTTACTAAGACATAGCATGTTTTGCATAGGGGAGGTTCGGGTGACATTAGTCTCGCATGTAGGGCTGTCAACGGATAGCCGAAAATCCGATTACCGTCCGCATCTGTATCCGTTTTAAACGGATATTATCCGTATCCGATTAAGGATATCCGACTAATAAATGGATACGGATTTGGTAATTGTATATCCGATCCGTTTAAAATCCGATCCGAACATGCATCCGTTTAAATAACCGTTTATCCGAATATCCGATCCGTTATACATAGTTTTTCTTAATTTTTTATGTTTATGTTTTGTTTCCCTATTAATATTTCAAAATATACTAAGACATTTTTATATACAAAATAAATGTGTAGACACAAAAATATATACAGACATGTAAAAATATGTGTATATGTGTGTTGTGTATATCTTTTTATAATATGAAGTTACATGGAATTCAAACTATGGAATTGGAATTGAGGACATCAATTCCAATTCTGGTGTTTGGTAGCACAAAAATTATGTGGATTTGGAATTGATAGTGCAAAATATGAATTGGAATTGGCAGAATTCAATTCTATGGAATTGAATCCCATGGAATTTCAATTCCAATTCAATTCCAATTCCATCAATTCCGTATACCAAACGGACCCTAAGGGTCCGTTTGGTATACGGAATCGGTGTAATTGAAATTGAATTGGAATTGAAATTCCATGAGATTAAATTCTACGGAATTGAATTCTTCCAATTTCAATTCATTTTTTGCACTATCAATTCCAAATCCACATAATTTTTGTGCTACCAAATACCAGAATTGGAATTGAAATCCCCAATTCCAATTTTATAGTTTGAATTTCATGTAACAAACAAGACCTAAGAAAACATAGAAAGAGAGAGGATGGAGAAGGGTAATAGAATTGAGAGAACGAAGAGATGCAGTGCTTGTGTGAAATAGGTGAAAGAACTTACCGGAGAAAAAAGAAATGGATAATGAATGAGTGGTCCAAAATTTGCCAAAAAAGAAAAGTTAACAGATTTTGATGTTGCATTTGAGACTCTTGACACTACAAGTGTTTATGAATTATGATGCTTTCAACAAGTGAAATTTGCAGTGAATAAGATTAAAATATAAGTCATTTCTTAGTGTGTGACTTAAATTTTGTTAATACCTATATAAAATTTAAAATGACTAGTGAGAGAATATGTCTAAGTGATGATGAATATTTAGTTGAATAATGGCTAAAAAATAATGACCAATGGTCTTACATTAAGGAATAAAAACATATGGTCCTATATTGAGAAAGTCATTATGTTTTAGTTCTATTTAGGTAAATTACCCTTTCAAAAAAGGTGTATAAATTCGTTAGGCAATTAAAAATATGGCTAGTAGGGGCCTTTATTTCTATCTCGGCCCAGACCATCAAATTCTCAGCACCGACCATGCTTTACATGTACTTCATGTCTCCATCTGTCCCATAACTAAAGAATGAAGTAATAATCGTATACGTAGTAACTACTCCGATCCGTTTGTAACTAACTACTATCCTCCCACACCATGCATGCATGTAGCATGCATCGCACGTACCTTTGCTTATCTAATATTTTCTAGTATCTCACAAAATTTTTCTTATTTCTTCTCTCATTTGTTCATTTTTCTCTCTTTTACCCTTACTAATTCTTAAACTACTTATTACATCACACTTTTTCACTAGTAATCTACGCATCACATCTACTTTTATCTATCACATCTAAGAATATTTTTGAAAAGTCTATGCCAAAATACACACCTCTTAAATCTCTTAATAAAATTCAAAACAAGAAATGTTTTGTGGGACAGACGGAGTATATATATAAATACGGAGTAGTATATACAATTAACCAGGCTAGCTAAGAAGAAGATGATGAAGAAGAAGAGTAGTTCAAAGAATGTGGTGGTTTTCTTCGTTCACAGCAGCTGGTTAATCGCCATAGCCGCCGTAATCCTGGCCAACCATCCTCAACTCGCCTCTGCGGCTCGCACCGACAATCCCCTGAAAGGCGTATTGCTGGGCGGGGAAAAGGGAGGCGGCGCCCGCCGCCTCCGTGCCGGCGGGGATTGGTGCCAGTGGGATGGAGACCATTGTGACTGGAAGGTAACTTGTTGCGAAGGTTATTGCACGGCGTGGACTAACGGTTACTGCACCTGCGTCGGAGAAGGCGGCACTTGTGGGATTCAGCACGGCTGTTGCCCTAACCACAAATGCGACGGTATCTTCTCCGGCACTTGTAAGAGGCGTTAATTATTTGTGATAACGCCGGAAAAAAAAATCAAGAAATATTTGGACTTATACTGTTTTATTTTCTAAATAACACTTAATAATGTCTATAATGTCCAGTGATGACGAATATTTGCTTGAATAATGACTAATGCATAATGTGGTGCTATTTAGAAAAAGTCATTATGTTTTAGTGCTATTTAAGTAAATTACTCAAAAAACAATATGTGTGGTCTTGCTCTCGATGTTTTTATGAATAAAACGAGTAGTGAGCTTAGTAAACATGATGTATGTTTATTACGATGTACTCCATATGACTACATACTTATGTTTATGTACATTGTCATCCAACCAAGTATTTAAATTAATACCAAGTGATTAATTAGTAGAATAATACTCCCTCCGTCCACAAATAAACTTTACGTTGCGCGTAACGATGTTTGACTGAAGTTATTTTCAAATCATTTTATATGAAAAATGGTGTAGAATTGAAAAATAAAAATTACATTTTAAAAAACTATATCAAAAGATCTACAAAATTAGAGGTGACATGACTATATTATTTTATCAAATTGGTGACGAAAATAGGCCAACAAAGTGAATAAAGTTTGACCCTGTGAATAGTGAACGTAAAGTTTATTTGTGGACGAAGGGAATATTGGGATTAGCTAGTTGTGATTTTCTTTCCGAGGCCCTTCTTGTAGAAAAATTTGTTTCATATAGGACTAAAAGGTTGTACGTTCCGCTGAATAGGACAAAGTAAATTTTATTTCGTTTATGACACATATTTCCAAATGATCTGCCATATATGCCCTCATGAGTAATAATTGTTGGATAAAGACTGATTATACGAATGACTCTATGAACAATGATATGTTTAATTCTAATTTTCGTAAAATACCCATTCTTCTACCCGTCACAGCTAGTGTCACAGGGGAAGTAAAAGTTACAAAGAATGGTTCGTTTAATCGTATGATGAGTACAACATATATGAATTTGATGGAACTTAATTTCACCGACAAATTAGTCAAACATCGTAAACAAAAATAAACAATTTAAATTGGGGCAGAGAGAATATAAATTATACTCCGTAGCATAAGTATTACGTTTATCATTTCATATAATAACTAATTAATACTCATACGTAGTACTTCGTATATTTTTTATGAATTGTAATTTTGTTTGAATGTATCGTTGTAAAATCTAATAAAGTCTAATATTTTCTTTTAAATATTCCTTTTTTCAGTTTTTTGAAATTGTTTTAGTAATAAATTACAATCCATAATTAGAAAAACAAAATACGTATTATAACTAGATTGCAAATTGTCTTAGAATCAAACCAGACCGAGAATTGCCCAAGAATCAAATTGCACCACCCCCGCCACTAATAGTCATTGTTAGACATGACAAAATTTAACCTGATTCATTTTTAATCTGAAACCCGATCCTAAATTAATGGATTTTGAACATCGATTTTGCAATTATTAGTTATTTAATTTTATAGGACCAGTTCCCATAAGAATGAATCTTGGTGAAATAAATAAGAACGATGCATTTTTTGTTTGTCATGGTGCATTTTACAGATCAGGTAGTTCACCATGGTTCATTTTACAAAGCAGGTAATGCATTTTACGAAGTTTGATTTAATTATAAAATGCCACCGCGATTTTTATAATCTTTTCTTATTTTTCATATTTTTATGCTCCTTATACTTTAATTTTTTTTGGTATACTGCATTTTTTTGTATGCTGCAATTATGTAATGACGGTACCGATTTTGGTACATGCTACAAAAAATTAATGACGGTACCATGTCAAAAATGTAAACAAGAATCTGACTTTTTTCATCTATTGCAAATTTTTATTTTGGTTTGTTGCAAGAATATGAATTCTTTTGTATAATGCATATAATATTTTTGGTATGTTGCAAGATTCTTCAATTTTTTTCATCTACTGCAAATTGTTTTAGGTATGTTGCGAAAATCTGATTTCTTTGTATATTGCAATTTTCTTTTGGTATGCTAGAAGTAGTCCTGCAAATTTTAAATTAATTTATTTATGATTTCATTATTTTTTTTGAAGAATGTGTTGATTTCTTAATCTCTAAATAACAAAAATCTCAAATTTTGAACACATCTTTTAACCCGTTGGGTCAACACGAACACAATAGCACTGGGTAATGTACAAGCAAATAAACTTGAATCCGAAGTGATCTGAACCCAAAATATAATAACCCAAACACGATAATACCAAACCCAAACCTGACCTGACCACCGCTTTGCCATGTCTAGTCAGTGTACTATCTTTGACAACACCAAGGACCATTGGTTTTGGAATCAAACTGTGTCCATGGCTAATTGGTGTACGCAAAGCCCACTTGTGTGTGTATGTGTGTTGGGTTCGGGTTATATTAGAGTTGGAAAATCAGTCGATCATGTCGGGTTTAGGTTTGGTCACTTCAGATTTGGGTTATTTTGGGTTTGGGTCCTTTCAGATTCGGGTTGAGAATTGTATCTTCATGACCTGATATCATCGAGTTTGGGTCGACCCAACGAGTTAAGAGTTTGGTTTTAAAATTTTTAAATTCGCGTTAACACCTGCATTTCACATTAAATAAAATTAAAATATAAAACAATATGTATTAAATCTATTTTTTTATTTTAAATTCTTAAGTAATTTTTAGGCATACAACAAGTCAATATAAATAATTAAAAAATGCCTATTTTTTTTAAAAAAGTAAAATAATTATGCAATATTTTTGAAATTTTGTCCAAAGTATAAATTCATACACTAAAAATGACTTGTAAGAAAAAAATAATTATAACATTATTTTTATTATATTGTATTTCATACTCCGTTGTAAAGTATATGATTTTGAAAAATCATTACATTAGCGGGTTGGTCAAATCAGGTTATGTCTGATCTGGGTTGAATCATTTTTAACAGGTCATTTCGGATTCGATCAACAAAACCTTTGTTTAAAACTAAATGTTTTCAAGTTAAGTTTCGAATAAAAAATAGGTTAAGTTATTTTTTGGCAGGTCTAACATATATCCTCCATAGATAGCCAGCCAGCCATGTGAGTAGTTGAAAGTACATTAAAATTCCAAAGTTTTAAGAGTGAAAGACTGGCATTCAATCAAGTCTAGCTAGCCATTGGTAGCTAGCCATTAAAGACTGGCATTTAACTCTATACCAGCTCAAGTCCAACGTTTAGATGTTGAACACGTACCTGCCTGGGCCTCCAATGTCCTTAATTACCCAACTCCTTGTCTTTGAGGCATACTCGTAGGTGCTTCGTGGTGCCTCCAATGGCCTCCAAGTTATATACTCCCTCCGTCCCAAAAAGATTTACACGTTTCAAAAAAATTGCGTCCCACAATCCCTTACCCATTTCTATTAAAAAACCACTTTTACCCTTTACTTTTTCAAACCCTACCTATCACATCATACATTTTCCTAATAATTTACACATCACATCATACTTTTACCCATCACATCAAGGGTATTTTTGGAAAGTCAACACAAAATTATTCCTCCCTTAATTTCTACTTTAGTCAAAACGTACCCATCTTTATGGGACGGAGGGAGTATCACATATTCTTTACTTTGTTAGAATAGTAGGAAAGTGAGACAATTTTTTTTAATTTACAACTGATTGAAAAAGAAAGCGAAACAATTAATTCAAGACAAAAAAGGTATATACAGAGTATTTTATTATAAAATTTTGTAACATTATTTAAATAAAATAGATTTAGAATAAGCATAAAAAGGTATGGTTATCTGATGATAATTTTGAGAAGTAAAGGGTAAATTTTACTTAAAACATTCAAATGTAAAAATAAATATTGCAAGAATTATTTTACAGAAAAAGAGTAAATTCCATATTTGGTCCTTTATAACAGGAGAATTTCCATATTTAATCCTCTGTTATCAAATATTACCCCCGTAATGGTTCAGATGTCTGAATGGTTCAGCACTTAATGGTTCAGATGTCTCAATGGTTCAACACTTATTGGTTCAGACTGTTTGTTTCAGCCTCTTAATGGTTCAGATGTCTGAATGGTTAAGAGATTTGGCTCGGAATGATTAAGTATTATAGCTCTTAATGGTTCAGGCCTCTTACTGGTTCAGCACTTACCTATTCAGAAGTTGTCAAACAGTCCCTAAGGGTGCCTTTATACAAATGGTCCTTTTTTATCTTCCGCCATGTGCAGTGGGTGTTAAGTTAAAAGCTAAAAGTATAATTTGACATCAACATTATATCTAGTGACGTGTTGTGATATCGGTTAAGCGAATAATACAAAAATAATGACTAGGATTGTGGGCAAGGATTCCGACGGAAGATCATATTTGTAGACTATAGTTGTAGTAGAAAGCGAATGTAATTCACAAACGGCGCAAACGGAACAATCTTTGGAATTGTGTATGAGAAAAAAGATATATTATCATGATAAAATTACACTTTTAGCCTTCAAATTAATTCCAAGATGATAGAAGATAAAAAATGGGTGGACAATGTTGTAGAGTATTGTGAGTCAAGTTCCACTGTAGATAAGCTGGATAACAAGAAAATGTCTTGTCCTTGCACAAAATGTAAGAACATCAAGTTTAGCTCATCAAAGACCATGTTAGAGCACATTTTGCGATTTGGTTTCGTAGCCAATTATTTCGATTGAGTGTGTCACGGTGAGAGGCATGGCGACCACGTACCTCCCCAACAACGGAAAGTCTCTCGTCAGATCTTGCAGGTAGAGAATATTTTGTAGACATGGTCTTTGATGCTCTTGGCCAAACCGTGATCAACTCAGTCCAGGAAGAAGAGCCAACTATGCCAATATATAATACTTCCTCCGGTCCCAAAAACATGAGAGTTGTTGATTTTTAAGAGATTTAAGAGAAGTGTATTTTTGGTATTGAATTTCCAAAAAAAGTTCTTTGATGTGATGGGTAAAAGTAGAATTTGATGGGTAGATTATTAATAAAAAGGTATGATGTGTTAGGTATGGTATGAAAAAGTAAGAGGTAAAAATAAATTTTTAATAAAAATAAGAAGTGTTTTTGGGACAAATAAAAAAAGAAAAGAAAAAAATTTTCTGGAACGGAAGAGTACTATTTTATGACCGAGTCTAGTAATCTATTATTACCTCATCCTAAATTCTATTTGTGTTTATTACTCTTTATGCCATTTTACAAACATTAGATGTTTGCTACACTTATTTGATTCTTCATATATCTAAAAGGTCATAACCGACAATTATTTAGGAAAAGATGGACATTAGAACTTTTCTTTTGGGATGGTAGGTGGGAAATGATACATAGCCTTAAGTGCAGCAATTACACTCCTATTAAATGAAAAATCATGAATAAGGCATTGTGTGGCACAAACTATCTTCCCCCAAAACTGCATGCATGCCACGACCCAATTCTCCCCCCCCCCCCCCCCCCCCCCCATAAAAAAAAGGGCTTCTCTTTCCACTGAGATGCACACACAGTTTCAAGTTAAGATGGAGAAGAGTCTCGTGGTTCTCATGGTTGGCTTCTTCCTGGCCATTTCTTGGGCAGCCGGACCCCAACTGGCCGGTGCTACTCGCACCGGCCATCCCCTGAAGGGAATCCTGGCCGTCACTCCAGACGGCCGGGGCCTCCGGGGAGACTGGTGCCAGTGGCAGGGAGACAGCTGCAACTGGAGTAAAACTTGCTGCGAAGGGTACTGCACGGCGTACACGGACGGCACGTGCGTATGCGTCGGAGAAGGCGGCACTTGTGGGCTCCAGCACGGCTGCTGCCCTAACTACAAATGCGACGGCTACTTTTCCGGCACCTGCATCTCCCGGAGCCAAGGCCTGCAGCTTTCTGCTGCCATAACTACGACGTCGTCTTAAACCATATCATATATATCTGCTGGCCGCATATATACTACGACGTGTAGTATTGATGCATGCATGCATGAAGCCCTACTTGCTAATCTGTGTGTGTATCTTTTCTATGTATATGTAATGAAAAATAAAACCAATAAGTTTTTCACTTTTGATCAAAATTAAGGTTTTGACTTTTGTACTCGCATTCTGTTTTTTGTGCTTTTTGACCGCGTGGGCACGTTGAGATCGTAATAAATCGGTGTGAAATGTACTCTCAACTTTACAAGTTCAATCTTGTGCTTGTGGCTCAGTATGAGTTATTTTTAACACGCTCCGGCCCCTCACGTGCAGGCAGGTCTTTTTCGAGTCTTGGACATGAAACTTTAATTTTCTTAAAACTGGGTAGCGTTGAGTTTCGAACTCGTGACCTCTTAGTCATCAAGACTTTGATACCATGTCAAGGAACCAATTCAACCACAAGCTTGAGCTTATGGTTGAATTGGTTCCTTGACAAAGAATTCTTTCTTTCTTGTTCTACATATATTTTTCTATTAAAAAACTACTTTTACTCTTATTTATTTTTAACCTATACGGAGTATATCGCATCGTATCTTTTTATTAATAATCTATATATCGCATCTTACTTTTTATTTATAACATCAAGGATATTTTTGGAAAGCCAATACAAAATTGGACAACCAAAAGCATCAAAAGTAACTTGTTATTATTAAAAAAATTGAAGTAATAAAAGTAATTAAGAGTGACTTACAATAATTAAAAATGGAACAATAATAAATATAGATTAACTAATTGTATGAAGAAGAGAAGATTCTTCGCATGTACTTCCTCGGTTTCACAAAACACTTCTATCTTTTTTTTTGCGCATGCATACCTCAAAATACTTCTATCCCAAAATACACTTCCATTTTGTAATTTATTACTGGTAAAATTTGTTTTCAAAGTATTTTAGACATTTTAGATAGAGTAGAATGAAATGTTTTATAGGGTGCACAGAAAATTAGGGCGGAAACGGAGGGAATATTTATTATGGAAATTAAAAAAATGCATAGAATAATAACTTTAAGATTAACAGAAAGACCAATCATGCAATGCTAACGGGACTTGAAAGATCATTCGTAAAATTTTAAAGTCTAACAACTAACCGTGGATGACTTAATAACTTGAAAGATCAATGGTAAAGTTTAACCTCTTTTTTAAAAAAACATGTACCCCTACGTCCCATAAAGAGAGGGACATTTGACTAAAGTGGCAAAATGAGGAAGGGATAATTTTGTGCTGACTTTCCAAAAATACCCTTGATGTGATGAGTAAAAGTAGAATGTGCTATGTAGATTATTAGAAAAATGTATGATGTGATAGTTAGGGTATGAAAAAAGTAAGGGATAAAAGAGGTTTTTTAATAGAAATGGGAGGGAGATTGTGGAACACCAAGGACTTTTTGAACGGAGAGAGTATCAACCAAATAAACATATTTTTCTTAAGAAATATTTGCACTAAATAACACTAAAATTTAAGTCATTTCTCTAAATAGCACTTAAAATATTTTATTTTTTAAATAGAACTTAATAATGTCCATACTGTCTAGTGGCATGATGACAAATTTTTACTTGAATAATGACTAATACATAATGACTAAAAGTGCTACGTTGGGAAGAAAAATACATATAATGTTATTTAGTAAAAATCACTATGTTTTGGTGCTATTTAAGTAAATTCCTCTTTTTCTTAATCTTCATGTCACTTCCATTTACTCCATCGGTACCGTAACTAGACTTTGAATTTATGGTTGTGTTTTGAGGCAATAGCGTGTTACATATACTCCATGTGAAATTTGCACTAAATAGGACTAAAACATAATGACTTTTCTAATGTAGGACTTAAACTTTTTTATTCCCTAAATAAGACTTAATAATGACCTTGTGGGAGAATTAATGTTCAGTAATGATGGACATTTAGTTGAATAATGACTACATGATAATGACCAAAGGTCCTACATTGGGAAATAAAAACATATAGTCCTATATTGGGAAAGTCATTATGTTTTAGTCCTATTTAAGTAAATTACTCATACTCCATCCGTCCCATTTCCCATAACTAAAGAATGAAGTAATAATCGTATACGTAGTAACTACGTACTCCCTTAGTCCCTCAATTTTAGTCCACTTTCATTTTTGCACACTATGCAATGCACTTCTTTAATTAATTCATTTTATCTTGTAATTTGTATATTAAAAAATTATAGAAATTATATATTAATAATCTATATGTTAAGAAAAATCAAACAAGATCACAGTTCAAAAGTCAAAAGTGGACAAAAACTGGGGGACGGAAGAAGTAATAAACTACTATCCTCCCACACCATGCATGCATGCGGCATGCCTCGAATGTACCTTTTCCTATGTAATACTCTTCCCTCACACAAAATTTTTCTCTATTTTTCTTTTATTGGTCTCAAAAAACTTTTCTCATTTCTATTTAAAAGTTATTTTTACTCATATTAATTCTTCAACTACCTATCAAAGCACATTTTTTCATTATTAATCTACCCGTCACATCTATTTTTACATATCACATCCAAGGATATTATTGTTAGAAAGTCAATACTAAAATAGACTCATCATAAATCTCTCAAAATTCAAAACAAGAAATGTTTTTTTTGAGGGACGGAGTATATATAAATACGGAGTAGTATATATTCCCTCCGTCCCAAAAAGATTGGTACATATTGACTTTTTGGGAAATTAAGGGAGGGATATTTTGGTGTTGACTTTCCAAAAATACCCTTGATGTGATGGGTAAAGTAGGATGTGATGGGTAGATTATTAGGAAAAAGGTATGATGTGATAGGTAGGATATGAAAAAAAGTAAGGGGTAAAAGTGGTTTTTTAATAGAAATGTAATAGACTTTATGGGACACAGTTTTTTCGAAACGTGTTGGACTTTTTGGGACGGAGGGAGTACAATTAATTAGGCTAGCTAAGAAAGTGGTAACTAAACAAGTTTCGCATCAAGATTCGGAAAGTGTCCAGTGGGCGGCTCACTTTACACTTTAGTGATACTTGTATTACGCTTGTATTTAAAAAGGTACGAAGTAGCTATAGAAAGGTACGAGTGACTGGTGCCGGCAGGCAGTGCCGCCCAATCAATTAAGGTGGCCCTGTACAACTCAATAATTCAAGGCTCTAGAATATAAAAAAGGAGCGGGATCTCTCGACTGCTTTACGTTTTGCATACCCAGATTCATATTTTCTTATTTTAGGAGGCATATTAGAATTAAATATATGAAGAAACAATAAAACCTGGGATAAGCAAATAGAGTGTGCAACACTGCAGTAGACAGAAATGGATGAAGAGAGGAATTTCAAATCTTGATATCTTTGATGAATGATGAGCTATAGCCTTCAAACTCTTATTAATTCTGAAAAAAATCAATGATTAAAACCAAAGTTAGAATGGAACTACTGGTCTTGCAAAATTAAAGAAGAAACACTAATTTATAACATTAAGAGACAATTAAACGATAAAATGAATCATTTAAGATTTTAAGATGCAAAATAAATTAAATTTCTAACACTAAAATAATTTTCAAACAAATCTAAACCACCTAAATTGACTTCCGTGCACAAAAAAAAACCCAGCAAAATTGAATTTTCATTGAGAAAATGAAAGTAGCATGGTCAATTTGAAGGAAAAAAACAGAGATAAAAATTAAGAACTCACCAAATAAGAAGAAATTAAGGAATTAATCGGCAAAGGAAAGAAGAGGGCTGATTTGCGATATAAAAAGAGGATGAATCGCTGGGAAGATGAGAAAAAGTTCCGTTAGACGCTGCGGAGGAACCGAAGACTCGAAGAGGCGAAGAGCCGAAGAGTCTGGAACTGAGGAACTCATCGGTCTTTTGCTTTCCTTTAGTAATATATTAGGTAATGGGCTTATAATTACTATTGCGAAGGTTATTGCACGGCGTGGACTACCGGTTACTGCACCTGCGTCGGAGAAGGCGGCACTTGTGGGATTCAGCACGGCTGTTGCCCTAACTACAAATGCGACGGCATCTTCTCCGGCACTTGTAAGAGCCGTTAATTATTCTATGTTTATTACGATGTACTCCATATGACTAAGTACTTAGGGATTTGCTACGGTGCCTTCCCAAATAAAGGGGCATGGATGCCCCTCCACCCAATTGCCGCCATGTGGATTGCTAACTACTTGGATTGATAAAGCATTTCATACTCCATATCACTTTAGCTTCGAGAAATTGCAAAATGGTCCTCTCCACTTAATGTTAAGTTACTAATCTTTTATGGAGTATTATTTTAACCGTTAAAAAGTTATTCACTCAATTCAATTTTTAATAACTTATATTGTCTTAGTCCTTGTATATTTTTTCATTTTGACTTTTTACTTTTTAGAGTCAAATTGGATAAATTTTAAGTTTGAATTGCTCTCAATTTGTATTGTACTACCTCCGTCCCTAAATATTTGCCACATTTGTATTTCCAAGGCAAAATATCAAACTTTTTCAATTCATTTTATTTACATATTGATATAGAAATAAAAAATAAAATTTACATATCAAAAAACTACATGAAAAGTTATTCGAAATAAGAGGTGTCAGGAATATTTTATCAAATAACCATTGAAAACTTAGAAATAAACAAAAGTTCTCGCGACTGCTGAAAAAGCAAATGTTGTGAATATTTTGGGACGGAGGGAGTATATTAGGACAATAAAGTAAAATTTTGAAAGTTCTCATTAAAATAAATCTAAGAAAAATCATTTTTATACTAATATTATTAGAGTATATATAAAATCATTCCTGAGCCACAACCACAAACTTAAGCTTTTGGTTAAATTGATTTCCTGATATCGTATCAAAGCTTTAATGACTAAGAGGTCACGAGTTTGAAACCCACTGCTACCTAATTTTAGAAAAATTAAAGTTTCACATGCAAGACTTAAAAAAGTCATGCCTGTACGCGAGGGGCGTGTTAGAATTTATAAAATTATTTATAGGCCACAACCACAAACTTGAGATTTTGGTTGAATTGGTTCCCTAACAAATATACATTAAATTTTTGTTTTTATAAATCTCAAAGTTCATCATGTTTGACTTCGAAAAGTCAAAGTAGACAAATACACTGGAATGAAAGAAATATTTGTTTGCATATTTTCATTTATCATTTGATAAGATAAAATATTTTTGTCACATCTTATTTTGTTAAACTTTTGATGTAGTTTTGAACAATGTTACTTTTTTATATAACTATTTGCGAATAAAGGTAATTTTAAAAAAGATTTGATAAGATAAAATATTCTTGTCACATCTTATTTTGTTGAACTTTTGATGTAGTTTTGAACAGAAAATTACTCACGGGTGACGCGAGTTTTGTTGAAATAACTCTCAGGTCCCTCTATTTTCAAAAACACAGCAGAGGTCCTTACATTTTGCTGTAATGACTGGAAGGGGACATTTCATCCAATATTTCATCTATAAACATTAATAAATGTATTTTTTTCCTATTCTTTTCTAAATGTTTTAAGGTAATAATTCTTAGGTCGCTCCTTTTTTTATTTCTTTGTTTTTCTTTCATTTTGTTACTATTTTTTAAAAGTGTTATTTTAGAATTTCTTCTATAAAATCGTATAAAAATTCAAAATTGTTTGTATTATATTAAAACAAATGAAATAAAAAAAATTTAAAAAAAGAAAAAACAAGGTAATGGCAAAATAGGGAAAAAAAATATTGGAAAAATAAGAAAAAAAATTCATTTATTAACACTTACGGATGATGTATTGGATGGAATGTCCCCTCTCAGTCATTACAACAAAATATAAGGACCTTGGTTGTCTTTTTGAAAATAGAAGGACCTGAAAGTTATTTCCACAAAACTCGCGTCACCCGTGAGTAAATTTCTGTAGTTTTGAACAATGTTACTTTTTTATATAACAGTTTGCGAATAAAGGTAATTTTAAAAAAGATAAGATTTTGCACGTTGTTCAAAATGAGAAGATAAAAATGGACGGAGCGAGTAAATTTTCTTAGAAATATTTACATGAATAATCCTAAAAATTCGTAAATGTACGTTAGTAATCCAAAAATCAATAAATTACACTACATGTTATAATGTTAACTGGTGGCTACAAACCCAGCTAAATACTACGTACATGAGATTTTAAATGTTAACTGAAAAAAGTCAAAATTGAACAAATACTTAGGGACAGATGTAATACTTCATGTGTATTTAGTTGCCAACTCATACTTATTAATTGTCTAATTAACATTTTAAATATCACGTATTTAGTTCAGTTGGCAGCAGTTGGATAAAAATGTGAATATGTACTACTTCTGTCCCTAAGTATTTGTCCATTTCTGACTTTTTGCACCCAACTATTTTAAACTTTTCACCTAACATTAAATAAAATATATATGAAATATTAATAAGATAAAATTATATTATGAAAATAGATTATAAAATAAATCTAATAAAATTATTTTTGTATCAATATCTAATACTCTTTTAATTATGGTAAAAGCTTACAATTTTTTTTGAAGTATTCATGTAATTATTTCTAAAAAATATTAAAAAAAGAGTACTCAAAAAAATTAATACTCCATAAAAAGAAGTAAATTAACATTAATGATTTTACAATCAATTAATTAATGGACAGAGTGAGGCAGGGCCATTTTGTATTTTCTCAAAGTTCAAGTGATATGGAATTGTTTTTTAATCCACTTAATTAGCCTTCCATATGGGAGCAATTGAGTTGAGGGGCATCCATGCCCCTCCATTGGCAAAGGTACAGTAGCAAATCCCAAGTACTTATGTTTATGTACATTGTTGTCATCCAAGTAAATTAATACAAACTTATTACTCCCTCCCTCTCTAAAAATCTTCCCCTTTCATTTTTTTATTGTTTCCAAAAGATGTTCTCTTACCTATTAAAAAAGTACTTTTACCCTTATTTTTTCATATCTTACTTATCACATCATGTCTTTTTTTAATAATTTACACATCACATCTTATTTTTATCTATCATATTAAGGGTATATTTGGAAAGTCAACATAAAAATATCCATCTCTTAAATTCTTAACAAGTCAATAAGGGAAGATGTTTCAGGGACGAAGGAAGTAGTAGAATAATATTGGGATTAGCGAGTTGTGATTTTCTTCCAGAGGCCATTCTTTTACCCGTCGTTGTAGTTGTACGAGTTTGTTCTCAACAGTCTTTAAAAAAAAGGTTTGATCTCAACAGCTACAACCAAGGGATGTACTCCATCCGTTCCATAAAATCTTCTCCTTTCGTTTTTTTCTCAATTCCCTAAAACATTTTCACTTTCTATTAAAAACCATTTTTACCCTTATTTTTTCATACTCTACCTATTCAATCATATTTTTTCACTAATAACCAAACTATCACATCTTACTTTTTTACTCATCACATCAGGGGCAAAATTGGAATAAAAATTACACTTTCCTTATTTTGGCGCAAAGTCAAAATGGGAAGAGTTTAAAGGAACGGAGGGAGTAAAAGTTACGAAGAATAGTTCATTTTATTGTACGAGAAAAATCTACTTCTGTACCTGAAACATCTTCTCTTCTTGACTTTTTGAGGATTTAAGGGATGAATATTTTTGTTAGATATAATCGGGTTTGTTCACATATAACCGAATGGGTAATGGGTCAATGTTCGGGTCAGTTAGTATAGAGTCAATTAGTGTGGTGTCATTTAGTGTGTTTTACATATTTAATTAATTTAAAAAACAGTGGGTAGTTTCTAAAAGGCAGTTATGGATAGTTTCTATTGTTAATAGGTGTGTTGGTTTGTAATAGTTGTGTTGGTTAGTAAAAGTCATGTTGGTCTGTTCTCTATTTATATTTAGAGAACACAAATAATCCTGTACAGTTTTTACATCAATAAAATATTCTACTTTGCTTTGATTTGGTTGGTCCTGTCTAACAATTGGTATCGGAGCGAAAATCCAATAAGGACCCAACGATCAAAAGGAGCGGTTTGTCTTGTGATCAAGAGTTGTATGATCGGGAGTAGAAGGGCTGCCAGATCATAATACAAAGTGTTAGAGACTTCCTAGACAACAGATCAAGAATCTTCGACAAGATTCTTCCTCGCCTAGGACAAAAATAGCAGGGGGCTAGTTTTTTCCTTTGGCAGAAGCATTCCATCCAAACAGCGCGGGAAAAACGAATCAGCGGGGTAGCTTTCGTTTAGTGGCTTGGAAGACGGAAAAGCATGGGCTTGTTTTCTGGTTGATGGTGGATTGCAGGTGGCTTACGACCCGGGAAGGAATCGAAGTTAAGAATTTTGTGAAAATTGTCGAAGGAATAAAAGTCGTGCAATGGGAGAACAACAAAAATAGACAGATTGTGACTACAAGGGAGAATGGTTAACAGTTTGCCAACCTTAACCCGAGGAAGAAGGTATGCAAGGTAAACTACTATTCACTAAAAGTGATGGAAAAGAGAAGGTTAAGGAGCACAAAACTAAGCATTGTGGTTGCTGGAGCTCAAACCTATAAGACTTTGGACGTGGCCGAGGTAGAGGTCGGGGGTCCGGGAAAAGTTGGGATGGTGGACAGTTTCAGCGAGAAAAGAGTCACATTAGGTGCTTCAAGTGCAATGAGTTAGGGCATTTTTGAACGAATGTCTAAAATGGGATCAAAAGGAACACATTGCAAATTTGATTAAAGATGATGATGAACCAACGTTGCAGTGAAGATCAGTGTGAACAAACAACGATTAGGGGCGTGATTGTTAGATATAATCGGGTTTGTTCACATATAACCGAATGGGTAATGAGTCAATGTTCGGGTCAGTTAGTATAGAGTCAATTAGTGTGGTGTCATTTAGTGTGTTTTACATATTTAATTATTTTAAAAAACAGTGGGTAGTTTCTAAAAGGCAGATATGGGTAGTTTCTATTGTTAATAGGTGTGTTGGTTTGTAATAGTTGTGTTGGTTAGTAAAAGTCATGTTGGTCTGTTCTCTATTTATATTTAGAGAACACAAATAATCCTGTACAGTTTTTACATCAATAAAATATTCTACTTTGCTTTGATTTGGTTGGTCCTGTCTAACAATTTTTGTGTTGATATTACAAAAATACTATTAATGTGATGGGTAAAAGTAAAATATGATGTGTAGATTATTAGTAAAAAGGTATGATTTGATAGGTAGGGTATAAAAAAGTAAGGGGTAAAAGTAGTTTTTGAATAGATAAATGAACATCTTTTGGGACAACAAAAAACAAAAGGAGAAGATCTTTTAGAGACGGATGAAATATATGAATTTAATGGAACTTAATTCCACCGCGTAATTATCTTTCGCGAACTCTCCTCTCAAGAAATACAAAATATGAATGATTATGGAAACTAGGGGTGGGCACGGATCGGGACGGTCTGGGTTTTAGGTTGTCTCACGTCTTGTCCCATTATATATAAACGGTCCGGAACGGTTCGGATTACAACCTTATCCCTATTTGTCCCATAAAATTCGGGACCGGAATAAACCGGGACGGATTCGGGTCGTCCTATTTTGTCCTAAATTGCAAATAAAAGAAGGGGGAGAGGGTCACATTTCATTCAAAAAAGAAACATATAGTCATCCAACAAAAAACAATGAGCGGAACGGGTCCAAATAAATTTCAAGTCTATGAAGTTAACTTAATTAAATAACTAATTAATTAAGGAATGAATGTATTTGGATTTTGGACTAGAATTAGTATTACATATTAGTAGAGTAGATGAAACGGGACAAACGGGACAGATCGGTATAAATTTTAGTTGTCCCGCTCATGTCCCATTTGATATCGGGACGGAACGGGTTCGGGATAAAAAAATGTGTCCCAATATATCGGTACAATTATAAAACGGATCCGGGACTTTTCGGAATGGTCCAACGGGAACGGATTTCACGCCCACCCCTAATGGAAACGAGTATATTGACTCACAAATCAGCCGGAAATAAGAACGCGTCTCATGGCCCTGGCGAGTCGACCCGCCCGTCAAGCTCACGAGCCGCCTATGGGTTGGGCCTAGTCTTCCTGGGATATGACTTACACACGTGTGTTGGGTTTCGTTACACGGATATTAATTCTCGATCCAATATACTCATCTGAATTATATAACCTCCGTCCCAAATTAAATTACATGTTTACTATTTATAAGATCAAACTTCAATCATTTTCTTTTCTTATTTTCCTTAGTCATTTGATAAAATAATATAATAATGTTGCAATTAGTTTTGTAGATATTTTTATATAGTTGTTAAATAGGTTATTTTTATTTTTTTAATTATATAACGTTTTTCAAATAAAATGATTTAAAATATATTCAAACATCGTAAACCAACAAAAGCAATTTAAATTGGGATAGAGGAAGTACAAATTATAAGTATAAGTGTTACATTTATCATTTGAAATAACAACTAAGTAATACTCATATGTAGTACGAGTACTTCGTATATACTCCCTTCGTCCCTGAAAACCTTTCTTCTTTCTTTTTTTATCCGTTCCTAAAAACACTTCTCATTTATATTAAAAAGTCACTTTTACCCCTTACTTTTTCATACAATACCTATCACATCATACATTTTTACTAATAATCTATCCATCAAATCATACTTTTATCCATCACATCAAAGGACATTTTTGGAATTTCAATACCAAAATACACTCTCCTTAAATCCCTTTTCAAAATCAAAACTCCCATGTTTTCCGAGACGGAGGTAGTATATTTTTATGAATTGTAATTTTGTTTGAATGTATCATTGTAAAGTGTAAGATTTTCTTTTAAATTTTCCTTTTTTCAGTTTTTTGAAATTGTTTTAGTTATAAATTACAATCTATAATTAGAAAAACAAAAAATGTACTAGAACTAGGTTGTGAATTGTCTAACAATCAAACCACCCCCACCACTAACCGTCACATTTATACCCAACAAAATTTGACTCGATTCATTTTTAATCCGAAAGTCGACCTAAATAAGTAGGTTTTGAATATCGATTTTGCGACCTGAATTTGAAATGATCCGAACCCAAAGACCAGTTAAATTTTCTGGTCGAGTTAGGTCGGGTTTGACTGACAGGTTATACACTTAATTGTTTACTTTTATTGGTTATTTAGTTTTATAGGCCCGGTTCTCATACGAATGAATGTTGGTATAATAAATAAAAATGGTGCATTTTTTTTTTCATGGTGCATTTTACAGAGCAGGAAGTTCACCATGGTGCATTTTACAAAACACAGGTAATTTATTTTATGAAGTTTGATTTAATTACAAAAATGCCACCTTTATTTTTCTAATCTTTTCTTATTTTTCAAAATTTTGTGACCCTGATAACTCACATTCAAAAGCACCACATGCATTCTTATTTCTTTCAAAAGTGATACAATTTGATAATAATTTGTCTTATTGAATATTGAGAGATATGTTCCTATATATAGGGATTACAAGAGAGAGTCCTATTCCTAGTAGGAAAGGAATAAAGTAATTATGGTAATACAAGAATAAGGAAACTAAATAATATTAGGAGTCTTCCTATTATCCCCCCGCAAGCTGATCAACGGATACGGGGGGCAGCTTGGAACACAAATAATGAAACGGAGTCGGCGGAAGCGGTTTTGTCAAGATGTCAGCAAGCTGCTCAGAAGAAGGAACATGATGTGTAGTCATAGTGCCAGCCATAACCTCGTCTCGAACAAAGTGACAGTCAGAGCCAACATGCTTCATGCGATCATGGAGAACGGGATTCTTGGTGACGCAGATTGTGGACTCATTATCACAATAAATCTTAGGTTTCGTAGGTGGAACATGCAGAGAATCCATAATATAACGAAGCCACATCGCCTCTGCCACCCCCGCGGCCATAGCGCGATACTCAGCTTCGGTGGAGGAGCGCGAGACGCGAGTCTGTTTTTTTGTGCACCATGAGATAAGATTCGGCCCCAGCATAAGGAGATACCAAGTGGTGGAACGACGATCATCTTTGTCGTTAGCCCAGTCAGAGTCAGAATAAACAGCAAGATCAAGAGAGCCTTTTCTGAACAGAAGGCCATGAGAAGAAGTACCCTTCAAGTAGCGAAGAATACGTTTAAGGGCCAAGTAATCCTTCTCTGTAGGATTATGCATGGTCTGAGAAACTCGATTTACAGCATACTGAATATCAGGGCGAGTCACCGCAAGATAGTGTAGACCACCCACAAGGCTACGGAACGATTTTGGGTCAGAGAAGGTGGAAGAGATCTCCTGGGTTGGCCGCGCCGCCATCAGAGTGACAGTGGGTTTGCAATCAGTCATGCCAGCCCGCTGAAGAAGATCAAATATGTATTTTGTCTGATGAAGCAAGATAGAATCCGCAGAGCGACGAACCTCAATGCCAAGAAAGAAATCCAGGGGGCCCAAGTCTTTGAGGCGAAAATTTTTATGCATAGCCTGAGTAACAGCAGAGATGAGGTCAGAGGAGCTCCCTGTAATAATGATGTCATCAACATATAGGAGAACAATGACCATGCCACGGGAGCTGTGAAAAGTGAACAGACTGGTGTCATGACGACAACACTGGAAGCCAAGTCCCTGCAAAAAAGTAGCAAAACAAGTGTACCAAGCACGAGGAGCCTGTTTAAGGCCATACAGAGATTTGCGCAGCTTGCAAACAAACTCAGGCCTATTGGGATTGACGTAGCCCGGTGGTTGAGACATATAAATATCCTCATCGAGTGTACCATAGAGAAAGGCATTGGTAACATCAAGCTGATGAAGAGGCCAATCATAGTGTAGAGCAAGAGTGAGTACCAGACGAATGGTTTGCTGCTTGACAACCGGGCTGAACGTCTCTTTATAATCGATGCCATACTCTTGATGGTACCCTTTGGCCACTAGACGAGCCTTGTACCGAGAGACGGAGCCATCCGGATTCCGTTTTATGCGATACACCCACTTGCAACCAATAGGATCTCGGCCCTTGGGTAGGGGCACCAAATCCCATGTGCGCTGTTCATTCAGAGCTGCAAATTCTTCATCCATGGCATGGCACCAATAGCTATTCTTGGAGGCTTGGTGATAGGTGTGAGGTTCAGAGGTAGGAGGAGAGGTATCAGTGGTGGTAGCAGTATAGGTTTTAGGCTTGAAAATGCCTGATTTGGCACGGGTTTGCATGGGATGGGCATTTGTTATGGGGATCAGTGCTGTCCACGGTCGACCGTGTGGGGGTGGACGGGTAATAGTATCGACCGTCTGTAGAGATTCAGAGAGGGGTTGGGAGGACGGTCGACCGTGGGGTGGGGAACGGTCCATGTGGTGAACCATCTGTAGAGGTTCAGAACGGGTGTGAGGAGACGGTCGACCGTGGGTAGATGTATGAGGGGAACGGTCGACCGTTTGTGGAGCAGTAGCAGACGGAACGATTTGAGAACTGTGCGGTGCCGGACCCTGTGAGCCTGGTCTGGGAGGAAAGATGGGAATGATGCCTAAAGGGTTAGAGGAGGCTGGGGTAAATAAAAGTTTAGAGTAGGGAAACTGATCTTCTACAAAACGAACATGACGGGAGACATACGTTTTCTGAGAAATAGGATCATAACACTTGTAACCTTTCATGGTGGGATGATAACCTAGGAAAATGCAGGGGGTGGAACGTGGTTGAAGCTTGTGATGTGTGTGAGGACGAAGCCAGGGATACACAAGACAACCAAAAGGACGAAGGTGAACATAATCCGGAGACCGACCATAGAGGGCTTCAAAGGGGCATTGGTTATTTAGGGTGGATGTGGGTAGGCGATTTATAAGGTAGTTGGCGGTAGCAAGTGCTTCAACCCAAAAGGAGACAGGAAGGTGGGAATCGTAGAGTAAAGCAATGACAGTCTCAATGAGATGCCGATGCTTGCGTTCAGCCACACCATTCTGTTCAGGAGTGTAAGGGCAGGACGTGTGATGCAGAATCCCAAGATTTTGAATAAAAATGCCAAAGGCTATATTTACAAATTCTTTCCCATTATCACTTCTAAAAATCTGAAGATTTGAATTAAATTGAGTTTTAACCATTTTTTCAAAACTAGTGAAAACAGAGTAAGCTTCAGATTTGTGTTTAAGAGGATAAATCCAAGTAAATTTACTAAAATCATCAACAAAGCAGAGATAGAAACGAATACCAGAGATAGATGGAACAGAGGTTGGTCCCCAAACATCAGAATGAATTAGTTGAAAAGGCGCTGTGGCCTTATGTTCAGAGAGTTCAAAGGATAAACGACAAGACTTAGACACATGACAGGACTCACAATGTAAGTGATCAGAAAATTTAAACCCTAAAGTAGACAAAATAGACTTGGCAACAGCAGGAGCCGGATGTCCAAGCCGGCGATGCCAGGTGGATGCAGTGACAGCTTGACGCACAACAGGGATAGGCTTGGAAGGAAGGGTATAGAGACCATACTCACAGGGGCCCGTGTACCGCACCCGATTCGTATCGTTGTCCACTATCTAAAAGGAGTTGGCATTAAAAACAAGAGTGCAATTATTATCTTTGGTAAAGCGGTGAACGGACAGTAAGTTTGAAGTAAGGGAGGGAACATGATTAAGGGAGTGGAGGTGAAATTTACCATTCGGGGTGTGAATTGAGCCTGAACCTGTGTGAGTGATGGGTAGAGTATGACCATTACCTACAGTAATAGTTTCAGTGCCATGGTAGGGAGTCGGAGTTTGCAGCTGTGAAAGATCATGCGTAACATGGGTATTAGCACCTGTATCAAGGTACCAATCACCAGTTTGGTTGCTTGTGGTTGCATGCATAGCACGAGAATTGGTAGCCGAGTTGCTCTCAGTAGAAGAATCATCATAGCGGTACCAGCAGGTAGCAGCAGCGTGGCCACGCTTTGAACAGATCTGACATACTGGAAGATCGCGTGAAGGTCCGCGGCCTCCCCCCTTTCGTAGTTTTGACCGCTGCGACTGGATCCAGATCCTCGCCCAGAAAACGGTCGACCGTTCGGTCCTCCTCGACCGCGGCCTCAACCGCTGTTTGTATACAGTGCAGAGTGAGAAACTCCGGAGGCGGAATCTGCAATACTCAATTTTTGCTCGATTTAAAGATTTATTTCTTCAGAGGTTAGCCATCCAGAGAGTTGATTGAGACTTATATTCTCATTGTTCATCCGTATATTTTGCTTGAAGGAGGAATATTCATGAGGGAGGCCTCGGATAACAGCATTCACCACATCTCTCTCAGGAATAACCTCGTTGAGAGCATCCAAATCGGTGAGGATAGTGGCAACTTCATCAAGGTACTGGGTGATAATTTTTGTACCTTTTCGGAGTGTGTGAAGTTTGTCCCGTAGTTGATAGATGTGAGCGGTAGAAACAGAATTATACCGGGCAGCGAGAGCGTTCCATAGATCGGCAGATGTGGTGAAGTTGCGGACATGCTTGTGAACAGACGGACTGATGACAGCAAGAAGGCATGCACGGATCTGAGTATCAATCACAATCCATGTTTGGAATTATGGGTTAGGGTTTTCCTTGCCATCCTTGGATAGGATTTTTGGAGGCGCAGCTTCATGACCATCGATCCAACCAAGAAGAAGGTTGGCCTCGAGAGCAGTTTTGACATTGAGAGACCATGCAGGATAATTTGAATCAGTGAGCTTCTCTGGGATAAGATTATGGAGATTGCGGAGAAGAAGCTTGACGCCAGAAGGAAGCGAAGCAAGGGATCTGAAGATTGAGCCATGGTTGCCGTTTATGGTCGACCGGCGAGAGGAAGGAGACCGGCGGTGAAGGCACAGTCTCGAAAAAAAGGGCTAGGGTTTAAACCTAGGCTCTGATACCATGATACAATTTGATAGTAATTTATCTTATTGAATATTGAGAGATATGTTCCTATATATAGGGATTACAAGAGAGAGTCCTATTTCTAGTAGAAAAAGAATAAAGTAATTATGGTAATACAAGAATAAGGAAACTAAATAATATTAGGAGTCTTCCTATTAAGAAGATCTCATTCTCACTAGAACTATACATATACATATATACATACATACATACATACATACATAGATATATACATACATACATACATACATATATATATATATATATATATATATATATATATATATATATATATATATATATATATATATATATATATATATATATATATATATATATATATATATATATATATATATATATATATATATATATATATATATATATATATATATATATATATAATACCAATTCCAAACCTGACCTGACCACCGCTTTGCCATGTCCAGCCACAGTACTATCTTCGATAATACCAAGGACCGTTGGTTCCAGAATCAAATCGTGTTCATGGCTAATGGATGTACGCAAAGCCCACTTGTGTGTGTATGTGTGTGGGGTTCCATTATATTAGAGCACGCAAATTGGTTGGTCATGTTGGGCTCAAGTTCGGTCAGTTCGGATTCGGGTTATTTTGGGTTCGAGTCCTTTCAGATTCGGGTTTGGGTCGACCAACGGGTTATGACATTGGTTTTTCAAATTTTTAAATTCATGTTAACACCTGCATTTCACATTAAATAAATTTAAAATCGCAAAAGATATGTACTAAATCTATTATATTATTTTTATTTTAAATTCTGAAGTAATTTTTAGGCATACAAATCAATATAAAGAATTAAAAAATGCCTAAGTTTTGGGAAAAGTAAAATAATTACCCATTATCCTTGAAATTTTGTCCAAAGTATAAATTTATACACTAAAAAGGAGTAGCAAGAAAAAATATAATTATAATTATAGTAAATTAAAGTATATGATTTTGAAAAAACCCTTACATCATGGATCGATCAGGTTGAGTTCGAGTTTGACTTATTTTAGATGGTCATTTCTGATTTGGTCAACTTCGAGTTCAGTCAACATCACTTTTGTTCGAAATCTAGTATTTTCGGATCAAGTTTCAGTTTTTTCTCCTGGTCTAACATATACTCCCTCTGTCCCACTGTCTTTGTCCACTTACCTTTTGGCACACCATCCAATGCACTTCTCTAATCCATTTTATCTTGTAATTTGTATATTAAAAAATTATAAACATTATATATTAATAATCTATATGTTAAGACGAATCAAACAAGATCACACATGACTATTTTTAGGCTTACACATTGAGAGAATTTGATGAGTCAAAGTGCTTAGATGAACAATTCCAAAAGTCAAAACTGGACAAAGACAATGGGACGGAGGTAGTATCATCCATAGCTAGCCAGCCATGTGAGTAGTTGAAAGTACATTAAAATTCCAAAGTTTTAAGATTGAAAGACTGGCATTCAATCAAGTCTAGCTAGCCATTGGTAGCTAGCCATTAAAGACTGGCATTTAACTCTATACCAGCTCAAGTCCAACGTTTAGATGTTGAACACGTACCTATCGCACTTGCCTGGGCCTCCACTGTCCTTAATTAGGCAACTCTTTGTCTTTGAGGCATGCTCTTAGGTGCTTCATGGTCATGTGTAAAAAGTTGGTCATTAAGAAAAAGTTTTGGTGCTATATGAAAATGTTTATTAGTCTAATAAGTTTTTCTTTTGTAATAAAGATTTCCTTCAATATTAAATTTAATGTTTCAATTTGACTTCATGGAGTTAAAAAAAAGTGTAAAAAAATAAACAGTGAATGGTTAAAATTTGTTTTAAAAAGAAGTTATGTATCACATATTCTTTACTACTACCTTCGTTCCACTGTCTTTGTCCACTTTTGATTTTTGAAACTGTTCATCTAAGCACTTTGACTCATCAAATTCTCTCAATGTATAAGCCTAAATATAGTCATGTGTGATCTTGTTTAATTTGTCTTAACATATACTCCGTAGATTATTAATATATAATTTCTATAATTTTTTAATATACAAATTACAAGATAAAATGTATTAAAGAAATACATTGGATAGTGTGCCAAAAGGTAAGTGGACAAAGATAGTGAGACGGAGGGAGTACTTTGTTAGAATAGTAAAGTCAGACAAAAAATTTTAATTTAGAATTGATTGAAAAAGAAAGTGAGATAATAATTTAAGACGAAGAAAATATACATTTTGTTAAAAAAATTTGTAACATTATTTAAATAAAATAAATGTGGAATAAGGTAAAAAAGGTCTGGTTATCTGAAATAGGATGATAATTTTGAGAGGGCTTGGTTCCCATGACATTGGGAACCAATGTCATGGGATGACCCGGGGGCGCTCCGGTGCCCCGTTCGTAAAATTGATGGTTCCTACCCCCCTAACCCCCCCGGTAAACTCCCCCACCCCGCCCCGACCCGAACGCACCCCCACCCCCTTCAATTGCACCCCACAAGTTGATTTTGACTTTGGAGTCAAATTGTGGGGTGCAATTGAAGGGGGTGGGGGTGCGTTCGGGTCGGGGCGGGGTGGGGGGGGTTTACCGGGGGGGTTAGGGGGGGTAGGAACCGTCAATTTTGCAAACGGGGTACCGAAGCGCCCCCGGGTCATCCCATGACATTGGGAACCAATGTCATGGGAACCAAGGTGATTTTGAGAAGTAAAGAGTAAATTTTACTTAAAACATTCAAATGTAAAAATAAATATGGCAAGAATTATTCTACAGAAAAATGCGGGTAACATTAACGGTCCGTTACATATTCGGATTAAATTAACGTCCCATTTGGTCAGTAATTACCGAAAAAACATTATCAGACTGGAACCGGCTGCTACTCGCCGTGGACGTAACAGTACGGCTGCCGGTAAACATCGCCGCAGCTTCTTCCGACGTCGAGAGGAACCCGCCGTCGTCATCCGCCGTCGTACCCACCGTGATTGACGACTCTCCCTTTTCGAGCAGGGGATAAGACGGGCTGTTCGGCAGGGATACGCCGTCGACTCCGGCGCCACCATACCCCATGCTCTTCTCCGCCGCTTCCTGGAGCTGCAATGCAAACTCCAGGCTCCAAACGACGTCGCTCATCGCCGGGCGTTCGATCCCCTGATCCTTCAGGCAGTTGCACGCGATCTCCGCGAAGGTGTTCAAACACTCCGCCGCAATCTCCCCCGTCAGCCTGGGGTCCACCATCTCCTCCACTGATCCTCTCCGGTAGCACTGCCGGGCCCACTCCGCTAAACTCACTCTTTCCTTTATCGGCGACGCCACGACCGCCGGCCGTGCACAGAGGACCTCAAACAAGACAACCCCGAAGGAATAAACGTCCGATTTCTCCGTCACTTGTTGCCGTCTATAGTACTCCGGATCAACATACCCTATGCTCCCCTTGACCGCAGTGCTGACGTGGGTTTCGGCCCCGCCGAGCGGGCCCACCTTCGACAGCCCGAAATCCGAAACCTTAGCCACCCATCTATCGTCGAGCAAGATATTCGTAGACTTCACGTCCCGGTGAATGATGCTGTATTTGGCGCCGGTGTGAAGGTAATGCAATCCCTTCGCGGCGCCAATACAAATCTCCAGCCGCCTCTTCCAGGGAAGAGGCGGATTTGGGGATTTGTAGATATGGTCGCGGAGCGTTCCCCGCGACATGTAGTCGTAGACGATGATCATCTCCCCACCGTCGTTGCAGTACCCGATGAGGGGAACTAGGTGGACGTGTCTCAGTTTCGAGAGCATTTCGATCTCGGTTCTGAATTCCCGGACTCCTTGACTGGATTCTGGGTTCAGACGCTTTATAGCGACGGGGGTTGCCCCGTTGTCTATGAGTCCCCGGTACACCTTTCCGAACCCTCCTCTCCCAATGACGAGGCTCTCGTCGAAGTTGTCTGTGGCAAACTTGAGATCCTCTAGGGAGAAGTGGCGACAGAGGTCGCTCGGTAAGGAGGAGGTGGCGGAGAAACCAGAGGTTTGTGTGGATGCTGACATGGGCGACAATGGCGCCCATGACATCTTGGTGGCATGGCTCGCCATGTCGGATGGCGAGTCTCTCACTCTCCTCCTCCGGTGCTGGAAAATCAAGAATCCCAATAACACTAGCAACATTATTGTCGCTACACCACCGCTTACGCTCCAGGCTTTTCTCTTGACTTTCTTGTTAGATCGAGCCTGAGGCGGCGGCGGCGATTGGTTTACCGAGGCCACGACGGGAGGCTCGGGATTGGGCACTGCAAAGCTTCCCGTTGTGTCATTCAGCTTGAAAATCTCCAACCCATTTAAAATTGCATTCGCCCACACGGATTGGGATTCCATGTTGGGCCTTATCGCGAACCAAACGTCCCGTTTTCCCCGCCGGAGACCGTCCGTCTCCGGCACCTGAACGGCGTAGTCCTTAAAAATCGGGATTCTCGAGCCCCCAGCCATCATAAAAACATCCATATGCGCCTCCGCGGTGGTGTTCTCAATGTCCACCGTGAAAACCCGCTGATTCGCCATAGTTATTTCCTGCATAAACTCACACAAGTAGAGCCGGAACAGGTAAATAAACCCGGAATCAACTGGAAAGGTCCAATTGACAGCGTTACTGTGATTCGAGATCGTTCTTGACGTGGTATAAACACTCGCCGGAGCAGAGTACGCCGGCGCCGACGGGGTGTAGCTGACGTTGACATCCAACGACGGTGTCTGGTATCCATAACCGACCACGTAATCGTCGTCGCTATACCACGTCCTGAACATCCCGGAGTCCTCGTAGGGAGAGACCGTTTTGCCCCCGACATTGAACCTGTACAGAGTCTCCAGGGCAGTGTTGTCGGAGATGTAGTACGGAGTTCCGGATGACCCGACCCATGTAATCGGGTGTTCCCCGGTATCATCTTCTCCCCGAATGTAAAATCCGGCCGGAATCGACACGATTTCGATCCCATTGACAAATGCATAAGATTTCGGAGAAGGAGTGAATGTAATGTCGAGCTTTTTCAGCGTTTCGTCGACGTTGACCAGAAATTCTCTGAACACGACCGGCGGGTCAACGCCGGAGACTGTGAGATAGGCGCTGAAGTTACTCAAGAGGGTGTAGGAACCGGCCGTGACGGAGAAGAAAGACTCTGTTTTGACGAACCGGCCGCCGCCGTCGATGTACTGGGCCGGGTAAAAGTGGAGGCGGAGGAATTTGGGGCCGGCGGAGACGGGGAAGGAATAGGTGAACTGGGAAGTGAAGAATCGAACGCCGGTGGTGTAGGGTACCTGCGGAACGGAAGGGCCCTGCTCTGCGGCGGCGGTGGAAGTTAAGGATATGTCGGCGGCGTTTGGGGGGAGGAATTGTTTGTGGGCAGTGTCCGTTTCCCAGAGACGATCTCCGAACCGTTGGTTTATGGAGGCGCCGCAGTTCAGAAGGAAGTGATCGGCGGCGAAGACGGGAGCGGATAAGAGTAAAGAGAGTAATAAGGCCAACATGGCTATTGCTCATCCGGAGACAATGGGCAAATGTGGAATGTCATTTGTCATAGGGTGTACTCCGAACCCCCTAGTCCCTATTTGGCAAAAGAATGGAAAAAGAATAAACTAATGAAAAGAAATTGTAAAAAAAAAATCTAAAATGAGAGTAAATCATAGAAAATGTATTAGAAGCTTCATGTTTTTATTATGCAAGCTCTTATTTTAAGAATAAGAATACAGAGCTCATATTTTGATAACTTTTAACTTCTACTTGTTTCTTTGTTTGTTAGTTGAAAAATAAAGTTTGTTGAATCTGTTTATTTGATATTTTATAGTTTTCAATACAACATTTTGATAATTAATATCTTTATTTATGGATAGATATATATTATAAAAATAAAATATTTCAAAACTATGTATTTAACAAATTAAATGGATTTATTCATATTAAAATTATATGATACTCCCTCTGTTCTAAAATGATCTTCCCAGTTACTCCCTCCGTCCTAAAACTTTCTTCCCAGAGTACTATTCCAACTTCACGGGAATTTATATTTATTTGTGTTTTTTCATGGCCTATATGATAAAATAAAATATTCTTGTCACCACTTGTTTTGTTGAACTTTTGATGTAGTTTTTAAATATGTATGTTTTATTTTTTATTTCTATACCAATATTTAAATAAAATAAATTGAAAAAACTTGGAATTTTTCTTCGTTTTGCGCAACGGGAAGAAAGATATAGGACGGAGGGAGTACTATTCACACGGTCAAATTTTAATCATCTTCTTTACATATTTCCGTTAATTATTTGATAAAATAATATAGTCTTGTCACCTCTTATTTTGTAGAACTTTTGATCTAATTTTTAAATATATAAATTTTATTTTTTAATTTTACATCTACAATCAAATAAATTGAATTTAAAATATAATCGGTCAATCCTCGTAAATAAAAATGGTAAAAACATTTTAGGACGGAAGGAGTAATTCATTATTCTTTTTTCATAATTTATAGTGAAAATTTACAAAAGATTAACCTTGAAGATTAAATTGGAGAGATTCAAAAGGAACTATAGTGCTCCATTCAAAAAATTGATAATTCCTACTCCCCCATACACTCGGCTGGGTAATCCCCCCACCCCGGCCTGACCCAAACCGACCACCCCACCCCCTCCAATTGCACCCCACAAAATGTAGTTGACTTTGCAATCAAAATTTGACTCCAAAATCAACTACATTTTGTAGGGTGCATTTGGAGGGGGTGGGGTGGTCGGTTTGGGTCGGGTCGGGATTGGGGTATTTATCGGGGGTGTTTGGTGGGTAGGAACCATCGATTTTTTGAATGGGGCACCGTTTATACTCTGTGTCATCCTATGACATTGAAATTTAAAGTCACTTGAATCAGGGTGATATAATTACCTACGAAGTATGTAATTTTCACGAAGTACTAAGGGTATAAAATTACGAAGTATAAAAAAAATATTACTACCTCCATCGCAAAAAAATCATACTTTCACTTTTCATTAATCTTAAAAATACTTTCCCTACTGAGTTTTTTCTCTGTCCCACATAAATCTTATCATTAACCCTTGTTATGAGTACTTCTTTAATGCAAATTGAATGCATACCATTTTGTGCACCTTCTCACATAATTTTTTTTTTTTTAGTTTTTAATCAAAATAAATGCTTACCAAGCTAGTTAGGATTTGCTTATTTGCATTATATGTAGGTCTATTACCTTTGTTAACATTTAAAATATAACAACTACTCACACTTACTTTATTTATTACAGTACACCACAAACACATCATTTAGTCCATGTTCTCTTCACCTGATCTGATTGGAATAAGTTCTGATCTGATGTAATCTGGTCTGATATGATCTGACTGTAGTTATATTTAAAGCTATTTCTGATTTGATTAGAATCTAATAATAATAAATACTAAGTAAAAGAATAAGGAAATATATGCACTAAATAGAACTAAATAGCACTTAAGTTGAAGAGAACATGACCTTAATACACTATACTCATTTTCATTAAGAGTATTTTGGTAAACTTTGACCTTTTTTAACTTTTCTTAATATTCACAAAATGTCAAAATAAAAAAATCATAATGGGACTGAGGGAGTATTAGAGAAAAAAACTAAAGTTAGAATAAAATATACATAGTAGAAACTATATCAAAAAAAGAGTTATATTTCTATTTTCAAAGTATGAATGTTTGACCAACAATATATATTAAAATGTGTTTGTAAAAAATCATTACAAATGATATATCGATGTAAATATTACAATGCATAAAAGAAAATTTTAAGAACAAATGAATATCTTGATCACAACCCAAATGTAAAATTGACTGGAGTACTGTATGTACTTGTGATTCAATCTCATCTTGATGAATTTAAGTCTAATTAATGGATTTGGAAAAGTATTGACGTTTATATTGCATTGATGATGATTGATGGGGAAATTACGGAGTACGTTCTATCATGACCATAAAGGGGGGACTCTTAATTTGGGTTTGAAATATGCGAAACCTAATTTGACTATTTCTAAAAATGTCTTATGGCTCTAGCACATTGTGTGATTTAAGAAATAGACATTAATATTTTCTATGTTTTCATGATTTATTTATAGAACTTTTGTGGTTTCAAAAAGTGATGGATTATAAAGTTAAATATATTGTTTTCAAACACTTAGAATTTGATCTCCTCTCGTCCATGTTGGATGTGGAGGTCTATTTATACAATACAACATTATACGAAGTATATGTTATGGGTCAGAGTCCTATTAATAACCATGCTTACATCACATGGATTCATTAATTACATTATTTGTCTTATGTTGTGATACGTCCATTTCTTATTAGACTCAGTGTTTGTTCCCATAGCACGGGTCGGTCCATTGTTCTCAAGGAGTTGACCACGGGATGGGGCTTGTGAAGACTCTTGAAGTAATCCGAACATAAGAGTTGATTGGTGCTAGCTAAGCTCGTCACATGGCAGACCATACCAAACTTCCTCCTTGTGTGCTGATGGCTGATCATGTCAAACCTCGCCTTTGGGGTGCTTATGGCCGAGCTCAATCCCTAGGGTGCTCATAGCCGTGTTTGGATCTTCTCCCTTAAAATCTCTTGATGCTAATGAGCCTAGTTGCAAAGCCCGTAAGTGATAAGGTCAAGCTTGAGTGAGATGAGGCTGAACTTGAGTGGGACGAGGCCGAACATTGACCCTTGCCTTCACTCATTGCTTGCTTATGGGCCTCACATGGTCCTTCGAAGTCTATAGAATATAGGTCTTGGTTTTAATCTCATTATATCTATAAACAATGCTACACACATACATCTCCTCCGATTATTTTCCCACCATTTTTCAACAAAGAGGAGGCTAGACATTGGTGTCCATTTTCCAAATCATAGGAAAATAATATGATTGTCACATCATATAGTACTATAGACCTATAATTGCTTCAATCAATATAAAATACATAATTGTATTTTTAAAAAATACATATTTGTAAAATATATAGTCATATTTATATAATTATACTCCGTACTTATACATAAAGAATGTCTGCGATATTTAGCACATAGCTACCACATACCCTATGGTCCAACAATATCACTACAACTCGTGAAAATAGAAAATCGCATGTTCAAATCTCAATAGGCACCGTAACTCTCTGTATTATTAGTGTTAAAAAAGAACATACAGTCATTTAGATAATGAAAATAAAAATTCTAATACTTCTATCCCATCATCTAATTAAATTTATTACCTCTACCTCAGTATACTTGTGCATTTTGATTTAATCACGCCAAACTACACAAACTTTTTACTTCAATTAAATAAAAAAATATAATGTGTATTAGTATAAACATAATTTTATTAAAAATAAAATTATATATATTTTTTTGCTTATTTTTATTACTCATCCGATAAAATAATATAATAGTCATGTTACCTCTTCTCTAAGAATAAAAATCTTACTCCGTATTATTTAATTCCACACCAAATTCCATATATTTTATGTTAAAAGTAGCTTAAGTCAAACATCGTAAACCACAAGCAATCTAACTCAGCATGTGAAGAGTATATCTTCAAACAACGGATAAAAATAATATGACGATATGATTTTATACTATCACAGTATTAAAGTGTCATTTGATAAAATTCTAGGGGTTTGAATTCATTCACTTTGATCTATTTTTGCGGGTAATTTTGAGTTCGACCATAAATTACATATTCAAGCCTCACATTGACATTTGACAGCACAGTAAAACATTTGGCATTCAAGAATACAGACAGGAGTAAAAGACTTGTGATAAATGTCTTCTGGCAGTCAAGTCCAATCGTCCAAACATGTTAACAAAAGTAAAAAATAAATATAATTTTTTAATAAAAAAAATGGTTCCCTTTGTTCATATGCATGGGATTGGTGTGTGAGGAGCTAAGTCAGGGATTAAGATTTACAGTGTAGGAGGGGGGGAACAAAAGGATCCATCACTACCAACTGTACAGAAGATACGATGATCATCCCGGGGGCAGGGAAACAAAGCACCACATTGAGGAGACGGTAGAAGAAATGGTGGAATCAGGCAAGGTAATTGTATACCTGAGGATTGTTCTTGTCGCGCTCCAGATACTCTCGATCTATAAGGCTCTCGATCCTTTTCTTCAAGTCTGTTGGTTTTATTGGAAATTTTAGCTGCCACCAAATATAAAAAAACATGTTCAGTTCCTCTGTACAGAGACCAATTCGTTCCTTCTGAAGAATTCAAAGATGTAATGCTACAACTACAAGAAAACCAGTAGAATCCCACACAATGTAGGATCAAAGGAGGGTGAGTGTTTGCAGACATTACCTCTACTTGGAATTAGAGAGGTTGTTTCCAAGATACCTCAGCTCAAATACAAGAGTATGGGCAAACAAATCCCAATAGCACTAACAGAGTACGCATAAAAAGAGAAGAAGCTAACTATGGAAATGTAAATAAGCACATTTATGTACTAGAGTGTTTGTGAGGGCAGTGTTAATACAGCATTTCAGTTAGACGACATAATAATGTACCATAAGCCAATAAAGGCTAACCACTGAACTGACAATAGAAGGCGTGCACACTCCAACAGAAAAGAGGGAAAAAGATACTCCTGAAATGACAAATGGTAAAAAAACGGATGTATGACGGGTTCTGTATCCCAGACCCGCCCAGCCCAATGAGTTTGTTAATTTGGGATTGCCTGGGCTTGGGAGCCCAGTATAGTTTCCTTGCAGGACACCAATTGTGTGAAAGCATGAATTGAGAAGCTTGGTGAAAAGCTACGCTACAAAGGTGTTTGGAGTGGATTCTGATGGCTTGAGTGGGGGTGTTGCTTTGATGTGAAAGGATGAAGGAAGAGAGTGTGTTCAGTAGGCTATGCAGAAAATTATGTTGATGTTGAAGTTCGACTCACAGGAGAGCAACGATACCGTTTAACTGGTTTTTATGGGTAGCCACTAGCCAACTAACTCTGCAGGAAAAAGCAATCTTGGGAGCTAATGAAATCACTAAAATCTGTCTCATCTCTTCCTTGGTGAATAGCAGGGTATTCTAATGACATTTTGTCATATGGATATAAATTGGGAAGAATCAAGCAACCAACTTGGCGCATAACTGGTTTCGGAGAGGTAATTGAGTATCGTTCTCTTTGAGATTTAGGGCTTGATGGGAATAAGTTTGCTTGGAAAAGGGGAAGGAGAAGGGGAACAGTGAATTGGGTTTGGGAGACACTGGGTAGAATGCTTTCCACAAAAACATGGAAGCATTTATTTGGTCTTTCATATTGAAAATGCTACAAGTGATCACAAATCGCTCTTTCTCAATTTGGGAATACATGTGGCACAGTATGTTCCAGTAGATTTCCACTTTGAAAATTCCTGGCTTGGAGAAGGGGATGTTCAAATGGCTTTAATTGAGAGGTGGGACTTGGGAGAGAGGCAAGGGACATGCCCGATTGATAAGAAAGGGACTTTTACAACAAAACTGAAGCAATGCATAGAACAGATGAAAATTATGAAACAAGATAAACATAGTAGAAACCGCAACACATACAGCTTTATATAAGTGCCAAGGAAACTTATATGATCATCCTGAAGCATCATCACGAAGAAAAAAGAATCTGGTGCATCAGTTGAAGAATGAAAGTGGACAGTGGGTGGGATGATAGAACGGATTGCTGGAACTAATAAGTAATAACTACATACTACATGGTTCATCGTTGGGTAGATGACCAACAGAATGTGGCCATGATCTCAGATTTTACAAAGGAAGAGGTACAACAGGCAGTGTTTGATATGCACCCAAAAAATCATCTGGACCGGATGGTTTAAACCCAGGATTTTATAGAAGCTTTTGGCTGGTTGTTGATGAGGATCTAAGCTGCACGGAGCCTGGGAGATACTAATATGGGGACGGGGACACGGACAGGGTTGAGCACGGGGAAACGCTACGTCTTCTAAATTTTACAATGAATTTCGCTGTTGGGATGTCCCCAAGTATCCAAACGGGTACATTTTTTTGGTAATGGGAAGCATCTCTTACTTAAAGAACCAGTACAACATAGATGAGGATATATTCAATGTAGTGCTGGGTTTTGTCAATAAAAAAGCAACCCTGTCAGGCCACAATCGAACCAATATCATCTGGATGCCCAAGAAGAAACCCCCGGAAACAGTACAGATCTTTGGCATCTCTTAGTCGGTCACACCATTGACCGAATTGCAGGCAAAGTACTTGCAAATAGAATGTGGCCTTCCATGAACACAATCATCTCAAAGAATCAAAGTGTGTTTATCCCTGAATGATTTATAACCAAGAATGTTATGGTGCCATTTGAAGTTGTCCATTATTTCACCGTAAAACCGAAAACACAAGGTCAAATGGGCTGGACAGCGCTTAAAACGGACATGAGCAAAGCTTATGATAGAATGGGATGGAATTTCTTGTTTGTCATGATGAAGGGTTTGGGTTTCACAGAGATTTGGATTTTAAAATAAAAATAATAATAAGAATATGTCTATTGGTTACTTTGTGACACCAATGTTAATGTATGCATGCTGGAAAGAGGTTTGGACTTTGGATATATCCCTGGCTCCCTGCGGAACATGAGCTTCGACAGGGAAACCGACTGTCACCTATTTATTCCTCATTGTAGCCGAAGGACTATCTTTGTTACTTGCTGATTGTCAGACAAGGGGCTCCTTGCATGGGGAGAAGATTACACCTAGAGCATCGATAATCTCACATCTTTACTTCTCCAACGATGCTCCATATTCCTTTTTACTTTTTTAGCAACCCAAGAGGAAACAAAGGTACCCTTTTGAGGAAAAGTACCAAATTTCCTCGGAGCAACAAGTTTGTTATTAATTAATGATCGTTAATGAAAGGTACCCAAACCTTATATGATCGTTAATGAATTCAGATTCATTGCTAGCTAGGGCAGTGAGTTCTAATGAAATGGGACCTAATCCCACCCATCTTTCATTGTTAAGTTTCTTGGCATTGATTTGAATACGAAGTAATAATTAAGGAGATAGGTATTTACAAGAAGAAAAAAATATCTATAGACAGGGAGTAAATCATATCACCTGTTGGAAGAGCTCTGTTATCAAGAGGGTGTGACTAAGCACTTTTCTGGTCTTCATTATCCTAACAATGGCAGCATCCACCTGCAGAGAGATCGAATTGAATTGTGAGTGACACATGCAATGAGATTTGACTCAAACTACTTGCAGTCTAATTTGTGCTTCCTCCGCATCATTGGGAAATTCCAACTAGCATTAACACGCAATTTGAGAAATTGAAAAAGTGCTGTTGAGGTTTATTTAGAAGAGAGAAAAATATGAAATACAAATATCTTTCCTTAAAACAAAACTGGAAAATATTTTGAGACAAAGTAGATGAAAAAAAACCAGCAGGACAAAGGGAGTATAAAATTTAGTGTTGGAAAAGTAATTTCAAAAAAGAAAATATTAGTTATTTGCACGATGGATGGAGTATTATGTAATTTTAATATAAACATAAAAATAAACCAACATCTTCATGGACGATTACTAGACGAAGAATCAATGAGCATGCTCACACACATAGTGAATGAGCAAACACGTGTTAGGACTCTTTTCATCTATGGAACGAGATCTAAGCTTTGTCCATTTAACCAAAAACAACAGAACACTACGGAGAATGTTTGCGAGCAATTTATCAAATGCTCTGTTGACTTTAGCTCCTACTCTCTGTGCAACAAAGCTGTGCAGATTTAGGAGAGCTAACATACTAAGTCAAAATTTCAAGCACCTATGACGTCTGCATATGTAGTAAATGACAAGAGGTACTTTCTGAGTTCTGACGTTGAGTTTATATAAGTTATTAATGGCCCACCCCCACCCCCTTCTTCCAAAAAAACACTTCAAGTACTATTACAAGTGGCATTAGATGAAAGTTTTGTATAAGTCTGGTGTATACCTGGTATTGTCTGTCCTGGAATACTCTCTCAGTAGTATTTGTGTTCTCTTCAACTGTTTCTTTCAGCTGGATAGCATTTACCTGTATACATTGAATTTGTCAGTTGTCAGCACTTACCAACACCACATGAGCAATGGACAATTATACTCTTTTGTCAAGTAAGAAGTCCGGTGGGTGTTAGGAATGAAAACATGATAAAAGAATCACCCATTTTCATCAGCAGCATACGCATTTACCTTTATCCGATAAAGTGGAGCAGTGAATTGATCATTGAACATAAAGGTATCATCATCCTCCACATCTCTACCCTTCGGTGTCTGTAGGATTATTATTACATTTACCTTTAATTGAAGAAGCATCCAACAAAATGATAAAAAAGGTGTACCCAGTGTGCAATTGTTAACAAAACAAATATGAGTAAATTAGAAATCCATGTCAATCAATAACTACATACCTTTTGGAGAACCCGCACCTTCCCGCATGCAAGGGATTGCAAAGTCCTCCTCAGCTCTTTATCTTCGATACCAGTAGCTTCTTTTATGTCTTGAAAGCTTAGATTTTCCGCATCATTGAAAATCATCAAAACAACAGTCTAGGGAAAAGAATGTAGAAACCCCATTAAAGAGTAACAAAAGGATAATAAGAATGTCACACATAGCACAAGAGTTCAAGCAAAACCGACCTGGAATAGAGAAACAGCAAGCTCCTTTTTACCTTTGGGAAATTCTGCTTTAAGGACACACTGGCCCAATGAATTCTGCCACATTAAGCGCCTCCCACTGTATTTGCTGAGGTAAAACTCCTTGAAAATATCCTGCAGCATATGGAAAATTATTGATATGATTATTAACCTGAATAAGTATGACGTCCACAAGGAACAAACCATGAGTTTGTGCTATACCTGATACACAATTAGTTCATGGGGAAGCCGAACATCCATGGGAGGATATGTTGGCCAGTAACTGCAGTACATTACAATATATCATTAACTCCACAAAATATGATATGAGAAAGAGGGAAAGGTCAAAAAGAGGAAGCCATCTAAATTAAAAAGGAAGAGTGGAAAAAGGGGGCACTGCCAAAGTTACAGTTTCTTATGAAATCAGTGCTGCATAAGAAACTTACCCAGTGGTCAACACATGCACACTCATCTCAATCCCAATTGGGAGTTTAGTCCTTGCTTGGGATGATTGCTTAAAGGATTCATTTATCTCTTTTGATAGTTCTATATCCTGGCCAATAATTTCAAAGCGTCAAACAAATAGTACAATCTAAATAGTTCGGAATAAAACATCCACCATAAGATATCAACTATAGACGTTATCTGAACATAAAGGCACCATTCAGCAGTAAATCAATCTAGAAATAAACACATTGCAACATGGAAAGTTGACAGTCAAAGTGATAAGCTTGCCCATTTATGCAAGAAGTAAGCTACAAATAAAATTTGATATGTCCAGACCAAGGAATCCTGGCAAAGAAAAATAAAATGTTGTTTGTACTTTTGTACCATTTGAGAATAAATATAAATATTATAATATCAACAACAACAACATTACCCCAGTGCCTCAAAGGCTCCCGCACATTGCGGGATGGGGGGGTCAGATGGACGCAGCCTAACCACTATGCTTAAGACATAAAGTGTCTGTTTCCAGATGACCCATGATGAGCATCGAAAGTTGCATTGACTAACAACTGCTACTTCACTATCAAAAGAAGCAAATATAGTTTAAAGAGCAATTTTGCTTTATCCCATCATACTCCAAAGCCAAAAAATAGTAAATCTTTGGCTCCATCGACCAAGAGCATATCTGGAAAAAAAATAAAAATATTATACATGTGATAATTTTGTTGCATCCTTTGCTAATGGAGCTAAAAAGAGTCATTTTCAACAATGTTATAGCTTTGAATAATAACGAACTAAATCAAAATTGCACATTAAATTTCTCTTGGTTCTGCTTTATGCAAAGCTTTGGGCAGCAATGCATGAAGGGGTGCAGTGGATTTTTACATGGGTAAGGTTGCATACATCTTGAACCCCACCCCCCACACCACACATAAAAGAAAACCAACGAAGTTGGGATTATACTGGGTTCATTTTTATCATTATAAATTTGGTGATCCAACTGGGTTGATGTTGTTGTTGTATAAGAAATAGGTGTATATTTCTTGGCCTTTCACCTATTTAGAGTAGAGTAGTGATCTTTCACTTCATTAGCTTAGTTTGTAAATAGCCATATGCAGATTGATGTAAATGTACAAGCAGAACAATCATATTCTTCTAATAACCATTTGGAACAAATATTAACTAGCCTAACAAATGCTCTAAAACTACCATCGACAGCTTCTAACATGCCTAAACATACCTTGAACATCCCTTCAAGTTTATTGGTAAATTGGCTACCACACTCTGTCTTTAACTGTAAAATCAATAGCAAAATGTTGGCATGGTAGAAAATGCAAAGCAATGAATAAGGAAACTTTGTGCCTTAAACCCATACCTTAGAAATCATGGATTTTTCGGCATCAATAGACGCACTCTTTCCCAATAATAGTCTTTTGGCAAGATCTTTCTTATAGAATGCTTCAAATACATCCTTACCCTACAAGAGAAATAGTATTTATCAGCACAAAGTTGATGACTCTAGTCCTCTACAATCCAATAATTGTTAAAATACAACCAGGATGATTAATTATTAATGTCACACTAGAAATTTAATATTCTTAGGAGAAAATTCTCATACTTGTATAAACCTGAACAGGACTAAGACTTTGTCAAGTGTACCCTCCAATTCCTCTTCTGATGTACCCTTATTACCAGCACGAAGCTTTTCATCCAAAAACTTGGCAATCAGCTCAGCGGGGCGATTCTAGTGCACCAGAAAGAAAAAATCATGAGCCCGAAACAATGGTTCAGATATAAACAATTTATGAAAATTACACGATTAATTTCCAAAAGTTGGTTACTTGGTCATGAAGTCTACATGGAAATGAAGAGATTAGTGACCATATGAGCTGGGATGTACCTGGCGGAGATTTATGAGATGCTCAAATGCGTCCTTAATGGTGTTGCTAAAAGCTTCATTTTTAATGAAGCTTTCTTCCAATATTTTATCAAGAGATGCTTTGAACTCTAACAAGTTGTATACCATATCTTTGTCTTTTTCTTCATCCATAACAATCCCCTGCCCAGTTCTTCGGATATACAAGCTAAGAGCATGCCTTAAGGATTCAAGAGCATCCACCCTTGAGAAAAGCATATACATCCTTTGGATATCATTAATGCGATTTCCGTCTATTAACATTGTGAAACCCTGAACAAATAGTCATGAAGTTGTGATTAAGAAACCTAAATATAGGGTTCAGGGAGTGTTTTTGAATATTTAAGTGTTAGCCCTTGTTTTTATGGTATAAATAACAGGTTTTTTAAGAAAAAGTAGTAGTGGTGTTTGTAAATTTCATAGTTATCAAGGTGTCACATAGGCAATGACATGGCACCCTGTCGATTCAATCCTCTCGCCAATGCTCATCGACTTGCCAGAATTCGCCGGAAGAAGGCTGGTGTCACGGAGGTGATGACTTGGACCTCGACTAGTACGCCCGTCGAACAATTAGGTCATACGAGAAACTATTTTTAAAAAAACAAATATGACTCACCTGGTGTTTGACAACTTGACGCCGCAAAGAATTAGATACATGATGTCTGTGTTCGTGTGTAAAATGAACTACACACACAAATATGTGTATGTATGTAGGGGACGATTCATGTGACATTGCCTAACAATGCCATGGGATGACCCGGAGGTCATACAGTGCCCCGTTCGTAAAATTGAGGATTCCTACCTCTCCTAACCCCCCGGCAAACCCTCCCACCCCGACCCGGCCCAAACCCATTGCCCGCCCCCTTCAATTGCACCCTCCAGGTTTATTTGACTTTGGAGTCAAAATTTTGACTCCGAAGTCAAATAAACTTGGAGGGTGCAACTGAAGGGGTGAGAGGTGGGTTCGGGTCGAGGCGGAGTGGGGGGATTTGCCGGAGGGGGTTAAGAGAGGTATGAATCGTAAATTTTACAAACGAAACACCGTAGGACCCTCGGGTCATACTATGACATTACAGGACAATGACACATGAACCAGGGTGATCATACATACATACATACATATATACTCCTTCCGTCCACAAATAAACTTCTCGTTCACTATTCACAGGGTCAAACTTTATTCACTTTGTTGGCCTATTTTCGTCACCCATTTGATAAAATAATATAGTCACGTCACCTCTAGTTTTGTACATCTTTTGATATAGTTTTTAATATGTAATTTTTATTTTTAAATTTTACACTATTTTTCATATAAAATGATTTGAAAATAACTTCAGTCAAACATCGTAACACGCAACGGGAAGTTTATTTGTGGACGGAGGGAGTATATATAATTGAATTACCAATTATTTGATCAATGTTTGTTTACAAACTTTGAACATAAAAAGTCAAATGGAAATCTTTTTTTAAATACATGGAATACAGTTCTAATTTATGACTTTTCTCCTACGAGTCCTCGTGTGGCTGCTAAATCGACAAGGCGTCCTCTCAGTACACTGGTGCCTAGCCTTGGCACCATGATAACTATGGTAAATTTAAAAATAGTTTTTTGCTTATTCAAATTGCAAACGAAATATTATAAACTAATTACTAAAATACATGATTAGCCATGAGCAGCAAGGTGCAAAAATGTTTGTGATACAAAATGGTAAAAGCTGCTTTTAACTTGTAGGGTTAAGTGGCTCAAAGAAAGTGCTTGTTTACGCCAATTTTTTCTTTACCAAACACTAATATTGTAAAACATGCTTGAATTAAGCAATAAGCATAAATTTATTTATTTTCCAAAACACTCCCATAGTACTTACAAGGCATGGTCAGAATTGAAATTTAATATGGGGGACAGAGACCTTTTCAAGAATGGCAGAGATGTGGCGCTCTAGTAATCGTTTTTCTGTAGTTGCTATCAGCGGCTTTCTTGTGTTTGCATCGAGGTAGAGCAAACATCTTTCCTGTTCCTCAAGCAACCTTGCCTGAAAGGTAAAAGACCACAAAAGTATTACAACAACAATAACAACCCAAAGGGGGTAGAGCCTTCAGAATTAAACTACGGAGAATAAATTATCATAGCTCCAAAGGATGCCAGAGAGCAAATTGAGCAATGGAAAGAAAATCATACTTCTACATGTTTCAAGTAATCTGGCACATCTGCCAGCTGCATGTACTTGACACCTTCGGTAGCATAAAATTCAGATGTAGACTCAAGAAATGGCTTTTCAAAGCTCTCTGAGTAAATTCCTAATGCGGTGAACATCTTCAAAATATGATTAAGAAGAGTTCTATCAACTGCCTCACCTAGTCTGAAAAACAACCAAGGCCAAAATATGGAAAAGTTAGAAGAAATTATTGAAAAATGGTTGAATTACAAAGTTGCAATGATTCATGAATCATTCTTATTCCCTACCTGCAAGCTATTGCTTACCATTTTCTCCATCTTATAAAGGTAGCTTCTAGTTCTTGATTTATATTATAAAAACTTTGCGATCTAAACATGAGAAATTTTGTTTTGACAATGTGGAAGAAGCAAATTTATAAAATAAATAACCTAGACGGAGAAAAGAGTATTGCTTCTCATAATTTAAATATTGACAGTCAAATCAGTCGTGTCTATTAATTCTATTTGTCTCTGACTATCTGATACATAGAACAAGTTAAGATAAAAAAAAGGAAAGTACCTCTCACTCTCAATCATCTGTAGAAGGCCAAACACTGTTTTGTGTTCCACTTCAGAAGCAAGAGCAAAATGTTTGCGAAAAAGATGTAGGCCCATATCCCACAGGGAACGTACATTAGAGGTTTGTTTAACATATGTTCTGTCTAGATATAAAGCTATCCCGCGAATCATCAACATCTGGTCACAAAAGTCCTGCCAACACTTCTCAACAAGTGATAAAAACACCACAAGATCTTCACTTTGCCCGACCAAAGATTGTTGTGCTGCAGCTATATGTGCTTCACACTCTTTTTCAATCCGCTGATAGAGACTTCCCCCCATCTTGTGCAGACAAAGATCATTAACGACCTGTGCCAGGAAACCTAGTCATTTGACACGCAAGGAAATGTAGAAGAAACCAAGGCCTATGAAGATGTACCTGGTAGAGCTTCTCCAAGTCACATGGATCAGGCTGCTTCAAGAAAACCGCACTAATAGCTGACTTAAGAGTAGCCCATCTGTTTTCTTCAAAATTTCTTGGCAATGTTGGTTTTGCTACAGAATCGGAAATGATAAAATAAAGAGGTAAACATACAAAACAATATACTCAGTAACAATAGAGCACTGAGACACATCAAATTACATAAATAGACATGTTACATAAACATAGACAATGAAAAAACCAATGGTGACACTGACATGGGATATGAAGGATACATCAGTGCGCAAAAAGAGAAAAAGTAGAAAGACAGGTGCCAAGAATCTCACTCTGAAAGGTTAAATACAGAAAGACGACTTTACAATACTTTGGTTTAGACACTTTGACTAGCTAATAAATTGAATCCAAGAATGGTATCTTCGGGTTATATTATTCGTGTAATTTAGATAATGTTCTCTTCACTATTTTTTTGCTTATTATGTATTCTTAATTTAATCAGAAACATTCACTCAAGAAAGATTCCAACTCTACCAAAATAAACCAAAAAGATCCAAACCACACTAGACCAGATGTTATAATTCAAATCAGAAAATCAGACAAAAACATAAATATCTGGACTTCAGATCAGTGCAGAACAATTCAAACCAAATCAGGAAAAGATTCAGATCAATCACATTTAACGAGAAAAGAGATAATGGAAAATTTATGACCAGACTAGATCTTAAATATTCAAATCATATCACATTTTTCAAGGCGATGATAACTTGAGAAGTCCATAGTGTAGTTATTTATTTGTAAATGGTCTTTTCCTACTGTTTGTTTGTATGAACTTATATTGCTAAGTAATTCTAGACAAATTTGACACTATAAATTTAATGTCACTTACACCAAAATTGTTGTAAATAAACAGTGAAAAATGATTATATTGAGTGTATTTTAGTATTTACATATTGTTTAGATAGAAAAATTAATGTGACTTTAAGTCAGTTGTAATTTGTAAAGACTAATTATTTGCTGTAGAGACTAGTATTTGCTGTGTCAAATTTTTAGGGACTCCACAGCACTCAAGGACTAGAGACTAGTATTTGCTGTGTCAAATTTTTAGGGTGCCCAAAATAAAAATTCTTTTTAGGGAACTTTTGTCGTTGTTTATGAATTTCTTCCAAATAATACCCCCTCCAGCCCCAAATAAACTTCCTACTTTGTACAACATGCAAAATCCCACCTCGTTTAAAATGATTTAATTTACAAATTGGAATAATGCACAAATTACATATTTCAAAACTACATAAAAAATTCTACAAAACTAGATGTGACAAGAATATTTTATTTTATCAAATGATCAACGAAAACACACAAAAAAAAATATCAAGAGGTCATAATAGTAAGTACGAAGTTTATTTAGGGGCGGAGGGAGTATAAGATTATAGAAATGATGTGAGCAAGAATATCTTATCTTATTCATGTATAGTTGTCTAATGTAATTTGATTTAAGTTATACGATTACCATTAATGTTATACTCCCTCTGTCTCCATTTCCTAATCTTAATATCTTACTTCCCTTGTTGGTCCATCCCAAAATTATCTTCTTATTTCCGATTAGGAAAAGGTGTGGTTCATATTCTTACATTACTTCTTTAAAAAATTTCAACCACATAATTTCAATCATCTTAAATTATGTGCCAAATCAAACCACAAACATTAAATGGGGACATACTTTCTTAATCTGGATTGATCACTTTAGTCTTATATATCTCCACAAGCAGCGTCTCAAGATCAGTGATTTTCATTCTAAAATGATTATTAAATGAGAACAGAGGAGAAAAGATAATACTGACATTGTTTCTTACACATGCACGTAGGACAGGTCTCGAAATGACAGGAGATCAAATTCTAAATATTGTGTTTTCATTAGAAAAAATCTTATTTCCTGAAAAAGTAAGAAACTGGGCATAGTTGTGAGATCAAATGATGGAGCAGAATATAGGCTATGTCCCACATTGCATGCAATGATGCAAGCTTATTTGGTTAAAATATTTACTCTAGGAATAATGTCATTGAAGAGTAAACTATAAGAAACTGATTTGTGATAATCAAGGAGCTTTGCACATTGCATCCAATCCTATTTTTCATGAAAGAATTAAGCATATAGAGATTGGCTGTCAATTTATACGAAATAAATTTGTACACATCTATTACGTCATTTATTAGATAAAGTTATCAACTTACAAATATCTTCACCAAGTTTTGTGAAGTCCTGAAACAACCAAACTTTGTTACAAGTGGGGTGCTAATGAAATGTATGCATAATTTATAGAGGAAGTTTTGATATGCAAAGTTTTTTATCAAAAAAATTGAAAAGGTAACCAAGTTTGTATAAATCTGTTGAAGGATTAGCATAGGCAGGTTTGGTTTCCTTTTACTTTTCTACTCTATGTATACAAAGTCCCTGAAATGAAGTGTTTGGTTTCTTGAACATCTAGAATCAGCTTCCTCTCCTTTTATACAGGAGGCCCAATGGAAGTGTACAATAAGTAGTGTAGTGCACATATTTCTGATAACCAAGTGCTTAACACTGACAAAGATGTGATTTACATTCAGCCCATATGATGCAACTTACATGGAAAATCCTTAGCCTGTGAAAAGCGTGTGAGCCAAACTCATAATTCAATGTTGTGCTTGGTAAGAAACTGTTTAGCTAGTGGCGACTGGCAAGACAACCAGTCAAACACAATGACTTATTATGAACTGGCTGTGTTTTCTACCTCTAAATATAAATGTCAACAAGTACCATACCTGCATATCATCGTGGTACTGAACATAGCAATAACTCGCTCTTATCCCAATCAAGCACCAACAAATATTTAGTTTGCCGGAGCATATGCAAAAAAACATCAACCCAAACTAAAATTTCATTGACATTAGTGGGATATTAATTCTGAACCATGACAGCCATCTCTAGTGATCATTTGCTTTAGAAACAACCTCTCTACTCATATAGACGTAAGGTCTGCCTGCATCTAATCAAACCCCACAAACCTACTATTGAGTGGGATGTAATGGTTTTGTTTGGTTTATGTTATTTCTGAGATTGCAATATTGTTGACTTATGTGAACCAGAACACAAAGAATTCAGATACAGTACTAAATAATACCCAAGACAAAGAAACAAAACTTAACTAGATTTGTAGGACATCACAATGGAGTTTCAAGCATATCTGAGATAACTAAAAGACTTACGACCCTCATACCCCTCAACAATTCTGGAGATTGAATTTCATTAATAGTGCCAGATTAACAAAAATTGCATCTTTAAACAGAAATCAAGCACTAAAGGGTGTCTAGGGGACAAGAGAGGGAACCTTTAACAAGCTTAATAACTAGCTTCTTGGCAGGCTGGGGAGGAATCGCCTTCTTGCGAGACAAATTGGCAGTGACGCCGCCTGAAGTGGAGGAGCTCGTATGGACATCGCCGGAGAGGTTCGGATCCTCGATGCTGGGTGAGATGGATGGATCTTCGGAGGAGAAATGAACGTGATGCTGGCCGCCGTTCATGTTCGTATCAAGGGAGCAAGCGATGGCCTGGGTTTTGGCCTTCTTCATCGCCGGAGGATAATAGAAGGGCAACACCGGCTGCGTTCCTCCGGCGGCGGTGGGAGAGCGGGGAGACGAGCACTTGATGGGATTGGGATTGGCGTTGGGATAAGACATAGAAAGACTGAGTATAAGCTTAGGAGCGCATTGTATTGTACTCCGGGTATTGAGATAGAGGAAGAAGGAAGCCTGGGCCGCTGGGCGTAGAACCACGATTTTGATTTAGCTTTCTAAGTTCTAAATTCTAACTATACATTACTCGTGGAATTACTAGGTACTCCTTCCGTCCTATAATGATCTTACAAGAGCACTATTCCAATTTCACGGGAATTTATATTTATTTGTGTTTTTCCATGGCCTATATGATAAAATAAAATATTCTTGTCACCACTTGTTTTGTTGAACTTTTGATGTAGTTTTTAAATGTGTATGTTTTATTTTTTATTTCTATAGCAATATTTAAATAAAATAGATTGAAAAAACTTGGGATTTTTCTTCGTTTTGCGAACCGAGAAGATCATTATAGGACGGAGGGAGTAATATTTTAATGGAAAAAATCATAAAAATACTCCCACAAATTAATGATTTTACATTATAATTCCAAATTCATTTATTTACACTATTACTTCTACAGTTTCCTCGTATTTACGTCATTACTCTCCAATTTGGTAGAGATCATCAGTATTATTTGGATGTGCCTTTTAACGCAAAGTGACAAATTAAAATGTTGACGTGTATTTTTTCACTCTAAATTACCAAATCACTTATTCTCTCCTATCGTCTTTCTCGCGTCTTAGTAAGCCTAGTCGTTGCCCCTTATCTCCCATTAATTTTTTAAATTTCTTCAGATTCTGAAGTTTCTAAATCTTGTTCATGCCTGATATCAAGCTTATTTGTATTAATTTAATTTGAATTCGGTCAAAAAGATAAAGAACCTTATTTAAAAAGACATACCCGAGTGATGAGTGCGCAATAGTAGGTGTATTTGGAACGGACCCAAACCTAACCCGTTTGGTCGAAAACCACTCGGGTGAGTTGGGACCCGTGACTACCAATCAAGAAGTTGGCTTCGCTAGAGAGCTCCTAAAATCATCAAAGGCATTCCTTTGAAAATTCATACGGGTGAGTCTTTGGGGCTTGTACTGCCGTACTGGCATGATAAAGGCCCAACACGGTTGGACAGTAGTGACTTGGAAGCGACTTGGTCAGACTGGATTTGTAATGCTCCAAAACATGACCTAAAAGTTATTTTATGATAAAAGTATTAATAAAACTACCATTTGACCCAACAAAGTATTAGTTCTTATGTTTGACCAAAAATGAAGAAATTTTTGGAATTAATGATCTTTTGCTAAAGTTGAGTTTTATGGATAGGTTTCAAAGAGATGAATCTAATGATATATATGTTTTATTATCAAATATTATTTATAGAATTTGAGTTATGACATTTTTAAAATATTTACTTGTATAAAATCAAGAAATGATTTAAGATGTAAACTTTTGGAAAATGATTTATTAGAATAAATCATTGTAGTGAATAATATTAATTGAATATGAAAATATTTTTATATATGTCAATTAAATCAATTTTGACTATTTCATAGTCTAACACACAAAAATATGATGCCCAAATAGCGCCAATAACCCCCGTTGTTTGCAAAATAGACACCAATACCCCAACTGTTTTCAAAACTTATTTCTAAAGTCCTTGTAGTTTCAAAATGCTACAACCCTGCCCCCTTTGATCATTTTCTAGTAATTTTTTGGCGAAAAAGAGGGGGATTGGTGAATATTTTCTAAACCATATGGGGTATCAGTGCTAATTTTTATTTCTCGCTTATTTTTTGTTTTTTCCATTTTTTCCTTTATTTGTTTCATTTATTAATAAAGGTTTTTTTAAAATTATTTTAATAATGTTCTTAAATTTTAAAGTTTTTTTTGTTTGAAAAAAATAATATATAATGCATATGTACGTCTCAAATTAACAATTGTTTTTTGGAAAAAAAGTAATTTTTTTGAGAACTTCAAAAAAATGAGGAATAAAATAAGAAACAAAATAATACAAAAATAAAAATGAATATCCTTTTTGGACATCTCAATTCTAAGGACTTTTTTAGGTGTGTCCAAACTTATTTTTTTTGGAGAAGCCATTGTTTGCGTATTTTAATTTTTTTTCATTTCGTATTTTCATATTTTTATTTTTTTATTCTGGGTTTTCTTTTTGACTTTTTCAAAAAACTATTCTAATAACAAAAAGTGAAAATGCTTAATTTGAGATAGATGTAATGCATGTTAATTTTTTTATTTTTATTTTTATTTCAAACACAAAGAATTTTAAATTTTTTAAAATATTATAAAAAATTGAAAATAAATTTTAAAAAAATCTAGGAAAAGGAAAAAAGAGATAGAAAATATTTTTTAAAAAAAGGGAAAACACAAACAATAAACGAAAATAAGAAATGAACACGAATGCCCCCTATGATTTAGAAACTATGCGCCAATGCCCCATCTTTGCCAAAAAATGGCCAGAAAATGATCAGAGAGGATGTGGGTGCAACATTTTGAAACCACGGAGACTTTAGATATAAATATTGAAAACAAAAAGAGTATTGGTGCCAATTTTCCAAACCACATGAAGCACCAGAGCTATTTGGCCGCCAGAAAGCTATTTCAAAAAATGTAAAAATTATAAAGTTTCATAGAGTTTGAATGTTTGAATGCAATCGAGTTTGAATTTGGAGAAAGTTAGACCAAAAAATGTACCCCAACTAAGAAAGAATTAGTTGAAATCGCTGAGAGGTGTGTAAAACCTCCCAAGATCGCACAAACCCACCGAATCGCGGAAGGAAGAGATTGGAAGAAGACATCTACCATGACCTCTTTTTCTCATTCCCAATATAAAAGGAGCCTTGGCCCTTCCTCAATCGTGCACCTTTTTTCTCATTCTTCTTCCTATAGTTTCATTAGAGTATAGAGGGTAGGCCGCAAGCGATCACCGTCGCCGGAGTTAGCCGTTGTTTTACCCAAAGTTTTGCCGGAATGTAGAAATGGAAGAAAAACTATGTGCAATTAAATCCACTTCTAGATAGCGTATGACCCTCTAAACTTTGTTATTTAAATCTGCATTCATGAAAGTTGTAGCCATATGTCTTACAAATTCGTAGCTTCAAATGGTTTGCGATTTCGTTGAGTAATAAAGGAGATACAGCCAAAATACCAGGTATAGCTGTGATGGGAATAATAAATTTCATGGATTCCAACGTTGTTTTCGCTCCTGTTAGTTCGTTGAGTTTCATCTCGTTGATTTCCAAGTATGTACCATGATTTGAAAAAACATTAAAAGGTGTAGAATGGTCTTTGAACATATTGATTCGTATACATATAAAAATATAAATATTTTTGTACTCATAATCACAAGAGAAATGCTAGAGTCACAAAAACTCCGGTCACAAAATACACAAATTTTCCATTTGTGCACCTCACTGATACGAATATCGTATCGGATAGGGAAGAACTTCGAGCGTCCTCGGACTCCAAGAAAGGGGAGGTAAAGAGAGAAGGAAAACTTCGAACGTTTCTGGACTACAAGAAAAGAGAGACGAGAGATATTAAGAGAATTCTTGATTATTGACTGATTGAATAATAATGAAACGGGATTACAATATATAGAGATGAGACGCCACACCTACATGACCTAATGGGCTCGGGCCCGTACAAAAACCCTAATCTATAAAATACTGATAAATAATAATAATTAACTACTAAATAATAATATAACTAATTAAAATATTCCAATTAATTATCCATATCATTCCCACCCCCTTAAAATCCACCTTGTCCTCAAGGTGGAGGCTCCCACTCGTGCTTTAGGACCGGAGAAAGAGTGCTGATCCAAAGGAGCAATCCACTCTTTGAATCTTCAACCATCTTGGATCTTGGAGCAAAGTGATGGAAAGATGAGACAGGGCAAAGAACATATGTAGTTGCTCTTGGTGAAACCAGGTGCTCCGTCTTGACCACATCGACAAGCTCAAACAACTTGATGGTGTCAATCAACATAGGTGAGTGTGCTTGTTTACCATCTGCATCTGTCACTTTGTCAACACTTTTTGGAATATCATATTCTACAATGACCACACCAGCTGAGGTAGAAAATTCCTGAAATGTAGGATCTGGCTTGTCGACATTAGCAACATCTTCTGCAAGAGGACCTTCATTTTTGTCCACAACGTTGGACCTCCCGTCATCTTTATTTATTGCTTCCGGCCCGGTGTCCACTTCATCTCCAACTTGTGAGTGAACGCTTAATTCCTCCTTTGATGCTTGATCATGTGCTTCAGTGTGTTGCTCAAGTACTGTAGAGACCAAATTTGACGCTGAAGGCGGAGTATCGGTGAGAATTTTAATAGCGCCCAACATGTTTGTTCTAAAGTTTTGTAACTCCAATGGAATCAAACTCGACAAAATTGGGGGCCCACGGACCAAATTCTGTATCGCGCAAGAGATTTCAATGACAAATGTGTGTAAGTCAAAATCATAATTTGACCAACCTTCAAAAGGACGAAATGAGTGAAGATTCTTGATAATTTCATCAATGTGATCGTAAAGTGTGCACACTCCTTCATCGTGCTCAGTTTCTCCATATAGAACAATTTCTAGCAAATTAGTAAGGTTGTCCAGTGCACAAGTGCACATAAACAAAGTCTCTAATTGCTTGAATCGAGCATCTATTCGGGAAGAAAAATCTTGTTGTATTTGATTTTGCGATTGAGAAAAAACATCCATCCCTTCAGTTGTTGTAGATGGCTCCCTCCAAATTAAATCCAAAAATTAAAGCAAGTCACCAAAGTGCCTCAAATTAAACAGAACCTGGGTGGCTGACAGATCGGAGCCGGAATAGGGTTTGTGGCTGGGTGGCTAATCTTGGAGTAGATGACAACAATAATTGGCCTAACAAGGCTTAATATTAACACCAAATTTACACTCCTTACTTGAACTTGAAAGATTGGGCGCAGCAAGTCTTCGGCGCAGCAAGAGTAAGGCTGAATTTTTTTTGTTTTTTTTGGATATGTGATGAGTTCAAGAATGAAAGCACCAATTGATAAAATTTGTTCTGCAATTTGTGCCTTAGATCTATGGCGGCTCCGCAATATCGTATCGGATAGGGAAGAACTTCGAGCGTCCTCGGACTCCAAGAAAGGGGAGGTAAAGAGAGAAGGAAAACTTCGAACGTTTCTGGACTACAAGAAAAGAGAGACGAGAGATATTAAGAGAATTCTTGATTATTGATTGATTGAATAATAATGAAACAGGATTACAATATATAGAGATGAGACGCCACACCTACATGACCTAATGGGCTCGGGCCCGTACAAAAACCATAATCTATAAAATACTGATAAATAATAATAATTAACTACTAAATAATAATATAACTAATTAAAATATTCGAATTAATTATCCATATCACTCACCAAGTGAATAAAATAATGATAAAGAATTAAAAAGTAGACATTTAAATACATAAATAATAAGTTTGTGTATTTTGTGACCAAAATGTTTGTGACTCTAGCACTTCTCTAATCACAAACTTGTTTTAATTGTTAAAGCTTCGAATAATATGTTTAAAAATGGTCTATGGATGTTAGAGAACATTTTTATAAAGTTAAAATGAAGTTTAGAAGCTTAAAATCAGGTTTTAGAAGTTTGGATCGAGGTTGAGGACAACATTGTACAAAACTCCCAGAGGGTACCACCTAGACGATACAGAGATACTGCCCAGACGGTATGTCATCTTGTCAAAACCGATAGCTGGCTACCATCACAGGCCGATTAGCTCTGGCGGTACATGACACCAGACGGTACGCGGTACTATTTGGACGGTATTGAGGTACCGTGGCAATATCTAGGTACCGAGACAGGTATCGTCTGACCCGGAAGTTTTCCCCACAAACTTGTATTTTTGTTAAAGATGTATTTCAAGACTTTGTATGTTGTATGACGGTAAGCTAGATTGTTAACACTCGATGCTAGGTCGTTGTTTCTTATTAAAATGAACCTTGGTTAAAGAATTCAGAATGGTACATTTTATATTTGTCAAGGTGCATTTTATAAAGCATGTAGTTTTACATGGTGCATTTTACAAAGTAGGTTGTGCATTTGACAAAGTCCGATTTAATTACATAAATGCCACCGTGATATTTCTATTTTATTCTTATTTTCAAATTTTTATGGCACTTAGATATCATATTTTAAAGCACAACATACATTCTTATTTCTTTTAATGAACCACTGTCAGGGCCGATTTGTTCATCGGTTCGACTTTTAAAACAATGTTATTAGCTCGAAACCTTGTGTGCCGCCAACCACCAGCATCATTCTTCTAAAAACTCTGCATGTCGCCAAAAGCCGCCATCACCTCACCTTGAAACCCGGTGGATGCCAACTACCACATTCATTTCAACTTCCCAAACACCTATATAAACTCCCTCCATCTTACCTTTTTCACTCTTTACAATCTCCAAATTCTCAATGCCCTCTTGCAAAATCTTCTCTTTTTCATTGTCCTCGTCTTCCTCAGATCTTTAAATCCCCTGCTACGTCTCTGTAATTCTTTATCTTCATCCTTTTGCCCCTTCGGGTATGGTCATACCCGTTGAAGGTATCCATAAAATTCATAAGCTCGCACCCGATAGTTTCATTCACCATTTGATCAATGTTTAGTGGCGGGAATGGATCCATCAGGCATTCTTTTCTCAAATGTGTTGAATCTATGCACATCCTCCAACTGAGAGGTTTGGGCTCGAGAAATATATTTGCAACCCATTCTGGTACTGTACTTCCTGGATGTGGCCAATCTTCAGCATGGTTTCCACTTCCTTCTTTACAAGTTCCCTTCTTTCCTGTGACAAGTGACTTCTCTAATGTTTCACCGATTGAGATCCAGAGATGACATCTAGTAGATGAACCGCAATCTTGAAGTCTAGTGATAAGTCTATTATTTGTGCATGTGTTGTTATATTTTGATAGACTTGTTGACTTTATTTTTAGATTAAATTCCATATCATTAATCATTATTATGATTTTGGACTAAGTGTTGGGATTTTAAGCGCGTGAGATACCGAAAAATATTGAGAACACCAGAAAAATGAGAGAACAAACATAAGAAGAATATATGAAAGAAAAAAAATTATATTTCCACTATTTCAGGACAATATACAAAAACTCTCTCATGTTTACAAGCCTAAATTCCAAACACTTATAAACAGATCTTTCCACATCTATCCTATGCCCAGATGCATTTTTTCGAGTAACTAAAATCAGTTACTCCCTACACTCGCCCACACTAACCAAGACCGTTTGGATTTTCTCGGTGGTATTCTTGTGTAGAATTCTTCCCATATTTATCTCTCTACCTTGGTGGTGTGTAAAACCCACACTCATTCATTGCACAATACCCCATGTTTTATAGCCAAACATGAATCATGCAATCCAAGAAAAGTCAACAAAAGCATGCTAAATGGTCACCAATCTAGCCGAAAGCAGATCTCAAAAAATCAACATATTTGATTTCCTTTTTTTTCCTTTTTTTTTTCTTACTTTTGAATATTTAATCAAATTCCCAACACTGAACAATCTACAATTTCCAAGAGATGGTTTTTAATGTGATGAGATATCTGTTTGACCAGGCCAATGAGGGGAGAGGCGAAGAACGAAGATCGGGATTGGCTCTTCGATCGCGTCTCGACGGAAACAAGAAGGCGAAGGCGACGACGGAGCACACCAGCGGCAACTCAGCTGCTCCTTCTTCGGCGAGCTTCCAGCTTCGGAAACGGCAGCCAGTCCTCCGATTTCAGACGGCAACAACTTCTCGTTTTAGACGACGTCATTGGCGGAGTAATTAATTTGATTTTCAAGCCTATTGTAGTTTATTATTGAATCCTAGCAATTGCTCTCATATTTTGCTTCATTTTGTTCTTCCTTAACATATAGAGAGTATGTCCTTTATTCAATCTATGTTTTCTTTCATTTGGGAGGGTATATTCAATCTTGATTGCGTAGGATTTTTTTAGATTAGTCAGTAGGTATTCAATTGAGACTTTAAAAAATTCTCTAAAATCTGATGGTATTCAAATTAGACTTTGAAATGTCTATCAAAATCTAATGGTATTAAACATTCCATGCATGGATTTAGAATGATTTTTATTAAATGTAGATTTTGATGGATTTGATGTTAATTTTCTAAAGGAAACATTACAAACAAATCCTTTGCCACATTCAAAAATTTTAAAGTATTTTGCTCCAAGCCTTTCTCCACTTTGGATACAAGCTTCAATCTAGTGGCCGAAAGCCGTCCAATCTGATACACCAAAGTCTCGCCCATCCACGTACGTTCAACAGATCTGAGCCAGACTACAACTATGTCGTTCGCCGGAGTCATTGTTGTTGTGGCCGGAACGGTGGCGCCGGCGGGAATTAAGAGTGGCAATGGCACCGACCTAGGGTTTAAATTTCTTGGATGGTGGTGATGATGTCTCAGACCCGTCACGGAGAAGGGACGCCGGCGAACCGATCTGTAAAAATGAAGGGGGGGGAAAGGTGGGGGAAGAAGAAGATAGATAGATCGAACAGACAAAGGAGAAAGAAGGTGGGGAAGAGGAAGTGGGAGGAAGAGGAGAGAAAAAGAAGAACAAAAATGAAAAGGAAGAAAAATGATCCATAGATTCTATAAAATCTATGTAACTCTGTGTAGATTTAAAACAATATATACACTTCACATAATCCATAGATTCTAAACAATGTATCAAAATCTTTTAAAAATCTAAGGGGCTGTTTGTTTCAGCCTCTTAATGGTTCAGATGTCTGAATGGTTCAGCACTTAATGGTTCAGACTGTTTGTTTCAACCTCTTAATGGTTCAGATGTCTGAATGGTTAAGAGATTTGCCTCTGAATGGTTAAGTATTATACAGAGTCTGAATGGTTAAGACCTCTTATCTGAATTGATCAGACATTTGCCTCTGAATAGTTAAGCAATATACTAGCTCTTAATGGTTCAGGCCTCTTACTGGTTCAGCACTTAATGGTTCAGGCCTCTTACTGGTTCAGCACTTAATGGTTCAGACCTCTTACTGGTTCAGCACTTAATGGTTCAGACCTCTTACTGGTTCAGCACTTACCTATTCAGAAGTTGCCAAACAGTCCCTAAATTGAATACACCTCTTTAGATCATGAGTGACTAGATACCTTAATTTGGATGTTGTATAATTCATGTGTTTGATTATTTGTTTGCTTTGATTGTACTTTTGGGATAATTTGTTGTTTAATCCTTGATAGTTTGTAATAAAATTTATTTTGTCTACTTGGGTATTGTCTCGGTTGAACCACCAAAGAATTGGGGATCAACTTAGATGATTTAATTCTTCTACCATATAAATGAAAAATAAACGATTGGTAGACTACACTACTCATTATTTGGAAAACCTTGGTTCCCCAAATAATTCTCCTTTCTTTTTAGGCATATCATCAACATTTGTCTTTCAACACCCGAATCAATTTTTCAATTATTAAATTTCAATCTCTTGTTATTTCTTTTGTGCTTGTGACCTTCTCTTAATCTATTTTCTAGGCTTAAATTCACTTTATTAGTAGTTAGATTAGTGTTTGATTGACTAAGTACTTGATTCCTTTAATATACTTATCAATGTTACCACATTAAAATACACTAAAAAGTCTTTAAATCATCTAGCCCGGCCCGAACATATCCACCGGGTTCCAAGCAAACACTTTTGCCTTGTAAAATATTTTTTATTTAACTCTAAGTTAAATATTGATCTAGATTGATTCTAAAAAAATCAAAATTGAACATAATTTAATTCACATTATTAACATTATAGATCATATTTTGGAGATAAATGTAAGAATGTTCTATTTTGGATTTTTTTATTTCTTCTCTTATGTTTTTACTCATATCTTTGTCTTTCTTCATTATGTATATATCTATTTACAAATAAAATCATCTTAGAAGAAATAAATTTTTACATATTATTAAAAATAGACAATTAATATAATTAGAGACAGAGAAAGTAGTAATTAATGGGTTGTTTGGATTGAGAGAAAATAATGAGAGATAAAAATAGAATTTCATAAGTATTTTCAATTGTTTGGTTGCAGGAGAAAATGGAGAGGGGAAAGAAAAAGTGTAGTTGAACTAGATACGTAGGTTTGAAGATAAACGAATACGTATTATTTGAAATGAGTTGAACTATGTTCAATCGAATGAGTTTCACTACCTTTAACGAATTCGGTCCGAGAAGGGGAGAGTTGTCAAGTGGTCAAAAGCGGCAGACTGTAAATCTATTGAAGTTTTTTTTACATAGGTCGAATTTTGCCTCTCTCACTTGTTTGTTGTAGACTTCAAAGAAGAGAAAAGAGGCATTCATTTAATCAGCCTAGGAAGGACACCATGGAAGGTGACACCCCCTAGCGGTCAACCAGATACATGTGTTACATTATTTTTAAATAAACACTACGTTGTTTCAGAGAATGAAAACTACTATATTACTTCATAATGAGTACTACGTTGTTTGTAAATGAATATTCTAACTCCATTGATATGGGCCCCGTTTGGCATCAGCGTTAGAGATTAGCGTTAGCGTTTTCAAAAAGTTATCCGATGGTAGCCTTTAGCGTTAGTGTTTTTAGATTTAATCTACACTATTAAAATTTTATCCAAAACGCTAACGCTAATCGAAAACGCTGTTACCAAACGAAGCCATGAACAAATGTGTGAAAATAAATACTATGTTGCTTCACAATGAACGTTACATTGATTCAAAACAAATATTTTTCGGGTGTACCTAACTCTAGGTACACTCGGTTGTATGGTAAACGTTTTCATTTGCTTTAGAATATGCCCAGTTTTTTTATGATTTTTTTTGCACTTAATTTTTTCTATGTTACTCCTATCTATTGAATAATTATGTGTAGGTGGTTCAAAATTCAATTAATTTTTGAATAAAACTCAATTTAATACTCCGTATAAAAATAATCAAATATGTCTATAAACCTAGTTTTAATGTGTAAACCATAAAATTTTTCTTAATCATTCATTATTAATATATTGTATATGATTATTACTGTATATATTTTTATGCAATGAAGGGTGTGCATTAATCGCTACTTTCTAAAAAATATACTTTTACAATCTTTTGTTTTGTAGAATTTTTTCATATGATTTTCTATCATATAAATTTTATTATTAAATTTTACACCCGTAGCCAAATAAATAGGATTAAAAATAAAATCGATCAAATCTCATAGCGTGTAATGAGAAGATCTATAGAGAATATACGAAGTAAAATATAATCTAATATTTACATTATCAAATTATAATTTCATCAATTATTGGATAAAATGAAAAGATTGCTCTTATTTTATAGGATTTGTAGTGTAATTTTTTAATATTATTTTTCTGTACTGTAAGCGCAATATTATCTATCTATTTTATCTTTTTTTTCATTTTTTCTTCATCGTCTCCTCTTCTTTTTTCCTTTCTATCTATTTTTTCTTCTTCCATTTTTTTCTTTATCCAAACAAGCCATAAGGCGTGGAAATTTAGGGAGGTGAAAGACTATTTCTAAATTATTATGGAGTAGTGGTTGTTTGGCACCCCTTTATTGACTAGTGCGCATTACTTATTCAATTTGGTAGTGTCCCAAAGTATACATTAAAATTTTAACATTTTTATAATCGGTGGGGTTCTAGTGACACCGGAATACGGTGTCACTCCGGTGCTACTGATATTTTGGGGCACCTTCGGTGCTCCGTTCGCAAAATTGACGGTTCCTATCCCCTAACCCAGCCCCTAAACACCCACCTATCCCCGCCCCTGCACCCCCACCCCCGCCCCGTCGTACTCCGGTGTCACTAGAACCCCACCGTTTTATAATTTACGTTAATAAAATAAAATATTTGTTAGAATTCGATGGAAAATTTTCAATCTCTCTTCGCTCAATTCCCCATGCACCCTCCACATCAGTCCACCCCATACCACATTTCCTCCCACCCATCCCACCCCTACCGCCCACCACCCTTACCTCGGCCCCATATACACCTACTACCCTTTTCCACCAACCCCATTCCGCACCTTCTATCCTTCCCGCGTCCTCACCCACTCCACCCCATCCACCTACCTTGGGTTATTTTTTGATTCCAATTGATTAACTCAACATTATTAATTTTATAGATATAGATAATTTTGTACTCGATTCGTCTTTAAAACTTCTTTGTCTGACTAGGCACGAGTTTTAATGTAATATTAAATAGCTTTGTTTTTCATTTTTAAATTTTAAATTTTAATTTTAATTTTAAATTCTTAGTTTTACTTTTTATTTTAAAGTGTATATTGTAAATTTTAAAGTTCATATTTTAAATCCTTTAGAACCGAAGTGTAAAAGCACGTTCTATTGCTATTACTCCAAAAGAATTCACTTGATTTCATCTTGACTCACAAAGTTCAAATTGTTGATTTCAAATTATTTTCTTATGTTATAGAATTTAAAATCTTGAATTGGTATGTTTAGAATACAAGTTTTTAAATATTCATAAAAAAACTCTTTTTAAGAAAATATATTTTTTCTTAACAAACAATGTAAGATATGATTGGAAAAAAATTTGGAATACATTTTCACGGAAAACATCTTTCCTCAACCAAACACAACCTTAATATTTGGATCTTAAGATAAGGGGAGGAAATGAGGAACAACTTAAAAAAAATACTTCTTCCGTTTCTTAAAATAGTTTTTCTTTCATTTTTTTTAAAACATTTCTAATTTTGTAAAACAGGACTAATATATCTAAAATAATTTATTAGAACAGGATAAATTGGATTTTAATTGGAAATTGACAATAAAATTAGAGTTTGTACCCGATATTTGCTAGAAATCTAATTGGGGTCTTGTCTTTCCACCCCTTGCCAACTGCGCCCACAGGTAACGACACCCTTATCAAGAAAAGGGTGGGTGTGTGGTTTGTGACTTTGTGTAGAGCAATCATAGACTTGGAATTTTCTCTTGTGTTAGAAAAAAAGAAGAAGAACAGAACTCTTGCGGAAGACGGACAAGACAATGGCTTCAGCAATTCTGTATGGGATTGCTCAGGAAATCTTGAAGAGCGTGGGTTCCTCTGTAATTCAAGAAATCGCTTCGGCTTGGGGCTTCAAATCCGACCTGGAAAAGCTGGAGCGCAATGTGAGCACCATCAAAGACTACCTGGCTGATGCCGAGGAGCGGCAAGCCGACAACAAAGCTGTCGGGGGCTGGCTTCTAAGCCTCACCGAAGCTGTCTACGCTGCTGATGATCTGCTGGATGAGTTTGGCACAGTCGCAACCCGGAAACATCTCTCCGGTGGGAACCAATTCGCCAAGGAGGTGGCCATGTTTTTCTCGCGTCACAATCAGATTGCATATGCTTCCAGCATCTCTCGCAGGATAAAAGCTATCAGGGAGGAGCTGGATGCCATTGTTAAAGTGGGGAACGGCTTGGACTTGGTGCGCCGGTCTTACGAGCAAGGGAGAGTGGTCAAGAGGAGGGACGAGAGCTATTCGCTCGTCGAGGCTGACCAAGTTATCGGTAGGGATGCCGATAAGAATGCCATTTTGGACTTGTTGCTTGCACCTCCGTCTGCCGATGAGCACGACGTCATTTGCATTGTGGGGATAGGGGGCATGGGGAAGACCGCTCTGGCTCAGCTCGTCTACAACGACCCTTTGGTTGAGAAAAATTTCGGGTTGAGATTGTGGGTGTGTGTGTCTGATGTGTTTGATATCAAGGAAATTACTGAGAAGATTCTCAAATCTGCAACCAATTCAGAAACCCCAAAGTTAGAGATGGACCAGCTACAGAGCAGACTGAGGGCCGAGATCGGCGATAACAAGTACTTGCTGGTTTTGGACCATGTGTGGAATGAGAATCGCGAGAAATGGGTAAAGATGAGGGCTCTTTTGAAAAGTGGCAGGAGTGGGAGTAAGATATTGATAACTACTCGGCTGAGTACGACGGCTAGAATAATGTGCACGGTTCCTCCTCATGACTTACGAGGCCTATCAAAAGAGAAGTCGTGGGAGTTGTTTGAAAAGGTCGCATTTGTGCCTGGACAGATGACACACCTTGTTGATATCGGAAAGGAAATTGTTGAGAAGTGCGCCAATGTTCCATTGGCCATAAGAGTTTTGGGAAGCATTCTTTATGGTAAAGATGAAAGCAAGTGGTTGTCAATTAAAAACAAGTCTTGCAAAAATGTCTGAGAAGGGGGACATTATGAGCATTCTCAAGCTTAGCTACTATCATCTCGAATCTCCTTTGAAAAATTGTTTTGCTTATTGCGCTCTGTTCCCCAAGGACTATGTCTTCAACAAGGATATGTTAATGGGTCTTTGGATGGCCGAGGGATTCATTGCTCAACCAGATGAAAGCCAGAGCCTTAAAGAGCTCGCCAAGGAGTATTTTCTTACTCTGTTGCAAAGGGGATTCTTCCAAGATGCCAAAATGGATGAATGGGGACTCTGCATCGAGAGTTGCAAGATGCACGACTTGATGCACGATCTTGCTCAGGAAGTGGCCGGGGCCAAGTGTAAGGTCTTGAAAGCCGATGAGGGTTGCCACCCGAACAAAATTTATCACTTGTCTTTTGCTTACCGGTTGAACTTTCAGAGGAATATTCCGGCAGCAGTGCTAAGTTTGGAGCATCTGAGGACGTTGTTATTGCCACAACAACTAAGCGACGGGTCGACTTTTAGAAAACCGATGCTCAAAGAAATCACATCAAGCTTAACTAAGTTGAGGGTGTTGGATTTGCATGGCCTTGGATTGATCAATCTACCTACTTCAATAGGCAAATTGATCCACTTAAGGTACCTCGATCTCTCCTTGAATCCTATTCGTGTCCTCCCTGATTCAATCACAGAACTCCACAACTTGCAAATGCTAAATCTAAACCGTTGTAAGATGCTTACATCATTACCTACAAATATCAAAAGACTTGTCAATTTAAGAAGTCTTGATATTGGTGAATGTCATCCCGTGTTTCGTCACATGCCTCTAGGAATAGGCGAATTGACTTCTCTCCGTAACTTACCACTTTTCATAGTGACTAAGCGTGTCGGTAGTGCTAGACTAAGTGATCTAAAGAAGCTCAATAGCTTGAGAGGAAAGTTGCACATAGTTTTTGATGGCGACTTGGAGACTACGATGCTTGAAGCAAGAGAGGGGGACTTGACCTGCAAACATGGTGTGAATGAGTTGGAGATAAGTTTTACCATTGTTTTGTCTGATTTTAATGATCATGATGAGGTGGTTGACTCTGATTCTAAAGATCATGATGAGGTGGTGCTGGAAGGCCTAAAACCTCATCCCAATTTAAGGAAGCTAAAGATATCACATTACAAGGGCGGGAAGCTCCCGAATTGGGCAATGAAGGAGAGCTTGGTTCTTACTCTTTCAAAACTAGTTGAAATTGAACTTTACGAATGGAAGCACAGCCAAATCCCCGCGTTTAGCCAACTGCCTCTTTTGAAGCGCCTTTCACTTACACGATTGCTGTCTTTGGAATTCATGGAGACGATGATAGACGGAGACCATTCATCATCATCAACAACATTATTCTTCCCATCTCTTGAAACACTTGAGCTGCATGTGATGCATTGTTTGAAAGGATGGTGGAAGGGAGCTGGCGGTGAACCTTACGGAGCACAACCACCCGGGTTATCGTTTCCCAAGTTATCAAAATTAGATATACATTGGTGTACGAACCTAACATCGCTGCCATCCTGTCCTAGTGTGGAGGAAGTGCATCTGTCACACACACTTAACAATTTCTCAATACTGAACATTGTAACAGCTTCGTCGAGGTTGACGTCACTGACGGTTAATATCGCGGAAGATCTTTTACGCATCCCGACACAGTGTCTGCTTCAGCTTTCTCGGCTGTGTATAAAGGATTCCTCACTAGTTTCCGTTGACAAATTTGGTGACTTGTTTGCAACTTTATCTTCTTCTCTCCGATCTTTGTCATTTGACTTTTGCGACAACTTGAGATCCCTCCCTAAAGGCTTGGAACATCTTACTGCATTGGAGAGGTTTGCAGTTTATTACTGTGACCAGATTGATCTAGAATGTGAAGACAAAGACGAACGTTGCACAATTCCTAATGATATGCCATGGAAGGCCTTCAAAACCAGTCTTCGTTCCCTAAAACTATTTGGTCTTTCGCAACTAGTGAGTCTGCCTAGAGCGCTTCGACACTTGACGAATCTTCGTTCTCTCGAGATAGCGTTCACGGGTTTGAGGGAATTGCCTGAATGGATATGTTGTTTCTCCTACCTTGAAACTCTGGAATTGGTTTGCTGCTATCAATTGACGTGTCTGCCTGAAAGCATCCGCGACCTCGCGGCTCTGCACGAGCTCAAAATCGTCCTTTGCTCCAAAAAATTGTTCAAAAGATGCCAAGGCCCAAACGGCAGCGACTGGCCTAAGATTCAGCATATTCCTCGTGTTATTCTTGAGGATTATGGCTCAGTGGTGTAATACATTTGTCAAGGCACAATTCCCCCCCCCCCCCCCCCCCCTTGTGTGTTCTTCCAAAGAACACACACTTTGTGTAATCCTTTCACATTTTTCTCTTTTGGTACTGAGTTAAACTGAAGTATCAGTTCTTGCTTTTACTTTATCAGTTCTTGCTTTTATCATTTTTTTTATAGACAGTATGAAGATTCTAGACCAAAAAGTAATCACTCCTAGTCGGACAGCATTTACAAGTGTTATTCTGGCACTATATGAGAAATACATACTACTCCAAGCTAATGGACTCATATTCTTTTTTAATGTCAAGCTTGTTCATACACCTGTGTGATATTGCTTTCCTGTTATAATTTTTTGCTAACTCATGGAACATCAAAACATTATGTAGTAGCTGCCTTCCAGACACAAATGCCCCTTGATTTAAATTGACCACTTCAGGGACTACTCTCTTCAACCTTAGACAAATCAGCTTTGATATGACTTTATAAGTAATATTGCAGCAGGCTATTAGTCTAAAATCAACCGCCAAAATAAGATTGTCAATCTTGGGAATAAGAACCTTTTTTTGTGGTAATGGAGGGGGTGAGGGATATTTGGGGTACACTTTTGGTGTACCCCTAGCATTTTCCAATAAATAAAAGTCTTCAAATTATCTTATTCTTCACTTCTCTTCACTTTTGCATAGGGATTATTCTTGCGCAGGGATTCTTCCATTTCTTTTAAAATAAATTCTTCTTTTTCTTGTTTGTTATAAATATAAAACCATTTGTTATGTATGTTTGTCATTTATCAAAATTTGTAAAATAACAACACCAGAAAATAAAAAGAGTTTGACCTCATGTCTAATATTATTATCTTCCTCGGATAGTGAAATTACGAGATGAAGTTTTTGAAAGTTTTTCATTTGTCATTTGATGATCAATTTTAAAACATATGGTCTCATACTAAAATGTAACACCCAACTTCTATAACCCAATCACATGAGTCGTAAGATCGACTACTACCAAACTGGCATCCATAATCACATTTCCCAAATAATTTTAAACTATTTAAGTCTATTAGGAAGTATAATTAAATTAGGATACTTCTTTCCTTTCCTACTAGGATTATTCTTTCCTTTCCTACTTGTACTTTGATTACTCTTGTATTCCTTATATATAGGGCCATATCTATCAATATTCAATAAGACAAGTTATTATCAAATTGTATCATGGTATCAGAGCTAAGGCTCTCAAAAACCTAGCCTCTCTTTTTTTCCGACCGCCGCCCACCTTGGCAGCCCCGTCGGATCCTTTGGCGTCCTTACCCTCCGGAGTAAAACTTTTGCTTCGGAGTCTCCACAACTTAATCCCAGAAAAACTCACTGAAACAAATTATCCGGCATGGTCTCTCAATGTCCAGACAGCTCTTTCAGCTAATCTCCTCCTTGGATGGATTGATGGTCATGAAGCAGCCCCAGCGCCAACTATCTCCAAAAACGATAAAATCGTCCCTAATCTAGAGTATAACTCTTGGACCATCGTTGACACACAGATCTGCGCCTGCCTCCTAGCGGTCATCAGCCCCTCCGTTCACAAACATGCTCGCGGCTTCACCACATCTGCTGCCCTCTGGGATGCTTTGGCCGCACGGTACAACTCCGTGTCCACCGCTCATGTTTATCAGCTTCGGGACAAACTCCACACTCTTTGTAAAGGTACCAAAACTATGACACAATACCTTGATGATGTGGCAACTATTCTCTCGGATCTTGATGCCTTGAAAGAAGAGATCCCTGAACGTGATGTGGTGAATGCTGTTATTCGTGGTCTTCCCACCGAATACTCATCCTTTAAGCAAAACATTCGCATGAACAATACCAATATTTCGTTAAATCAGCTTTCTGGATGGCTGATCTCCGAAGAAATAAACTTGGAGATGGAGAATAAACTCAGCCTCACTGAGTCTACCATCACCGAACCTCGCACAGCACTTCTCGCTACGAACGTTCGAGGTCGCGGTAGAGGAGGCTACCGCGGTCGACCGTCACCTGGACGTGGATACAACAGCGGGCGTGGAGAAAGGAACAACGGTCGACCGTCCCAGGGAAACGGTCGACCGTCACGGGATCTGCCAACCTGCCAAATCTGCGAGAAACGAGGTCACTCTGCGTCAGCGTGCTCGTATCGATTTGATGATTCTTATACTGCGAACTCCTCCTCCAGTTTCTTCCCGTGCAATGCATGCATCTACGAGTAATCATTCTGGAAACTGGTATCTGGACACTGGTGCCAACACCCATGTCACGCCTGATTATTCTCAGCTACAATCTCCTCATCAATACACCGGTACTGATGCAATTACCGTAGGCAATGGTCAATCCCTACCCATCACACACTCTGGCTCAGGTTTTGTCCATACTCCTAATGGTAAATACCACATTTCTACTCTTCATTATGTCCCTTCCCTTACCTCCAATATATTGTCTATCCATCGATTTACCAAAGATAACAACTGCACTCTTCTTTTCAATGCCAATGTAAATAGGACAGGAACTCAAGTAAATTATTTAAAACATAACTTTGTGCTCATGCCTAAAAATGTAATAAGTTCGACAGATTTAAGAAGTAATTAAAAGTTATCAGTTACACATTCACACGTGTTTTCATCCTCATTGTCGTCTAGGATTGGTTTTAGATTTTTTTTCTGATTACCTGTGTATAACAAACACAACCAGGCTAAGGCTGAGTTCCGTTTGCCTGATATGATCTCATGTAATTTTTTAAAGTTTTGATCTGATTGAATTTAATCTGATTTATTCAATTTAAATTAAAATAATAATAATAGAAACAATAATAATACTAAGAGTAATAATAATAGAAATAATAATAATACTAAGAGTAATAACAATAGTAATAATATTTATAATCACAATAATAATAGTAATAACAATAGTAATAGTTATAATAGTAATAGTAATAATAATAATAACAACAATAATAATAGTAGTAATAATAGAAATAATAATAATAATAGTAGTAGTAGTAATAATAATAATTATAATAGTTATAGTAATAATGATATTAATAGTAATAATAAAAACAATAATAATAACAATAATTTCAATAATAGTGATAATAATAATAGTAGTAATAATAATAATAGTAATAATAATAGCAATAATAATAACAACAACAATAATAATAGTAATTATAATATCAGTAATAATAATAATAATATATTAATATTATTATTAATAGTAATAATAATAATAGGAATGAGTAATAAACAGAAAAAATAAGTTGAACGGAATGCTACCTAAGTGGTGATGTTAGATTAGAATATCTAACATTTCAAATACACGCACGAGTTAATTCGTGCGTCGCACGAGTTATAATGCTATAAACTCCCTCCGTCCCCCTAAGATTTTCTCTTTTTGACTTTTTATCGTTTTTAAGGAGAGTTAAAAACATGTGAAAGTTTATCGTAATATCCTTAATAAAAATGGGTAGAGTGTATTAAATGAGGTATGTGAGGTGTAATAAATAAAGTAAGAAAGGATAATTGTGATATTTTAATTGTTTAAAAAGGTAATGAGAATATCTATGTTGGACAAATAAAAAGGGTTAATGGTAAGATCTATAGGGGCGGAGGGAGTATAAAATTTGAGAGTTGAGCTTCTAGAATTGTGACATGTGACGCGCTTGTTGGAAACTTTTTTTGACATGTCAGCATGCCATGTCAGCAATTAATATTTAAATGATTAGTTAACAAAAGAACTTTTTATGTGGAAATAATCGTGTTTAAAAAATTTATATGTTAATTTACAAATATAAAATTTTTATAAAATATATTTATGTATAAATATAAATATTATAGATCAAAGTGCAATTTAGAAGATTGTAAAAAGTGAAATAGAAAGAATATTCCAAAAGAGAGACTAAAAAATAAGAAAAATGCTAGGTGTACCCCATTTGTCCCTCACCCCTCCATCAACACAAAAAAAGACAAAAAAATAAAAAAAATTAAACAAATAAAAATAAAAAAAATTGTATGATGAAAAATGGGTGGGGACAAATGGGATACACCAAATGGTGTACCATAGCATTCTTCAAAAAATAAACTAAAGCAAACATGTCCATAATCAAATCAAAATCAAATAAGGCCACTGGGGTAAGGGGATATATTCTCAGGAGAAAAGGGAAACCTGTTGCAACTTGCAATTGTGGAGTCGCTCCCTCAATTTGGACGAGAGAAGAGAGAAGAGTAAACCCACGCCCGCAGAGGGGAAGGTTAAGTTTCTATCCGGAGAAGGCGTCAATTTCGGCTCTAGGTGAGTGATTATAATCTCATTCCATATTTTTTTTCGTGTTTAATTTGTTTGGATTGGATGGGAAAGGGCGAAGGAAACTGCCGGATTCGTCGGAAACTGAAAGTGTACAAATACAAGGACCGGAGGGAGTACTACGTACGGAGTAATTGTTATGATTTTTTTTTGTTTTTAATGAAACTGTTGTGTCTGGTTTTGGGACATCGATTGATTAGGGCATAACCTTCAGGATCTAAGCCATGGCTGTATCGACAGAGTTCTCACGTTTGGAAATTTGCCATTCACCTCCAAAGATATTGGTGGACACCACGGACTCGGAAGAAGAAGAAGAAGAAGAAGAAGAATCACCCCATCTGGACAACACAATGGAGGACGAAGTGGGAATCGTAACTGACCTAACTGATGACCCTCCAATTGAGACTAGAATGGAGTTAAAAGCAAACGTCCCATATGAGGATACATACGATTCAGATGGGGAGCCTGATCTGATTGTAACTGGTCCCTTTGCTGAAGAGATGGACGCTTTTAGAGAATACAGGGCTGAGTATCTTGCCATTGGGGTAATGTTGTTTAAAATCTCTACTGCTCTTGCTTTGCTTGAATTTTTCCGTCCCCGATGCTTGCCTCAAAATGTTTTCTTAATTGTTTGTTCCTCAGGGCTACGATGTCACTAACTATTTTAGACCGTCTCCAAGTTTCCCTTATATGTTATGTGATCTGCTGTATCCTGTGAAACTTGCATCTGGAGACTTGTACTATGATCATTGCATCCTAGCTGTCCAAAGAATGATTCTTTATCTCAATCAAAAGGTTTGGTATCATCAAAAACCTATGCCCTTGCAATTAATATGTACTGTTATAAAAATATGAGTTATATGCTTAAATAATCACCGTAGTCTTCAATAACTGGGTAAATAATCGTCGAACCTTCAAATTTTTTGAAATAGTCATTGTGGTCAAAGAATCATTGCATAGTTACTCTTTCATTTAAAGAAAATGTGAAGCATGTGTGTATTATGTGAAGATCTGAAGCATGTAATAATACAAAATTGATCTAGAGTCTTAATTGTCATGTGTTAGCTTGAACCGCAGTACAATGTCTTCCATCTTTTGGTTCAACTCACACAAAGTCTTCTTCCTGTCTCCCATATCTTGGTCTTTTAACCACAAAGACAAGTGTAATTTTGTCAGGCTAGCTTCTTTATTTTGTTACATGCTTCGCATTTTTGCATAGTATGCATGTCGTTTGTGTGCTTCATGTTTTCCCTAAAAGGACTAATTATGTAGCGGTTTTTATAAACCGTAGGGACTATTTCACAGCTTCTGAAAGTACATGGACTATTTACTTATGTAAGACCATAGGGATTATTTATGCCGATAACTCTACAAATATTTGGCTGATTTTTGTTGTCTAATAATGTTAACGCTGCGTGCAGAGAGGGAGAAATCTTGAATTTGGGGAACTTGTTAAGGCAAACAGGGAAGCAACTTCTTGCTTTACATTTTATGCGACCTTTACTGCTACAGAATATGGAGAGAAACGAACATATCAAGCCCAGGTCCATACCTGTATAAAAGGTGCTGCAGTTAAGTTTTGGGAGTTCAAGGAAGCTGCATCAAAGGAATGAGATGGTTTGATTTGTTTTCTTGATGGTTATTTCCCCTATTCTTGCAGAATTGTGGAGTTGGGGAAGATTGAGGCATGCTGTTTTTAAGGTTGCAAACTACTCTAAGTTCAAATGATTGTGCGACGCAAAACTTATTTATGATGACTTGGTTATATGCAGTTTTTGAGTATAAGAAATTAATGTTACTCTGGAGACATGTTTAATTATTCTGTCCTGCTAAGAGGTAGAACAATCTTTAGACGACTTTTGTCCCTTTTTTTTCTCGCTTGTTTTGTCAAGGAATTTTTTCTTCTAATGTTGTGATTCAATATGGGTCAAGGTTCTTTTACCTTCACATAAAATGAGGATCTTTTTTCTTCTAATGTTGTGATTCAACATCGTCAAGGTTCGTTTACCTTCACATAAAAAGATCTTGGCACGTATGGTGTCTCGTTGGTAAAATTAATACTCTGTAATTCTTACCTTTCTAACACCTTCATGCAAAATCCCCTTGCCCCCTTCCTTCCCCCTTCCCCCAAGATCGCGATTTGGGCGAGCAAGGGGTGCATGGTTTTCTTGAGGAATGTGGGGGAAAGGAGGACCATCAATTTCACCGATGTCATTATAGGTTACCTGGGTCATTTGAAGGTCAAATTAACGAAGGTCAATAAAACTGTGGTGTTCAATGTTCAATATTCCTTCGTCTGAAAATTTTCTTTTCATATACTTCGTAACTTTTTATAGTCTCAAATATTGCACTTTGACCATTAATATCTATATTTGTCTATAGATATATTTTATAAAAATCTGATATTATAAAATTACCTTAAAAATCTGATATTATAAAATTACCTTACAATAGAAATATATATTGATATTAAATTTATATCATAATACATTGTATTTTTCTATGAATTGGAGTCAAAGTTTAAAATCTTTGACTAAAAAATGTCAAATTGGAAGAATTTTTTTAAATGGAGGGAGTATTAGGTTTGTTTCTCTTGATGATGTTATTCAACTCTTGGAGCATCTACAACCCACCTCATATTTGTCTTCTAAATGCTAATATAGTTTCTAAATTGTATTTTAGCAACTCATTTTCTCTTACTTCGACCATATCATCTATTTCCCCAATCTTAATATATTTTTTTAGTTTGATGAACTGATGGGAAATTTAGAAACCATTGAGTTGGAGATGAATAAAGATCTATGATGTAAGAAGCTTCGTGTCATTCCCGTTGAAAAAGAGATGCAGTGTGTTAAACATAGTGCTAGAACATGTTGTGCTTTTCCAACTTACTATAGTGATTGCAATGACTCTGTTGGTGATGTTGATTCAAAGGAGATGGATATAATTGTTGACGAAAAATTTGAAGAGTCGCTACGGGTCAACAAGAATAAATGTTTGGAAAATGGTAGTCTCAAACGTGAACTTGCTAAATCAAAAAAATGGGTGAAATAGCAGAAGAGCTAGCTATTCTCCAAACAAGAATAAATGTTTGACATAGCAGAAAAGCTAGCTATTCTCCAAAGAAAGTGGGTAGAACTTCTTCAAGCCAACAAAAAAACTGTCCTGGAGAACCATCAGCTTGTTGCCGAGTGAAATAGGTATTTCAGAACTAGAAAAGAAGATTGAAGAATTAGAAGGGCAACAATCTGATCTCAAGTATGAATTAAATCAACTCAAAAACTTTCACAAGTAGATGAGAAGTGATGGAGCAAAAGCTATTGAAGAACAAGTGAACATTTCAAAATTTTATGGAGACAAGACGGGTCTGGAATTTTCAGGTTTCGAAAGCAATAAGATCCCACTTGACTTGTTTGTTGATCAAAGAAAAGAAATTGCTCAAAAGGTCTCACAAAGAAGGAAAACAGAAGCTGCTGAATCTGCTAGAACATTTTCTGCCAGACCCGCAGAAGCATCTCATGTACCTTCTGCTGGAACATCTTAGGCAGTACCCTATGTAAAAAGGCAACGAGTTGTGACACAATCTAGTGTGAGAAGACACAAGGATGATTATCCTAAACCTGAAAGGTATTCTTATACTAATACCTATGCTAATTATGTTTGCTTTTGCTGTGGAGAGAGGGGACACATTCAGAGGAAATGCAAGAATCTTAAAGAGCAAAGATATAGAACAAAGAATGTGACAACAAGGATGATTAGGGTACCTAAGAATCAATACAAAACAGGTGATAATCCTTGTGTGGAGGATGTTGCTTCCGATCAATGCCATGTTGGTAGTGCATCAAGAAGAAAAGAGGATAGATCGCTGTGCTGTTAAGAGTGCTGAATCATCTCATAAGTGTGATGAAGTGACATCTCCTAGACATGAGAGTGTGAAGTTTATGACTATGAAAAAACAGGCATTGGGCATGTGTAAAAGAGCATTTGATAGGAATCAGTTTGGTATACTCAGATCCGCTTGGGTCTGTGCACACCCATCTCCACCTGATTTAGAGGATGCTCTAAGAGGTATTTCATCTCCAGCGTTGAATACCTTAGAGAATAGATGTTTTTGCTAGTTCTATACATGTCTTTTTCTTCTTGTAGATTATTACTTTTCAGATGGATTGTCCGAGGGGGAGTCGCTCAATATGGCTCAGTTGATGTGACAAAGTCTAGGTCTATTTTCATATTCATTACTGTAATCCTCAAGCTCGCTTGAATGTTACTCTTCTCTTTTTGCCCCAATGTTCTTAATAAAATCTTTGGCATTTTTTATGCAAAAAAAGGGGGAGAAGAGGTTCAAAAGGGTTGAGATTCGTTTTTGTAAAAAAATTGCCAAAGGGGGAGATTGTTAGTTCCATATTGTGTTGACATTATTTTTTGACAAATAAATAGATTTACCTAGAATTATTTTAGATATTTTATTTATACTTAGAGTCTTAGCATGTGAAGGAAGAGAAAGAGGAAAGAGCTTGAAGAGAGAATTCTAATCCCACTTGAATTCTAATCCTACTTGGTTTGCTATTCTTAAGGAGGAAGCCATGGTTGAGAGTCCTAAGCACACTCTAACAAGGTTATTCTATTCCATATATTATCTTTGCCCTCCCTTAGGATTTTCGAGAGTGTGTCTATCTACTTTGAACTCGCCCTCCTTATGTAGGAGGGGAGAGACTCAAAGGGACGGATGTGGCCGGACAAACCGAAGGGTCACGAAGTCCCTTCAATGGTGCGTGCATGCCAACACTTCGTTATTAACGAAGCAAACACGTGTTTAATTTTGTCCCGTAAAAAGATAAGGGCTCGGCCAACTCCAAACGCCAACATGCGTTCGCGTGCGTGTGTGTGCGCGTGCGTGTCCTGTCGAGCCAGACGAAAGGTGGTGTGGCGGTGCGCAAGGGCACCCTTGGTTCTCCCTCTATAACTTTCTTTTACAATGCTATTAAAGACTAGCATATAAATGGAGGAAATTGAAGGGTCTCAAATCCGATGTAGGATACGTGGGGTTTACCCTCTCATTCATCCGAGCACTAATTTTGGCACACAATATAACGAAATACTCGTCTCACTTAGAATAATATTCTTCCATAATTATTTTTGAAAAATAATTTTGTAGACTCTACCGAATTTACATCCAAAGTTGTCCTGTTAAGAGTTAAAAATTTCAACAATCCGCTACATGAATGAAAAATAATTTGCGTGCTTGGCAAATAATTCTATAGTTGAGAATTGCAAGAGTAGGTAGGTTTTATGCCTTTGAACTTACTCCTTGTAAAGTATACTTTCTTTACTAACAGTTGAGTAGAGCATGATGTCTTTGAACTGTACTGTCGTTTTTGTAAACGATGATATACCATACAGAGGTTTTAACCAACCATCATTCTGTTCTCATGGGTGTGCCCATTATGGTCGTGGAACACGCATCTAGTTTTACAAGAGTGTCACACATGATCAACCCAAAATCCTTCTGTTGTAGCGACCACACTTCACTCTTACATAGGTGATTCTTCTAAGAGTATCCTGATTACTCCACTTGGACCCCATTGTCCATAGTTCAAGAATTATTATAGAATCACGCTAACCTCCTCATTTTCGTGAGTCACTATATCTTGGTAGAAACGGAGGGGTGTTGAATCGGTGATCCGGTTCGTCCCCACAATGACCATGCTTCGTCCCACAAGTAGGTTGTCCCATTGAACCTAGGTACCACCCAACTTGGATTTTTCTTCATGGAACGTTCCCAACACAGGGTAGGGCTTTCAAACCCTTTCTTATTACTAACTTCTCATGTTGTCCATGTGTTAACCCTTTGGTTAGTGGATCCGTTAAATTATCCTTTGGCCTACCATAGTCAATTGAGATAATGCTCATATTGAGAAGTAACCTAATGGTTTTGTGTCTATGGCGAATGTGCCTAGACTTATCATTGTATATATTGCTCCGAGCTCGTCCTATTGCTGATTGGCAATCACAATAAACATAAGTAAAATTTGTTGCAACTAGGACTAAAAGCCACTATTCCCTAAATAAGACTCTTTACTTTTTTTCCTTTTTTCTAAGACTAAAATTTGTTCATGTATCCATATTTGCCCTTCTAATGTTATCTCGCATGATCGCATCCACGCGCTTGTACACATGCATATTGTCCTTCCATTCTTAATTTTTATATTCTTTACATATTTAGAGATAATACCAACCATTAAATTCTCCTATTTTTTAGGATGCAATTATTACATTTTCTATCATATTAACAGTCACTTCTTTTGCTTCATCTCCAAATTCTTAACACGTTTACAATCAGTGCTTCATCTCCAATTTTTGCCATCAAATTGTGATCAAAGTTTAATATACCTTTTATCATTGACCATCCGGACGGGTCTTAGGGAACCCTCAGGAATGAGGCTCATCCTTTTTTTACATTTTTAAAATATACTACCTCTGTCTTTGAGTATTTATCCAGTTTTGACTTTTTTCAGTCCATCCTTTTTAACCTTTGACCTATAATTCAATAAAATATATATTGTGTTTTAATTAGATAGAATAATATTTTGAAAATATTTCATATGATTAATCTAACAAAACTCTTTTCGTATCTATATCTAATACAATTTTTATTTAATTTGAGGTCAAAGTTTACCAGTTTTGACCAAAAAAATCAAAAGTGGACAAATACTCAAGGACGGAGAGAGTACTACGTACTTTGTATATTTTTTCATTTTTGAAATCACCTAATTTTTTTGTATTTTTATTTTTCTTGGTACGAACCATTTAAGAATAACTTATTAAACAAGAAAAAGTTGCAAATTATGTCCTTAAAAAACTAACAATGACTTAAAAGGGTAATATAAAATGTCCAACACTTAACACTCTTCAACAAAGCATTAGCGGGCAGGTGCCTACGCCTCAGTCCACGGTGTGTTTGATCCGGAAGCTCTGCAAGGAGTGGCATGAGCGGGCAGTTTCGGGGGCTGTTGCAGGGGGGTTTCGGGGGCTGTGCGGGCAGGGTCAGGGGCTGTTGCAGGGAGGGTTTCGGGGGCTGGGGAGGCAGTGCCGGGGGCTGTCCTGGGGACTGTTGCAGGGGGGGTTTTGGGGCTGGTGCAGGGGTGGTTTCGGGGGCTGTGCATGCAGGGTCAGGGGCTGTTGCAGGGGGGGGGGGTTTCGGGGGCTGTGGTGGCAGTGCCGGGGCTGTTCTGGGGCTGTTGCAGGGGGTTTCGGGGGCTGTTGCAGGGGAGGTTTCGGGGGCTGTGGGGGCAGAGTCAGGGGTGGCTGCAGGGGGGGTTTTGGGGCCTGTGGAGGCAGGCCCGGGGGCTGTTCTGGGGGCTGTTGCAGAGGCAGGGTTGGGGGCTGTTGTAGGGGGGGGGGTGTCGGGGACTGTGCAGGCAGGGCCGAGGGCTATGGCAGGGGCTGTTGCTGGGGCAGTGTTGGGGGCGGTTCCGGGGGTTTCTTCTACCTGTCGGTGTTTTGTGGATGCTGCTTTTGCGCCGGATAGTGGTAGGGTTGCTTTTGGGTGTGCTTTATTTTCTGCGACGAACTGTTTTCTTGCTGCTATTAATGGGGAATTACTATGTTCTCCGGACCCTCTTATGGCGGAGGCTATGGCGTGTCGTGAGGCTCTATCATGGATTAAGACGCTTGATATTCATAACGTGGAGATCTTGATGGATTGTCAACGTGTGATTTCGGCAATTTCAGATACTTCTTTCTCTCTTACTTCTTATTTTGGTTCGTTAATTGTTGAGTGTAAGGCCTTGTTGGTCGGTTTTTGCTCTAGTTCCATCAGTTTTGTTCGTAGAGAGTTAAACGTTGTTGCTCATTCTCTTGCGAGGAGAGCAGAGGCCCGTCGTTCTGTTTGGGTTTCTACTCCCCCGGATTTTGTAATCCCTCTTTTACGATAATGAAGTTTCTTTACTTTCAAAAAAAAAGTAAAAACACTAGTTCATAAAGACTTAATAGTAAATTTGAAGCTAAAGGCTTAATCCCAACAATGATGAATTTAACAAAATATTTATCAAACAAAGCATTAAATAAAATACCCATGCACAAAGACTTAATGACCAACAAATTTTGTTCCAATAATTGCACTACAAACACTTAATTCTTGGATTTTCTTAGTGAAGATTGTATATATTTCCATTTTCAAAAATTACCCAATTTATGTGTATTCATATCTTTATAATGCCTTGACCAATCTTTCATGATCAATCTTCATTTACCTACATAAAACTAAAATATAATGACTTTGTCAATATAGGACTATATATTTTTATTTCTCAATGTAGGATCATTAGTCATTATCCATTAGTCATTATTCAAGTAAATGTCCACCATCTCTGGATATTATTCCCAATATAGGACCAAAACTTAATGACTTTTCCAATATATATAGGATCATATGTTTTTATTTTCCAATGTAGAACTTTTGGTCATTATGAATTAGTCATTATTCAAGTAAATGACCATCATTACTGGACATTATTCCTCCCACTAAGACATTAATAAGTCCTATTTACGTAATAAAAAAGTTTAAGTCTTAGATTAGGAAAGTCATTATGTTTTAGTCCTATTTAGTGCAAATTTCACTTTTAACAAACATCGTACATGTATGTACCGATCTAGGATAAAGCTATTTGTACCCCAAATTTTTGTGCTCCACTTTGTACCCCGCAGGTTTGCACCAACATTTTGTGTTGGTGTAAAGCTCATTTTTATTAATGCACCGACACTTTATGTCTGTGTAAATTTTTGTTAACGCACCAACACTTGGGTCGGTGTAAATCATCAAAATGTTTATATATAACTGTGGGATACAAATGAGGTATAATTTTTAGTGTAAGTGTAGCATGGTTCACCGATCTAACTACATGAATGCCAATTTTGTTGATTTCCAGTGCATATATTACACTAAAGTCTGTCAAACATAGGATTTTTTTTTTGAAACATCAAACATAGGAATTAAAACAACTTACTCGCCCTAAAGAAGTGCTCTTCACTCAGGGCCGGCACCGAAAAATGAAAAAAAAAATTGGACCGGTCCAAAATTTACATTTTATGCCCTATTTTATATTTTTAGAATATTTTTTCTTTAAAATTATTAACAAATTAAAAAATATGGTACCCTAAATTTTAAGGGCTCTGTGCGGTTGGACACTTGCACACCCTCCGGGCCACCCATGTCTTCACTAAATTCATTCTCGACGCCATTGATTTGCCGTTTGGGCTCTTCATGATCGCTAAGCATCAAACTTCTCTTCCAATAGAACCTTAACTTAATTGTGTAGTAATGACTTGGAAGCCTCTTGGGTTAGAAAAGTGTGCCTAGATGGTAACTACGACCGCAATTTTTGTGGTTCCTAACAATAGCAGCGCGTGGATGCCATATCTCTTTAATTAATGTGGGAGGCTATTCTAGTCATTATACATGCCCAAACGTGTAGTCAAATAGGACTACTCCTATTTACGGAAATACACCATCTTTTACTCTTATTTCTGTAAATTTCTCTAAACGTAAATATGAGGAACAAATTTTTCCCAATTTGAGATATCCTCAAGAAAATTGTGAAGCCACTTTGCATGTTCTGCACACTTGTCTATTGCTATAAACTCAGACTTTGTAGTGGCTCTAAATTCAGCTCCGTTCTTTTGAGCTTGAGATTGGTTTGGAAGTCTTCCCAAGAGCGTGGGAGTTTGTGAATGATGCCCGCCACCTGGAAGGCCTTATTCACGCCTACTTTCTCTTCATTGTAAAAGTGATAGTGTAAATTAAGCACCGGGTAAAAAGCACTGGGCCAGACATAAGATTGTTTACTCAATTCGAAAAATTGAAAGATAGTAAATGCAAAGGTTAATTGGGAGGACTGTAGGTAGAAACACCGATAGCTCAATTGTTATTGAAATATAGTAAAGTGCATGGCAATCCATTCTTTGAGGGTTATACAGGCATTCATTAGGAAAGGGAGGGGACAGAGTGCCGCGCGTCCACATCGATCCATGTTGTTTGATGGTACAAGGTCGCTTCCCCTTTTGTCTCGTAGCATTTTGTCTCATTCCCTTTGTGTTTTGTGCTGGTGATTCCTTTTTCAGCGCATAGCGTTCAACTGAGATTAGGAGAATATTTCCCAAACCTCTCGTTGCAAATCGGTCACTACTGTTTAAACGATATTGGAGTTATTTGTGCCGTCACTTTTATATTGTAGAAACCTACCCGGTAGGTTTGTCTTTTATGTTTTAAAAGGTCAGAAATTTTCCAGCTTGAAGTTATATACCATGACCGGTTGGTTTATATACGACATCTGTCAACTTTTTCGACTTTAGCCGGTGTTCTATTTTTAATTTAAATCTTCCATGTTGTCATGTTGGTTACTTTATACGGACTAATTTCGGACCGAGTTCTAAGTGGAATACACCCGTCAATATCAAATCAGATCAGATCAAAACTTCAAAAGTTTTGATCAGATTCAATTAGATCAAGCAGACGAAACAAAGCCTTAGCGCTCTCAGAGACCCAAAACTTGTGGCCATGTTTTATGTGGATTCCTTGAATTTTAAAATGCCTAGTTCCCCGAAGGACCATCGGAGGCTCTAGGGGTGTAAACAGATATTAATCGGATTGAATGTGCCATTACCATATTCGTATCCGTTTATTTTTATCGGATATCGAATTCGGACACAGATCTTGACGAATACTAAAAATCAAAACCGTATCCGTCAACTATCAGTCGGATATCAGATATATCCATACTTGTTTCCAATTTTTAAAGTTAAATTAAAAATGTTTTAATTTCTAATTAAGGTAAAGTCAAAATATTATTTATTCAATTGCAATTTGTTACGGGTAATTTTTTCTTATTTGTTATTATTTATAATATTTTATGACAACTCTATATGGTAAGATATACACAATACACATGCACACATATATTAAATATGTCTACACATATATTTTGCATATAAAAATGTCATATACTTTGAGGCGCCAATAGAAAAACGAAATATAATAATAATAACTCAGGAAAATTATATATAACGGATCAGATATACGGATAAACGGTAACTTAAACGGATGTTTATGCGGAGCGAATTATAAACGGATTGGATGTACGATTACCAAATCCGTATTTTTTTACCAATCGGATATATATCATTAATCGTGTACGGATAATAATTGTTTTAACGAATGCAAATATTTTCTGTATAAACGGATAGAGATGCGAATGATAATCGAATTTTCGGTTATTTATTTAGAGCCCTAGCAGACCAGGCTCCTATTGTCGAGTACGTACACTACTACTCTTATGATCCTATCTTATGTTTCTTCATCCACACTAGAAGTGCCGTTCTTTTGAAGCTTGAGCCTCCGGGAGGGACAATTAGGCTCTATTTTTTGTTGCAATTTTATGAAATTGGAAAGAATTAGAAGAATTAGAAAAAAGTTAGAAAATGTTAGAAAAAATAATATACCTGTTAAAAAATCACTTAATTAAATGATCACTCAAATAAGTATGTAAAAAATTATTTTGGGCATAAAAAAATATATCTTTATCTTTGTTTGAAATGTTATGCTATAAATTTGGATATATAATGTTATTGTATATTCATCAAATGTAAATACATTTTTTAAATCGTTGTTGAAAAAACTTGAAAAATTAGAAAAAAATGGAAAAAGTTGAAACAAACTAAAAGGATTTAGATAAATTTAGAAATTAATATTTTCATGCGAAAAGAACAAAGCCTTAAATAGTAACCCCTTCCAGTGTTTGAATTTTTTCAACTCCTTCTAGTTTCTTTCAAGTGTTAAAAAGTCACTCAATTAAATGATCATCAAAATGAACATGTAAAAATAACTCTAATTTTGGATTTAAAAAAATTCATCATTATATGTGTTTGAGATAATATGTTATAAATTTGGATTTATAATGTTATACTTTGCAATAATCATATATAAATACTTGTTTAATTCGTTGGAAGAAACTTCAAGGAGTTGGACGGAATTGAAAGGAACGAAAAGAAACTGAAAAGAGTTTGAAAATTTTTTTTCAACTTAAAAGACATGGCCATAGTGTGTAAACATTACCAAAGAATTGAGTCTTTTACTAAAAAAAAAAAAGTAAAAATCATATCGTCCTCCCATATAAAGTTTGAGAAAATTTAAATTTCATGTTGAATCCAACAAATAATCCATAATGAAGACTTCTTACCTTATCGTCTCAGACTCAACGTGATGTCACCCGCAAATACCTCCAAATGGCATTACCCCATTCTAATAAAGGTACGGAGTAATACAGAGTATGATTTACAATTTCTATCTTATTTTATAAACAAATTATTATTGCTCATATTTCATTTACAATACTTTTATTGAAGTAATTGATGTCAAAAAGTGTGTTGGGATTTTAAGCGCGTAAGATACCAAAAAATATTGAGAACACCAGAAAAATGAGAGAACAAACACAAGAAGAAAATATGAGAGAAACAGTTATATTTCCACTATTTCAGAACAATATACAAAAAACTCTCCCCTGTTTACAAGACTAAATTTCAGATACTCATAAACAGATCTTTCCACATCCTATGCCCGGATGTATTTTTCCGAGTAACTAGAACCAGTTACTCCCTACACTCACCCACACTCACCAAGACCCCTTAGATTTTCCCGGCGGTATTCCGGAATTCCTCTTTTTCTCTCTCTACCTTGGTGGCGTGTAAAACCCACACACACTTGCACTAAGAAAACCATGGCTTTTTAAAGCCAAAATAAACCGTGCAAGCTATATCATTGGCCAACAACCCAACATAATAAAGTCCAAACATGGGAAAATCAACTTGATTCCCTTCAATCCACAGATCTACACATGCATGCATCAAAGGATTATCATCACATGCCATGCATCTTCCTTTAATTCCTTTCTTTGCTACTATTTCTTTTTTCTTCCTTTTTTTTATTTTTCTTTTCTTTTTTTTTGAATATTTAATCAATATTTCCCAACAAAGTGTTACTCCACAATTTGAAAGGGAGCAAGTACCAATTAATTAAAAAAAATACGGAGTATTATATTTTAGCACCACGTTCTTTTGACCCAGGTCAATTGACCTTCAAATGATGCAGAACATCTACAAACTTCAATTGGTGAAATTGATAGTTTCCACATCCAAAGTCCCCTCATCCAACACCCCACCCCGATCGTCAATTTCAGATGCCCAAGTCGATAATCTGGAGGGAGGAGAGAACTTGGGGGAACAGATAGAGAGAGTTAGGGTGAACAAAAATCATCAATTTTATCAACAAAATACCGTAAATGCCACAAAATGACAAGGTTATCCTCGGATCATTTTTTGCTCGGATCAAAAGATCTTTGCCGAATTTTCTTTATTAAAAATAAAAAGGGGTCAAATGTGTAAAGGAGACTGTCATTTCCCAAATCTTCTCCCATCTGATTCCTAAAGAAAAAAGGGGAAAGCGAGGCTCAGCATCTCCGACGGGGCCACTTCACCTCCATCTCGGATTGGTAAATTCAGCCTCTTCTCCCACACTCGCGTGTACATTTCCAGTTGCTAGGCTATGTGTCTAATGCTCTAATGTTGTTTTTTAAGTGCATCTCTTTTTGCAGTAACTCAGTGCATGTTGCGATGTTCTATTATTCTGCTATATTCTATTTTAGATACATTGAGTTTGTTTCAGAGATAAATATACCAACTGAGTTTCTTTTTGGATCCAATGTGAAAAAAAAAAAAAAAAAACCAAATTTTAGATCTATAGAATTTGGAGACCAAAAATGGTGATGCTTTACAACTCGGCCGATGGGAAACAAAGCCAGTATAAGCTCAAAAAGCGCAGTTCTATACCCCAATTCTTGATTCTAATAAATATGTGTTTCGTTAATCTAGGGTTTGATATCACGTGTCATAATATGACATCAAATGTTGATGCCACAAAAAAAAAAAAAAAAAAAAAAGTACTCAATGCATTCTTTTATATCTGGAAATTCAAAGTCATTGTAGGTGCTTCTGGATCATTCTTCAACACCACTCTGTGTAATCGGCTAATGGCACTTGTTCCTCTAGCTACCAAACCTGTTTAATTGAAGAAGCACATCAACTGAAATACAGGCATTGTCATGCTCAAATCTCAGCTTACATCGTGTCATGTAAACATCTACCCATAACAAAATAAAACCATGTATTTCTAAATGAAAAATGACAACATAATATTCGGCCATATTAATTTTGAACCGCTAATAATTCAATGACATGTTTGCAATGATATTACTACCTCCGTCCCATTTTATAACGCCTGTTTCGGTTTACGATGTTTGACTGAAATTATTTTTAAACCATTTTATATGACAAATGGTATAGAATTAAAAAATAAAAATTACATATTAAAAACCTAAATAAAAAAATCTACAAAACTAGTTGTGACAATAATATTTTATTTTATCAAATTGCTAACAAAAATATAGAAAGAAAATGAATGAAGTTTGACCCTGTGAATAGTAAACAGGCATTATAATTTGAGACGGAAAGAGTACAATATTCAAGAAAGTGAATATTGTAGAAAACCAAGTAGGGGTAAGATATTCTGTCATACAGGGTAGTGTGTAATTTAGTTTCCATAATTAAGCTTAGGGGCATTTTGATAGGGTAGTATTTAATTTAGTTTCCATAATTAAGCTTAAGGGCATTTGATAGTTGATACATGTACAAAATTGTCAACCCATATGCACTCATACATTGTTTTGAGATTCCAACGCATATTTTCTAAATAATCTTGGTAACACTAGATCCTCGTAACAACTATATAGTGTGATAAAACACTAAGGCCCCGTTTGGTATATGGAATTGATGGAATTGGAATTGAAATTCCATGGGATTCATAGAATTTGAATTCATCAATTTCAATTCATTTTTGCACCGGCAATTCCAAATTCACATAATTTTTGTGCTACCAACCACCAAAATTGGAATTGATGTCTTCAAATCCAATTCCACAGCTTGAATTACGTGTACCAAACGGGGCCTAACTAGTTAATTTTCCTCTTGTGACTGCATAACTCCTAAACTTTTATAAATAATGTATCGGCTTATCTTACTATAATTGAATAATAGGCCACAATGAATGACAAACTTGAACAATATGATCATGCAAATTTTACTAAAGTAGAAATATGAAAATATGAAACATGGCTGAACAAGCTAGAACAAATAACGAAAAGAAACTGGTGTTTGGTAAACCAACGTATTGAACACTAAAGTACTGAACAACCTCAAACAATCTGACCAATTTAGAGAATTGAAGCACAAAGTAGTAACCTAGTCCTAAAAAGTGAAAAAAATACTTTAAAACACCACTTTATAAATCAGTTTTCTTGGATTTTTCATTTAATTTATCTGATACCTAACTAACTCCAAAACTTGTAAGCTCCTCCATAACAGGATGATTCTTAAAACTTTTAAAAGAACTGCATTGGCTTATCTTACTATAAACCACTAAGCATGGGACGAACGTAATCAATACCTTTATCAGGATTTCCGAGATCATTGTAAACATCAAGATCGTAAATCCTGTCATGAATCTGGCGGACCCCACTCCCATCTCTCCTTAGATCTCTCAACTCTTCCTCAATGCCCTTAAACCTTATGGTGTCTCATGAGGCAAGTATGGCTGAAAAAAAATCAATGCAGCCATTAATGGGATGTGAAAATCCACTTCTTAGGAAGATCTTTCCTGGACTGGATCCGTGAACTGCAAGGGAAATGGACCGGGCCACAAGAAAAGCCTTCGAGGGTAAAGCTGTCAAGAAAAAAACTCTTGGTGATGCTTGTTGAGTATTGGTTGTAGAGTCACCAGCTTGGAGCAAGCTATTCAGACTTGTAGCAGTATGCAACAAACATACTGCAGGGCTGCATAGATGGTGAAGAAGCATCTAAAAATCGTTAATTCTGCTAATTATTATATCACTTCCCTTGTTTGTTTTTGCTGAATTTGGTGGATGTAAGAAGTTGTGTTGGTCTGGTTCTTTTTCACTCACTGTCAGATAGATTTAATGAAGATTTTTTACCTTTTCCCAAAAACAAAACTACTTATCCATTGCAGTACTTCATTAACACTTTTTACTTCTTCCAGGTCATATGAAGCATGGCACATCAACCCCAGGTACAAAAGAAAAACTTCTCAAACAAATTGCGAAATAAAAAAATACACGATACATTGTCATTTTCTAACATAACTTCAATTTAATTGCAGGACTTGGAGCAGTGGATGCCATTGGCAAAGCGTTCTAATCGATTTATTTTGCACGAAATACAAGACCAGATAGATGAAGGTAAGGTTTGAAACACGTCAACAACTGTAGCATTAGAGTGAAGGGGCTCCGTGTATTCTTATTTTGGAAAAAAAACTATAGCACAGGAGTAACGGAGAAAAAATTAAGTGTATGAATATAATTCTTTTCCCTTAGATTGATCATTCTTTCTACTCTTGAACCATTCTGCTAGTAAACAATATTTAGACACTAAAAAACTATGTAAGATAAATTGTTTCATCTGTGAGAACTCAGAAGTGAATTGATTCCCTAATTCCCTATCCTTATTGGCTATATCTTTAGTTGTTGAAAGGCTACAAGACATACCACAACAGAAAATTAGGGGAAAAAATACACAATAAGATTACTAAGTATGACTGCTAACAATACACAATAAGATTACTAAGTATGACTGCTAACAATACACAATAAGATTACTAATTATGTCTGCTACGTGCTAACAATACACAATAAGAATTTGCATCAAATTAGTTGTTAAGAACTAACACCTATGAATAGACAAAACTCAAGTGTGGAGAATGTCACTCTTTTTTACTATTTTTTCCAAACATAAGACACAAGCTGTGATGATTATAAACATGATTAGAAGACATACTCGAAAGTTACTCAAAATGAAATGCAGGTTTTAAATACAACCTAAGATCAAATCAAGAAACTAAAGATTAGATTTAGTAAGAAAAAACTTCCCAAAGTACAGTCGATTTGAAGAGAAGACCATGTAAAACTGGAAATGTAATCCAAGAATCACAAATCTAAGAACAAGGCAATCACAAACGGACACAAATTCAAAACCAGAGAAATTGAGAAATCATGCTAAGAGTTATGTAAATGTAGAAAAGTGCTAAATTTGACCAGAGCTCTTTACACCCCATTTATAGAAACATAAAAGAAATACGACCTCTGTCCCGGAGTATTTGTCCAGTTTTGACTTTTTTCGGTAAACTGTTTTCAACCTTTGACCTAAAATTAAATAAAATATATATTGTATATTAATTAGATAAAATAATATTTTGAAATATTTGATATAATAAATCTAATAAAACTATTTTTTAATTAATATCTAATATCATTTTAATTTAGTTTGAAGTCAAAGTTTATCAATTTTGATTGAAAAAATGTCAAAAGTGGACAAATTCTCAGAAATGGAGGGAGTATTTAATTAAGAAATACTCCGTAATTGTGAATCTTTTACACATAAGCCATACAAACAGAAAGTATTTACTCTCCTTCACCAAAAAGTGTAATAGGAACAAATTACGTTCCAATCATGTTTCGGATTCAAGCATTCTATTTAAAAGAAGTGCAAATTTGACTTCAGACCGACTTCTAGATTCAAGCAATTAAATTTTGACGAAGAGGAAAGCATTAACTTACCAATGCTGACTTAAATTCAGAAATGCAGAGAACCTGTACATAAAAACAACCATGTGACGTTAAGAACCAAAATACCTACTACATACCGTAAATGCACATGTTCAATGCTTTAGTTCAGAATTGCTTAAGAAAATGTCAAACCATGATTCAATCGGTGAGAGTGGATTTTTCTTGTAAACATTGTTTAGTGAAAGGAGAGTAACAAAGTTGGTAGTAATCAAGAATTTTCAAATCCACAACCCTATGAATTATGGCTTTTTCAAAATTTAAAATTTGACAAAAAACGGCATGTTAATGTCATCTGTTTTGAAAGGTTCCTTAAAAGAACATTGCATGCATGATGTTCTAAAAGAAATAAGAGTGTATGTGAGAATTCTCAGAGTAGATGTCAACATTGTAGCTTAATGAAAAAGGCAAGATGTTGGGCTTGTTATGCATGTTAAGGGTTACAGCTATTTTTCTAAAAGTATATTTAAAAAAAGTAGTGCCTAATGCTATGAATAGATCTAATAATGATGATGCAATTGTAGAATATTATGAAATTTCCAGAGAGATTTCCAGAAGAGAGATGAGTCATGAGCGCATATATTATCATGAAATCTATCCTAAGAGTATAAGATTATCTTTTCATCCTGATTTTACCTAATTACTTGACTCACTTGCATAAGAGACTCCAATTTGTGAAGTCATGAGGTGCTACAAATTGAGTCATAAAACTGGATGAATGTTCTCAATAGTGGTTGTGTGTGGTGATCTCCTAGAATGTAGTCGTGAAATGGGAAGCATCTTTGATAAGTCAAAATGGTAATAGATTTTGACTTTATTTTGATATGTGATTAGCAGTAAATAAATATACTTACCATTCTTATAGAGAAGTTGTGCAAGATCCAATTGGGCCCAACTCAATTCATATGCTAGTTAGTCTCCTTGTAGTGCTAAGAGTGCTCAATTAGCACACGCATTTCCTGTGATCAATTGATTAACCCACCAGTTAACTAAAAACACACACAAAAGAAGATGTATGTACTCTGCTACTACCTAAAGAACATGAAAAACAAACAGCGAGAGATGTAGGAATTTCATGACTTACGAACGACAAGGAATAACCCGCACAGAAAGTAGACAAAAGACTGGCCGAAGTATAGCAGAGAAATGAAAAGTGATAGCAATCAATATCGTGTATGGAGTAAATCAAATGGTCAGGGAGGCAAACTAATATACAGGGTAACTAGATAGTGGTTACGACATCCTTATCGTGACAAGAAAAACCGGAGCTCATACACTATATTTAATGTACCTCTTCAAAAGTGAAAATAAATCTGTACAAACGGTGTAGAAATGTTTGAATGAACTCTTATAGCAGTACATAACCAAGCTTTGGAACTATAGGATAAGAAGCCTCACTGTTAACAAAAGGAAGAAAGAAAGAAATCTCCACTCAATGTGAAGTTTTATTGTGAACAAATAAACTCTTGAAACCAAGTAGAAATAATGTTCTCAACTGTCTTAAGTTATCTTAGTGTGGTGCACCAGAAACTTTTACTATCCATCTATCCATCCAGCTAAAGAACCTCAATTTCTATCACCTAAAAACATATGCCAATGTAATAGTGAAACCTCAAATGTCAAGGTAATCCTTTATTTGTAAGTTCATTTGATTCACTGTTCTAATCATACACTTTTTTTGCAGCAACTTGCTTGGCAGTGGCCTCTGTAGGCACTGTTGAAGCAAGATATAATAAATCACAATTAAACAAGAAAGATTGGAGAGCTTTTTCCCCACTGTATGCCATTGACCAGACGTATAAGACCCAACATCGAGTACGCGGGACATCTTCATTCAAAGCTGTTGAACACCTGATGAAAAGAGGAGGAATATGTCTTGATGATAAATATAAGCGAGGGAAAAAAACTCACCAGGTATTTTATTAATACATTTTTCTTTTTTTGAATTTAAAACTAATACTACTTTCCAATTGTCAGGTCATCAGAGGACTTCACTTGCATATTAGAGAAGGGGTTAGAGAGGATGATCCGAATGAAAGGCTCATACTGAGACTCCTACAGGACGGACCTGTAGTGGGGGTGCTTAGAGTGGGTCCAAGATTTCAAAGTTTGAGAAAAGATGTATGAGGAAAAATAAGAAGTGATTTGTTTTATTTCTGAAAGGAATTCTCTCATTTCTAATTTTTTTTGCAGGAATTGTATGAAGGAGAATATGGAGATGGAGCAGGAGCAGAATTCGGAAACCATGCCATCATAATAATTGGCTATGGAAGCACAGCTGATGGACGACACTTCTTCTACATACGCAACTCATACGGCTACCAATGGTGTGATGAAGGGTTCAGCAAGGTTTTACGAAAAACTAGCACTGGAAGAGCCAAATCACTATTCAGAACGATATGGTATCCTGAGGACGTATCTGCACATGAATGAAGAGCTTGGAATATATCTGTTGGTATTGCAAGTAAACAATGAAAGTTCTGAAAATGACTGTTGGTAAACTACCTTTTACATACCTAGATGCTAATATGTGCAAGGGTAATCTTAGAAAGGAACATAGCAAGAATCTTATTGATCATTTTGACAGCTTCCTCAATTCTTGGTATCATAAACTGTATGTTAAATCAGATGGGCAGGTTTATCCTTATTAAGCACACTCTTTCTTCCATTCCTTTACATATTATGGCAGTCCAATATATTCCTAGAGTTGTGATTGATACTTTAAATAGAAGAATGGCTAATTTTCTTTGGGTATACAATAATGGCGGAACCTAAATTGCATTGGAACTCGTGGAAGGATGTTTGTGCCTCCAAAAGCTCAAGTGGGCTTGATATTAGGCCCCTTTCAATGGTCCAAATGGCACTCTGCTAAGCTCTGGTGGAGTGAAGAATACAAGACATGATGAGAAGTTTCAACTTGGACGGAGGGAGTAAAATGTATAAATATGTAAGCACTAAGTAGTAAGTACACACAAAGGTACTTGGACACTCAAAAACAAAGAAAAAACTTTGTATTAATCTCTCTAAGTGCTTACAATGCTCTCACTTGCTTAAGTGAGTGAAATGATTGAGGGATACTTTTCCACCTCCTCAATGGATGGCTAAGATCTACTCGATCCTACGATTACAAATGAGTATTTTGATACTCTACAAATATATATCTAAGATATCTACAAAAGAAATGTCTCTACACATATCTATAATATTTCTAGAATCTTTCAGTCTTCTCCAACAAGTCCCACATGCTTCTAGTAATCTAGTGGATTCCAAACTATGCTAGACTACTGTGAACACCTCTGGATGATTTTGGAAAAGATGAGATGTATTAAAAAAAAAGTATCAAAATTGATTTGCTTACTTTTGCCAAAGAAAAAAAAGAAAAAGAAAGAATAAGATGAGCGGGCTACCTGCCGGGGACAATTAGAAGCACTCTGAAGAGGATGAAGTCTTCTTCTAATTGGCAGATCGTATCCAGGAGGAACGAAGCGAGGCTTATACTTCTAATTGACAGATCGCTTGAAGTTATAATTGACAGATCGCTTGAAGTTCTAATTTGCAGATCGCTTGTACTTCGAATAGGGCAGATCGTATCCAGGAACGAAGCGCTGCAGATTTTAGATACGATGAGCGCCGATTCCCTTTTCCAGTCAAAGTTACTCCGGAGTACTTTTTTTTTTCTTCAATGAGCGCCGATTCCCTTTTCTCGCTGTCTCGCATTATCTTTTACAGAGACCATTATTAATATCACGGGCGTCGGTACTGTACTTGGAAATATGTACAAACTATTGTCTCCTGCATTTACGCCAAAAATTGTACCCTATTTGTATATTGTACTTATACACAAAATTTTTTATGTTTTACACCGAGACAAGTGTTGGTGCGTTAACAAAAATTTACACGAACACAAAGTGTTAGTGCTTTAACAAAAATTAGTTTTACACCAACACAAAATGTCGATGCAAACATGTGATATAGTACAAAAGTTTGGGGTACAAATAGCTTTATCCTTTCTCTTGGGCTAATTTGAACTGAAAGTTTTAAGGCTGATCTGATCGAAATGAAACTGATCTTAATAAATCTAATCATTTAATATAAAATTTGAGAGTTTGGACTCTGAGAAGCTAACATTTGACAATACAAGAATTTGACATGTGGCAATATAATTGACATGCTATGTGGCGTAATAAGGTGAGCTGAATTTAGAGAATTATTCCCAAATTTACTTCATCTTTGATTGGTACGGAGTATGTTTTTATAGCACTAGTATTTCACGCACGGGTTCGAACGAACATTTTTTTACTCTTTATTTTCTCTTCATTGTAACATGATTAACAAATTAAACAAAATATAAATTACGAAATAAACATGTCAATGTCTTATTTAAACGTAGTATTTTATACAAAAAACTTCGAGTACAAATTTTTAGGCTTTATTTGGAAGAACGTTTTCAGTCAACGATAACATTTTGGACAAAATTTTAATACTCCGTAGTAGTATACATTTATTCAAAAAAATGTTAACAATAAAAGCTATCATTACATAAGTTTTTCAAAACGCTAACATATAGTGCCGCTATCAAATAGGTCCTTAATTAAATTGTTGGCTTGTTGCTTTCATCTAAAACTAATATTTGCAATCATGGTTTTGCTTTCACTCGCTAAGTAACAGCATAAAATTAACCGCGAATAGATACTTGCTAAAACATTAGTAATTGTTTTCAACATTTTCTTTTCTTTGGCACAAAGTACAATTTCTTTATGGATAGAAGAGAATAATTTATGTGAAAGTAAATCAGGTGAATTAAACCCGCTAAATTGTAGATCATGATTCCAAAGGGTGCAACCAGAACGATATGTGAGTATACCAAATCAACAACGTTCCTTCAAAAGTATACAAAAACCTTGGAAGGCATATCTTCAACCTTTGGTGAACTCAATGTGATTCGACACAGAACATCAAGGTATAGTCCCTTTTCGAAGTAATTTTGTCCGAAGGTATACCCTTTAGAGGTTAACCGCACCTGCAATAGTTATATTTGGCTTCCAACCATTGAAAGAGAAAATGTGAGTGTAGATTTCAACACCAGCCTGCAACAAACAACACTTGATCTACAGCCTTAAACTTCATCACTAATAAGAAAATAAATACACCAAGATTTTTGGGCAGCTTTGAATGAAAGAAACTTAAAAGATATCAAATACGGAGTATATATAATCGAACTACAAACAGAAGTTGCCTAGACAAACAGCATTACACTTTTCGACCGACCTTGTTAGCAACATACCCAACTTTCTTTTTATTCCACCTCTCTAATATGCATATTAAATAAAGAAAAAAAATTGGACTCCAAGAAGAGGGCAGATCATATTACACAGGCAAACACCAACCGTAATAAACTTTTCTAATCATAAAATTTTTAAAACCATATATTTCGGTTGCAAAAGCATAAAATGAGGAAACTAATCAAGTGAATTACATGTAAAACCTTAAATGCCTTTTTTACTTTGTGATTTAAAAATGGGCTATGAATTTGAGCAAAGCGAACCCACATTTCTATGTTTTCATAAGGTATTATACAATAACACATGACACCCATACACATCTCATACAGTGTGTGCAAACATATGGGTGGAAACAACAAATATGTGTATGAATTTGCATGAAATAAAGATATAATGTACCTGGGAATCCAGAGAATCTAAAATAGATTTTGGTAAAAGTGTAAAACCTTCATTGCTGTAACACATTACGATGTTCGATGAGGTTCACAATCAAGCCAGGCAACCCCCCTTTATAATTCTTCACCCAGACAACAATGCTGATTACGTTTAAACCTTCGACATGATAGGATATATGTATATAAGGTTTGGCATAAATACTTAAATAAACAATGCATAGGTAATTCATACCTCTAATTTCTCCTCAATATTGTAAACACCCATGGCAAGTTGTCCAGTCATCTTCTCAGTTTCATCATAAATAACAATGAACATTGCACACTTGGTATCATCCTTAACATAAATCTCAAGCCTATATCTGAAAAGATTAAGTAGTTACCATGTTAGTAATTTCCAATATGTTTTTCCAATGAAGCATTTGAATTCCCAATGAACATGCTTTAGCATCTGATCTAAGACTTTTCATTCGGTTCTAGATGGTCAACACCTTAGTTATTTAGTTAAAATAATAATAATAATCAATAGTTAGTTAAAATAGTAATTTCCAATATGTGGTCACTAGATCCCCAATTTTCTGACATAGTGGCTAATGTTTGGGATCAAGAGCATACAGGATACCCAATGTATCAAGTTTGCCAGAAACTTAAACAGCTCAAACAACCTTTAAAGTGTCTTAACAAGAGAAAGTTTCAACATCTGGAAACACAAATTGATGTACCCAGGGCTAGATTACACATGACTCAAGAGACAATAAGGAGTCAGAGTCCTAGTGAATCTCTGCTGGAAACAGAAAGAGAGCTGAAACAGGAATTACACCAGAAGATTAAGGCTAATTTCCTGTTAAAAAACCAGCAATCAAAGGTAGATTGGATCACGTATGGTGATCAGAATACTAAACTCTTCCATGCCTGGATCAAGAAGAGAAGACTGCAAAATCATATTTCCTCCCTAACTAATTCCTCTGGGCATAAGATGGAAGGAAAAGAGGAAGTGGTCAAAATCCTTATGGAGCATTTCCAAAAACAGCTGGGGACTAGTGAGGAGACAGAGGATCTTATCTTATTGCTGAAATTGGTAATATGGGTAAGGGACTTTCTACAGAACAACAGTTACAATTAATTTCTCAGGTGACCCCAGATGAGATTAAGAAAAGCTTATTTGAGATACCCAACCATAAAAGTCCTGGTCCAGATGGGTACAGCAGTGGATTTTTCAAGAATCAATGGATAAAAGTGGGACCCCTGTTAACTAAAGCCATTCTACATTTCTTCCATATGGATGATACAATAAAACAAATTAATGCCACCAATATCACTGTCATCCCTAAAAAGGAGACTCCTATCAGCCCTAATGATCTCAGACCTATAGCCTCCTATAGCCTGTTGTACAGTCTTGTACAAAATCATAGCCATGATCATTTGTGGAAGGTTAAAGTTCTTCCAACTATCATAAACCTGAACCAGGGAGCGTTCATAGAAGGCAGAGAGTTGGTCCACAATGTATTACTATGTCAAGAATTGGCAAGGGGGTATAATAGGAAAAATATCTCTCCTCGATGTCTTATGAAGTTGGATCTTCAAAAAGCATATGATAATATCAGCTGGAAGGCAATAGAGCAGCTCCTAATAATGTTCAAATTCCCTTCAAAGTTCATCAAATGGATTAACTTCTGTGTCACAACAACTTCTTACTCCATCCAATTTGAAGGGGAAAATCATGGATTCTTCAAAGGCAGGAAGGGTATTCGACAAGGTGATCCAATTTCTCCCCTCTTATTTGTATTAGTCATGGAATACCTTACCAGAGCTCTCATGTACTATGCAAAAAAAGAAAGCTTCTCTTACCATCCAATGTGCAAAGCTGTGAATATCATTAATATTGTGTTTGCTGATGACTTGATTGTGGCCTGCAAAGCTGAGGAAAATTCTGTCTCATGTATTATGAAGGCTCTAGACCACTTCAAGTGTACTACAGGGTTGTTTGTGAACAAATCAAAATCAGAGATCATATTCGGGGGGACTCCTAAGGCTCTGGAAGAAAAGATTCTGCATATTACCAACATGAAGACAAGCAACTTCCCCTTCAGATATCTAGGGGGGGCCATCACCCCTTCTAGAATTAGTACCAAGGAATGTGACAAGTTAGTGGAAAACATGACCACAAAAATATCTGCCTGGTCTGCCAAACACCTCTCTTATGCTGGGAAAATCAATCTAATTAACTCAGTTCTGTATGGAATCATAACTTTCTGGAGTAGGATGTTTCTAATCCCCACAAAAGTAATGAAGAAGATTCAAGGCCTGTGCAGAAATTTCTTATGGAGCTCTTCCTCTGAATATAAGAAAACTCCACTAGTGGCCTGGGATGATATCTGCACACCCAAGAAGTATGGCGGATTGGGGTTTAAAAACCTAGTATGGTGGAATAAAGCATGCATCATGAAGCTGATCTGGGACATAGCTCTTAAGAAAGATATCTTATGGATAAAGTGGGTGCATACTAGATACCTTAAAGACCAATCCATCTGGACCTGCCCCCCCAAAACAGAATCTTGTTACTACTGGAAGAAATTACTTAAAACAAGAGATGACTTTGCTGATATGGATAAACTAATTCCATACTCCCCAAATAGTGGATATGAATGGTTAATGGGCCAAAAAACAGTCTCCTAGCTGGACAGGATATGTTTGGAATAAATTCACTATTCCCAAACATAAGGTTATATTATGGCTGATTTGCAGAGATAGACTGCAGACAAAGCTAAGGATTATTAAATTCTTCCCGGTAGACACTCTCTGTCTACTATGCAAAACTGAAGAAGAGGATTGTCAACATCTCTTCTGCAAATGTGTATATACAACAGAAGTGTATACAGAGCTAGGAAAATGGACCAAGCATAAGTTTGAAGGAGAAACAATTGGAGATATATTTGATAGATTGAAGTCTGTTGGCCCTACTAAACAAAAGCTAAGTCTAATAGCTATATTCGCTGCAAGTGCAAATTTCATCTGGAAGGCAAGGAACCTAATTCTACACAAGAACTCCTTCACTCCAGTGGAGGATACGATCCAGAACATTAAGTATCATGCAAGCACATTCCTAACTGCTAAAGGAGGATATTATATTTGAGCTTACCTACTTTTCTTTTTTAGCTTTCATAGCATTATGTAGTTTGGGTGTTGATCCGTAGCTGTTGTTATATGTATTTTGGTGGGATGCTGTGTTTGAGTTTGTTATCAATAATATTTGCATTTTGTTCAAAAAAATAATAATAATCAATAGTTAGACATCTATTCCCAAGGTGATCAGAGTGAGAAACAAACCCAATATCTTGATTATGTGCTCCACGAATCCGCAAAACGAAGTCCAATTTTTGAAATAAAACAGCAGATCATATAAATTTAATACTAAAGATACCTTGGCAGAACATTATCTACTATCCTCTGACATTTCCAGCCTTTCCCTCCGCTTGCCTTAAGTAGTGTATATATGCAGCATCATCTAATAGTTGAAGAAAAAAGGATAGTATATATATGAAACGGATGAGATGTGAAAGATTTTGGCGGATTAAAAAATTGGAAGAAGATTTTACAGCGGAGTTGAAGCAATCAAGAGGTGAAAGGATATGCGATTGAAGAGGTAAAATATTTTAGGATATATATTCATAGCCCTAGGCTTACATCAATGGGTCTGATTCTAATATGAGCTCCAGTTGCTTCAATAGCTTCCATGAATCACTTTCTCCCATGGATTTGAAAAACACCCACAGCCAATGCCTGTGAATTGCAATGATGCACGGCCCTTGAAGCAGTCACGCAGTAGAAGTGGGTGGAGTATGGATATTGTGAGCAGTTAATAAATCAAATGTAAGTGTGAGATAACATTTTAATGAAGATGAATAACAAAACATAAAATTACAAATTAACAAAAAAAATTGAAGTATGATGAACTATTGTCTATTGATGGTGGTGCGAGAATTAAAAAAAATGGTCAAAAAATCGGAAATAAGTGATGAAAAGAACAATGATTTGACAATTTTGAATTCAACTTTTAAAAAAAAGAATTACAAAGTTTGTGAAAAAGATAAAAGAATATATTTTAATGAAGATGAAAAAATATAAAAAGAGAGATGAGGTGAAAGAATATGGGGGATATTGTTAGACAAGGCGTGCAACTCTAGAGGAAGGTAAATAGAGTTGTTGTGAATGATTACCGATTTTCGCAGAATTAAAAATATAAACGTAAGTGCAGCGGAAATAAAAGAGAGAAGGCAAAGAACACACCGATGTATACTGGTTCACCACCTCGTGGGTAGTCCAGTTCCCCGAGAGACTCTCTCGATGCTACCACTACTTCCGTTAAGCTTACGGGTGCTTAACAAACCGTTTACAAACCGAGAACTTGAATCCCACAAGCTTCGACACAACCGCTCGTAGATATGTCCTCTACAAGACTTCACACTCAAGACTTAAGTCACATAAGTCTTATACAACAAGAAAGAACAATCTTCTTCGGCCTCACAACAATAACTCTCACAAAAGTAGAAATGAGAAAAGATTAAACTCTATTATTGACAAGAACACTCTCTTGAAAACACTTAGTCTTCTCTCAAAATATATCAATTTGAGAAAGAAATGAATGGAGGATTATAACCTCAAGATATGGGAGTTTATGAGTGCTTGTTTTGATTAAAAATGACCAAGGAAAGAAGTTTATAAAGGGGTTGAAGGAATATGTCCGTTGAAGCTTAGAAAAAACAGTTTGCTGAAAAATGCAGCATAAAAATTTATTAATGCACCATGCTAATCGATAAATGCAGTCTGTGCAAAAATCCTTCAACGGACGAAATGCTAATCAATTTTTGCCTAAATGTAAAAATCGATTTTTAACGCAATTATGCCCAAACATGAATGACACAATCATGTGCGCGAGGTGAAGTGCTAATTTGGAAATTATCACTTGTTTAGGACAAGAAAATCATATCAAAAGGCTCTCCAGTCAACCTACATAATTCAAATTCAAAATTTGAATTATGAAAAAATATTTTTGGTGTAGAAAATGAGTTCCAAAAATATTTTGTGTGTCAAACGATGAATATAAAAATATTTGAATAAAATATTTTTGCTTTCCAAAAATATTTTCTAATATCAAAATAAATATTTGATAAATGTTTGACACACCTTTGGTAACTGACTCAATAAATGTATTTTGAACAATTAAAAAGATTTTTCAACTGACTCAAAAAATATATTATTTTTATATTTACTCTTATAAAAATAATATTTGGAGAGAAGATATTTTTGTCATCCTTACAATAATTCCTAAGATTCAAATAAATAAAAAATCTTCGGAAATCTTCTCCTCCTCCGAGTCCTCCGTTAGGCGCTCCGAACGCGTCTTGGACTCCAATAAAATCCTGTGCACCTTCTTGAATACTTCAAAGAATGACACTTCAAGTCTTTGTGTTTGTCGTTGTATCACTTTGATCTTGACTTGAATAAATTGCGTTTATCAATTATCAAAACTTGTGAGTTAACATTTAACAACACAGAAAGGGTTGAACTCATGCCAAGACATATATTTTACCAAGTGGAGATGAGGAGGAGATATGCCAACAGAGAAGAGTTGCGTGGAGATGGAGAGAATCGGAGAGGAGGTGGAGCGATACGCAGATTAAAAAAAGAAAAGAGAGGCTTTGAGTTTGATATCCAATCTCAAATACTATTACAATGTGGTCGCTATAAGAAGACACGTGTAAACTGATGTGGTAGCAAAATAACACCTTTCTTTCAAATGACACTAAACTCGTACCTGTGCGATGCACGGGATATTAATTGACATATAATTACTCAATGTTTTGAATAAGGAAAAATGTTACAAAAATCTAAAAGATTATATAAATTGAAAAAATAGAAAAAAGAGAGGGAGTTTTGGAAGTGGTATAAGTTTTGAAACATTTTTTTATAAACTACATTCACAATTTGGTTATCTTTATTTCCAATCAAAATCTTTAACACTTTCCGTGTGTTGCACGGTAATAATATTTAACTATTATTTTAAAGAAACAATGAATAAATTTTACTCCGTATGATATAAAAAAAATTGGATTCAAATAAAGTAGATGAGTGAGAAATTAAAAAATGAATTTATATGATAGATAAGAACTTAATAAATATTAGAGTTAACACCAATAAAATAGAGGTCAGTTACCATGACATTGATTCAATCAATGTCATGAGATGACCGAGAATACTCCGGTGCCCCGTTCATAAAATTGACGGTTCCTACCTCACCAATCCCCCAGTAAACCTCCCACCCCGTGCGTCGCACGGTTAATTATTTATCTAACAAAATTAATGCTTCCAGAATATATTATTCTGAAAAATTAATTTTTATTCTTTCAAGATATATTCCTTCCTTCAGCTGAGTGAATGATTTCAGAGTTTACTCCCGAAAATTGCAGAAAAACAATACTTATCTTGATTTTATGTGTTTCTTTGTGATACTCAATAGATCCAAATTACATGCAATCTGTACGAAAACAAATGTTTTAAAAATCATTTAGAAGATACTTTTATAAAAAGCACCGATCGAGTATTTGCTTCTCCCAAGGTGTAATAGCTTCTCCATACGCTCTCTCAAATCAGACATGGAGTCATGTACTTTTTTTTTACTTAGAGGGTTCACATTTTTACCTATTCTTTGCAAGTATAAATAAATTCTTTAATAAACTTTAGGAAACAGTCACATGGCTTTCATATCCATTTGTTAATACAAATAACATTGTTTGAAGCAGATTGAATTGACAACCCCATTCAAAGTGTTTCAAGCATAATGAAACCTCTGTACCGCAAGAAACAATGAAGAAACCACAAATATTTCAATGTAAAATATCAATATGAGTACAACTGAAGAATCATTGAACCCTTAATCACTAAACTTTTAACATCTGAAGATAATGTGACCAGTAACTTGATATTATTAACTAAATATTTCAGCAACATAAAAGGACAAATTGAGTAAAATAAATTTAAACAAAGTATTTCTTCCTATTTTTTCTCACTTTTTACTCATGTCTTTGAGATAGGTGAATGTCTTACCATGTGCATGAGTGTATCATGTTGACATGTTCCCATTCATTTTCAACCATCTTGTGGGCAGCAACAACGACCTGTGAGAATACAAATGAATATGAATAATAGAGAAAGTTAATCACGAATGATGAAAAGTTAAATGTAAAAGTAATCATAATCTCAACCAATTACAAATATAGTTATTAGAGAAAAGTAGCTTGTCTTTCTAATAGCAATAAACTTACATTAGAGAATGTTTGAATCACTGAAATTTACTAAGCTCATAAGTCATAACTTACTCCATCATCACAGTTCTTGAGCAAGTTTATCAAACACCTGTTGCCTTTGTTTCGTTTGATGTTCTTGTCTCAATTGCATCAGTCTTTTGGCACTTTACATGAAAGTACAACATATCATCCTCCTCCACCTCCACCTCCACACTCCCCACCTAGCCAGGAGATTGATTTCCTTGTAAAAATAGAAATCACCATTTGAGATTATTATTATTATTATTATTATTATTATTTTCAAGGTAACATGTAAATTATTATTACCCGTAATCAAACAAATACATAAATTTAAAATGCTTAACCATAATGATGGTTACGTGCATAGTAGATTAGTAGACAGCTTCAAACCTAGACTATATCAAATAATTACATCAAATAAATAATTGCAACTCAAAACCAAAACATACAATAGAGTTCAATAACATGCCACATAGTAAGAAAAGACGTGTGGCGAGATGATCCACAAATGATCCACAAAATCCTTTCAGTAAGCATCACCAGCAATAAGAGGTACCAACCTGTTTCCCAAGTGTGCAAAACAGCTCTCATTCTTTTGATAGGGAGTAATTCCAAATGTTTTGTATCAAAACGCAGAAAGACTTCCAAAGCAAACCATTATCAATCCAAGTCCAAACAATAACCATCCTCAAGTTTAAGCAAAAGGCATCGATGTATTTGTAGGATACAATCAAACCTTCATTCCACAACAGCCCCGTTGTGAGGAACATGTCCAGCAAGTCTAACGGCAGCAGCATATCCATCGTCATGTCCAAGCTCCAAGGAAGCCCCACTCTAATTTTGAAATCCAATTGCAGCCCCAAGCCCCCATCATAGGAGTCCAGCAGTAGCATCCCCATTCTCCATGTAGAAGTAGGTGCGGCAGCCCCATTCCCAAAGCAGCAGCGGGTCAGGAGGTCTTCCAAGGCCAATGCCGATGGCTATACCAGCACCTCTGTCCAGCAGCCCCGTCTAGTTGCCCCCATTTCCAAAGCAGCAGCAAGTCGTTGAGAGCCTCCTGTCCAGCAGCTTTCCAGCAACTCCTATGAATTTCCAGCAGCAAGGTCCAGCCATGAGTGCAGCTCCGGTCCAGCATCCATCTGTCCAGCAAGAATTTCCAGTGCCAAGGTCCAAACATGAGTGTCCAGTATCTCCATGTCCATATCCAGCAAGACCAGGTATCCAGCAACATTCCACAGCAGCAAGAATCCAGCATAGGTGTCCACAACTCTGGCATTTACCAATTGTGGGGTCATGTGGTTGGTTAGATATAAAAATATTGTCTAAAATTCCCAACTCAGGCATCACCAAATATGCCTTGGTTTGTGTCTAACTCACCTGAACATTGAGAGGACTCTATTTTATTAAACATTATTAGATGTTCTCATGATATTCATGAGTGTTTTAACTACTATAAGTTTAGTGTTTTTTAGAGGGTGTAGTGTTTAAACATTCATGTTTTAGTTACTGATAACAAATATAATATTACTCCATTGGTTAAATACAGAGCTTTGTTTCTAAAAATAAATTTATCCCCAAAAAGAGTCATTCTTGATGAAGACAAACTACTTCCTCCATCCCATCATAAGTGAGTTTTGACCGGACACGAACTTTAATAACGGTAATGAACGGATCATTTTAATAACAGGCATACAGAATTATAATTACAGGATTACATATTGAATGCTCGAGTTTTAAACTGAGAAAAACGAAGGGAAGGATTACATACCCAAAAATAGTCCTTTGGGCTTGAATAAGCTCTCTGCCACCCTACAAAAGAATAGCCAAATTATCCTACAAAAGTTTCCAAATCACTCACAACAAAATCCAAACATAAAACTAAATCACGGATAATTTGAAAAGAAATTGCAACAATTTTCTCAAAAAATAAGAAACAAAATACCTGGAACTAATTTCAGACCAGCAACTGATGCAACTCTTCCTTCCAAGTAGCATTTTCAACCAATTTTGCTTCTAATTAGTCTGTGCGATGGATTAAATGAGAAAAGTGAAAACAACTCTTGAGAAAGAGCACTGGCCTAAGCTGCTACCATTGAAACACTCAGTACTATAACCCTAATGGAAATTAAATTACTAATTAAATTTAATTGCCTTCACAAAAAATAGAGCATCTAATTTGACATGGCGTCAAATGGAAATGAAGAAAATGTGATATTGGAAGATAGATTCTCTTACCCGTCTTGTCTATATACCGTACACCCATGATTTAGCTGGATCTTTTTCATGCTTTTAGGAGATTGATATGATGGAATGGGAAAAAATCTGGCTTCTACCGTTAGAGTATTTGGCCGGATCTGCACAATATCAGAGATCTAAAATACTGGATGAAACACTTGAAGCTGCAGAGTATAAAAGATTATGTAATCCGTTGAAACACACCTTGTTGAGCTCATTAACTTCTCATTCATCGCAGACCAATCGATGCACTGTAATTTCCGGTCAAAACTCCTCCGTGCTGCCAGAATCCAGCCAGGCTAGGGTTGAAGGTTAGCCGACGTTATCGTCTCCCACCTTGTTCCGCCAGAAGCCCTGTTGCCCTAGTCGTTTTGCCTTCTCCTGTTGTTATAATCGAAGAGAAAAGCGTAGCTCCCGATTAAAATAGAACTGTTGAAGCAAAAAATCGATCTATATATAGGGCATTTTTTGAGGTAAAAAGGAAAAAAACCATCTTCCATGACATACTGAGAGAAGCTCAATTAATCCAAAGAACGTCAACATTTCATAATAATTTTGTTCTACGTATAAAATAGCATGATTTTTGAAAACATACCTCCGCCAAAATGAATATGAATATCCAAGCAAAATGCTAAAACCTTGAAGCCCTGTCATAAAATTGAATAAAGGTATAATCTTAAGAAGGCAAAAAACCATTAATTACAATGCTCGGGCGCTTGAAGGGTGCCCGTGCAATATGCACCGGAACACATCTGGTCTCACGTTACATAAACAAAATTAGACTGATTAAAGATAAATTGCAGAAGCATTTATAAGCGTCTCCTTTATGGTAAAATCATCTACAAATGGAAAATGGTGAAATCTAAACTCTTCATTCACTACTTACTGCATCCAATTCTTTATCCAACCAACAAAAAAGAATCTGTAACCCATAGAACAATTTGTACTAATTTTAATCAAAACAACAACAAACACAACCACCGAGTGAAATTAAAAACAAAACCGAATTTGATTTTTAAAAAAAACAGATAAGAAATCAGATAAATAAAATATGGATAGGGAAAAAACTTTTTAATTCAAGAAAAAATGGATAAATAAAACATTTGAAAATCAAGAATAAACTTACCGGTCGCTAAACTCAAAGGGCATAGAGACCATCGAACAGATGAAACCCTAGATCCAGAAGAACTTTGCAGGGGACTCCGGTCGAAGAGGACAGCAGCCCTAGATCAGGTGTAAGCTTTTCCCGGTCGAAGAGGAAAGCAGCCCTAGATCGTGTAAGCTTTGTAGAAAATTTTGGGAGCTTACGGTGTAAGCTTTTCCCGGAAGCGTACAGAGTAAATTTGGAGCCTTTGTAGTTGTTGAATTTTCTAGGGGACTCCAGTGGCCTATGGCGTAAGCTTGTGATAGGCCCATTAGGCAGTGACCCGGCCCAATATTTTGGGCGGAAACACTGTTCATTTTCCCCTTTACCATTGTATATATATAGATATAGATATGTCATCATTTTAAACAATCTAACTCTTAAATTTTATATTAAAAAATTTAGGAAACTTAAACCTTTTTTCCTTCTTCAATCGAAGTCTTTTTAAAAGGGAAAAAATTCACCCTGCCATCTTCTTAAATCCAAAGCTATTACAAGGTATTTTGGATCAAAATAGGTAATTACTAATTTAAGTTGCAAGGTATTACGTACTCCTTTTTTTGCTTTATTTTAGTTCGTATATCTTAAAATATATATACTACGAAGTAAGTCCAAAAATTTTTGAATTTTGAAAAAGCTACAAGAATGTCATAGAGTCAATGAATTTTCAATTCCGAGTAATTTCTAATTTTCCATTTCTCCATTTGTATGATGTCAATGAAATAATTGAAAATAGACAAATAATGAGTCATTCGTTCAATTATAAAATGAAAATGGATAAATAATGAGTCAATCATAGAATAGAAAATATTTTTCAAAAAAAAAATAGAGTAGAAAATAGATAAAGCGTAAATTTTTTTTAGACAAATAAAAAAAAGTTACTCTTTCATTTATTTTCGAAAAACATGTATTTTCAAAAAAATCTTATTAAGTGGTCATTAGTTTTTTAATGGCGACCCAAAACTTGCACACATGCAGAAAAGTGAGATTATTTTCGGTGACATTGAAAAGTGAATTTATTTTTGAAAAAAAATGATGAAAAGAAAAGATGGGATTATTTAAAATAATTTTCCAAAATAATATAGTGATATCAATTACGGAGTATATATTTAATCATACTACATCGAAAGATCTGTAAATTATGTTATTATCTTGAATTATTATTCAAAATTTATTTTAATTTTTTTTTAGAATTTAAAGTACCAAATTTTAATTAATTTTATGGAAATATTTATTAGTGTATGGATTTTTTAAATAAATATTCTCTTCATCCGCAAATTTTCTAATTTTCTTCGTTACGACGTTTGATATGATGACTTGTGTAAAGTTAAATAATAAAAAATACATATTTAAAAATGAGATCAAAAGTTTTACAAAATTAGAGATGACATAATTATATTATTTTCACACACAATAGGTACCAAATCTCTATTATAGAGCTTTGTTTTATAAGGTTTAAAGAAGGGGGCGAGATGAGAATAATGTTTTGCTTTGTTCGTAGAAGAATTAGAGGACTCACGCAATTACAAAGAAAATGGACATTCATCTATAAGAAATATAATCATTTTTCCTAAAACATGATTTCTTACTACTTATGTAACCAAAGAAAATTAGATTTAGATTCTTTAAAAACTATTTTTCTCACAATAAAAAAATTCTAAAAGTCAGAACCAAAAGAACATTGTCTTTAATAAAAAGTTATAAAATATAACAAAATTTTGTTCCACCCGTGCATGGCACGAGTTCAAACACTAGTCTGATTTAAAATGAATTCGTCTTATCTTATTTGATTTTATCTGAATGGAATTAATTCAAATTTAAATTATTATTATTATTATTATTATACTATTAGTAATAACAATTTAATATTGATTATTATTAATAAAAAACTATATCAAAATATCTAAAAAAAACTAGAGATGATATTACTATATTATTTTATCAAATGGGTGACGAAAATAGGCCAACAAAGTAAATAAAGTTTGACTATGTGAGTTGTGAAAGAGAAGTTTATTTGTGGACGTGAGAGTATTATTGATAATTATTATTAATATCATACAATAATAATTTTTATTATTAATAATTATTATTTTAATAGTAATTATCATCATTATTTTGGTTTAATAATTATATTTATTAATATTATTATAATTAATTATTATCATTGTTACTACTTCTTCTGTCCTAAAACGATATTCTCTTCCTTTTTTTTATCACGTCCTAAAACTACCTTCTCTCTTCTAAAACAAGAATGTATAATGACAATAATACCCTCCACATTGACACCTCAATCCTCAACTATCTCGCTTCACATAATCACCATCTTCTCAAAATACAGATCTAATCTTTGGGTCCCAAGTATCTCTCTTTCTCCATCTGGATCTACCATATTTCATCCTCTCTCTCTCTCTCCCCTTGTATGGATTATGCAGATTATTGTAATTAATGACTCTAAGATCCCGAGGCTGTGCTTCAATTAAAGGGCGCACTTAGCTTGCTGCCGCAACTAACCAAGCTGCCCTACCATGCATAATCGCCCAGGCCAAGAAATAAGCTACAGGAGGGAGAATAGCTCGAGCGGTGAAGCCAGCTTTATCCAGATCGAGTCAGCTGTTTACATTATTATTATTATTATTATTAACGAAAATATTTATTGTTGTTGTTATTATTTTAATTATTATAATTATTTTAATATTGTTTATTTTTTAGATGATTTGTTGATCTAAATGGATCTAATCTGATCTCAATGAATCTAATCTGAACTCATTTGAATGAATCTGATTTGATTAAAACTGATCTGGATGAATTTTATCTCATGTAAACTAATCTGAATAAATCTCATACGATTTGAAGTGATCTAAATGAATCTAATATGATCTAAAAATATAATTTTTATAATAATATTAGATATTTTTTTGATTTTTATTAATAATACCAAAATTATAATTTTTATTATTAGTAATTTTATTTTAATTATTAATTATAATCCGTATTATTTTAATTATTATACTTATTATTATTATCAATAATAATTGTTATTATTATTAAGTGTTATGATTAATGATAAAATTTATCAATTATTGTTATATTTACGAATAAATATTATTATGAATTTATTATCATTATTATAAATTATTATTTGTTAAAAATAATTAATATCATTATTATTTTTTTGGATTTAATTATTATTATGTTAATTGTTGTATTATTATTAATTGCTATTAATAACTATTTACTTTATTATTATTATTAACAAAAATATTTATTTTTGTTGTTATTACTCCGTATTTTAATTATTAGGATTATTTTAGTATTGTTTATTTTTTAGATAATTTTGTGATCTGAATGGATCCAATCTGATCTGAATAAATCTAATCTGAACTCATTTGAATGAATCTAATTTGATTAATTAAAACTGATCTGAATAAATCTCATATGATCTGAAGTGATTTGAATGAATCTAATATTCTAATTTAATCTAAACTAGTTTGGATAAATTTGATCTGAATCTGATAAAAATAAGTAATAACTAGCAAAAATAAGCTAAAGAGAATGACACCTTATTGGGTTAGAATATAAACCACACATATTTGTCGTGGGAGAAAAAAAGAAAAGAAAAAAAATAAAAAATTTGTGGCTTCAGATGCTTGGGGTAAATTTGGTGTCGCCATTTGGTGTAGCCCTAGCATTTCTCATTAAGTTAATATCTCTAACGGTGGCTAAAAAACCCTGCATTGTACCAAATCTCACTGTAATGATACTAAACCATATATACTGTTTTTAGATGTGATTAATTTTTTCATCTCAAACCAAAACTGAACCGATATCAAATGGATCGAATCGTGATACAAATATATCAAATCACACTACAAAAAAACTTGACATTTTGTAGCACCAAATTTTGCCACAAAACTTAAAAAAATTAGCCACTACTAATTGTAACAATTCATGAATTTGCCATAAAGTTACCACGGATGCCCTATTACAAAAGGTATTTGTTACAAATTTAAATTTTCCGCAAAAATTATAAATTTTGTGGCAAATTATGATTTGCCACTAATAAAACTTTTCCACAAAAGCTCATGTTTAGTGGCACATTTTAGTTGCTACAAATTATTATTTGCCACAAAAAATCATATTTAGTAGGAACATTATAAGGCCACAAATTATACTTTGTCACAAAAGATTGTGTCTAGTAACAAACTTTAATTGCTACAATTGTCACTTTATTGCCGCAAATTAAATTTGCTAGAATTATTTTATTATTATTGTTTTCATTATTACTATAATTCTTATAAATACTTTAATTATTTTTATTGTATTTAAATTTTAAATTATGGTTGCAAACATATTTAAAAAAGTGAAATTTGCATTAAATATGACTAAAACATAAGTCATTTCTCTATTTTGGATTTAAACTTTTTTATTCCCTAAATAAGATTTAATAATATCTAGTTGGAAGAATAATGTCTAGTAATGATAGACATTTATTTGAATAATAACTGATTGATAGTGACCAAAAGTCCTACATTGAGAAATAAAACCATATGGTTCTATATTTAAAAAATCATTATGTTTTAGTCCTATTTAGGTAAATTTCTCCAAAAAAGATATATTTAAATTATGTGTTTCTAAAAAACATATTCAAATAAAGTGGGACTCCATCATTATTTTTGGAGTTCTTTTGTGTATATATAAATAGATTGGAGAATGATGGAGCAGTTAAATCTTATTCTTTTCCACTGTGTTCATTTCACAAAAGTTTGTTTTTTCCTTTAGTTTGATGACTTAATTTTTTTTAATGCTAATATTTCACTCATTATTTTCATTCCTTTGTTTTTCTTTTTTTTTTACATGGGAAATTATGTGCCAACCTGCTAATTGTAAAAGATTTACACGGGAAATTTAACAAGATTTTAGGAGTGATGCACAATCAAAATAATACTCGTTCTTTCCCCAAGGTTGTTGAAATTTTTATCTCACCTCTCGATAACTTTTATTTATTTTTGTGTTTTCATTGATTATTTGATAAGATAAAATATTTGTGTTGCCTTTTTTTGAAATACGAGTACATATTAACTTTTTATGCCTCTTTCTATGAGAATGAAAAATATATCTTATTGTGTGAAGTGATGAACTTAATGAAATAGAGTGTTATGGCCAATCGATTTGGGTTAATAGTTTTTGTTATTTTTAGACAAGATGATAGCTAAATTGATAATTACCTGCGCGTTGTGCCATCGTTTGAATCTGAAGAGTGAGAGAGACAATAGTGGACTGTTCCATTACTTCCATAATTAAATTAACTCAATAATGCCAAAATCGTAAAGAATGTCAGTGTAAACATAATATGTCGTGGCGACACACTTGTTGAATTGTATTCTACTTTTCAATTAAAAATATTATATCATAATAGATAATTGAAAACAATACTCATAATATTTATTTATACCCAATAGATAGCTGTTCGTTTTAAAAAGGAAATTGGTTAATACCGTGTGATAAAAAAGGAACGGTATTTATTTTAGCTTTTAAACTATTTTTTTTAGATTAATAATAATTATTTTTTAGATTAATAATATCACTTTTTTAAAAAGTAATATTAATTTTAACTTCACAAATATCACAATAATTAACTTACCTTTCCGCCAATTTAACTTACCTTTCTTTAATTATTATAAATATAATAATTATAATAATTATTACTATAATTTTGGCCACTTACCATTTTAACATCACAATTGGCATTTGTAATTGTCATACTCTTTGGGCGGGAAAATCATATGTTGACTCCATGTCTTTTTAAATAAAGTATGGTTTCTTGTATATTTGAGATGTTGGGAATGTACCGTTTTTTTTTGTTTAATCTCTTCGTCCCCAATTTGATTACAAATTGCGATATACGAGGAGAAATATCTCACTTTTAAAATCATTTTAATTACAAATTAGTATATCAATAATAAATAAAAATCACATATTAAAAAACTATGTAAAAAATTCTACAAAATAAGAGGTGATAAAAATATTTTATTTTATCAAATACGTAATGAAATCGCGTAAACAAACAAAAGTTATTAAAAGAAGAGAAAAGAATTGTAATCAAATTGGGAATGGAGGGAGTATATGTTTACGTTTCTAAAACATCTTAATGTTTCCTTTGCATTAAAGGGTTTTTAAGTAAAAGTGAAACATTTTTTAGTTATTTGAAAATAAATATATATTACTCTCCCCATAATATTTCTTCTAACAAAAACTATTTGTTTAAAAATGGATTTTTAAAAGTCAAAACAATTTTTAATTTTTTTAGAAAGGGAATTAAAAATGGGTTTGTAAAGGCCAAAACAGGTTTTTTTTTAACTTTTTTAAAAAGGTTTTAAAACGGCTTTGCAAAAGCCAAAACATTCTTTTCAATTTTTTTAAAAAAGCTTTAAAACGGCTTTGCAAAAGCCAATTTTTTTTCTTATTTTAAAAACGGCTTTGGTAAAGCCGATTTCCAACTGATGAAATCCTTGTCCACATTCTTCCCACTGCGAGAATTTATTCCGATGGGGGTACTATGATAGGCCCTGATATTTAGAGGTGAATGGATTAGGATTAGTGGATTACTTTGTCTAAAACCTGAGCAACTAAGTTCGTTGAACAATAGACATAGACTTTGTTTGGTAACCGCGTTTTTTATTAGCGTTAGCGTTTTGGATAAAATTTTAACGGTGCAGATTAATTATAAAAACACTAACGCTAAAGGCTACCGTCGGATAGCTTTTTCAAAACTCTAACGCTAATCCCTTACACTGATGCCAAACAGGGCCAAATACAGAAGATATAGTGGTTCCTAAAGAGGAAACCAGAGATTTACAATCAGTGACAATTTGAGAAAAAGGAGTTAGACAATTAACGTTTGGTTGTTCCAATGCATTGACTACTTGGGACTGATTGAAAAACTATTCTTCAACGAGCATTGACAATGACAAAATGTCAAACGATGACGTGAAACATATCAACCAATCAAAAAGAGTTCAGTTGGGGCATTGATGAGCGAGTGGCCAGGGGCGAGTAATTATTTTTGTTATTTTTTACACCGTTGTGACATATTTCAATTATAAAAATTTGTTTTACTTATATTTTTTTTATTCATAAAAATATATGCGCTCCTTTTTTTAAAAAAGAAACATTTTTTCTACAAATAAAAAAAATAGGAAAAAGAAAGAAGGAAGAAAGCCTCACACAGGACGTGCCCCTGCGTGGAGGAACGCACAAGCCAAAGCATGGCAAAATAGAGAAAGGGCTGATGTGGCATGGAGTGGCCTCTAAGGGTGGTCCTTCAACCAGCCAAGAGCTTCAAAAAGATTGTTCAACATCTTAACCCCATACCCAAGTCATCATGAATAATAAGCACAATCATTAGAGCAATCATTGCAACCTTGAAAAGAGCATGCTTCAACCTTCCCCAACTCCATGCATCTGCGGGAATAGAGGAAATAACCATAAAGAAGACAAAAAAAATCAAACCGTCTGATTTTGTGGAGACATACATAATGTACACGTATATAGACTATGTATTATCGAGGGTTTGAAAGATCGTTACTACCTTTGGTGGTGCGTCCCTGAACTCCCAAAACTCAACTCGACTGTAATCATGTAGATGGACAAACACTTGAGCTTGGTAAGATTGTTTTTCTCCATATTCTGTTGCAGTAAAGGTGGCATAAAAGCTAATAAAAGTATTTGCAACCCTGCTTGCCTTCACAAGCTCGCCAAATTCAAGATTTCTTCCTCTCTGCAGAGTTAACATCAGTAGGCATAAAATCAGCCAAATATTTTCATAACAACGTGTATTGAGTTAGTTGCTAGGGCATTGATGTTTGATGGTAATAAACCTTTTGATTGAGAAATTGAATTGTTCTTTGTACTGCTACGAGGCAATGATCATAGAACAAGTCTCCAGGAGCAAGACCCACAGGTCGAAGGTGATTGCATACGAAATAGCGAAAATTGGGAGACGGGTTAAAAAAGTGAGTGACATCATAGCCCTAAGGAACAAACAAAAAATAAAAATAAAAACAAGCATTCAAAGGTGAGCAGCAGGGATAAAAAAAATTTTAAGCAAAGCAAGAGCAGTAAAGTAATGAAACAAGATTACATCACTGGCAAGAAAATCAGCCCTGTATTTCCTATAAGATTCCATGTCTTCAGCAATGGAATCATCTATAACCAGAAAAGGTTCCCCATCTGAATCGTAGGTAGTCTCAGTTGGAACGTCTTCTGTGTACAGCTCACGCCGAGACTCAAACGGAGGGTTATCAGTTATGTCAGTAACAATCCCCATGTCATCCTTCATTATATTATCTGGATGAGGTGAACCCTCCGCCTCCGCCTCGGCCTCCTCCTCCTCCTCTTCTTCTTCTTCTTCTTCTTCTTCTTCTTCTTCTTCTTCTTCTGCTTCTTCTTCTTCTTCTTCTTCCCTTGGAAGTAAATCGCAAATTTCCAAATGTGAGAACTCTGTCGCTACAGCAGCCATGGCTCAGATCCTGAAGAGCAATTGAGGTCCCAAAATCACACAATAATTTCATTAAAGACGAAATCATCAAACAATTATAATGAAATCATCTGGGAACAGTTTCCCCGCCCCTCCCCCTCCCCGGGCGCGCTGTTCTAGACGAAACCCCAGCTCTGGTCCGACGAATCCGGCGATTTCCAATCCATTCCAAATAAGTTATGTATGGCATGAGTTATAATCACATACCTAGAACCGAAATCGACGCCGCCTGGATTCGCCCCCGGATCGAAACTTCTCCTTCACGTCTTGACGCGGCTGTTCTCTCTCTCTCTCGAAGGAACGAATCTACAATTGCATTAGGTTTCCCTTTCCTCCCCAAATATATATACTCTATATATATATATATCTCCCCTTGCACACCCCACCCACCCACCCCAACACTAAGGGGTGTATTCAATTAGAAGTCTGTAAAATTTTTTTGAACTTTAAGAAGTTAGTGGATTTAGAAAATCAATTGACTCCATGTAGAGTTTGGCATATTCTTTTATTGATTTACATTGAATTTTATATACTTGAAGAGATTTGTTTAGGCCCCGTTTGGTACATGGAATTCAAACTATCGAATTGGAATTGAGGACTTCAATTCTAATTCTGGAGTTTGGTAGTACAAAAATTATGTGGATTTGAAATTGATAGTGCAAAAAATGAATTGAAATTGACAGAATTCAATTCTATGGAATTGAATCCCATGGAATTTCAATTCCAATTCTATTCCAATTCCACCAATTCCTTGTACCAAACGGACCCTTATTGATTTAGATGGATTTTTTCTTTGTTTAACTTTTTTATTCATCTCATCCATGACACTTGCCCTTCCTTCCCAAATCTAGGTCTTCCCAGTGCCCTTCATTCTACAAATAACAATCATGCATATTTTATTTTATAATTTTTAAATATGATATCATATATTTTTTTTAGACAAAAAAGGCTACTTTGTTTTTTTTTAATTTAATAAATGAGAATTTACATTTATATTATATAAGTAGATTTTTTTGTATTTTTCTCATTTATCATTCTACACATACCAACCATGCATGATATACTTTAGTTTATAATTTTTTTAAATATGATATCATAAATGTATAAAAATACTCTACACCAATTTTAAATATGATATCATATATTTTTAATATACTCTACACCAATTTTAATTTTTTAAATATGATATCATATATTTTTTTTGTTGGACAAAAAAGCCTACTTCGTTTTTTTTAATTTAAGAAATGAGAATCTACATTTATATTTTATAAATAGATTTCTTTTGTATTTTTCTCATTTATCATTCTACAAATAACAACCATGCATGATATATTTTATTTTATAATTTTTTAAATATGATGTCATAAATATATAAAAATACTTTACACCAATTCTAGTGCCGTGAGGATCGCAGAAAGACGCAAAGAAAAGGGTAAGAAACAGAAAAGGAGGTGAACTACTAAGTTAAATGCTGCTAGGGTTAGCATTTCAATTTTTGGCGGTTTGGTTCTAAATGCGAATTCCAAAAGCCATTATCCAAACAAATAATTTGACGGTTTGACTAGTCCAATCCACTTTTTATGGGCAAAGATGCCAAATGCTAGATGAACCGCCATTTACCAAACATGGCCATTGATTCCTAAAGCGAGCGGGTCAGTATTTCCCTTCTCAAGGAAGACTTGAACGGGCAATGAGCCAAGACCATTGACCTGAGATAGTAAACTAAAAACCAAGCCATAAAAAGACTTAATCCAAAACCCGAACTCGACCCGAACCCGACATTTCAATCCAAAACCCGAACCCGACCCGAACCCGACTTTTAACCAATAATCAATTCGACGTACCTCAATAAAATGATTAAATCTAATTTTTTTCTCTTTTTTTGTGTCTCATTTTTATTAAGTAATTATAAAAAATCATTTAAAAAGACATATTTGATATAGTAGCACTTTATCAAGAGATTATACGGAGTGCTCATTATATCCATAGATAGGCTTTTATGTTAAAAAATATTCGGGTTTGAGTCGGGTCAGGTGCGGATTCGGGTTGGGTCGGGTAAAATTATAAACCCACACCCGACCCGACCCGATGTCGGGTTTGGGTAAAAAATTTCGAGTCGGGTTCAGATTATTGTATTCTTGGTTCGGGTTCGAATATTTTAGTGCTCGGTCGGGTCCGTTAAGCTCGGGTTCGGTTGAATTGCCATCCCTAATTCAGATATGTTTGCATTGAATCAGTACCCTTCGGAAGACCATGTAAACGCTTTTTCAATTAAAAAATATGAGTACATGATAAGGAATTATATCGTTGTTCAAGGTGACTCCAAATTGCTATATATAGAGGTCGGTAGGGCATGAATGTGAGTCTGGTGGGAGAGACAACAACCAGAAGACAGGCCTAGATTTGGGCATCAACAATCATCCATGTTTTATAGGTAGGATTACTTTTCATAATTGGTGGTTCATCCTTACCTTAAGAGTAGCTTTTTCGTCCAGAACAATAGGTGGGGGAGGCATTTCAGATCCATCAACATAACCATCAACATAATTATCAAGTCATCAACATAACCAAGAAGACGATGAGCCATGAGATTTTCTCAAACATGTGGCTAACCAAGAAGGGTTGGATAATTTGTATCATCAAGTTTGGCCGAAGTAAGAGATTATATTGAATATTCCGGACAAATAATATTAGACCCGTAGGGACTAGGGAGACGATACATAGGATCAAGAGAGATGGGTTCCATGTTACAGGCATTTACAGTTCGGCGAGAGAAATCGACGGTCAACGACACAAGAAGGCGATTTTTTTTATGTTATTGCGGAAGGGAGAGGAACGAATCTCCGCGCTCCGATACCATGTTGATTTAAAGAATTATGAATTTCACTCAATGAATAATATGGATACATGGTAGTTTATAAGGTAATTTATCTAAATAGGACTAAAACATAATGATCTTCTCAATAGAGGACCATATGTTTTTATTTTCCAATAATGTAGAATCATTGGTCATAATCTTTTAGTCATTATTCAACTAATATTTTAGACCGTAATTATTTTTAAGGTATTATCTTTTAGTCATTATTCAACTAATCTTTTAGGAACGAAAAAGATAATGACTAATACTTGAGAATCCGGCCGTAATTATTTAAAAAATTGTAGTCCTTTGTTACATTTTTAAGGTACTCCTTTGTTACATTTTTAAGGATAGAGTATATTTTTTTGTTATAAGTTGAAGATGTGGTATTTTTTATTACAACCCTCAAAGTTGGTACGTGTCAAATTAAATAACCAACTTTTCTCTACAAATTTTTTGAACACACATATTTCTTTCATTAAAAAGTGTAAATTAAACTTTAGCTAAAGACCATCTAAATCAAATATGTAAAATTTATTAATAATGGTTAATTAAGAGAGGGATGAGTATATTTGATGGAGATGCTTGAAGAGAATCTAAGGTAGAGAGAATAGAAGATCATTAGTAGTAGGCCAAGCCAAGCCAAGTCAAGCTCATTACCCTCAAATTAAAAACACAATAATCAAACAAGTAAAGAAAAGAATTCCTATTGCACACGCTTGGCCTATATAACCCCCTCTCCCACTTCTTTTCTTGCTTCCTTCCCCCCCCCCTCTCCTTTTCTTTACCTTTTCCATTACTTTTTACCTTTATCAATCAACCAAAGAAAATAAAAATTCACCCTTGCCATGAATAATTCTTCTCCTAGAAGAAAAATCACCATTATCCCAATTCTTCTTCTTCTTCTTGTTTATGGTAATTAAAATATTTACCTCCCCTGTAAATCCCTCTCTCTGTATTTTATACATTGTTTTATAATAAGTACTGATGATTTAACAGGTTTTGGTTTTCTCAGAGAAGTAAAAAGTCTGGGGATTAACTACGGCCAACTGGGGGACAATTTGCTTCCGCCGGAGAAAGTGTTGCAGCTCCTGCGAGCTTACAAGATCACGAAGACGAGAATTTACGACACCAACCCGAAAATCTTGACGGCGTTCGCCAACTCCGGCGTCGAGCTCATCGTGACGGTCGAGAACCAGAGGCTGGCGGCGTTGGGCGGCAGCGACCCGCAACCGGCGGCGCAGTGGGTGGAGACTCAGATTCGCCCGTTCTTCCCCGCGACCAACATCACCGGAATCGCCGTCGGAAATGAGGTCATCACCGACGGCGACACGTTGCTGATGGGATACCTCGTACCCGCCATGGTAAATGTCCGCCGCGCGCTTGCAAGTCTCGGATTTGATCGTAACATTAAGGTATTGAACCAAATCATGACTATAGTGCTTCTATTCATCTAGTTTGACTTCTTTATTTAATTTAACTAATTTTAGTAATCAATTAGTTTAATCTGTATTGTATATTACTCCGTATTACAATACATTAAAATTTTAAAAGTTCTAAAAAGAATAAATCATATGAAATAATTTTTATACTAAAATACATTTCTATTTTTTATTTAATTAAGGTTCAAAGTTCGTCCGGTTTGATTCTAAAGTACGATTAAAAGATATAAAAATGATATGAGAGCACATGCTCATTTGTGAAATGGGAAAGAGAGAAGTTTAAAATTTCTTTTAGACCAACAAAAAGAAACCCATATACTTCATCCATGTATTATAAAAACAGTCTAATGAATCCAAAATATAAAAATAAATAAAAAGAAATACTACATTTTTATTTTTGACACGTAGGAAAAGGTAGTGAATCATAAAGGAAATTTGAAAAGGTTCTTGTGACAGATCTAAAAGAAAAAAGAACATGGGCATGCAATGGCCCTCTCATCTATAACAATCTTATGTCAGCTGATAGAGATGTGTGTACTCTTTTTTTTGGCTTAAAATATTCACTCAAAATTATTTTCAATTTAATTTATACTCCCTCCGTCCTCAATTTGATTACAAATTACGGGATACGAAAAAAAATCCTACTTTTTGAAATTATTTTATTTACAAATTAGTATAACAATAAGATATAAAAATTACATATTAAAAAACTACGTCAAAAGTTCTACAAAATAAGATGTGACAAGAATATTTTATTTTATCAAATACTTAATGAAATCGCGTAAACAAACAAAAGTTATCGAGAGGAGAGAGAGAAAAAAATTGCAATCTATTGAAGGACGGAAAGAGTACATATTAATTAATAATGTAATGTGAAAAAAATGAAGTTTCATATTTAAAATCTATTGCAAAAGGTCTATAAAACATGTAACCAATGGAGATAATACTATTTTGTACTCTATTCGTCCCAAAATGTTAGCAATATTTCGAATAAACGTGTAAAATATCATTTTTTTAGAATAATTTTATTTATAAATTAGTAGAAAAATAAAAAGTAAAAATTACATCATTCAAAAATAGATCAAAATTTTTACAAAACAAGAAGTGACAAGAATATTTTATTTTATCAAATGGTCAATCAAAACAAATAAACAAACAAAAATTATCGAAAGACCGAAAGAGAATATATGGTTCAAGTAGAGGTTTACAAAACATTACATCTTTCTTGGCATGACCAATGATAGAGATCGATGATAGTGTGTCGTGTGTACGTTCGACACATCGTTTCATAATTATAGTCCATAGCTGTTATCGCTTGACACATCGAGATCGCTGTGAAATTATACTTTTAAATTTTAATTTAACATCAATAAAACATATTGTTAAACAAATAAATATCAATCATAAATGAATCACCAAAAACATAATAAGAGTATCTTTTTGACAAATTATTGGATTTAACCCAAAACACAACAGGTGTCGTCGCCTCATTCGCTAGCGGTGCTGGGGAATTCATACCCGCCGTCGGGAGGGTACTTCAAGCCGGAGCTCGCCGGAATGATGCAACAGTTCCTAAAGTTCCTCGCCGAAACGGAATCTCCGTTCTGGATCAACGCCTACCCCTTCTTCGCCTACAAGGATTCCCCCAACAAAATCCCCCTCGACTACGTCCTCTTCAACCCCGGCGCCGCCGGCACGGTGGACCCCGCCACCAACCTCCGCTACGACAACATGATGTACGCCCAGGTCGACGCCGTCCTCGTCGCCATGTACCGCCTGGGATTCAACGCCGTCGAGGTCAGGGTGTCGGAGACTGGGTGGCCGTCGAAGGGGGACCCCAACGAGGTCGGCGCCTCGCCGGAGAACGCCCGGATTTTCAACGGGAATCTGATGAGGAGGCAGAGGATGAACCAGGGGACGCCGTTAAGGCCGGGGTTGAGATTGGAGGTTTACGTTTTTGCCCTTTTCAATGAGAATCAGAAGCCCGGCCCGACGTCGGAGAGGAACTACGGCTTGTTTCTGCCGGACGGGACGCTGGCGTATGATGTTGGGTTGTCGTCGGAATCCGCCGTGCCGTCGTCTCCTTCCACGCCGTCGGCGGCTACCATTTCTCTGACGTCATCTGCTCCAAAGGTGAATCCATAATTACTCCGTAGTTTGTTTCTTTTGTTTGCTTACTAATGAAATACTCGGTATTTGGGTTAAATAAGACTAAAATTTAACTCATTTTCTTAAATAGCATTTAATTGTTTTATTTCTTAAATAATATTTTAATAATGTCCATAATGTCTAGTTATGTCGAATATTTGCTTGAATAATGACTAATGCATAATGACTAAAAGTGCGACATTGAGAAGAAAAATACATGTGATGCTATTTAAAGAAAGTCATTAGGTTTTAGTGCTATTTAAGTAAATTCCTCTTTATAAATCTCTCCAGTTAGTCTGTGAAATTAGTTAGAGAATTTCTTTTTTCTTTTTTTTTTAATCTAGTTTTATACGGATTACTAATATCAATAATATGTACTGTACTCATATTTAATTATATATAAACACTAATCAAAATATTTCCGTTTATTTTTAAATGGGTTCAATTTTTTTATTAATTCCCATCGTCCAATAATATAGTTCTCGTTTACTATTCATAGGGTCAAATTTTATTCACTATGTTGGTCTATTTTTGTGTCATATTTGATAAAATAATATAGTCATATTCACCTCTACTTTTGCAAATCTTTTCATGTAGTTTTTAAATATGTAAATGTTATTTATTTTTTGATTCCATACCATTTTTTGTATAAAATAGTTTGAAAATAATTTAAGTCAAATATCGTAACGCACGATGAGAACTTTATTTATGAACGAATGAAGTATGTTGTAACTATGGACACGATGCACTAGGGCGCACGGGACGGGTGCAGGGGCGAGTTTGACTCTAAAGTCAATAAAATATATATATATATAGGTAAATAAGTTGTGAAGTGAAAAACCATTGAAAAGATAAATAATTTTTGAAATTATTATTATACTGATATATACTACGTAATACAATAATTCTTACTTAATTGATGATTAAAAGTCGTTCAGTTTGATTCGAGAAACTTGTGGTCTTAAGAATTGTACCCATCATCTTTGAATTAACAAAACTTTTGATACCCCCATTCCACGCACATGTTTGGTAGCTGATAAATCATGGCGCTAATTATTGCAATAAAACAGGCAGAGCACATGGAGTACCAAAGCTTTGTGCACACAAGCATTCTATTCTTCTTGGGGTGCCATGTAATTTTGACCATGTGATGAAGTCTACATTAAGGCAATATATATATGGACACTAATATTTCATGAGCTGTCTCATAAAATGTTTTACATATTTTCTCTTTTAGGTGTACTGTTCTTAAAAAAAATTACATTTATTTTTATTTCATATTAGAGTAAAGAATATATATATGTACGATAGGGTACAATATTTCTTTCACATTTAAACAAATTATATATGATCAATACATTTTTTATGTTTTAACACTTTGTATTTCAGAAAGTAAAATTGTAACGTACTTTACGAGAATGAATTCGCAGAATAAATATATATTTCACATATTTCAAAGTTTTTTTTGGGTGGGGTGGGACTTGGGAGGTGGGGGGCAATTATGGGCCTAGAATGAATGGAGCACTTGGTGGGTTCTTATTGTGGTTTTGTGAGTGGCTGGGAATTAGTGAAGAAGCTAAGGTTATCTATTCCATTCAGCCAAACGTGGTCTACATGAAGACATTGAAGGGGCCATCGGTCATTTACTCCAATTTAGCTGGAGAGGAAAAGCAAAAAAACAAAAAAAAAAGGGAAAAAAAACTTCAAGATAGCTAGCTAGGGTCAAGAATGTCACTTCACCCATGTGTTTGAGCCCTGTTTCTTTTGGTGCTCCGGGAATAATTTGAGCTCTAATATTTGTACAGTTATTGTTAATTTGAGCTGATATCTCATTACTCATTATTGCTAATTTGAGTTAATACTCCGTATTTCATTATGAAGAAAATTAAATTTCATTAATACTCCCACAACTATTTTCTCCTCTCTTTTTTCTTTTAATTTTTTTGGCCTTTTAAAGAAGAAAATTAAATTTGATCAAAACATTTTTAATTTGTGTATAAATATGCATGGGGTACATTATGTGAATTAATTAGGATATATATTTAGATTTCTTTCAAAAATTATACTTCCTCCATTCTCAAAAAGAGTACATATTTTGACCAAGTGCAAAAATAAGAAAGTGTTAAATTGTAGTTTACTCCCAATTTTATTCTTGATGTGATGGATAGATTATTAAAGAAAAAAAATGATGTGATGATAGATAGGATATGAAAAAGTAAGGATAAAAGTTGTTTTTTAATAGAGTGTAAATATTTTGTTGGAAATGAAAAAAATGAAAGAAAAAATGTTTTTAAGGAAGGAGTGAGTAATATATAATTTTGAAATATGATAATGAGCATACTTTCCATGAGTTTTTACTCCATATATTTGTTCTTTAACAAACTTTACATTTCGATTTACAATGTTCATCTCAATATAACTTATTTCAATGTTGGCATAAATTTCAAAAAATATTAATTACCCAAATATCATATGAGTGACTTGAGGATGTCGTCCCACTAACTTAATGGCAAATGGAAAAACAACACTACGTAATGAAAATACTCCATATAAAAAGACTGATTATTAAAGAGTATAAAAAAATGAGATAACACATTTTTTTGATATTTTTATTTTTTATTTACTATTTATTTATTTATTAATAGTCTGATTATTAAAAAATTGAAAATAACTTAACGGAAAAATAGTTTGATTATTAAATTCATTTTGTAAATAAATTAAATAAAGTTAATTCAAGTCATTAATTTTTTATTAATTTTTTTTCCATTAATTTTCCATGGCCTAAAAATACAAATAATAAAAATTATTTAAAAAAACACATAGTGGCAAAGCTAAATAAATATGAATAACAAATAAATGTGAATTCTGGAAGGGATGGTAAAATCAGCCGATCACGTATGATATCTTCGCTTTGTTTGAGAAATTAGGGGACTCGAGTATAGAGTAGGAAATAATTGAGAGAGAATATTTTTTTTCTGAAAACTACTCCCTCCGTACCAAAAACTCATTCTACTTTCTTTTTTAAGTGTCCTATAAAATACTTTTCATTTCTATTTAAAAATCACTTTTACCCCTACTAATTCTTGACATATCACATCATACCTTTTTACTATTCCGTAATAACCTATACATCATATCTTATTTTTACTCATCATCACATCAATGATATTTTGAAAAAGTCAATACAAAAATATTACGGAGTACTTCCTTAAATTATATAAAAGTCAAAACAGGAACATTTTTTGAGATGGAGGAAGAATTTTCTATCATTGTTTTGAAAAATATTTTCTATATCTGAGAAAAAATATTTTTTCTCAAAGAAATATTTTTAAACCACTTATGTTACCAAACATTGAAAATTAAATTTAAAATTTTCTAATGAAATATTTTTTCTCCAAAAAAATGGACTCTAAGATTATAACCAAATGTCATTATTTAGTGGGAGGGCATCCATACCCGTTCAAATGTGAAGGCATGGAAGAAAAACCCAAAGTTAAATATGAAAAATGATGTGAGAACAATTTGAATACAAGGACGCACTTCCTCCGACCCAAAATGTTTGCCATGTTTCCCTTTTCGACCATTTTAAGAATTTTTACTTATTTGTATGTTTTTGTTGATTATTTAATAAAATAAAATATTCTTGACACATCTTATTTTTTGACACTACCATCACATCACAAGGGTGTGAATTCTGCGATTTCCGTCAATCACACCCAATTTTTCACTTTATATTTTTAAAAATCATAATTAATTTATAATAAATAAAATTAAATAAATCATACAACTGCATTAAAATCAAAGTTACATTGACATAACATGATAAAAAATAAGCAGAAAAACTATTCGGGATTCTTTTATGAAAAAAATTAAAGTAGAAAATCATACGGACACGTGGCGTCCAATTCTCGGCCATCCCTGCTCCCACACCGCATGGTCTAATGAAGATTGTACAAAATCGAACATAGAGATAATCGTGACTTGAAAACAAAACCAAAAAATCATAAATAAATCACAAAATCAAACATAGAGATAATCATAAATAAATAAATAAATTTAATTCTTTCGTTTTAGAACAAAATAAAAAATGTGAAATTTTCTAGTAGCATACGAGAAATTTTCTTCTGGGTTGCAATTGACAAGGGAAGAGAGGATTCGGACCAGGACGAGCTAAGGTGAGGGGGTTTACCGGGAGGTTAGTGTGATATGAATCATCAACTTTTTAAATGGAGTACTCTACAAATCCCAAATGAGACCAATGTCACAGGATAACATGGGTGTTAATGTCCCTACAATAGAAAAAGACTAAACTATAAGTAAAATATTAAAAATATATATACCGAAATAGAATTTTTTATTCTCAAAATAGGAATTAAAATGCATTTACATTATCAAATATGACTATGTACATTACCAAAAAATATAATAAAACAATCATGTAAAATGCCATATTATCACCGTGCAAATTCTTATCTAAGAAATAAAAATATAAAACTTTTATTTTGATACTTTTATCTGTATTTTAATCTTATTTATATTAGGGTGATTTCTCTCATTGGAACCCCCATATATGAAATTGATCGAATAAAGCTAGGGAAAAAAAAGGAAAAAAAATTGAAAAGTACGATAGATCATGGAGGGATGCATAGTCTACTTTGTTTCCCCTTTTGCATGTGAAATTAGGAAACCCAATGTGCATATGCACCTAATGCATGTACTTTTTTACTCTTTTCGTCCCGAAATAGATTACAATATTTCCTCACATTTTTGTCCCAAAAAAATTACAAAGTCAATAACTTTACAAGAAATTGATTTTTTTACCCTCCCACTCCTACACTATTCACGCACTATTCATCCATGTGAGTGGGAAGGATGGGGGATTTGGAGGGTAATTTAGGTAAAAAAATTTTAATTCGACTCTTTCTTAATTTCAACAAAAAGGGAATATTATAATCTAAAGTGGGACGGAGAGAGTATTTTTTTGTTGGTAAATGCTAGGGATATATTAAAGGTATATCTCAAATGTACCCCACCTCTTCCTTGACCACAAAAATTGGCAAGTAAATTCAAAAATATAAAAATAAATAAACAAATAAAAATAGATGGTGAAAAAGCATGTAGTGTACATTTGGGGTACTCTAACATCTCTTTTTTTGTTGATAAATTTATTAGGGGATGTGTGTGTGTGTGTGGAGCAAATCGAGTTGGGATCAGGATATATCATTATTTTTTGTTAGTTACAGATAAAAAGGTCTTTGCTTTTGAATGTGGATATTGCACTACTGTTTTTTTGGCAGATCAAAGATACTAATGTACATTTGGGTGAACTTTCTTAGCCTTAAAAAAAATTACTTCCTCCACGGATTAATAGTTAGATCAAGTGTTAAAATAAAAAAGTGTTAAAATTGTAGTTCAATTCTAATTTTAACTTTAATGTGATTGGTAAAGTAAGATGTGATGGATAAATTATTAGAGAAAAAGTATGATGTGATAAGTAGGGTGTGAAAAAAATAAGAGTATAAGATCACATGCACACTAAGTAGGGTATTAGAGAAAAGTATGATTATTAGATCACACTCACATATTACACTGTCATCACTCTTCTATCACATTTCGAACGCGTACTCTTACACTACACTGTCATTATAATCTTATTTTGATCTTAAAAGACGCAAGATTCATATTTTGGTATTTTCATACTCCCTCCGTCCCTAAATATTTATCACACTTATATTCCTGAGGCAAAATATCAAGTTTTTTCAATACATTTTATTTACATATTGGAATAGAAATAAAAATAAAATTTACATATCAAAAAAATACATGAAAATTTTTTCAAAATAAGAGGTGTCAAGAATATTTTATTTTATCAAATAACCAATGAAAACGTAAAAATAAACAAAAGTTCCCGCAACTGCTGAAAAAGCAAACGTTGCAAATATTTTGGTACGGAAGGAGTACTTTTTTACTCATATCGAGCTAAATTTCTTTTGTTCATATCTATTTCTCCCTCCATCCCAAAACTTTTTAATTACCTCTTTATTATTATGATCGTCCGATAATTTTTGTTTGTTTACATGTATTTATTTTGTCGCATCTTGTTTTGTAAATATTTATATAGTTTTTGAATTTGTAAGTTATTTTTTATTTCTGTATTAATTTATATGTAGACACATTTTTAAAATCATGGGATTTACACATCATTTGAAAATGGAATACAACATTATTTGGGGACAGAGAGAGTATATTTTTGTTATGTACAAATGTCTTTTGATGTTCTCCATGTCTAAGTTAAACCTTTGATTTTCCCCTTTGTAAGCCTATATATAGAGGCTCCATATGTTGAAATGAGACATCCATATCTTTAGTTTCTCATTGCATTCTTTCTCTTTCACTCTCCATTGCACTTTGATCTTCCATTTGTGTTCTTATCAAGGTATATCTCTATCATCTTGTTCTTGATAATATTTCTATTATCTTAATTCTTAACACGTTATCAGCACGATAGCAAAAAATTCTAATTTTATAGAAATTACTCCCCTTCATCTTTTGTTCTTATTGATATTCATGTTATAGATATATACATATACATATACACTTATTTATTTTAGTCTTTTAGTGAACTTGAAGATATATTGAATCTAACGATTGATCCTAAATATATTAGAGAATTGGCATGTGAAGCCTACATTATGTGTTAAAGTTGAAGATTATATGATAAAACTCAACTTGAAGTTCGAGTACATATTATGTCGGAAAAAAATTTCATTTCTTTGGTTTTTTTCTCTTTTGGCTAGTGAACTTGAAGTTCATATTCTGATTTCATATGCTCGAAGCATTAATATGAAAACTCAAACCTGAAGATTTGAGTATGCCACATGAATAAATATGTGACATTATTATTTACTATGCAACAAAGAAATAATAATAATAGTAATATTAATATTATAGACTTATTATTTGTGATTATGTAATGTGCTCTAATTTATCATTATGTCCATAGTTTTGCTCTAATTGTAACCTCCGCTATAATAATAATAATAATAATGCATAATAATAATAATTGAGACCCTTCAAGTACCTAAGCCGTTTTTAATAAAAAAACCCTATTATTCAATCAATACACATTAATTTATTTATAATAAAAAAGAGTCAACATGTTCATCAAAACACAAATGAGTATATGAGATACTACCTAAGGTCTTATAATATTCAATTACCACCTGAAGTGGCTAATTTTTAGTATAAAAAAATCTCATTAAAAAGAGACGTTTTGATATTTCAAGACCTTTGTTCTAATCTATATATGATTCATCATCGATGTTCCTGAAGGATGATGTAGTTAATATATTATAATCAAAGGAATGATTATACATATTATATTTTTTTAGATGTACGAGCTTCTTTTCTCTCGTGATAAAAGAAGTTAGTGTGGATATAATTTTCTTTTTATACAAAACTGATAGATAGCTTCAGAAGAGCATTGCATAATAAGAGCTGCATAGTAAAAGTAATAAAGATGTCATAAATATTGAATATTTTGAGAGAATATTTATTGTCCTTCATTGACAAATATTCTATTGGGTATAAACAATCAAATCCTTATTGTTTAAGGAGTCTCTATTAATGTTTAAGATACCAGTGGAAATGAATATTACATGACACTTGATCGAGATTTGTTTTCACGTAAACCAGAAGTTTACTGAATCAATTTTTATTCTAAACATAACCAATTAAATTATCACGTTTTAGTTTGTGGTGTGAAGGAAAAAATCATTAAGAACTCAAGTGAGCACTATTTGAAGAACAAGTTTCTATTATTATAAGGACCAGAAGATCCTATAGTCTTGTTCTGATTAGAAGATTATTATGAGATTATTACTAATGAAACTTGAGATTCATTTCATACACATTAAGAAATTGTTCAAGGATAATTGATTGGGCTCATCAACTATTCATGATCACAATTTAAATGTTATATATGATTCATCGTTATATTTGTCATATTTGTTGACAATTAACTCGTAATCCGAAGTTTATGATATTTGTCCTATGGACATAATTTATAGGTTATGTTGAACACCATTAGTCACATAAGAGCCTGTAGCTCTAGTTAATATGCAAAATGCATTGAATTGGTGGCTATACTTTTGATTATGAAAACAAAGCATTTTATATTGGTTTTTTAATCTTCATTTATGTGGTAATTATTTGGAGCAGATGCTTAGTTGGCATAAATTATTATCAAGGTACCACAATGGTAGGTAGACATTGAGGGAAGGTTTTTGAAGGAGTTGAATGGAAGATAAATTCCATGACATATGCTAGATTATATATATTCTTCAATTAAAGGAGATGTGAACCTGAAGTTCAAGAAAGAAGATTGTACTACGATATTGCAAATAAAGTGCTCATTATGAATTTTATGTGTCAATTGTAAACACTTTGGTTAGAAGTGAATTCTAGATATTTTCTCAACCATAAAAAAATGGTCTTATTACAAGGAACCTGTAGTTCCAACATATAAGAACCTGAAGTTCTCCTTCGCATGTATTTTATATACACATGTTCATTTTTATTAATCCTTCCCTATAAATAAAATGTCAAATTTTTAAATTTTTGAGTTTTTTACACTTGATATCTCCTGAAGAGAAACAAGTTTGTCCCTTCTCACAATATTTGATTGTTTGATTGTGTGCCTTATATGCTCTCTCCCCCACAATGCATTCAATATAATGTAGAAGACTATGTATTGACATTGGCTATAACTCCTCGTCTATTGTCAAATGTTTAGAGTTTTTGACAGGAGATTTATTAAGATCAAAGTAAGTTGGTTGTCAATTTTATGATGAAATATTCCCAGTCTTAGGGGAAGACAAGAATAATGAAAGACTGGTAATACAAGAAATTATATGGAATGCATCATTGTAAATTTTCGACTCCTGAAGTGGTCAATGTAATTTTGAAGTCTGATTTGCAATGAAGAGCAAATGGATTAGTCGATGCATTCACATATATGAGCAGGGTGATAAAGTTACATATACCAGCATCTTATGCATCGCTCAATTTAAGGTAGTCCCAGAAGTGACTATTGAACATTTTATGTGGGAGAATAATTGGTTTCAAAGATAAGAACCCACGAAAATGAAGATATATAGCAAAAGTGCTATTAGTGAAACCACATACATGATTATGAGTGAAACCCTAGAAGAGGTAACTTTCCTAGAAGAAGACTAATACTATTCCAGAAGAAAATGAAACTCTAGAAGAGGTAAATGTCCTGGAAGAGACTAATATGATTCCAGAAGAATAAGTTTTCTAAAGAAACATCGGTACCGAAAGAAAACGAGATCTCTATTAATTATGTACGAGACTGTACAATATGAAACCAAAATGAAACAAGTATTAATGATATTATTGCATATGCTATGGAAATGGATGTAATCAATAAAAGAGACTACATGCCTAAAACTCAAAGAAGAATACATGTAGATAGTACATAAATGATTTGTCAAAATGGAAAAAGACCCTGAAGGTTGAATATAAGTCACTCGATAAATGGAATATTTTCGGACCTGAAGTCTGAACACCCATAGACATCAAACCAATAGGTTTAAAATGGGTGTCTGTGATAAACAGAAATAAAATGAATGAGATTGTGCGATATGAAGTACTACTTGTAAGGCAAGGGTTTTTCCCTAATCTCATGAGTTGATTATGAGGAAACGTATTCTCCACTAGTGGATGCAATATCCTTTTAGAATTTTAATTAGCCCCGCAATCTCAAAAGGACTTCAAATAAATGATATAGATGTCGTTATAACATAATTATAAGGGACACTTGAAATCGACATCTGTATGATAATAATCCCTGAAGGATTCAAAATGCCAAAAGAAATAAAATTAATACATCGAGATATGTGTGAAGAGATGTGGAATGGTCTTAAGTAATCTGGTCATATGTGGTACAATTGACCCAGTGAATATCCCGAAAAAGAAAGATACAAATTTGAAATCAACCTATGTGTTGTCGTTCAAAGATCGCTCTCAATATTCTTTATTATAGCAGTTTACGTCGACGTATAAATATCATTAGATCTCTTGAAGAGATAAAGAAAACAAAAAAAACTGTTGAACTCTTGAAGAGAGAAATTGAAATGGAAGATCTTGACATGACATAAATTATACTTTGGATTGTATTTTAAACACCTATATGATGGCACATTTGTCCATAAGTTAAACTACATCCAGAAGATGTTAACACGTTGAAATATGAATAAAGCTCATCCTTTGAACATACCCATGATTGTTCACTCATATATATATTCATAACATTCTAATCGCCTCCTAGAAGAGGGTGAAGAAGTACTTGGTCCTGCAATACCAAATTTTAAGGGTGAAATTAGATTGGTAATGTGTTCACATATGGTGATAAGACTTTTTCTTGGAAGTCGACTGAGTGAGCACGACCAGATAACTGCAGCATAACTGATCGTGCAGTATCAATTAATATAGGTCCTGAAGAACCTAGCCAACATTATCGTGTAACATAATGTTATTAGTGTATAATGAACGATGATATATCTTAGGGGCAGTGTTAAATATGGCAGATATATTACTTTTATTATTTAGAATATTTGGTTACCTTGTTTACCTAGACTTTACCTCCTCCCTGTGTATAAATACCCCGACATATGATGAATAAAGTACTCAGTTCAAAATTCCTGAAGCATGCAATCAGAAAGCTCGTGAGTTATTCTCAATCACGTTACAGAGATCATTACACGGATTGAAACAATCTGGTAGAATGTGGTATAACCGTCTTAGTGAATACCTTGTTAGAGAAGGCTACATAAATGATCCAATTTGTCCATGTGTTTTCATCAAGAAATCTGAAGTTGGATTTGTTATCATAGCAGTATATGTAGATGACTTAAACCTTGTTGGAACACCAGAAGAGTTAATAAAGACTGCAAACTATTTAATGAAAGAGTTTGAAATGAAAGATCTTGGGAAAACCAAGTTTTGTCTCAGCCTGCAGATCGAGCATGTATCGAATGAGATTTTTATCCATCAATCAACATATACGGAAAAGGTCCTAAAACGATTTTACATGGATAAGGCACACCCATTGAGCAGTCCCATGGTTGTTCGATCATTAGATGTAAAGAAGGACCCTTTTCGCCCTCGAGAAGATAATGAAGAACTTTTAGGTCCGGAGGTACCTTATTTAAGTGCTATAGGGGCGCTAATGTATCTTGCAAATTGTACAAGACCTGATATAGCCTTTTCGGTTAATTTGTTGGCAAGATATAGCTCAGCACCAACACGACGACATTGGAATGGTGTTAAACATATCTTACGTTATCTTCGTGGAACAACCGATATGGGCCTGTTTTATTCGAAAGGTTCGGAATCACAAGTTGTTGGTTACGCAGATGCTGGCTATCTTTCTGACCCACATAAGGGTAAATCACAAAGTGGATATGTTTTTACTTGTGGTGGTGCTGCAATATCATAGAGATCAGTAAAGCAAACACTAGTTGCAACCTCATCAAATCACTCGGAGATAATGACGCTATATGAAGTAAGTCAAGAATGCATATGGTTAAGGTCAATGGTTCATCACATTTAAGAAACTTCTGGATTATCTTTGAATAAGGCTCCATCATTACTCTATGAAGATAATGCTGCTTGTATTGCACAAATTAAAAGTGGCTACATCAAAAGTGACAAGACGAAGCACATATCACCAAAATTCTTCTATCCGCACAAGCTTCAGAAAAGTGGAGACATTGAGGTTCGTCAGATACAGTCATGCAATAACCTTGCGGATTTGTTCACAAAGGCATTGCCAACCACGACATTTAGGAAGATGATCAATGGTATTGGAATGCGTCAACTCAAGGATCTTTTGCCATGTCCAGGGGAGCATTATAAGCACTGTACTCTTTGTCATTCGTCCAAGTTTTTGTCCCATTGGGTTTTTCTTTGCAAGGTTTTAACGAGGCAGTGTCTTAAGCTCAAGTTTACCTAAATGGTGAACATCCAAAATCTAAGGGGGAGTGTTATGTACAAATGTCTTTTGATGTTCTCCATGTCTAAGTTAGACCTTTGATTTTCCCTTTTGTAAGCCTATATATAGAGGCTCCATATGTTGAAATGAGACATCCATATCTTTAGTTTCTCATTGTATTCTTTTTCTTTCACTTTCCATTGCACTTTGATCTTCCATTTGTGTTCTTATCAAGGTATATCTCTATCATCTTGTTCTTGATAATATTTCTATTATCTTAATTCTTAACAATTTTTAGTTAATTAATTTTGGCTAGTTTCACTAACCACAGGGTTAGGCTGACTCTGGATGACACTGTTTATTTGGCACTAACAACGCTTGACTGAACTACGAATTGATTAGCCCCGCCACGAACCTACCCACCCCAAACGCTCCTCCGAGGGGAGCATCCAAATTAATTGTTTTTTTGTCTAAATTTAGATGAAAAAAATCAGCTAATATTGGACGCATTAATTAAAAAGTCAGAGGAACTCACCATAATTCCGATGTCTAAAGAACTTTGCCAAATTATTTTATGAATATAAAATGTATGGAAATTTTAAGTACACACATATTTTTTATTTGTAATTTTTAATAAATCATAGTACAATTTTCAATTGAAACATATTTTGAAAACTTTTATATATTTGTCCTTAATTTTTTTTTAAAAAATATATTTTACATAATTATTTTAATATAATTTAATTTCAAAAATTTGAGATGCATGTTCAGATATGTTCCTACAAATTACCGTTTCTATTTTTTTGATTTTGATTTCGCATAAATTAGAGAATTGATTAAAAAATGTTAAGAAATAAAAGCGAGTGGTTACAATTTTGTTTAGAAGTTTGAATGAATGTTTTCGACAACACATACTTTTATAATAGAAAAATAAAAAGAATGATGTGTATAGTTAAAAACATTAAGAGAAACATTCTAGAGATGTAGATGCTGATAGTACACAAATCTTAGAGTGTCATTATCACTTGCTAAATTTATAATTTCAAAACAATATAATCTTCTTAGCAATCTTCTTAGCAACGATTACAATCTCTCGGTAACTTATATTTGTATGTATTATTGGATATAATAAAATATTTTTGTCACGTCTCATTTTTTTGTAATTTTGAATATTGTAATCTGTATTTTTTATTTCAATACCTATTTTTATAGGTTTTGCATGGTGTTCGAAATTTTAAAAAAATTACATAGGAAGTAAGAAGCATGACATGAACCCTAACAATCTTGCCCTATTTTGTAGAGTTGTGCTATTGTGGTTCTAAGGTCTACATGTAGAATGTAAATTTTCTCACACATTTTTTAAGAACTCATAATTAAATCTCTTATTTTGTATATAACTCAATACATATGATCATTTTATGCATTAAAACTTATAAGAGTGTTTTTGGTGAGCAAGAGAGATGAATTTTGATATTTCTAGATATCTAAATTTTTCTCTTGTGTTTATGAAGTAAAAAGAGATATCGAGCTTGATGGATGTATTCCACCCATGACCGGTCAAAGGAGAAGACCAGATAGTTGACCAGTCAATCTGAAAGTACAGGAAAGGGAGACTTTAATCGTCAGCCGGAGGACACTCAATCGGTCAAAAGGTGACCGGTATACTTCAGAAAAAGTATACCGGTCAAACTACTTCATCACATCATTCATTCCTTAAGTGCGATGAACTTGCCCCTAGGAAACTACCCGGTGTAGTTTCTAGCAGGGTTAGAAAGCGTCGGCAAAAGGGAATCTAAAAAGGCTTGGACCGTAGCGACCAAGATCCATGGAAGATCGCTGGAGATACTCAAACAAAGGAATCTATCCAAGGCACTACCTGACAAGGGAATAATCTTCCTCACTAGGCGACGAGGCAACTGAAGGACGAAGGCCATCACCTCCCACCATCCAAAAACGTGCCTCCACGTGGGTGCACAACGTCCTGTTCCCCCCAAACCTAGTATAAATACTGCTGTAAATCTCAGAAAGAGGGATCCGAATTCATTCTTTCTAAACTCCCTTGTAAAAGTACCGTGCATTCTCTCATATTAATATCAATTAGGCTACAGGTGTTTCCACCTACAGTCTTACCGGTCAATTTGCATGTTTTTACCTTCTTACTTTATCAAATCAAGTAAACGGTTCTAGACCCGGTCTAGTAGAATTTACTCAGTCAAGTAATTTACACCATCAGAGCTTGATATCAAAAGATATCATAAATGTTAAATTTCGATATCTCATTAATTTGAAAGATATCAATATGGAAATTTGATACAGACCATCTACCCCAACTGTTTATCATTGTCTGTCACTGATTATCATTGTTATCACCAATTACCATCATTGCTGATCAACCTCACCTATCACTTATTTAATTGTAATTTTACATCTTTCAAAATGAAATTTTCATATTTCCACTAAAAAAATCATTTCATTTTTTAAAATGCATATTATTTCTACCGGATTTTAAAACTCATTTCATGTTATGTTAGCTCACAAACTCACCAACCAAATAGGCCCAAATATTGATCGGACGAATTTGCTTATTTTGATTCGATTCAGTAAGCGGAAAACCTCTTCTCCCGCAGTTCAAAAGTAAAAATCCATTTTCTCGATCGCCGAGCAGGCCAGCATTTCTCATCAATGGCGCTTCCGTCGGGGTTTCGCGAGAGACTGGAACAAATGGAAGAGACGAGAAACCAGCGCCTCCTTCTCCTTGAGGTATTTTTGCATTGAATTTGTTTTTTCTCTCTGGAATCACTCGGGTGTAGCGACAACAAACGCAAATTCTGAATGTGCCATTGTTGATCTTAACAGGCGGAGAAAGAGCTACAGATCAACAAGTCTCGGGTATTCGCCGCCAGGCTCTCGAGCGTCAGATCCGCTGAACAGCGCTGCCTTAATCTCGAGCGCAAGATCGTTTCCCAGCAGTTACTTATTTCTGCTCTGAAATCTGAAATCGATCGTGTGGACTCCGATCATCTCCGATCTCTTCAGAAATTCAGGTTTGAATATATGCATTTTCTCTGTCATTTGAATGCTATTAGTTCATGCAATTGATTCGATTTAGTATATGGTCCTTATGATTTATAATGCCGGAACGAAGCAAGTGCCAAAATCGACCTCTATGGCTCGATCGATTGCAAATAGTGTACTTAGCACTCTATGCATTAAAAAGGCTTCATTGAAGCACCTGAAATCAGTATAATAATGCAATCTCCCGTATTAGCATGTAATCTTCATGTAATTATTGATTGGCACCTATGCGAGCTTAAGAAGTACTCCAATTAGACTCAATCCCGTGTGGAAATAGATATGATATAATATGGATTTTGAAATCTGGAGAAATGTTGAGTTTCGATCAATATCCGAAATGAAGTTATTTGGATTAATTTATAATCATGATTTAATTAGTAATTGGTGGGGGTCACCGGCAACAGGGGTGGTTGCCGGTGACAATGGTAGCCGGTAGATATGGATGGTCGACGGTTGAGAGAGTATCAAATCTCCACATTGACAGGCAGAAATGGCACAATTTCAGATCAACTTTAAAAGACTGTGGAGATGGGGAGAGATGATGATGCCTTTCAGATGGGTGGTGGCAGAGGATCCAATGGTGGAGATATCTCAACTTGTGTGATAACGAGGGTTGCTTCTGAGTAGTTTTTTTTCATATGGAATAAAATCTTTTGTAGCAATTAAGTTCATTCTACTCTGCATTTGTTTTCCATTTTGGTTTGTTCTCATCTTGGTTTTGATCTCTGCCTATGCATGATTTAGGGTTTCGAATCAGGCTTTTTGGAGATCTATTCGGTTTGAGAACTAACGAGATGCTGTCCAAGAACATTGGTTCCTTGCTGGGCTTCTCCTTCTCGTGTTTCTCAGTTTCTTTCTCCAGTACTATTGTGTTTGTTCATAGGGAGAATAATGTAGTGGCTCATACTCTTGCTAGACAGGCTGACAGGCAGAAACCGAACGGTGTGCTACTCCTCCTGAGTTTGTATCATCTATGGTGATTCATTAATGGCTTGCTTTCCCTTCAAAAAAAATTCAATCCCTTTTATTGCCCAAATTTAGCTTCTCGAGCATCTTCTCCTTAGCTATTCACTACCATGCAGTTCTCTTCAGCGAAAGCCTTTGAACTCTTTGATTTGTTTAGCATTTACTAACTAAAAACTTCAGCGAAAGCCACCGTAGCTCAAGACCTGCTTAAGTAGTTTATTGCATTATTTGCGTAGGTAGTGCTAGCATTAACAGGTTGCATCCTTTTGAATAAGCCAATTGAAGATTTATTATCCCAGTTTGAGATTATTTGTATGGAACTTTTTACCGTTTGAGTGGTCTATTGCACTATCCAAGATAGTCCGAGGGCATATTTGATACTTCTGGCCCCCAAAATAATGGCAGAAGTGTCCTCTCCATTTTGTCCTAATATTTATATTACTAGAATAAAATACCTTAGTCACTTTGATAAATGTTATGTAAAGTACTTATGCATCAGTTCAAACAAAAGGAGAAGGAAAGCGAGCAAGGAAACTGAGCAAGGAAAGGAAAGTGAGCAAGGAAACTGAATTATATTAGATGGGTTATACTCCATATATAATTTACGAAAGCATTGAAAGGAAAGTGAGCAAGGAAACTGAATTATATTTTTCTGTGTGTGGAGACCTGTATGCGAGCTTACTCTATGGGCACAGTATAGACCTATTATTGGTTGTTTTGCTATAAGGGGAATTCATGCATTACTTGAAGTTCACTTTGTTGTCTGAATAAAATGCTGATCTGCTTTCATACGACGTAGCCTGAATCTATTGCCATGTCTTCATCTATCTGTCTTTGTATGAGTGCAATGTGGAAGTCTAGTAGAGGAAGAATAGCTTGTAAACGAAGATAGTTCTTAGGGAATTTGAAATAATTAGGCATTTGAAGGTCGAGGTGGAGGACTTGGAGGAATTAGAAAAAGAAAAGCAGAAGTATTACACTTCAGAAAATGCGGAGATGGAAGAGTTCATGGAGCATGTGGGGAACTTTGCGGTCGAAATGCATGTACAAGTAGAAGAACTGAAAAGTCACTCCAATGCGGTCAGTAAAGTCTGTTTCTTGCCTTTTACTTGCTTGCTTCTTTTATTGGTTTGCATCACTTGTTTAACAATGATCATGCATTCTGCAGATCCTAATGTTCACTTTTTTATGATCTGTGGATAGGAATTAATTTTTGAAGTGGAATAATATAATGTGATACTCCGTATAACGATTGTTTGAGGTTTAATTCAAATCCCCAATTATAAATGTTATGACCTTCACTTGCTCTAATTGTTAGAGTTAATACCCAATTTAGTCGTCGACTATACATTATCACTCGAATTAGTCATTGACTTTCTCTTGGACTCAATCGAGTTTTCTAATATGAATTTTAGACTCAGATTTAGTTTTCATGCACAGTTTGCTCTAATTCAGAAATGTACGTTTCCACACGGAGAGCGTAATTGTGATTTTCACATGTATCCTTGTTTCAGCTGAAGTCAAAATTTTCGGAACTACAAGGCAGCCTCAACCATTCGGATAACTCCGAGATAGCTGCAGCAGAGAGAAGAAAATCAGAGCTCCTAACTATCAAGCAGAACATGGAGAGAGAGATGTCTCTGAAACACCAATTCAGAGAGCAGTTGAGAAGGCAGCTTGCAAATCTGTTGACCTACCAAAAGCCCACATAGAGACAAATGGTTTCACTTGTAAAGCTAAGGGCCATTCCACTTCATGTTGCTAACTGGTAAGTATTGAAAAATTATGGCATTTCTAGTCGGACTTTGGTACAACTGCGAAGTACTTCGTCGTCCCATAAAAAGAGTCCTCATTTTAGCGAAACTTATTTTCCAATTATGAAATGGTCTTTTTTTCATCACGCGAAACTCCGTCATCTCATTTTCCAATTATCGTTCCTAGTTCTTCCGTCACGCGTGATGAAAACGCCACAGGGCGAAATGATCTTAGCCCAAAGGGGTAAAGTCACAAACAATTGACATAAGAACAAATGCCCCCACTTACCTCTTAAACGATCGTTTATGTTATAGGTTTACCCTAATCCGGCATGAGAAAGATTCTTTTTATTGTCGAAAAGAGTATGACCTTTATTTGTGATCCCTGCGTTCAAATGGATTGTTGAGTTAGTTCTTTTGAAAATCAAATATACTCCCTCCGTCTTAAATTAATTTTCCATTTTGACTTTTGCAGTCAAAGTTTTAAAACTTTGACTGCATATTACAGAAAAAATATATTGAATTTTCATATAAATTTAGTATTAATAAATTTATTATGAAAATAGTTTTAAAATATATTATTTTGATAATATATATTCATATAAAAATAAAGATATTATGGTCAAAGTGCTGCATTGGAGACCGTGAAAAGTCAAATGAGAAGTTAATTTTAGGACGGAGGGAGTATAAAATAATTAATGACAACATAACTAAAAGTACTTTGCGTCAAATTCAAATAATATTAGCGTCATGCATTATTATATACGGAGTATATTTGAATTTATTTAGATCAGATGAAACTATTTAAATTTAACAGTATATAAAAGAACTGATGACATTAAAATCATCAACATCAACTAAGGAAAGTGACACTTTAATATTGACTTTAAAATCATCAACATCAAATTTCTGGGGATTGGGATTATAAATTCACCTTCTGACTCAAACGTTCTTGCGAGTCGTTTTTTAAAACAATATCTTGGCTTTAGATATCATAAATTAGACCATATTGATAGAATAAAATTATATTGCTTACTACTCCCTTAGTCTCTAAAAAATGACCTCATTACTTTTAGCGGTCAGATAAATTTTTATTCTCATCACTTAATTTTGTTAGTCATTTGTAAAAATAATACTTTATTCATCTCAAAGTGTTTTCTAGTTTACGTAAAATGAAATAAATTTTTAATTTTTTTCAAACTCATTTTATTTAAATATTAGTATATAAATAAAAATAAAAGTTACATATTTATAATTTATATCAAATGTTTCACAAAATAAAAAGTGACAAGAATATTTTATTCTATCAAGTAATCAACGAAAATGCACAAATAAATAAATATTCTCATAATATTTTTAATAGTGAAGTGTGAAGATCTTTTTGGAATGGAGGGAATATACTTTCGTCAGTTCTTGTTTTAATAAAGAGCACTTCATATAGTTTTTATTTGGGAAAAATATTAATGTAAGAGTAAAACATTGAAAATATATCAAAATAGGAGTTTCATGTTTTTATTCGTGAAATAAGAGTTAAAATATATTTACATGACCAAATATGACCATGTACATTACCAAAAATGCCTATGTACAGTGTTACATTACCGCAATGTGAACTTCTATTTAGAGAATAAAATCATAAACTCTTATTTTGGTATTTTCTTTATGTTTTATTCCTATTTAGCGTGATTTTTTAATTATATACCCAAGTAGTTTTTATTTTGAAATTTTATTTCATTATTTAAAAAAATTAAATTTACGGTCAATCATTGTAATATGATGCAATGAATAGTAGAGTATGATATTTAGTTACTCTCTCCGTTCTAAAATGTTCTTCACGTTTTTGTTTGCGAGATTTGACCGACTTTATTTTCAATTCAATTTATTTGATGGTAGGTGTAAAGTTAAAAAATAAAATTGATATATTTAAGACTACATCAAAAGTTTTACAAAATAAGAGGTGACAAAACTATGTTATTTTATCAAATAATTAACAAAATTAGGTAAAAACTGATTAAAGTTTGACCGTGTGAATAGTAACTGTGAAGAAGGATTGGAACAAAGGGAGTATATACTTATTAGTTATTATTTGTTTAGTATTATTATTATTATTGCTATTATTATTATTACTATTATTATTATTATTCTAATATAGGTTTTATTAGGTGAGCAATATTATAAGCTCTTTCGAGGTTTCTTTAAGATTATTTTCGTTATCATTTTTATTGAACCGTTTGGTTAGCTTTTTTACTTTGATTAGAGTTAGGATTTCTTCGTCACCTATAAATAGAGATGTAACCCTATTTAGAATAATTAATCAATAAACAATGTAGAGTATTACAAATCCTAATCTCTTCTTCTCTTTCAGTTTGCCGATTCTCTTCTCGTCTCAATCTTTCTTGTACTCTAGTCTTAATTTCTTGGAGGTTGAAGAACGCTTGGATTTTTTCTCTGATACAAGTTCGTATCATATGAAATATACCAAAGGGTGCGGCAAGATCTACCCTTTTTATGAGAAGTAATGTTTATATGGTTCCAAAATTTACATTTAAAAACATGAAAGTTCTATTTTGGTATATTTTCAATGTTTTAGTCTTACTTTAGTCTTTTTCCATACTCTATTTATACATTAGACAAACACATATACTACATTTAGTGTCTGTGTTTGCCTAGTGTACAAATGCGGTACACCATTTTTGTGTACCCTTAGCTTTATTCTTATTATATTCATAGGTCGGATAAAAAGCAAATTTTTTCGTGGATCTTAGGTTCATATTTATTTTATGGATCTTTTACAAAAAATGATCACATATGAGCTCATGAAAAATGCAAGTAGGTTCATATTTTATAGGTAAATCTTGGGACCATGTATGCATCACTCTCAAAAAAGGATAGAGGAAAATGCTAGAGGTATACCAAAAGTGTACCACAAACATCTTCCACCACCTCCATCACCACAAAAAAAACAAGAAAAATTTTAAAAAAAAATAAAAAATAAAAATAAAATAAAATAAATGATAGATGTTGCCGCACCCCTTGTGAGTGACCCACCGGTCCAAAACAAGGCTGGCATCATGTACAATGAATGCATGGGATATAAATGTGTCCACATTTATTTTAGTATTTGAAATCAAAGTTACAACCGTTATATTAAATAAATTGGATAATAGGACCAACCCATCAACGCTCAACTGCCATAGCCCAACCAACTTTTGTGCCTGCAATATAATTTGGTGTACAAATAGTGTACCTTGAGATTATTAAAAAAATTATATTCTTGTTTTATTTCCTCGTTTCAAATTAATTTTTTCATTTTGATTATTAAAAACTAAAAATGGTCTTTATTAAAAACTAGAAATACTCCCTCCGTCCTATAATGTTCTTCCTGGTTCATTTAACGAAGTTTGACCGACTTTATTTTCAATTCAATTTATTTGATTGTAGGTGTAAAATTAAAAAATAAAATTTATATATTTAAAAACTACATCAAAAGTTCTACAAAACAAGTGGTGACAAGATTATATTATTTTATAAAATACCTAATGAAAATAGGTAAAGAAAGTGATAAAAGTTTGACCGTGTAAAAAGTGAGTGGGAAGAACATTTTAGGACGGAGGAAGTAAATAATATAATCCATTCCATATTTTACTTTAAACGAAATGAAATATTTATTTTGGGACAAATGAAAAAAAATTTAGAATTCATTTTTTGATAGAAGTACTCCATCCAATCCATATTTTTCTTCCTGTTTCAAAAATATACAAAATATCATCTCTTTTATTATAAATTAGTATAGAAATAAAAATATAAATTACGTTGTTCAAAACTACATCAAATATTTAAGAAATTAAGATGTCAACGCTATATTTTATTTTCTGAAATAATCAATGAAAATATTTTTACAAAAGGAATATTTTGTAGAGAATACAAAATAAGTTAGCGAGAGACTGCAGCACTAAAGAGAAAAAAATGATATGAGAGTGAGAGACTGTTATTTCATACTCTCTTTTAAGTTTTAACCAAAAAAGAATATTTTGAAAAATAGAAGTATTTGATTAAATTTTGTTCTAAAAAATAAAAATACTATGTAGCACATTTTCAAATATTTGAATTAGGTGGTGTTGGTGTATGACAATTTCTCAACGCAAGCTTTACAAATAAGAAAAATGTTAGGAATACACTAAAGGTGTACTCCATTTGTCTCTCACTCTCTCCATCACCACAAAAAAGGCAAGAAACAAAAAAAATTTAAATAAATAAAAATAAAATAAAATTGAATGGTGGAGAAAGTGGTGGGGGACAAATGGGGTGCACCAAAAGTGGTACGCTGACAAATTTTGTACCGAGTACGTAAAGTTCAGAAATACTTTTATATTTAGTATATTTGTCATATTTAATTTTTGTTGTTAAATTAGATAAATTACAGTCATCAGTTAGATAAGGAATTAGAAATTACAATATTCCTTTTTTTAGATAAACAATCATTTTTGTTTTAAAATGATTGTTTTTGAAGATTTTCATATATCTATGATTAAAATTTAATTTACCTATTCTAAGTGATCGTTTAGTCAGGTATGAGGAGACCATTGACTTTATCCTTTTATATGAAATTTAAAATCACGAGTGATAAGACTTCAAAAAAAATCATTTTTTCTAATCCTCAATCCCTAACATCCGCTATAAATAAACCGAAGAAAGAAATTCAACCCCCCAAAAAAGAAATCTCGTCCCCAAAAAAATCCTCAATCCCTAACTTACAAACGCCGCCGCCGCCGCCGCCGAAATGCCTACGCCGAAGGAACTCATCGAACTGAACCGGGGGAGCTCCGAGGTACACACCGACCCGGAGGTGTGCAAGCAGAAGACGCTGGAGCTGCTCCGGGAGATCAACATGCCGTCGGGACTCCTCCCGCTGGAAGATATCGTCGAGGTCGGCCGGAACCGGGAGAACGGCTTCGTCTGGCTGCAGCAGAAAACAAAAACCTACCACGAGTTCAAGAAGATCGGGAAGAAGGTGTGTTACGACTCCGTGGTCACCGCCACCGTCGAGGACCGCCGGATGAAGGACGTCTCCGGCGTCAAATCCAAGGAGTTCCTCCTCTGGGTCGCCCTCTCCCTCATCACCGTCTCCAAAAAAGACGCCGAGAAAATCGTCTTTGCCACTCCGGCGGGGCTGGCCAAGTCTTATGCCGTGTCGGCTTTCGAGGGGGAGGAGGAGGAGAAGAAAGAAGAAGAAGAAGAAGAAGAAGAAATCAAGAATTGAACTAGTGGGGCAAATTAGGGAATAAAATAAATCTCAACCGTGCTACAGTGTTTCCCCCGTTGGCACGCGGCGTCCGCCGCCGTCTTTTTTTTTTAGCCTTCCCAATTTCCCACTTTATTTTCATCTTGTTCTGTTTCTTTTCTCTTCTTTTTTTTCTTCAGAAAATTAAGTTTAAGGGGCGTGTTAGAGATACAGCCATACACTCTCAGCTTCTAAAAGTTAATGTATTGTACTCTTGTGGTTCACTTCTTGATTAATGCTAAGTATTTTAAATAATCTTTGAATGATTCATATTAATGCTCATAAACATTTTTTAACTTAAAATTTGTTTATAAGTCAAATATGTTTTTGTCGAAGTAAAAATGACTTAAACGATATATAAGTCGTTTGAAAACATTCATAAATGGTGAGAGATAGTTTCATAAAAAAACTTAATCAAAACCTAGAAACATAAAAAATTGATGTAAAAATAAGTAGGTAAAAACTAGTTATTTTTCTAGCTTACAAAGTCTACCTATAAGTACATATAAATATGTCATAGTTAACTTATAACTTAACAATTTTAACCAACTTATAATCTTTACCAAAATTCTAACTTTTTTGGCCTAGTAATGGAAGAAATCCAACCTATCATGCCAAATTTTATTACAATATATGCATTTCTACAAAGTGATGTAGACTCATACCACATTTCTGAACCCAAATTTTCCCTGGTGAAAACACCCATTTTGGATCAACAATAGGACAATTCCTACACTTTATAACACTTTTCCCTCAATGCCAATGAACCGACTGCTTTGAACCCCGAGTGTTTTGTAGTCCCAAACAATTCCAGACACCTCATCTTGAGGCAAAGACTGAGATCTCCTCTTCACTGACTTGAGCAGCTCACAGAAGAACTTAGGGTCTTGCAGCCTGGCATACTCCTTCAACACCCTCTCGTGGTGCGGGGCCCACTTCCTCGGGAAGGGCGTGTAGTCGCACGGAGGGATGAAGGACATGCGGGAGAACTGAACCCCTTCAATGGTGTCAACCAGTCCCATCCTCAGGAGATCGGAGTACTCTGGCGCAGAGTTGTTCGTGTGTTCCCTCAATGAACGGCTCAGATCGCGCGAAGCAATCCCGTACACCTTGGCGCGCGACTTCAGCCTGTACCTCGCGGCGTATAGCTTAGCCAGGGAGCTACGGACGACATATGCGCAAAAGCCCACAACTTTTCTCCTGTTATCTGCGAACATATACCAGTCTGCGAGGGTTTCGAGTAACTTGTTCATTTGGGCATTGGTATGAGCTTGGCCTGAATAGAGCATTGGTGTGCAAGGGAGTGGCTCTGGATCTTTATCCCCCTTCACAAGTCTGAGTCGCCTGAACTGGCGAATGCATTGCTGCAAGCTGGCAGTGACTGAGAGAAGAGTCCCTACGCCTTTCTGGCTCACAACGGCCCCACCAGAAGCCGTGTAACGGAGGGTTGGGTATATAACGCGACGACAGATTATGTGATCCAAGAACTGAACCCCTCGGCTCACGTGCTCGATTTCAATCTTCGAATTGTCCAGTCTTATCCCATATTCGTTCTCGCAAAAGTCGATTATACCCTTGCGAATGCCCACGGCGTCCTGTCTGGACCCTCTAATGCCGATCAAGAAATGTCCTCCGAAACGGATGTAGTCCATCTTCTTGGTCCTTCCTTTCCCACGCGAAGGGACAAACTCGGGCCAAGATGGGTTGTGACACCCATCATCAATGGAGTGTCTCCAAATAGTGTCGTGCTCGCAAGGTCTAAAGAACTCGGCTATCTTCTCTTCCATCATACGATCCAGCTCGTTGAGACAAACGTTTGCTAGCAACGGACTGAGAATCCCACAGTAACCATAGTTTGGTATCTTTGCAGCCTCTTCAGGAGAGAAATCATAGAAAGTCCTCAACCAATAAGGGTCTGGTTTCGGCTCATTGGCTTTCAATATTCTTTTCTTGGTCTTGAGTTTTTTCATCTTCTTCTTGTCCATCTTCTGCTCCTCATGTTCATCTCTGGCTCGAGTGCACGCAGAAGCCCTTAATCCGGACTTGATCAAGCTTGAAACTTTCTTATCTTTCAAGACTTTTCCCACACAACCCATCACTGCATTCGCATCGACACTGTCGAAAATTTCGCTGATGTCACCTCTCAAGAACCAGAGATAGCCCGCGAAGTTGCTCCTGATTGTCCGAATCACGGTATGGGGGTTCCTGCCAGGGCGAAAAGCGTGGGACTTAGGGGAGAAAATTGGCTCAAAAATCGGCTCAAGAATCATCAGAAGGGTTTCCTGAACTACCTGGTCCTGAAAAGGCGGGGCTTTGGAGGTGAGGAGCGAATCGAGCTGGCGGCGGGAGAGCGCCGAGACCGGCCTCTCGTTCGGGCCGCGAATCACGGGACGCGCCTTGTCGTTCCAGATGAAGTCGCCGGAAACAACCGCGTTCCGCAGGGAGAGGAGATCCGAGAGGACGCGGGTGTGGATCGCATTGCGGGGAGGGAAGGAGCCGGTGAAGTGGGCGCAGGTGCGCTGGTAGGCGAGGACCCAGAGATCGAGCTTGGAGAGGAAGCCGGCGAGGTTGGAGAAGGGCTTTCCCGGCTGGGAGAAGGTCTTGGCCCAGAGGTTGGAGAGGACTTCAATGGGGTCTTCCTTGAGGAGGCTATGTGGGTCTTGATGCAGCGGCGGGCCGGACCCCGCCGGCGGAAGGGAGTGGCGGCGTTTGAGGTGCAAGAGACGGGAAAATGAGCGGAGTGAAGTGGCGCCTGTAAGGTGTTTGGTTTTTGTTGTCAATGACATTTCTCACGGAGGACGCCAAAAACTCTTTGCAGTTCAGTTGTACTCGACAGTGTCAAAGATAGAGTAAACAATATATAGTCCTCCAAGTGTCTATTTCCTCTAAATAAATTTTAAACTCTCTCTTTTATTTTTTTTAATATTTTTATGAAATTTTATGAAATCAAATCTCGACGATTAATTCATGAAGGGGAGAGTATAATACCGAGTTAAATTAATACAGGCTTTGTTTGGTAATACCAATTTTAATTAGCTTTAACATTTTAGATAAAATTTTAATAGTGTAAATCAAATAAAAAAATACTTACGCATTGTTAGGAGCTTTGTGTTTTTTATTTTAAAAAATAAGAGTAGAATGCAAATAATGCACATATTTAGTACAAAAAAACGGTAGGATGCCACAATACAATGTATAATGTGACATTGCAACTTCGTATTTTAAAGATAAAAACATAAACTTATATTTTGAAGATAAATATTATGTTTTAATCCTATTTGAGGTGATTTTTTTCAAATGTATCAATTCATGTTTCAACCCAACATATAGTTTCACAATTGAAAGATATTTCACTAGAATGGCTAACTTGATTAACGACTTTTAGCCGTATAAACTAAATCAACGATATCAACCAACTAGACTCGCGAGTGCATTTAGGGACCAAAATGGGTATACTTTTTGATAGAATAATTTTAGTATATACAGAGTATAATGTTGGTTATATAGTGATTTGAAAAATAGTACTGTTGTCCGTATTGCTCATGCCAGACTTATTAAATTAAAAAAATGCAAGCAAATAAAAACTAAACTATTTCTATTATAATTCCTTAATTTTGTTTTTAACTTTTGATTATCAGTTTATCACCAACTTTACAAAGAGCCCAACCCGCTAACTCTGAGCTTTGCACAGCGCCCACTTTAACCATTGGAAAAGGCCCATTCTGATAAGCTTTGCAAAAGTTAATTTTAGGAAAAGGCCCATTCTAAATTTCATATCTTTAAACAAAATACTCCCTCCGTCCTGAAATGTTCTTCCCACTTACTATTCACACGGTCAAACTTTAATTACTTTCTTTACCTATTTTCATTAGGTATTTGATAAAATAATATAGTCTTGTCACCACTTGTTTTGTAGAACTTTTGATGTAGTTTTTAAATATATAAATTTTATTTTTTAATTTTACACCTACAATCAAATAAATTGAATTAAAAATAAAGTCGGTCAAACTTCATAAACAGAACCGGGAAGAACATTATAGGACGGAGGGAGTATCAATTTAGAACGAATAAAAATAAAAAGTTTACTTCAGGATATGATTTTTTTAAGCATATGTTATTTCTATTTTGAGCATAAAATTCTATTTTGAGATAACAAAAATATTTTATTTCTATTTTGAGCATAAAATTACTCCGTATGTTTTATTCCTATTTTGATTGATTTCTTTCAAAACCGTTTATTAAAGGGAAATTTACGTAAATAGCACTAAAACATAATTACTTTCTCTAAATAGTATCACATGTGTTTTTCTTCCCAATGTAGCACTTTTAGTCATTATGCATTAGTCATTATTCAAGTAAATATTTGCCATCATTGGACATTATGGGCATTATTAAGTGCTATTTAGGGAATAAAACAATTTAAATGCTATTTAGGGAAATGACTTAAGTTTTAGTGCTATTTAGTGCAAATATTTCTTTATTAAATTATAGTTACATTCAATTCCTAAGAATTTGATGTAAAATTAAATGAAAAATTAGTAGTATATTAAAGAGAAATTTATCTAAATAGGACTAAAACATAATGACTTTTCCAATATAGGACTATATGTTTTTATTTTCCAATGTAAGACCTTTGTCATTATCAATTAGTCATTATTCAAGTAAATATCTATCATTATTGGACATTATTCTTTCCAATAGACATTATTAAGTCTAATTTAGGAAATAAAAAAGTTTAAGTCTTACATTAGAAAATGACTTATGTTTTAGTCTCATTTAATGCAAATTTTGCTATATTAAAACATCAATTAAAAAAATGATATAATCATACTTCGATCTTGTTTGGGAATAACATTTTTATTGGCATTAGCCATTAGCGTATTGGATAAAATTTTAAAGGTATACATTAATTCTGAAAACGCTAACGCTAAAAGCTACAGCTAGGTAGCTTTTTCAAAACGATAAAGCAAACAAAACCTGTATAACTTTAAGAAAAATCAATATACACAAATGCACGAAAAATGAAGATATAACATGATGCATGGGTGATAATGAATTTGAGTTGCTACCATATACCTCATCTTCTCTAAATGAATACAAATTCAAATGAATGGCCACTCAAAGAAATTTTCAAGAAAGTTAAAAGAAAATGACATTTATATCCCCGGAGAGATATGATGACGTGTCTAGCTAGGGTTTCGTCCTCCGGGAATAGGAAAGGTGACAGAAGAAGGCGACGGAGTTCGGGTAATCGTTATGGCACGGCGACGAACCTGACGGCGGCACAAAACTCTTGGGAACCATATTCGCCCTGTACACCCTCTCCCCCGCCGCCGCCGTAGTAGTTGACGGAACCTCGTTAACGCCGTGATTATTGTTCTTCTTTGTCTTCTTATCGTTATTCTTCTCCGGCCCGATCATATTTCTTCTCTTGCTCTGGGTCTTCTTGATCAAGAACCTTGAAGCTTCTGACCCTTTGGCCGGGAGGTGGGTTTCGTCGCCGGCGGAGCTGTTGTGACGGTGGAGTGAGTCATCGTCGGCGGCGGCGGCGGCAGAAGAAGCATTTGATGAGATGACGGCAAGAAGAAGGAGCACAAGGAGAGCAATGAAAAGGGCTTTCATGAATTTCATCATCATATCAATTTCTTGAGAGAGAAAGAGAGAGAGAGAGAGAGAGAAGATTTGTTGATGTGCATTAAAGACGATTGAGTCAAGAAATGAGTTGAGAAGTTTCGATTGGGGGATATATTTATTGGTTTTAGTGCATGAACAAATCCGGATTTTTAGATTAAAAAAAAAACTCCCCCTTTTTCCAAATACTCCGGGTAAGTTAATTAGGGAAGAGATAAAGTAATTTTTTGAATATACATTTCACATCATAGATATTGTGATGTAATTTTTTAAATATTTTATTTTTATTTTTTATTCCCTCTATCAGAAAATTATTTTCTCGTTGCGCGTTACGATGTTTGACTGAAGTTATTTTCAAATCATTTTATAAAAAAATAGCGTGGAATTAAAAAATAAAATTACATATTTAAAAATTATATCAAAATGACTATATTATTTAATCAAATAGACAATAGAAATAAGCCAACAAAAGGAATAAAGTTTGACTCTGTGAATCATAAATGAGAAGATAATTTTTGAACAAAGGGAGTATCAATGTTTAAATAAAATAAATCTAAAATTTGAGATTTTGACTCATTTTGGTTTCTATTTAAGTCAGTTTGGGGCGGAGGAGTATTTAAAAATTGTTATTGAAATAAAAAAATGAAATTGGTACTACTTTAGTCCGTAAGTATTTAATTGTCTAATTTTAACTTTTTACAGTCAACTAAATTAATCTTTGACATATAATTACATATAACTACTCGCACATGGTATAATATATTAATTTGTATATATAAAACAATAATATCCAAAAAGTATTTTAGAAGATAGATTTGCAAAAATAGTTCTTGCATGAATATATCTAATAAGGAATATAAATTTAATTTAATTAATGGTCAAAATTTTCTCAATTTTAAATGTAAAAAAATCAAAACTAGACAAATATTCAAGGATGGAGGTAGAAAATTATAGTGGAAGGATGGAATATCATAGACAAGAAATTCTTATGTGATCCTCAGATCGATGTTGATTTTATTGACCTTAATGCATTGATATAATTAAAGAAATGAGCCTTTTACAGAAATGAAAAGATCTTTTTGTCGGTCTATAAAAAGTGTAAGAAAGTTCACATTTTTATACATGAATCTTATGAGGTTAAAATCCACAATTGGTCCTTCAACTTTATGAGTTGTGCACGATTGGTCCTTCAAGTTTCAAAAGTCCATAAATAGTCCTTCAACTTTATGAGTTCTGCACCATTGGTCCTTCAAGTTTCAAAAATCCATAAGTAGTCCTTCAGGTTCACGTCAGCCCTCCAGATGAAGTCCTTTTAAAAGTAAATATTAAAAGTTAAACGAAATACTAGTTTAATATAATACGATTAAATTGCACTAGGTACGACTACTCCGTATTATATGGAGCTAGTATTCCATTTAACTTTTAACATTTACTGTCAAAAGGACCTCATCTAGAGGGTTGACGTGTACTTGAAGGACTACTTATGCACTTTTAAAACTTGAAGGACCAATCGTGCATAACTCATAAAGTTGAAGGACTATTTATGGACTTTTAAAATTTGAATAACCAATCATACAGAATTGATAAAGTTAAAGGACTAATGGTGGAGTTTAGCCATCTTATGATCATGAAAAAACAATTCATCATAGAATGATACAAATATGAGGATGTATATACAACAAATCTCGTTCAATATAATCAAGCAAATGAGACGTAATTTTGAAACGAACAAGAAAAACATGAAGCGATTGGGAAACACGAGAGAGTGCACAAAGTATAATATTGCCAATTTAGTGAGAGAACATGATCAATCAATTGAGTAGAAAAGAGTAACCCAATGAGTTGAACTCACAAACAATAGGGAATATGAAAGAAAATATGTTGCATGCCCTCGTGGCCATGTCGTCCACACTTCATGCATATATGGTGTTTAATGACTTCAAAGTTCTTCTTCTAATAGTAAATTGTAGTTAAAATTTGTGAGCTTGATTAGAGGGAGAAAAATAAGGTCAAGGTATGAAGTAATTAAGAAGACTGGAAAATATGATTTGTTGTTTTCAAAAAATATCATGCATCTTCAATCGCATAGTTGAACGTACTTTTAGTTCAATTAGAATGGACTAAACAACACATCAACGCCACATGAGTTTGTTTATTGACCTAACAACTTAGGCAATCCAAAATACTCTTTCTAGCTTAATTGGGCCCTAGGCTAAAATCAAATCAAGGCCGTCACCATATAGTGCCTCAGTCCCGAAAAACTTTTTCGGTTTTGACTTTTAGAAAAAAAGATATAGATGTTTGATCAAGGTGAAACGATGATAATTAAAACAAGTTGGGCTCAGGAAATATCAAAACAGGTTGAGCGTAGACGTTAGTTGAGGTACGTTCGGTTAGATTGAAAAAAAGTAAGGGCAATTGTGTCCATTTAGACAAAATTGAAATGTTTTATGGGACGGAAAAGAAGTGAGAGTTGAAATGTTTTAAGGGACGGAAGGAGTATAATACTACCTATGTTCCAAAGTATTTGTCTAGTTTAATTTTGACTTTTTTTCAACCAACCGTTTTCAACTTTTGATCTATAATTGAATAAAATATGTAGTGTATATTTACTAGATAAAATAGGATTTTGAAAATATTTTATATATAAATCAATTAAAATTATTTTTCTATCAATATCTAATACTCCCTTCGTCCCCAATTTGATTACAAATTGCGGGTTACGGAGTAAAATTTCCTACTTTTTGAAACCAATTTATTTACAAATTGGTATATCAATAAGATATAAAAATTAAATATTAAAAAACTACGTCAAAAGTTCTACAAAACAAGAGGTAACAATAATACTCCCTCCGTCCCAAAAAGATTTACACGTTTCAAAAAAATTGTGTCCCACAAACCCTTACCCATTTCTACTAAAAAACCACTTTTACCCCTTACTTTTTCAAACCTTACCTATCACATCATACTTTTTTTCTAATAATCTACACATCACATCCTACTTTACCCATCACATCAAGGGTATTTTTGGAAAGTCTACACAAAATTATCCCTTCCTTAATTTTAACTTTAGTCAAAATGGGTAACATTTTATGGGACGGAGGGAGTATTTTATTTTATCAAATACTTAATGAAATCGCATAAACAAACAAAAGTTGTCGAGATGAGAGAGAAAAATTTGTAATTTATTTAGGGACGGAGGAAGTATTATTTTTTTAATTTGAGGTCAAAGTTTACCAAATTTAACCGAAAAGAATCAAAAGTAGACAAATACTCCAGGACGGAGAAAGCAAGAAAATAATAAAGCACAATAAATTAAAATAGTTCATTTAAAAAAGATAAACGTTCATTAAGAGCACAATCAAATAGTTTGCCACAAAAACAAATTCGGTCGGGTTCCCATGACATTGGAATACCATGTCATGGGATTACCCCAGAAGTGCTTCGGTGCCACGTTCGTAAAATTGACGGTTCTTACCCCCAACCCCATAGTCAAAATTGACTTGTGGAGTGCAATTGAAGGATGTATGGGTGTGTTCGGGTCGGGTCGGGGCTGGGGTTTACCGGGGTGTTAGAGGAAAAGGAACCGTCAATTTTATGAATAGGGCACCAGAGCGCCATCGGGTCATCCCATGATATTGTCGGAAAATGTCATGGGAACCGTTCCGAAACAAATTACTCAATTTAATTATTTCAAGTAAACCAATCTCATTTGATCGAACTTTTCTTCATTCTTTAACTTTTTTAAGATAATGATGCATTAAATTAAAGAGGAAGTCTAGAGTTACACCATCTCAAATAGTGTAACTCCGTAACACCATTTCAATCGGGGAACCTATGGTGATGCATTCGTAAAATTGATGGTTCATACTCCTTCTAACCATCCTCGTAAACCCCCCACCCCTTACCTCACCCCAGACGCGGTGAGATGGCGGCCTTCTGCCAATCAAGTCGGTCGGTAATGGCAGTGGTTGCCGAAGCTCCTTTAAATGGGCGCGACTTGGACAAATGAAACACGGGGTGTATAGGCTACGACCCGAATTCTTTCTAACACTTCATACATACGACCCATAAAAGCGGAGAGCCAGCTTCTCTGACGAACACCGAACTACGGAATGCTGATGCTACGGTTGTAGCCGTAAGAGCACCCTCAATGACTGTCACTGTAGAGTTTACACCCTCAATAACAATAAACTCGATCTAAGTATTGATCTAAAGTCTATAATATAATGGGAATGCAACAAAGTCAGTTTTTGCATGCATGCCAAGACTGAAACACTTATCAACTTATCTACGACGTGCCACTAGCCTAAGAACAACAGTATAACTCAGTTCAACTTCTGGAACGCTCTATAATCATTCAGTGTAAGCATCCTTCAGCAATCCATCGGTGTGATGATGATAATAACAGATCGGTAGAAGCTCGTAGTGTTAAGATCTCTTCTCTCTCTCTCTCTTGCTGACTCTCTATATTTTCTGCACACGAGAGAGTAGGTCAGGCGTATATTTATACTTCTTCTAAGGAGTTTCCATCCCTAGTAGAGTCCTTGCGTGATTTCATTTCAACGCATAACTATCCACACTTAATAAGAGTTTGTAGCTAGTGAGAACTCCTTTAGAAACCAAGATTCCATCATGCACCAGCTAGGGCAATTTATGAACTCGGTCCAGACTCCTCAAAGTAGGTAAGAATGACAACCCAGACTCAACTGGACTAGTAGGGTGGTGGACAGGACGCTACAGCTCTATGAACCACACGGCTAAAACAACACCCAAGAAACTACTATTTATGAACTCATAGATTTTGTCAAAAATAAGGCCAACACTAAAGTTATACACACACCAAGGGAACGAACACTTAAACTACCATATTAGTGAATAAGTATGTTGTGTGGTGGGCGCCAAAATCACCCGGTAATGGCCCAAATTGAGCATATTTAGTGAGGTGGTCCACCACCACGAAAATAACCAACGATCCCCAGTAGACTGGCAACCTCGTAATAAAATCCATACTAATATCCTCCCAAACTTTTTGTGCAATAGGCCGCGGGAGGTTATGGGGAGAAATTAGCTGCCTAGAAAGTGGGGCAGGCCGTGACATATGCTCGGACGTCGGCTCACATATGTGGCCAATAAAAAGCGGCGGCGAGCCAATGAAAGGTGCGCTGGAATTGGGCATGATTGATTCAAGTACTCCATCTTGAGTGAGAGTATTAGAATCTAGAATATTCAATGACAATTCAAGATATAATATACTCCCTCCGTCCCTAAATAAACTTCTCTTTTTGACTTTTTGAGGATTTAAGGAGGGATATTTTTTTGTTGACTTTCCAAAAATACCCTTGATGTGATGTGTAAAAGTAAGATGTGATATATAGATTATTAGTAAAAATGTATGATGTGATAGATAGGGTATGAAAAAGTAAGGGGTAAAAAGGATTTTTTAAGAGAAAAGAGAAGTTTATTTGGGGACAAAGAAAAAACGAAAGGGAAGTTTATTTAGGGACGGAGGGAGTAGTGTATGGTAAGTTTTTATATAGTTAGAGTTTGTATTAGAGTAAGTTACCAAATAAAAAGAGTAAGTTACTCTTGTGTAATTTTCCCAAGTCCTTGATGGTGGGAAAAAAATTATTGAAAAAAAATAAATATAGCAGGTTTTAATTTACTCTGATCTCCAATTCATGGAAACCCATAAACGTCCTTCTTTCAATAAACAAAAAGAAAATGAAATAGTGAAGAGATTAACATTTCCTTAAAAATGTCAAAGCTCTCTCTCAGTTGACTATACAAATTGAATTGAATATTTTAAATTAATTTTGAAGGCCACATTTTATATATACAATTACATATTTGAAGGCTCTTCAGAAATGAAATACAAATGATCTCCATCTCTGATGACACTTAAGTCATCAATTTCGGCATTCTCTGAACTCACAACTTTGGTAATGCCCCGGACTTCAAACTCATGATCTGCAAAAACAAGTTTAGGGCATGTGACAAGGACAATAACATAATTATAAGATCTTAATTACGGAGTATTATTATTATTATTGTTATTGTTATTGTTATTATTATTATTATTATTATTACTCGGTACTATTGTTTTTATTATTATTACTGCGTATTATTACTAGGTTAAGGAGTAAAGTCATTTTAAGCAAGGTGTTTGATGTGAGACTTTATTCTTGACATCTCCCTCAAATTTGTTGGGTATAATCTACATCCTTAGTTTGAGACTTTTTGGAAGTGCCCAAAAACAAATATATGATCGTATACATCCCAACAAATGTTATTAAGATCTTTTTGTTAAAGACTTGGATTTCTCTTTGAGCTTATAAGTTCCGTTCTCTTAAGCTATTTTTTTTCTATTTATTACATATCCTTATTAGAATCAAATTAAATAAGGTCAAGTAATTAATTTATAGCTTTAAATTATACGGAGTACTACAAATATATCATTCCAGATTAGATCTTAAAAAGTTCAGATTATAACCAATCAGATCAATAAGAAACCAAAGCGCAAGTCTTAGGGCTAATTAATACTCCCTCCGTTCCACAAAACCGTTCCGGTTTTGACTTTGGGGAAAAATAAGGAAAGCGTAATTTTGGTTGACTTTCCAATTTTGCCCTTGATGTGATGGGAAAAAGTAAGACATGATAGTTTGGTTATTAGTGAAAAAGTATGATGTGATAGGTAGGGTATGAAAAAGTAGGGGTAAAAGTGGTTTTTTAATAGAAAGTGGAAGTGTTTTGTGGAAAACAAAAAAAACAAAATAGGAAGAGTTTTGTGGAACGGAGGGAGTATCATGTAGAATTATGAAATTTATCCCAAGGCCAACTAGTAATGGAAGGATGCATTCATATTGTTATCATTTAGTCATTTTTTGCTGGAGTGTCTAATGGGAGACTTCATATCCTTCACAAGGGGTGTCTTATAATTCTCCGAAGAAAAAAAAAATCACTTTCAAGTTTCAAGGATACTTGGAAACCCCAAATTGCAACATGCATATATGTAAAATAAATAAAGACTTACGTGCTAATGAGAAGAGCTCTTCCCAAGAATTAGGTAGAGTAATTAGCTTCTCGAACTCGAGACATGAACCATTGTCGTCCTTAACCATGGCATGAATGGTGACGCTCTTCATCCATTTTTCCGTTTCTGGCATGGTCTGGTAACTACTACTACCGTTACTGCCACTGGAATTTGTGCAAGTAGGCCGTTTAATTCCCGGGAAGAAGTTGGAAGAAAATGGATGGGCATGTATCTTAGGCCTTGGATAAAAAGTACTAATGTTGTTGTTGGCAATAGTTGTATTTGCAAGACCATGAAATCTGTCCATGCTGTGGTTTTCTTGTTTGGTCTTGTCTTCAAAACATGATGAAAACTCTTCATAAAAGGCTAAGTTTGGGTCCTTTTCCTTGTCCTCACAACGAAAATCTCCAAACGTTTGTTGCTTCTGTTATATATCAAGAAATCAACTCAACAAAAAAAAAACGTACTCAAGCTTACAGTTATGGCTGGATAGGTTTTTATATTCAAACACGTCGCCTAGATTTAATTACCTGTAAGAGATTGTTCATGATGACGTTCTCATCTTGTGGATTAGCATGAAGAATGGACACCAAAGATGCACGGTTCAGTCGCAATATCTGACAAATCTCGACCGTCCGAACCGCATATGGCTGGGCTTGTCCAAACAAAACGCCTATTTCTCCAAATACTTCTCCCGCACTCGCTTTTCCAAACACCTGCATTACGCACATATATGTCTAGGGAGTAAAGACTTTGGCTCTGTTGTGTGCACGGAATTCAAGTCATAGAATTAGAATTGGGGACTGCAATTCTAATTTTGCTATTTGGTTGCACAAAAATACGTGGATTTGGAATTAATAATACAAAAAATAAATTGGAATTGGAGAACTCAATTTCATGCAATTCAATTCTATAGAATTTTAATTCCAATTCAATTCGAATTCCATCAATTCCGTGTACCAAACGAATCCTTAGGGTCCGTTTGGTATACGGAATTGATGGAAATGGAATTGAATTGGAATTAGAATTCCATAGGATTCAATTCCATAAAATTGAATTCACCAATTCCAATTCTTTTTTTGCACTATCTATTTCAAATCCACATAATTTTTGTGCTACCAAACACCAGAATTGGAATTGAAGTCCTCAATTCCAATTCCATAGTTTGAATTCCGTGTACCAAACGGAGCCTTAGTTGCTTTATATATGCAGAATTGAAGCACACCTACAATATAGAGGGAGGAGGGAGTTCGTTAATTACTTACTTCTTCATGTCCATCAATGTTTAGTCTCAATTCCTGCACTAGAAAAAAAAACATCCTTAGCTTATTAAGAGGAACAGTAAATATTTGAGTGTTTTACTATAAGGTGATGGTAAAATCCACACTTGATTTGGCTAAATTCATTTTTGATTATGAACTAATAAGAAAGGGACAACTTTACCCTTCACTCCTTTCCTTTCTTTTTAAAATATTTAAGGGTGCATTTGTCTATATAAATGCGCAGGATTGAGCCAAATGAGTGGTGGGGTTTTAACCATAGTCATAATTATATTGCAAGCATGTTAATTAATTAATTTATAGACAAGAAAGAGTTAATGGATAATTACTCTTTAAGAAATTTACCACGGTGCCAGAGACGATTATATACATGTCCGTTGGAGGCTCGTTCTGCAACATAACGTCCTCCTTAGGGGGGAAATATTCTGCCTCCATTTCGGAAACCTTTAAATTTTTGCATGACAAAATATGAAAAACCATCGAGTTTTAATACTATATATACCAGGGTCGTAAATAACGCTCAGATACCATGTCAAGAAACAACTCAGCCAAAAGCGGATCAAGCATGCGTGCGTACCAGTTGGAAGAGGAAATGGGGAGAAACGGCCCGAAAGAGGAGAAGGGATTGGAGGACGGGGAAGAAGAGGTGGCGGGAGATGCTCGACCGGATCGCCTTTGGCAACACACCCAAAGTCTCTACCTGTTTCACCCCTTCAGTTTTGAACTTGAGACATATGTGAGACAATATCTGGTCTCGTAATCTGCTCGGTATCAGGTTCCGCTTTGAAAACTCAGAAGCCGCTTTCACTCTATCCCTCTGCTTAAACAAAATTAAGAAGCAAATCATGTCTTCACTTTGATTTTATATGCATTTATATTACCATACATTATCAAAAAATACAGTCACATTACCACGATGTAAAATTTTATTTTGGTGATGATTTCTTATAAACATTAAAGAAATCTGAAATCGTGAAAGTGCCATTCTTATTGAGATGGTGGTAGTATAAATATTTTCCATCACTATTTCCTTGAGAAATTTACCTAAATAAGACTAAAACATAATGACTTTCCTAATATAGGACCATATGTTTTTATTTCCCAGTGTAGGACCTTTGGTCATTATCAAGTAGTCATTATTCAACTAAATGTCTATCATCACTGGACATTATTTCTTCTACTAAGTCATTATTAAGTCCTATTTAGAGAATAAAAAAGTTTAAGTCCTATATTAAGAAAGTCATTATGTTTTAATCCTATTTAGTGCAAATTTCACTATTTCCTTTTCATCTCTTTTATCAAATAGTTGTATAAATAGCTTTTCTTTTTACTCCCTATATATGTACACACACAAAAATCTTTCCAATATGACTTTTTTAGTCAAATTTTTAAAACTTTGACTGCAAATTACGAAAAAGTATTTTGAATTATGATATAAATTTAATATCAATATATAAATTTTGAAACATGATTTTTAAACTCATTAAAATATTGAACACAATCGATCATATAGTTTAACTCAAGAGTTTAAACCTGTTTATTTTCTCTTCAAGTTCTGATGTGGGACTCTAATAATATTTTACAAGATAAATTTAATAAAATTATTTTTGATTGAATATTTAATATACTTTTTATTTAAATAATAATTCAAAATTTTCGACTTTGATTATAAAAATTAAAATTTGTCAAATACTTTGGGTGGGAGGTGGTATAAAATAAGTTGGGCCGCCCACCAATCCACCATACTTTACGGTTCTCTATCACGATTGAAATGGAATGGCACAAAAAATGGCATGTTTCCCCTATTTAGCCCAAAAAAATTGCACACCAATTAATCATTTATTAATTCAAGAATATATATTGGTTTAATAAACAATTTTTTTTAGTGTGAAAAAAATAATTTATCAAACAAATATTTATTCTTGAATCATAAAAATAACTTATGTAAAACAAAAATTAATCAGATGAAAAAGAAAAACTTACAAAACTTTTGGTGCGGCTGGTCCAATGAACAACGAGGTTAGTCATGTTTCCAATGATATAAGACGTCAATCCTAAGTTGAACAACATGTAGAAGATATCAAAGAGCATTTCTCTTGTGTTCTCAGCATGTAAGTCTCCATACCCAGTTGTTGTTAGTGTTACAATTGACCAATACATTGCTGTTACATATCTCACCCATACCCTCTCCTCCCGAAAGTTCGGGTACACCGCTCCAATCCACGTCCTCTTCGGGTCCGGGTATCGTTCCGCTATCATGTAGTTGACGCATCCCGCGCAATGCACTGCAAACAACGTCACCTGCGTGCATTTATTTCGTTTTCGATTCAAAGATCAGTACGTGAAATATTACACTCTCCGTCCCAAAAATTTTCATTATATTGACTTTTTCACAAATTTAAATAAAGAGAGTATAAATTTTGTAGTTGACTTTTCCATATTGCCCTTTCCTTTTTAGAGTGGATCGGAGATATGATGTGATTAGTGGATTAGAAGGGAGTATACTGTAATTGTGCAACTTACGGAGATGAGCTTTGTACAACGGGTCCAGAAATAGCTAAACCATATATCCTTCTCAAGTCTGAAGAAAAGTAAAGGGACTTAAATGACTAAGTAAGGTAATTAAGATACTTGGAGAACAATAATGCTATATTATATTGTCAACAAACTTTGATATCAAATTCAGACATTATGTGTTTCACAGACATGCATAAATAGTGATTATATATATGGCCAAATACACATTTTTTGTCTGTTTATACTTGTGAAAGACATGATGTCAAACTTCCACGTCAAACACTTGTGTTAAAGTGGATTTACAAACAAAACAATAAAGGTTCAAGAGATGGTTAATTAACTACTGACCTTGCAAATAGAGCGCTGACGTGGCGCAAACGCCATAGCCGAAGCATGCTTAGCAGCTTGAAGCCGAACCCGCCCCTTGTCTCGTGATCGGTGAAATGGAGGCTGAGAGCTTGGATTGGGACCGTCGATCCCACGTCGAATATGAACCATGTCGATACATACCTACAATAACAACATTTGGTACGAATCAATGTATTTTACTGTGGTTTCAGCCAATTCAACACACAAGTTTAATTTGTCACGCGTGTAATTACCTGGTCGCGATTTTGCGGGGATCGTCGACGAGAAGATAGGAATGGGTATCGAGATACGCGACGAAGAAGGTGAGAGAGATGTCGATAGCGAAGAAGCAGTTGACGATGTTGTCAATGATGAACAAGGCGTCCTCTTTGTAGGTCAAGAAAGCAAACTCAAAGGGAGATATCCAGGCTGAGTATATGACCAGAAACACCAGGAACACCTCCCATGCCCTGAGTTAATAATATACATATCATCATGTGTTGGTATTAACTATTTGGGAATATAATACTCCATAATTAAGTCATACTTCCTCTTAAACATCTTCCCTTATTGACTTTTAAAAGATTTAAAAGACGTATATTTTTATATTGGCTTTCCAAAAATACCTCTGATGTGATGGGTAAAAGTAAGATGTGATGCGTAAATTATTAGTAAAAAGGTATGATGTGATAGGTAGGGTATGAAAAAGTAACGGTTAAAAGTAGTTTTTTAATAGATAAGGAAACATCTTTTGGGGACAACAAAAAAATGAAAAGGGAAGATCTTTTAGGGACAGATGAAGTATTTTGACATAAAAGATTGTTCTATTTTGGTATACCATATTTGTTCTAGATATAGTTAGTTGTTCTGAATTATTTTAAATAGAGTTTATTTTAATATTTCCCCCGTTCTCAAAAACACTTCCTCTTTCATTTATTTCATTTCCAACAAAACACTTCCACTTTCTATTAAAAAACCACTTTTACCCTTATTTTTTCATACCCTACCTATCACATCATACTTTTTCTCTAATAATCTACTCATCACATCTTACTTTTACCCATCACATCAAGGATAAAATTGGAAGTCAACTACAATTTAACACTTCTTTATTTTCCCACTTTTTTAAAGTAGGAACTCTTTTTGAGAACGGAAGGAGTATTATGTACCATTTTTTAAATAAATTAAATTAAAAATTAACTCAGTCAATCATGGTTATTTGTACTTCTTGAATATAAATGACACCAAAAGAAACTTTATTATAGAGGGATGGAATATAAATGACACGAAAAGAAACTTTATTTTAGCCACTAGTACTTTTTCATTTCTTATGCAACCATTGATTGAGCCCATGCAGACCATTCCCCACACCTTTAATTTATTGGTTATATGGTTTCGTCCCAAAAGGGTGATTTATAAATATCAGTATATCACTACCAAAAGAAGGGTGATATTATCATTAAAATTTGTTCAGATGAGAGATTTTTTTGAGCAAATGTTAATTTTTTAAATATAAATAAAATTTGTAGAAAATAATTTTTAAAATATAAAATTGAGAGTAATTTGTTTTGAAACTAAGGGAGTATAAATTCATGCAAAAAGAAAAAATAAGAGGTGATAATAATATTTCATTTTATCTAAAACTCAATGAAAACATGCATTTAAACAAACAAAAGTTATTGATAAACTATAATAGTAAAGAGATAAATCATTTTAGAATGGAGAAAATATTTCTTTAGAAGGGAGAGGACTGTTAGTAGCCTTATATTCATTACCAAAATAAGAATAAAGTAAGTATAAATGGTTAGCATTTGTTTATAAGAGAGATGAAGGGGGCTAAAGACCTTGTGATCCTGCGACATGATGGTGACTCTCTCATATGAGAGGCCATAGGTTCGATTCCTAGTGATGGTAATAACTCTACGTGCTTAATGGTTGAGAATGTATAGACAATATTATAATAGAGTTATTAGTCTTCAGAAGAAAAGGTAAATGGGAAACTTGGACGAGTATATATTAGACGAATTAATTAATCAGTTCGATAAAATATATTATTACTCCGTATCTTCCTGAATAATTGTCTAATTTTGACTTTTTCCAATCAAAATTAATAAAGTTTGACCATTAATTTAATAAGATTGATATTAAGAAGGTATTGATATAAAAATAATTTAACTATATTTGTTTTATAAAATATTTTCAAAATAATAGTTTTTTTAATTTATAGATTATTCTTTTTTATATAATTATAGGTCAAAAGTGAAAAGTGAATTTCTAGTGCCCTTATTTTGGTACAAAATTATCCGTCCTTAAATTTCTTTTCAATGTTTTAGTACTTCATTTTAAAACAATGAATGAAAAGAAAGGTGATGTGATGTCACCTGTACCGGGGATCGAAGGGAGAGACAATGTATTTCCTAAGCTCTGCAGATTGATTGATTCTCGCTCCGAGTGAAGGGAGGAGATCCTCGCGGGAGAAGAACCCGTTCCGTGCCCCGGATTCCCCTCCGAACTCCCCTGCACAACAGAACCCGGAGAAGCAATTTCTTCCGGCAACCGGAAACACCATTATTGTTTTTTATTGCTTCTCCTCCGGTTCTGAGGGCAGGGCTCAAGTACACATATACCTTGGCGTCTTCTTCCACATAGCTGTTATATATATATATAGAGAGAGAGGGGGGAAAAGGGAAGGTGGCATGTAATAATTAGTAGTAGAAGCATGTGACCCACCCACGGGTAAAGTCTCCCCCACCCCCACCCCCACCCCTCCTTTTTTTCTTTCTTGTGATTTGTGTTGCACAAAATAAAAAAAATTAACCTAGGGATACACAGGTACCACATTTGTACACCCAAGCTAACACAGATGAATAGAAACACAAAATGTCTGTATTGTACAGAAATTTTGTGTCTGTGTTAGCTTGTTATACAAATGGGGTATCCCATGTTGGTGTACCCTTAACATTGCACAAATAAAAAATATTGTGTGAGCGTCATTTATTATATATATAAAAAACGCTTACAAAACTAGTTTCTTTATGAACACAATGTACAAATAATACAGCGGGAATTAAAAAAAAATTCAAACTTATAACACGTTCGGATTTTACAACGAAAAAAAGTAGAAGAAGTCGCCAGTGATCGGAAAAACGAACGGAGAAGGAAGGAAAGCAGAGTCGCCGGAGCTTTCCCTAAGGTAATATCGTCCACCTCCCGCACTGACAACAACGTGGACGATCTCATCCCAGGATAAAACTGATAACGTACAAGATCTAAAGCGGTAGAACCTTGTGCCGATGAACGAGAACGATGGAAAGATATTTACCGGAATACTGATTGGAAAGAAACAAGAGTGTTGGACGCAAAGAGCCTTTTCTAGTGTTGGTGATGATCCCTGAAGCAAGGGACGAACTAGACTGATGGATATTACGAGGAGTCAAGTGACTCTTCGTAAGTGCATGCATGCTAATTACTCCGTCACTTCGTTATTGACGATTTAATACTTCGTTATTAACGAAGCCAACACATGTTCGATTCGGTCTCGTAAAAAGATAAGGGTTCGGCCCACGCCCTCGCCACGTCACGACGCGTTGCACGCCAACACGCGTTCGCGCACGCGTGCATGTCGTGCCAAGCCGGACAAACGGCGGCGGCAATGCGTGAGGGCTCTCTTGGTTCTCCCTCCATAAATTGCTTTTACAATATTGTTAAAGACTAGCATATAAATGGAGGAAGTTGAAGGGTTTCAAATCTGATGTGAGATACGTGGGTTTTTCCCCTTCCAGGTGAACGACTTTGTGAATTGATTTCTCATTGACCCGAGCACTAATTTTAGCGCACAATATATCGAAATACTTGTTTCACTTGAAATAATATATGTCCATAATTATTTTGAAAAAATAATTTTGTGGATCATACCGAATTTACGTTCAAAGGTGTCCCGTTATGAGTCAAAATTTCAACATATATACAAAAACACCATAAAATGAAACCATTAAAAAAATGGTGAGGAACAAAGGAGTGGGAGACAGACATTGCATTGCAGGGAGAGGTTATTTGAAGGAAGAGAGAAGGAGCAAACAATGGTGGAAGTTCCATTATCAAATGGGCGGACAATTATCAAGAAGATATAAATTAAGCAGTAAAATGTTAGTCTCAGGAACAATTAAGGATGAAAATTTGTTTTGTGACAATAATTTAAAGAAAAAAGATCAAAATACCAGTTAAATATTAAAAATATACCAAAATAGGAGTTTCATATTTTTATCTTCAAAATAAGAGTTAAATTAAATTTACAATGTCAATCATTACCATATATATTACCAAAAAGTAATATAAAATATCCATATACAGTGTCACATTACCACAATGCAAATTCCTATCTTGGAGATAAAAAACAACCTTATTTCAATATTTTCTCTAAAATACTTTTCTATAATTTACACATATTTAGATGATTTTTATCGTTATTATCAGAAGTTAAATTCAGGTAGAGAAGAGGTAATCTTACACCAAATCAATTGAAACACTTACGGTGCTCCAATCGTAAAATTGATTGTTCCAACTTCCTAACCTCTCTCCTTCTGGTAAACCCTCCTAGCCCGCCCCGTCCCCAACGCACGCCTGGAACCCCGCCAATTTTTTTACATCAAAATTGAGTTAGAAATGTGACCCAAAAGTCAACAAATTTTAGTGCAACGAAATTGGCTAGGGACATTGAGGACTGGGCAGTCTAGGGGTTTTGCCGGGGGTTAGGGGTATGAATAATCAAGTTTACGATCGGAGAACCATAGATACTTTAATTGAATTGATTTAACAATCTTACACTAATTGCGTTGGTGTAAAATTACTCCTCCTTATTCAAGGTATTATCTCACTTTCAAACTATATTTGTAATAGTGAGAGGAAGAATGGAGGAGGGTAATTTGGTTTTAAGAGTTCTAAATTTAGTTGAGACAGAAAAAAGCAGGATAACACGGGTTGTTTCCTAGGGAAAAAAACAGGAGTACCTAAAAAAGGACACATAGGGGGGGTTTCTTGTACTTGATTCAAATTGCACATTTTGATTTTTATTGGAGTCTCCAATAATTGATTTCTGTTGAATAATTCAAAAAAAACGAAAAACAAAATTTAAATTCACTTTGATGGGACATGAGAACGTAGTTTAGAGTTTTTTTTAAAAGTGATACTCCGTATTCCTTTAGTTCAATTCATTCAATCTTTTGAAATTTATTCAAGTTCATCAAATTTTAGTCAAATTTCAGTAAAAAACAAACGAATTTTATTTGAATTTCTTGACTAACTCACTAAAAGGAAGATAAGAAAATAATCTAAATAGAACTAAAACATTGTGAATATATTAAAATAGAAGTTCCATACATATTTTTATCCTCAAGACAGAGGTTTGTATTGTGATAATGTAATATTGTATATAGACATTTAAAAATACATTTTGATATTATGTATTGAAATGATTGACATTGTATTTACATTTTAACTCTTTTTTTGAAAATAAAAATAAAGAACTCTTATTTTAGTACAATTTTAATATGTTTTTCATAATTTATGGTAAAATTTTAAAACAGTGACTACTAGAACATGTTTGAAAAAAACATAGGTAAAGAATGTTTCTTGATCAAACTTTGACATAGGTAAAGAATATTTCAAAATCACAGAGTAAATAATAAATTTATTAATGTAATATTATAATAACTACTTTAACTCCATAATTGTTATAGTGCATCCCACATCGAAAGTTTAATTCAAGAATAAAATAATACGGTATATAAGCTATTGAGTTAATCGATTAGATTCAATCTTTTAATGTAGTTCAGCCCAGTGTCTAATTACCCAATCTAGTTATCCACACCCCATTCTAAATTCTATCATGGTATCGGAGCATGTTTTGGCCCACCTCATTTGTCAAGGTGTCCGTCTATACGTTCATTTATAGCGGCCCCGTTAGTCTTTAGCACAGTTGTTCGTATGGAGTATGTATCTAACGGCCTGTGGCCTGTTTAACAAGATTGCTCGTCTGGAAGTCCATACACAGCGGCTCGTGATCCTTTAAATGTTGGCGCTCAAAAAAATAATTAAGGGAATGGGAGTTCATTTGCAAGTGGTCAACCGGTTAGATTCAAAATGGTCCGGTTGTCCACTTGAAGGGGAGTGTTAGAGTGCATCCCACATTGGAAGTCAAAGAGTAAAATAATCCGGTATATAAACTCTTGAGTTAAACTAACTAATCGATTGGATTCAATCATTTAATGTGGTTCAGTCCAAGTGTTTTATTGCCCAATCTAGTTATCTATACCCCATCATAAATTCTATCAATAATGATAATTGAAATATATTTTGAAAAGGGAAGAAAGACCAAACTAGGACTAAAACATTGAAAATATACCAAAATAGGACTTCCATGTTTTTATTCCCGAAATAGGACTTACATTACCAAACATGGTCATATACATTACCAAAAAAGTATAGTAATTTGCACAGGTACACTGTCGCATTACCACAGTGCAAAGTCCTTTTCCAGAAAAAAACATAAAAGTCATATTTTGGTACTTTTCTCTATGTTTTAGTCCTATTTAGGATGATTTATATTGAAAAAGAAAGAAACTTTTTAAGAAACCATGATATTACATCAACTTTTTATATTATATTGAGATAAATAGATGATGGTGATATTATTATTATTATTATTATTATTATTATGAAAAATATAACTTAAATTTTTTTGAAATGATCATCGGAAAAAAATAGAAGAAATTAAAAGAAATTAGATAAATTGAAAAGAGTTGGGAAAACCGGAAAAATTGAAAAAATAAAAAAAGAGAGCTTAAAGCAAGCTTTTAATTTTAAAATATAGTCCGTCTTTAACTAGTTTTCACTTCGTATTATTTCTTTTTGGTACAGCATGTCTCCGTACATTTTCTTTTTGGTAAATAACATTATTCCGTATTTAACTAGTTTTGACTCGACACATAATTTAAAAAAATGAAAATGATATGAAACAGATTCCACAAAATAAATCATCAAACAAAATATTCTCATTTATCAAGTCCAAACTAAAAAATAATAAAGAATAAAATATTCTGCCAACTCACCACTCCCGTCTTCGTCTCATACACCGAGTACAATAAGCAAAATATGGTTTCTCACTGTTTTTTATCACACAAAAAATTAAGTATTTTGAAAATGGCCTTTAATCATAATTAATATTTCTAATTAGTCATGATGACACATCTATTTATACTCAACATCTTAGTTTTATATTTCTAGTTACATCCGAAACAAATTTCAAACTCTAAATTATATACTTACTCTTGTTACATCTAAAAATCCCAAATTTATTAGGATCATAATATAATATAATTTGATATTGATATAAAAATAATTTTAATAGATTTATTTTATAAAATAGTTTCAAAATATTATTTTAAATAATTAATACACAATACACATTTTTTAATTATAGGTCACATGTGATAAAAGTGATCAAATTAAAGTTGAATTTACCTCTTTTCAGTGACCATCTGGTCGGGTCTGAAGGAACCCTCGAAGATAAGACTCATCCTTTGTTAACTGGATTCAAGTAATATCAAAAGTTAATCAAATGGAATTGGAATAGTATGATTTCTTCTAGGATAAAGCTGTTTGTACCCCAAGTTTTTGTCCCCCGCAGGTTTGCACCAACATTTTGTGTTGGTGCAAAACTATTTTTTATTAATGTATCAACACTTTGTGTCTGTGTAAATTTTTGTTAATACAGCAACATTTTTGTCGGTGTAAACCATCAAAATGTTTGTGTATAACTGTGGGGTACAATTTTTGGCGTAAGTGTAGGATGGTTCTTTACTCTAAGGGAGATCCAAAAAGTAGGAACTGCCCTTCGTGGCTTGTGTTTAACGTGGTTTTTCCCCCGGGCCCATCTAATCAAATCACAAGTTCTTTTTTTGAGTAATTTTGTCTCGATTTACAAAGTATTATCTTGTTCATATTTTTTCAATTTAATGATATGAATCATATGATATACAAAAAGTCAATTCCGTCCACATTAAATTTCACACTACTATTTTTCGTCCATTCCGTATTCTTGGAAAAATGTTGAAATCCCAACCTCAAGAATCATCCACTCCGTAGCCTAATGAGGTATGTTTGGGATGTAAACAATAACTTAATTGTTCGTTAAAAAGGGATGCCACATACATGTAAGGTTGTGTTCTTTTCGACTGATCTGATCTTAATCAAATTCTTTAATGTTGATCTGATTTGAATTGATTTGATCTGATTTGAATGAATCTGATCCGATTTGAATAGATTTGATATATTTGATCTGAATGAATGCAATTCGAATTCAAATTATTACTATAATTAATATTATTATTACTATTATTCTTATTATTATTTTAATGTATTTATTAAATATGCAAATTTAATTTTTTTTAATTCTATCCCAATCTTTAAGTAAGATGAATTGAAAAAACTTAAAATTTTGCTTAATTTTGTGCACAGTGATCATTTTTTATGGAAAAAATATTATGTGTTATGATCAAAATGTTGAACAGAAAATATAGTTTACATTGTCTTTAATGTATATTGGGTACAATATTTTTAATTCTAGAGTCTAAAGATATAAAATAATAAAGAAACCATCCAAAATATGAGCAAAACATAGTCTTTATCCCCAAAATTAGAATAACGTATTTTTATATTCAAAATATGACTATTGCATTGTAACAACATGACATTGTATATTGACATTTTATTTTTTTGGTGTTACATACATGTTGGCATATACTGTTGGCATTATATATCATATTTTGAAAATAAAAACATGAGTGGATATATTATTTTGATTTTTTTCTTTATCTTTACTCATCATATTTTGGTCTTTCACCCAAAATCATATGATACCGTTGAAAATGAATGGAAATGCATGATCTCGACCAAACATTCAGCCAAATACTTAAATTTTCTTTTATTGAATTAGTTCATTGACATATTTTTCAAAAAAAAGTGAATTTGTCAAAGAACAAACACATCAATCAAAAATTCAAATTTGTAATTGTGGTCTAAGAAATATTTATTACTCGATACGTATATCTTAATACTTTATCATGTGTAGGTGTATCAATCTGCTTGAAAATTAGAACGTGAATCCAAAATTTTTCAAAGCTACAGAGCGTTGAAATTCGAATTTGTGACCCTTTGATCAACAATGCTTTGATACAAGGTTAAGGAACTCTTCACATGTTTTTTGCCCAAGAAATATGTTTTATACTCTAAGAGAATTTGGTATGTAGTCAAAAACAAAAGGAAAAGCATTAGTGTTGGATGTTAATATTCCAATTCGCCGCCCATCCATAGGCATAGAGATGACCCCAATATAATAAGCAGAGTTGAAACATATATATATGCATGTCTAATCGTTCATATGCCGCGTAGCCGATTCACGCCCACTTATATGTGATTATCAATACTTTTTTATATACTATCTTTGTACGATAACTTTGACAAATCCTAAAGTTGCCTTTTGGTGGAATATATATATATATATATATATATATATATATATATATATATATATATATATATATATATATATATATATATATATATATATATATATATATATATATATATATATATATATATATATAGTGTATTCTAATTGAGTTGTGTTTGACATTTTATCTATATACATGTTTATAAAATTAACATGATGAACTTAATGCATACAAAAAAACTTACTCTTAAAAGAAAAAAAGTACTCCCTCCGTACCTGAATAAACTTCCTCTTTCATTTTTTCTTTGTCCCCAAATAAACTTCTTTTTTCCCTTAAAAAACCTCTTTTACCCCCCATTTTTTCATACCCTACCAATCACATCATACCTTTTAACTAATAATCTACATATCACATCTTATTTTTACACATCACATCAAGGGTATTTTTGGAAAGTCAACACAAAAAAATCCTTCTCTTAAATACTCAAAAAGTCAAAAAGGGAAGTTTATTTAGGGACAGAGGGATTAGATGGTAATAGATCTCACCTTGTATTATACTCCCTACATTTCTAAATAGATTATGAATTGCGCAAAACAAAGAACAATCTCAAGTTATTTCAGTTTATTTTGTTTAAAGATTGATATCGAAATAAAAAATAAAATTTTAATATTTAGAAATTACATGAAAAGTTCTATAAAACTATTAGAAATAATAGTGATAATATGATATAAAATAATAATATCATTTAGTTACCTTATTCTATTGTTACCATAATTTCTTATTCTACTCTAGCTAGGGTTCTCCATTAATTCTCTATGGCCTTGTTTGGATGTTGAACTATTTATGTCAGCTGTTCTGAATGATTGTACAATTTCGCTTGTTTGACCGATTAGATGTGTTGGGTGATTGTTAAAATTATTTGGTAAAATTAACTATTTTAGAATAGTTCTTTTCAGATTTAAAAATTATATATGTGTGTGTGTGTGTGTGTGTGTGTGTGTGTATGTATGTATGTATGTATGTATGTATGTATGTATGTATGTATGTATGTATGTATATGTATATATGTATGCATGCATGCATGTATAGTATTAATTAAATAAAATAACATTTTAAAAAATATTTTTTAAAATCAATCTAATAAAATTATTTAAGTTTCAATATATAATACTCGGTATTATTACTTTTGTTTGATTTGAAATCAAAGTTTGTCAGTTTTGACAAAATAAAAATAAAAAATGAACAAATGATCATGTATAAAAGTTATAGATTGAGAAGTTAAGGGAACTCCATATCCGGTGGGCCTTAAAATAGAGATGTCTAGCTAGATCCATTCAAGTAACATAATGAGGATGATGATTTATGGCGAAGTAGCTAAGAAGATACTACTATATATATACTCCCTCCGTCCCGTGAAACATGGGACATTTGCTTTTTAAGAGGGATTTAAGGGAGTGTATTTTGGTATCGAATTTCCAAAAATGTCCTTTGATGTGATGGGTAAAAGTATAATTTGATGGATAAATTATTAGTAAAAAGGTATGATGTGATAGTTAGGGTATGAAAAAGTAAGGGGTAAAAGTGACTTTTTAATAGAAATGAGAAGTGTTTTGTGGGACGAATAAAAAAAGAAAGGGAAAATGTTTCACGGGACGGAGGGAGTGTGTGTATATATATATATATATATATATATATATATATATATATATATATATATATATATATATATTCAAAATCGTCTTTAATTTGATCAATTTAAGAGAGCATGGATGTGGGCATTGGAGTTAATCACTTGTAGTTAATAAGTTTCTGGGAAGATCACAGAGCATTGGCTGAGTGGGGGCATTATTATTTATTTTAGTTACAGTCGTCAAAGGGTTATTACTTCCTAAGCTTATGGCCTCACCTACCATTTTCCCCTAACAACGGCATAACAACGTTACCCTGTTTAGCTTTTAATGTGTATCGTAAAAAGAATTGCATTCGAAAAATTGATAAATACTTGAAGGACTACTTGTGGTCTTTAGAAACTTGAAGGACTCAGTTTGAATGTTTTTGAAAACTTCAAAAACTACTTAGGAACTTTTGAAACTTAAAAAAACGAGACGACGACCGACATGATTAACAACATTACACTATAATATCCAAGGTGAGGGGCCTGGGACTAGAAGTTATTATTCTTGATTTTGATTGAGAATACATGTTCACGTTGTTATGGTCGGTTAAGTGAAGATATATAGTTGACCCTAATAATGTGATAATTGTGCTGCAAATTATATCCCGCCCGGAGTCATTGCTCTCATAATTGTTGGTTGGTTTAGTGTTTTGATCACCAAGTGGTGGCATGGGTCATACATACTCAAAGGTAGTTACTATTGAAGATTTTTGGTAGTTATTCACTTCTTCATGGCCTACACTAAAAACTACTCACAAGTAGGTGAGCCCATTCAAGGGGGGCCACTTATCACATGAGAATGTACGTGTATGTAGCACAAGAATCATTCTTATAAAAAAAGATATTGAGGGTGTTTGACGATGAGGTAAGAATTTAGCTTCTGCTTTAAGTTTTAATTATTTTATTCTGTTTGGCAAATAATTTTATTTTTTTCCGTCGTCATTTTGTACATAGAACACCTTTTCTGAAAAGCAAATATATGGTATTTCTGCTTTCAACTTTTATGGAAATTACTTTACCCACAAGTTAATCACACCCAAATACCCTCATAGTCTCATCACCGAGAGTTCCTTCAGACCTGGTTGAATGGTCATTAAGAGAAGGTAAATTTACATCTGATCACAGGTTGGTGACAGTGGCCTTATGCTTAGTAGAGATAGATATCTTCTGGTACATGCAGAAGCTTTATGCTTCACATGGTTATCTCCTAGTGCAATTGAAAGAAAGGGAACCCAATTCTATCTCATTGGCACTCATTGTCTTAGTTTTCCCAACTTCGCAACGCCCACTGCATAAACACTCTGTTAAGGAATGTAGTAGGGTTTGTTATTAACGGCCCGTGTTGTCCAGTTGTCCGTATGGAGTATGTACCCAACGGCCCGTGGCCAGTTTAACACGATTGCTCGTCTGGAAGTCCATACCCAGCGGCTCGTGGTCCTTTAGGTGTTGGCGCTAAAAAAAATCAAGGGGATGGGAGTCCATTTGCAAGTGGTCAACCGGTTAGATTCAAAATGTGCCCGTTAACGACAAACCCTACTACATTCCTTAACACACTCTTATAAAACTTAGAGCTTTGTACACTTATGAAAACCAAATCCCCATCCTGAGCTCTCCCACAACCATGCATTGAGGTTGGTGGAGGAGGTAAATCGCGGGATGTGTCTCAAATGCCAATGACAACAAAATTTTTGTCACGACTAATCTCATGAATAAGGGTTCAAATCGAAGGAGTCATCTCTGGGTCCGAAGCTCAACCCTGTAGGTCGATCGCCAGGCGCCAGCGGCAATGCTCACCAACTGTCTTTGCCAGTTGAGTTATGCCCTAAGGGCAGAGCCTCGTACACTAAAATCATTTTAGGCACTTTTGTATATGTGATGCTAAATTTTATTAAACTTACTTTCGTTGTCCCGCAAAAGTCAAAATGTGAAAAGGTTATTTATACCCAGACTTTGACTACAACAAGTTTTGAATTCATAAAACTACTCAAATGTTATCAAGATTAATTTATCACACCCATAACAAAGACATCTAGAGCATCAAATGTAATACTCCCTCCATCCCAAAATCCTTTTCTTTCTCTCTCATTTGCATCATTTTCAATCACATATTTTTATTTTTCTTAAATTTTGTGCAAAATCAAACTAAAGCCTTTTTGGGACCTCGGATGGAGTAGTAAATAGAGCCTCCTATCGTAGAATGAACAAGATAATAGTTGAAACAAAATTCACAGAAGAAAAAAAGGTGATGTCACCGATGCTAAAAGGAAGAAGCAAGGACAATAATCATGAAAACAACGAGAAGAGAAGCGTGAAAAGGAAACATAATTTTTTACCCGTGTTACCCTCCCCCCCCCCAATCTCATAACTTTTTCCTCTAAACACAAGAGTAAAGTATAAAGTGAATATGCAGATCCCACATTTTCTTCACAAGAATGAGCCCCATCCCCGAGGCCATCCTCAAACTCGACCGGACGGTTACTGAGAGGAGTTAAATTAGACTTTGATCGTAAATTGGTGGCAAAGAATAAACATACACCTGGTACTTGCAGATGCTCTATGCTTATCATAGTTACCTCCTAACGCAATTCTTAAGAATCAAACTCGAATTTTACCCTTGCTAATTGCGCTAGGCCCACGGACCCTACATCCCTTTTTGAGAAATGAGGAGGCGTATCCGGCGAACATACATTAGTGGCATTAGCGCAGAATTGCACCACATGTTGGGCTAGTTTTGGTGGTAATTAGGCCGAAAGACTGGCTGTGGTAAACAAACCCAAAACAACTCTAACCATTAGTTGTCTTTCGTGGCGGCAAGTCAAGTCTAATTAAGGCCTTGTACAGATTTTTTATATTTGGGTTCTTTTATATATCTCCAAACACTTATAATAAGCCATAACAAAATTAGTGATGCTTACATCGTCCCAAGATCTATACATAAAATATGAATCTTCTCACATTTTTCATTAACTTACATGTACATATTTTCTTTTTGAAAAACCGCTCACTTTTTTTTGTTACAAATTCACTAATGTCCATAAAATTAGCATGAACCTTAGATCCACAGAAAAATTTGTCCATAATGACAAGATATATACAAGGGATTGACTCTAATTGGAAAGTTTTTATGCCGTACGTCTCGATGTACGGGTTTTTTTAAAATCCGATTAATACTCATTTACATTTAATTAACAAGACACTTATTTTATATGTATATTTTTTATTTTAATTGTACATCCGTAAATTATTGATTTGCAAGTAACACAATACATATTGTTAGACAATAATAATAATAATGGTATTAGTTGTTGTACTGTTTGATTATATGTCAACTTTCTATTCTTATTTAAGGTAGATGTTGTATTTTAGTTAATCTACATTCTCTATTTTTTGTTGTGTTAGAAGTCTCTCCTATATATACCTTATCATGTATTCCATAATTCAATGAGCAATATTATTATTCTAATATTTCGACATGGTATCGGAGCCACCACTATTGGTGACCTAAAAGAGTTCTTTCCTTCCACCAGCGGCGGCTCCACTTTATTCCTTCTATTTTCTTTTCCTTCTTTTATCTTCAAATTAATTTCTCCCTTCAAGAAAAAGAAAAAAAATTAATGTGTTGAAATCACAAAAAAACCCGTCAATGTAGGAGCTTCCCTCTTGTCATCTCCATGAATCTTCCATAAAAAACCGCCGAAGGAAAACATGCCCTCAAAATCCACAACCATCCACTACCGGCTAAGCCTGAATCTCATTTACCCTCGAGCTGATGTCTTCCTTTAATTTTTTGAATCAGCAACTCCTCAAAAAACAACCTTTCTCAACTAATCATCCTATCTTCTCAAAAAAAAGAAAAAAAACAATTGTTGTTTCTCTCCAATTCAACATATCAAAATCTCTGACGCAAATCTTTTTTCATCACCAATTCTTAACCCACTTTTTTATCTCTACCACTTTTCTCTCTCTCAAATCACTCATTTTAATCATCATCCTCCTTTCTGTTTTTCTTATGTTGAACCAATAAAAATCCAAAGGAAATCAACACAGGAGCAAAGCCAAGAGGGGAAGTAGTGAAAGATGAAAGCATATCTTTACAACTCAACCCTTCAAGAAAGAAACAGGGTATTGCCTGGATCCAAGAAAAATAAAAAAAGAATGTCAAGGATCTTCAATCAAACAGACACATTCAATAGCCTTCTTTGTTCTTCTTCGACGTCAGCAGCTACAAGTGCACACCAACCCTTTCTCTCTTTTTCAAAGACGTCAGCAGCTACGTACGGCGCACGTCAGATTTTTCTCTTCTCCGATGACCTTAGCAGCTACCAGTACACGTCAAACTTCTCTCTTCTCCAACGATGTCAGCAGCCATTGGCGCACTTCAAACTTCTCTCTTCTCCAACGACATGAGTAGCCACTTCTATCCTCAAAGTTTCCAGTTTCTAGCTAGTGTCCAAGCTTCCTCTTGCTTCAACTAGAGTGCAGCTTGAGGGGAATGTTAGACAATAATAATAATGGTATAAGTTATTGTAGTGTTTGATTATAAGTCAACTTCTTATTCCTATTTAAGGTAGATGTTATTTTTGAATAAGTTTCTATTCTCTATTTCTATTTGTGTTAGAAAGTTCTCCAATATATACTCTATCATGTACTTCATAATTCAATGAGCAATATTATCATTTCAATATTTCAACACATATCAATACGTATTTTATATATGTATGCACATTCGAGAACTACTTATTAATCAGTACATTTAATTTATACAAAATATGCATACTTCTTACACAAAACTCATCACGTTTATACAAATTATTTATCTGCTACAGTTCGACGATATATTTGACTGATTGGCTGCTTCTTCATTGCAGCTAGCTAGACCTGGCAAAATTTGACCCGATCTGTTACTAATTCGAAACCCGACCCAAAATTAGTGGGTTTTGAACATTGATTTTGCGACCCGAACCCGAAACGAACCGAACCCGAAGACCCATTAAATTTTCGGGTCAGAACGGGTCGGGTCGGGTCGGGTTTGACCCGACGAGTTATGCACTTAATTGTTTATTTTTATTAGTTATTTAGTTTTATATATTCATTTAAAATATGATATACCCATTAGGCTACTCAAAACTCAAAAGGCGTAATATATATATATATATATATATATATATATATATATATATATATATATATATATATATATATATATATATATATATATATAATATATATATATATATATATATATATATATATATATATATTATATATATATATATATATATATATATATATATATATATATATATATATATATATATATATATATATATATATATATATATATATATATATATATAGTTCTCCCACTCTTCCACCGTTCGTTGATATTAGATGTCAACTCAATCAAAATGGTGAGAAGACACCAGAATAATAGTGGAATTTTTAATCCTATTTCATCCTCTTCAGTTGCTCCTACGTGTAACTCAAGTTTTAATTCTTTTCTTTTGTTTTGGTATGATGCAAGAATTTTAATTTTTTTTATAACGTGTATATATTTTTGGGTATGTTGAAAGAATCTTCAATTTTGTTTATCTAGTGCAGTTTTTTTGGTAAGCTGCAAAAAGGTGATTTTTTTGGGTATGTTGCAATTCTCTTTTGGTATGTTGCAAATAGAACTGCAAACTTTTATGATTTCGTTCTTTGTTTTGAATAATGCTCGGATCACATGATCTCTAAATAGCAGAATTTTTAATTTTTAAATACGCTTCTTAACCCGTTGGGTCAACCCGAACCCGATAACTCTGGGTCATGAACAAGCACTCTTAGACCCGAACCCGAAGTGACCCACACCCGAAATAACCCGAACCTGATTATACCGAACCCGACTTGACCGACCGTTTTGCCAGGTCTACAGCTAGGGTTTGGAAGGTAGAGGGCGATTGATGGAAAAAAGAATGATTTGGATCCTCTAAGAATATACTAACTTCGTCCAGAGTGTTGGTATAGTTTTGACTTTTTTAATTAAATCATTTCAACCTTTGACTTATAATTAAATAAAATTTATATTATATATTAATAAGATAAAATAATATTTTGAAAATATTTTATATAATAAATCTCATAAAACTATTTTTATATCAATATTTAATATCATTTTTATTTAATTTGGGGTCAAAATTTGTCAATTTTGACCAAAAAAAGTCAAAAATGGACAAATACTCCGGGACAGAGGTAGTAATGTGTTATGGGGCACAATCCGGGCTTGACGAATGACCACTGGCCGTCACATCCTATCACGCCATCTAAACCTGGCAAAAAATGACCCGACCTGTTTTTTACCCAAAACCCGACCTGGGTTTTGAACAAAGGTTTTGATGACCGAACCCGAAATGACCCGCTAAAAATGGGTCAAACCCGACCTGACCGACCCGCTAAAGTAAGAATTTTTCAAAATCATACACTTTACTATTCGTTTTTAGTTTATAAATTTATATTTTCAGGCAAAATTTTAATGATATTGCATAATTATTTTATTTTTTTTCCAAAACTTAAGCATTTTTAAATTTCTTATATTGATTTATATATCTAAAAATTACTTCAGAGTTTAGAATAAAATAGTTTTATGGATTTAATATACATTTTTTGTGATATTTTAAATTTTTTTAATAGAAAATATAAGTGTTAATGTTAATTTAAAAATTTAAAAAGCCAAAGTCATAACCCGTTGGGTCGACCTGAACCCGACGACACTGAGTCATGAACATACAGTTCTCAACCCGAATCCGAATTGACCCGAACTCGAAATAACCCGAACTTGAAGTCACTGAACTCGAACCCGATCTGACCGATCGATCTGCCAACTCTAACGGCATCTCCGCCGCCACACAATGGCAGGGACCAGAGCGTAACCCTTGTTAGGGAATGATGGCCACAGTGTTACCTTATTTTTTATACCTTTTCAAACGTACACCCGTTTTTTTGTCATGTCTCTTTTCAAGTTTCATAACTCACTTATTTAATTCGGGCTCATACGTTTACGTAACGTTTAAAAGTTAGCTGCTAATCATGACAGTTTGTTCCTTTATATTCCCAATTTTATGTCTTCCCTTAGCTTTCTCTTTTCTTCTTTATCTTAGAGCATCTAACCAATTGGGAATGTTCTCGAACACATCTATCAAGCTGATCATTATTTTATTTTAAAAAAATGTTTTAGTTAAATACGGAATTGAAGAATGTTTGATTAGGTGATTTGATTCGAAAATTGTAATCCCTTTGACCCTTTCCGTCCGTCGTCCTTCCGTATACCATGGAACTTAAATTAGTTTCCAACATTTAACATCATTTTACTTTCTATTGAGTCATGATATTTTTATTTCACTTATTATTATCATTATTGTTATTATTGTTGTTGTTGTAAATGTCCATTTAAAAGTAATAACATACCAAAACAATATTTCATCAAGTTATACTTATTAATAACGTTGGAACATCATGTTATGGAATGACACTGGGACGCTACGGTGTTCATGTTTGTAAAATTAACAGTTCTTATTACCCTAATCTCCTGTTAATCCTCCCACCCTGCCTAGACTCAAACACACCCTCACCTTCAATTACATCCCCCATATCATGTTCAATAAAAAAATCATGTATACATAAAGTTGAACGATTTAATTGTAATGACGGCACATGTTAGTCATACCACACACGCTTCATTGACACGCGTCATGTCATGCGTTTTACTTATTAATACATGTTCCGCCACGTGTCATGTGACGCGCACCTATAAAATATTTTATAAAATAATCATTATTTTATTACATTTTATCAAATTCTCACATTCTCACTAAGTAATCAAAAAATAATACATCTACATTAAAATAAAAAAAAACTTCTATTAAAAATTGAAATACTTCATTCATCCCTTGGTATTTGTCTGCTTTTGGCTTTTTTCGATCAAAATTGGTAAATTTTGACTTCAAATTAAATTAAAATGATATTAGATATTTATACAAAAATAGTTTTATTAGATTTATTATATCAAATATTATTTTATCTAAATAATATACAATATATATTTTATTTAATTATATGTCAAAGGTTAAAAAAAGTTGATAAAAAAAGTCAAAACTGGATAAATACTCAGAGACACCGAGGTAGTATTTTATAACATACAAAAATTATATGACGCATATTATAATTTTATTGAATAACAAAAATTTAGAATTTATACAAGCTCGTGCGAAGTACATGATTAATGCTAGTTAGAATATTAAATTAGCATAAATATCAAAATGTTAAATATTCAAAAGTTATTGTGGCTACGCTGCACGTCACTTTATTTATGCAATATTTAACATAAAACAATATATTTGTAATTATACTTTATATATTACAAATTTTGTTTTAAATATCAGACATGTCACATAATGTAATCAAACCTATTTTTTGTTAATGATGGATTTTTTCATTATAACCCTACATTTGGAATAGACATATAACTGTTTTTTTTATATTTTTTTATGTTTTAATTCTACCGAGGCAGGGAACAACGGAAGATGAGCCCAAGGTGATGTTGTTTGAAGAACAAACTAAAGCTGCAATGAAGCAGTTTAGAGATGAAATAACAGTTAATATTCTACAATGCAGTTAAGCTTAATTTAAGATACTAAGAGCTTATTCTTTTGGACTAGAAAAAAAAGAGTTGGATGTTAGAAGAAACTAGAAGGAACTGGACCGTTAGATGGCCTTTTCAAAATACTAACGGTAAAGTCTAATGTTGTTGCCGAACGGCGCGCGCTACATATTAAAAAGAAGTGTTCACACAAAGAAAAATTTGATTTAAAGGAGAGAGGAAGTGCAAAGAAAATGACGAGATTAAATGGGACAGAGTTCATTAATTAGATTGGGTCATAAGACACTCGTGTTAAATCATGTTAAAAGATTAAATCTAATTGGTTAACGAGTTCAACTCAAGAGCTTACCACTATGAATGAACGTCTAGACAAACACCTTGATAAAAAAGGTGGACCAAAATCTACTTCGATACCATGATAAAAATTTATTAGAATGGGATGAAAATTATTAGATTATATCATAAGATACTTGGCGTAAACTATATTAAAAGATTAAATTTAATCGATTAACCAGTTCCATTCAAGAACTTATAAACTTGTTAAATTTTTTTCAATTTTCTAATGTAGGATAGATACTAATACTCCCTCCGTTCTCCAAAACACTACATCTTTTACTTTATTTCTCTTCCACCAAAATACTTCCATTTTCTGATAAAAAATACTTTTATCCTTGCTTTTTCTTGCCCTATTCTGGCCTGTTTGGGAATAGCGTTAGCGTTTTGAAAAGACTATCTACGGGCAGCGTTTAGCGTTAGTGTTTTTAAAGTAATCTGCACCGTTAAATTTTTATCCAAAACTCTAACGCTAATCTCTAACGCTTCTCCCAAATAGGCCCTTAATATCAGATCATAATTTTTCTCTAATAATCTATCCATCACATCAAAGATAAAATTAGAAGTCAACTACAATTTAACACTTTCTTATTCTGGCACTTGGTCAAAATGGGCAGTATTTTCATTTTTTTTTTCCAGTGTTACCGGTGCTTTAATATGACCATATGCTTTATGTGGCGAAGCAACTTGAGGTGGAGTGAAGTGGAAACTCGTTAAGTCATTTCAATTCACAATATTCAATCTCGTGTGTCTGTTCTTCCATGGCAAAATATGCTGATTCGATGTTGCACCATTGTGTTCTTCCATGTCAAATTGAAGCTTCATTCGATTTATTATGTTTCATTTGATTTCATGTATGTCCAAAAGTAAGAAATAATACTCCATCTCACAGTGATTTACGTTCTTCATTATTCAAAACTTGCATGAACTTTTGTTTTTTTTAATGTATTTTTATTGCTTATTTTGATGAAATAAAATAATATAGTTCATCTTGTTTCGTAAATTTTTTTGCCTTTTTTAAATATCTAAGTTTTATTTTTATTAATGTAACCATCTTTAAATAAAATGAATTTAAAAACATGTGATTTTGTTTCGTTTTATGTGATAATATGACCGCTTTTTTGAAAATAGTTTAGCAAGTGATAATCTAAAAAAGGATGAGTCTCATCTCTGAGGTCCCTCAGACTCGACAGACGATCACTGAAATAGGTAAATTAGAGTATAATCGCAGATTGGTATTAAAAAGTAGAACCTGCACCTCGTACTTAGAGAAGTTCTATGTCTAGCATAGTTGTCCCCTAGTGTAATTAAGAATCGAACTCGAGTCTTACATCCTAGACACTCATTTCTTTTGCCAATTACGCAACACTTACCAGCTAAAACTTTGGAGGATCGGATAAACTTTATACTAGCCAGCCCACTACATTGGAGTCCCACCACAAGAAACCCCAACCCCCGGCTTGGACCTACAGATAAGTAGGCAATGCTTGTCCCTACTCGTTTGGTCATACCCCAACGAGGGCTGAAATTTTTTATAGCATCAGTACTAGTGATAGCTACAAAAACAGAGTCAAAACTCTAAAACCCAAAAATATGTGAAAATTAGTTTTTTTTGTTAGTAGGGTCACTCAAAATCCGCAAATTATACCGTACAGCCGGTTGTACCTAATTTTTGGTACAGCCTGCAATTAGATAGGCGCGCCTACGGTTGAGGAGATCGAAAAAGAAAAGATCTAAAATAGATCTGAGATCCGATCGATAATGGGGCGGTGGAGAGTGGAGCTGAAGAGGGCGCACGAGCTTTCTGTAAAAGATCTGAGATGAAACAGATCTGAGATCCCTTCTCCTTCGATTTTTTCTAATAATAGCTGAAGAAGCGTACTATCTGCACTTTGCGATGGGGAGGCTACCCAATGAAAACTCAACTAGTTCTACAGCAAGTACGCATGGGCGGATCAGCCGGATCTACTTGGTGATTAATGGGGGCACTTGCCCCCAATGACTTTTAATATTTTTATAAATAAATAACCAAATTTCTTAAAAATATCATTTATGCCCCCACTAAAAAAATGAAATGCCCCCATTCATTATTCTCACTTACAACATAAAAAAGAAGGATGAAAACATTTTAAATCTTTAATTGAAAATTATTTTTGGTAGTCTAGTCATGTATAATATCTAAATTTAACATTATTTATTTAGTAGGTTATAAACTATGCGTAGCAATTCATAATATTGAAATGCAATTTAACTGTGATGGGAAATAACACGTGATTCGACCCACATTTTCCAATTATTTACGAATAACAACCAAATCGGGCATATTTAATAAAATAGAAAAATAAGAGAATATTCTTCCGTAGATGCTTCTGCTACTCCAATAAAAGGAGGGCTCTCCTTCATTAAATGGGAGGCCAATTCACTCACTTCCTCCTGCACATCTCGATCACTCTCTCTCTCTCTAGATATTTATAATTTTTGTTCTTCAATAAGCTTTCAAGCTTCCATTTATGGCTTTCGAGCCCATTTTATGTACCGTGTACACACCCCTGTTATTAATAAAAAAATTCTCCGTTGGCAAGGTACTGCCAAAAAAGACTCGTGCTTTTCTCCCGATTTGGGTTTCCACGTCAAAATTCATGTTTTTATATTTTAGTGTATTTTTTAGACTAGTTTATTGTTTCTGTCCGGCTAAAAATGATATATCGGTTGATAATTTACACCATCAAACTGTATTTATGGCATTTTACATTAACTTTCACACAAAAAAATCGAGTGTTGCTCCCAAGCCCCGCCTTATTCTTGCCCCCTGTCATTTCATTTTCTGGATCCGCCACTGCAAGTACGTGCTCTTACATTCAATTTTTCCAAGCTTCTGTAATTGCATGGAATAAATGAGTACTATGTTGTTTCAGAACGAGCACTGTGTTATTTCAGAATGAGTACTGTGTTATTTAAGAATGAGTACGTATTCCAAAATGAATATTTATATTTGTACAAAAATGAGTACTACTTTTACTTCAAAATGAGTACGTTATACCTATCTCTAGGTACATCCGGATGTACCATATACCAACTCCTCGAAATCAAGACCTCTCATCACCGATGAAGAAAAATCTTTAAGATGGGATAACCTAAAATTCTCTGGCTTTGGCAGGCGACGCCATCGTTAGGCTCCGGCCCACACCATTATTCCTTCGACATTAATATCGTCTTCAAAATTTTGACACCATTCACTCTTTGTTGATTTGATCATCCTCCGCAGCACCCAAAAAAAAATCTTTGAATTGATTCTGCTCTGCAATTTCAATTCTGATAGTGCCAGTGTTCAATTTGTTGGCTTCGTTCCCGATCTTCTTTTCAACCACTTCGGGGGTGTTTTTTTTCTGCAAGAAAAGGTCTGCAGTCTGCGAACCACTACTGTAGACATCTGCAGGAGAAGTGGTGGACCGAAGGTCTGCGGTCTGCAAGAAGAAGACTGTTTGTTTTTTAATGTTTGTAAACTGCTATATAAATTAATGGTGATAGTGTACGGTGGTGGTGTATGGACGATTGTGGTGGTGGTGGAGGGTGGTGGTGAACGTTGACGGCAGTGGTGGTGGACGGTGGTGGTGGTGGCGGTGGTGGTGGACGACAATGGTGATGGACGGTGACGATGGTGGTGGTGGACGGTGGTAGTGGTGGACGGTGGCGGTGGTGGTGGACGACGGTGGTGATGGACGGTGACGGTGATGGTGGACGGTGGTAGTGGTGGACGGTGGCGGTGGTGGTTGACGACGGTGGCGGTGATGGTGGACGGTGACGATGATGGTGGTGAAATGTCTTCCAAAAAACAAACAATCTGCAGAGCTCAGCATCTGTGCGCGTCTGCGCAGCGCAGACAAAAGAGGCCAGAAGCTTTTCTGGCTAAAAAACAAACACCCCCTTATTCTTTTAGTTTACTATTTCTCTCTCAAAATCACTCGTTCTTAATCATCAATTTCTTCTCTTTTTTCTCTCTTGTATAGAACAAAATTAAATAAAACCCAAAGCAAATCAAAACAATCATCGTCGATCTCCAGCATCACTCTGCAGCGACGGATGATAGTATGATAGTTAAAATGTGACAATGAATTGAATGTCATAGTGTCACAATAACAGTGTCAACTCTTACTTCGGTTTTAAAAAAACTTAGAACTCTTATTTTAAAATTTTTATAATTTTTTACTCTTATTTAGCGAGTTCTCCCCTGAACTTAATTAGTTGCTTGTAAGTTAAATACTATTGGATCTAGATAAAATGACTTAAATTATATATAAGTGATTTGGAGATATTTATAATATTTATAGTTAGGGATATTCATAATAGATAAGAGATAATTTCGTAAATAATTTGATCAAAATGGAGAAACGAAAAAGTTGACTTAAGAATAAATACGACGTACTTTTTTAAGCATACAAAAACACATCATCAACTGACTTATAAATTAAAAATAGTTTATAAGTAATTTTGATATATAGATAAAAACATACATTATGTAAGAGTGAAATATTTTTTAAAGTATATTCAATAAAAAAACTAGTCTTAATCCGGATTTAAGAGATCTGGTTACATAAACCAATATAACCTAGGTCTTTTTTTTTACAATTTAATAGTCTCCTTTACACCTTCAATCAAGGTAATTTTCGACCAACCCTACCTTTTAAAGTCAATCACACTCCAAACAATATGGTTGCAAGCAAACTCATACTCCCTCCATCAAATTTAAGTTGTTTCTATACTATTAACAAAGTCAAACTTTAATCACTTTCTTTACTTATTTTTTGTTACTCAAATGATAAAATAATACACGCATGCCACCTTTTATTTTGTAGATCTTTTGATATAGTTTTTAAATATATAAAGTTCATTTTTTTAATTTTACCCCAATTTTCATATAAATTAATTTGAAAATAATTTCAGTCGAACAACTTAAAATGAGACGGAGGAAGTACAGAACAATGTCATCAAACAACAAAAGAAGCCACACTAACAAGTAAAAAGTCTCTTCTTTCATGGCTGTTAGGGGGGAGTAGATATTTACTAGTTAGCCCAGTTTCTGCATGAATGTTTCTGTCAATGTGTGCCCATTAACTATTTTTGTAGTCAATACAATCAAATCATATGGCATCCCCTCCTGCACATGCATCAACAAAACACATTGGGAAATAAACCAATATAACTCTACTAAAGCAAAAGTTTCATCTGGTTTAATGAAATAGCAATATAAATTGTTTTATTGAAAAAACACTCATGTCGCGTATAGTAGAAGTTTAACTCATTGAGTGCATAAATAGGGTTTAAAAAATTAATACATTCTCTATCAAGACTTATAGAGGCTAGAGCCACAACTAATAATATTTCAAAGAAAATGGGTAACACAATACTATAAATTTTCTATTTATACTCGTATTTATATTATTGAAAACAAGACCATTAAAATTGAAAACGCGTGAATAAAGGCAGAAGAGATTTGGTTTTGATCAATGAAAGAATAAGAAGAGGCTACCTGGGAACTCAGGAATCGAAGAGCATTAATCTCGGCAAAGGTCACCCCACCAATAAAAACAACAAGCACCCAGGACCGCCTTCCATCACCTATTCTGAAATGCCAAGTGTGGCCAAAACAATGATATGGAGTGAGAATTGTATCTTTAGTGTTGCAAATCTGAAGAGAAGAATGACCAAGAACCTGGCCTTAACTCAGATGACAAATAAGGAAATGCAATACATTAACTAAAAATAATAAGGCTCCGTTTCATACACGAAATTCAAGCTATGGAATTGGAATTGGAATTGGGGACTTCAATTCCCTTTTTGTTGTTTGGTAGCACAAAAATATGTGGATTTTGAATTGGTTGTGCAAAAAATGATTTGGAACTGGTACATGCATAAAATATGTACACAAGGTCAGAACATTGCTTGAGCCTTACTTGTTAGAGTAATCTATGGACCCTGGCAGACTGTCAAAGGACGGATTGCTTGCAAACCCACTCTGTAAAGATTCATGCAAATACATTTCGGACTTCTATGTGGTCTTGCTATATACGATAAAAACAATAAGATCAACAATGAATCGAAAAATGAAGGAATGAAGGCTTACCCTCTTGCTATCTGAATGGGGCCCTGGCAGCAATCTTAATATTTCTTCAATGGGACGCCTGTAATATTTATATGCATAATCGATTTACCTTCCTTCTTAGGTATATGTATGACTATAACAAGTATTTGAAGTCATTGTCATCTCATGATACTTTCCATGCAAGAAGAAAAAAAGCTATGATAATGATTAATGAAGCTGATGATTTTGAAATTTCATTTCATTATTCCATCTCATGTTTTTCAAATTTCATCTCATTGTCACTATGCTTTTTTATGAATTCATAAATCATAACATTAAATAATTTAAGGCCATTACAACAACCTACCTCATAGTCTAACAAGTGGGGTTGGCGGGTGGGTGAAAGTAAACCGACCTTACATATTTTTCGATTGAAGAACATGGTAAATTCTATGTCACGTGACGATGACAGTGATGAGGGATTGAGGGGAATAAGGACTGCAACTGAGACTTGTTATAATGAGTCTCAAGCCTATGACACCGGAGTACTGGACTAGAAGGTTCATGCCACATAGCTTTTACCCCCAACTAAATAGGAAAAAGAATGTATATAAATATTGTACAAAAGTACTTCATACATGATTAAATCGGTTCTCCTTCAAGAAAAGTAAATGCCACATACATTAATGGTACAAGCTCATTTTACTTCCCAAATCCCAAGTATGTTCCACGTTCACAAATTACCATCAGTTGTAGACATAAATCATTTGCGTAGATATAAGATCATAGTATAACACCAAAAACATCAACAACAATCCCGGTATAATCCCATCTCCATTGGGTCTGGGGGGAGATGTACGCACCATACCTCTGGAAAAAACAGAGAGGTTGTTTCTGGTAGACCCTTGATGCATTGATGCATTAATGTGTGATTTTGATTTAGTCCATTCTTTACTCAAAGCTAAAACATTGTCCAAATGACTCTTTTCGCTCCATTGACTCAGATATAAGATTATAGTGCAGATTAAAATAATGAAAAATCAATTAACATTCATTCACTACCATTAATTACAAAGTATATACAGCAATATGGTCAATACTATCCAACAGAGCTCTTAAAAAAGAGTTTACCACCCAGATTGGATGGCATGCTGAACCAGGCGAATGCTGAGAGGTGCATATCCAGAAAAGACATAGGAAATATCTCTGGGGCTGCACTATGCACACAATATTAAGAGTCAGATTCAGATTAAACATCTGAGTACATTATATATAAAACAATAGTCAGATTAAAGCATTATTAGATACAGACACTAACGACTCGTTAAAGACCAGATACATAAGTAACATATGACACATTTTGACCTGTTAATCTTAGCTGAATACATTAATTACCCAATTTTCAGATAACATTCTGCTCTTTCAATGGAAAAACTGTTTTTTCAATGTCTTCCATTCCAAATATGAACATAATTGATTTCCTTATTCCTTCTTGACAAGAAGACAACATGCAAATGCAATATAATTTCAAGGATGAATAAAAGACTCATTAATTTCTTTATTTAGCTTAATTAGTACTATGAGAGGCTGTGTCTATTTTAGTTGAGCCTGTAAGGAAGCAGAATAATAACATACGGCTAAAACCAACAAGTCGTTGGCATTAAATGCAAAGCATATGCGATTATGCGATAACATAAACATTTTCTGAAGTTGGATAAAAGTTGATAAGCAAGAATAGACTTCCCCAAAGAGAAATACATACTTGGCAGCGTCAGTATCCTCAACAATAAGCTGAAGAGCACGTTTAATTGTTATCCAGTTGCTTTTTGACTCCTAAGACAAAGACCAAATGCCAAATTCACTATGTTATGGAACTGAGCAATACATCAAATAGAGCAATGTACCAACCATTGTGCAACAAACCTGCTTCCTGAACAATCCCGCCTTTTCCAAATTGTTTAATGTAGCAATGTGCTCAAAACCATAGCTGTGAAGTAGCTCTCGCCTACAAAAGAGAAGACACAGAAATTTGTGAAGTTTTCAATAATATCCAACAATATACGTATTAGAGAAATTTAAAATAGAGTGAGGAAAATGTCATTTATATCCCACTCGCCTTAAGTAGTCATAATTCATCTTTGGTAATCCAGAATTTGTGATCGAGAATAATATGAGAATGCGTAAAACATTGACAAGAGGTTCCTGTTTATGGATCATCTCTTCAATGTACTCAAAGCATCTGCATCACATGCAGCATTAGATTTCACTTCATCTTCTATTGTTATGCAATGATGCAAGACTAGAATGCTGCAAATGTTTTTAGATGCATTAAACTAAGGTAAAATGATACAGACGACTTAATGAGCGTACAAGGATGCCTCATATTGGTCATCATAATGTCATATATTTCATATTACTCAATTGCTTGTCATGGAAAAGAAAAACTTAGTTCCATTTATTTCAGGAAAAAAAGATGATCCAGCTTCAGCGACAATAGAGAATGGGGGGTAACTTCCATAACAAAAGATGCAAACTGTAGCAGAAATAAAAGAAAAAGTACTTTGACTACTTTCTTAGAAAATTAGAGAAACTCTAGTAAAGGATAGAGGAAATATAAGGGGAGACACTCTTTATTTTTACGTAAACTAATGAGATAAAAGTGCAGCCATCCATTTCAAGAGTATATTTTATTAGTGACACAAATATGTTGTAAGCTTTATACAGTATTAATACTAGTATTAATTTCCCATTATTAGTATTACCAGTAATAATTTCCTATTAGTAGTATTAGCAATAATCTCATATTCATATTGAGATTCTTTTTATTATATTACTAATATTAATATTGTAATAGTAAGGACTCTCATAATTGCTCACCGAGATTCTTGGGACTGATATAAAACTATAAATGGAGGGGTTCTGTTCAAATGAAGGAAACCTTACTCTCCCGAGGGCAAGTAGTTCTTTATGTTCATAGTTTTCATTCATTGTCTTCTTCTCCCAACCATGTTTGTAACATTGTATACGTTGAAATTTAACTAATTCCTCTACTCTATGTCTTTTCATTTCTCATATCAACATTCATATTTCTAGTAGACATTGTCACAAGATAATGCCCCACCCACACACCAACACACTCATTTGAAGAATTAACTTGTAATAAATAAGATTGAAGTGGTACTCTATCCTTAGCATTGAGCCAATAACTACAGGTAATACTTTTATTAAAAAAATTATAATTTGAGATAACTCATATCTATAATAAAAAAGATCGACTAAAACAGCAACAACAAAATATTACACATCAATGTCCACACTGACAATTTTCAGTAAATATTTAATAATAATCAATTAAAGAATCTATACACATAGTTTAAGAAAACATGAACACCTATAAACCTAAATTTAAAACCCTTTCAAAACTTAGGGCCTTTCAAACCAATAATAAAATAAATTATCCAATTGACTCACATATCGTAACTTTCGGACTCCACAATAGTATGTTCCATATCTAGCCGCCCAAGAAATGAAGGCTTAGATGTAAATTTATTCAAATGCTGAGCAAGATGTATATGCCTCTGGGAATGAGAGAAAAATATTAGTATCCCAAATTTTTTGGGGCAATATTACAAACGGATGTAACCAAATCCAGAGTATATGAACTTACTGTCATTTCAGGCAATGAGTTGAGTTTTTTAACGAAGTCTTTCAATTCAGAAACAGTTTGGTTCTGCATAAAATTCACAACCAATTAAATGTAAGGTTTGAAGTATACCGTGTTCATTTAAAATTCTCTCTCACACAGTCACTCACTACCGAATACACACAGCATAGGTAAAAACGTATAAGAAATTAATATGGAGTATATTAGTTTATTTGGAGCTGCTAAAATGAGAGTTTTAACGAGTCTGCATCCCAGTCTTCATTTTATGCATAAAAAAGATAAGCCTTCTCTATTATATTCACTTTAAGTGGGCTAATTAACTTGTTGCTGGGACAAAAATGATTACACAAGTATGTTTTTTATTGAAAAAAGTATGCTAATATTTATATATAGTTCTAATTACATATTGAAGCCATAGGCATCTATACATATTTAACAATCACATGGCCTTACAGTTGTTTGCATCTCATTGTAATCTTGTTTCATAGCTGTTGCTCTTTGACGTAAAACCTGCAATTGCACTGTAAATGGCAATTAAAGGACCAAAAACAAAAGAACGAACCGATTATAAAAATTCGGAACAAGGAAAAGGAAACATTATGAAGATGACATGGAAAAAGAGGTCCAAAAGCCTAAATTTTTTAAAACAGAGCTGAAATGACAGATCAACCTGACCAACAACTTCGAAGTTCTGATCCCGTATCTCTTTGAATAGTTTGTCACTGCAAGGACATACTAGATCAGCGAGCCCAAGAGGTAACTATGTGTTATGCACGGCTAAGCATATTTGGGGGTAAAAGTCATGAGTGAAACTTGCAAGCCTAAACTTTATTATTGACAATACTCACAGAGTTCATACAATAAAGAAGTTCTAAGAGCTAAAAATGCGTGTTAGAGCTCAAAAAAATTAGTAAAGCCAGTTTCATCCCTGGGAAGCTTATAATATTATCATAATACAGATTAAAGATAATACTTCTCTATCAATTAACGATTGGAAGAAAAATGACCTAGAATTTAGAGGAACCTTCATTTTCTTCCCCTCTTGCTGGGCACCCATTATAGAAGAATCTACCTCCACAGCACCATTATTGATACCAAGAAACTGTGTGACACCAATAAAATATATACAGCATCTATGATTCACTTTAACACGTGAGAATAGTACTGCATAGTAATTACAAAAATAGCTTTTTACCTCATCCATTAGCCCTTCATATGTTAACTGGGAACACATAGGTGTAACCATGTCCACCTGCAGCAGGGTTTGAGTTTTAGATTTCTTTTAACAAGATTTTCAATCCATGCCTTATATAGGACACCTATCAATCCTCTCTGGACATCATTCCCTCACGTTGCATGTATATACAACTTTTTAAAAAATAAAAGGAAGCGTGCTCAAATTTTCAGGGTTGCAGGCAATAAAGTGAAAACAAGAATTTTCTTTAAAGGGAGTGAATACCTCTCTGTCAATGAGGATGAGAGTGTTAATATCTGGCACAACAACCTGCATGTGAATAAATTCCAAAAAGAATGAGGCACTCAGTTTTGATGTATTTTGAAAGGCACAATGTTTTATATACATCGGTGATGTTCACTGGTTCTTCATCTTGCATCCTATCTAAAATGTCAGCAACACGGACAGATGCTTTCCCTTTGGCTCTCACATTTGGTATTACACCAAAGGAACACTGCATTTTTCAATTAAGACATCAATTGAAAGAGTGAATGGAAGTGCTTTTGCAGAACCTACTTTTCCTGATGTTTATCTTCATCAATGTTTATATGCCAAAGGCTGATAAAGTTCTGAAAGAAAAACCTCAAGCTTGTGAATGGCTTTTGCTATATGCCAAAGAGAGGTTGAGTCTCCATCAACTGTGAATTCCTATCCGGAAAAATGCAACTACCTTTATATGTATGTCTTAAAATCATAAAATGTTGTGAAACATCAAGCAAAACAAGGACCAGACATACTCTGTATGCCGTATCGAGTTCAAAAGACAAAACATCTTCATCCAGAGGAAGTAGATACAAGGGATACTCGCCTATCGTCAATAAGTGATGGACTTTCTCTTCCTCGAGTACCTATGTTGCATGCAACTTCAGAGACAAACTAAGCAAAGATCTGATCCTCTCAAGCATAAAACCATTTCATGTAGGATAAGGGAGCAAACCTTCTCACATACAACTGCACAGCGAGGAACAAAATACAAAAAATACTCTCTTTGAATCCCCTTGGAAGCATCATTATGAATGTCTGAGCAAATACTCTTCATCAAGCCAAGCTGAGCTCGAACGAGATAAACAATTTTAGTACAGTCTGTCTGGATTGGGTCACTTGTAAGGTGCCGCAATTCAGCCCCGAGCTCCTGTTTAAGGTTTCCGACAATCAAGCTTCAAATTAACAATATAGCAAACCCATCTTTTATAGTCCATTTGCTCTTCAACACATAACATTCTCTCAACACTTCAATTTCAAATAAATGAGAAACAAAAAGTGGCAGGTTGAGATAAAGAATGATGCCTTGAGTATTGAGCTCTGCACAATAAGTGAGAGGGAACCACTGAGCTTAGGATCAATAACTAAACACTTCTGCCCTCGAATCTGCAATTTTTCAAAAGAAAAAGCAACACTTTGAAAGAAAAATTCCAAAATTGAGACATATTCATTGAGCACTACAAGAAACTGACAGGAAATCACAAATCAGGCAATACATCAGTGTAAAGCAGCACAAATGAGTCCATAAGAAATAAAAAAAAATTGGTAAAAAAAACTTACGTTCTTCAAAATCATCATGAGCTCCTTCTGCGATTGGTCTCTGTTAACCAACAGAGCAACAATTTTTCACCAATATCATCGCAGATGTGCAGAAAGGAAGTGGAATTTGAAGATTTAAAATAATACAGTAATAATAATAATAGGAATGCGATATATATTCACCTTATGGAGGTGAGGTTTATTGGAGCATTGTCAAGATTGGGAATTTGCGCCATTTTTTTCCCGTCTCCTTCCTTCTCTATTCTCAGCTGTCGTGCAAACCTTCTGTGCCCAGCGAGTGTAGATCACCAGGCAAAGCCACAAAAACAAAGTCATAAACAATCTTGGAAGTAAACATAAGAAGCATGAGAACGTCTAGATACACTCGACTAAATATTAATTTTGAATCAATAAAATATTCATTTTAAATCAACATAATGTTCATTTTTATATATTTACTCGTAACAATTATAATATTCATTTACGAACAATGTAGTTTTCGTACAAAAATAATGTAGTGTGCATTTCAAGCTTGTTTAGCATAATGTTCATTCTAATATAATGCATTATTCATTTCAAGCATGTTCAATTTAGTATTCATTCTGGAACAACGTATTTTCATTCTGAAGCAGCATATTGTTCATTTCTGCCGTCGTTGTCGTTGGTAGTTTGCTCAATGACAACAGCGCCACAATTATGTCATTCCGTTTGCCTGAATTTTGGCAACTTGCCATCAACTTTTGATAGCGATAGAGCTTATTGATGGTTGAATCTGGGGTCGAGGAATATCACCAGTGGCAATACTGAGCTCCTTGTGCTCGCGTCTTTCCAATCGCCAAAATTGGATCTCTTGCAGAGGCATCCCAAGTCTCGTAAATTGACTCGAGAGTGACTATGTCGGAGTGCGGTTGCGGAAGGATACCAATGGAATAATTGTTGGGAAAATGTGGAGGTTAGAAGGGGCCAGGGGGCGATGCTCAAGAGGCATGCCTTGATCGTAAATGCTATTTGAAAATTAGAGCGAGCCATATCAAGAGCCGATTGTGCCCAATTTTGTGTACAACTGTTGTATAATAGAGCTCGAGAGAAACATTGTGGAGATAAGATAGAATAAAAAATTGTTTGCAATCTCACTTCCAGACCAATTGTGAATGTGCAATCTCTCTCTCTCAAAATTCTTTTTTTCTCTCAAATTTTCTCTTTTTTATAATTTTTTATTCTATTGCGGTATCTGTAAATCCTCAATTAGGGATAGTTTTAAAATCATTAATTTTACAAACGAAACGCGGTAGGTGTTAATGTATCTGTAAGGCCACTGTCACTTGATCCTTATCATGTGAGGGTGATTAATTTGTGAGTAAGTAATTTTTGCTAGAGATGCGAATAAAAATACCTTATATCTGCTTTCCCGTGATGGTGTTCAATATACAAAATGGTGGTGGAAAAAGCAGAAAGAAATACTTTCTATCTTATAAATAGATTTGTCATTGGACTTGATATATACACTTTAAAAAGTTAAATACGACTATATACTTAATATATTAAAATAGATGACTAATAGGGTGCACAGTATGGGTGTAGAAAATTCAAATTGGTAACCAAAATTTGTTTATGTGACAATTTGACAAAGGGGGCAGCTTCGTCCCTCTTCTTTTGGTACCAAACAAAATTGGTAAGTGAGTCTACGTACTACTAAAGATACCACATCTCTCTCTCCACATTAATCATTTGTATTTAATTTAAAAAAAGTTTCAATTAATGATTATGGCCTATATATACAAACACAACATATATATTTTTCTCACTTTCTTAGAATTCTAATCTTTACTTTCGAAAAAAAGTAAATGGGTCTATTTTTATATGTTATTTTATATTTTGTTTTGTAATGTTTTATGTTACTCGATTCATATTTCTTATTCGTATTGTAATATCATATTTGTTGAATGAGTGTCATCTTATTATTAGTACACTAATTTTTATTTTGGTTTCTATTTTTAAGTAATTTTACATTGATTTGCAAATTATAAAATTAATTTATGTTACGGTAAGTCTAAAATGGCACCAGTGCTACTGGTGTCATTTGCTTACACCAGTTCATTTGGAGTACCTACGGTGCTCCGTTTGTAAAAACGACGGTTTCTACCCACCTAACCCTCTACTTAAACCCCCCAGCCCTACCCTTGCCCTCCACCCCAGCCCCCCCTCCCGCCCCCCTCCCTACCCTGGCAGTACACTGCCAGGTAGTGTACTGCCAAGGTAGGGAGGGGGGCTGGGGTGGGGGGTTTAGGGAGACGGTTAGGGGGTAGGAACCGTCATTTTTACAAACGGAGCAGCGTAGGTACTCCAAACGAACTGGTGTATAAGTAACTGGTGTCATTTTAGATTCTCCCTTTATGTTATTAGTTTAATTCTAATTGTTTCTTCTAAAAAGGTAAATAGAATTGTTTTTGTATTGTATGTTCTATTTAAGTATTGTAACGTTTTATGGTATTTCCTAAGTGTTATCTTGTTTTTAATAATTTTATGTTGGTTTCTATTTTTAAAATAATTTTTACATTGTTCGTAGATTTTAAAATTAATTATATTATTAGTTTAAGTTAATTACTTAAAAAATGATTGCAGTAAGTTGGTAAATTAGCGTATGCATACTGCCAGTAATAGTATGAAAAGTATGAAATTAGTAGAATCTGATGTGACGTTATGTGGATGAAAGAGGTAATGCAGTAAAAAAAAGTTTGGAAATTATGCATACCTTCCACCCTCATTTTTACAACAATTTTTACAACAAATGTTACAACAATGTGTTTGAAACTCCTGCAGTGGTTCATTTATAAAATTGATTGTTCGATCCTAACGCACCCCAAGCCTACACCCCCACTAATTAATCCACTTTTTATTTTTGTAAAAAATGTGACTACAGACTCAACAAGATCAAAGATGATGTAATTGGAAGGGTGCACGGGTGCTTTAGCGACCGACCGAGCTTGGGGTTTATCAGAAAGTAGTAACAATCAATTTTGCGAACATAGTACTATAAGTGTCCGAAACACGTTGTTGTAAAAGAATATGTTGTAAGATTAAGGGACCTCATAAAAATATCACTATCCATGTTTTTATATTAAATAAGATTTACAATACTAATCCCTCAAGAAAATATTTACAACACTAATAATATCAACATAAATACCCAAAAATACCGCGAAATACCAATTTACAATGCCAGATTCTGTAAATTGTTCCAATACAACAGTCTAATTTTAGGGGGGGAAATGAAGTAGAAGTCTTTTAAGTATAACTTCAATATTTTAGTTTTATTTAGGTAAATTTTTGAGTGATGTTTAGTGATAACCCTTCCTTAACTATATTGAGTAAAATCATTAAAAATATGTTTGAGAATAACATTTTGAATTACTATTTTGTTTGTGAACCTAGCATTGCTCCAAAATAAATATCTCACATACTTACTTTCCTAATAAAGGAAAAAATATATAGTCCACAATTCTTCTCTTTCATCTAATCAAATTTCAACCACTCACTTTTAAATTTTCAACATTTTTTTAACTATGTAAAATTAAACTAAACACACTCACTTTAGAAATGAAAAAGATTAAGCTAGGAGTAAAATATAAAAAATATCATTATAAGACCTAAACGTATTTATCTCAAAAAAATGACTTACAAATCCAATAATGTCAATATATAATACCAAAAATCAATAAAAAAAAAGTCACTCCTAATAGGAGTAAAACATACTCCATCTGCCCCTAAATCATTTACTTTTTATGGAAAACGAAATAGAATCTTAAGTTTTTTCAATTTATTTTATTCAAAGATTGGTATAAAAATAAAAAATAAAATTTGCATATTAAAAAAGTACATCAAAAGTTTTACAAAACAAGAGGTGACAAGAATATCTTATTTCAGTCAACGGATACACACAAATAAACAAAAGTTCCTGTACTTTTTGAATAGTAAAGCGTGTAAATCATTTAGGGACGGAGAAAGTATCGTTTATCTTCAAAATACGAGGAAGTATCGTTTATCTTCAAAATACGAGTTTCATGTTTTTATCTCTAGAATATGAGTTTGTACTTTGACATTATGACACTCTATAGTTGCACATCACTGTATTTTTTATATATTATATATTGATATTATTGACATTGTAACTTCTTTTATAGAGATAAAAAATATGGAAATTCTATTTTGGTACCTTCTTCATATTTTACTCATAATTTAGTCATTTTTTCAAAATAATATGAAATAGTACAAATATACAATGTCAAATTATCATAATGCAAGAATTTTATTGTAATGCCCTGCGACCCGGTCTATTAGAATTGATTAATCTAATTAATTAATTACTAACTCGGACCGGGGTTTGGAAAAAAATAAAATCCTTAGAAAAATTATTTGATTATGTCATAATATTCGTTTTGACTGTCTGATTCCAGAAACGTAAACGGATCTCAATTCGGACCCGTTCGGGGAAAATACCGCGTACCGTTCAGGTCAGATTTTACACAACGGGACAAAATTAAGGGAGGTAACCTCCCCATTTAATCTCCCACGCCACACACACCCATTTCTTCCCTTAAATGCATCATCATTTCTCAATTAACTCCCCCTTAATTCCCCTTTAATATAATCCTCCCTCTCCTCTTCACATTCCCCACCATTGTAACCCCCATCAATCTCCATACTCTCATCCTCTCCCCTCTCTTGTATTTGGCCAGTTCATAGCAGCCAGGCGAGAAGGAGAAGAAGAAGGGAGAAGGGAAGAAGGGCTACGCGAGAAGCCATCCGTTCGTTGTTCGTTGTCCGTTCGTTAGCCGTTCATTCATCCGTTACCGTTATCGTAAATCTCTGCGTTTAGAGGTGAGTACGTTGCCCTCTAACTTTAGAATTCGTAGTATAATCATATCGTTATATTCATAGGATTACCGGCTAAACCTACGTGCACCCACATCGTCATGACTTTTCGGTTATTAGGCTTTTCGATTACACACTAGTTAGTATAAACGTTACAAAACGTTGCAAACTCATCAATACGTAAGCTGGAAACATAAACGTTCATTTCTAAAACCCTCAACGTCTTAATGAAAATCCAACAGGCAAAGATAGGAACCAGCGTGCCTTAATAATCGATTTACAGAATCTGACAATCGATTATTAGGTCGCGCTGAACTCCTCAGTTTTTCAGCAAGACGTGATACTCGATTATCACCTTGCTGGTAATCGATTATTGGGTCCTGCGGAATCTCAAGTCTGGGCTGGTTCTTTTGACAATCGATTATCACTTACCTATAATCGATTATCAGGCCCTCTGAACTTGGGTGTCCTGAACAAATACTTTGACAATCGATTGTCATGAGGAGACAATCGATTATCATGGCTTGCGGAACTTGGGAACAGGAAATGCGTAACATGATAATCGATTATCAGATGTGGTTAATCGATTATCAGCCAGTTTTGAACCCAGGTCCGCCATGTTGAACAAGTTGTTTACATATGGAACCGAATATATATTTGCATGTTGTGGATATAATTTCACTCTCCAACCCATGCATTCATATCATCATGTATATCCTAGACGCATGTTTAGGACCATGGCATACGTTGCATACCACGGCAAGGGGTCAGGCCCAGTGCGCCTCTTCCGTGGGCCCGTCCAGGAACCTGCGGGATCCAACGGGTTTTCATCATGAGGGCTTGTGTACGTACATGGTAGCTAGGCTTAGCTATCACCCACATTCTAGTCTCCATTGGGATGACTAAGGCGTTCCTCGGCTCATCTACCGCGTGGGGATGATCACCGAAGGGCAGGGGGTCCATGCGCAGTCTAACTCATGCATCATGTTGTGTGGTATTGCATCATTGATAATTGTAAACCTTAACTCGTTAAGCTTGTATGTGGTATCTCGTACTTAGTTCAGGTACGATCATGTCTATATCAATGTGAATGTGCTATGCGTTCTACTGTTAGATTACCACTCAGCTTTTGCTGAGCGTATAGCGTTGTTTTCCCTTTGCTATACGCAGGTAGGCAAGAGAACCATGGAGCCTGACCCGGATGACTGGGTGATAGGAGCTGCGGATGAACGACAGTGCGGGCCAAATGAATTACTTATTTAATTTATGAAAACGTTTTGGGCATGAACCCACCTTTTGTCGCATTTACGTTATTTATGACCTAACAGTTTTACTTACATTTACTTCCGCTATAAACTTCTTTTAAGTGAATCCATCCTCATCATTTAATAAAGCATGTCAAGGGTTTTCCGTTACAAGCCACGCAAGGGGTTTTCCTTGTAGACGGCCTTAAAACCGTCTACATAACCTCTCCGGCACGTTGGACCGTGGTGAACCGGGTTCGCGGGACGGAGGTTGTTACATTTATTTTGGGTATAGAAACATAAATTTTCTATTTCAGACATATAGTTCTCAAATTATAGCCTACATGTGATTGCACGGGAAGAACCGTACAGACAACGAAAATTAGCAGAGCCGCACAATCCGACAAGAAACGAAGAGAGGAGTGATGGCGAACGCTAATTGCTTCGATTGGAGAACGAAGGAGCACGTTGGTGGAAAATTCTAGTTGCGTCAATGGGAGAAGGAAGGGAACACTGCAGAAGAAACCTGGTAGAGATTGATCGTGGATGAAGATGAAGATGGTGAGCCCTAATTTGCGGAAGATGAAGATGCCTTGGTCGAGATTAATCGTGGATGAAACTTTTGGATTATATTTTCTAACTTTAAAGGGAAGAAACTCTTCCTTATTTGAGAATGAACACTACGTCATTTGAGAATGAACAATGCTTTATTTTAGAATGAACATTATGTTATTCGTGATTGAATAATATACTTGTATTGAACAAATGTGTGAAAATAAGTACTGCATTAATCCGGAATGAGTACTACATTATTTTAAAATGAACATCTATATTTTATGTGAGAATGAGTACTACTTTAATTTCAAAATGAGTACTACCCTGCTGTACTTTATTTCTAGTACAGTCGTGTGTACCTTATACAGACTCCATATAGTTTATGTTCTAGACTTTTAATCCTAGCAAGATAGATGTCTTAATATATCATTCAACTTGCGTGGAGGCTATAATCTCATTCAATTTGTGTTGAGGCGAAATTTCATACTTGTTTCTTACTGATGCTCTATATTTTGCATGATTGTCTTTCATCACAGTGACCAAATTTCGAACTCGAAAATTCTCCCTTAACCATTCTTATGTCAACCCTTAAGCCTCGCCAGCATTATATAACTATTTCTTGTTAAGGTAGACTCTAAACCAATTGCAAAGAGGCACTACAACTTTTCAAATAATACACGACAATTGATTAATTTGAGCTTTAATCGATAAATGGTTCAACTTATACGAGATTACGAGTAGTAAAAGATTTAACACCAAGATTCCCATCACATTGCTCGGCAATGTCATGGGATGACCCGGGGCCGCTCCTGTGCCCCGTTTGTAAAATTGACGATTCCTATCCCCTAATCCCCCGGTAAAGCCCCACCCCGCCCCGACTCAAACACACCCCTCACCCCCTCCAATTGCACCCCACAAGTTGATTTTGACTTTGGAGCTAAATTTTGACTCTAAAGTCAAAATCAACTTGTGGGGTGCAATTAGAGGGGGTGGGGGTGTGTTCGGGTCGGGGCAGGGTGGGAGTTTACCAGAGGATTAGGGGGTGTAGGAACCGTCAATTTTACGAATAGGACATCGAAGCGGTCCCGTGTCATCCCATGACATTGTCGAGCAATCTAGTGGGAAACTTGCCAAGATTTAAAGGTGATAGTAAAAGAAAAAGGACAATGGCCGGCTGGAGGGCCCTGGAATCTCTGGGATTTGCCCTTTGCCTCTTTCTCTTCCACTTCCACCCACCCACTCACTCATCAGCTCCATAGTGCCAAACTCCGTGTAAAAGACCCACCCTTTACTGCAACAGTCATCACTATACACACAGTTGGGTGAGAAGAAGAAGAAAGAAAGAAATACTCCATGGAAATGGGTGGCTGGAGCTCAAAAAGACGCAAATGGATGTCTGCTACAGTGTTTCTGCTCATAGCTGCCTTTGCTTCTGCCCAAATCCAGGACGGTATGCTTCTCTTCTCATCACTGCCCATTTTATCCATCTTTTATTTTTATTAATTGGGTATTTTTATTTGTTTGCTTGTTTGGGATCTGCTTGAATTTCTGTTTTATAAAGCGGAATAGTTTCTATTTATCTAATAAATTGAGATTCTTTCAGCATTATGAAATAACCAAAGTGTTCGTTGCTCTTGATGTTCTTGGATGATGAATACCCAGCTGTGGTTTGTGAATAGGCTTTGGTTATGATTATTATAGTCTTCCCTCAGTTCTAATATGTCAAACCTCCTAGAAAGAGTTGCAAAAGATGGTTTTGTTATAGTACAAGATCTTCTTTTGTCCTACAACTATTAGTTTGAGCTTTTGGTTGAGTTGATTTTTAAAATGGGTTTTTAAAACCTTGTTGATAGAAGGCCATGAGTTTGAATCTCACTGTCAAGCTCCAACTTGTTCTCTACCCTTCAACACAAAACATGGATTGATTGATTTTAGTATTTTACTCCCTTTTGAACTTGATATACCTTGTACTATCCCAGCTGAAACCTAGGGTCTTAGGCTTATAAAACAAGCTTATAATAGAGCACCAAAAATAGCATCATTTTCACCATCAGATCTATCCAATGGTTTCAGGATCTTCGGTTTTATTCTTAAACACATAAAATGTTTCAGTTAGACCCTTGATGCATTTACCGCCCAAGACTTTAAAGAAAGTACGGACCAAGGGAAATTGAATGTCCATTGGCAATGGAGTTAAAAGAATCATTTTTGACAATTTATTTTAGCTTCAGGTGAATAAAGAACTAAATCAAAATGACACCTAGACGTCCATCGCTTCTTACTTTCAAAGAAGTTTTGAGTAGTATATGCCTATATGGAAGAATACATCAAAGGGTATAACAGAAATAGTCTCTCTGTTTTTACAAGAGTAAGGCTACACATATTTTAACTTTTTGATGACTTTGAACCAACATTTTATCTTGCCTCTCCATTTTCTTTTCTAGCATTTTCGAAGTCCCAAACAGACCCTTCGAGATCATGAAAAAATTGGTTCAAACATTTAAAAGGGTTGGTACAACACTGGGTCCCCTATGGTAGCATTCTGATGTGTATTCTTGATTTTGCCTAAAGCTGTGATGGGGCAAATATGTGCTGCAATGAATTTGAGTTAATTCTATGCAGGGCCCACAAAGGAGGAAACATGAATTTGACATTCTATCTTCCAAGATCTTGTTACCTCCTTTATTCTCATTTTTTAAGCAGTAAAACTTAGATTTTTACTGCTTCAGATCAGGCAATTTGCTGCTAGTTCAAAACTGCATTAATTTTTACCAAAAAAAGAGTAGATGGATGTGATATTTATTGCTCTCTGTCTGTGATGACTTTCCTCACTGCTCACTTTGGGAAACATTTGCAAATGGGATCTGAAAGCCAGTCAAAATGAACTCCAAATAATTTTGTAATGCTGAGTGCTTGTTTGGTAGACGGCGTGTCAGCTAATTTTTTTTCCAGGTTCAGCGTTTAGCTGTAGTCTTTTGAAAAGGCCATCTAATGACACTGTTTAGCTTTAGCATTTCCAAAACGCCAACCAAAAACATTTCATTTAGTTGTTTGACTAAAGTCATTTCATGGTGTTTGGTGGACAACTGTTTAGCACATGTTACTATTGTATGTATCCCTCACAGGTTTACTAAGCAATGGTGATTTTGAGGCGCTCCCACCCGGGGGCTTCTCTTCGGATGATCTCGGGTTCTCGGATGAACCCACCAACATACCCGAGTGGAGAGCCAATGGAACAGTTGAGCTCGTCGAGTCTGGGCAAAAACAAGGCGGGATGATTCTCATCGTGCCACAAGGCCGACATGCGGTGAGGCTGGGGAATGACGCTGAAATAAGTCAACAGGTCAAAGTCGAGAAGGGCGCAATCTATTCCATCACTTTCAGCGCGGCCCGCACTTGCGCCCAGCTAGAGTCGCTCAATGTGTCCGTTCCCCCAGCATCACAAACCATAGATCTGCAGACTCTTTACAGCGTGCAAGGATGGGATACTTACGCGTGGGCGTTCCAGTCTGGAGACGAGAATGCGAGGGTTGTTTTCACCAATCCTGGCATGGAGGATGATCCAACCTGTGGTCCTATCATTGATGACATTGCTATGAAGAAGCTTTTCATGCCCAATAAGCCCAAAGGTGGTAATAAAAAGTATTTCCACTTAGAATCATTCATGTTCATTATTCAGCAATCCACCATTCATGCTATCAAGGTTATGATAGAAAACCTTTCATGTGCTTACAACTACGAGCTTGAACTTTTGGTGAAGTTCCTTGACAGTATATCATTAGAGTAAATTTTTTTCTAGACACCAAATTACTAGCGTGAGTTTTTGGTTGAGTTGATTCATTAATATGGTACCGAAGTGTTGTGAGGGGCAATGTTAGAGTATAGACAATTTGTCTTGAACTCCCACAAACACCCCACATTGGCTTCAATTAAGGCATCTACGGTGCCTGGTAAAATTTAAAAGTTCATCAATTGCACACTCCAAATATTGTGGACTTTTGGATCAAAAAAATTGACTCAAAAGTCAACTTAATTTGGAAAGTATAGTTGAAAGGGGTAGGGAGTGGGTTTGGGTCGGGCCGGGAGGGGTTTACCGGGAGTTAGGTGGAAAAAGAACCATCAATCGAGCAGGTGTCTCAATTGGGGGCCAATGTCATCCCATGACACAAACTCAATATCATATTGACCTTTTGGATTTGATGCAGGTAATCCGGTATTGAACGGGGATTTTGAATCAGGCCCGTGGATGATGAGAAACGAGTCTTTGGGCGTTCTTCTCTCCACTAACCTGGAGGAACAAGCGTCGCCGTTGCCCGGATGGATTGTGGAATCGAATCGGGCAGTCCGATACATAGACTCGGACCACTTCAGTGTTCCGGGAGGGAAACGGGCAATCGAGCTGTTATCTGGGAAAGAAGGGATTATATCCCAGACGGTGGAGACCAAGCCAAACAGGGCATACCGGATGACTTTCTCCCTGGGGCACGCCGGTGACAAATGCAAGCCGCCGCTGGCGGTGATGGCCTTCGCCGGCGACCAAGCCGAGAACATACACTATACTCCCAACGCCAATTCCACTTTCCAGGCAGCGGATGTCAATTTCACCGCCAAAGCCGAGCAGACACGGATCGCGTTCTACAGCATCTACTACAACACGAGAACCGACGACATGACGTCACTCTGTGGGCCGGTCATAGATGACGTGAAGGTCGAGCGGTCCAAGTCCGGCATGGTGAATCAGCCCGGAGGCATTCGGTTGTTGCTGGTTTTCGGTTTTGGGTTCGGTTTCGGACTGGCTTTGGCCATGGGTTAGTGGCAGTAAAGCCATAATAGCCAATGTGTAGGGCTGTATGTGATCTTTGTGATGAAATTTTTCATGGTCATTCAAAAAAAAATGTAGGAATGAAAAAAAGGCACCTCCAAATGGCCAAAATTAAGTAAATTTGGGACTGTAGTAAGTAATCAGTGGTTTACAATATCTCAATGCCCCTAAGATTTTGTGTGGAGAAATTAGAGCAAATCTACATAATGTATTGTATGATATTTGATATGATATGGTATTGTAATGATTATTATGATCATATTAGAAAGTTAGTATGATATTACACGGTATATAAAATTGTTTTGGATTAGTTTGAATGTAACCTTAGTTTGCTATTTTATCCCTACTCTATACAAAAACAGCTTGAATACTTAAACAATTAAACATAGAAAAGTCTCAGTGTGCCAGAGAGTTACAAGGTAAGAATCATTGATTTTGTGAACGAATCAATGTCATTGTAAAACAATGTCACTTACGATTTGTGAGCGATTAGCTCCAAGTAAAATGATTTTCACGTGAAAGTTAATGCATCATTTATATGCTTTTTCAAAATAGTGTTATGAAATTGAACTCTTAAGGGCACAAAATGATAGTGGAAAATGGAAGTTGGCATGCGAAACAGATTAAAAATGACAAACACCAAGATAGAAACTGAACTCTTAAGAGCATTGCACTACCAAATATCCTCTTAGATTATTTGAGCAAGTTTGTACAGAGTAAGTTTGATATTCTCTAAGAAAAACTCCTTAGCAAATCCGTAACTTAAATTGTACTTCTGGCTGTTTGTTTTTTGTACATCCATATATTTGCTTGCATTTATGGAATTACGGCTATCGGCCAACGAAGAGCACATAGGCGGAGGGTCGAAACCGTAGTCGCGAATTCAATGTAGCACCGAATGAGTCAACTCTCCTCTTCGACATGAAGAAGGGGTTGCGTGGTTGTCGGAGATGGTGGTTTGCTTTCACAGCATGGCAGTGGTGCCGATAATTTGAAGATGATGTATGACGACTATGGATAATATGTTACTAATAAATGAATATTTTACATAATTGTAATGAACATTGTGTTTGTTTTGTGAAAGCGGTTGTTATATTTTGTGCTGATAAATACTCCGTATTTGGTAAATACAAAACATGAATAAAAATATTCGAGAATATTTTATTTTTTAATTATTAATTAGGTAATGTAGCAAATCTTTAGTAGAGCACTACTCGGAATGACCAAAATGGACTGGATGGGTAACCAACCGGCATTATAAATTTGACCGCGGGGAGAAGAGAACATGGTTTCCGGAGATCAGGGGAAGGCGAAGAAGGAAGAAGAAACTACCCCTTCTCCTCTCTCTGGTAATGGAACCCGAACCCGGATCCGGATCCATGGAAACCCCCGTCCCCATCAACCCCCACACCGCCGCCGCTTCATCCCCACCGCTTATTGAAGAAGAAGAAGAAGAAGATGATGATGATCACCATCCCGATTCCTCCCCCGTCGGATTCCCTGATCTTCCCCGCCCATCCTACGATCAAGTTCAACCCTCTCCAGACGCTGCTGCATCCAGCGATGATCTTCTCCTCAACATTATCAAGCAGGCAAATACTCATATCAATTTTAACTCTATCGCGGAGTTCTACTATTTTTTTTCCCTCTGTGATTGTTATGAATGTTAATGAGTTGACTGGCAAAGACTGCTCGGGACTTGATGAGTTTCTCTGCGTTAGTTTGAATGATTTCTAATTGATACTCCTATTTGACTTGCTAGTAAGTGGATTATCTTATACTTTACTGGTGTTATATGATGCTCTGCGGTATCATCAATTCACAGGCTAACCTCTCATTTCAATTGTACGTTACTACGCCTAAAATAGGAATTCATTAGACTTCAGGTATCTATGACATTTGAAAGAGAAAAAAACAGGGAAGGAATAGAGAAGAATTATCCAATGGATTCGATACAAAATGTGGAGTAATGGGTAAACATGGTTTTTGCAAGTCTTAAATGGAGAGAAACTATAATGAACTTGACGGGTAGTTGTTTTTTTGGAGAGGACAAAATCTGCGGTCTTCGGTTGGCTTCAAGCACTCTCTCTGAACGAAATTAAGCGTCTAATTAACTTTTTCATCTCACCACATGGTTGTTGATCGTTTTTAATGGTGGTGTGGTGTGATTAATTAAATCTCATTTGGGAACATATTTTGACTGGCCCAAAGGGGAGAAACAATTACTAATCTCAGACATAATAGCTTTTTTTATCTCACCACTCTAATTTCAAATCTCATTGTTCTATCAAAGGGGGCTAGATCCCCATGGCCTGTATTTTGCACCTTTTTGGTGTAGTTTTTACAATAGCAACAACCCAATATAGTCCCAATTCCATTAGGATTTGGGCGTCAATCCTCATGATGTACTCTCTTTTTATGTTGAAATAATTTAAATTTATCGAGTTAATTTGTGCTCCCTCCGGACCAAAAAGAATGCCACAGTTACTATTTTGGCTTCTCGATAACTTTTGTTTGTTTACTCATTTTGGTTGACCATTTGATAAAATAAAATATTCTTCTCGCATCTTGTTTTTAATGTTTTATAGAACTTTTGATGTACTTTTGAATGATATAATTTGTACCTTTTATTTCTACTCCAATTTGTAAATAAAATGATGTTAAAAGAGATGAAATTTTGCACGTTGTTCGAAATGTTGTAAACAGTTTGGGACAGAGGCAGTATTTTTCATTTATCAATATGGTTGGTCTTCCAGGTGGAGTATTACTTCAGTGATGAAAATTTGCCAACTGATAAGTTTCTTCTGAAATATGTGACCAGCAACGAGGAAGGATTTGGTAAGTATCCTGAGGAAGGATCTTTGACTTTTTGTCCATATTTATTGAATGTTTAGACTCTCGAATAGGGGCATAAAGTTTTCTATTTTTCTTCATAGATTAGTGATCTCAATTGTTTTCTTTGTTTGGAATTTAAAGAGTAATGGTCTGTATCGCAGTTCCTCTCAAAGTTATTGCTTCCTTTAAAAAGCTGAAGAAACTGACCAAAGAGATTCCACTTATTGCGACTGCACTCAAGGAATCTTCTCTTTTGGTAAGCATCCCAATTCTTGAAAAGCCTTCATTTCAATTATTCTCTCTATTTTTCCTGCAAAATTGTCTTATATCTCTTGGCAGTTTAAGCATTTATTGGAGACTACCATTGTACCATTTCTTCCATCCACATGCCCATTATTTTCTAATATTCCCTCTTTATCTCTAATCTATATAAAGTTTCTCTGTTTAAAATAAAAGGATGCATAGGACAGAAGTCAGGGAAATGATTTTGATAAGCTGTTTGGTCATGTTGTGAGATTTGCTTACCAGGGTGAGGACTTCCGGGGGCGACTCTGAGTCTTTCTCGGTAGGGATGGGGTAGCACCAGGGGTCTGCCCTTAGCCCTTTTTTGTTCGCCTTGATGATGGACGTCCTAACCCAAGCTGTTCAAGAAGGAGTCCCATGGTGCATGCTTTTTGCGGATGATATTGTGCTTTTCGATGACACACGCGAGGGACTTAACGATAAGTTGGAACTATGGCGCCTTGCCCTTGAGACTAAAGGATTCAGAATAAGTAGGAACAAGACTGAATACATGGAATGTCGTTTCAGCGGCCGGGAAACAGAATCAGAAGTGGAAGTTAGGATTGACTCTCACCTAGTACCTAAGGTAGACAGGTTTCGATATCTTGGCTCGGTGATCCAGGCTGATGGGGAGTTAGATGGGGATGTTGGACACCGTGTTGGAGTGGCTTGGTCAAAATGGCGGTTAGCCTCAGGGGTGTTGTGTGATCTGAAGATCTCACCCAGGATGAAAGGTAAGTTCTATCGATCCGTAGTCAGACCAGCTATGTTGTATGGTGCAGAGTGTTGGGCGGTTAAGAAAACTCATGTGCGTCGTCTGCATGCGGCGGAGATGCGGATGTTAAGATGGATGTGTGGAAAGACAAGGTTGGATAGGATTTCGAACGAAGTTATCCGACATCAGGTAGGCATGGCTCCGGTGGAAGATAAGTTGCGGGAAGCGAGGTTGAGATGGTTTGGTCATGTGAGACGGCGGAATGCTAACGCCCCTGTACGGAGATGCGAGAGGATTACGATTATCGGGGGAAGTAGGGGAAGGGGTAGACCTAGGAAGATTGGAAGGAGGTGATTAGGCAGGATTTAGGACTTCTTACCCTGACTGAGTATATGGCCTTAGATAGGAACCTTTGGAGAACTAGGATTAGAGTAGCTGGATAGGAGCTCGGTGCTCTGTAGAGGTTGTTTGTAGTGTGTTGTGTTTGTTTGGAATCTTTTGCTATTGCTTGTACTTGTTGCTTGTACTTGGTGCTTTACCCGTACTATACTGTGTTCCCTTCCATAATTTTGTGCAGGTTGAGCCGGGGGTCTCTTGGAAACAGCCTCCCTACTTCCGAGTAGGGGCAAGGTTTGCGTACACACACCCTCCCCAGACCCTACTGTAGTGGGATTCAACTGGGTTGTTGTTGTTGTTGTTGTTGTTGGCTGTTCTATGCTGTGCATTTGCCTCTATCTGACTAATGAACAACGAGAAAAGAGAAATTTGTAAAAAAGAACAAAAAAGTTTCTTTGAATTTATTGTTTTCTTCTAGGCTTTTCCCAATTTAACATGATGCCTTTAAGTCTGCCAATGACTTGAAACAAGTGAAGGCTAGGGCTTACTAGAACTTGAGTTGAAGACTTGAAAAGAGCATCCCATTGTGTCCACTCTACTGAATTTCCTTTTGTGTATCACCAGGTTGTCAGTTCTGATGAGAAAGAGGTAAGGAGACTAAATCCTCTCCCATACATTGGAGTTAGGGATCCCCAGGTATTTTTCTTGTTCTCTGGCCTTATTTTAAATAAGCACAGGAATTGCTCTTAGAGAATAAAAGTATCTTTTCATGAACTCTTTGTTTTAGCTATGCTCCGTATTGGTAGAGAATTTACCATCAGATCATTCAGTGAAGGCTCTTAGGCAACTATTTAGCCCAGCTGGACAGTGAGCATCTATCCTTTTTTACTCCCCTACCCAGCATGTGTTTGCTTTATTATTTGATTTATCGATGTATAAATGCTTCGTTTCTTTACTTTCTAGCATCAAGCACATCAGCATTCGCGAACCTCATACTGAAAGAAATCCTAGAAAGTGTACGATTGCAGAGAAGCTGCTTAGCGGCAAGGTATGGATTAATATAACCACAGTTAGAATTTCCAAATTCTTTCTTGAACCTAATTGGTACTGAACTACTGATGGTTGTATGACCATCCTTGCTTTGCATTGGTACATGAATATGTGTATGCTGTGCAATATAAGAATGTTCTAATCCATATAATTCATGTAAATGCCTTTTTATTGTTTAATATCTGGGGTTTTCTGTGTCCTTTTTCCCGGGAATGGTCATCCTGTAAACGTTTTGTAGTAGGTGCACAAAAACTTTAAAGTAAAAATATAAGACAGTGTTTGCAGTTTGTTTTTATTTGATTGAGTCGCTCTTTTTGTTCGCATCCTACATATTTTAGGTAATACTAACCTTTGATTTTCATGCAGCTGCATGCTGTTGTGGAATATGACACTGTGGAAGCTGCTGAAAAAGCTGTGAGTTGAAGCACCATCTAGTAGTTTCTGCATGATCATATTACATTAACTGGGTGGCTTTTTTTCTTTTCTTCTAATGTTAATTTGGTGCAGGTAGCCACTTTGAATGATGAAAAAGATTGGAGATTCGGTTTGAGGGTGAAACTTCTAAAGAAAGAGGTAATTAGTTTAGTTCGACTACTTTTTGTTCCATCTCAGTTTCCCTCTTCAAAATTGTATGCACAAGTGACTTTTTACAATGTCTTCATCTCCTCAGATCAAGCGTGGACAGAAAAAGAAAGTCTGGAGGGAATCAGACTCTGATAGGCATGCTTGTGGTCAATCATCTGATCAGGCTGTGGATGAGGAGAACTGCCATCCCAGTGAGCACCATGGTGATTCACATCAGGAAAAGGTTAGTAGTCTCACTGCTTTCTAGCAGGGCCTGTCCAAATTTTTTCTAGGCCCTGTGTAAAATTAAAATTAGGCCTTTACCGCTTGTAATATGTCTGTTACTTCTAAATTTTTAGAATAATTTAGAAGTGACCGTATAAGAATTTTCTAGGATGTAAACCTCTACTACACTACTATAAAGCCACAATATTTTTGCAATAAATCAAATAGTTACAAATTCAAAAAAATGATTATTTTAAAGGAAAAAATATACACTTTTTTGTTACAGTTAGTTGCATATCCAACACATATTGAAGTGAATGACTATGTTTGATAATGAACTCCACATGCATTTTCTTGGGGCCTAAAATTCAGAGGCCCCTGTTTGGCTGCATATATCCGACGCCCTCAGGGTCACCAATGCTTTCAAGACATTGAAAGTGAAGGTTGACTTATTGGATTGAAATTTGAAATGGCTTTAAGATAGTTCCACTTTGTGCATGGAAGGTTAAACTCTTGTTCCTTTAGCTGAGTATAATTTGTCAGAACTGCTATAAATAGTTGAAGCACTGAAGAAGACTTCATATGTTGATGGCAAACTAAATGCAATGAACCCTTTTTCGGTCTAATTAAATCATCAAAATATTGTCCTTGAAAAAAACCTTTGCCGGTTTACTTTCAAGTAGGAGTAAGTCATGCATCCTCCCCAGACCTTACTGTCTTGTGGGATTCTACTGGGTTTGTTGTTTGCCTAAATCAAGATTCGTTTCAAATGATCTCTATTTCTTCTGCCTGATTCACTGTTTCTCTTATCAGGATGGTTAATGATTTGTTTTGTTTCTTTAATATGTTAATGATTTATTTTGTTTCTTTAATATGTTAATGATTTGTTTTGTTTCTTTAATATGTTAATGATTTGTTTTATTTTAGTTTGTTTATGTGTATTTGAATTTGGGAATTCTGTTTACTTTAGTGTTCGTTATTTGGAATACAGGATGGAGACCATTTACCAAAGGAGACCACTGGGGAGCACGCACCACCGGAAAGAAATGGGCATTCGGGCCGGACCCGAGGACGTGGAAGGAGGCAGAAACATGGAACAAATGTACAAGGTAATCCATTGTCAACATACTCCTGCGGCTATCCTATTTATAATATCATAAACCTCTTACTCCATCACTTCCGCAATAATTATCTCTCTTTTTCCTTTTTTCCATCTAAAAAAATGTCACATTCCCTCTAATGGAAAGAACACGCGGTTTTGAACATTTCTCTCTCAGCAACAATAACAAACCCAGCAGGATCCCGTACATACGTGGATCTTACTCCCACTTGGAAGTATATAAGTTTCCAAGAGATTTCAACCATTCACTTTTCATTTTTTTGAACATTTTTCTTAAGTTTTGTGAAAGCGACAAAGTGAGACCATTTATTGACACAGTTGCTCATGTTATAATTCTTTATTTTAAAATGATTTGCAGCCCATGGAATGCATCCATCTGCTCTTGGTACTGAACCCTCAAAACCACCGCCTGGTCCCAGAATGCCCGACGGGACTAGAGGATTCGCTATGGGGAGAGGGCGGCCTCTGCCTTCAAATCCGGTGTGACGTGGTCCTCTTCCATGGGCTTTGATTATGGTTCGGGTGGGGGTGGGGTTGGGGGGGGGGGTTATCCCTTTGCTCTGTAATGGAGTTTTTTTGGAATTAATCCTTCATAGTTTGTGATGGTGTACTTGTATGTACTATGGTCCTATGAATGTTTCCTCTATGTTGATGAGCCTTTACGAATTTGTAGGGCAATTCTGTTGTTGGCTCTAAGTTCACTTGGGAAAGAGGGAGTTTTTTTTATTTCTAAATGACAAATATTATGTGGAGTACTTTAAATACGGAGTATATAAAATGTGCATTAAATTGTAATGTTTTGTTTCACTTGCATATAGGAGAGAATTTCCATCATCTCTGATGTTTCACTATTTTTAACGTTTTTGGTTATTTTTTTAAACATTTTTAATTTTTTTACAAAGTAATTGTAACTCCGACGATTTTTTCACGTCAAATTTCGTTCATTTTTATTTTCAATTTTCGTTGTTCATTTGATAAAATAATATAATCGTGTCACTTCTTATTTTGTAGAGTTTTTGTAGTTTTTTATATGTAAATTTTATTTTTAATTCAATCCTAATTTTCAAATAAGTTGGCTAAAAGTAATTTTAGTCAAATATTGTAAATTGAAACAGACAATTTAATTTGAGATATAGAGAATTTTTTTGCACACAAATATTTTATTATAATGTAATACGAGTACTTATTTATACATTCTCAGATAAAGAGGCATCATTATGTCGTTGAATGATATCGTCTTAAGCAACTACGGAGTATTTTTTGTTAACAAATGTTTGGTTCACAAATAAAATAGTTATAAATCTCACAAATTCACTATTTATGAACTTCAATCAAAAAAATAAAGTATTCTAAAATAATTTTAAAATAAGAATTTAAAGCATAAATGATAAGTTTCTAAGTTTTGTGAACTTTTTTTTGTAAACATAGTAATGTTTTGTTTAATTTTTAAAATTTTTATTGATTACATTTATCTGATTTTAATTAGATGGACTCAATTGAAATTCTTGGAAGAAGTTTAGAATTTCAAAAACTTGCTTCCAGATTTTTTTTTAGATCCTCAATCACATGATTTCACATCATGAGAATGTTATAACCAAAATCGCTCTCAAGTATGCCTTTTTTTTGTGCAAAAATGTTAGTTAGGTTAGGTGAGAAGATATATGTTACAACCCTATGTATCTAGGGATAGGTACATCTGGGTAATACTTATTCTGAAGTAGTATAGTACTCATTCTTGCACAAATATAATTAGCGTGGTACTCATTCTAAAATAATGCAATATTCAACTCATTTTCACACATTAGTTCAATATAATTATGATATTCATTTACAAATAATGTAGTGTTCATTTTGAAACAAAACAATACTCAATCTTAAATAACTTAGTATTCATTTTCATGTAAAATACAATTAATACCATTAATAATTTCTTGCTTTTGGGTACAACTGGATGTATAATAATTTGGCCGTGTTAGGTGAGAAGGTATATGTTACAGCCGGATGTACCTAGGGATAGGTGCATCTGGGATAATACTCATTCTGAAGTAGTATAGTATCCGTTCTTGCACAAATATAATTAGTGTGGTACTCATTCTAAAATAATGCAGTACTCAACTCATTTTCACACATTAGTTCAATATAATTATAATATTCATTTACAAATAATGTAGTGTTCATTTTGAAACAAAATAATACTCAATCTCAAATAAATTAATATTCATTTTTATGTAAAATAAACTTTATACCATTAATGATTTCTTGCTTTTGGGTACAACTCACTACAACTAGATGTATAATATAATTTGCCCTGGTTAGGTGGACTATATTTTTAATTTGCTTAGGTGGAACGGTTATGGTAGGACTGGCTTATTTTCCATTTTTTAATGGGATTATGCCATGTGCCCAAGGGTTGTATCCCAATTTGTACCCCGTAGTTTTGCACCAATACTTTCTGTTAGTGTAAAACTAATTTTTGTTAAATGTACCAATATTTGTGTATGTGTGAATTTTTATTAATGCACCAACACTTTTGTGGGTGTAAACCATTTTACTGTGTAAGTGTAGCATGGTTCTTTTTAACGTGATCTTTGTAAACTCTTGATTTCTGAGATCAGATTTTCCGGCAGCCCATCGCCGGCGATATGCTATCTCGCGCTTTGTATGTTTCGAATCTGGAAACCAATTTCTCACGCCAATGCTTACCTCAATCTTCTAAAGGCTATTCTCGCTCGAAGCCTCCGCGTTTCTTCGTTATGTTTCCCCCAGAAAGCTTCAGGGTTGGCGCTCATAAAGATCTGAAGGTGATGCGCATAATCCGGCTGCATTGGCGTGCTTCTCTGTATTTGCTCGATACGATAATTGAGTTTAATTGATTGATTTTATGCGTGCTATGAACAGATTTCCAGAGTCAATCCACAGTTCCTTGGATTTCGTTTGCAGCGTGGGCTTGTGCCTGTTCGCTTGATGGATGGGGTAATTTTTTCTTATTCTAATACTCCTTTTACGGTTTAGGACGTCTGAATGTTGTTAATTTCGATTCCATTTCCTTCAACAAAATAGAATTAACACGGAGGATTTAAAAATCACATCAAAAGTTCTATAAGACAACTAGACAAGAGGTGGCTTGGCTATTTTATGTTATCAAATGTTTAATAAATATCTGTAAAGAATGGAGATATAGTTCGACCATCTAAATGGTAATGTGGAACCTTATTTTGGAAATGAGAGTACTCCACGTATAAGTTCTTTTTCATTGGACCAAATAAGGGGCTGTTTGTTTCAGCCTCTTAATGGTTCAGATGTCTGAATGGTTCAGCACTTAATGGTTCAGACTGTTTGTTTCAGCCTCTTAATGGTTCAGATGTCTGAATGGTTAAGAGATTTGCCTCTGAATGGTTAAGTATTATACAGAGTCTGAATGGTTAATACCTCTTATCTGAATTGATCAGACATTTGCCTCTGAATAGTTAAGCAATATACTAGCTCTTAATGGTTCTCTTAATGGTTCAGACCTCTTACTGGTTCAGCACTTACCTATTCAGAAGTTGCCAAACAGCCCCTAAGGGTACTTCAAATTGGTGGTTAAAATATTAGCTTGTGAATGGACTAAAAATGTAGAAGATATAAGAGGAATATTAGTCATTGTTTGTTAAAATGCAATGAAATAAAGTCTAATGCAATAGTAACTTCAAATTACACTAAAACATTTACTCAATTTGTCCGGCTATGGTTGTCCACTTTGTAAAGTATCTATACTTAAAGAGTGAGAGTTAAATGTCAAGTAGGTCTTCTTAATGAGTTTATCATTCATCAATATCAACAATGCTTACATATTATTCATAGGGTATTTTAGATACTCCACCATAATTTTTTTGCTAAACATAAAAAGTGGACGGCTAATTTAGGACACAAATGGGAAAGTAGTGAGCTACATCCGGGCAGAGGGAGTATTTGATTACACAAGAAGTATATTACATGTAGTTACAGGCTATTACTTTTGAGGGAAAAACTCATTCTTGTCTATGTATCTTTGCTATTGTGCCAAAATGAAAAATATGAACTTCTCTCTCCAATTGAAGCCTAAAACATGAAAAACGTAATTGAGTTAATAATGCACACACCTTTGGTCTGGTTAGAAAACTAAAGTCATTTTGATTTTCCCTTATTCTCCATATGAACCTATGCCTTTCTAGGTGATATTTAAGTAAATAATGTTAGAGTAAAACTTTTCCTCGTGTACTACCACAAGCTTGAGCTTTGGGTTGAGTTGGTTCTTTAACAAATGATAGTCAAACTGAGAACTGTTGAATTATATTATAGGTAATATAATTTGTTAGTTTCAAATGTCAGATAGGTTGAGAAGCAGGTAATAAAATCTGTTATATGATAAATCTTGTAAATATACAGGGCACTGATTTCTCTTCATTTGATGATTGGGGAGAGAGTGAAGGGACTGCTGGATATGCAATCTCATCAAGTGATGGTGAAGAAAGCGATGAAGAAACTATGTTAGAACCGATAACAGATCTTGACTTGCCTACTACAAGGGAGAGATTTTCTCGTGATGACTCCATAACATTAGCTGCTCACAGATTGGCAATGCTAGGCAGAGCACGCCGAAGAGAGAAGTATTGTCACTTTTCCTGTATATCAAATACATTTTCATTTTGTTTTCCCAGTTTCTGATATTCTTTGCTGAAATAATCTTACTTGGGTAGAATGTGGATGCCTTGTGTGCATAGTTGTTGGTGAATTTACTAGTGGACAGTTTTCCAGAGATTGTTAGGGTATGTTTGGATCTCGGAAAATGCTATGGGAAAGGAATAGAAGTGCTAAGGAAAGTTATTTTGTTATGTTTGGTTTTAACTCAGATAATGCAAAGAAAAGGAAGTATGATTACTCCCTTCATGTCATATAAAGAGTCATGTTTCAGCCACAACCCTTTCCTCTATGTTTCCAGCCTATATTTTATCTTCTTTTACATTTTCTTTCCATTCAAATGTCCTCGATGTTTTCATACAATATTCTTTCCCAAATCTTTTTGGGACTCAAACGGACTCTTAGATAATAGGAATTGACTTTGGCAAGGATTTGTGCAGGATTTTTCATGGAGTCCTAAACAATATTGGTCTAGTGACATTCTCAACATTCCTGCTCTTCCTAGCAGATTTGTGTGCTTGGAGAATAGTCAGATTACCATTAGCACCTTTTTATATGATGCGCCCTTTTCTCACATCTGCAGTTGCAGTGTCTTGTGTCGGATATTTATGTGTTCCATTGTTTCGTACTTTAAGACTTCGTTCTCTGATAAGGAGAGAAGTTCCTGCTCGTGAACAGTCTGCTAAGAGAGGCACCCCTACAATGGGAGGATTATATTTCATACCCATTGGTGTACTTGTTGCAGACATTATACTTGGGTTTTCTTCAGTGGAGGTTTTGGGAGCATCTGCAGCAACTCTTGCATTTGCCACAATCGGATTTCTTGATGATTTAGTTCACCTCAAGACTAACAGCCAGGGTTTATCTGCTTGGATTAAAATTCCCTTTGAGGTGAGTGGTTATCCTTTTCATAAACCCTTTTTTTCAAGAGGCAATTTGCCTTTACACACAACAAAACCCAGAATAAACCAAATCACAACTCCATCGAGTTTTTTTTTTTGGGGGGGGGGGGATCAAGATGTACTAAGTTTTCTCCTTTCAAAAAACAGAGAGGCTGCTACCCAAAACTTCACTGAAAGTAACTTTAATGTATCATTTTGATTTGGTCCCATATTTAACTGAGGCTAAAACATAAAACATTGTCAATAATGTTCTTTTAGCTCCTTTGACAATGGACATAACTTTTTGCCTAAACTTTGAGGATTAATAGTTGTTTTATTTTACACAGGTAGCTATAGGGGTATGGTTCTCCTTTTGGTTAAATGCCACAGATATATCATCCCCTTACAGCATGTATACACTCTTGTAACCATTTGATCAACCTTTTTTCTGATGCTATTCATGGTAACTCACATATCTATCCTTGTATGACTCGTCAAGATGACAACTAGTTTTCTAATATTTGGAGTTTCTTCAGACAAGATGCCATGTCTGTCATTAAAAACATCATGTGCAGTGTCCCCTGCATTTCAGATGGATGACTTTTAACTTTTGGTGGTATGCAGGAAATCAGTGGTTCCTCTGCCTGCTCCCATTGGGCTTGTCTGCATAGGAAAGTTCTATCCAATTTTGACTTCATTTTGCTTTACTTCCATGGTAAATGGAGTTGATCTTACAGATGATCTTGATGGATTGGCTGGTGGAACTGCTGCATTAGCATTTATTGGAATGTCGATAGTTGTCCTTCCACTATGCCCTGGTTAGTATATGAGTTACTACAAATCAGTATGCTGTCTAAAGTTGCCTGTTAATATCTTAGGAACTGTTTCCTAATATTTGGTATTTTTGTTTTACGTTACAGTTATCTGTTTTCATTTTCTTGTGTTTTCAAATGTCTAAAGGATAATTACGTTTAGTAAGCATATCTTTGTATACTATGGAGTAGTATTTATTATAAAAATATATGAATTTTATAAGAATTATGAATGTTCTATAAATAGTGTCAAAATCGGGTACATTTATTTTTGAAAACATTGAAAGCATCAAATTCATGTTTCCAAACTTCTGTTTTTGTTTTCAGAAACTTAAAATGATAACAATATAGGCAAACCTTGTTAGTGTTTGCATTTTGAAAAAAAGTGAATGAAAAAACGTAAGAAGACATGTTGAGTTTTAATTTGATTTTATCATGCATAACATATGAATTATAAAATAATACGGAGTACAGAACGTCTGCGTGAACATTTTACTGCAATTAATAGTATTTCTTATAGCTGCTAATGAATGTGAGAACTAACCCCTAAACCCTTAGATCTTGCTGTATTTGGAGCATCAATCGCTGGCGCTTGTGTTGGTTTTCTTATGCATAATCGATACAGAGCTTCAATAATCATGGGTGACACGGGAGCACTGGCCTTAGGAGGAGCCCTAGCTTCTATGGCTTCTGTTACTGGACAGTTCTTCCCATTGTTCATTGTTTCTGGGATCTTTGTTGCGGAAGCACTCTCTCTTGTGCTACAGGTACGACAAGTGGAACTCGTTGATATCCTTCAATGCAAAGGGTATGTTTGGTTGGAGGGTAGGGAGAATGATTCTCTCCCCTTGTTTGGTTAGAAGTATATTTTTAACGTGAGAACCAAAATTTGCCTTCTCCCGGCGAGATCTAAAAAAATGCTTTGAGCTAAACAAGATAAGAGGAAGAATCATTTTCTCTTTTTCCCCTCCAACCAAACACACACATCTAAGGTTGGTCGTGTTCGGAGGAGGGGGGATGTTCCCCTTCCCTCGTGCGGCACAATTTTCCTTCCCCCCTCTCCCTCCCCCTCTAATTTCAGCTCCCTCCATTGTCAGGGGGTGCAATGGAACTGATGAACCAAAATTGTCTCCTATTACCATTGCATCCCAATACAAAAAATGGAACACACTCATTGTGTGTCCTCAGTTCCCTTACATCCCTTCTATCAAGGGCATATTAGTATTAGTTATTATCTTGCCTCCCTCCCTCTCTTTAACCAAACAACTCTCTGGAACCAAACAAGGGGTTATTTAAAACTCCACCCTTCTCCCATCCATTTAAGGAAAATGCTACTTTAACCCCAACTCCCCAAGTATGACACCACCAGATATAAATTACTTAACTGACACTTAAACGAACGACAAGGTTTTAATGATATACATATTATACACATCCTATATGAAACAACTAACATCCGAAGGGTATTGCAATGTGTTTATCAGGTATCCTTCTCCAGGGCAAGCCAAAAGTTACCCGGAAAAGGAAGGCCCTTGCTTCTTCAGACGGCACCATTTCATCGCCACCTCAAAATGCGTGGCTTGGGAGAACCTGCTATTGTGGCTGGAGCCTACGCCATTTCATGCGTCCTAGTCTTATGTGCGGGATATGTTGGCCTTATCTCAGTGTAGTACCCCAAGCTGGTAAATATGATCTCTTCGGGTTTTTTCTTTAAATCTATGCTTTGGTTTGTTTGGGTAGCTAATTACTCTGTTGTCCGATTTCTTATTTTCGTTTGTCCGGAATTAGTTGTCCATTTTTATACGAGTATTCAATAAAGAAATTATGTTGAATTGTCTAAAATATTCTAGAATGAGTGATGAACTTATTTGAAAGATTTATTTGACATTTTAAACTTATTTTTCAAAAACAAGTCTTTTAAGAAAGGGTGCTAACTAAATCCAAATAGAGGGAGTAATAATTACTCTTTATATGAATACATAGTGATGGAACCAGGGTGTTTTACTAGATTGCGTACATTCTTGGCCATGACCACAATAGAGTTATAATTACACTGGATTTGTTATTGGTTTACTCCCATTGTCCAAAATTAAGAACTGTGTATCCTATGAAATTTATTCATTTTCTTTACTTATTTTAGCTAGTCATTTAATAAAATAATGTAGTCATATTACCATTTGTTTTCTAGAGCTTTTGATGTTGTTTTAAATATTTAAGTTAATTTTTTAATCCCATCCCAATTGTTTTATAAATTGATTTAAAAAATAACCTTAGTCAAATATCGTAAATTGAAATATGCCATCGAAAATGGAACAAAAGATGGAGATAGTTATAGCTTTGGGCAGGGGTGGATGCACTTGGTCACTATTGGTGGGACGGCCCCTAGTGTTGACTCTTTTAAATATTTGAGGTTGGACTTAGCACTTGTAGTAAAACATAGTGACTTTTTCAATATAGTATCACTGGTCATTGTCCACTAGACATTTCTCAAGTAAATATCCACTGCCACTGGACATTGTTCTAACTACATGTCCATCATCACTGGGCATTGTTCCTGCTACTAGACGTTATCCAAGTACTATTTAGAAAAAAAAAGGTCTAAGTACTATATTGAGAAATGACATCTGTTTAGTATAATTTAGTGCAAATTTCTCTATTTTCATTCATAATTTGATAAAATAAAAGATTCTTATCACTTTTTGTTTTATAGAATTTTTTTATCTACTTTTAAACGCTGTAATTTACTCCCTCCGTCCTATAATGATCTTCTCGGTTCTGTTTACGAAGTTTGACCGACTTTATTTTTAATTCAATTTATTTGATTGTAGGTGTAAAATTAAAAAAATAAAATTTATATATTTAAAAACTACATCAAAAGTTCTACAAAACAAGTGGTGACAAGACTATATTATTTTATCAAATACCTAATGAAAATACGTAAAGAAAGTGATTAAAGTTTGACCGTGTGAATAGTAAGTGGGAAGAACATTTCAGGACGGAGGGAGTATATATTTTTTTCCTGCACTAATATGTAATTACAATAATATTAAAAAAGATAAAATTTTACATGTTATTCGAAGTGTAACATCTAATATGGGACAAAGACTCAGAGAGAGTTGGTGTAGGCCTAGGTTCAACTATTTTTCAAATTGAGGTAGGGAAGGCACTAGACAATTGGTTGTTTATACTTCTACCGCCCAACTTATTTTCATTAAGAGATTCATAAATCTACATGACTGATGATATGAAGCCAACCCTATTTTAATGGGGAAAAAAATACGGAGTACAAACCAAACACCCCAATACTATTGACTCAATTTCATATGTTTTTATGAGAAAATTGTTTGGCATTTTACTATACAAAGAAGTATTAACTTTTTGGACACTTGAGACACTTATTATAAAGAATGGGAAAGAAATTTGTTATTGATATGTTGGAAATAAAATGATGAAAAATAAGCACAAGATGGAAGTTGCAAAAAGAATATGGTAGGTGTCTTGGTGGTTTCATTCCATAAGACCATAACACTTCTTACAAAAGTAGACCCTTGGGCATGGCCAAAGATCTAAAGAGCTTACAACATTTGGTGTAACCGAGGGTGCACCCTGCCTTTCTTCTGACCTCGGATTCGAATATTAGAACCTGAAAAAAACAACTCTATTATATTGTAGCATCATCGGTTACAATTGTACAAGATATGATTGCTTAGTTTCCTTAACACCCGGCCCTTAGGGGTGGGCATCGGGTCGGTTCGGTAGGTTTCGAGCCAAAAAGTAAACTATACATTTTTTGTTATTTGTATAAATTGACTTTCAAAAGTATAAATTTTTTGTTAGTTTTATTTTAATTATTAGTGATATTATTTGTTATCTGAATTTCTTTTTTACACTTTTTGGGCCGTTTTTTCTTTTTCAAAATGTAGTTCTCTTGTGGTTTTAATAATGTAGTACTCCCCACCCCCAATCCATTTTTATATTTTAGATTAAAATATTGATGTTTACCTTATATGAATTTAGATTAAAAAACATTATATGTAACTATTTTATCCATAATTGTTTTAAATATTTTAAAATATTGATGCTTTCTTATTTTATCATGTAGATTAATATACAAAAATGGAATTATTCATAATAAAAAGTTGACGAAAAAATAATAATGAGTATGAATCATAAAAATAGTGAGATGAAAAAAACGAAATAATTTAGAAACTATAGTTATGAACATAATAGTTGTAATAATAGTTGTAATAATAATAATAATAATAATAATATATTGTTTTTAGAGTGATTTGTCGGAAAGTAGAAAGAGTTTGAAGAAAATAAAAATAGTTGGAAGAAACTGGAAGGAACTAGAAGGAACTGGAAGAAATTAGAAAAAAATGGAGGAAACTGGAAGTTAAGAGTTCAAGCTCTAAAGACCAAACTCTAAATGAGTAAACTTTTATCTACTTTGTAAATATATTTTCATTACTTATTTGATAAAATAAAATAGTCTTGTCACATCTCATTTTATTGGTCTTTTGATTTAATTTTTAAAATCAAATTCGTATATTTTATGGAGTATTTTTAAAGTGAAATTTGCACTAAATAGGACTAAAACATAATGAATTTCCTAATCTAGGACTTAAACTTTTTTATTCCCTAAATAAGACTTAATAATGACCTATTTGCACTAAATATCACTAAAATTTAAGTCATTTCTTTAAATAGCACTTAAATTGTTTTATTCCTTAAATAGCACTTAATAATGTCCATAATGTCCTGTGATGGCAAATATTTGCTTGAATAATGACTAGTGCATAATGACTAAAAGTGTTACATTAGGAAGAAAAACACATGTGGTGCTATTTAGAAAAAGTCATTATGTTTTAGTATTATTTAAATAAATTTCTCAATTTTTAAATCCTACAAACAGCAAGAAAGAATTAGTTTTAAGAACACAATATATAACATCACCAATGACTACCCAATATTATTTCAAAAAAATAAAATCTAGGGGGTGGGTGTACACAGATCCTAATAATTAAAAGAAGTTTTAAATAAAAAGGATGTATCTCATCTCTGAGGATCTTGTCGAACGGTTATACTCCCTCCGTCCCAAAAAGTCTTTCATGTTTCATTTTTTGCGCATCCCATAAAACACTTCTATCCCGCCTTGAATGCCAAAAAAACTTTCAAAATAACTTCTACCCACAATAAAGAAGAAATGTTGTAAATTTTAGGCATTTTAGATGTCGGTAGAAGTGTTTTATGAGATGCGCAAAAAATGAAACATGAAAGACTTTTTGGGACAGAGGGAGTAGAAGGGAGGTGAATTAGACTCGTTTAAAGAATACAAGTAAATGTTTTCGGAAGGCACTACTGAAGAGTTGTAGCTCATCATTAGTTAGACTTTATGAAAAATAAAATTTTCTCTCAACTTTGAATGTCTTTTTGCAAAGGATGAGCTCCTATCTCACTGCTCACGCAATTCCTTAAACTCGATCCGACAATCCTTTAGAAATAGATTAGACTTTGATCACTGATTGGTATAAAAAAAATAGAATATACTATACATCTGGTACTTGCAGAGGTCTTATACTTAGTATAATTCAACATAGTTGTCAAGAGTTGAATTTGGATCGGTACTAATAATCTTTGCCAACGCAAATACGCAATTCTTGAGGCCAGCGTCGGGCACCCATCGTAGGTCGGAAGTTACATCTGGAACTGAGGCAGAAGTTATATATATAGAGCTAGTTGCATCTGGCACCCATTGCAGGTGGGAAGTAATATATAAGCTAAGGAACTAATACTCCATTTAGCTTTTAATGTGTATCGTAAAAAAGATTGCATTTGAAGGATTGATGAATACTTGAAGGACTACTTATAGATTTTTGAAATTTGAAAGACTGAATTTGGAGATTATTGAATACTTGAAAGACTATTTATGAATTTTTAAAACTTGAAAGACCGATCGTGCATAACTGACAAAGGTTAAGGACAATGATGAATTTTAGCCTTTTAAAAAAGTAAATGAGAACTTGAATTAAGAACAAAGGAAGTATTATTTAAACTAATTATAACGGAACAAAGAGAAAGCAATTAGAATTGGAAAGTAAATATATCAACCAATTATGAAATTACACCATCAAATTTACCTGGTTAAAAAGATTTTTTTTCTTCTTTTGGACTATTCTCTACTTTTATATCATTTTTCATGCTCTCAAACTCTAGAAGAAAAATAAAAACAAATATAATTTTTCAATTTTTAGATCACGCACAATTTTTTAGATAGAGAAATACATATAAGGGACGACGGTTGTTACACACTGCATGCTTATAATTTTTTTGAAAGAAAAAGAGTGATAAAGGAAGGATATGCCGTGATTTGTGGTTGTTGACAATCAATGATGAAGACCGGCGTTGGCGCATTCGAAAGAAAAGAGCTAGGTTTTTTAAAACATCTCTTATTATATATGAAGACCGAAAATATAATTATATTATTATTTAATTTTATTTTCAATTGTTAGCATAAATACTTATTATACTATAATTAGGTTTCTCTTTGTATTCTCTGTGTATAGGGGTGAAATTTTTATTTTTCAATAAGACTATTTATTATCAAATTGTAATATCAATAGCCATTAAGGCTTCAAATATTTTCAAACTTCATACACTTTCTTCCAACTCCTTTATGATTCTTCCAACTCTTTCCAGTTTTTTCAATATATTATTATTATTATTATTATTATCATTATCTCATCAAAATAAAAAATTGATTTAACGTCCCAATTTATTAAAGAGTTAGTTGTGTCCTAGATATAAACTTTAGTTGCCATTATAGAGTCACGTAAATTATTACAATCTTGAACTAATTAATTTATAATCTCATTTGAGATTTTGAAATTTTCGTAACTATGTGTCCTAGTCAACATTTTAAAATTTTGACCAAAATAATTGTGCACTCTATTTTCTTTCATTAAACATTACATAAATTTTAAACGTGCACACATAAATAATTTTTATAATGTGCATGTTCTTAGCATATGAAAAATGAATAAATGTTCATACATCAAATTATTGCCCGAAGAAATAAATGTGCAAACTTAAATATTATTTATTTTTAAATGTGCATATGTCGGATGTATATTAAAAACTACCTTTGTTGTATAAAAAAGTTCTATTTTACTTTTATACAATAGAAAATATTAAAAAATTAAAAAAAAAATATTGTTGAGACATGCGAAAAACGAAATACTGAAAGTTTTAACGGGAATGAATTGACGCATTTTATTATGACCATTTTTCCCTCATTATTTTAGAACAATAAACTTTTCCTAATAAAAAATTAATAGAAATTTTTAGAAATAAAAATAACTCAAACCCTTGTAAGAAGTGACCCCTAATCGAAGTCTAATAAAATTTTAAAAGTTTTTTGGCCAAGTCATGCATGGCTACGTTTCAACCATCTAGGGCTTTCAAAAAAAAGAAAAAGAAAAAAAAAAGAATCCTCATTATGATTATTATACAACTTTATTCATCCTTTTACAGGCCAGGGAACGGTGAGAGGTGCAGTGGTAATTAATTAATTAATTACTTAATTAAAACAAAACAAACCACGATTACGCACGCTAGTACGCCCGCCCGCCCGTCCGTATATGTGTGTGTGTGTCTATATATATATATATATATATATATATATATATATATATATATATATATATATATATATATATATATATATATATATATATATATATATATATATATCTATATATATATCTATATATATATATATATAGATATATATATATATATATATATATAAACTGATTAATCAAGCGTCGGATGAATATAATGTAATCGAGAGAGAGAGAGAGATCTCACTTGAGCTCCTTGATTAATAATTTAATTAATCATAATACTCGATTATTAATTAATTAACTAGTTATGAGAACTACTCCTATTCCTACTGGTTGTAATAAGTTTGTAATTAGCGTAATTGTCCTATTGGTAGCCGCAGCTGCTGGGCCAGCTCATGCATACGATGATTATAATCAAGATGCGTTTTCGTTTTGACTTTGTGCGGTTTTTAGAAAAAGGTTAGAAGAAGATTAAAATTTATCAAAACACCCCTTCATGATAATGGGTAGCGTATATATTAGATTAAGTGGGTAAAAACCCTTTCTCTTTCATTTTTTTCCAATTTCTTAAGGTAGTGTTTGGCAACTAGAATTTCATTTTAATTCATGCATTTCAGTTCCTAAATTTGAAATCTTGAATTTCAAATGACAAGGGGAGGTGCATGGATTTCAAATTATGCTTTGTTATGAATGAGAAAAATTTGACTCAAATCCAAATTCAAAATTTTTAAGTTTCCCAAACATGGAATTTGAGCTAAATCCAAATTTGAAATCCAAATCCATGTTCCCAAACATACTATAAAACACTTCTTTTTTCTATTAAAAAACCACTTTTACCCCTACTTTTTCATACCATATATATCACATCATACTTTTTCACTAATAACCAAACTATCATATCTTACTTTTACTAATCACATCAGGGGCAAAATTGGAAAGTTAACCAAAATTACACTTTTCTTAATTTGGCTAAAAGTCAAAACAGGAACCTTTTAAGGGAATAGAGGGAGTAATAAACATACTCCCTCCGTCATATAATGTTCTTCCCAGTTCATTTTACGAAGTTTGACCGACTTTATTTTCAATTCAATTTATTTGATTGTAGGTGTAAAATTAAAAAATAAAATTTATATATTTAAAAACTACATCAAAAGTTTTACCAAACAAGTGGTGACAAGACTATATTATTTTATCAAATACCTAATGAAAATAGGTAAAGAAAGTGATTAAAGTTTGACCGTGTAAAAAGTGAGTGGGAAGAACATTATAGGACAGAGGGAGTAGTATTTTACACGTTTAAAGAAGGATAATGGGAATTGAAGATCTAAAGGGGACAAATTAAATAAAGATGTAAATGGAAAGATCTATGGAGACGGAGGGAGTATTATAAGGAGTATTTAGTTTACTCCCATCCCTCCATCTCTGTTTTTTTTTTTAAATTCTCCAAAATTAACTTTCAAGCACACAAAAATTAGGGAAAAAGACCAAAGTAGGAACAAAAGATTGAAAATCTACCAAAATAGGACTTTTATGTTTTTATTCCCGAAATAGGACTTAGATTACCAGACATGGTGATGTACATTACCAAAAAAGTATAGTATTGTGCACATTACAACCACACTACTAAAGTGTGAAGTCCTATTTCGGGGGAAAAACATGAGAGTCTTATTTTGATACTTTTCTCTATGTTTTATTCGTATTTAGGGTAATTTCTACCATAAAAATTGAATTGTGATATAAATAATTTTGTTAACTTGTACGTAAATGTGGTGGCACACTGCTAGCAGCAGCGGCGGCACCACCTGCTGCTGCAGGGGGAGCTCATCATCATCTGCATCCAGATACTGATACTGCTAAAGATCGTGCCTTCAAGAAAACTGGTAAAATAATCGGTGTAGTGATGCTTGTTGTGGTAGTCATTGGTGGGATCGCTTGTTGCATTACTTGCATCTGCCAAAGAAATGAGAAAGCAGCAGCATCTGGTAAGGCGCCTGATCGACCTTCCTATATATGCACCTACCTTCATTGTCTATTATATATATATATACACACACACATACATACACAAATAATACTCCATATATTATTATATCCACGTACCAAAGCATGTCTTCTTTCTCTTTAATTTCTTTTCTTCTTCTCCCATACGCCGGATCTGTGAACTTTCAATCCTCCATCTCCCCCTCCCTCCTCCTCCTCCATACGCCGGATCTGTTTGCGTTTCCGGAATCAGACAGTTTCACGAATTGAAGATTTTAGGCTCGAGAAAACCCTAGGATCTGAAATTGGGGATTTCTTCAAATTGGCTTCAATTTCTGCAATTGATGGTTCCTCTGTGGTTGGATGGACTGTGGGAGGTGCCAGGTGGGGTTGCGCAACGTCAGAGGTCGCGGAGGTGGCCGGAATTGAGGAAAACCCGCCGGCCCGGAATTGGCTTCAATTTATATAAAATATAGACACACACACACACATATATATATTTGTATTTATTATTTGAAATATTTGCACTAAAAAGCACTAAAACTTAAGTTGTTTCTCTAAATAGCACTTAAGTTATTATTCCCTAAATAGCACTTAAAAATGCTCATAATGTCCATTGATGGTGAACATATATGATACGGAGTAGAATTTAGGATAGGATCGGATATGGACTTTGAAGCTCCGAAGCTTCAAACCCATTTTCAATGTAATTGTGATGTAAGTTAAAAGGACGTTAAAGCTTATGTGATAGAGAGAAAAAATTTTAAGCTCCGAAACTTCATGACCATTTCCAATAGTCTTAGGTGCCATAAAAGCATATTTTGTCGAAAGTTCATCGAGAGTACTTTTTATTTTATTTTTAGAATTTTCTTGAAATAGATTTGAAAAATGCTAGGGATACACCTGTAACGCCCTGCAACCCAGTCTATTAGAATTGATTAATTTAATTAATTAATTACTAACTTGGACCGGAGTTGGGAAAATAAAATCCTTAGAAAAATTATTTAAACATGTCATTAAATTCGTTTTGACTGTCTGATTCCGGAAACGCAAACGAATCTTACTTTGGACCCATTCGAGGAAAATAGCACGTACCGTTCAAGTCAGATTTTAGCATAATAGAGTAAAATAAATATATGTAACCCCCATCATTCTCACGCCACCCCCACCTCCAAACCATTCATTTTCCCTTACAACTAATACCCATTATTATTCTATTAATTTCCATTCAATATATTAGTCCCTTCCCTTCACCTCCTCCACCACATTTGTAACTCCCACACACACACAACCCTCATCCTCCTTCACTTGTATTCGGCCAAGACAACAGCAGCCAAGGGGGGAGTTTCCGGCGAGAAGACGAGGAGGTAGAAAAGAAGGAGGGCTACGCGAGAAGTCGTTCATTCATTCGTTCGTCCATTCATCGTTCATTGTCATCCATCCGTTCAATTCACTTACGTTCCCTCAACCCCTTCATTTAGAGGTGAGTAGTTGTCCCCTCTAATTCTAGAACATTTAGTTATAATCTATATCGTTATGTTCATAGGATTACCCGACTAAACATACGTGTGTCCACGTTATCATGACTCTTCGTTATTGGACCTCTCGATTATGTACTCGTTGATATAAATGTTTTGAAACCCTGTAAGTTCATCGATTATTTAACATGGAAATGTAAACATTCATTCCTAAAACTTCCAACTTTTTGATGACAAACAAACAGATAAAATGGAAATCAGTGTGTCTTGATAATCGAGTTACAGGATAGTACAATTGACTATCAGGCCACGCTGGACTCCTCAGTTGTTTCAGCACAGCGTGATAATCGATTATCACATATGTGATAATCGACTATCCCCTACGGATTCTTGGGTCTGAGTTGGCTTCACTGATAATCAATTATCACATAAGCAATAGTCGATTATCAGGCCTCTCTGAACTTAGGACCCCCCGAACAAACCAACTTGATAATCGATTGTCATAAGGTGACAATCAACTATCACAGTCTGCAGGACTTTGGGGACAGAAGCTGCACAACATGATAATCGATTATCAATAGTAGACAATCGATTATCAGCCAGTTCTGAATCTAAGGCCATCATGTTGAACAAATTGTTTTCATGCGGAATCAAACATATATGTATGCGTTGAATTTAACTTCATTCTTCAATCAATGCATTCATTTCACCATGTTCATCCTAGACGCATGTCCTAGGTCTATCATCATATGCATACCCTTGTAGGGAGGTCAGGTTTTCGTGCGCCTACTACAGTGGGCCCGTCTAGGAACCTTTGGGATCCAACGGGTTTTCATCAGGTGCGTTTTGTGTACGTACATAGTGGTCAGGTTACGGCTACTACCCGGTTTTGCTAGTCCACTTGTTCCCGGCTCATTACCGTTCCGGTATGATAACCGGAGTGCAGGGGTGATCCTGTCAAGTGAGGCTAAGCCAGGGGTATCCCTGATAGTTTAAGTCATGCATCAAGTCATCATCGTGTATGTTCCGCATCTCGTCAATATTCAATGCGTTGTATATCATCTTGTTATGCGTAATAATATCCCACCAAGTGCAGTCCGAACAGTTAGTAACCATGTGGTTTTCCCGTACGTTAAGTGCAGGTGTTAATATGTATGTAACCATATGAGTTATCACTTTATGTTCTTTTGTTAGATTCACTCCTCAGCTTTTGCTGAGCGTGTATTTGTTTTTGCTACACGCAGGTAGACATGACGGTGCAGGTGCTAACCCTGGAGGGTAGTGATGGTGGGAGGATGGATGGCGCGGACGAGTTTAATATTATACTCCCTCTGTCCACCATAGATCTTCCCAATAGCCTTTTTTCTTTGTCCACAATAGATCTTCTCATTTCATTTTTTAACAAGTAAAATACCTCAACTACCCCCACTTACTTTATTTATTACATCTCACCCACCTCATTTAATACACTCCACCCATTTTTCATTAAGGGTATTATGGTAAACTTTCACCTTTTTTCAACTCTCCTTAAAAACCACCAAAAGTCAAAATGAGAACATCTTAGGCGGACGGAGGGAGTATTTACATTAGTCATTTGGGCATGAACCCACCCTTGTCATTTTATTTATTTTGGACTGGACTTATTTAATTACTTCCGTTCTTACTCTACATTAATATCACGCACGTTTTGGGTGTAACACCCTAGAATTTATTTCTCTAGTTAAACCTAACCGTTTTCATAGTAAATGAGCATTAATGTTTTCCGCTACGGACGGTTCTCGGACCGTCCATGTAACCCTACCGGTCCGTTGGGTCGCGGGTGAACCGGGTCCACGGAAGGCGGGTGTTACAACACCTTTCACCAAAGGTGTACCCCATTTGTCCCACACCCCCTCCTCCACCACATAAATGGACAAAAAATTTAAAAATAAATAAATAAATAATTAAAAATGAAATAAAAATATGTGGTGGAGAAGAGAGTGTGGGACAAATGGGACACCTTTGGTGTACCTCTAGCATTGCTCAATAGATTTACATAACATTTCTTAATAAAATGAGAGACCACCCAATTCACGTTAAATCTCGTTTTCACCCCCTCTCATTTTATTAATTAAAACTTACTTCCCCAAAACAAACAAAATTTAAAAAAATGGAAATGAAGGTCCGAAACAGGAAGTCAAGGTATCCCCAGCTAGAAACAAGGTTCATTGGTCGGATGATTACGAGGTACATACGGTCACACTTGCTCAACCTAATCTCATCTCATCATACCCCTCCCTCTGTTGTTGTTCGACGAATTGTCTCAAAGAAATGTTTCCTTAAGAGCTCACACACCATCCGATTCTTTGTTTTCAGTTCTCTTTACTGAGAGATTTGGGAATTTATATGTATAAAATATGCGGTGCAAAAGGCTGAAACCCACTTTCGTTGATCTGCCGGAGGAGGTCGTCGGAGACATCCTCTCCCGTCTCTCCGTCCGGCACCTTCTCCGATTGAAGTGCGTCTGCAAGTGCTGGCGCGATCTGATTTCGAGCCGCTGGTTCGCTTCGTTGCAGCTAACCCGGTCCATCTCGAACCCCACCAGCCACTACCTCCTCCTCTTGAACAACAGATTCCCCTTCAAGGTTTTCTGCACCGTCCGGACCCCCAACATCGTGGTTCAAGTCGATGAGTTTAAGAAATTGGGTGCTTTTGTTGTAGGTTCCATTAATGGCCTTGTTTGTATTGCTTGTTTGGGCCTTGGGAGGTCTTGTTTCCTATGGAACCCTTCGATGAGGCAACGTAGGACCCTCCCGAAGAGTTCTTCTATGCCCGTTGGAGATCGGAAGCGGGTTCAAGTGACTTTCGGGTTCGGGCACGAACCCCATTCCAATGATTATAAGGTCGTGAGGGTGGTGAACACTGGCGAAGGGCCATCCACTAGGGCCGAGGTCTACTCGCTCAATTCAGATTCTTGGAAGGAGGTCAAGATTGATTTCCCTTTGCATAACATAACAAGGGCGAATTGTGATGTCGCTCTGGCGGGTTTCACTCATTGGCTTGTCAAAAAGGGAAACGGCAATGAGAAGTCTTTTGTGGCATCGTTCGACTTGCGTAAAGAGGTCTTCCGGAAGAACAGTGTCCCTGAAGTTGTGGCTGTTGAATCGGAGCACTATAGTGCTATAAACTTCAGAGGCCGTCTTGGATTGCTGGCTTATGGTTCTCAAGTTGAGCTCAGCAAATGCCTCCAAGTGTGGATTCTTGAAGAGGAACGAAACGGGGTCGGTGTTTGGAACAAAAGCTACACATTCGCAATGGATTTTCTAATTTCGCACCATTGGGGCTTGGCAAACGGTTACATTGTGGTGCAAAACACCCCAAACGTGCCCTTCTTGTATGACCCGGAAAGAAAAGAAAGGAAAATTATTGGAATCAAGCAGTTGGATGGAGTTCTCTACTACGTGGAGAGCCTTGTCTCAATCAAGAAGCTAAGACGCTATAGGAAAAGTGGGGTTAAAAAGCTCAAATAGCCAAGAACCCGAGTAGCTGTAAGTCAACTTATCTGAACACCATGTATAATGACTAATCTTAGTTCCCTTTGTTACATACTTACAAATATGCTTTGATTAGGCCTCTAGATTTTGCCTTTTTTCCCGATCAACGCTATTGTATTTATGTTTGTTATTGTAACTTACACAAGAGATGCAGTTGATATAGTAAATGATTGCCCTCTTAGAATATATCGCGTAATTGCATATGCATTTATCCTCCTTATTTTAAACAATGATGCTTCTACGTCCTAGTAAGGGTAAGGTCTGCGTGCACTTACCCTCCCAGACTATACTTTGTGTCAAATTTTACTGGGTTTGTTATGTTTCAAACAATGATGCTTGATTTACATCTTCTTGGGTTGGGAATCTGCCGGTTAGTTGCTTCGGTGTATATACGTAGTTGGTGAATATCGGTGACGTATTGTTTAGCAGGAATATATTTTCGGGCTTAGGTTTGTTATCGATATTCTTAGTAATTAGGATTTGAATGCCATTCTTGAACTCGAACGAATTCTAACCACGCACTGTTCTTGAACGCGATGAAGTTAAAGCATACATTTTTGCTTTGGGGGACTGAGTAATTCCTTGTTTTATATTACTAAAAACAGTGAAGACCTTTTTATTTGGGACAAAAACAAGTAAAAAAACATGGCTATTTTTATGGACGGAGGAAGTGTTACTTATAAGTTGTTTCTGATCTGTTTACAATAAGAACAAATAATAAGTAAAAAAGAATAAGTTGAAGAGTACAAGTTCCAAGTCGTTTTTTAATTTCATCATCATTTTAAAATTGCACTACAATTACTTTAGTTCAACTTAACATCTAATTAAACCATTATTCTTTCTACAAATGTTTTTATGTGGGATTCTAATGTATGGACCATTTCCCCTGAAATGAAATCTCGAAAAATGCAGCGGCAAGGATTACATGCAACGTTGATACTTGGTAGAACTTTAAAACAGGTAACAATGTTGTTGAACAAGTCCTGATTTGTTGAGGATGGACTTTCATACGTGCGATCCGGGAAAACATGACGGGTCAAGAAGTACTACTAGATTGAATTCAATTGATTAACAAGTTCAACTTAAAATTTTATCGACCCAAAATGACTTCGATTATATTTGCTCATTTTTATTTAGTCAAATTTTTCACGATAAAATATACTCCGTATTGTACATCCACATATACCAATTGTTTTGTAATACGGAGTACTACATCCAGTTAGCATTATACAATTCGTAAATGTCCATACACGAATTTTATAATACACACACTCTGAAATATTAAATGCGCAAAATGAATATTATGTAACTTATAATTGTACATACAATTGATGTATAATAAGCATCATACATCAAGATGTATAATATAACAACTTTTTACTAAGGTCTAAACAATCTCACGCAACAGCTCTGCACTTTTTTCGGGAATCGTATAGATCTTACAACAACCAGAATAATCTCAACTTTGTTAGAATCTACTCCGTAGAAGTCAAGACGTGCACAATCTAATCTTTTCAAATCCTTTCAGAAAAATGTGTTACACCCTAGATGCACCATTACATTTACTATCCAAATTTATCTCTCTTAATTGTTTCACTTTGATTTGGCTCATTATGTACCCGAAACTATAACGACTCTTTTAGTTCCATTAGCAATGGATAGAAAACATATACACCTTACATTCCAAAAAGAATGCCATTTTATGAAGATTGAAATTTGATCATATTTATTTAGAATTCAATTTAATTTAAAGTTGGTATAAAAATACAAAATAAAATTTATATATTTAAAAACCACATCAAAATATTTATAAAATAAAATTTAATAAAATTTGACGTGACTGTTTTTAATTGAAATTATTGATTAAAATAAACAAAAGAAGAAGATTAAGTTTAACGTGTGAATAATGAACATTAAAACCCAAAAGGGTAAAACCTTCTTACTACGTAATTAACTAATGTGGGACAACAATTACTTCCCAACAATACACACAGTTTAGGCCTCTATTAAAACCCAAAACTATTCATGCATATTCAACTAGGCCAAATTGTAATACCCCCAAAACGACATCAATTACAGAAAACCTATGTATAACAACATCCCAGGCTTACTTAACAACATCATCCAAAGGCTAATAGCATAACCTTAGTTTATTGAGAAAGAAGGGTTTTTCCAAGATTACATTTTTACACATTCTTTACACGGGTAGCCGAAGCTACCGCTGTTTTATAGAACCAAAAAGCTCCGGGAAAGAGCGCTTCGGGGCTTCGGTGTTAGAAACGATCTCGACCACTTTGTAGTGAGATTCTGGGTGGAGCAATGCCTCAACTGCAACTTCAGCAACCTGATCTCTTGATATAGAACCACCAAAGAGTGTATCCTGCAACCATATTCAGAACGCACTCATTTTTAAGTGTCTATTTGACAACTTCAGCATTTAGCTTTAATATCTTTAAAAAAAGGTATATAATGGTAGTGTTTGGTTTTAACGTTTTTAAACTTAATCTGGACCTTTAAAAATAATTCAAAATGATAACACTAATTGAAAATATTATTCCCAGATATGGCCTTAGTCAAAAGTTTCGTGGAACAACAAGTTTTTCCATGTTCCTTTGGTTGGGAGTCTCTTGAAAGAGTCCCTTTACTTCCCAAGGACTGTGTACGCACACCCTCAATCCCCAAAACCCAATTCATGAGATTTTACTAGATTTCTTGTTGTTTTAGTATGAATTGAAAATGAAGATTTTAATTTTTGTTTTATGCGGTACATTTGGTTAAAATGCTAATAGGAGAACCTCTAGACGTCATATTAGAGTTGTATAGTCATACTAGGTGTTGGGTGTGAATGTTGTAGTATATGGTTTTGTTGGGGGGCCTCTCGGAATAATAATTTATTGCTAATGTGAGAATGTCCACGTTCCTTATATGGACCTTGGGTCTATACAAGAATTTACCTTCTACTAAAAGGGAACTTAAGCTGTAAAAACTCCAATTACCTCAGGTTCCATGACTATGTTTCCCTTAGGAGGATCATTTTTTAAGCCGCCAGGCCTTATGATGGTGTAGTTGATCCCAGATCTCCTTATATATTTCTCTGCTTGTAGCTTTGCAATCAATACCAGGCCAAACACATTGAGAATGACATATGATGGGTTGAGCAACTGCCCCATTGCCGCTCCATTTACTAGGATTGAACTGATAAGGACGAACCGATTCACTCCGCGCTTTCTGCATGCATCCACAAGGTTTACTGTTCCAAAGTTATCCACCTGCAAAATGGAATGTACTGGTGAAACTACTGAAAAATGAAAGTGAGCAGAGGGTTGAGGCCATTCAGTAAGACTGAGCATATGCTGGGTTTTTTGCTCCATCCCTAGTTTCGAACCATAAAATGTTGTAACACAATATTTTAAGAGATATCCAAACAAAACAAAGAGTTGATGCATTTAAGGTGCGAGTGGGAATGTGTGGGTTTGGGCTATCCGGCCCCTAAATTCATAAATAAATAATTTTAGGCCAAGTCAATAAGATAGTGCAACAAATACATTTCCAGGGTTTCTTTTCTTCATCTGTTCCAAAATTATCTTCTCTTTCCCTCTAAGAAATGCTTATGTGGTTCAAATTATTTTTCTTTCTTCTATATATATACTCTAAATAGACAACCATATGTGGACAGTGGAGTAGCTTGTAATTAGAGTAGTATATGACCATTAGTGTATCTGTAAGACTGTAACTGATACAAATAGTCACAAAAATATACTCCGTCTCTCATAGTGTGTTTGCCCAATTTGACTTTTTGTAGTTAAACTGGACAAACTTTGATGATCCATTAAATCAATACACTTTGTCCTATAAAAACTTTCTTGTTTGATTTCACGGAGTTTAAAAATTGAAAAGAGAAAAAGAGTGGTTAGAAAAGAAAAGTTAAGCTTTTTTGGACGAATGAAAAAAGAAAGAGTGGGGATTTTTTGGGACGTGAGTATTATACAAGATATGCCTAATTGAATCACTTTTGTAAAAATGTGCAATACAATTTTTATTTAAATGATGATCGAAGGTAAAATATCAAACACAATCTGGATAAACACACTCCGACAATCACACTGGGACAGATCACAGATGTGGAAAATAAGAAAGAATCTTCGATTGAAATATAGAGTACGTTATTTATAAATTACAAACTTTGGTCATATGGTGTATTACAAAGTTTGCTACGATTCTTTTGACACCAGATTACAGTGCCTTAATATTACACGGGGACCCTACAGTGCTCCATTGGGCCTAGGACTCAGTCCTCCCCCTAACCCCTCCAACAAACCTTGCCGCCAGCCCTCTGACTGTCTTGGGTAGGAACTTGGGTTTGACCCGACATGATTCAAACCCGACCTTTATTATTTCGTTTAGGCTTGTTTCTGATTTTAAAAAATCAGGTTGCACCCAAAGTACGTTCACCCCTTCATACATGCATATAAGCAGGAGCAATCAATGTGCAGGGATTAGACTGCAGGGTCGGGTCAAAAAAGGAGTAGAACACACAATTGCACATATATTTGTTGCATTATTAACTTCTTATGAATGGTACTTAAGACTGTCTTTTGGAGGATTTGCATGAAACTTTGAAGAACAAGGTAACTACAAAGTTCAAGGCATCAGTAGCAGCAAGTATTCACCCTACTCACCTTCCATGGAGAAAATAAATCCAATGAAGGCCGAAACCCTGTTGCACATATCACTGCATCTGTATCTTCACCTATTGCATCTGCTAATTTATTACATCCCTCTGTTACATCAGCTTTTACCTGAAAATAAATACCCAGCAAGTGAAAAAACCAATAAGTCCTTACCATCCATCCCTCTTAATCACCAATGCAATGCTAATGTAAAAATAAAAAATATAAAAATATTTATGGGGCTCCAACCACAATATTGAGCTTGTGGTTGAGTTGGTTATTTAACATGGTATCAGAGCCTTGTTGACCGAAGATCATGAGTCTGAATCTCACCGCCACCCAAATTTCGTAAAAAAATTAACGTTCACCTGTAAGGTTTGAGTTAAGAAATCCAGTTGCATGTGAGTGGCGTGTAAGAGCATACAACTATACATGGACTCCAACCACAAGCTTGAGTTTGCGGTTGAATTGGTTCTTTAACACTTGATTAGCTCTATATGTTTTACGAACATGGTTGGTAGAGTTACATTTGGGTAAAATAATTGAACGATCTGAGTGGATGTGATGGTGCAAACCGAGGACCCATTTTTCTTACTCGTCGGAAAGGTGAGCTTGTTTAGTGGAGCGTGTGATACAGACGGTAATTTGTGCATAGAAACACACAGGTTTTTTTGGTCAGTAGCTTGCAAACAAAGAGGGTGAGTTTGATGCTTTCATTGGTATAGGCTGATAGACAGTCATACTCCAAGAGTGGAGTACTAAAGCTCTAATGCTTTGATCCTCAAAGCAGGCACAGTAATTTAGTTTTATTGCAAGCTTTGTTCTACAACCCCCTATCAAGCTCTGGCTACATACTGTCTAGACAATAGCATTGTCAATGAACCAACTCAACCACAAGCTTAAACTTGTGGTTAAAAACTAAAGAAAAGTTTTGCGGAGGATATTATAACACACTCCTCACGTGCAAATTTTGTTTGGTCAAGTGTGAACATTTATTTTTAACAAAATGACGACGTAAGATTTGTGACTTTAGATCTGCAAGAACCCATCCCAAAATTCATTTACAATGGAAGGAGTAACTTATACTCTTATATAAGTCTTTCTCTACTCTGAATTTTTGATGAGCAAGAGCAACTGATATCCTCAACAACATCCCTCAAAAACAACTTGTTTCTCGAGTAGACATGAGCTTAATTTCAAATCTGGGCTCTGATACTATGAGGGCACTTGGGATTGCATTTAAAAACTATTTATGAGCTTTTGCTTCACTAAAATAGTGTTTGTCGTGTTTGCCAATCTGTTTCTGCTTATAGATTATGACTTCTGCCGTCTAAAATGGGCTCTGTGCTTTTAAGCAAAGTTAAAAATATCTGTTTTCCGCTTTGACAACTTCTGCTTTTTCAAAAATTGCCACACTCCCAAACACCCTCTATGTAGAATCGTGAGAATCTATCTAAAAACCAATTGACAGGAGTATTGAATTCGCAGCAGTATAAAGTAGGGAAATTCAAGGGCAAAATGGAATAACTAATTTGACACTCACAAATTGAAGATTAGGGTTTCCTAAAGGCAAGCCTGTTTTCGCCTTCTCCACGTCCCGGACTCCGGCCCTGACAGAAAACCCCTTTGTCAGAAGCTGTTCGACGATCCTCCTCCCGGTGTTCCCGCCGGCACCTGCAACAAATACTCTCTTCCTCTGGCTGCTTCCGGCCTCCTCTTCCGCTTCAATCTCACTCCCTTCCATCTGTAATCCAGCAAAAAGAAAAATCAGAAATTGATGCGAAGTCTGTGAGATCAATTAGCAGAGGGAAAAGGACACTTTTTATGGGGAAGATGAAATTAGAAACGAGGAATTGGGGAAGATGGGTCTACATTTGATGCTTTGAGGAGAAAGGAGCTGGGTTGAGTGGGAGAGACTGAAATGGCGGCAGGGAAGGAGACGGATGGGAAGAGAGTTGTTCTGAAGAAACCGGGAGCTGCCATCCGCTGCATATGAGAACCATTATCTTTTTAATTCTCTTAATTTATGAAGCAAATTACTCCCTATTTTTAAAATATTTTTTAGTCTCTATTTATCAATTATTCCTCGAGCCTCAGTTTAAATTATTTGTTTATTATTTTAACCACATTTTATTAACACCTATTTTGTAAATCTTTGATGTACTTTCTAAAATATATAAATTTCAATATGTATTTATTTTAATTTCATATAAATTTTTAATTAAATTGAGTTGAAAATAAATTCATCTAAACTTTGATAATAATAATAATAATAGATAATTTAATTTGAGACGGGTGGAAAATTACAAACGTGTTTCCTATATTTTGGTTCTTTCGAGGATCAGTCAATTGTCAATCCTGTTGTAATCTATATGTTCAATGCAAGTTTTAAAAATGTAATCATTTTCTTCCAACTTTTTTATAGTTCTTTCCAATTTCTTTTTATTCCTTGTTTTTTCAATTATTCTCATGTTATTCAAACCTTTTCTAGTTTTCTCAAAGAATGATTCGAAAAATTATATAATTTTCATGTTATTATTATTACTATTATTATTATTCTATTATTATTATTATGTTAATAACTATACTTTATACTCCATAGTTTATTTCAATTTTTCCGTTTTAATTCTCTTCTCATTTGACTATTTTTTGATTCACAATTATTATTATTTTTCTTCCATGTTTTAAAATAATTAATAATAGAATTTTTTTATTTATTAATTGACATGTCACTAATATATAATTCAAAAATCATGGATAAAAATGATATTTTTTATTAATCGTCGGTGACATGGCGAAAATATCACTATTCTAAATTAAAAAATAATAATTATACTACAATATAATATTATGGAAAAGAAAAAATGACCCAAATATTAAAACACAAATTGGATTACAAAATATAATGAATAATTACAATAGAAGGAGTTACAATATATAGAGTATATGACTATTTCAACTTTTTTCATTTTTCTTATTCTAAAGTATAAAATTAATTTCAACATTTTTCATTTTTTTCAATATTATTAAGTTTTTCCAGCTACATTTAGTTTTTTTTCTAGTTCTTCTGGTTGTTTAAAGCTTTTTCATATTTTTTTTGATTTTTTTCAACTTTTCTAGCTTTCTGTAGTTTCTTATAGGTTTTTGAAGTTCTTTCAATTTTTTCTTGAGGTTTTCCCAACATCCATCTTTTTTTCTAACTCTAAAAAATATGCTCAAATTATTTTTTATTTTAGCATTTTTCCTTTCCAATGTTTGTCAACAATGTTAAGAATTTGTCTTCTTCAACTTATATTATTAGTTGGAATCACAATATAAAAAATAATTTTTTTGTTGTTCATATCAAATTCTACTCGATACTATTTCCGTTTTAATATATTTATTCAATTTAAATTTTATGAGTCAAATTGAATAATAATTTTAATTATTCATAATTTATGTTGCATATTAAAATAATAAAATGAAATCTTGAAAATTTTCAACAAAATGAATCTATCAAAATTATTTCTTTTTGTAAATAAATATAAATTCAATTTTTATTTAATTAAAACTCAAAATTTATATTGAGTAAGGGGCTGTTTGTTTCAGATGTCTGAATGATTCAGCACTTAATGGTTCAGACTGTTTGTTTCAGCCTCTTAATGGTTCAGATGTCTGAATGGTTACGAGATTTGCCTTTGAATGGTTAAGTATTATACAGAGTCTGAATGGTTAAAAGCTGTTATCTGAATTGATCAGACATTTGCCTCTGAATAGTTAAGCAATATACTAGCTCTTAATGGTTCAGACCTCTTACTGGTTCAGCACTTAATGATTCAAACCTCTTACTGGTTCAGCACTTACCCATTCAGAAGTTAGCAAACAGCCCCTGAACATCACATGCAAAGAAACCATCAGCCGTTGACATCAGCACCACGCGCTGTAAGCAGTTCGCTACTGGGTTGTCTTCCTCGCAAAACCCGACCCGGGAAAAGCACCACCCAAACCACCTTACTGCAATTCGCCGGAATCGGCAATCGGAATTCCTCCCATCTCTTGCTAATTGAGTAGCCAAAAATGGTGGGTGGCTTGTTCGGCGATCTCCCACCGCCGTCTTCCTCTACCGAGCAAGATGAGAAGTCGGCCGCCGGTAGCGTTTGGTCCAGCAGCACCGCGAAGATGGCCCCGTCCGCCCTCCGCAAACCCTTCGCCGCGCCCCATACTGCTCTCCGACCTCAAACCCTACTCAAGCCCAAACCCCCCAAACCCGACCCCAATCAGACAAATGAGAATACTAACCCTAATCCTAATTCCCATCCGCCGGCATCGTTCCAGCCGGCGTTGGTGGCCATTACCAGCACCGTCCTTGACGAGTACGATCCGGCCCGGCCTAATGACTATGAGGAGTACAGGAGGGAGAAGAAAAGGAAGCTGATGGAGGCGGAGCTGAGGGAAAGGGAGAGGAGGGAGATGGAGAGGGAGAAGGAAAAAGAGAAAGAGAGGGAGCGGGAGCGAGAGAGGGAATTGAACCTCTCCGGCGAGGAGGCATGGCGGCGAAGAGCTGCTATGAGCGCCGGAGGTGGTGCTGCGCCAAGGTCACCATCACCTCCTCCCGGAAATGGAGAGTTCAATATTGGGGGAAGGTCTGACACTGCTGGATTAGGGTTGGGAATGGGAGCAGAAGGAAAGATGACTATGACGGCTGCACAGAGGATGATGGCAAAGATGGGTTGGAAAGAAGGGCAGGGACTCGGCAAGCAAGAACAGGGCATTACTACTCCCTTGATGGCCAAGAAGACCGATAAGAGAGGCGGGGTGATTATAGCTAGTGAGGAGCTTAAACAACCAGAAAAGAAGGTTAAGAGTGTCGTTTTCAATATGCCACCAACCCGAGTTGTACTGCTGAGGAACATGGTATGTCTCCATTGTCATTCTTTAGTTTTTGGTTTTCTATCTTTGTTGAAAAGAACATTCAACCTGGTTATTGCCTTGAACATTACTGTGATTGCTAGTGTGGTTGCTTTGCATGTAGAGTGTACTTTATATCTTGTGTTTCTCTGCCTTTTAGACCTCAGGTGGTAAGTTGTAGGGAATTGAGCATATTCTGTGGATGGCTTGTTCAAAGCTCATTCTTTTTCAATTGATTGTTATTTGGGCGTATTCTGGAACTAAGCCGTATTGATGAGAAGCAAAGCAGTAGCACAGAATAAGAAAATGTTCCAACTTCTATGGAAAAGAGTAACCATCAGGCGATAATCCTATCCATACCAAACACACTTAGTATATCCCAATCACGACTCAAGAATAGGGTGTTGGGGCCAAGATATACATAGGCTTTACATCTACTCCTTTTTTTTGATGGATTACAGTTGAACATATGTATGGCATATGCATGATTTGCATCTAGCTACATCCACTGTCCAATTCTACTTAAACTTTACTAGTCTACGTAGTTTCATAGTGCATTGTAAAATGTAAACAATAGGAAACCTTTGGGGATGTAAGTTGAAATGCAGTTTAGGGCTTGTTCTCTTTGGCTGATCAGAATTTATGATATGATTCTAGTTAAAGTTAAAGCTGTTGGAGATCAGATCTGATCTTGTCTAATCTGGTTTGTCAAACCTTAATAAATTCAGATCAGACGAAGAGAATAGGCCCTTAGGCTTTCAAGTTTAGCATGCTTACAGAGACAAGAGATTTCTATGATGGGTTTTCAGGAGTATAAATTGGATAAAAATGGGGCTTAATTCAAATACCACCATGATATCCCTTAACTGCATTCAAGGGAAATTCAAAAGGAATCTAAGTCCTCTTCTTACATTAAGATTCAGGTTTATCCTACGGAACAAGTTTCTCAACAAGTGCAGTTTTCATATGCCTCCCCTATATTTTTCTTCTTTGGAATTTCTTTTTTGTGTGTGAACATGCTTTATTTATAGCAAGTCAGATTGACCCAATTCAATTATTAACCCTCGAGTTAGTATCTTTCTTAATTAACAGAGGTTTGTTTAGCCCATCCTATGACTTTTTTTCCAGTGGTGTGAAGATTGTTAGCATATTTCTTAACAGCGTAGGTAACTAACTTATGGTTGTACTGCTGTTAACCTATGGTTCTTCTTGCAGGTGGGACCCGGTGAGGTGGACGACGATCTAGAAGGAGAGGTGGCAGAAGAGTGTACGAAATTCGGCACAGTGACACGCGTGCTTATATTTGAGATAACCGAACCAAACTTCCCTCACGACGAAGCGGTCCGAATATTCATCCAGTTTGAGCGAGCAGAGGAAGCAACGAAAGCTCTTATTGAACTCGATGGGCGTTTCTTTGGAGGTAGAATTGTTCGTGCCGGCTTCTATGATGAAGATCGGTTTGGCAAAAATGAGTTGGCTCCTTTGCCTGGAGAAATCCCTGGGTTTTGACAAATCTCTACCATATATGATTCACCAGGTTTGCAAGCTTTTGATGAAATTCCAATTTTTCTTTTTTGGCCAGTTCTTTGGTGTGGGGTTATTGTACCAAATGCTTGGCAACAATGTGGCATGAGCAAAATTTTCTAATTTCTTACCAAGTGTTTCAGTAAAAAATGTACTCAATAGGTTTTTAAATTTATAACTGTTTCATTCGGATAAACTGTGGAGAATCTTTAGTATGGTAGCCCTTAGCAACCAGATGATTCTTGTAAGGAGAGATAGATCCATTTGTATGGTGTTTGATATGGTAAACTCATTTGCACCCAATGGGTATCGGGTTCCCTCTTTCCTAAAAGGATTTACACAATTTACTCTTTCAAATTCATGGGAATTTTAGGATATTTGTATTTTTCACTGATTATTTGATGCGATTAAATGTTCATGTGATATTTTATTTTTAAAATTTTTTATGTAATTTTTAAATATTTTTTTAATTTTTATACTAATTTTTAAATAAAATTTTTTTAAAAAACCTGGGGTTTGCCTTGTTTTGGCTTCCATGAATCCATGTAAGTCATTTTAGAAAGGAAGTTTTTCAATTTTTTCTAGTTTTTTTTAACTTCTATAGTTTTTTATCTTTTAGTTTTTTCCAACTCGTTTCAATTTTAAAAATCACCCTAAATAGGATTAAAACATAGAAAAAAGTACCAAAATAGGACTTTCATGTTTTTTTCTCGAAATAGGACTTTGTATTGTGGTAATGTGGCACTGTACATGTGCACATTACTATACTTTTTTGGTAATGTACATGACCATGTTTGGTAATGTAAGTCTTATTTCGGAATTAAAAACATGGAAGTCCTATTTTGGTATATTTTCATTGTTTTAGTCCTACTTTGGTCTTTTTCCCTTCAATTTCTTCTAATTTTTTAGTTTTTTTAAAGTTCTTTCAGTTTCTTCTAACTCATTTTAGTTTTTCCAACTTCTAGTTTTTTCGAACTTCCAGTTTCTTCCAATTCTTTTTAGTCTCTTTCAATCTCTTCTAGTTTTATTTCATTTTCTTTCAACTTCTTCTAGTGTATTTAAGTGTTTTTTTTCATATTATTCTCATTGCATTTTTATTATTATTGTTGTTGTTGTTGTCATTATTATTCTTATTTTTAATGTTATTATTATTATTGTTGTTGTCATTACGATCATCACGGTTGCAATTAAAATAAAGTACTTCATTAAAACTGAGAGTTTTTTCATATTTAATCTTCTATTATAAAATATTACATTACTAGTCATTCGATTATTTGTACATTTCTACGATTATTTTTTTACTTCACCATCCGTCACGTTAATTAGTGTTAAATTAATGGCTAAAAATGTACTCGTAACTTTACATCAACTTTAAGTTCGACCATATTTTCTGGTAACGGTTTAACAGACATCATAACAACAATAGAAATCACCCTAAATAGACTAAAACATAGAGAAAAGTACCAAAATATGACTTTCATGTTTTTTTCCTATTTTGGTATATTTTCACTGTGGTAATGTGATTTTGCACTGTGGTAATGTGGCAGTGTACATGTGCACATTACTATATTTTTTTGGTAATGTATTTGACCATGTTTGGTAATGTAAGTCCTATTTTGGTATATTTTCAATGTTTTAGTCCTATTTTGGTCTTTCTCCCTAACAACAATGACTATGGTCGCGGACTTAGGCTCCAACCAGCGAGAACAATATTGGACTATGGTTACGATCGACGGTGGCTCTAGCGGACAAATGAAACGTAAGCAACGACTTCTGTCAATAGCCATGCCAAGATGTAAAACACATGCAAAATTATATTTTTAGCCCTCAATTTAACATCAACTTGATGGAAGGTAAAACAAATTAAAGATTATCTGTAAAAAGGTATTCATAAATAAATGACTAAGAATATAATATTTGATAGTCGAGTACATATTAATTACTAATAAAATAAATTCTCAGTTTTAGAGGATCAAATATAAAATTTACCAGTACGTTAGTATAACTCTTTTACTTTTACTTTAACCTTCATCTTAACTCTTTTACTTCAAAGTTAAACAAATTCTTATTTAATTTACTTTCCACCTCTCTTATGCAATGTTTTAACAGTTAATACTTATAATTACATTAATAATTATATTTAGATGTAAATTACTTTTATAGAAATATAATATTTTAAAATTATACTCGGTATTTCAAGACAGACCAAATGGTACGGTTAAATTTACATTAGTGAAATTTGCACTAAATGATAGTACGTAAATAATGTCAAGTGACGTGAACAATGTGTAGTGCTGGTGGACATTTAATTTGAACAATTTTCAGTGGCTGATGGTGTAAATTACCAAGGGTAAACTATACTAGACCGGGTCTAGGATTGTTTACTTGATTTGGGAAGTAAAAAGGTAAAAACATACAAATGACCGGGAGGACTGTAGGTGGGAACACCTGTAGCCCACTTGATATTATAAATATAAGAGAATACACGAGAGCTTTTACAAGGGAGTTTAGAGAGAAGGAATTCGGATCCCTTCCCTTGAAGGTTACATTAGTATTTATACTAATACTTAGGGGACAAAACGTCGTGCACCCACGTTGAGGTACATTCTTGGATGGTGGGAGGTGATGGCCTTCGTCCTTTAGCGGTCTTGTCGCCTAGTGAGGAAGGTGTCCTCCTTGTTACGTAGGGGGTGTTTGTTTTTTGGCCAGAAGAGCTTCTGGCCTCTTTTGTCTGCGCCGCGCAGACACGAGGAGATGCTGAACTCTGCAGATTGTTTGTTTTTTGGAAGACATTTCACTCAAAAAGGTTTTCCTGGCATCTTCTTGGAGAAGACATTAACCTATGTCTTCTAACATCTTCCAACATCTTCTTCTTTTTTTTCTTCTACTTCTCTTCACCACCACCATCGTCCACCACCATCACCACCGTCCACCATCACCGCCACCGTCGTCCACCACCACCGCCACCATCCACCACTACCACCGTCCACCACCGTCCACCATCACCGTCACCATCCATCACCACCGTCGTCCACCACCACCGCCACCGTCCACCACTACCACCGTCCACCACCATCCACCATCACTATCACTGTCCATCACCATCGTCGTCCACCACCACCGCCACCATCCACCGCCACCACCGTCCACCACCACCCTTCACCACCACCTTCCACCACCACCACAATCGTCCATACACCACCACCGTATACTACCACCACCGTCCACCACCACCCTTCACCACCACCTTCCACCACCACCACCCTTCACCACCACCGTATACTACCACCATTAATTTATATAGCAGTCTACAGACATTAAAAAACAAACAGTCTTCTTCTTGCAGACCGCAGATCTTCGGTCCACCACTTCTCCTGCAGATGTCTACAGTAGTGGTCCGCAGACTGCAGACCTTTTCCTGTAGAAAAAACAAACACCCCCGTAGTCTTTTGGATGGATTGCCCAAGTATCTTCAATGATTCTCCGCTGATCACGATCACTACCGTCCAAACCCTTCTTTGATTCTTCTCTGCCGACACTTCCTAACCTTAGAAATCATACCGGGTTATTTCTGAAGGATAAGCTCCTCGAGATTGGTGATGATCGGGGTGAGAAGTAGTTTGACCGGTATACTATCCGAAGTATACCGGTCAACCTTTAAGTCAACCTGGCATTGCTTTACTGACGATTCAGGTCCCCCATCTTGGAAAGTCAACCTTGACCGGTTGAAAATTTGAACATCTTCTTTGACCGGTTCTGGGTGAAATACATCCATCAGTGGCAGTAAATATTTACTTGAAAAAGGTTCAATGAATATTGATCAATGGTACTACGTTGGAAAATAAAAACATATGGTGATACATTATAAAACTCACTATGGTTTAATACTATATAGTTAAATTTCCCTTTACATTATCATTCACCCTACTTAAAAACTTTTATAGTCAAAACTTGTCATTTTTGGAAATCTATTTTTCTTTTGGAAAAAGACGGAGTACAAAGGGCCGTTTGGTTGGGTGAGAAATATTTTCCCAAAAAATTTTGATTTCATTTTTTTGTTTGATAACATATATGGTAGAAAAATATTTTCCAAGAAAAAAATACACTCATCATCAAGGAAAAATGATTTCCATTTGATTTTTTTAAAAAAAATCTACTCACTACACGTCCTCACCCATGCCCCCGGCCCCACCACCCTCCCGCTACGGCTCAACCCCTACTACCGCCACCCCTACCCCGTAGCCCCTCATAACCGGCCTGCTACCCCCAGTCAACCCCCATCGCCACCTCTACCTCTCGCCCCCCCCTTTTACCTTGCTACCCCATATCCACACCCACTGCACCCCACTTGTCCATCCCCGCCCCCACCCACCCACACTAGCCCTCTGCTCTATATTCCCCACCAACTATCTTCTGCCACTCGTCAACTACCCCTACCTCGTGCCAACACCCCCACCTTACGTACGTTTTCAACCTCGTACTGCTAAATTCCACTACAAGAATGTAAGCCTCACAGAGACGGGAGTTCCGTCCCAATTTAGTCTCTATTATGAGACAGAAAAGAGACGATCAAGTTGTCTCATTTTTTTCGTCTTCCTGGCATGAGGGACGGAAATGAGACGAAAATAAGAGACTGAATTTCAATCTCAATATCTACAGCTGGTAGCAAAATGGTAGCTTAGTCTTGAGACGGAAATCTGTCTCTCAAAGTCTGAATGTAAAAAAAATAAAATATTATTTTTTTTGGTGGCAGTGGGGGTGTGGGACACCAGAGGGGGATTTACATACCAATTAATAACAACCATACACACATTCATTTCTTCAATTAGAAATAAAAAAACATTAGAGAATATGTTTTTACATCAATAAAATTAAGAAACCAACAAGAGTGCATAATAGAATTGACAAAGTGGTTCAAACCAACAAAAATAATTTGCTTAGTCCAAATTGCAAGCATCTCATTAGTCATTAGCACAATCTATTGCCTAGTCCAAGGTAGTAAAACGAGCTACAACACCATCAATATATAATACCTGCTCAAGCAAAACACTCCATTAAAATAAACATGAAAAGTATTATAGCCCATGTGATTTTGCATTATTAACTAAATATGTCAAATTGTAATGCAAGCTTTTCCAACAAGTTAATAACCAACCATAAGGATGAAGATGTGAATTTTCAACTCCAAAATGAACTGAGTACTTTTTTAATAGCTATGCGTCAATCACAGGAGATGCTTATTTTTTAAGGAAAAAAAACAGAATTTAGAGAAGAGCAACAATTGATTTAATTTATTAATGAATTCTGACATTCAGTATCTTAGCTCCTCCAAGTGAAATGGGCGTCTCCTTCACCAATACGATACAAGAATATTACACACTTGATAGTAAAATAAAAGAAATATAATAATATTTTTATTTAATTTAAATTTCAAAGGTCCTCACCTTCTAATCAGACTCTTCATCAGAGTTTGAGTTTAATGAATCAGTGGAGTCACCGCTATCGTCACACACTAATTTAAATTGACTATGAATTTTCGAGTTCCTCGTCTTTGAATGGTGGAAAGATTTATTCTGGCTTCTAGATCCATTGGCGACTGACATAGGATTTATCTCACACTCTTCGATTAGACCTTTTTTACTAGTCTACGGTGAATATTGGACATTGAAGCATTCAAAGAATTGAACCTGTTCTTAAAATCTTTTAGCTCTTGAACCACCTCACGACGACGTTTTCTTTCTTTCTGTTGAAGCCCTTTTGTCTTGTCGAGTTGTTTTTGTAATTTGTCTATTTCCGCTTTCATTGTTGCATCTTTCTCCTCCAATTCTTCTTTGAGACGCTCGACTTCACTTTTATTCTCCTTACATAACATTTCCAAGAACATATAACACATAAGTAAATTAATTGCAATGTAAAAAAAAGAATAGATACACTCATACACCTCAAAAATGTCAATATTGTTCACAAGAATCACATTAGTGCTTTATCTCACGTACCAAGTCAATCTTAGAATAACAAGTGTTAGAACAGATGATCATATTTAGGTGAAAGACTTAAATGGTCCTATCTAGACACACAGGTTGATTTTACTAATATGTTGTGTCATTTCTTAATTAAATAAAGCTCACACTTTTCATTTTCTATAAGATAACGCAGTGTAAACATTTTCTGTTCATAAAGAACTACAAAAAACAATTTTTTTCTTTGGGGTCTCACGGGCTGGATGAAATGCCACGGGGTTTGAAAATTGCAATGGGACACCTATCCATTGATCCCCCTTTTGCACTCCGCCTGACACTTGAATCCAAGCATCTCTATCAAAGACTGGCCACTTACCCCGATCTTCTCCTTTTTTAGCACACACAATTTTACAATAGTCTTCCTGTTAAAATGTCAAATATATATCATTTAAAAGCAGGATCGTTTCTTAAAATTTATAGGCCCGGAGCTAAAATTAATTTTTTTTCTTTTTATGCTCTAACTTTTAAAAATCATGTCTTTTTAAACATATTTAATTAATGATCTAAAAACAAAATTAGAATAAGAATAAAATATCAAAAGTACTTAGGTTCAATTTTAATCTTCTAGTACTGTGAGGTGCAGTGAAAAGCCAATTGCCCTAAAAAAATTTGTATGATGCCACAAAATTAATTCACAAGTTGTTAAGTATTGGAGTAACTAAAAAAGTGGGCCCCTACCAAACCTGGGCCCTGAGCAGCAGCTCAGGTTGCTCTTGGGCTTTTAGTCGGGCCTGTTTACAAGAAAAATTAAACACAAAAGTACATAGTGATTTACCAAAATTCGATAATGGTGAGTCTGAAATGGTCAACCTGTCTTCGAATTTGTACACATTTGTAGCAATAACTCATCAAAGCGACATGGACGACCAAGTTGAGCAGACTATAAAAAAAATATATTAGGACATTTGGTGAATAATAGTTAACGACATAGACATTACTGCATGCTCTTACAATTTCCTGTAGTAATTGAGACTTTGTCTTGGTGCCCAATGAACTTCTTGTTGTAACCTCACCGTCAAGTAGCTTGCCTACATGTAAATGAATGATGAAATAATAAATGTTAGCTTATTTCTGAAATGTATAAATGTTCTCAATTAACTAAGAGGATACCATAACAAAATAGTAAAAAAAATAAGGAAGAATAATTTCTTCAAGAACAATGCCTCTCTGATTGGTCGAACCCGCTCTGGATTTTTTTTCCACTCTGGTGTATTTCAAACAGCACATAAATTTCTCCAATTTTGCTCCCCTATTTCCTCAGGTCGAAACGGAATTAAACGTGAATAATCTTCTTCTGGTTTAAAATCTTGGATTGATTTCTTTATAATAATTGTTCGAATTCGATTCATTTTTCTCCGATATGCACTTTCAACCAATCCAAAATACTTCTTCCAAACTTTAGAGTGATGCTCAGGAGCCCATCTAAAACGTTTCTGTTGAATAAAGGTAGATTAACATCACATTAAGTAACAAGATTTAGATGTAAAATACAATGTATCACCATGTTATTTTATTTATACAAAAACTTGCCTCAAGTTGTTCCCAATATATATCTCGAGCATTTTGGATGCCTAAGAATCTAGTGGCCTTTCCGTTAAACAACCTTTTGTTGATGCGCTTGACTTCTTCACGAACAGTTTTATTCACTGAAAAACTGCAAACATATTATGATAATAAAGTAATTGATAGAAAAAACAATGATAAAATAAATTAATACACAATGTAAATCTCTTACTCCCCGGAGACAATAACCATTCGTTCATCTTCATTTCTTTGTTCCTCCCTTTGTTTTGGAGGTTCTATTCCTTGTGTTGTTTCACCAATGGGAAGGGGAGATTGTGAACCACCAATACTACCATGTGCCAAGTGATTTGTAGAAGGGGCGATTGAAGTGTTTTCTTCATTTTGAAGAGGTATGGAAGAAACTACATTGTTTGAATTCCATTCAGCCCTGAAACTTAAATCACTCTCCAAAAGAGCATTAAGCCACGTGTTATCAAAATCGGGGTTTTTCAGAGTTCCTGTACCTCGACGCTTCTCTCCCCCTCTGCCCATACCAGGATAATCCTGTTTTGAAAATTCTAGATAAATCAAGTTTCATACACTAATTGTTATACCAATTAATCCCCACCTTTCATTTTTAAAATTCATTCCAAACCACCCATTTTATAATCCATTTAGTCTTTTATTATAATTCATTTCGTCTTTGGCGTTTCACTCTTTGGTTTGTTCACATAAGGCAAGCACGCATTGTAAAATATTCTGACTGTATAACATCCCATGTCTGCACTCCACGTCGCCATAATATCTTTAGCTCATCAATTATGGGGCGTAAATATACATCAATGTTTCGTCCTGGACTACATGGCCCTGGAACCAATCCTGCTAACAGTATATATGGTTCCTTCATAACTAACTCTGGAGGCAAATTATAGATAATGATGAATATAGGCCATAAAGAATATGCACTACCCGTACTCGAATTTGGATTGAAACCATCCGTACATAGTCCAAGCCTAACATTTCTAGGATCGGCAGCAAATTTTGGATAACATTCATCAAAATGCTTCCATGCATCTGCCTGGCACGGATGTCCTATTGTGCCATTATTTATACTCCCATTCCGAAAGTGCCATGTCATTTGGTTGTTAGTTTTGGATGACATGTACATACGCTTTAAGCGATCAGTAATGGGGAGGTAACGATAAACTTTTTTTTGCTATGGCTTTCTTTCTCCCACCTTTGTTCATGGTAGATTCAATATAACGAGATAAACCACAAGTTGGACATTCTGTCAAACTAAATGTATCTCTGTAGTAAATCATGCAATTGTTTGGACACACATCAATTTTAACCATCGGTAATCCTAGTCCTTTCATCATTTGTTTCACCTAATAGAAATTATGTGGTAAGTTGTTATCATTGGGCAATGCATCTTTGAAAGTACTAATTACTTTGTTGAAACATGTATCTGACATGTTGTATTGACTTTTGACACTTAATAATTTTGCCACAATCGACAATCTTGTGAATTTTTGGCATCCTTCATATAATGTTGTTGATGAATCAACAATCATCTTATAATATTGCTCTACAGAGATGTCTTTATTCTCGTCAACTTCAATGTCATTATTATTCTCGTTACCATCATTATAATCGTCCCCATCATCGTAATGTGTTTGATTATATTCACCATGTTCGACACTATGATCAAAATCGTAAATTGGTCCCATGTTTTCTAAAACCATTTGCTCAAAATTAGACTCAGGTAGATTTGTTGACTTATTTTCTAGTCCCTCCATTTGTATGTTAGACGTCTCTCTACGAAAAAATTAGTTTTGCTTCCTAACCTTTCACCATGACAATACCAAATCTCATAATCCTCCATGAAATCATTCTTCCGCAAATGCTTGTCAATTTTTGTTGAAGCCCCAAAAAATCTTAACCGACACTTCTTACATGGACACTTTACCATATCTTAGTTATCTGCAAATGCGACTTTAATGAACTCCTTCACATCGTATAAAAATTCTTGATTAATCCACCTGTTTTCCATCGAACGTCTTCCCATCCATTCTCGCCTTTTTGACATTTATCAACTAACCTACAATAGTTTAAACTAGTTATAATCATGTACACTACCATAGATATTCACCTTAAATACATATAATAAATTATCTAAGTCGTGAATCAAACAAGATCTTACCCCTACTCGAAAGTAGAGAGACTTCTTCCAATATCCTATCCAAGTCGTATGAATCAATGATATGTAATTTTACATGAGTATAATACATAATTAAAATAATAATAATAATAATAACCACACAATCAACTATATATGTGTGTGTGTGTGTGGGTATGCAATCTTGGTTTTTAAAATTACACATTCACAATGATATTGAAATTAAATATTTTAAAACACTAATACTATCCAAATGATTGTACCATTAATTCCCAAAACATTATTACATATTATTTTTCACATGATCAATTCATATATTTATATATTATATTTTTCACAAGGTTAATATATATTTCACATGCATGGAGTATATACTCACACACAAACACAATTTTTTTAAAATGTGTTGATAAATTAAGTTAAAATAATCTCAATCAATTTGTAAATCGAATAAAACTAAAAATATAAAAAAATTAAATTTGAATTGTAATTTCAACACTGTAATTAATAGGTAAGTAGTAGGTACACAATAATTCAAAATTTAATAGTGAGTAGAATTTCGTATATACCTGAAAAAGAATTGATTGTAATATATCTCGCTAGATTTTCAATTATATAAGAATGATCATATTCATTGTAAAATTTTAGCCTGGTATATAAAGAAATAAGATAAGGAATATGAGATGTTGGAAGAAAAATATAAAATTTTTATGGGAGAAGGAAGAAAAGTGTGTATGTGTGTGTGTGTGTGTATATATATATATACACACACACACACATACATACTACGTATATATATATACACACACACACACATACTCCCTATATATTTTGTTCAAGAAAAGAAAAGTATATATTATTAAATGTATGGTGAGAGGGGCAAAGAATTAAAGGATGAGACTAATATTTGTCCCTATATTTGTCTCATTGTCTAAACATATATTTAGAGACGGAAATCTGTCTCTCTTTTCTGTCTTAAGAGACAAACAATTTTAGAGACAGAAATCCGTCTCTTTTCTCCGTCCCATTTAAGTATACATTCTTGTAGTGATAAAATAGTTTAAACTTATCTTTAAAACATATTCTTAAATATCAATTTTGAAATCTTAACAAATAACTATACTTTCTAAAAAAAAGAAATTCTTCAATCCTACCAAATTAAGGAAAATGGGGAGGAAAATCATTTCTGTCTAGGAAATATTCTTAAAAAATCACTCTAAATAAAAAGTAAAACATACTCCCTCCGTCCCTAAATAAAGTTTCTCTTTCGTTTTTTCTTTGTCCCTAAATAAACTTCTCTTTTCCCTTAAAAAACCCAATTTACCTTTACTTTTTCATACCCTACCTATCACATCATACCTTTTTACTAATAATTTACCTATCACATATTACTTTTACACATCACATCAAGGGTATTTTTGGAAAGTCAACACCAAAATATCCCTCCCTTAAATCCTCAAAAAGTCAAAAATGGAACTTTATTTAGGGACGAAGGGAGTAGCATTTATTCTCAAAATACATAAAAGTTCCATATTTTTATCCTCAATATAGGAGTTTGCAATGCATGTGACATTATGGAACTCTACAGTAGACCATCGTATTTTTCTCAAAAAATATATACTCTCTCCGTTTCTTAAAACCCTTCTTCTTTTATTTTTTTGTTTTTCTTAAAACACTTCCTTTTTCTATTAAAAAACCACTTTTACTCCTACTTTTTCATACCCTACCTATCACATCATACTTTTTCACTAATAACTAAACTATCACATCTTACTTTTATCCATCAATCAGGGGCAAAATTGGAAAGTCAACTAAAATTACATTTTCCTTATTTTTCCCCAAAATCAAAACAGGAACCGTTTTGAGAAAAGGAGGGAGTATTTTCTCTCTGACCAATTCAAACACGCCTAAAAAGAAAAGGTCGGCCCTCATGAATATGCATGTTTATACTTTAGGGAGAAATTAATATTCTCCGAATTACTTTATCTATCTTTTTTGCGAATTAGCAGGCTAGGGTCTGATGAGGCGGGTAAACGACCTTGCACGCAATTCAACTAACTAGTGAAGTGTGATTATATATACATATATATCTTAATTAATAGTAACTAATCAACTACAAATTAAACTCCATATATACACTGAAGTATATATAATTAAAAATGTATATTAGAGCACTGAAAAATACTGTCGAAATAACTAGCCGTATTGTACTACTAGTAGTCGTAGCCGCCGCCGCAGCTGGCGGAGCAGCTCATGCAGCCGATGATGATGATGGTCCCGAAGGCGTGAAATCCCCAATAGCTATAGCCACCATTGCGATTGTCGGGGCGGTGGTTTCTCTGATTTTTTTGATTTGGGTGCTTATTCGGTGGATCCGGAAAAAGAAGAAATCAAACGACGCGCCGTCGTCGTCGTCACAGCCACAAAGCTAGCGAGTCACGTTCACATTAATCATCATAACAATTTTGTGTGTGTGTTTTTTTTTGTCGCGATCAGTTACGGAATAACGGCTTATATGAATGTAACAAACTTTACGGGACACAGTTTTTTCTAAACGTAACAAATTTTTTGAGACGGAGGGAGTAATATATATATATATATATATATATATATATATATATATATATATATATATATATATATATATATATATATATATATATATATATATATATATATATATATATATATATATATATATATAGGTTCTCATTTTGATCGGTCGAGTTCCCCCAAAACTTGGCTTTCAAGGTGAGCTTTAATGGAGTTCCTCCGTGATACGTACGTGCAAGTTTTCGAATGTGATCATGTCGTCAATTGCATATTTACTCGATGTTTAGATAGACTCGATCGTACTCAAAATTAAATTTGTTCATTTCTCTTTATGAATAATTAATTATGACAACGTGACATCCATCTGTACGTACAAAATGTTCTCGGGATTTCTTGTTGATTAAGATTGTTGTGGAGACATTCACAGATTCCATGTTGTGGGCTATCGGGTTCTTGTGATCGATGACAACATCGTTATATATATATATATATATATATATATATATATATATATATATATATATATATATATATATATATATATATATATATATATATATATATATATATATATATATGAACAATGAGAAATCTCATTGGGATTGACGGAGTCATTCACCTAACGATATCGTGGTAATGTGAGTGTGAAATTTATTTATTGAATTTCATTTGTACTTAGAAAAAATTTGGGGATGAAATTTTAGTATACGGAGAAGAAATGCAACGCTCTAAAAATCGATCTAAGAGCTATTAATATTATATATATTAGGTCAAATGAGAATGGTGGATAGTGAAACAAATGATAATGCATACAACCCATTAGGAAGACTATAGTGAAACACCTCAAGTTAACTTTGATGGGTGATGTGATAGGTCAACCACCCATCAAGAAACCATAGTGAAACATCAAGTTAACCTTTGTCTTTCATAATCCTTTATATGTTTCATTATATTCTTTTCTAGTACATATTTTTGTGTTCACATGGACTTGTGTGTTATGTTCGATCATTAAGGTTGGTGAGAGCAACTTAGTACCTTGATATGCAAATCTCCACAATAGACTTTTTGTAGCTAGCGCATTATAGAGAATTAACCGTGCATATTCTAAACACTCTATCTGGAGTCTAGATTGATTTGTAAAGTATGCCGATAAGATTTTAGTGAATTATATGATTGTTTCTAGCTTCGAATTGGTGGATGCTATATATCAAACCGATTGTTTATTTCTTGGTGGGCTATATATATATATATATATATATATATATATATATATATATATATATATATATATATATATATATATATATATATATATATATATATATATATATATATATATATATGAATGGCTTTGGCGTTGAGATCTACGTTACATGTGTGTGAAGCTTTTTGCTTGAGTTTGTTGTTCTCTAATTGAATACGTGTAAAAGCTGTTACAGATTACGTACGGATTACAACGGACGGGGAAGATGAGCGACTCCGGAAAAATATTAAATATATTTTGAGTTTATATTATATTCAGAATACGACATAACAAGCAGAACTGAAAATAATGACTTTCTGGACCTTCAAGCGTCCTTGCTGTACGTGGACACTATGCACTGGACTGCAAGGATATTATGCACGGGCTGAATCGGTAAGTCTAGGATGAAGTGACGGCGAGAGGTAGCGAGGTCGCTGGAGCAGTGGCGAGGTCGTTATGGCTAGAACCAGAACTCCAGTGAAGACATTACGGCCTGGGGCAGAATGCACCGAGGTCGTTATGAACTGCACCTGCAAAACCAAACATCGTGAAGGACAGCGGAGTCGCCGGACTTGTTCTTAAAGTAGTAGTGTCCCCCTACCGTACTGGAAAAACGTGGGCGCTCCCCTCTCAAGATAAAAACCGCTATTGTGTGTGGTGATTGTACGGACCAACCACACACTAACGAACAAGAACGGCGTAGAAACGTTGGCGACAAAAAAAACCTTGAAGGGAATCGCTAGAAATTTGGATGAAAATCAATAGCTCTCTCTTGATAAATGAAGAAGGTTTTTTTCTTCTCTTCTTCTTCTCCTCTTACATATGGAACACCCACACAATGGAGAGCCCCCTTGAATTTTATAACAAGACATTAAAGTTCTAACATATTCACACTTAATTTTTGGTATTAAACCATGGCATTAGTGGCATACAAATGGTGTGTTAACGGTGATTAAGTAGCCATTAATACGTTTGTTACACTACGCTCTGTTTAAGATTTGTCCCGAATAATTGGAGATTAATGGCTAGTTAACTCCGTAAAAATGGACTAATTTTAAACAACACATAAAAATAATAATAGAGGATTATTTCAATCAAATTGCAAGAATTGCGATCTTACCATATTCTTCTATTAACGAGTTAACTTTGAGAATCAATTTCTCAATCACCCTCTACCACTTTTGGCATATAAATTATCAAAATAATTATCTCACTTAAAATAATACACATCCATTAATTAACGATTAAGTCAATAAGTAGACCCATTGATAAACATATCCAAATTGGTTCATTTAATGCCTATTAAAATGACAAAAATTTTAACAAAAGCAACTGCCAGTAGGTGTGGTGTGAGTAATTTCAGCCTATTTCAGTATACTTGAAGCTCCTTTTCTGTTAAATATATATCTATTCTTCATTTTCTTTGAGGAAATTTTTTAAGATTGAGCTTTTGTTGCCTTTTAGGATTTGGATGTTATGTATGATCTTTAGGCATTTTTGTGTATGTGTGAGAGAGGGTGATAGTTTACTTAATTTTCGTAGCTTTGCAGTTTATTTAATATTGATGAATAAAGCTTAAGTTCCCAAAAATGAAACTAGGGAACCAACGTTGACTTTTTTTGTCAAACGTTGTCAATCTTTGACCTATAATTAAATAAAATATATATTACGAAGTATATTTTAATTAGATAAAATAATATGTTGAAAGTATTTTATATAATAAATCTAATAAAACTATTTTTGAATCAATATCTAATATCTCTTTTATTTAATTTGAGGTCAAAATTTACAAATTTTGACCAAAAAAGAGTAAAAAATAGACAAATACTCCAGAACGTTCCAAAACGGAGGAAGTACTTCCTAATTATGTTTTTCCCAAATTAGACCAATCATACCATAATTCGAAGAATAGAAGAGGTTGAAAATTACATTTCTAGTTTGAACGTTAGAACCATGTAAGAACAACTCTAAAATAAAATTGTCAAGTCATATCCTATGTTTTATAAAAAAAATTAAATAATTTATAAATTTAGAAGTTTTTATTTTTACATTTGATACCAATTTACAAATTGATTGATGGTTTAGTAGAGTATCATAAATCGATTGGGGAAACTTTTTTGGACAAAAGGCGGAGTACTTTTTTTCAAATTCAAATAAAATTTTTAGACAAGCACTTTTTTGTTGTTATCTTCATCAACTCTTTGATAAAATAAAATATTTTTATCACATCTTATTTTGTAGAATATTCAACGCATATTTTTAATAAGTAAATTTTATTAGTTATTTTTATACTAGTTTTTAAATAATTTAATTTTAAGAAATGTAAAATTTTGACTTGTAAATATAAAAATTTAATCTAATTTGAGAGGGAAGAATACTGGTACAAAAAAGTCCTCGCGGATCCAAACTTTATCCAAAGGATTATGCTATGTGTACCCCAAGTTTTGTACCCCAATTTGTACCCCGCAGTTTTGCACCAACACTTTGTGTTGGTGTAAAACTAATTTTTGTTAAACGCACCAACATTTGTGTCCGTGTGAATTTTTATTAACGCACCAACACTTGTGTCCGTGTAAACCATTGAAATGTTTGTGCAAATCTGTGGTGTACAAATAGGGTATATTTTTTGGTGTAAGTGTAGCATGGTCCTTATCCAAAAGCTCTTTACGGATTATCCGGATCGGGTCGGATGTGGGTAAACGATTATTCCCGCAATTTAAATATGCTCCCTGCGTCAGACTACATACTACTTTGGAGTATTACTTTTTGAATTAATAGAAATTATTCTCTCCGTTCTGGGATATTTATTTATTTATTTATTATTTTTTAATTAAAATTGGTAAATCTTGATCCCAATTTAAATAATATTGTACGTGTTGCTTGTACTTGGTACTTTATCTGTGTTATACTGTGTTTCCTTCCATATTTTTGTGCAGGTGGAGCCAGGGGTCTCTTGGAAACAGCCTCCCTACTTCCGAATAGGAGCAAGGTCTGCGTACACACACTCTCCCCAGACCCTACTGTTGTGGGATTCACCTGGGTTGTTGTTGTTGTATTTTCAAAATATTTTATCTAACTATTATACAATATATATTTTATTTAATTATAGGTCAAAGATTAAAACGGTTGACCGAAAAAATTCAAAATTGAATGCATACTCAAGGACGGAGACAATATATCTTTCTTTCTTTGTTTTTTTAAACGTTCGAGAGTTCTTTTTTTATTTTTGGACAAATTTTTGTGGTTGATACTTTTTAAAAAAAGCTTATTCAAATTTCAAAATAGGAGTAAATTAAAACACAATCTTTATTCTAAAAATAGGAGTGTTATATTTTTACTTTCAAAATAAGATTATTACACGGTATCAATGTGATACTCCCTCCGTCCTATTTTATAATGTCTGTTTCGGTTTACGATGTTTGACTGAAATTATTTTCAAATCATTTTATATGACAAATGGTATATAGTTAAAAAATAAAAATTACATATTAAAATACTACATCAAAAGATCTACAAAACTAGTAGTGACAATACTACTTTATTTTATCAAATTGCTAACAAAAATAAAAAAAGAAAGTGAATGAAGTTTGATCCTGTGAATAATGAACAGACATTATAATTTGGGATGGAGGAAGTACTATATATCAACAGCATTTTATAATGTTTTATTATATTGTATTATATGTTAGACATTATTGACTTAAGAGATCCTATTTTGGAGATAAACATATGAATGTGTTATTCTGATTTTTTGCTACTTCCTCCGTCCTAAAATGTTCTTTCCACTTACTTTTCACACGGTTAAACTTTAAATACTTTCTTTACCTATTTTCATTTGGTATTTGATAAAATAATATAATCTTGTCACCCCTTATTTTGTAGAACTTTTGATGTAGTTTTTAAATATATAAATTTTATTTTTTAATTTTACACCTACAATCAAATAAATTGAATTGAAAATAAAGTCGGTCAAACCTCGTAAACATAACCGGGAAGAACATTATAGGACGGAGGAGTATATATTAAGGCAAATTATTGCATGCATCTAAGATAGATTCATGGTGGATCTTCATATATACTAAATAAGTATTTTCAAGTGTTGAAATAAACATTTTTGAAATAAAAAAAAACAATGTGAGAAGGTTTATGTGGACCTTAGATCCACCACAGAACCTCTCATATACTCCCTCCGTCCCGTTTTAAATCATCTATTTTGATTCTTGAATACGAAGTATATTTAAAGAAAAGAAAAAATAGAGTCGATTTTTCGAAATTGTCATTACTTTTTAAGAGAGGTGACGATGAATGAGAAGATAAGGTGAAGAAGAGTGGCATATTTTAGGGGTAGTTTAGGTATTTTACTTTTAAAAGTTTACGATAACAAGTAACAAATACTCCGTAACTTATTTTGGGATGGAGAAAAAAGGCAAACAGACAATTTAAAATGGGACAGAGAGAATATATATTATTCATATTTTAGTTTTTTTTAACCACATAATTTTATTTTTCGTTAACTCTGTGTCGAGCTAAATGTGGACTTTTATTTAGCGATGGAGGCGTATTTTTTTTGGTCTTGATATATTCAAAAATCATTATCATTTTGGCTAAATCCACTCTGATCTATCTATGTTAAATTAACAAATTTACCCTTAAAAATATACCCGAGTACAAAAGAGCAAATTTTGATGCAAACTACTCCCTCCGTTCTACAAAACCCTTCCTCTTTTATTTTTTCTTTCCACAAAACACTTCCACTTTCTATTAAAAAAACCACTTTTACCCCTACTTTTACATACCCTACTTATCCCATCATACTTTTTCACTAATAACCAAACTATTTCATCTTACTTTTTTCCATCACATCAAGGGCAAAATTGGAAAGTCAACTAAAATTACACGTTCCTTATTTTTCCCCAAAGTCAAAACCGGAAGGGTTTTGTGGAACGGAGGTAGTAGATTTTAAGGACAAAGTTGCCAATTTAGCTTTCTTTTTTTTTGTATCCATCTTGGAGTAGTTATTTAAACGAACGGAACTAATGAATGAAGGGTAAAAGTTAATATGTATAGAGCAGTGAAAAATAGTAATTGTTCTAATAATTATACCGGTGGTAATAGTAATTTGTTGTTGCTTGTGATAAGTGGCCTAATTGTGCTGCCGCCGCTACTAGTAGCCGCCGGCGAGGATCACGACGGTACTACTCACAAGTTTCGCCGTGCACTGCCTTTCGTACTGGGGTTTATGGTGTTTGCTAATTTACTGATCTGCCTTATTGTTTTTATAATGTCAAAACAAAGAAAGGCGGCGGCGGCGGCGGCGGCGGCGGCGGCGGCGGCGGCGCCACAAGGCTAGTCCCAAAATTAAATCGCCACCCCACCATTTATCATTTATTCTAGCAAGAGATGTGCATATATACGCGCATTTATTTGCCTTATAGTGCATGTATTCCCACGGTCATATAAGTAAAAGTATTTTCTCATCGGCTCATGTTCTTTTCAATTATTCTTATTATATACTTCATGTTCTTATTATATTCTTATTATATACTCCCTATTTTGACTTGAAGCAAAAATAAGGATTTGTTAAATTATAATTGACTTTTAATTTTGCCTCTGATGTTATGGGTAAAAGTAAGATGTTATTGATAGATTATTAGAGAAAAAGTATGATGTGATAGGTAAGTATGAAAAAGTAAGGGTAAAAATGGTTTTTTAATAGAAAGTGGAAGTGTTTTGTTGGAAGTGAAAAAAATGAAAGAGGAAGTGTTTTTAAGAACGGAAGAAATATGTTTTTATTGAAATCAAACCAGATCAAATCGAAAATAGTTTTAAATATAATTACATTCAGATCAGATCAGAATTTATTTCAATCAGATCAAAAACATTCAGATCAGATGAAGAGGTTATGGGCTTATGGCCTTACTATTCATACAGTGAAAGTTTATTTTTTTTATTTTTTATTTTTCATTTGATAAAATAGTATAACTAGTCATGTCATGTGTAGTTTTGCAAAATTCTGATATAGCCAGTGGCGAAGCTAGGAAAGGCAACTAAACATACCTTCAATTTGTGCAAAGAAGTTAGAATTGTTTGAGGCCGTAGAAATATTTTTCGACATGCCAACTTTTGAAAGCGCTGCATAATAACTTCATCTTCAATGCTTCTAAAAATTTCGTTTTTCAAAGTAGCACAACAGGGCCCTAAATATAATTACAATCTCTAGAACTTGAAATTACATTAACATTTATAATAAAGTAACAAAAAAATATATCAATATATATCAATAATAAAATAACAATTTCATATATCTTAATAAAACAAAATATCAATAATAAAGTAACAAAATAAAATATCAATAACCTTAAAACAACAATTTCATATATCTTAATCTCTAGAACTTGAAATTACATTATTAATTATCAAATATTTAAATATCAACAAACACACTAGAACCACGGAACAAAATTAATATTCAAAATTCAAAACATAATTTAGCAATATTCAAAAATTTCAAATATTAAGAAACAAATTTCGAAATTGAATGATTAAAATTTACATATACCTAGACAATGAGAGAAGATCTTAAGATTAGATAAAGAAGCACATAAGAGCACAGGAAATACCCATGAAGCCCGGGGCTTCAAACCGGGGCTTCAAACCTTCTCTCTGTGCCACGTCAGCTTTAACTTAACTCACAGTTTCACTGGAAATGGGTTTGAAGCCCTGGGGCTTCAAACTGGGGCTTTAAATCTTCATTTTTTTTACATTTTAAATACACATCTTCTAAAATTAGTTCATTAAATTTAAATATTGTATTCATTATAAAAAATAGTTCATTAAAAAAATTGTATTCATTATAAAAAATTACATTCATTAAATAAAAAAATTACATTCATTAAATAAAAAAATTACATTCATTATAAAAAACTACATTCATTAAATAAAAAAAATATATTCATTAAATAAAAAATTACATTTATCAAAAAATAAAAAATAGTTGAATAATAATTTTTTAAAAAAATATGATAGAGAAATTTGTATTTGTGTTGAATTTTTTTAAAAAAATAATTTAATTTATAGAGAAAAAAAGAGGAAAAAAGGAGAAAAAAAGAAGAAAGAGGCGTTAAAAGGGGAGGGGATTGCGTCAAACAAGTGATGCCGAGCACATCACGCCCAAATCACGCCGATGGGGGCGGTGTTTAACGCTTCCGGCGTTAAAACACCTCATCACGCCCCACGGCGTGAGAGGTATTACCATTGCTCTAAGAAAGCTCAAGAATAGAAGAAATTGATCTCCGTATTCAGCCGATTTGCGTTGCAGCCTAAGCCGATTTGTACTTCGTATTTTTTTATTTGCAGCCGATTTGTACTCCGTATTTTCTTAATTTTTGGGCAATTGAGGCTTGGGTTACTGGGTCTTGGTCTCTTGGAGTATTGGGCTAGGTCAAAGGATTTTTTTAAGCCCATTTACAAAACGACGTCGTTTTGTTTTTTAAAATTCTTCGCGATTCCATCTTCTTCTTCGATCGGCTGCCGGACCTGACGTGAGAACGCAGCGAAAAATCCGAGGTGGGGGGGGGGCAAATCCGGCAAATGGCTGCTAATCCTAATTTGCCGGAATTTCGCGAGGGGGGCACTTCCCAGGCATGCCCCCCACCTCCGCCCCTAGATATAGCCTATAGGTTTTCCAAAGTAAATGTATACATTTATGTTTAAGTTTTACACATATCATAGTTTTTAAAACCGGACCGGACCAGCCAATTCAAACCGTGAACCGGCAAACCGGTGGTCCAACCAGTCCAAGGACCATAATGTGCTTCAAACCGGTCCGAATCAGTAAAAACCAGTAAGAACCAACCGGTCGGACCGGTCCACCCAATTATTATTTTTTGCGATTTTTTTCCAAAACTTGACTCCGTGGGGGTTTGAACCCAAGACTTGTTAGTTATTTGGTTGAGTTTCTAACCATCCAAGCAATGATGCTTGTTGTTACAAGTTCACATAATTTTTATAATATTTCATAATTAATAAAAAGATCGTATAAAAATTCCTTTTCAATTTTAAAACAACAACAACAATCCAGTTAAATCCCACAAGAGTAGGGTCTGGGGAGGGTGTGTGTACACAGACCTTACCCCTACTAGAAAGTAGAGAGACTGTTTCCAAAGAGACCCCCAGCTCAACATCAAAAGTTGCATTGCTTGACTAACTGCTACTTTTTTAATTAAAGAAGTGCAGACAGTTTATAGATCCATTTTGATTTATTCCATCACATCCCAAAGCCTATAGCTATGAGATCAATTTTAAAAATAAAATATTATATAGCTATGAGCCTATGAGTCAAACACAAAATCATTGATATTATTGATACTATTACAAAATGCAAATCATGCTAAGATTTCATGATTTCAATATTAAACAAGTTATTTGAAAAAATAATATTAACTCTTCATTTATAAAGTTTTAATATTATTTTTAATATGTAAATTTTATTTTTTTAATTTAGTAAAATAATTCAAGTATATTAATATAATTTTAGTCAAATGTTATAAACTACTTTCTTTAGATATTTTATAAATGAGAATGTGTGTGTGTGTACATATATATATATATATATATATATATATATATATATATATATATATATATATATATATATATATATATATATATATATATATATATATATATGTATGTATGTATATATGTATGTATGTATGTATGTATGTATGTATGTATGTATGTATGTGTATATATATATATATATATATATATATATACATGTATGTATATATATATATATATATTTATGCATATTTATAAAATTTTTAAATATGTTTAAACCACCGATTCGACCAGTTGAACCACTAGTTCGATCACCGGTCCGGTTCTGAAAACTATGACACATATAATCAAATAAATTAACTTGAAAATGAAGTTGGTCAAAACTCATAAATTGAAATGAGAAATTAGTTTTAGAACACAGGGGTAATTTTGGCCAAAAGTGGGCGAGAAGTTTGTACTGCAAGAGAAGTGTTATACATTCTGAATTAGTAAGAATGGAGAGATCCTAAATTTGACTTTTTATAGTTACTAATGCTGCATATTGACTGTCAATAATTATATTTGTGCATATGTTGCCCCGTCTAAAATTTTATATATCAAAATTACTTCATAAAAGTACCTAATTTTATTAAATTTATATTACAGTGCATACATAACGTATACAAATATTTTCACAAATCCTAGTCATTAATTTTTCAGAGGAAAAAAGAGGAAGAAGTTTATGGAGGGAAAAAAAAGAAAAAGGCTATCTCGCATCCCGCGTCAATGTTCCCATAGGGTACCACTGCCACGTAGCTTCCCGATCTCCCTTCCCGCAACCATACCGCCTAGCCCAATGGCAACCGGGCAAGACCTTGATGCCTGATTAGTTATGGCAGCGCCACCAGACAAACAACGCACAACCTCATCTGAAGAGATTGACTAGGACATAGTTTTTGACAAGCCTAGGGTCTGGCTCTAATACATTTAAAACGAGGATAATTTTGGAATTTAAAAGGTGAGACTTAAGAGGAATGCCCAAGTAATTTGGAGAGTGACAATTACACTCCCCATTTACTCCATAATAAATATACATTGGGAGTGAAATCATGTCTTGAAAAAGGTCAAGGACAATGTAGCAATACTCCAAGACACAATTCATAATACAAGCAAACAGCCTAAAGAAGAACACATTACCTGGAAATGTCCTCTGATCAAACTATAAAACTACACGTTACGTGAAGTAGACAATATCTGCATCGGTGTTTGTCACACTGTTTATCATCAATTTTCCTTTTTCCTGCATTATCTGCAAAACCATATGATTTATTGTCCAGTTAGTGTCATGATTTGTTTTCTACCGTTTGAGTCAACCCACAATACAATATAATACCTTAGCATTTACCCGAAAACCCAAACAACAAATGCCATTCAGCACTTATATGGTGTTTGGAATCCAAAACATGCTAAGGTAAGGCATTGCATTGTGTATGGCTGTCTTGAAAATGCAATGGAAAATGAAATATGCTTTAAGTTTTAATGTACTACGTATATGTTAAGATATTTTAGTCTTTATATAATACGGAATGTAAAGTACTCCGTACTAAATAAAATGAGTTCAACAAATACGGAGAATCAAAAGTTTAATTTATTGAAGGTGATTGTGTGAACCAATGATTTATTTGCTTCTAAATTTCTGTTCAAAATTTCCTAACAATTTACCAAGTAAAAAACAGAACCTTAAGTTGCTTCTAGGGCATTTTTTTATGACTGATTAGTACATTCACATTTAAATAAACAAACTTTTATTGAAATCTGAAAATAAAGTGTGTTCATATTTGGCGGTGTAAAGTTGAGAACCTGCTCCTTTTCTCCATGGAAAAATATATATGTGGCATAGAATTAATTGTGAGTATGCATGTGGCTATACATACCTTTAAAAAAGACATAATTTCTGTGCTAGAATAAGGTGGAACAGCTTCATTGTTTACAGCACCACTGATATCAGCAACTGACATTTGTCCCACGATGTGATGTACGAGCATGTGCCTTCCAAGGGCTGACCTAAATGCTTCGAATCTATAAGCAATTAAAAAAGAATTACACTTTCCATAAATTACAGGAAAAGAAGTAAACAAAAAACGAATTGCAGCTTTGAAAGATCTAGTAATCTGAAAGAATAGGACACATATACCTCTCTGTGGATATGCTAGGCTCAGATGAAGGAGGGTCATCTACTGCCATGGCATCGCATTCACTAACAACAACAAAAAAAGAAAAAAGAAACGATATCAGGAGTAAAATACATAACTGTATAACACCTTGTCCTGGATTTTTCAATGAACAAATTCAGGCCTCCAAGGCGTAAACCAGATCTTCATAAGGTTGTGTTGTGCACTCATCAAAATGCATACTTGTTGATATGAATCACTCAGATATGTTGTAAGTTACTCACTCCGTTCTTGTAGCAGAGCTACTGCCATCATTATTACTCTTTTTCTTTTTACTTCTGTCATTCCCAGTTCCATCCAGATTAGCAGTAGTGTTACCAGTTTCATTGTTATTGTCACCATCATTACGTTCAGCTCTACGTTTCCTCTCCATCTCAATCTCTCTTTCTTTCTCACGCTCCTCCATTTCTGTCAGCTCTTGATGATATATTGCAAAGTTTAGAACTTGGAGAGCAACTTCTACATCGGATTTCAGGACCTGCAAAACATGATCTCATACATGACAAGAGCATAACAAGAATTATCAAGAAGCAAAAACATGTCTAGACTTAAAACAGCTGTCACTTTCTTTTTACCCATGAGAAGTAACGTGCATTATTATGCAAGTAACCTGATGTTTGTACACGAAATGTCTTTCCTTGGGTTCCTAAACTTCAGATTAGCATGGGCTGTTTCTAATAGACTGAAACTGGTAAAAGATGCATACCTGTCTTCTCAACTTCAGCTTGGCATGGGCTGTTGATAGCCGTATTATTGTTTCTAATGTTCTAGCAGTAATCGGAAGTGTTCCTCCTCCAGTCTATTAAATGAAGAATACATTACAATTAGTTATCATGCAAAGTTCTTCATCTGTTATAATCAATATTCACCAACCTTAGCATTTGCACTGGCATTTCTGAGTTCTGCATACGTAGTTGCAATGTGTTCAGATGCCTGCAGAACTCTATTTTCAGCAATGGATTTACACCATTCAAAATCATCATTTTGAAAACGAAAATATTAGAGATGCTTAATATCTGAACAGTGGTGGATCCAGAAAAAGAGAGCACCCGGGGGGAGGGTGGGTAATATTTATATAGCAAGGGTTTGGGGGCAGCGGCCCTGATTATTTTCTGAAAGACAATGTGAAACGACAAAAGTAAAGTTAAATTTTATCTCAATATTGTGAATTATTATATAATTTATGATTACGCAAATTAAAAATTGTAAATCTAGAATTTATATATAAATAGAGTACAAAAACTAATTTTTAATTTAGGATTTAAAAATGATTTGACCTCTTTTTTTACACAAGTGAGGTTTTGAAAATCTAATGGGGGCATGTCATTTTTTAGAGGTGGCATATTTGAAATTAAAAAAAATAGAGGTATATATTACAAAAAAAAATATTAAGTCACTGGGGGCAAGTGCCCCTATTAATCTAAATATGCATCCGCCCCTGTATCTAGATGCTGCAAAACATACTGTATAGATGCTCGAAACTGAAAAATAAACAAGAATATAAAAGGAAATATGAATGGATATTGAAATTCATTCTGAAAGCAGAAAACCTCATCAGTCAGACCAGGTTGAATTCTCTCCTTCGCATAACGAATATATTTCTTGAGAAACGTGATGGTGAGGGTGTCTCTCTTGTCACCTCGCCCCTTATTTGCTCCATGTAGCATGCGGTTATATTTGACATATACAGTGAAATTATTATCATCTTCATTTTCTTCTTCATACATTGACTTCTCTTTTGCGCCACCTATTTGAGTTTTTATGATCTAGAGGTGAAGCAAAATAAAAACATACCCTGTATTAAAATTTTACAATTTAGGAACTTTGCTACCTTCATCCGTTGCTGATCTATACCGATGCATACGTAAAACATGCCCAGAGATTTGGCGGTCAATTCCTGGATCCATTTGATCCAGAACAATAAATAGCAAATCAAAACGTGATAGTAAAGAGTCTGGAAGTCCAATATTCTTTGTTGGAGTTATTGAGCGATCATACTGTCATTAGCAAGGATGAGAAAATCAGCAAGTGTGAGGGAATGTCCTTAAGTAGCTTTAATAAAGTAAACAACTCACAGATCCATATATAGGATTTGCAGCAGCAACTACACTGCACCGAGCATTCAAAGATGCATGTATTCCAGCTTTAGCAATTGTTACTGTCTGCTGCTCCATAACCTCATGTATAGCCACGCGATCCTGGTCATTCATCTTATCAAACTCATCAATACAAACAACACCTCTATCAGCAAGAACCATGGCACCAGCCTCTAGTCTTCTTTCTCCTGTTCCAATTAAAAAACAATGCCACTTTCATTGAAAAAAGTTCTAGAAATGACTTGAGTTCATGATGAGACACAACTTATGTTTTTTCATTTGGTGTGTGGAGGGGGGATAACAGTAAATTCATTAAAAAAACAGGTTACTCCTTGTATTTGTAGGCCTGTGAATGGACCACCCATCACGCTGAAAAAGCAAAAACATAGTAGCAAAAGAAGATGTGAAGGATCACACTTGGGTAACTAAAAAATGCATGCACATCGAACCCCCATACTTGATACAAATTAAGACTTGGCTAGTTCCGGAACGCATTTTAGCTTTGCAATGAAGATGCATTACCTGTTTCCTGATCAGAAGTAACAGCAGCTGTCAAACCCACTCCAGAGGAACCCCGGCCAGTTGTTGATATTGCCAAAGGGGCAATATTCATAATTGCTCTTAGCAGTTGAGACTTTGCAACAGAAGGATCACCAACCATCATCATATTTATGTCACTACAAAATTAAAACGGTGCAACTCAACGAAACAAGCAATGAGAATGTCTTCTAACACATCTACTATTGTTTCTATTTGGAGGGAGGAACTGAGAACAAAAATGGAACAATGCAGACCCAGCAAACAACTTTTATCTCACCCTCGTAAATGAGTTCCATTTTTCAAGTTCTTTTCAACCCCACCGAGCATTAATAGAATCACTGCTTTCTTTATCCACAGATGCCCATAAATAGAAGGGGCAAGTGAATTTGCAAGAAGCTCAAATACATCATCCCTTGCAGAAATTGTTTCAATTTGTTTTATGATTCGTGATGTCAAGTTTTGTGCATGGGCTGACTTGTTGAGAAGAGAGACATTGTTAGCTATGAGAATAGTCCTACACAAAAAAAATTAAGTGGATATTTTAGAAATGTTCAGCAATGAATAATCATAAAAATGAAAAAAAACATATTGATACAGAAGTATATTAATGATGAACTTTTCACAACCTAAATACTCCATTCACACTTCCTTTGCTTTTTCCAGGAACTGCCTTGTATATCCCAACAACAGCCACACGGTCTCCAGGCTTGCATGAATCAACAAGGTCTTCCTCAACAATGACATCTACAGTTCGAGGGAGTTGACCAGGAGAGGCCTTCTCAGGCACCTCTTGAATTGACAGTGTTTGGTGATCTTTGTATGTACAAAGACCATACTCAGTAACTAGCAAATTGCCACTCTCATCCTGAAATGTATTTTAATTTTTAAATAGCCCATTCTTTTGAAAACTAAAGAACTTTGGAGCAGATTCTTAGAGGATTACCCGTGTTGGATAGACAGAGCCTGTTGGCAATCCCACGTTGGATGTAATATCTCTATAATCCCGGGTCATGAATTTGTTGGTATCAGGGCAGAAGTGAACACTCTTTACAACCTTTGGCCTCACAAGAGAGCCTAAGACATAATTAAACAGCAAATTACTCCAATGTATAAGCAGATTACTAAATCAGTAAACTGAATAGGTTAGCTGCAATGACATCAACAGTGTTTTTCTTTATATAGTTGAATCTGCTACTGGAACCATTAAAAGAAACATGTTGTCTAATAGTAATAAGTACTAATACACATTCTGGAATTAGTGTGCATGTGGGCATGTGGCCATGTGCAAGTACATGCACTTAAGTACAAATACACATTCTGTGTATAATATCATTTGCCTGATAGCTAAAACCATGGCTGTGTAAACTATATAATGTTACTAAACTTTCCTTTCCAAAATTTAGCTACCACAATTACAATTCATTTTAGCATAATCAATGCCCTCTATGCATAAATCTAGTGACTTCGAGCAATACAGCAAGTTGTGTTTGTATGAACCATCAAAGTTAAATTCTGTTAAATCATAGATCTTAATAATCACTGATTAAAAAACCATGCAATTATTTAGAAGCGCATATAATGAGGGATGCGTACATTTTGTAACGATGCCCTGGACACAAACCATAGAGCCAATGAAACTGGATAGGAGCTCCCTTGGTGTCACTTTTCTTGAAACAAAGGGGCCTTTGAATCCAACGAGCACTTGCTCTCCTTCCTTTAAGTGTTTGGGGTAGTGCACGCGGAACAAATCTGTTAATGCATCACATAGTGGTTGCACATATTCACTCGGATTCTGAAGAAGCCTATATATTTCATCAAGCAAATAAAAACCTCAAAAAAAAAAGAAAATATAAACAGAATGTATTAAAAGATACATGAAAAATTAGCATTAAGGGACCTGCGAGCCAGATTAGAGCCTTCTGTATTATGGTAGAAATCATTGAGATTGATGATGAAGCGACGTCGTGAACTGTTGACCATGTCTTCGAATTGAAGTTTGAGTTGGGTGACCAGATTCTACAATTCATCAATAAGTGAACATGCATTAGGAAAAAATAGAAAATACTTAATCTATCGAGATTCAAATGTCCACTTTCCAGCACACCACATATTTAATAAATCTGAGTAAAATTACAGAAAATCCTGAAATTAGCATGTACTTCATTGATCACAATAATGTTACTAATCTCTAGGGGCATTCCTCCACCAACAAAAAAAGTCTCTGGGGGTGCTTTTGGCAAATCACGGTAGTCTGTTGACTACATATGATAAGTAAACAACTAGCTCCGAAACACTCAAATGAAAAGCAAAAAAATAAATCGAACTGGAGGGAGTATAAAAACAACATCAGCGAAAACAAAATGAGAAAAAACTAGACTAATTTTCAGTGTGTTGGGAATTTTAAGGAACGGAGAATATTCATTTTGTGTTGGGAATTTTAAGGAACGGAGAATTTGTGTTACCTGATCTTCAAAGAACTTGAGAAAAGTTCGCTTGTGCGCAGCCCTGATGTCATCGCTCAAATCCATCTGATCCTTTGACCTATGTTCTTTTCTGCACTAGATGTGGAATCTGCAAGGCAAAAATTCTATTTCCATAACGAAATCGATGCAAAGATTGTTTTTTTTTGTTTGGGAAAAACCTCGCAAAACATCAAAGAGTATGAACAGTGTTCTGAAATGCACGGTGACTAGTCGGCGGTCTCGGGCGGAAGTTAATAATTGGGAATTGAGCCAAGACGGAGTTAGAAGCCTGGAAACATACAAACCTGAGCCAGTCAAGACGGAGTTGAATCTGCGCTTTGTTCTCTCTCTTCTGCGGAGAAGAAACGTTCCCCCTTCGATTGTTCAATTCTAGGGTTTGCAATTGGCGGGAAATGGATGATTTAATGAATTGCTTTGGCGGGAAAAGTAAGGGCGTGTTTGGTTACTTCAACCGAACTTTCAAAAACTGATGGTGAGTTTATGGAGAGATTGAGGGTCTCTTTGGCAACTTCTGAATAGGTAAGTGCTGAACCAGTAGGAGATTTGAACTTTTAAATGTTGAACCAGTAAGAGGTCTGAACATTAAGAGCTAGTATATTATTTAACTATTCAGGGGCAAATGTCTGATCAATTCAGATAAGAGGTCTTAACCATTCAGACTCTGTATAATATTTAACCATTCAGAGGCAAATCTCTTAACCATTCAGACATCTGAACCATTAAGGGGCTGAAACAAACAGTCTGAACCATTAAGTGCTGAACCATTTAGACATCTGAACCATTGAGAGGCTGAAACAAACAGCCCTTGAATATTATTTAAGGGTATCATTTTTATCACAAATATACTTATATTTTATTTTTAAAAATAGCTTGTTTTTTCATTAAAAATTTAAAAAAACAAACAAGAAAAAATGGGAGAGGGGAGTGTCTCGCTAGTGGCTCAACAAGCATGGAAGAACTCTAACATGCCATAAGCCCACAACTTGAGAACATGAGGGTGATGCGTGAGAGACGTGGGGGAGAACAAGTACTTTGCTGGTGCCTTAGGGGAGTAGTAGTAGTCGTAGTAATAGTAGTAGTAGTAATAATAATAATAATAATAATAACAATAATAATAATAAATGATAAAATAATAATAATAACAACAATAATAAATTAATAATACATAATAAAGTTGGGGGGTTTATACATTTAAAAAATACTATATCCGTTATAAAATGATTTTTCCTCTTCGATTTACGAGTTTTGATTGATTTTTTTTTTAATTTGATTTATTTAATTATAGTTATTATATATTTCAAAATTACATCAAAATTTATATAAGATAAGAGGTGACATAACTATATTATTTTATCAAATAACTAATAAAATAAATAAAAAAAGTAATTTAATTTTCACCATGTAATTAATAATTGTGAATATTATTTTAGGACGGAAAGAGTAATAATAGTAATAATAATAATATAAATAATAGTAATAAGAATAATAATAACAATAATCATAATACCAATAGTAATGATAATCATAACAATAGTAATAGTAATAATAATGATAATAATAATAATATTTTTGTTAAAATCTCATCTATGTGATTTTAATAAGAATAATGCAGCCTTATTTGTCCTACTCGCACACCGAATTGAGGAATTTTGTGACGCCTCCTTAATAATGGCAGAGAAAAGATCAGAGTCTCCGGCACTGTCACCGGAATCTCCAGCTCTCACCGACAAACATGGTTCAAACTCGAAGAAGGTGACCAAATCAGACTCCGATAAGCCTAAGAGACCACCATCTGCTTTCTTCTTGTACCTGTATGGTATTTTGTTTCAGAGTCTCATATTAATACTCCGTAATTTTTATTTTCTTGTGTGTTTATTATTTATTAAGTGATTGATATTGTCTCTCGACTCTGTGAATGCTTGTAAAATTTCAGTGAAAAAGAAGTGTCGATTTTAAACATATTTTGATTTTGATATTTTTTTTGCTGGTTTCATCTGTATGCTTTTCCTTATGGTGCTTGTATTCGGGACGTTCCCAATAATTATAGAAAATTTTGAAAAAATAATAATTCTCCCATCCTCAACAGTTGGAGGGTGGGAAGACGGGGAGGAGAGTGAGAATTTTAGCTCCTCCATTTTCGAAACGAGAAGAGCGGAGCATTCTACCGCCCTTCCAACGAAACATGCCCCCTAAGTTTCCGACGTCACCACCAACAACAATAAACCCAAAAACGTTTCACAAGCAAGTAGTGGCTGGAAGGGTCCGTGTACGTAGACTTTGCTTTTACCCGGTAGTAGAGAGTTTGTTTTCAAGAAATCCCCAGCTTGACAATGGTCCTGTTTGGCATCAGCTTTAAAGATTAGTGTTAGCGTTTTGAAAGGCTATCCGATGGTAGCTTTTAGCATTAGCATTTTCGAAATTAATCTACACCATTATAATTTTATCCAAAACGCTTACGCTAATCGAAAACGATGTTCCCAAACAAGACCAATAATACGAACAAAGAAAGCACTCATGTTAACACTAGCAACTCAGGCCCAAATCACAGAGAGCACAGACTAATACATAAGAATTAATTAAATAATTTATATTATTTAGTTTTTAATAGTTTATTTTTTTCATATATTTATATTTTATTGAGTGAAATTATAACACTTCTTCAAAGGTTTCTTTTTCGAATTTTTACTTTGATGCTTTTATTGAATGGACAAGATTATAATTTTATTAAGATTAGAGTTTTTACCATGATTAGGGTTAGGTATTTCATCTAGAAATATCCATGTATCTAGCATTCTAGCTATTAGGGTTATCAAAAAATCAATAAGAAAATACTTCTCCCAAACCCTAATCTTCTCTCTCACACATCTCTGTTTCTTCTCTTCTCTCTGAAATTTTCCTTTCTCCTTCCTCAATTTCTCAATATCTTGATACATATCCGCATGACCGTATCACAAACTAAAGTTACATGCCAATGCAAACTACATGCTTCAAACTAAGGTCCAAATGTTTACTCAACTACTCTAATCTTAGACCTCCATGTGTTCCTATCACCTTATATATTGCATTAGCTAGATGGCCATTACATGTTGAGTTAAACCACTTGTTGGAGATTTTACTTTGTGCACTTTTATGCATTGTTATTCAACAGCAAAAAACCTAGTAGAATTTCAGAAAGAGTGGGGTCTTGGGAGGGTGTAGGTACACAAACCTTACCCCTACTTGAAAGTAGAGAGGTTGTTTCCAAGAAATCCCTGTTCGAGCAGCAAAGAAAGTACAGAAAAAGAACAAAGAAGAAGGCAAGAAGCAAACACAAACTGAGGACAACGAAGAGGCAAACAGACAAAAAGCACACAAACCATTTCTAACAACATTAGTTAATATTGCTAGAACCATGATTCAAATACAAGAGTTCATAACCGCATTGCCTCATTGCTACTTAGGGCAGTTGAGCACATGGATTAGAATTCATATCTTATGTTTTGCTTCTCAGAGAGCTATATACAAAATCACATGTAATGTGAACAATTAAGAAAGATTTGTAATTTCTAGATTCATTTACGCATATCATGCGAAACATATATGTTCACCTTGATATCATTTATCATTTAATGTAAAAGGTTAACTGTTTTTAATATTATGAGAAACAGACTTTACTACTTAGGGTAGAGGTAATCTCAGCTTACATCTTACCCTCCCCAGGCCCTATTTCTGAGTGGGATTTACGGCGTTTGTTTGGGCTGGACAACCATAAGATGTTATTAGTGTCTTAGATTGAAGCACTTTAAAAAGGTTATCTTTGAGATAACTGCTGAAAGAAACCAATGTCCGTTTTATGCAGGGAGGACTTCCGTATGGAATTTTTGGAGAAGAATCCTGAAGCCAAGTCAATGCATGATGTACGCACTCAATAAGCATCTGTCACTTTTTCTTTTGTCTCTCATTGCCTTCATTTATCTTTATGTCTTTATTAGACATTTTCACATACTGCTTATGCTTTAGGTAGGAAAGGCTTGTGGAGAGAAGTGGAAAACTATGACTTATGAGGTTAGAACATCCAAACTTGAAAGTGTGATACTAAAATCTACAATTACATGGTACTGCTTTCAAAATTGTATCGATATGTTGTAATCATGACGCCTTGTGTTTCACGCTTTCCCCATTCGTTCGTTTTTCTTTTTTAGATACTCCGAATTTGTTTTTGGCATTTGAAGATATTATCTTCACAAGCTTTTGCTTAACTAGAGCATATATGATAAAAGTTTCTCCCCACATTTAGATATTCAATGTTCTTAGAATGTGTGAATTAAAAAATGATGAGCCTCATGACTTGGTTTAGATTACTCTCGCAAATTATTTGAATACTTTGTTTGGTTCAAGGAAATCCAGAAGGGAAAGGAAAAGAATGTTAAAGAAAAGTAATTTTGGTGTTTGGTTAAAAAGGGAAAGAAAAGAAATTTATGAGGAAAAGAAAAAGTTAGGAAAATGCAAAGTCAAAATGGCAGTGATTTTCCTTCCATTTTGTGAGGAAAACCAGAGAAAACAACGAAAAGGTTAGGAAAATGCAAAGTAAAAAACGGCTAAGTAATTTTCCTTCCATTTTGTGAGGAAAACTAGAGAAAACAACAAACTCTTCTCTCTCTCTCTCTCTCCCTTCACCAACCAAAGGAAAATGGTATTTTTAGTTTCTTTAATTTTTTTCCCTTAGCATTTCATTTTTCTTCCTAATTCTCCGAACCTGACATAGTGTTAAAGGATGATATTTTCAGGGGTTATATCTTGTAATCTATTTGAGATTATAACATTCCATGTAATTCATGCTCTTGAGACAACGAAATCAGCAGGTCGGAAATGAATGGTAGGCTTTCTAACTTCTTATGTTTGACAACAGGAAAAAGTCCGGTATTATGATATTGCTACAAAGAAACGAACAGAGTTTGATAGAGCTATGGCTGACTATAACAAAAGAAAGGTAAGCTCGTTCATGTGGCTTATGTAAAGTTTGTTTTACGATGCAGCACACATCTGAAACACTTTGAGGTCTGTTATTTTTTACTTAAGTTTACTCAAGTGAAAAGCGGAGAAATAAGCGGGAAGTGTTGAACTGAATATAAGTTGAAAAGAGCAGATCCTTAACTAGAAGGATTGCTCATTTTATAAAATCCTAGGCATTTCAGGAAAATGGGGAATTTGAAGAGGACAAAGATGACTCTGGTTTCGATGATTAATGCAAGGTATCCTATTTTGACCATTCGCCGGTTCATCCCTTACAATTCCATCCAATTTTTGCATCTTGACTCATTACATGTTCAATCACAAAAGGAAAAAAAACGTGGCTCCCAGTATTTGGTTTAACCTGACCTTCTTAAGTTTTTGTTGAAAAGTTGAAAAGAACATGTCCGGAAAGGGATAGAGAGACAACTTCTTTTTCTTTTAATGCTAGTTTTTCTTCGTCAATCAACAAGGACGAAAAAATTATAAGGACGAATAAATTGAAATATCCAATTTCACATTCCTAACACTTGTCTATGTTTGATTGAATATTCGGCTCATAATTTCTAGTATGAATCATTTGATTTAGAATTGTCAATTTTAATCTTATTGAGCCTCATCCAAATGCAACTGTAGACCGAATTGTCTCCTAAGGAGTTCTAATGGACACAGGAACATCCAAATTCACATCTCATTATTCAACCATGTTCAATTGGACATTTATGTAGTATTTGAAGTGCTACAATATTTATCATAACAAGTTAGAGATAATTGGGCATGTTGTTGCATTTGGATGAGGTTTGATCATGTAAAAACCCAATCCTAGACCCAAATCACCCAATGAATCAAATTGGCAATTACTACAGGACATCCCGTCTCATGGGGGTAAGTGTTAGGAATGTAAAATTAAATGTTCCACTATTCATTATAACCACTAAGAGGACAATTAGAGATGAACATGTCTTTGGACGAGGTTGATCAGGTAAAAGCCTCATTTAGACCAAGTGATTCATACTGTCAGTTACAACCCAAACGTCGGATGGTTCAGACCACAAATGGGTTAGTGTCAGGATTACCTCAGGAATTTTAAATTTTCATTAGAACATATTAGAAGACAATTGTGGGTGAAACGGTGAAACCGTGGTGTTCGGATGTGGTCTAATCAAGTAAAGGCTTCAATTTTGGACCAAGTGATTCTTACCAACAATTACTACCCGAATGCCCATTCGAAAATAGAGAACTGTTAGGAATGTGAAATTGGATGCTACAAAGTTAATTTTAATCTATCAGGAAACCTTTTAAGATGAAATCACATTCAGGTTGACTGGAAGAGGTAAATTCCCAATTTTAAATCAACTTACAATTAAGATGAACTAAAGAATTGAGACCCTTATTAGACCGGATGCCATCCAAACATGACTTCACCCCCAATTGTCTTATAAGGAGTAATAATGAAGACTGGAACATCCAGTTTCACATTTCTAACACTTGGTCAGAGTTGGAGCTATTTACCTGATCCAAACTCATCCACTTTCACTTTTCTAACACTCGCTCATGATCTGTTTCGTAATATCATGAATTAAGTTCAGGAAGATGGTGCTGAAAGTAAGACCACCACGTCAATTGAAGGACGCCGGAGAAGAACTGTCCCGAGCCGGGCATCATGGAAGCGTAAAACGACGTCAAAGAAAGTGACCAAATCAGACTCCAATATGCCCAAGAAACCCCCAACTGCTTTCTTCTTCTACTTGTATGTTATTGGTGCCTCAGAGTCTCATATCATTTTTATTTTTGTGTGCTTAGTTTTTAAGGGATTGATATTGCCTCTCTACTATATGAATGTTTGTTTTTAAATTTTCAGTGGGAAAATGTGTTGATTTAAAAATTAAAATATATTTTAATTTGTATATTTTCTGCTCATTTTATCTGTTTGCATTTCCTTATGTTAGTTATATTTGGGAAATTTCCATTAATTATTGGAAATTTGAAAAAAAAAACCGTCTCCTCACATTTGGAAGGTGGGGAGACCGGGGGAGGAGAGGGAGAATTTTAGCTCCTCCATTCTCTAAATGAGAAGAGGGGAGCATTCTCTCTTCCTTCCAACCAAACACACTGTAAGTTTCTGACACCACCCACCACCACCAACAAAAGTTCCACTAGAAGTAGGGTCTGGGGAAGGTGCATGTACGCAGACCTTACTCCTACATGGTAGTAGAGAGTTTGTTTTCAAGAAACCACCAGCTTAAACATAGAAGCACATGCAATCATAGTGAGCACAGTATCAAGAAAAGCACTCATTCATTCCCACCCTACCTCATTGCTGCGTACGGCAGTTGACCCCATGGATTAGAATTCCTGTCTTAGGTTCTGTTTGGCAGATACTATTCCAGAGAGTATAGTTTATTTTGTGATATAATTAAGAATTTAAGATATAAGCCCTGCTAGGTAAAGTGAATATGGTTATTCTCAGGCCATGTCACATGTAAAGTGACCGATTAATAAAGATCTGCAAATTCTAGATTGATTCATGGCCATATCATTTTAAACACATATAGTTGCTCCTTGATATCATTTATCGTTCAATGCAAAAGCTTTAGCTTTTTCTGGTCTTCTTGGGAACAGCCTTAAGCCTGTACCACTTGTGGTAGAGTTAATGTCAGCGTACATCTTGCTCCCAAAGACCCAACATCCAAGTGGGCTTTACTCGGTTGTCTTTGGGCTGGACAACCATAAAATGTTATTAGTGTCTTAGATCTGAAGCATTTCAAAAATTTATCTTTGAGATAACTGCTGAGAGAAACCAATGTCTGTTTTCCGTAGGGAGGATTTTCGTAAGGAATTCCAGGCAAAGAATCCGGAGGTCAAGTCAATGCGTGATGTACGCATTCAATAAGCATACTTCAGTTTTTTTTTGTCTCTATTTGCCTTCATGTCTTTATTTGACATTTTCACATACTGCTTATGCTTTAGGTTGGAAAGGCTTGTGGAGAGAAGTGGAAAACTATGACTTATGAGGTTAGAATATCCAAACTTGAAACTGTGGTGCTAAATCTACAATTACATGGTACTGCTTTCAAAATTATATTTATATTAATCATGATGCCTGTTTTGCGCTCTCCTGATTCATCCATTTTCTTTTTAAGTATTTGTTATTTGGCATATAAAACATTTTCCACTTGAAAAAAGACGGGCTTTAGAAATGTGTAATTTTTGGTGTTATTTTCTAACTTTGCCCTTACTTTATAATAACGTAGGATAAAAAAAATTAGAAATTAGAAAATAACTCCAAAATTACAAATTTTTAAAGCCTGCCATTTTTCGAATTGGAAATGTTTTCTGGGACGGAGGGAGTACTTAGCTAGAGCATATATGATAAAACTTTCATCTGACGTTTAGACATTCAAGTTCTAAGCATATGTGTATCAGAAAATGGTGAGCCTCGCGGCACTGGTTTCTCTCTCAAATCATCTCACAGGGATGATATTTTCAAGCTTTTCATCTTGCGACCCTTCTGAGATTATAACCTTCCATGTCATTTTGGCTCTTGGATGGTAGGATTTCTAACTTCCTCTTATTCTTGACAACAGGAAAAAGTCCGGTATTATGATATTGCTACAAGGAAACGAACAGAGTTTGATATAGCTATGGCAGACTATAACAAAAGAAAGGTAAGCTTGTTAATATGGTTCATATAAAGTTTATTTTATGACGACACACACATCTTAAACACTTGAGGTCTATTATTTTCGACTTAAATATACTGAAACGGAAAGTGGAGAAGTAAACAGAAAGTACTGAAATGAATATAAGTTGAAAAGAACAGACCCTTAACTAGAAGGATTGCTCATTTTATAAAATTCTTGACATTCTAGGAAAATGGGGAATTCGAAAAGGATGAAGACGACTCTGCTTTCGATGATTAGCAGAAGGTATTCTATTTTGACCCTTTTGTCCATCCAATCTTTGCATATTTAATCATTACGTGCTTCCCTTTCGTGTTTACGGTGAAATATAGAAGGGGCATTATAGCTTTGTAGTCCTTTTTCAAGTTTTTGTACATTTTGTCACAAGAAACATGAAATGACAACATTGTTAATTAGGTTGTTGGTCATTAGGATTGGTGTGAGACTAAGAGTGAATATTGGGAGTAGCTGTCCCTTTGGTGAACTATAGTTTTTCTTTTGTAATAATTCTCACATAGATGAAGCGTACTATGTACTATTGTATACTGACTGCACTTGGTTTGCTCTATTTCTCCCTTCTAAATAAAGGATGACCCCATCCTCGAAGGCCCCTCATGCCTGACCCGAACAAAATACTTGAGAGCATGTAATTGAAGCTCTTATTTCAAGTGAGTAATAAGAGATGAAAAGTCTTTAATTCTTTATTCAAAGCATAAATCATTTCACACTTGTTTTTCTTTGGGCCTATAATTGCTGGTATGAGTCACTTGATTTAGAATTGTGACTTTTACTTGATAGAGCCTCATTCAAATGCCATTGCACACCCCCATTTTCTCCTAGAGTGATTGTATGCACTTTGGGGCATTCTATTTTTATGGGCCTTTTTACATAAATTTTTTTTAAAAAAGTAAGATAAAATAAGAAAGAATATGAACCACACAAATATGACCAAATATGATACTCCGTATGAGAGAAAAAGAGTGGGACATATGGTAAAAGTAAAAAATAATAAAAATATTGGGGTAGAGTAATTGTCCCAAAAATAGTTGGGTCTTGAAGCGCAAATTTATCATTTGATCTTGAATTGTCATATGATCAAATGACAATTCGAGATGGGTCCTAATTCTGGATCAAATGATAATTCCATATGAGTTGAGTTGAAAATTTTAATTGATTGGGCCTTATTCGTACACAATTTCATCCAATGTCACATTCCAAAACCAGCATACGCCTGGTTTTCGTTCCAGTAGTAATTATTATTAGTCACTTCGTCGTTAGGGGTTTTACCTTATCAAAACTCTTCCAAATTCAACATTATTGCGAACTTCTCACATGGCTTGATTGATAGCAAGCTCACTCCCCTGAATTCATGGAGAAATTCACTCAGGTTCGAGCTCAGCAGAGGCGAAGCATTGATTCTTTGGTCGTCATTAGGTTGCAAATAGTATGAACAGATATTATCTTGTAATAAAGTTAATAGCATTAAAAAAACTCATCCAAATTCAACTTTATTGCATGTTATTTTACTCTAAGGACATGTCTTTTGAGTTTAGAAGATACGAGTTTTAAAATTTTCTACTATCGTCGTTCTAAAATGAATTAAACTCTCTGTTGAATGTTTAAAATTTGCCGCTTTTAACATGATGTTATTTAATTGTTATAGAAATAAAAGATAAAAATTATATAATTAATAAGTACATCAAGAGTTTTACTACAAAACAAGAAGTTACTAGAATATTTTATTTTATCAAATGATTAATAAAAATATGTAAACAAACAAAAATTATCGAAAGACCGTGATAGTAAAGACATAAATCATTTTGGGACGGAGGGTGTGTTATATGAACCCATTTGTTGGTGTTTGATAAAGCTTACATCAGTGTTGTTGAATCCTAACCATACTAGATGGTCGAACCGGTTCAACTGCAACCTAGACACACAACTGGTTCGGTCCAACCTCACCCGGCCTCCTTGCCGATTCAAAGTCTGGCCTGGGCAAAAATCCTGGTCCAAATATGGTTTGAAATTAATCTCTCTCAATGTCATAATACTTTCAAATGACGTTGTTTTGATATATTTTACTTTGGGAGACATTAATTCGATTCCAAATTTTAAAAATTTTCTTAATCACCCGCCACTGCTCTCGGCAATCCACCCTCGTGGCCCTCGGTCGTTGTTGGACACCCCCATCATCAACCACCACCTTCGCCAGCGAGTCACAGTTATCAGTCAATTTTTCATACATTTTTATTTCAAATTTCAGAATTTATACATTTTTTTAAATTTCAGAACTCATTCAATATGAGCATTTTAAAACTCCTCGAAGAGGACCCAAAATGTGATTCACATAATCAACTAAAATCAAATGGTGTTGTAGTTATTAATTCAACTTACATAAAGAAATGTGCTATCTTTTAAAAACAAAACGAGAATTTCATAACAAAATGTATACATATGTAAAAGAGAACCGAACAAGATAAAAAAAAACATAATCCTAATAGATCGGAGAGCCATTCACTTGTGGCGGAATGAATGACCGCGGCAGAAATATGATCGGTGTTCCCTCATTATCCTTCTCCGCCACGCCCTCAATATTTTTGCTCCCATTCTTCACATACACCACCCAATGCGGCAACCGGCGGAGTAGATATCCGGTGGTGGTTCTTTTTTGCCCTGTAGGGAGGAGGAACGCAACGCCGCCACCGACCCCGCCGGTTGTGTCCACAGTGAAAAAGGCATAACCTTTTGTTGAGGCATATATACAGCCCACGCCGCCGCAATGTCCGCTCTGGCCCCGCCTCCGCCCCCGGAGACCGGGCCAGAAGTCGACCTGGAGAAGCTGGGGGAGATGGTGGTGTGCTTGTCGGAGACGATATACCGGTCGAACGGGGTGTGGGAAGGCCCCGACCCCCTCACCCCCATCATCCCCCTCTTCCTTCTCCAAATAATGGTCGCCATTTTCGCCTCCCGCATTCTTCATTTCGCCCTCAAACCCTTCAATCAACCTCCCATTGTTGCTGATATCTTAGTACGTTTCCAAAATAAATTATACTGAGTAGTTTTTATTATATGTAGGGCCTTTTTGGGAATCCGTTAGCGTTAGCGTTTTGAAAACACTATCAACGGGTATCGTTTAGCGTTAGCATTTTCAAAATTAATTTGTATTGTTAACATTTTATCCAAAACGCTAATGCTAATCGAAAATGCTATTCCCAAACGCGCCTGCAAATTTTATTTTTTTTAACTTTATTCTAATTTTTAAATAAATTAATTTGAAAATAACTTCTAATAAATTGTATAATTGCATGGTAGTTAAACTATTTTTTTTAATGTTGTGGCAGAGTGGTTTACTTTTGGGGCCGAGTGTGTTTGGAAGGATAGACAGATTCCGGAGGGTAATTTTCCCCAACTACAATTTTGAAGTCATTGAGACAATGGCCCATTTTGCCCTTGTCCTCTACGCCTTCATCGCCGGCATCCAAATGGAAATCAAACCCCTCTGGAAGACCGCCGCCAAATCCAAGGTCGTCGCCGTTTCCGGCACAATCTTCCCTTTCTTCGCCGGAACCGCCCTGTTCTTCGCCCTCCCCGGCACCACCGGAACACGTGCGGGCTTCATCTACTGCGCCGTTGCCCTCACCGTCACCGGCTTCCCCGCCTTAGTCGGAATTCTCGACTCCCAAAAGGCCCTCCACACCGAAGTCGGCAAAATCGCCGTGTCCTCCGCGATCATCAATGACGCGTTGTCGTGGTTTTTCCTCTCCCTCGCACTGATGATCACGGGGAGTTCGTCGAACTTCCCGTGGGCCCTGATATGCACCGCCGTGTACGTGACGTTTTGCGTCCACTACGTGCGGCCGGGCCTCGAGTGGGTCATCGGGAAGAAGCCGGAGGGACAAGGGTATAGCGAGTTCTACATCTCCGCCGTCCTGGTCGGGGTGGCCATGTCCGGGTGCGCGATGGACGCGATCGGGACCCACCCGATGATCGGGGCGTTCCTGTTCGGCCTCGTCATTCCCGACCAGGTCCTCGAGAACGAGATACTGGACAGGCTCGAGGATTGGGTGACGGGGATCCTGATGCCCATTTTCTACGTCGTTTGTGGGCTCAGGGCCAATGTCGGTGTCATCACCGACGGCGGGACCGGCATCGGCACCGTCCTAGTCCTCATTCTACTCGCCTGCGCAGCGAAGGTTGTCGCCGCACTTTTCGCTTCTTGTTTGACTGGCATGACGACGAAGGAGGCGATCGGCGTCGGCGTGCTCACTAACACCAAAAGTGTCATGGTCATGGTCATCCTTGAAATCGGCCAAGTAGAACAGGTACAATCCATACATATCCTCAATTTCAAAAAATATTTTCACTTTTATTTTGGGGAATTTACCAATAAAACATAATCACTTTCAATATATAGAATCATACTCTCTCCATTCTCAAAAACTCTTTCTCTTTTATTTTTTTTACTTCCAACAAAACACTTCCACTTTCTATTAATAAACCACTTTTACCCTTACTTTTTCATACCCTACCTATCACATCATACTTTTTTTTAATACTCAATCCATCACATCTTACTTTTATCCATCACATCAAGGGCAAAAAATGGAAGTCAACTACAATTTAACACTTCCTTATTTTTACACAAAGTCAAAATAGGAATACTTTTATAGAACGGAGAAAGTATATTTTTATTTCTCAATGTAGGACCATTGGTCATCATCCATTAATCATTATTCAAGTAAATGTCCGACATCTGTCAACATTATTCATCCCGCGAGACTTTATTAAGTACTCTCTCCGATTCTAAAAACATGGGAGTTATTGATTTTTAAGATATTTAAAGGAATTGTACTTTGGTATTGAATTTTTTTTAAAAAAAGTCTTTTGATGTGATGGATAATGGATAGATTATTAGTAAAAGGTATAATGTGATAAGTTGAGTATAAAAAAGTAAGGGGTAAAAGTGATTTTTAATAGAATTAAAAAGTGTTTTTTGAGGCGGATGAAAAAAGAAATTAGGAGAAGATTTTCAGGAACAGAGGGAGTACTATTTAGAAAATAAAAAAGTTTAAGTACTACATTGAGAAATGACTTACATTTTAACCTTATTTAACATAAATTTCACTTTTAATTTTCATTATTAACCCAACCCATCACATTTATTTTTATTAATTTGGGCAGGTTTTGAGCACGCAAGCATTCACCATAATGGTGATTGCGTCATTGGTGATGACAATGGCCGTAACGCCCATGACGGCCATATTGTGTCCCACACAAAACATGGTGCCCTACAAACGTAGGACCATACAAATGGCGAAACCAGGGGAGGAGCTGAGAATCATGGCGTGCATCCACGGCACCGGCAACGTCGCCGGAGTGATCAGCCTCCTGGAAACCTCTAACCCCACAAAAGCGTCCCCCCTCGCCGCCTACGGCGTGCAGCTGCTGGAGGTCGTGGGGCGGGCTCCGGCGATGCTCGTGGTCCACAGCTCGGGCTCCGGGCGGCGGGCGGCGGCCGGAGGGCACAAGAACCTGACCAACGAAGAGGCGCAGACGGGGCAGATCATCAGCGCGTTCGACAACTTCGAGCTCCGGTCGGAGGGGGTGAGCACTCAGGTCTTGACGGCGAAGTCGGCGTTCGCGACAATGGCGGAGGATATCTGCAGGATCGCCGTGGAGAAGCGGGCGTCTCTCGTCGTCCTCCCTTTCCATAAACAGCTCGGCGACGGCGGGGATATCGAGGAGGCTGATCCGGCGATTCAGAGTGTGAACGAGGAGGTGATGATATTTTTACTTCCATACAACCAACTCTCCTCCTCTCCTTTTTTTGAATTCTCTAAAACATTTATAATTTCTATTAAAAAACCACTTTTTTTCTTATTTTTTTATATCTTACATATCACATCATATTTTTTTACTAATAACAAAACTATCCCATCTTACTTTTATCCATCACATGACAAAATTTAAAAATCAACCAAAATTATAGTTTCTTTATTTTTGTCCAAAGTGAATGTTTTAAAGGAATAGTATGAAATTCATAGATTCTATGGTGTATGATTTTGTGATAGAATCTTTTTCCCTCTAACAGGTTCTCAACTTCGCCCCTTGCTCCGTCGGGATCTTGATACAACGCGGCGGCCGTCCGGATCGGTCGAAGAACATTGCCATGCTATACCTCGGAGGCCCCGACGACAGGGAGGCATTAACCTACGCCCAGCGGATGTCGGGCCACCCCGACGTTCGCCTGACCGTCATCAGGTTTGTTCCCGGGAAAGAAGGAACCGACGGGGAGGCAGAGGAGGGGCAGAGCTTCGTGTCCATCGGCGTGGATGACGCCGATCTGGAGAAAACGGCGGACGAGGATTTCCTCAGAGGGTTCAAAACGGCGACGGCGGAGAACCCGGCGGTCACGTTCGTGGAATTGGCGCTGGAGGACGAGGAGGAGTTCACGAAGGCGGTGAAGTCGCTGGACGGCCGGAACTACGACCTGTACGTGGTGGGGCGGGGGAGAGGGGTGGGGTCGTCGCCGCTGACTTCCGGGCTGGCGGATTGGTGCGAGTGCCCGGAGATCGGGGCCGTGGGGGACTTGCTGGTGACGTCGGAGTTCGAGTCGTCGTTCGCCGTGCTGGTGGTGCAGCAGTATTGCCGGACGAACCGGAGCGCGGCGGGGTCGATGATCTCGCCGGAATCTGTTAGCCAGCGATTCGACGGCGATTTGGGGCAGATGGATATGGGGTTCCGGATGTCGTTCGGGGAAGCCGACGGCGCGTATGATTCCTCTGGTTCCAGCTTTACCCGGAGGCACGATCATCATCACCATCATCATCTAGTTTGATCCCACCTTTATTTTTCATTGTCTTTTTGTACCCAGAAATAAATTTTAAGTATTTGTCATTTTCTGCCCATTTAACCAAATTTTTTTTATTAACTAGCATCACACCCACTATTTCATTGTGAAATCATGCAAGTGTGTTAACAAAAATGCATAATTTTAAAAATGATAATTTAAACCAAGCTAAAATTTGTGATTGGCCATTCAATGTACGATTGATCCTTCAAGTTTTAAAAATTCACAAATAGTCATTCAAGTATTGATAACCCTCTATATACAGTTTTTCAAGTTTCAAAAGTCAATAAGTAATCATACATGTATTCATTAATCTTTCAAATGCAGTACTTTTTACGGTACACGTTAAAAAATAAATGGATTATTACTGCGTATATATAATACGAAGTACTTGTACATATGCGAAGGCGATTGTTTTTTACGTATAGGGAATTAATGGGTTTCCATAATTCCATTCAAAGTTTAGTGTTCTTTACTAAACAAATTGAACCCCTTTTGAAGTAAAATAATCTCCAAGATTCACAATGGGAGGAAAAGATCCACTGTGCTGCACTGCTCGGAGGACGGGGCCAATGTCGGGTACCCATTGCAAGTCGAAAGTTGTATCTGGCACTGAGGTGAAAGTTATATATACGGAGCTAGTTGCATCTCGCACCCATTACAGGTCAGAAGTTATATATATGGAGCTAGTGCTCCGTCTAGCTTTTGACGTGTACGATAAAAAAGACCACATTTGGAGAGTTAATAAATACTTGAAAGACTAATTATGGACTTTTAAAACTTGAAAGACTAGGTTTGGAGGTTGTTGAATGCTTGAAAGACTATTTATGAACTTTTGAAACTTGAAGGACCTACTGTACACTGTTCACGAAGTTGAAGGACTAATGGTGGATTTTAGCCTTTAAAGCATAAATTGTAAGTTTGTGAACTTTGTAATCATTTTGTCTCTGAACCTACCCTTGGTCGTGTGTTAACATTGATCGATGAAGGCTACACAATCACTTAATTCAAAACAAAAACTATAGAACAAAGTTTTACGATATGTTTCAAAATTACCCAATATTCAATTCAAAGTCCATAAATAGTATTCAAGTATTCATAACCCTCTATATACAGTCCTTCAAGTTCCAAAAGTCAATAAGTAGTCCTACAGGTATTCATAAATTTTCCAAATGCAGTCCTTTTTATGGTACACGTTAAAAGATAAACGGATTATTACTACTTATATAATTGCGGCCGAACTTGATTTCATGGAGTACAAAAAAACAAATCCGTGTGTCTAGGTCATCCACTTAGGCTGAATACTGAGCTATGTCTCCTACAGCATCTGATGTTATGTGTTAACTTATATTTTGACTTATCTTCGTATCTCCACTCCTCCACCTCATCCTTTTTTAATAATCACTCTACTATATGCGTTACCAAGAATCCTATTTTTCATAACCATATGAAACATGTGGGAACTGATTGTCACTTTTTTCGAGAACAAGTTATCGCTAGAACAATGAGTGTGTCACATGTTTTTTCTTAGGATCAACTAGCTAAGCTGCTGACTAAATTATGTCCCTCCATTGCCACGCTTCCCGAGTCTTGTGTCCAAGTTTCCACTCGTTACCCACTTTTCAGCTTGAGGGGGGATGTTAGACAATCATAATAGATACATACTCAGTATTATTTATGAGAGTCTTTATATTTTCGTCAATTACCTTTTCTGATTCCTTAGTATGTTTGGAATCCTCTCTATATATACACACTTGTATTTTTCATGTTTTACCATCAACACAATTGTTCAATTATTCAATAGTATCTAAGCTAACCTCGGAAAGCGTAAACCCTAGTTTGCTATAGTCTGTAGCTTCTACTTCTGCTACCGTCGCTGTGCTTTTCCAGCGACGAAGGCATCACCATCAACTTTCATCACCAAAATCTAATCAATTCTTTTTTTAAGTATAACTATAAAAAAAAATTGATCGGCATCGCTGTCGGTTCTTGTGGCGTCTCCATAAGTTTCATTTACACATCGTTGTGCTACTCTGTATTTTTCTTTGTTTCGTTCTGCTGATTTTCTTTGGTTGCTCCCCAATTTGACATCACAAGTTGGTATTAGTTTTTCATTGTTCGTGCTCCTGTGAAGGTGTTCGTACCAAGACTGAGCCAATTTTAATGACGTTTTTTATGACAATCTTTTTGGTTCCTTTTTTGTATCTTGTTGCAATCAGCCGTATGTATGACATGTTAGTTTATGGGATCGGTCGTCGAATCTCAGTTTGGCAACATGCCCGTTTTTTAGCCGTCCCGCGTGGGAGTCATTCGCCATCGAATTTTGGTTGTTTGTTTGCTCGACCAGTAGCCTTCATGCGTTGTTCGCATAGCAAATCAAAGTTTTTGTCCAAGTGGTCTATCGCATATATAGCAAATAAGTACATACCTTTTAGGGCATCCTTTGATGTAAATCCAGTAAAAATACAGACTTCATGAATATAGCTGCTGCTGGGAATTGTTAGGGTTTCTTTAAACTGGAGGTAGAACAATCATGACTACCAAGTAGTTCTAGTGAGTTAAAAATTGAATTCAAAATGATCAATTGTTTAGGAAGCCCAAATTAAAAAAATAATCAATTCAAAATGGGGCCTTGAAATTCTTTCTCCATCAGGCCTTCTTTGGGTCTCCAAATTAAAATGGTGTATTGCATATCCCACAATGGGTCTCCATAGGGCCTTGAAATGGGTCTCCAAATTGAAATTCTTTATCCATTGCTCACAACCTCCCGAGACTTCTTTCTCCATCAGGCCTTGAAGTTCCTTACAGACCCATTAACCTTCTGTTGGATGGGCGCAAGATGGGTATAGTGCTTCTTGGGCCTGTAATTTCCTTCAAAATGGGCCAAGAAGTGCCACATCAGATCATCCCACCTCCTAATGGAACTCATAGAAATGTGATTGACCTAATCTGTCACCTTGCTATCCACTAATTGCAGAAAAAAACAGCACATACATTAGGGCGTCCAATGCCCCAACAAAGATCATGTTATTATGCTTTTTAAATAATGGTACATTGAATCCCATCAGGTTTGCGCAATTTATATCGTGCAACCGGTGCTTAATTGGAGTGAAATGAAGAATTGCGGCAGGAACCAGCGAATCGATTGACGATGAAGGAGGCTGCACGATGGAGACTGTTTGGATTCTCGATCGGCGATTTGACGATGAAGTTCCGATGGAGGTTGTTTGGAAGTCCGATCGGTGATTGGACGATGAAGGTTTGATCTGCGATCTGAAGGCTGCTTGGATATGCGAAGATTTGGTCAAATCGGCTCTGGTGGACGCAACTAGAGATTTCGCTTCCAGTTGCTCCGGTGATGGTCTTCCGCTTCCAGCTATAGATCTTGTCTTCCACGTAGCATATTTCAACTTATGAAAGGACATATGAATGGTATGTTGTTTAAGAATGAGTACTAGGTTATATGGGAATGAGTACTACTGGGGTTTAGAATGAATATTAGTTATTCGTAAATGAATATTGAACAAATGTGTGAAAATGAGTATAACGTTATTTCAGAATAAATACTGCGTTATTTCAGAATGAGTACCACGTTTTTTCAAATGAACTTATGCTTGTGCGAGAATAAGTACTACTTTACTTCAGAATGAGTACTACACGAATGTACATATCTCTAGGTACATCCAGATGTACCATATACACTCTCTCAGGTATGGTACGACCAAGATCTCTCGGGGAAAAGGAGCATTCTTTGAGTCGTGAAATGACCTCAATCTTTCGCTCATCGAACTCATAAAAGGATTTAAAGCGCAGAACCGGGATTACATTGGTGCGAATTAAAATTAACTAGTGAACCGGACGTATATCGGTGTGAATTAAAATTAACTAGTGAACCGGACTTATATTGGTGTGAATTAAAATGCTTTGTGTAGAATTGGTGTATATATCATATCAGACATGTTCTTTTCCTCATAACTTTAGCTGGAACTTGATAGCTGGAGTTTTGAGAATGATGTATAAGTCTTAAATCTAAATACTCCCTTCCTCCCATAAAATGCTCTTAATGACTTGTCATAAAATTTTAAAAAAGTGAAAATCTGTGGTTAAAGTGATATAAAGAAAAGTGTAATTTGTAAGCCAAAGAGAGTTTTTTTGGGACGCCCAAAAAATTATTTTCTTTTAGGAATGGAGGGAATTTTCGAGTTTGATTATTGGAATTTGGAGTGTGAATACAATTGTAATTTTAACCAAATTTCTTGGTTGGTAACAAGAAAAGAAGAGTCTAAAACATAGAGTCCGGATTGGACTATGAAGGCTAATCATGGAGTTCGGGTAACTGAAATTAACAATTGAATGGATTTACAACTGTAAAAGAGAGATTTTCATTGAAAAATAAATTAAAAGTGTTTGCTTAAACAGTTTGGTTAAATATTTAAAATGAGTACTTTTTATAAAGTGTGTGTCTTGCCTCATGAACTTTTAAAGTGTACCATTAGTCTTTAAAAAATTTTTTTATTCAAGTTTAGTTAAAGACGTTGTTAAACTAAGAGAAATTTATATGGTTTCAAGTTTCAACCATGCATCATTTTAAAAAATATTGGACTAATGATATTCTTTTGAAAGTTTAGCGTGAAAGCACACACCTTATAAAAATAGAAAATTTTGCTCCATATAAGACTAAAAGATAGTATGTTTCCTTGAAAAGAACTAAGTATGTTTTTCCCCTTTATAGCACATAATTCTATATGATCTCTCATATATATGTCCTCATTAGCAAGAAGTATTGGATAATGACTGATTATACGAATGACTCTACGAATGTAGTCATTAGGAACAAGTATTGGATAATGATTTCAATGACTATTCAAATCTTTTTAAATAATGTCTTATTTTACTTGATTTGTATAAGTGGTCATTTTTCTCAAAGGTATGGCATTTTGGAACTTTCCATTGTCAAACGTTAGAGTAGATAAGATTGGTCCTATTTAAAGAAAAATGATATGTTTAAGTCATATTTACGTAAATTGTCCAAAAAAATATAAAGCATACTGATGGCGCAAAAAACTCCATTGAAAAATAAAATAAAGAGAGTGATTTGGTCCATTTCTTCTTCATTTCATTCACATTCAAGTAGACACTTTAATTATTTGCTTGTTTGCTTAGCTTGACCAAAGGAAGGCTAATAAAATCATGGAAGAGGCATTATTAATCTCCATAACTTCATAAGTTATACTTCCATTATTCTTTTGTCCAAAAAGAAGAAAAATTAGCGAGAGAAGATATTTTTGACATTCTTTAACTAACTACTCCTCCAACAATAATGTGTCAATGGATTCCCATTGGGTCTTTGATTCTTACCTGCATATTTGATATTACAGCAGGAATAATATCCTTGAAACAGGCAAATAGAGCTCAACATAAGGTAAATATTACTCCCTCCGTCCGTAAATATATTACAATTTTTCTTCTCCTCTCAATAACTTTTGTTTGTTTACGCGATTTCATTAAGTATTTGATAAAATAAAATATTCTTGTTACCTCTTGTTTTGTAGAACTTTTGACGTAGTTTTTTAATATGTAATTTTTATATCTTATTGATATACCAATTTGTAAATAAAATGTTTCAAAAAGTAGAAAATTTTACTTCGTAACCCACAATTTGTAATCTATTTAGAGACGAAGAGGGAGTATTATAATATACTTCCATCCGATCCATTAATTATGACTTCATTATTCTTTGTTTTGGTCCAAGTCTAGATGATAATAAAATATGGTATCATTTTAAAAAATTAATAAAATTGTTTTTTAAGCCATTATTTTTATTTTTCAAGTCAAGATAGTACCTCTTTGCAAGTCATGATTTCTGCAATCGCTGGGTCTTGGGTGCTTCAAATCGACCCGTTAAAAGCAATCGTAAAAGAGTCGTCTGCCAATAATATGTAACAGCCAAAACCAACAATACCTTCTTAAAGGAAAGAGTGGGGCATCGAACCAGCAACGCATACTCCTTGGCAATTGTTGCACTATATCCGTTGTCCCCGCATGAGTTTGCTCCTCTGTTTGACCTAAATGACGTCAATACCAAGTGTCTGTTTGCAAGAGTTTCAATGTTCATCTTTAGCAATATTTTATTAGAATACATACATGATTTACTTAATCTAAAAATATAAAATTTGAAATTTTGATTGAATTGATTTTTAAAAGTCCCAAATTTTATACTAATGACAATCGATCTTTGTTTTTGATTTCGGGATGAATAAATAATTATTGAAGCATCAACAAGGGAATGCTGACTTCGTGTGTGACCAAGACTCTCTCATAACCACAGTCTTGGCAATTTTGGCCGCTCATGGGGTAGCCCATTTTGTTGGAGGGTGTGATCGTAGTGCTTGGAATGCCATCAAAAAATGGAAGAGTGGTGCAATACCTATCCTTATTCTTATATGGTACGGAGTAGGTTTTTTTATCCTTTATTTTCTATTACTCAGTGTTTTCTCTGTTCTCAAAAAAAGTTACTAGTTTAACCAAGTGTAAAAATAAGGAAATTTTAAATTGTACTTGATTTCCAATTTTGACATTGATGTGATGAGTAAAAGTGAGATGTCATGGATACATTATTAGAGAAAAAGTACGATGTGATAGGTACGGTATGAAAAAGTAAGGGTAAAAGTGATTTTTTAATAGAAAGTGAAAGTATTTTGCTGGAAGTGGAAAAAATGAAAGAGGGAGTATAAAATGAAAGAGGGATTTAAGGGAGAGATTTTTTTGTGTTGACTTTCTAAAAATACTCTTGATGTGATGTGTAAAAGTAAGATGTGATATGTAGATTATTAGTAAAAAGGTACGTATGATGTGATAGGTAGGGTATGAAAAAGTAAGGGGTAAAAGGGGTTTTTAAGAGAAAACAGAAGTTTATTTGGGGACAAAGAAAAAATGAAAGGGGAAGTTTATTTAAGGATGGAGGGAGTAAATAATCATTTATCTGTCACTCTTTGCTTTTACTCATCACATTAAGGGTAATTTGGAAAACTCAACGCAAAAATAGTCATCCCTTTAAATCAATAAAATTCAAAATACGAAAGAGATTTAGGAACGAAGCCCGAAGGGAGTAATAATTTTAGAGTGAATTCCAAAAAGGGTTCTTTCAATTTTCTCAGATCAATCGAGTAAGTCGTAATTGAGATTTATTCCACCAATAGTAGTCTTCTAACAAAAAACATGTTACTCCGTATATAACTATAAAGATGAGATATTTTGATATTTACTATCGTCTAAACTTATAGTAAAATCTAAAAAATGGTCCATTATAGTGAAATTTGCACTGAATATGACTAACACATAAATCATTTCCCAATGTAGGAATTAAACTTTTTTATTTTCTAAATAGGACATACTAATGACTAGTGAGAAAAAAAATGTCCAAGTGATGCCGGACATTTAGTTGAATAATGACTAATAGATAATGACCAATGGTTCTACATTGAGAAATAAAAATATATGGTCCTATATTGAGAAAGTTATTATGTTTTAGTCTTATTTAGGTAATTACCCTCCATTATATTCTAATTATGTATATTTCCAATTAGATAAGATGATGAAAAGATATACCGGAGTAAAAAGTAGAAAATGATTGATTAATGTTCCCAAAAAGGCTAAATTCCACACTTGGTCCTTCAAGTTTTTGCGTCATGCACGGTTAGTCCTTCAACTTTATAAAGTCCACGAATAGTCCTTCAAGTCACGTTAACGTTGCACGATTGGTCCTTCCGTTAAGTTTTCCGTTAGTCCATGTATTTTTCTCATTTTTCATTATAAATGCACGTGAAGAACGCTCTCTCCTCTTTATACAATTGAGTCATATTTTACATAGATCCGTTGTAATTGAAATGATAGATAAGAAATTAACTCTGATTGACTGCAAACAGTTAAAACTTGATACATTGGTGGATCCACCTAAAATCAGTAGAGGGCAAATGCCCCCAACTAATTTTTTGTGATAAGGTTAAAAATATTATTTTTAAAAATTTTATATACATATGCCCCCAACAAAAAATTAATGTGATCTTATCTAATTAGGTCAAATTTAAAATTTTTGTTTAATTTTTTAGTAAAGAGTATTTTATTGTATAAAATTAATTTTTTATAAAATAAAATTTCACCTTACATATTAAAAAATATTTTACATTTAATAAATATTTGAAATAAGACTTATTATTTTTTGTCAGTTCAAATAGTCTATCAAAAAAATTCAGTGACGTTGTCCTCGGACTCCCGATCAATGCTGCCCCCATCTATTCTAATTCCTGGATCCGCCACTGACTTGCTAAATACTTTAAAACAGAGTGTGTATCTTTTCAAAAAAAAAATAGACTAATAAAAGCAAGAACGATGTATTATTATTAAAACAATGGACTAATAAAAATAAGAATAACTTCTTATTATTAAAAATATGGATTTATATTAAATAATGTTCAATTGTATGAATACGAGAGGGTTCCTCACGTAAATTTATAATGGAAAATCAAAGAAATGCATGGACTAACGGAAAAATTAGCGGAAAGACCAACTGTGCATCACTAATGTGATTTGAAGGATCATTCATGAACTTTATAAAGTTGAAGGACTAATCATACATAACGCAAAAACTTGAAAGACCAACGGTGGAATTTAGCCTTCCCAAAAATGAGAACGAAGAATTGAAGTTATGGTATTTGGTAATTTAATTTACATATAACATAATAAAACAACAAAAAACACCGATACACTATTTTTGGCTCAAGGAATTTGGAAGGAAAAGAAAAGAAGATGGTTTTTCCTCATTTTCCGCACTAAAATGAAAGAAATTTAGTTTTCTCTTTTCTTTAATTTGTACATTTGCCTTTTTATTTTCTTTTCTTTCTACTTTTTTTTCTCTTTAACCAAACAAGAAAAATGTTTTACTTTTCATTTTCTTTTCCTTTCTTTCACAAAATCCTTAAACCAAACATAGTGATAATGTATAATATTTGTGGGTCTATGGCTCCACCCGAATAGGATATGTTGACTAATGTAATAGGGTTGATAATTACTAACTCCGTTCTAAAATTAACTTCTCAGTTTGATTTTTGTAGTCAAATTTTTTAAACTTTGACTGTAGATTACGGAAAAAAATATATTGAGTTTTCATATAAATTTATTATCAATAGATTCATTTTAAAACATAGTTTTGAAATATATTATTTTTATAATATATATTTATATAAAATAGAAATATTAATAGTCAAAGTATTGCATTGGAAATCGTGAAAAGTTAAATGAGAAATTAACTTTATGATTTAGAAAGTAATTTTGAACGTCTAAAAAGTACTCCCTTCGTCCCAGAGTATTTGTCCACTTTCATTTTTACACACCATCCAATACACTTCTTTAATCCATTTTATCTTGTAATTTGTATATTAAAAAATTATAGAAATTATATATTAATAATCTATATGTTAAGACAAATCAAACAAGATCAGACATGACTATATTTAGGCTTACACGTTGAGAGAATTTGATGAGTCAAAATGCTTAGATGAACAGTTCCAAAAGTCAAAAGTGGACGAATATAGGGGGACGGAGGGAGTAATTACATTTAGAAAAGAATCTAATGATTTGAAGCTCACACTATATATAGTCCAATTCTATAAATTATTGACCGAAGAGATGAAAATTAAAAGCAGCTGTAATTTCACAAAATATTTCTACTTCTATTTTAACTAAAAAATACTCTCGCTTCTTCCCTTCCTAAAAGATTGTCACCGTTTAACTTATTTGGTCAAACTATGACACCCTTTGACCTTGAATTATTGAAAAAATATATTTAGTTATAATGTAAATTTAGTAAAACTAGGTTTATTTTAAAATAAAATTTTGAAATATCAATTTTCATAATATTTAATTATTTTAAACTATATTTAATTCGTGGTCAAAGAGTAACACAGTTTGATAAAAAAAATCAAACCGTGACAATCCTTTAGGAAGAGACCACATCATATTTATATGTACTATCAGTACAAATTGAGAGTAATTAAAGCTTAAAGTTCATCCATCCATTTTAACTGGAAAAAATCAAACTGAAATAAATATTGTATACGAGCAGGTTTGCATTTGTGGTAGAATTCGCACTGGTAAAGCATTCACATGGGAAGGCGGAGAGTGAGGAATCCAATCCGTCGTGTCTGATAACTCACCCAAATGAGCTTTTGGTTGGAGGGATTGCATCCTTTTTTCACACTGCCTTCACCATTGTATTTTACTTCATCCTGCTCAAAGCTGCTCGCAAAGAATCTCTCCGAATTCAAACAAGCCATACGCCCGCGTAATTTTAATACACACACACACACAAGAGACAGAACAATTAAGGGCTGTTTGGCAACTTCTGAATATGATACTGGCTGGTATACGGAGTATTTTATTACATTAGGGTTTCCATTTTTGGTTGGGTGTATGTTAAAAACAAGTATAATTAAAGACTGTCTTTAATTTGAGTTAGATTTTGGAGTTAAATTCAGGAGAAATAATGAGTATATATTTCTTTTTAGGTTTTCAATTTTGTCCTTGATTGATGGGTAAAAGTAAGATGTTATTGATAGGTTATTGGTGAAAAGGCATTATGTGATAGGTGAGATAAAAACAAGTATGGGTAAACGTGATTTTTTAGTAGAACGTGGAAGTATTTTAGGGAAGCAAAAAATGAAAGAAGAAGTCTTTTATGAAACAGAGGGAGCGTAGAAAGACGACGTTTTTTAACACTAATAACTACAGAGTATATTATAATGTGGTATCTGTTCATTTATTTTCAACTTATTAAGGACGTAGAGTTATAACCCTCGATCACCAGGATCGAACATGTGACTTCTCATATGAGAGAGTCACCATTACACCACTGGACCACAGAGTCTTTTGCTATAAAGATGGTCATTAATTTAGATACAATGCCCCTCTTCGATAAAACGTAAGCCGCATTTCAGAGCGTGAAACCATGATTATTTTACAAGTAATTCATGAAAAAGAAGGAGGTATTGGTGTTTATTTCCAATTTGAAATTTGTAAGGATCTTATAAAATTATTTTTGGTTTGACTATTACATATCATATTTTTTTATGATAGATATTATACCTACATAAGAAATTAAAAATAAATAGTTTTGACTTTCAAAAAAAATAGTTTTGGAAAATGGGAATAAAATTTACATAGCAAAAAATTAATTTCAACTTACGAATATTGAAACATTAATACTCCCTTCGTCCCATAAAATCTTTCCTGTTTGAAAAAAGACACACCTTTAAAATGAGTAATTTTAGTGTTATTTTCTAATCATGATTCATCTATCCTACACGTATCATCCTATTCTATTATAAAATAAGGGAAAAAAAGAAAATAATACGAAAATTACTCATTTAAAGGATGTGCCTTTTTCAAAAAAGAAAGGGTTTTATGACACGAAAAGAGTAGAATTTATAATGTCAAAAACTTATGCATATTCTGTCGGAACCTGAGAACCAGGGGCGGAGGAGAGGGGGGGCTGACAGGGCAAGTGCCCCCCGGCGAGATTCCGGCGAAGTAGTGGTTACCGGCGATTCGAGTTATCCGGCGATGAAGGTGCCCTGCCAACTGCCAAGTCGAAGTCTGAAGAAGATGACGGATTGACGATTGACCAAGTGACTGTCCCCTGGCTTACTTTCGGTTTTTACTGTTCTTCGACACCTAGCCAGAAGTCAGATGAGGAATCTCCCATCGGCTATCCTTACTCCTTTTAGGTTACTAAGGTTAGTGAGGTTAAGGTGTTTTTTTGTTTTAATTTTTAAAATTATTCCGTCAATTTTACTTTGTGTTTGTTTAAACTTTTAAGGCTTTTAGATTTGTACCAAAAAATGCTTTTAGCTTGTGATTTGTGACTTTAATACATTATGTATTAAAAAAGTACTCTCTTTGTTTTCAAAAACACTTCCTCTTGAATTTTTTCAATTCCAACAAAATACTCTCACTTTATATTGAAAAACCATTTTTACCCTTACTTTTTCATACCCTACCTATCACATTATACTTTTTTTCTAATAATCTATACATCACATCTTACTTTTACCCATCACATAATTTAACACTTCCTTATTTTGGCTCCAAGTCAAAGTAGGAACTTTTTTGCAAATGGAGGAAGTATTATTTAATTTGTCTTCGTAGATACATAGTAATATGTACTCTAATACTTCTTATTTATTTAATGATATAGTTTGTGTGTTAGGTTTATCACATTGTGCCATTTGAGAAAGAAATTTTTATAAGCATCCAGTATGAAGTGATTCTGAATACAATTATATTTTTGATATTTTACTATTTCTTTAATCTTTTTTAGCAAATTTATTTAATTATAAATGTAAAATTTTAAAATAAAAATTATATTTTTAAAATAATATAAAAATTAAAAGCTAATAAGTATACATTAACTTATGAAAATAAGTAAAAATAAATAATTAAAATTTAACTATGTTAACAATAACTAGAAATAAAGTTTTAGGGCGTAGGAGTAAATTGCAAATACTTATTGATTTGTTTTTTAGAGATTATTATTAATCTATAAATCTATAGTATATCTAATTACTTTGATTGGAATTCAATTAATGATATTGTTATTTGATTAAGAATGATTCTATATACTTTTGAACAAATTCGTTACCCCGTAGATGACAAATGACCAAAATCTTATTCATGAAACAAAAGTTAGTACTCCTTATTTGGTATGATTAATAATAATGACATTTTATTGTTATATTTTTGCAAATTATTTTAATCTTTGAGATACAATTTATTATTGATTTATCAGTTTATATTGTAGTTAAAAATCGAGAACATTGCCTTGGACTCCCCCGACCCCGAGTGTGCCCCCCCATTAGTGACCTTCTGCCTCTGCCATTACTGAGAACCATTGGGCAAACTAATGAGAACAATCCTAACAAGCTCAAAAGTCAATATCACATAAATAATCCAAAACACCAGTCATAGGCCTTGTTTAAATGTTGGCTGTTGGCACTTGGCAGTTTGTGTCATCTATTATAAATGACTGTTTAGTTTAGCTGGTTTGACTGGTAGCATTAGTTGGCTCATCGTTAATTTTTTCAATAGAATTATATATATATATATATATATATATATATATATATATATATATATATATATATATATATATATATATATATATATATATATTATATATATATATATATATATATATATATATATATATATATATATATATATATATATATATATATATATATATATATACTCCGTATATAAGGTGCGGTTTCCGTGAAAATGATGCTAGTCCATATATTCGGATGACGCGGATCAGAGTGTTTAAAGAGAGGAATTAATTATTAATTAAAACTAGATGGATGGGCGTGTAATTGTTAAATAATCTGATCGAATAAATTAAAAACTGCGGCAGTCGAAGTTGCAGGCGCCGTAGCTGGGGTCGGTGACGGCGATGACGGCGGAGCCGTTGAAGTCGCAGTTCCACTTGTTGGCGCCGGCGTTCTGGTAGTAGAGGTTCATGGCGAAGGCGGCGTGGTTGATGAGGCTGTTGGGGTAGTAGCAGCCGCCAGCTTCGGACTGGACGGCGGAGCAGTTGACCAGGTTGCAGGCGTAGCTCATGTTCTCTATCAGCTGCTGGTACGACGCCGACGGCTTTGGGATGCACCACGATTTCTGTTAGGTTGCACCATCATTTCACCACTCAACAAAAATAATTTGATTTCTTTAAACCATTTTAGTATTATCCTTATTCATTTCTATCAAATTTTTCGATCATAAATTATCAAATTTTGATCATAAATTAAATAAAAATGATATTAGATATTCATACAAAAATAGTTTTATTAAATTTAATAATACAAAAAAAATTTAAATAAAAAAAATTGATTTAAACCAGACAAAAATAAATATTTGTTACTCAATCAAAATTAATAATTTTTGACCATAAATTAAATAAAAATAATATAATATATTGATACAAAAATACTTTATAAAAATATTTTTTGAAAATTATTTTATCTAACTAATATATCATATACTCCCTCCGTCCCGGAAAACATGGGAGTTTTAGTTTTGGAGAGAAATTTAAGGGAAGTGTATTTTGGTATTGAATTTCCAAAAATGTCCTTTGATGTGATGGGTAAAAGTATGATTTGATGGATAGATTATTAGTAAAAAGGTATGATGTGATAGGTAGGGTATGAAAAAAGTAAGGGGTAAAAGTAACTTTTTAATAGAAATGAGAAGTGTTTTTTGGGACGGATGAAAAAAAGAAAGGAGAAAGGTTTTCTGGGACGGAGGAAGTATATTTTATTTAATTGTAAGTTAAATATCAAATATAAAACTACAAATAGTAAAAATCGAACGAATAGTCAAGGAGAAATTGATAGTATATTAAATTTACACATTGCATATTAATATAATCAAATGAATTTCTGAAAGTTCACATGAGAAATCTAATGAAATTATTTTAATATGTACTAATTATGTCCAGTATATAATTCTTATTAAATTGATAATCAAAATACATCCAGGCCAATTAGATTAATAAAAGTTAAACTCGAAGAATACTACTTTGAAAATATTGAATTCAATTAAATTCTTGTAAAATAAAAATAATTAAATTAAATTCTTGCAAAATAAAATAAATTATACAGCTTAATTACTCACAACTTGTTTAGGGGTAGGAACTGGCACTTCTTCTTCCCTTCCAGAGTCTGCGCCGCACTTCACCTCTCCTATAATTGTTCGTCCATTTCCCAATCCTGCTGGCAATGCATTATTATTATTGCAACATAGAAAGATAATTTAGAAAAAAAATAAGTTTAATAATACTCCCTCCATCCATAAATAAAGTTCCCACTGAAGTTATTTTTTATTCATTTGATATGAAAAATGGTATGCAATTAAAAAAAATTACAAATTTACAAATTATATGAAAAGTTTGATATATTATTTTATCAAATAAAACACAAGAAAATATCAACAAAACGAATAAAATTTAACCATGTGAATAGTAAATGTAAACTTTATTGTTGGACCTGAAGCTGAGAATAGAACAAGCAAAGCCAAGCACAGAATTGGGATTGAAAAGAATGTGTGAGCCATGGATATGATGTAATTAAAGATTTTACTTAGGACGATATGATATGGATTAATAATAATTACTCAAAGGTAATTTTTTGCTATTTTTTTTAACTTCTTGTGCTGGGTTAGATTGGAGAATTAGGCACTGGATTATATATATATATATATATATATATATATATATATATATATATATATATATATATATATATATATATATATATATATATATATATAGTGTTACGTAGCAGCATGAGTTATGGAAGACGAGGAGGTGGTGCATGATGCATGTTAATTAGTGGATATAAATGAGAGTAATTAATTACGTAGTAATTAATTGATTAATCACTATTGCTTTATAATTGAGAATTGATTTTGCAATTACTATATCATTCTTCATATTTTGTAACCTATACACGAGTTTATGATAAATTAATCGACGATATCAACAATTACATTATGGTTCTCTTTGGATATTGGCTGTCCGCTGTTGGTTATTTATATCGGCTTTTCGGATTTTGGCATTTCGAATCAAAAAGCCAAGTAAAAAAGTCATTAACCAAACAATGGTGTTGACTTGTTTTAATTTCTCTTATTTCTATTTTTTTCTATCTCTAACCAAACAAACAGATATTCGTGTCTATTTTTCAAATCATATGAGCACATGAGCCCATTTCTCGTTCATTTTTTCTCTTTTTTCTCCTTTTTTGGTTTCTTTTTTTTCTTCTCTTTGCTTCTTTTTTTCATAAATATTTTCTAAATCTCTTTTTAAAATTGTTTTTATAATACTTTATAAAATAAAAATTAATTTTACTTATAATAAAAAAAGAATGAATAAGGAATAGTAATTGTTTGAATACTATTTTTCTAATAAACATCCTATTTTTTGTTTCCAAAATAAAAAATATATTTTTTTTGTTACGTTAAAAAAAATTAGGAATAGTGAAAGGAAATAAAATAAAAAAATTTAAAAGGAATATGTAGTATATATTAATTTTTTATTTCATTTAATTTTTAATTTAAAACAAATATAATTTTGAATTTAAAAATATTATAAAAAAAGAAATTTAAAACATTGTGAAAAAGAAAACAAAAAAAGGAAAAAAATAAAACAAATTAAGTTGCGAGGAGAACATCGGCATCGTCCGTCCCGCTCCTCCGAGACCGGGCGCATTCCTCGTAAACTCCGATAAACTTTCGGACTTTACGGTTGATGTGGCTCCATTTGGAAGTGAGTTGGTCCCGAGTACGGTAGGAGCCGTCCTTGTTCATCGCCGTGAAAAACTTCTCCTCGATACGATCCCACATCGCATCCTTCGTTTGCTCCGAACCTTTGAAAAAGTATAACACGAAATTTTTTTTATGACACGATTAAATATAATTTTATATAAATAAAAACATAAATATATTAGAAAACATATAATTTTTACCAACGATAGGATGCTTGGAGACGTCAACCCAAGCTGACGCCAATAAGCACTCTTCCTCCGGCGTCCACTTTTGGATTGACCGTGCCGCCTCGGTCATCGTGCCTTTTGCTTTGTGGCTTTTCCGGCATGCACTTTTTTTGGAGCCGGATGGTCCCGGTTAAGTCTCCGGAACTGAATCTCGCTCGACGTACCCCGATTGTTGCGTCTCTAACATCGGCAGATGATTTCCGTATTGTTGGAAATACCACATCGCGGACTCGTGAGGCTCGAGATCATCGGGGAAGAAGCCGAAAGGATTCATGTTCAAAAGAGAGTTGTGGAGAATTGAAGAATGTGAAGAAGATTGAAGAAGATTGAAGGTGTGAGAATGGGAGGGGGGAGTTTGAAATTTAAAAAAAAAATAATTTAATTTTTCTTTTTTTTTGTTTCAAACGGCTATAATAGTCGTTAGGGAGGGGGAGACCGCGTCATTCCTTTGACGCGTGCTGGGTGACGCCGGGATGAAGCCGCAGGGGGGCGGTGTTTAACGCCCCCCGGGCGTGAAAAGCTCCGTAATGCCGGTCGGCGTTAGAAGTATTACCAGTGCTCTTAAGTTATACTCCCTCCTCCGTCCTTTAAAGTCGTTCCCTTATTCACTTTTTGGGAAATTAAGGGAAGAATATTTTGGTGTTGACTTTCCAAAAATATCCTTGAAGTTATACTTATATCCTTATGAGGGGAATAAGTATTTGTTTACCACCTTAATGTGTATGTCTACATAAAATTATGTAGACCTTAGGTCTACAATAACATTTACCAATTTAACTATAGGCTGCATTGAATTGTGTAGGTAAAGGAGATTGTAGGCAGAAGAGTCACGATTCGTTGAACATAGTTCAACTCATTCGAAATGAATCCGGTTGAACAGGTTAAATTCATGTTGTTCGTCGAGGGCCAAACGTACTATTCTCTCGTTCTCTAGCTCATTACATATTTCATTTCAAATGAGTTGAACGTAATTAGACGAATCGTGAAACTAAGCTACGGAGAGAGCGACTTCGTTCTTGTTCTACATGCCAAGGTATAGTTTCCAATCCCAACTATGGTGCACGTAAGCTTCGAAAAAGCTAGACAAAGCCTGTGGTTATTAAACCTTCAAGCGTTCTAAAAGTGCGTTTTCGCCCATGATAATACTCCCTCCAAGTTTTGAGGAGGTCATCTGACGGTAGCTTTTGCATTTTCAAAATTAATCTACAATATTAAGATTTTATCCAAAAAGTTAACACTAATCGAAAGCAATGTTCCCAAACAAGGGCAAAATGAAAATAAAATAATTTAACAAATTAATAAAGGGCGTTGCTAAATTCACTCCCCTTTGGACTAAATTCACCCCTTTTATGATAAATAGACAATTTTGCCCTCAAATGTTGACTTGCATCTAACTTTTCTCTCGTGTTTTTTAAGAGTAAAATTGGCAATTTAACATAAATGAAGTGGATTTAGCAACATACATTGATAAAATGAAAATTTTTTAAAAAAAAACTTCTAATAATACTCCGTAATAATTACTGAGTAATTGTTTATTCCGCATATGAGAAGGCCCGGAATTTTTCTATCATTAACCTTCTCACTTAAACAAATTAATAAATAAAAAATGAATAAATACTCCGTATTAATATATAATACGGAGTCATTTATTTCTTATATATAGACTCTACCCAATTTTACCCATAAAAGAATTTACCCAATTTTAAGTCTGCAGAGTATATAAGAACTTACCTTGTGGCCATCCAACTTGCACCAGAACTTTGGATTTTTCCTATTATTATTTGCACTGTGCTAAAACCGCGTTTGGGGCATTATTAAACCCAACCCATCCTTCATTTGAATCATTTCCCACTTCATTTACTCTTATCCTTAAGTGCTTGTTTCTGTCTCCCCCACCAAAATCCAATTGAAGTCAACTTCCTAACAATGTCTGGTTCATATTAGCAAAGACTACATTGCCCCCCCCCCCCCCCCCCCCCCTTAGGTAAGCCCCCTTGCAGAGAGGCCTTTGGTCTTTCCCCCACACTAACTCAAAAAAAACCAACTTTTTTATATCAAGAATTTGAGCTACTCCTCAAGGTTGACCAGCCCCGGTCTCTCCAAGAGGGTGCATATATAAACTGACATAAGATTCTATGAGAGAGAGAGGAGGGAAAAAATGTTACTTGTACTAGCCATAGTATCTTGTTCCTTGCTTGCAACAATGGTTGTTTCAGCAGAAGCAAGCAGCCTGGGAGTTGAAGTGGAGGCCATGAAAGCTTTCAAGAACTCGATTCTTGAAGACCCTTTGGGGATTCTTGAAGCAGGGCACCACTGCAACTGGACTGGAGTTGTCTGCGATCCTTCCTCGGGGCATGTCACCAACATTTCCCTAGTTGACGCGAGGCTTGTGGGACGAATCTCTCCCTTCATTGGAAACCTTTCCAGGCTCCAGGTTCTTGATCTAACCCTGAATTCCTTCACGGGAGAAATCCCGTCTCGGTTGGGGCTTTGTTCGGACCTCTCCCAGCTCATTCTCTACCAAAACCATCTCTCTGGAGACATTCCTTCTGAGCTAGGGAGCCTTTGGAACCTGCAGATTCTTGATTTCGGGAACAATTTTCTGGAAGGAGCCATACCCTATAGCTTATTCAATTGCACTTCCATGTTACAGATGAGCCTGGCATTCAATAACTTGACAGGAAAGATACCCAAAAACATTGGTGATTTAGTTGATCTCCAGCTCTTTGTGGCCTATGGGAACAGTTTGGTTGGACCCATACCTGAATCCATCGGCAGGTTGGAAAATTTGCAGGCTTTTGATCTTAGCCAGAACCGATTATCCGGTCCTATACCACCACATGTAGGTAACATGTCTAGTTTACAAATTCTTCAATTGCATTTCAATTCCCTTTCTGGCAAAATCCCATCTGAGATTGGTTTCTGTGGGAATCTCTCCACGTTGAACTTGAACAGCAATCAGTTCACGGGCAGAATTCCTCCCGAGATTGGAAACTTAGAGAGTTTGGAGATTCTAAGGTTGTACAGCAATCAACTGACCTCCACAATTCCTGGAACATTGTTTCAGTTGAAACTATTGACTCGTTTGGGGCTATCCCAGAATGAGTTGTCTGGTGCCATTCCTTCTGCTTTGGGGTCCTTACCATCACTCCAAGTTCTTACCCTCCACTCCAATAGGTTCACTGGCCATATTCCCTCATCCATAACAAACTTGACAACCTTAACATATCTCTCCCTCGGGTTCAATTCGTTTTCAGGACCAATCCCATCAAATATAGGATTGCTGAACAATTTGCTTAACCTCACCATGAACGATAACCTCTTGGAAGGACCAGTCCCTCCAAGTATCGTCAATTGTACGAGTCTACTCGTCATGGTTCTCACCAATAACCGAATCTCGGGGAACATTCCGGAAGGGTTGGGACAAATACGGAATCTCACCTACCTGTCATTGGGGGGGAATGAGCTGTCGGGGGAAATGCCAGACGACCTCTTCAACTGCTCCATGCTTCAGGTGTTGGACTTGAGTCAGAATAACTTCAATGGGAAGATGAAACCAATCATTGGTGGACTATCCCACCTGCGAATACTAAGGGCACGCGATGACTCATTCGTAGGGGATATCCCCAGAGAGATTGGAAACTTGACCAATTTGATGGATTTAGTGTTGCATGGGAATAGATTTTCAGGCCTCATCCCTACTGAGCTCTCAGAGCTTGCAAACCTTCAAGGGCTTACATTGTTCAACAATGAGTTGGAAGGGTTTATCCCTAAGAAGCTCTTTGATCTTAAACAACTCACAGATCTTCATCTGCAGAACAACAGATTGATCGGCCCGATTCCAGAGTCTATTTGGAAGGCTGAGTCGATGTCTCAGCTTGATCTCAGTGGGAACATGTTAAACGGGACAATCCCGGAAAAGATGTCAACTCTTAGCAGGTTAGTGGTGTTGGATTTGTCACACAACAATCTCACCGGACATCTTCGTCCATCGTTACTTTCCGCCATGAAAAGCCTGCAACTTTACCTGAACCTCTCTCACAATTTCATGGAAGGGATGATTCCGGACGACATTGGGAGCCTGGAAATGGTGCAAGAAATAGACTTGTCGAACAACCATTTCTCAGGACGCATTCCCAGACCACTGAAGAACTGCAGAAACCTAAGATCTCTTGACATTTCCAGAAACAACCTATCCGGCCAAATTCCACCAGACGTTTTCACTCAGTTTAGCGAGATCGTGAGCCTGAACCTTTCGCATAACCATCTAAACAGCCAAATTCCCCAGAGTCTGGCAAGAATTCCGCATCTCCGTTCACTAGACCTTTCTCACAACAATCTCAATGGCACCATTCCTGAAACCCTTGCCAATATCCACACCTTAAAGAACCTCAACCTCTCATTCAACCAGCTCGAAGGTCAAATCCCAGAAAAGGGTCTGTTTGCAACAATTAGCCCCTCAGATCTGGATGGAAATCCCTCTCTCTGTGGAAAACAGCTACTCAAGCATTGCAATCGTCCAAACCATAGAAAATTTTCAAGAAAATTCATAACCATCATCGCAGTCGCTTCCGTTTCAGCTCTCATCCTCCTGTCACTAGTGATCTATCTACTCCATCCGCTAATCAAGAAACAAAAACAGAAAGACGGAGAAAGCACGAGCCCAGAATTTACCCCGACATTGAGAATCAAGAGATTTACGAGACATGATTTAGAAAGAGCTACCAATTCCTTCAGCCCAGAAAACATCATAGGAACCAGCAGCTTGAGCACAGTGTACAAAGGCGCGCTTGAGAATGGACAGATGGTGGCAATCAAGAAACTGAACGTGAAGCAATCGCCTTCGGAATCGGAGAAATGCTTCTACAGGGAAGTCAATGTCCTGACCCGACTGAGACACAGGAATCTGGTTAGGGTTTTCGGGTACGCCTGGGAGAGCAAGGGGACGAAAGCGCTGGTTCTGGAGTACATGGAGAAGGGGAATCTGGAGAGGATCATACACAGTCCGGACCCAGAAACTCCTCCGGCGACATTGTCGGAGAGATTTGAGGTTCTGGCGTCGGTCGCGAGCGGGTTGGCGTACCTGCATTCCGGCTACGATTTCCCCATTGTTCACTCGGATCTGAAGCCCTCAAATATTCTCCTCGACAGCGACTTCCATGTCCGGATAAGCGATTTCGGGACGGCTCGAATGCTCGGTATCCAAGAAACCGGCGCTTCATCAGCTTCTTTTCAAGGAACGATTGGGTACATGGCACCAGGTATTTTAAAATCTTTGAACTCAAATTGAGGCGAAAATCTTGGGTAATTACATATGAAACCATTTGAAATCTTGGGTATGTATATATATATATACAATCATGTGCATTGTGCAGAGTTTGCATATATGAGGAAAGTGACAACAAAAGTGGATATATTCAGCTTCGGAATAATCGCCATGGAGCTGATGACAAAGAGAAGGCCAACTGCAGGAGAAGATCATCATCATCTTCATCTGCCAATCACACTGCCAGAACTCGTGCAGAAAGGGCTTGAAGATGATAATGGCAGCAAGAAGGGGTTATTTGAGATCCTTGATCCATTTTTGGCTGCAAATGCTTCCAAGAGCGTTGATGCCATTGAAGGAATTCTGGGTTTGGCTCTGTCATGCGCTTGTACGGATCCAGAAGCTCGCCCCGGCATGGAACAAGTTTTGACAACCCTCTCAAGGCTAAGGAAGATGACTTGATTTTTTAAGGTCCGGGAGTTTTTTTAAAACATGTATTAAACCATCATTATTGATAAATGTCAGTCAAAGATGTTCAAGTGACAAATGTCTTGATTTCATATTTTTGAAGGAGAAAAAATTAAAGGTAAGGTCACAAATAGCATTTTAAAAAAATTCTTTTTGTAGTGTGTTTGTCAAATTTGATTTTTTGAAGTTAAATTGTTTGAACTTTGATAGTTAGTTAAATAAATACTTTAGTAGTTTAGTGTATATTAGTACTCCGTAATATTGTTTGATTGAAATTCATGCAAAAGACAGAAAGAAATGATGTAAATCACATAAAGTGAAATCTTATTTTAGAATGGAAAGAGTAATTCATCGTTGTTAACTACTCTTATTACTTAGAATAATTGAATTCTATAATATCACACAATTTAAAATCTTAATCATAAAATTATTGTAATTGAAAAGGAAAGTAGGATACATAAATAAACAAAATAAAACATTAAATTATACTCTCCACCAGAATAGTTGTGAGCAACTATTCCATGATCGTACATTGTTTTGTAGTCTAGTTGGCGGACTTCAATACCTCACAACTACTCGTCCTAATATTCAATTTGTCGTGCGATGGTGTTTAACATCACCGACTATTCTTCTCACACGAATATCAGAGTAATTATGTAAATAATACGGAGTATTTAATAAGAGACAATAGTATTGAACTCGAAAATTTGAAGAAAATAGCTCTTCTTTATTCAATTCAAAATCCTTATGAAGATAATTATAACATGCATCTAAGCTTCATAATCTTATTTGGGTGGTGATACCCATGCCCCACCAAAATACTAAATTCACCCCACATAGTAATTTCATCACCTGTTACTTTCTAATTTATTTTAAATCTTGGGCTTCATACGAATTGTTACATATTCTAAATTTTTTACTATGTAAAATATTGCTAAAATTATATTCTTAATTAAGTATTTAGTTTTTTATTTAATTTTATAATAAATATTAGTACGAATTATCTAAATCTTTTTTATTAAAAGATGTTATATATTTTTTTAAATAAAATTTGTTGTGTTAATGATGCACTACACACTTATTAAACTTAAATAAAACTCTGTTTATGCAAAGCAATAAAAAGAAAAATGGAGTGTAGTTTTAAATTTTATATAAAGCTTTATATATTTTTAGAAAACAATCAAACATACATAATCTTCTTTTTTAAAAAAATAATGTATTAAAAAAATTAAAATAGGGAAATACATATTGGTATAATACTTAGAAATGAAAAGTTTATAGAAAGTTATTGGTCATTATTATTAAGAATAATGAGAATTATTTTATTTTTAAAAAATTAATAATTAAAATAATAGCTTCAAAATATTTTAAAGTGAATTTTAAAACTCATATAATTTTTTTCGAGACGTAACAAAATAAATAAGCGGTTGATAGTTCTGAAGATATATTTATAATGTTTGTTTTAGTTTGAAAAAGTCTATAATTTTTTTAAATAATAACATAACTATACATCATGGGGGGTGTATTTAGTTAACGTGATCATGGGGTGTATTTAGTTAACGTGGTGTATTTTGTGTTTTAGTAGATGTCGCTATCAATACCCATCTTATTAGGCTTTACTTACAAAATTTAGGGGAATCTCTCTTAGTCTCCCAAATAATTAATTTCAATTCTATTCTGCCCGGCCCATTGAACTTATCATTTGGTCTCGTTGGGATCGTTCATCATTCGCCTGCAAATTACTTCTCGGGCATGAGCCTTGATGTCGAGTTGAGTGAATACGTACAAATAAACAGAAATTTTAATAAATTTTAAATATTTCATCCGTTTTAAAACTTTCTTCTCGGTTACTAATCACGCAATCAAGTTTTAATCACTTTTCTTACCTAAGTTTGTTAGTTACGTTATTTGATAAAATAATAATCATATAACCACTTGTTTTGAAGAACTTTTGATATACTTTTTAAAAATATAAATTTTATTTTTAATTTACATCTACAATCAAATAATTTGAACTGAAAATAAAGTCAGCCAAACCTCGTAAATCGAAACGAGAAAAAAGTTCTAGACGGAGGGAATAGTAAACTACAGTATATAGAAAGTATTAAAGTAGGAGTTATATGTTTTTATTCTCTAAATAGCAGTTCGCGTTGTGATAATGTGGCACTACACATGACCATTTTATTATAGTTTTTGGTAATACACACGATCATGTTTGGTAATATAATGTAAATACATTTTAACTCTTATTTTGAAAATACAAAATTGTAACTCCAATTTGATATATTTTCAATGTTCTACTCCAATTCTAATATTTTTTCCTAATTATTTCAAAAGAAATTTTTTTAGATAGAAGTAAAAAAGTATGAAAATACCAAAATGTAAGTAAGAAGTTTTTTAAGCCTAAAGTATGAGTATAATGACATTGTAGTATAAGAGTTTGCATTGGAAGCGTGATAAAAAAGTGATGACGATGTAAAATATCAGCATGATAAGTGAATATTGGCGATCTGCAGCGGCACTCAAGTTGATGACGGCGACAGAAGGTAATGTGGCGGTGGTGATGTGACAGTTAAAATGTGACAATGCGATGAGTGTGACAGTATAACAATGACACTGTGAACTCTTATTTTAGTCTTAAAAACATACTCCCTCCGTCCCGGAGTATTCGTCCAGTTTTGACTTTTGGAACTGTTCATCTAATCACTTTGACTCATCAAATTCTCTCAATGTGTAAGCCTAAATATAGTCATGTGTGATCTTGTTTGATTTGTCTTAACATATAGATTATTAATATATAATTTCTATAATTTTTTAATATACAAATTACAAGATAAAATGGATTAAAGAAGTGTATTGGATGGTGTGTAAAAATGAAAGTGGACAAATACTCTGAGACGGAGGTAGTATGTTCCTATTTTAGTATTTCCATTGGTTTTTATTCTTATCTAGGTCGGAAGTTCTCTCTTATGTCAATGGCAATTCAAATTATTTTTAATAATATAATGTCTTATTTTACTTGAATCATGTAATAGATCATTTTTTCGAAGGCATGACATTTTAGAACTTTTCATTGCCAAACATTAGAATAGATAGGAGTGATCCTATTTATTAAAAAATATGTTTAAGTCTCACTTGTGTAAATTAATCTATTTTTATATATCTATGTCCCAAATTAGTACTCACAATTTGACTTTTTACAAAATTAAAAAAAAATGAAATTGTGTGGTTAAGAATGATAAAAAGGAAATAGAACAAAGATAAACCACAAAAAGCTTTCTATTAAAAAAATGCATAATTAATTTGGGACAACCCAAAAAAATAAGATTAATTTGAAACGGAGAAAGTATTGACTTTCACATCAACAATTACAATCCAATTTAATTTGGCAAGAACAGAGTCCGAGTTTATTTTATTTTTCAAATAAATACATTTGAAAAACGAATTTTATTTTATCTCATGATTCTTTGTTCATTTTTTATTCGGTGACCGAAGAAATATATACCTTTCAAAGATGTGGACCTTTAGCCTTTCTAGTAAAAATTATTTTTTTATTTTTCTAATAAAAATATTCAGTTCAACATTTTACAAACACTTGTCAACCTCTGAGAGTGCAGTATAGACCTTAGACTCACGATAGAATTTATTTTTTTAAAAATGTACTCGATAAAATGTTGATTTGAAAGCAATTAGTCACCAAATCCCTTTATATTTTTATCAATTTTTGTGCTATCTGTATTATTTTAACTAGAGAATGTTGAAAATAATCTCTCTACTAGGGGTGGACACGGTACGGTTCCGGGACGGTTCCGGTTCCGGAACCGACGGTTCCGGTTCCGGAACCGACGGTTCCGGTTCCGGAACCGCCGGTTCCGGTACCGCCACCCCTTGGTACCGGTACCGGTACCGGACCGGCCGGTACCGGTTCCGGTTCCGGTACCGCCGGTTCCGGTACCGTTTCCGGTACCGTTTCGGTCACCCCTAATTTTGTTTTTTTTTTGCTTTTTTATTATATTTTTAAAATGTAAAATTGTAAATGTGTAATTGTTAAAGGAAATGATGAAATAAAAAAATCTAAAAATGAAATTGATAAAGGAAAGAATGAAATAAAATAAAAAATAAAAAAAAACGGTAACGGTACCGGAACCGGAACCGCCGGTGCCGGTACCGAAAAATGGGCACCGGAACCGGTACCGGATTGGGCGGTACCGGTACCGGTTCCCGGAACCGGTGGACCGTACCGGCCGACGGTAACGGTACCGGAACCGGCGCTACCGTTTCCGGTACCGGTACTGTACCGGTACCGTGTCCACCCCTACTCTCTACTTAAGAGTACACACACCTCTTTCAAGTTTTACTCTTGTTGGATGGGGCTATTGTTGTTTACTCCCTCCACATCTTTTTAAATGTCCAATTCATATTTTACTCTAATGTTTGACCTATATTATCTCTTAAAATATATAAGTAAAACATTATTATTAATAATACACTAAAGATAACTTTTTTCAATGCAAATAGATTTGGATATTTTTTATGTTTTATTTCATTATATATTTTTTATACGGAGTATATAATTATTGAATGTTTGACAAATAAAATGAAAATGGGACTAGGAGTATTGTCACAAAATCCACATATTGCCTTCTTGGCAAATTCATGGTGGGAAGATAGAGCACAATCCAAATGAACACGTGGCAAAAGATGATTGGATATCCCATGTGGGCACTCTATCTTTGCTAGATTTCTCTTCTCTTATCCGAGAAATTTGTGGCGATAGAATTTGCCAAATGGACTTCCATTTTCAACCTCCCAAAAGCCACTTAGCCAATAGAATTAGAGATTATGATCCTCAAAGATAAGGGTTTTTCCCATTTATATAGCCCTCCACAAGGGCTCCCCATGAAACGCAGACCACAAACTTTCTAAATCCCAATTTAACCCCCCAAGGTTTCCTTCTTATTTCCGAAATGGCCATGGCTCTCTCTTCCTCCTCCTTCGCCGGGCGGGCGGTGAAGGCCCCCTCGCCCGCCGCGGCAGCCGCCCGCGTCGCCCCCAAGATCACCATGAGGAGGACCACTTCGAAGTCCTTCTCCAGATCTGCCCCCTCCGGCAGCCCCTGGTACGGGCCGGACCGGGTCAAGTACCTGGGCCCGTTCTCCGGCGAGGCTCCCAGCTATCTCACCGGCGAGTTCCCCGGCGATTACGGATGGGACACCGCCGGACTCTCCGCCGATCCGGAGACCTTCGCGAGGAACAGGGAGCTGGAGGTGATCCATGCCCGGTGGGCCATGCTGGGCGCTCTGGGTTGCATCTTCCCGGAGCTCCTTTCCCGGAACGGCGTGAAGTTCGGCGAGGCGGTCTGGTTCAAGGCCGGAGCTCAGATCTTCAGCGAGGGAGGCCTGGATTACCTGGGGAACCCGAGCCTGATCCACGCACAGAGCATCTTAGCGATCTGGGCAGTCCAGGTGATCCTGATGGGCGCGGTGGAGGGGTACCGGGTCGCCGGCGGGCCGCTCGGCGAGGTCAACGACCCGCTCTACCCGGGCGGGAGCTTCGACCCGTTGGGCCTGGCGGAAGACCCGGAGGCGTTCGCGGAGCTGAAGGTGAAGGAGATCAAGAATGGGAGGCTGGCGATGTTCTCCATGTTCGGGTTCTTCGTTCAGGCCATCGTCACCGGAAAAGGGCCGCTGGAGAATCTCTCTGACCATCTCGCCGATCCGGTGAACAATAACGCCTGGGCATTTGCCACTAACTTTGTTCCTGGGAATTGAATCAGAGCTGATGAAATGTACTTTCATTTTCTCCTAATGTTTTTTTCTTAGCTCTATGTGTAACATTTTCGTGAATTGCTTTTTAAATATTTGTGAATTTCTATGTCATGCCTTTTATTTTAAAATTGATGAGATTCCCTTCAAAACTCTAAAAAATGAGTTTTTAATTTTACGAATTTTGAATTATAAAAATATTCAATTGTACTTTTATGTTACTCTATATGTGAATTATAAAATTGATGATTCTTGTCTCTTCTAATCCCTCGGTCAACTCCTTCGTCAAGTCCTGATCAAAATTAATCACCACACCTACGTCAATTGCACCTCGTAAGTATAAAGTCAAAACTTTTGACTTTAAAGTAAATTATACTTACGAGGTGCAATTGGCGTGGATGGGATGATTAGTTTGGGTCGGGACTTGGCGGGAGGGGGGTTTTACCAGAGGTAGGAATCATCAATTTTATGAACGAAGCTTTGTATGGGAGCAGTGGCTTCTGTGGCCATTAGAATTCAGTGGCCATAGAACCGGGCTCATGTGAATTTAGCACATGGAGATGGAGAGACTTAATCTTACAATAATCTACCCTTATATAATATCACTAAAATAAAATTATTGTTTTTAAATATTTAACTTCTGCAAATAATATACTAAACTAATGTTACTACTCGCACAATATCACATAAAAAATGACTAAAATAAAAAATCATGATGAATGTGTTTAAAAAGACACTCGTATGATTTACAAATGGAAAAAGTAAATGTATTTTTGAAAATAAAAAATTATACCTACAACTTATTTAATTCAATTGATAAGTTAATAAAACTTAATAAGGTTACTAATTAAAGCTATTAACTTAAACGGAGTATTAAGTTTGTTAAACAAATTATACGTACTATTAACTTGAAATAGTTAACTATGAGGTACTACGGAATTGGGTAAATGAAAATGTAATAATATTGAATTATTTTATTAAAATAAAAATAGCCACGGAGTTGGTATGCTCGGTAAAACCATTGACCCGTTTGCCAGTTTTCTTTGGTACCAAGGGAAGAGGGGTGGTGTTACCCTATTTGCCAAATTGCCACATAAGCCAATTTTAGTGCCAAATATGGTTTGCTACACTCATACCGTGCACCGTAATACTCTAATACAAGTAAGTCCTCTTAATTTATATTATCTTTTTTGGTTTACGATGTTTGACTAAAATTATTTTTAAATCATTTTATATGAAAAATGGTATAGAATTAAAAAATAAAAATTACATATGAAAATATTACATTAAAAGATCTACAAAACTAGTTATGACATGACTAATTTGTTTTATCAAATAACTACCGGAAAAAGAGAAAGAATATGAATGAAGTTTAACCCGGTAAATAGTAAACATGTAATTTAATTTGGGATGGAGAGAATAATATTTAATTATTTTATTGGAGTGACATGATTGTTATTCTCTCAAATGAAAGGTCACAAGTTCAAAAGGAAAAGAAATAGCAATGAAATAAATGACAAGAAAAATAGTTTCTCCTTGTTTGGTAAAAGAGGAAAAGAAAAGGAAAAACAATGGCAAGTAAAGAATAAAATTAAAAAAAAAAGAAAACTAAGTTTCTCTCATTTTGGTGAAGAGGGGAGTACCTCACGGCCAGGTAAAAAAAGTAAAAAAAAGAGATTGACCTCGTGCAAAGTTCACGTGTTTGCCCCTTTAGTTGCAGAGTATTCATGCTTTAAAATTAGTACTCCCTCCGTCCCAGAGTATTTGTCCACTTTTATTTTTACACATCATCCAATACATTTCTTTAATCCATTTTATCTTGTAATTTGTATATTAAAAAATTATAGAAATTATATAATAATAATAATCTATATGTTAAGACAAATCAAACAAGATCACACATGACTAGGTTTAGGCTTACACTTGAGAGAATTTGATGAGTCAAAGTGTTTAGATGAACAGTTCCAAAAGTCAAAACTGGACGAATACTTCGGGACGGAGGAAGTACTAAATTTGACTTTTTGTAACCCCTTATATAACCATTTGAATATTAAAATATAAATTTATGCTAGATTTAAAAATATCAAGTAATTAGAATAATGAATGTCTAATAATATTAGGTAATAAAATTTGGAGGAGCGGGTGCACAGTTCTGCACACCTTACACACCCTCCGGACGGTCCATGATGCACCGGGACCAGCAACCGAGTCTACTCGTCTAGAACTCGGAGTTCTCCATTTCTTCTCGAAAGTCCGCTCCGGTCTCTTTTGCAGTTTTCTCGAAACAGAAATGTTGGTTTTATTTTGTTCTTTCATTTCGCGAGTTTCCATTTTGAAAAATTTTTGCATGAATTTTATTCAACTTTTACGTAGAAAATGGATAAAGCCTAAAGGCTGGCTGGATGGGCGTATATTTAATTATAATGTAAATTTAGTGGAATGGGATTTATTTTAAAATATAGTTTTGAAATATCAAATTTTTATACTCCGTAATATTTAATTATTTGAAACTATATTTAATTCGTGATTACTTGAGTCTAACCATTACACACTAAGGGACTGTTTGTTTCAGCCTCTTAATGGTTCAGATGTCTGAATGATTCAACACTTAATTATTCAGACTGTTTGTTTCGTGAGCAGATGTCTGAATAGTTCAGACATTTACCTCTGAATGGTTAAGTATTATACAAAGTCTGAATGGTTAAGACCTCTTATCTGAATTGATCAGACATTTGCCTCTGAATAGTTAAGCAATATACTAGCTCTTAATGGTTCAGACCTCCTACTGGTTCAGCATTTAATGGTTCAGACCTCTTACTGGTTCAGCACTTACCTATTCAGGAGTTGCCAAACAGCTCCTAAGTCTACCTAGGCAAGATGAATCGCTGCTAGGAATAGTAAGAATTGAAATCATACATCATGTAGTCCCTGTTTGGCAGCAAATTCAGGGATTATCTTTAGCATTTTTAACTTTTAAAAAAAATGTTTTAACATTTTTAAAAAACGCGAACTGAAATCATAGAAAGCCGTATTGCAGTTGTCAATCTTCTGTGAGTGTGTCTGTGTGTACTTGGTGACACTACATATAACAATACATACATGAATGCAAAGGCTACAAGAATGAGAATATTTACATCTAACCCGAAACTCACATGTGAGAAGAATGAAAGAATCTCAAGAACGTGTTGAAGCGGCTCTTGCCTTAGCCGCGGCCTTCTGGTAGAGTTCTTCGTACTGCGATGCTGACGAGTTCCAGCTAAAATCTATACTCATATCCTTCTGAATGAGCTCTTTCCATCCTTCACTGTTGTTCTTATAATGCTTAAATGCACGCTCTAATGCATCGCTAAGACCCTGGGTATTCCAGAAAGTTTGGGTTAACACTTTTCCGCACTTTTAGAGTCTGTTTGGAACCCAAACAATAACAAACAACCAAGTAAAATCCCACAAAAGTAGGGTCTAGGGGTGAGTGTATGCAGACATTACCCCCTACTCGAAACCAGAAACTTTGGAAAATGGGAAGAAAGTTAGTTACCTGCTCATTGGCAGACAAAAATGTAAAGCCATTCCGAAATTGAAACGGTATGGTGGCATCATCGACATCAAAAACACTGCGAGGAAATTCACCAAGTGTGTTAATGATAAACATCTGGGGGAAGTATAAACTTGAGTGATCGGTAGCTAACCTGTCATTTAAGCCACCAGTTTTTCTAGCTATAGGAATTGATCCATATCTCATTGCTATCATCTGCAGATTCATAAGTACAGTACCCAAACAATTTTTATAAGTTAAGTTGTATAAAGCACTATGCACCTGCTCTTAAATAAAGTGTAATCACTCCGAAAGCAGTAGACAACTAGGATACTTAATTACTTATGCAGCCATCAAAAAATACAGTAAAGCCACACTTGAGTTAACTAAATGTATCAGCTTTCAAGCTGAAAATTCTCTGGTACTTTCTATGTCTAAAATCTTGCTATTGTTGATCTGTATGTGAATTGAGGATCTTAGTAGTAGATACTGGTTATTGCATATCATGAGGTATAGAATATAGATGTCCTCATGAGTTGAAGAATCTCCATTCAAGCACCTAGGTTCACTTAGGTTAACCCGGTTTTTACCTAAACCAAACAGGCCAATGGATACTCGACAACGACTTGTCAACACTTAACGGTACCTGTGTTAGGCCGCATGGCTCAAAGATGGACGGGATAACAAACATATCAGATGCTGCATAAATCAAACGGGATAGAGATTCATCGTACTTCAACACCAGCCGAGCATGTTCATGATTTTGAAAATGGTTGCTTATATCCTCAAACTCCCTCTGCAACAAAAGTATTGCAACAGAGAAATATTTTCATCAATGCTCAAGAAATGCAGAAAATAAATGTTTGGTACAAACACGATTGAAGAAATTAAAAAGTGTTAAGGTTTAGATATATCTTTAAGATCTTGTAGAGTGGGGAGCGAGTTTCTTTCTTGTAAGTTTTAACACTATAGTATCCTCCCTAGTCCCATAAAAGGAGTCATGTTTGACCAAATTTATTCTCACATTTTGGGATTTATTTTTCAAAGTTCATCTAAATTTATCTTGTAAAAGTGTTTGTTACTCTATTCTGGAAAATCACTTGAAAATACTTTCATTTGCTCAAACTGGACCACCTTTTATGGGATGAAATTGTTTTTGAAACATGAGCCCTTTTTGGGGTAAAGGGAGTGTCCTATCACTTATTCATAAAACATCACACTTGCCAGTTAAATGTATATGAGGAAAGCAAATAAGACAGTACCTGAATATGGGAGACAGGGCTTGAACCCAGAAGAACAAATTGTCCTCCCAACTCTAGAGTTCTATATATAGCATGCCGAATAAGATGAACACCTTTTTGAGGCACCAATCTTGTTATGCAACCAACCTACAAAAAATTAATCAAACTGTGCTCAAGGCATGAAGTTTGCATAATGAAACTCTTCAATGTACAATATAGTTGCCAAACTATCAAGGTACAATGGCTAGTATCAAGGTAATTTAGGATGCTAAATGGCTAAGAATAGATCAAAATGACATATTAAAATTGCATTGCTTCATGTTTTCTCAGAAGTTTTGGGAAGTAAATGCATCAAGAATCTATGGAAACAACATCTCTGTTTTTACAAGGGTAAGGTTACATACATCTTGACCCCAAAACACCAAAGAAGTTAGAATTATGCTGGGTTTGTTGTTGTAAATGGTATAGAAGTTGCAGTCCAGCCAAAAGAGTTCTATTCTACAATGCACGAACCCTCCACCCACCAAGGTTACGCAGTGCCCAACACACGTTGGACAGCAACATGCGCCTGATGCCGTGTCCGAACGTGTCCACTATCTAAATAAATGAGAAATAAAAAAATAGACATTGTGTCTCACACACCACCCAAATCCAATTAATAACTCATTCATTTTTCGGAGGGGTTATATTGAAGCTCAAGGTGAGTGTCATATTATGACACTTGCCCAAATTGGAGATTACGTGCTCTGTTTGCAAAATTGATGGTTCTTACCCCCTAACCCTAATCTTAAACCCCTCCCCCCGGGATCGCCGATTGGCAGCCAATCGGCAATTGGGAGGAGGGGGGTTTAAGGAGAGAATTAGGTGTGGGAACTACCAAATTTGCGAATAGAGCACCATAGGGGCCCCAATTTGAGTGAGTGTCATAATATGGCACTCACCTCCAGTGTCAACCCCCCCCCCCCCCCCTTTATTTTAAAACAATGATATGTGCATTTTCACCAAAAGGCCCATAACCTTACGCCCGTATTTGGCACCCCTAAGCCCTGCCTAAGATTAATTGAGATGTATCATCAAATGAAAAAAAAAGTTCTTATGTTCACCTGGTGGCAACAGAAAATGAAATTCAGGAAAGGGGCTTCTCTAGCGGTTTTCTTCCCAACTACTCTTTAGGACATGTTTGGGAAGGGGCTTTGGAAGGGAGAGAGATGATTTTTAATTTAAAAACACTGCTTTCACAAAATTGTCAAAATAACACAAAATGATAAATTAGCTTAGACTAAATATCCAAGTCATTTGTTTACTACCATACACTCCCTCCATCCATATTAAAACTTCAACTTTTGTGTTTAGTCCACCCTAAAATAATCTCTCATTTTCCTTTAAGGAAAGGGATATGTGTGTCACAAGATTTCTCTTTTAAAAAAATTCTAACTACACAATTTTTACTTTTTAAATTTCTCCTAAAACTACATGCCCAGTCAAATTGGACTAAAATAGAGAAGGAAGTATAATTCCCCTAATTGAAAAAAAGAAATAAGATAACCCTTCCCCAGTCCCCTCCCTCCCCTTCCAAAACCATCTCATCTCAAACATACCCTTAGGGATAAATGTTCTCAGCTTGCATTACTTTTGGAGTGTCATATACAGTTTTCACATTGAAGAAATCAGACTTCGTTTTTCTTTTATGTAAAGCATGCATTATGCATGAAAAACGTATGAGCATATTAGTCAATAGCCTCCTCCAATTGAAATTTGATGTTGAAAATGAGCAAATGGCGAGTAAATAATTAATTAAAGAAAGGTCATAATAATTACCAATGGTTGACTTGTGAAGGCATTAGATAGCCCCAGACGAGTCCTTAGTGCTTCTTTATTTTCGGCTTTTCCTTCAATATCATTTGCACTGTACTGGGCCTTCAGAAAAGTATCCGAAGCTGGATTCCAGGCATCAGAATCGATTCCATTCAAGATTCCAATAAATTTCTTGGCATGAGAATTAATTGTTGAGTGAAGGCCCTTTCCTCCCTGTATAGAGTGTACCGTGAATTGAACACATAAGCAACTCTGATTGAAGAGTTTGAAACATGAGCTAGAGCAAGGCAAGCCAGGCACATGATTCTAGGCATACCTTATCTGATATAACTAAATTGTTTTTCACATGTGGATCCCCAGATGCTTATTTGGTCATATAACGAATATGAGTACAATCTTAATGATGCCAATATATGGTACCATAAAATACAATGAGATGCCACTATACAGTAGTGTAAACTCTTATTTTGAGGAAAAAACATTGAATTCTTGTTTTTATGATAAATGCTACTTCGTATCTTTTACTACTGAAATTTTTGTTTCTTTTTAATTTCTATCCATACCAAACTAATTCTCGTATTAAGAAATGAAATTTTAGGCTTACTATTTTTTATGGTATACAAATTTTGACTTATTATAAATAAACTACAATTATACACTTTTAATACTTATTAATTTCTATATTAAAATTGGTTTAAAAAGAGTAATTTCTCTAAATAGTCCTTTATAACTTAGGGTTTTTCATATTTAGTCCATATTTATCAAATATTATGTTCGCGATCCTTATTGATTGGGTACCATTCCACGTTTAGTCCTTGTCTAATGACACTATGACCGAAAAATAGATGGAGGACCAAACGTGGAATGGTACCCAATTTATAAGTACTATCAACATAATATTTGATAAATATGGACTAAATATGGAAAATCCCTGTTATAAAGGACTATTTAAAGAATTTACTCTATAGTAATATTGTACGTAGTATAACGAATGTCAAAATGCAGGAACAAAGAAGGGAAAGAAAAATGTGTAGAAAGGAACTCAAAGGTCAACAAGAAGTGAAAAACCCCACAGATTACATGTCAAAGATGAGAAGAAAAAAATACCTTTCAGCATCTTAACATAATTACGAAGGAATATTATTAAGGAAACCACATTCTTACCTCCACAGTTCGAACTTCTTGAGCATATGTTGGTGAAACCGTAGTTACAATGTTGGAAAACACAATTGCACCCTACGAATTAAATCATAGCAGTAATGTAATTTAAAAAATGAAGAAAAAAATTTAAATCTATTATTAGCAAGTCCTACATAATAATAAAACCAAATCTAAATACCTTGACAGGGTTGATTCTGTCATGTGATGAATTATCCTGCATCCTGTCTGCTCTATTAAAATGATAGACATCAAGACCACAGGAAGCTAACTCCGATGCAGGTGCAGTCCCCTGATATTCAAAATTATGGCATGTAAAACAGATCCTGGCTGAGTCCAACCCTTTTGGCACATATAGATCCCAGTAAAGTGGTGCCTTCATGAAATAACAGCACATATATCAGATTAAATATAATAAATGAGAAACACAAAAAGGGTAAAAGATATCGTAAGTCTTCGTACAACGAAAGCCGTTTGCCAGTCATGACAATGAATGATATCTGGTCTCTTGCCCGCTTGAAGAAGCAGCTCAAGTGCAGCTCTGCTAAAGAATGAAAATCGTTTGAAGTCATCATGCTCCCCGTAAAATTGGCCTCTCCAGAAGAAATTCCCCGGGTGCTGAGGTTCAATGAAATATACAGGCAGACCTACAAGAGACCAACCCAAAAGAACAAAAAAAAGAAAGTAATGCAATAAGGCATTAGAACTTAGAAGTCCGTTGAAATGCCAGCCAAGCATAAATGAGCAATTGTACCTTCAACAGTCCCTACCCATATTCTGTTCTTGAATAATATGCCATCGAAGTATGACTCGACTACAACATCTAGAAGCTGCAAATATTAAATAAGGTAAATACAAAGCTATACATTATTGTAGCCAATTAATTATCTTGCAGATCAGATTATAAATAGAGCATACCCTCAAGTCAGAAACCAGCTCATATTGCATACAGTCATATTTAGGAAGCACAATTTCTACAAGGTGTCCCTTCTTCTGCAGCGCCTTGCCAAGGCTGGTTACTACATCACCTAGACCACCAACCTATAAAGTAAACAAAGATTTAAAATTTATGAAATATGATTTTCCACAATGAAATGCATCAAGTGGAAAAAGGCAGAGACTATATAGGGCATACACTTACGCAATTAGAACAAATTAGAAAATGATTTCCAAGATCCAGAATCTTATGATTATTGCCCTCTAGAAAATTATTAAGAAGAAAATTTCATCACTTATAACTCATTGTTATGCACTTATCCTACTAAAAGAAACATTATAACAATAAAAAAACTAATGAGAATTGAACAATTTACCAATGCCCTAACACCTTCATTATGACATGTTGATATAACACCATTCCGGATATTAAGAATGAAAAAAAAGGTATCACCCTTGGGCGAATGTGCATGTAGAAAAGTGAGTTACATAGGGATAAGGGAAAAGGTCAAATGGATATATATATATATATATATATATATATATATATATATATATATATATATTAATTTTTAATGGACTGGCTGGAGAAAAATAAATGAGAATTCCATATACAAACAAAAATGGTTGTTGTATGGTTCTTATTATTTTTTCTTCAAAGTCATATTTATGCATACAATTTGATGAGGGGAAAGCTGAAGAAGTTACAATACATAATGCTATTTTCCGAGCAATGAAATGTAAGGAAAATACATAGAAGTGTTGCCACACCTTTGCTACTGGTGCCATCTCAGCTGCAATATGAATTATGTGGAGTCCTTGACTAAATATTGACAGAGACACTAGTTAGCATCATGACACATATTGCATTAATCCCATTTAACAATGAAAACTTTACATATAAACCTTGGTGATGGTGATGTTAGTCTAAGGAATGTGGAGATAACTTCTAGCTCATTCTTCTCCTTGCATAACATGTATTCATCAAACATGTGTCGATCTTTTCTCCACACCATATCTCTAAGCAACTTTGCATCATTCAATGTGATTTTCTTTTCTAGAGACCAACCATCAATCATTAGCAGTAAGTGACTCCAAAACTCCCGAGGCATATCATCTACGGGTCCATCTGAAGCTCTTCTCTTGCTTTCTTCCTTGAGATTATCAAGCGTTACTTGAAACTCTTTTAAGGAATCCTCATATAACTGAATATAGGACTGCATCTCTTCATCAGAACGTTGAAGGCAATCATCAAGAAGTTTTATCTTTTGTTGCATGAGTTGATTTTGCTTGTTCAACTTTTCTGATGAAAGCTTATAGACATTAGCCTCTTCAAGAGATTCTTCAAGCCTGTCAACTTTCTTCCGGAGCTCCTGGTTTTGTTGTAATAGCAATGTTGCTTGATCTACCTGTTTAGTTGTTTTATATAGCAATTCTTCTAAATTCTCCACCTTTTCATATAAGCTCTTGCATTCAAATTTCAAGGGAGACAGTTTCGACACATCTTCCTCAGAAGCTGCAAGTTTGGACTCCAGCTCCTTCACAAAAGATTCCAAAACATGCCTTTCTTTCTCCAGCATTTGAATCCGTTCTCTAGTTCCCTTGACATTGTCTAGCTCAGCCTTAAGTGACTCCATATCATCCTTTAGCGAACCATTCTCTATTCTCATTCTATCAAGTTCTTCACTAGTTGAATAAGCAACATTATCCTGGGAAATATGAACTGAATTATGAGCATCAGTTTCTGCTAGCTTCATCTGTAATAAATTGATCTCACCCTGCAAAACTTCTTTTTCACCAAGAATTGTTTCAAGATCTTCAAGTGCACGGATACGAGCTTCATTAAGAAGATGGATATCTAATTGCAGAAATAGAAACAAAGAAGTTAGAATGAATGTCCAGAAAAGTTTGCAGAATATAGGCATTAATAGTTAATTTAATGTTATAGAAGAAAAGAAGTCATACTTTTTTCTGCATCTCTTATCATGCCAACCAAATCCTTAAGTTGAATGTTTGCCTTCTCCCCATTTGCATCAATGGACTAACCAAATAAAGGATAGAGAAAAATAAGAAGAAGATTTTCCGTTTAAGTTTTAACAAGGGGTCTGCACATGGAACTTAAGTAAAGATTTAAGTCTTGTAAATTTTGTATTCTGGATATAAGAAGATTGCATTCTATCCTTGTTCCATTTTTTTATTCACAACCTTCAGATGGCCAAATATAAAGGTTGATTCTTCATATATGCTATGAGTGATATTCAAATCTCATACCAAAATGCAGTTTCAAGATTATACCAAAGATTTTATCTCATTAAGGAGAGTCAGATTACTTGCTTCTTTCTCATCTGAGATCTCAGCTTCCATCACATGGTCCATACTTCCTTCAGCTTCTATTCCTTCACTAAAAATTTGTAGGCTATTTGCTTCTTTCTCGTCAAAACTTTCGGCTTCTGACGGAATATCAAAAAATCCTCCTGATATTTTATCTTTTGAAAGTGGTATACGCTTTGCTTCTTTAACATCACACTTTTCAGCTTTTTCCACATTGAGAATATTTCCTTCAGCTACTGTTTCTTCGTTTGAAATTGGTGAACTATTACCCAAGGATTTCTTCTGGACATCTTGACCCTTGACCACCTGAATATCTGCATTTATTGGACGCTCCAAACTGATATTCTTGCTTCGTTGTCTCTTATTTTGCAAGCTGCAGAAATTTTAGTACCTGATTTACTATTATCAATCAATGAAAAAGTGATCATGGTTGTTATAACTGTGAATTTGTTATGAATGAGCACTGCATATTGCCTAATCTAAGCATCTAGAATTCGATATTGACAACTTTCTCATCTCGCCATCTCGGTTCAGTAAACTGGAAGTGTTACCAAGAAGAAGGAAAAATTACTTCCTAGTCATTGCAGCACAAAATCTACACCAAAATACCATTTTTTTAGTAGAGAAAATAAAGGAGTTACGGAGTACAAATGAAAGAGGGAAAGGGGGTCATAAAGCTTACCCTCGGGGAATGATAGCCTAAGACAAACCCAGTACAAACAAACAAAACAAAACAAGGACCACCTAAGAACATCTCCTAGACTGCTTGTTCCTAATCTTCTTTTGGAGTAATGAAAAATAGGGATGTCCAGCCCATGAATGAAGTGCATATGATGAAATACATTTAACATCCATATTAATTCCCACAAATAGAAACTTTGAGCTAATACATATTTGCACATTGATCCTCTAAGTTTACTATTTTTTTGGGGATTAATCGGGGGTGGCTCTGATGGCATAAAACATGTGCGACAGGACATCACATGGCCCCCAAAATTTTAGGGACCTGAGAAAATGTAGCTTTTAATGTGAACTATGGATATGTGCATTGTATGTCGCAGATCAATGACAAGTATATTAAGAATATGTATTGGTTGAGTTAAGACCTAAACTAAAATAAAGAGTGATCTGTTAAAAATTCAGAATCAGTACTTGGATTCTCTGAAAGGCATGTAGTCACATTCACATTGAAACAATTCGCCAGTTCACATGAATCTTTCAATTGGATACAATTCAGAGAGACTTAAAGAACAAAGTAAGAAAAATTTGTGATGATTTTTGAACCTATGTTTCTTGACAGGTCTGTGAACGATCTTATAGACACGGGGAAGAACGCGGACTGTCGTGTTGTGCCTTTGTCTAATGTTAGCGTTTATATAGTGATTTATACAAGAAGAGGCGCTTAGGACTTTCTTAAGTATCGAATCTGAAAATAAAAATTCTAACTGAATTTTTAGCACAACACTTTGTCCAAAATAAAAAAATTCCGAGCGACCCCAACCAGGGGCTCTGCCTTTTAGACCGTGCAGGGGCTGCCGCCCCTTGAACCCCGCTTTCCGAGGCTCTACCCTCAAACCGCCGCCAAGGGGGAGCTGCCCCCAAACCACCGCCAAGGGGAGGCAAATACGATAATTTTATCATAACAAACTCAACGAAGCGTGCAGTCCGCACCATCGAACTTCTTTGATAATTATTTTGATAACGTTAGTCAAATAGTCATTCTAATTACACTAAAATATATAACATGATTTGGGATTGAAAATGGTTTCTTCTTCATTTCTTTTTAATTATTGTAGACTAAGTTCACATTCTATCAAAATATTAAGGCCTAAAATTAAAATTTTACAGAGTAATAAAAATTCGAATTGAGTTTTCCAAGTTATCTTTAGCATGTGTCAAAACCTATTGCTCCGTATTTTTCGGAGATATAGAATTATAAATGCTAATTTGCTAAAAGTTAATTTGGAGCTATACACTGACAAGTCACACAATGCTCATTCAACAAATTTATATTTTTGCATATACTCAAAGTATGCAGATAATGAAATCGATGTATTCAGATAATTGCACAATCCTCATTTAGGTGCTAGATTGCAGAAGATAAAGGAGCTGCATCTGGAAACAGTTCGGATCAGTACCTGATATGGCGGTGGCGGATTTTGCAGGAAACGGGGAGGGGGAGATGGGGGCGGCGAGGGCATAACAATCGCAGATTCAAATGCTTCCCGGCAATCCGCCGCCCCAGGCCGCAATCGCCGGCGAACCACCGCGGGCCGAGCAAAGGTGCGGATAGCCTTGCCTCCATTTTAGTGAAGAAAGTGGAGAATAGAGAGTTCCTTGATATGCAACAAAACAATCTGATTGCTTATTATGGTTCCATTGGAATGATTCGATAAATAAATAAATAAAGTAAAATCAGATGGATTCTGGGGAATGGGCTTTGTAGTATATTTCTTTGTTCAAGAAAGGGATATGTCCCAGCATTGTCTCCTTCTCACCAATATAATGTTGTGTGCGTCAAATTACACGGCACAGTGGGAGCCGCACATGCAAAATCATCCTCTAATTGGTATACTCCCTGCTGCTCCCTCTATTTTACAGTAATTCTATATTAAAATTTATTGAATACATTAAATTTAAAATGAGAATAGAAAAAGGGTAATTTTTACTTTTGTTGAAAACCAATTCTAAACCTCATTTTCTACTTCTAAATCTATAGTACTCTGTAACTTATATAAGTCATATGAGATTGCCACATTTAAAATTATACTCCGTACAAATTAAATTATCTATTTATACTATTCATAAAATCAAACTTTATTCACTTTTATTCTTTATTTTTATTAATCATTTGATTAAATAAAATAGTCATATCACTCCTAATTTTTTTAAATATTTTAATATCAACAATTTTTACTTTTAAATTTTACAACATTTTTCATACGAAATGATTTAAAAACAATCTCATAATTTGAACGGAGGGAGTAAAATAGAAGCCATTGATTGTTTCCAAATGCATTCTCAAATACTCTCATAATGTATTTTTTATACGGAGTAATGTTTAGTACGTACAATGTGAATTCTGAATATGTATTAAGAAAATACTCTCTCCATGGAGCATAAAAACGAAAAATAAATGTGTGAAATGAATTTTTCTTATTTGTAAATCTGAAATATAACCACATCTAGAACACATGGAACCAAAGAGTTGCAAAAATTTAGCATGCAATGCCAGTAACCAAAATGAGGAAAACACCATTGCACCAAAATAATCTACAGATTGAAAATTACCATCCAACGAAAAAAAAGTAAAGGAACGCGAAACAAAATAACATTTGGTCATAGAGACATGAGAAAAACTATGGTGAAAATTTCTGACACTTGATGCAATCTTTGTGTAGTAGAAAATTTATACTTGCAAATTAATCATCGAATAAGCTGAATCCCATTTCGCCGTCACTCTCTTCCTTTGGCTCCTCCTGCAATTAAATACACAGCCATATGAATTAGAACCACGGAGACGAGTACATTTCTTAATTCTTACGGAGTATCATAAACAAATTGTCCAGGCACGATGTATCGCACCTTTTCCTCAGCAGCAGGAGCTGCGGAAGCGGCAGCACCACCACTGGCGGCAGGAGCAGCCACGGTAACAGCACCTCCACCGCCGCCACCAGTGCCGACGTTCATGATGAGATCCTCAATGTTCCTCTTCTCACAGAGCTTGGCGAATAGGCTAGGCCAGTAAGACTCCACGTTGACGTTAGCAGACTTCACAACGGTTGCAATCTTCTCGGCCTGCAAAATAAAATATGATACAATATTTTCTGATTAATAGCAGAAATTGCGAATTTCAACATTACAGAGGAATAAGACAGCTACCGTGACGGGGATTCCATCATCGTGGAGAATTAAAGCGGCATAGCTGCAAGCAAGTTCTGAAATCGACATTTTCCAACAATCGATCTACAAACATGGCAATAGGACAGTCATGGAAAATGACTTGCAGAAATCAGATCTTTGAAAACATGAGCATTTTGAAAAGAAACACAAATCTTTATCTACTACGGAGTATATACAAGAGCAGGTGAAACTTTGGTACAATACTCCCACTCAAAAGTTTCCCATCAATTAACAGTTGCAATGGAAAATTAGTGAAAAAGATTTCCCACCAATGATCTTTTGAATCAACCATTGTGACAGTTCACGCTGATATGATGCCCCATTTAGCTGTCAAAGCATTTATTTTTGCAATATCTAGCACTATGCATATAAAAGTCATCATGCCGGGCAGAACACACACAATTTACAAAGTGAGAAAGACTCAAATGACACAACAGAGGTCATCTGAACAAGGGATGTGGTAGCTGGTGAAGGACATCAACCACGCCCAAACAAAGTGGTCTTTGCAGTCGACAGACATGCAAGTTTACCAAGTTCTCCCACGGAGTAGAGGAGGAAAAGCAAAGGAGCTTGTTTTCACGATGTAGAAGTAATTTCTAAACTTGATTGTATTCAACTCCGGAAATTTTCTATTAAAATATAATTACATAAACCTATGTTGTTTGCAAGTTCATTACTAATCTGCAACTCTGCAAGTTCGAAGTTGGCGGGAAACAAAGGAACGCCTGGATATGGATTAGTAGCAACTTGTCAAGGATCATAAACCCAAGCAAATACTCAATCACTTCAAAAATTAATTTTAAATTTGATATGTATTCCCCTTGTCAATTAAGCAAACAATTAATGTATACTTTTTCAAAAAATACGCATTACAAAAAATGTAAAAATAGATGGAGAAAATAAATCTGAATTCTATCAGTCCTGAATCTCTGATATCTCAAAGCATATATTTTTATGATGAAAAGATTGGCACGGCTATACTTTAGGCTGAGATTTCTGAAAAGCGCATACATACTCATAGATTTTGCTTCTGAAATATCAAAAACTACTCGATTTCGGGTAAGGTTCCAGTTGTAAACGTATTAATTTCGTGGATCTACCAAATCCGAATTTAGAAACAACAAACAATTCATCTTTTCATGCATATAATATAATATAAGCGATGAAGAACACATAAGATAGCGGTTCCCCTTTTCATGCAGAACATATATCATTAAACATGGAAATTAATCACACAAAAAAGACGATCTTAAATGCTCTGAAACAACAAATATATACAGATCTAGAAACAATAAATATAATCTGAACATAAAACTGTCCAAAGCATACTTGCCGTACCGGAGTCGGGCGAGCACGATGTAAAAGCAAGAATCGCAGAGGATGGGGAAAGTCTCACTTCGCCGCTTGCGATGATAGAAGATATCCGTAAGATTCTAATAGACCTATCGGAGATAAGGAGTATGGAAAATGGGCTCGGCCCATTTGTTAGGTCTTTTTTACCATATCCCAACTCAATTTCTATTTTGTGCTCCCTTACTCTAAAAAATAAAAAGAGTAAATTTCATAATTGGTCCTTTATAATAGGGGGTTTTCATATTTAGTCCTCTATTATCAAATATTACCTTGTGGTCCTTTTTTTAACGGAGTCTTTCTACAAATGGTTCTTTTTTAATCTTGTGTCATGTTGGTATTAATTTAAAGGCTAAAAGTATAATTTGACATCAACATTATGTCTAGTGACGTGTTCTTATATTGGTTAAGTGGATAACACAAAATAATGAATATGATTGTGGGCTAGGATTCCGACGAAAGACCACATTTGTAGACTATGGTTGTAATAGAAAGCGATTGTAATTCACAAACGACGGAAACGAAATAGCCTTTGAAATTGTGTATGACAAAAAAGATATATTATCATTGCGAAATTACACGTTTAGCCTTCAAATTAACACCAACATGATAGAAGATCAAAAAAGAACTATTTGTGGAAAGATACCCATAAAAGAAAGACCACTGGTAATATTTGATAATAGAGTACTAAATATGAAAACCTCCTTGTTATAAAAGACCAATTATGAAATTTACTCAAATAAAAAGGTGTATCATTATCACTTACCATGTCATTAATAGGAAATGTGAAATTTATTTTGAAATTATTCAATTCAGAAAGTGATAGATTTGTTTAAGGATCATGGAAGAAATATCTATTTGTTCAAAACAATTGGAAAAAATTTGACTTTGTAACAGGTGAAAAAGGATATTGTGATTTTGGTTTTGAACCGAAATTATTATATTTAGTGTTTTTTCTGTCTCGTAATAATGTTTCACAATTTATTGAATACATACATTAAAAAAGTAAAATTGTGAGTTTATATTAGTGTAGAAGAGAGAAATAATAGTTTGTAATAACCACAAAAACTTCAAGGGACAACGATGACAAATAGATTGCTCTCTCTGATTAGTTTGATATCATTAAATCTCATATGATTTTCTTGAACTATAATTTGATATGGTATGATATAATCCAATTCTAATAAAATAATGCTAATGCAGAGTAAGAATAAGTTAATGAAAATAACCTTTTAATTCTCTTGACATAGAAAGTCTTCAACAAAAATGCTATTTTAGTTGTATATCATGTTACATGATCGCGCACACTAACACAAAATGTGTATGCGTCACAAGCATTTTGTATTAGTGTGTGCCAATATAAAATATAGCGTACAAGTGGTGTACATCTAACGCGTCTGAACCCTTTTTCTCTATAGTCCATGCTCATGTTTTTAATTGACATTTATTTCTTCATTTTCTGATCAATAATTCATTTTTTACATTTGTTTTTTTAATTTATTCACAACATACGACAACAACAACAAACTTTTATCCCATTAAGTGGCACAAGGCCACCAGCTACATGGATCAAACGATATCATTGTGCTCTATTATGTGCTATATCTACATTGAGATTATTCACGCAAAGATCTCTCTTAATGACTTTGTACAAAGTTTTATAAGGTCTGTCTCTTCTTCTAGATACATGTTCATTCACCATTTGATCAATACTTTTCGCTAGATGCTTTATTGATCTTTTTTTACATGTCTAAATCACACAAGACGTGTTTTCACCACTTATTCTATAATAAGTGACACTCGAACCTTAGCTCTCGTATCTACATTCTTTATTCTGTCCATATGTGAATAATGCCCGCTCATCTATTAAAACATTTTCATTTCAAGCACACTAACCTTGTATTTATGTTCACTTATTGCATGCCCAACACTTTAATCCATGCAATATAGTTGGTCTTACCGTAATATAGTAAAATTTTCCTTTTAGTTTTAAATACTCCGTATATTTTTGTCATTTAATGTTCGAAACGTTCCATAATTTTGACCAACCGATTTAAATCTATGTGTTGAAAGATTTATTAGTAAACAATAATCAAGTCCAAGGAAAAAATTCATCACACGGAGGAAAATTTAAATTCTTTCATACAGAGTATCCTTTATATATATAAAGCAGACTCGGAGTTGCAGGAATGCGACATTTGGCAGAGCTATAATGTGACATTTGGCAGAGCTATAATGTGACATGTGGCAGAGCTGATGTGTCGCCTTCTTAAAGAACTAATTGTGTGATGGCAAGCTTATGTGGCAGAGAATAAATCCATCCATAAAAGGAAAATGCAAAATAAAGAACTAATTCATGGAATACGCATACACTACTTTCATCTTCTTCGGAAATTTCTTAAAAACGAAAATGAACAAATATAAAATGATTTTTTATTACTTTTAAAAAATAAAAATATATGTTTGGGTTTTGAAATGCATATTCACGATCTCAATAAAAAGTAAAAATTTGGGACCGGAACTATGCAAAATAATAATAATAATAATAATAATAATAATAATAACAACTAACGTTTAAAAACTAACATTTAAAGAAATAGTTTCCTAATTTGAAAAAAACAATATTTTAAACGAAATTGATTTTTATTGGCATGTTTATTTAAGAGAGTATTAATAACATTTCATACACAATAAAAAAAATTAGATCTAACAAAAAATTATGCTCCATTTTCAAATTAGTATTGTGTATTTTAAAATTTAATTTTTATATTACTAAATGGTACACACTTTGTTTATAGAGAAATATATAGAATTTGGAAACTATAATAAAAGTTATTAATGAAGAAAAGGTATAAAATGTTTAATATTTACGTGCTTAAAAGTGATACTACAAATATTAAATCATTATATATAAAATTTAAGAGTCGGCTTCCAAAATTACATGTGGCATATTTAGTAGACAATTTTTTTAAACATGTCCGCAATCATACATTGACTAGAACTTTTCTTATTATATTCCTTGGAATTTCCTTATTGTGTATTTAAAACTAATTTAAAAAAATTAACGATACTCAAGTAGTTTTATATTTTTTGATAGACAAATGTTTTTTCATAAAAAAAGAAAATTAAAAAATATAAATTTGATTTTTAAAAAAATTCTTAAAAAATAAAAATGTAAAGTTAAATTTCGAACAATGTTTTCACAACCTCAACAAAAACAATATAAACTAAGGATTGGAATTACGTATAATAAAAATCATAATAATAAATAGTAGTAGTAACTAATATTTAAAGCATTCGTTTCCTATTTTGAAAAAGAAAGAGAAGTATATAAAAGGAAAAGGACTTTTATTAGCATGTTATATAATGGAGCATTAATAATATTCCATATTGAGTATAACAATTCTAATTCTAATAAAAGTTATGCTTTAAAAATAGTGTTTTCCAATTTAAAATTTAATTGTTATATTCTTATACGGTACAAGCTTTACTTATAAAAAATACATACAATTTGGACAATATAATAAAAGTTATTAATGAATAAAAGGTATAAAAATGCTTAGTATTTACACACTTAAAGGTACTAAGTCTAATCATATAAGATGAAACATACACGATTAATAGATTTGCTTTTGAGACATTGAGCCACACAATGAGAGATGTAATGATGTTTGTTTCTAAAAACTCCAGAAATGAATCATTTGGAAGGAAAATAATTGTACTTGGATGTGATATTTGCCAGAATCTTTGAGTTTACTCAGATCTTCGAGAGAGGAAATTGTAGGCACCATCGTGAATTCCTCAAAATTATGGTCATATTGTAAAGTTTATACGTTGACCAAAAATATGATATTACATTCATCTACATCTGCTTGCGCACATAAGGACATACAAACTTTTTTGATATGATAATCAAAATTGGATAGAGAAAGTTTGGACAAGTGATTGATGGAACTGGTGACATTGAAATTTCACCTAAATTCTTGATTTTAGACACAACAAAGTTATCCCTTCAAGAGTATAGTGGACTTCACTTATCCGAACCTATTGGAGAGTATGAAAATTTATTGTTTTTTTAGAATATGGCCCTACTGACACCCGCGTTTGAGGTTGTAGAAATGATAAATGAATTTGTGTTATCCCTCATTCTAAGAGATAAAATGGAGTACTTGACTTATGATTCCATATGCCAGACAGATTCAGATGTAAGTGTTGATGGAGGATAAACAACATTTTAATTTTTGAATGAAATTGAATTTTAAAAAATCCCAACCCACAAAATTGTTTTAAAAAAGGGGGTATCGATTATGTTATTGAATAACATTGGCCAAACATTTGGATTGTATAGTGGTAAAAGATTAATCGTTGACGAGCTGCAAAAGAACATCATCGGTGGTACTATTGTTTCGGGAAATTGAGTTAGAGAAAAAGTTTATATACCCCAAATAAATTTGGTACCATCAAACCCAATAGCCTTATGTTTTGCTATGACTATCAACAAAAGTCAAGGTCAAACATTATCTTTTGTTGAATTATTTTTAACCAAATCAATATCCACTCATGATCAGCTTTATATTACTGTTTCATAAGTGACACAAATACAAGATTAAAAATATGGATTCTAGATGTCAATGAAAACTCTTGAAACCATACCAAAAATATTGTATACATTAAAATCTTTTAGAAAACCATACCAAAAATATTGTATACCTTAAAATTGAAGTAGTATTAAAGATTATGTGAGAAATCTATTTTTTATAGTATTAAAGATTATGTGAGAAATCTATTTTCATTATTCTGAAAAAAATATTAAGCTAAAAAATTTCAGAATCGAAATAAATTCGTTCGATCCCGTGCGCGGCACGGGTTAAAATACTAGTTAATATGAATTGATGTACGACTAACACAATGTAGATTGTCGCAACTTGTGCCCCGACGAAGTCCCCCAATAAGGTTGTACATGGTATTGGTTCGGTTCCCGGTACTCCACCCCTGTCACTTCCCCCCTCTTCCTGCCCACACCGCGTCCCGCCATCCACCCGCCACTCAACCCCAACCCCAGCGTCCCATTCCACCCCCCCCCCCCCCCACCATCCCCAGTTTCCCCACATTGCTAAAACATTTTAAATTTGTTTCAAAATAAATTTTTAAATATATATTTTTAAATATTACCAATTTCTTTTTATCAAATAATAGAAAATTTGATAGAAAAATAATTTCTCTAAAAAATAATTTTTTTAAGAAATTTATTTTTTCTCCCACCAATACCCTAAAAAACAGGGCCGGCCCAATAGAGAGACAATCTGCCCGGCAAGTCCAGCACCTAGCCCAAGTCAAAGGCCCATTTCTTCTAAACCTTTTGCTTCGTAGGAAGGCCGTAGAAAGTAAGTCGCAGAGAGCCAGAGACGCAAACGCAGAAGCTCGCACGCAAATCGATTGGAAAATTCTGATGCCAGTAGAGACACCGCCGCCGCCGCTAGACGCCGCCAACCCAACAGGTATTCCACATTCACTACTCACAAGCTTTCCAATTTTGTAACTTTTTTCTTTCTTTCACAGTTTCATTCTTTGGATTTAAAATCTAGGTTTAATTATTAGTTTTTTTATTTGAAATCTTTGCTAGTTGCATTGAAATAGAATGAATTAATGGTTCTATATGTTCTTTATTTGATTTGGATGAATTGATTTGAAATAGAATGAATTTGTGATATATATAATCTATAAAAAAAACTGAAAAACAAAAAAAACTGAAAACTGAAATACAAAAAAAAACTGAAAAATTGACGCATTGATATGAATTTACGATACATATAAAAATATGAAAACTGAAAAAGGAAAAAAATAAATGAAAAATTGATGAATTGATATGAATTTATGATATATGAATTTATTTCCCTGCTTTTCCATATTTATGTAATTATAATACTATGATTTTGTTATTTATTTTTTTCTTCTTATAATATTGCGTTAATTATCATTTAAATATAATTGATTTTCATATGTTAATTTGTTACACCATTAGGGATAAGATGGCCTTTTTTTCTATTTTGGCCCAGGCCGATGAATTCTCAGTACCGGCCCGGCTAAAAATACTTCCGGCAATGGTCAAATCAACATCGTTTTGGCATGGCATTAAAAAAATGGACTACTCTGTGTGAATCCGTTTCCTTCCGTCCTTCCTAATCGCGTCGGAAATTCCTCGCCCAAAGAGTCCACCGCCGTCGCGACATTCGGTCAAAATCAGGCACCAGATCGCAATCACCGTCTGCAACGCTCCAATTCTTAAGTCCTCCAAAACAAAATCATGTATTTTTTTGTTTAAAAGACTAATACTTTAATTTGAAAAGTATTGTTGATTTTTTTGTTTTTGTTTTGAAATGAAGAATGATGCTAAATTCATATTTTAATGAAGTAATTTGGTTTGTTTTTATTTCCTATTTGAGAGGTTATTATTAAATACCCATTTACTCATTTACTTTGTTTTGTGCTCAATTTAAATGGATGGTTTGCAAAAATTAAAAAATTTGCAAAAGTTAGACATCTTTTTGGTAAGCATCTCTAAATCTATTCTCTCTTTATCTTTTTTTACAGTATTTGTTATGAAGTGCAGTACTTTTTCACCTAATCTGGTGCCTAGCTTTCTTAATTAATTTATTTTGTTTTTTTAATTAAAATGAAGGTTTTTTTGAAATTAATAATTTTGATAAAGAAATTGTACTTCTTAATTTCTTTTTCCATTTTAATTATTTGAATGCTTGTTTGAGATAAAATTCATTTTTTGTCAATTCAGTTCAATTCACTCATGCTCATGTTTCCAAATGGCCTGTAAAAGGAGGAAGTAAATAGATGAATGATGAGATCAAACTGTGGTGATGGCAATTTTCAGTATAAGAAACATGATAGAGAATGATTGTGAACTTTGTGGGGGAAAATTTGAAAATGTTAGCTCTGATCTTTCAAACTAATTTCACATTTAATTATTGACTCGGAGATTTTTTTCTGCAGGATTTTTTTTTTGCAAAAACTTAACGAGTTTTAGGTATATATCTAAGGAAATTATGGAGAAATGCAATGCTACAGTCCTCTTTATTAGTGCTATGACGATTGTTACAATTAGGGTTCTTTTTGTCATATACCGGAGCAGAAAGCCACTCCGATCCAGATTGCCACGGCCCCTCCGGACGCTCATTGTGTTAGGTTCAGGTGAAAATTGGATCATGTCAAATTCTGCCAAGTCTGAATGTTAAACAATCCATTTGTTTGCTCTGATTTTCTAAGAGCTGTTTTTTAATGCAGGTGGCCACACGGCAGAGATGATGAACTTGTTATCTGTTCTTCAAGAAGACATGTTTAAGCCAAGGTTTTACATTGCTGCTGCAACTGATAACATGAGTCTCCATAAGGCCAGAGTATTTGAGGACTCTTTAGTTGAGAAGGTGATTTGTGTTTTACTTTTACCCCTGGTTCTATTTTGATGGCCTTTCTCTAGTGTATCATGAAATGCTATTCATATGGTTCGTATAACTATAAATAGGTCTAAGGTTTTGTCTGTTGTTGTAGGCAGGGACGGAAGTGGTTCGAACACCTCAATTCATGCAAATATATAGAAGCCGGGAGGTTGGCCAATCATACATCACATCTGTTGCTACAACCTTAATCGCTTTGGCTCATGGTTTGTGGTTAATGATCAAAATCAGACCTGAAGTGGTATAATTGATCTGCCTATTATCTTCCACTTGATTTTTGTGCTGTGTGGCATCATAATAATTTTCTATCTTCTTAGCTAAAATTCCCCTTTTTTCTCTGCAGGTTCTCTGCAATGGCCCTGGAACTTGTATACCACTGTGTGTGATAGCATTTTTCTTTAAGGTATGCTTGCTTTCCAAGCTAACTTCCCATATGCAGGCTCCATTTATGAGGTCTATTATTAAACCCAAAAGTGGAAAAAGGAAACGTTAAGTAACAGGGAGTTAGATGAATCAATGAAGGGAAAAGATGACTAGTGACCTTAGAAAGATGAAACACATCAAAGATAAGAGTTGTTTCCTTAGTTCAGCATGAAGAAATAGAAACTAGGTAGAAAAAGTTATTAGATGAATTATTATTCAACGGGTTCCAACTTTTCGATATTAAAATCAGTTTTATTCATGATAAGAAAGCCAATAGAGATTATATGTGATCCAAAGGACATAAGCTGAGAAAGCTTTGAAAATATGTGTACTTTCACTTTTAGACCAGCCGTAGTGGGCGCAAAGAACAAACATGGTGCCCATGTAATTATGTAAACCCCCTCCCCCCTTTACTCCGTCAAATCATATCTTTACACTTCACATCTCTCACATTTAATTTATTAGAAATAAAAAAATATTACTCCCTCCATCCCAAAATAATTTACACTTTTACTATATGAGCCTCCCGATAACTTTTGTTTATTCATGTGTTTTCATTGATTAATTGATAAAATAAAATATTAATGTCGCATCTTGTTTTGCAGAACTTTTAGTTTGTTCTTAAATATGTAATTTGAACTTTTTATTTCTATATCAATTTAGAGATAAAATCATTTTAAAAAAGATGAAGTTTTGCATGTTTTTTGAAGTGTAAATGAATTTGGGACGGAGGGAGTAATAATTATGAACTCCATAATTATTAGTGGGGATTAATGGAGCATTTTGACTACACCATTTTTATGCTATGGAGCCCCTTGATGAGGTGGCTGTCACATGGCGGATAATGCCCCTCTTGGGGCTCCGTGACTACAGATGGTCTTATAAATGAAGTAATTGGCATATAATTGAACTGAGAATAATTAAGTTTAATCTGAACGGAATTGTATGGATCTGAAATGAAAACAGTTAACTTTGATAAAGATATTTGCAATTACAATTTATAAATGAAGTATTTGGCATATCTATTTTTATATTCCTAATCACAATTAAGTTATTTTGGACCATTATATTACTTTTATTTTTAGAAATGTAAATAAGGCATAAGTGGTGAGATGGATTTGAATTTCTCCCCTTATATGTGAAATTTGGAGTTCAAAACTCGACACATTCTTCTTCGTTCCTAGACCCTACTTTTGTTGGGGGGGGGGGGGTATATTCATTACTTAACTAGGTTCTTTTTATCTTTTTGTTGCATATATAGGTACTTGGAATCAGGTGGTCATCTATATTTTATGTAGAGAGTATTGCAAGAGTGAGAAGGCTATCTTTGAGTGGGTTGGTCCTTTACAAACTACAGATGGCTGATCAATTATTTGTTCAATGGCCAAAATTGAAAAGCAAATATCCTCAAGCTCATTATGTGGGGCGTCTTATGTGACTCATATGTGGCTCGAGTCCTCAAATTTTGGTACTTGACCTTCCTAAAATATCATAGTGACAAGGTTTTAGGAAAAAACAAGCTCCAAATCACATCTTATATTCACGGGAAGAGCAATGCTAACATACCATCTTGCAAGGTTATTTTTGTAACTTCATTTACATGTACAATACAAATGGCTTTGGCCTTGAGGTATTATCAAATTCGCTTTGATATTTCCATAAATTTGAGATTCTACAAGAATACTCAAAGTTTACATAATTATCATTAGCATTCTCCTAAATTTAATATTCTTAAAATAGTACCTCAAGATTGCATATAGATCAGTGATACTGGTGATACTGTATTACTGATACTCCTTACATTTCAAAAATTTGGGTATCCTTGTAAATTAAAAAATTCTCTTGGAGTGACTGATAAAGTATTGAATTTATGAGAATGTTGATGATAATTATTGATAGAATTTGGGATGAGTATGAACAACTGGATGGGGTAATAAGACACTTGGGTTGAACCACATTAAAAGATTGAATCCAATCGATTAGTTAGTTTAACTCAAGAGCTTATATACCGGATTATTTTACTCTTGGACTTCCGATGTGGGATGCACTCTAACACTCCCCCTCAAGTGGACAACCGGGCCATTTTGAATCTAACTGGTTAACCACTTGCAAACGAACTCCCATTCCCTTAATTTTTTTTGAGCGCCAACACCTAAAGGACCATTGCACGAGCGGCTGGGTATGGACTTTCAGACAAGCAATTGTGTTAAACGGGCCACAGGCCGTTGGATACACACTCCATACGGACAACTGGGCTAAAGACTAACGGGCCACTAGGAATGAATGTCTAGACGGACACCTTAACAAACGAGGTGGGCCAAATTCTGCTCTGATGCCATTATAGAATTTGGGATGAGTATGGACAACTGGATGGGGTAATAAGACACTTGGGTTGAACCACATTAAAAGATTGAATCCAATCGATTAGTTAGTTTAACTGAAGAGCTTATGTACCGGATTATTTTACTCTTGGACTTCCGATGTGGGATGCACTCATAGTAAAATTATAAATTTATGAGAGTACCGATTTCTCTTGTACTACGGTTATATTCCTTGATCTTTCTTCTCTATTAGGACACATTTATGTACTCCCTTCGTCCCAATTTAGATTACAAATTGGGAGTAGCCATTATTGTAGTTAGGTTAAAGGTCAGTAGGTCACATCATAGATTTGATGATTGAAAGTTGAAGCCAATGGGATTTTTGTACCATGTTTTCATCCATATAGAGTGAAGACTTTGGACCACCTATTTTCCTTCTCATCTGTAATTCCTAAGCTGCACCATGCCTTTTAAAACAACCTCTTACTAATTGGGACATGCAGAGTTTAATACACACTTTATTTTGGAAAGATAAAACACAAGAAACTGAGGAGAAGATTAGATGCTAGTCTAAATTCTTTGAATGAGTGCAGCTTCAGAAACATGAGTGGATTGTTGCTCTTTCTGCTCAGCCTTGGCTTTCATATCATCAAGATAGTGTTGGTAGACATATGAGACAAAGCCCCATAGTGCCAGCAACAATGAGATCACTTTGACACCACTCATCTTATCCTTGAAAATGAACACAGCCATAACAGGAGGGATGGGCAACCCTAGGATGGCTATCACATTAGAGAACAAAGATGAAACCTTGAAGATGAGCCCGAGCGACCCGACCGCAAAGACCTGCCACGCCACTGCGGTCCCCACCAAGTTCATCACATACGACACCCTTCCCAGACCAAACCCATTCATCTCCTCCCTCAAACCCCTCCACTCCCCGCTCGCTAAGAGCCCCACGAGCGTCACAACGGACCCCACCATTGACCCGCAGATCAACATTTCGACGATGAGCCGGAACGTCTCCTTGCGCTTGAAGATCCTATGGAAGGCGAGCTGCGTGAGGGACATCTGTAACGCAGTTCCTGCAGATGCAGCTACAGTGGATAAAAATCCTGCGACATACTTCTTATGGGAAGAGTTGGCGGGGCCCTCCCCGGAGCCAAACACGAGGACGGTCGCGGAGAGGGTGAGGAGGACGAGGGAGTTGACGATGTAAGGGGTAAAGTTCTGTGCATTGAGGAAGAAGGAGAAGACGGCGTTGAACCCTAACTGGCTAGCACAAATGAGGGAGTATGTCGATAAGGGCAGGTACATGAGCCCAACAGAATACATCATACAGATCCCCGCGCCAAAGAAGCCTAGGACAGCGTAAAGCGGGGCGATGACTCTAAGAGAGGGGTTAGTAGTCGCGGGGGTGGTTGATGATGATGACGAGGAGGAGGAGAGGAAGAGGAAGGGGATGAGAATGGGGAAACCGGCGCTCTGGACAAATGTGGCCATCCATTTGCTCTTACCACCTTGGCTGAAATATAACCTGCCCAAAAGTGTGCCTATTGTTTGGCTGGAGAGGACAAATATGGAGTAGACAACCATTTCTGCCCACCATTTGTAAGCTGATTGCTGCTGCTTGGGGTTAACATCATTTGCATCAACTTCCACTATAGCCTTTGGTTCTTCCTTAGTTTCCTCTCCTGCAACAAATTGGGAATTTTATATATTTACCTCTTCTGGTTCATATTCAAGGATCAAACTGCAGTCACACCAGGTTTGACGCTTAAGTTTGACACCAAATATTTTACAGACATGCATAGCCAGTTACATTCTCTGTTGCACAAACAGTTATTGTTTGCACATATTGTTAGTACAGAGATACTTTTCAAGAGACTTGGGGCTCAAAAACACATCAGACAAAGTAAAAACAGCAGCACAAAGACATACTAGTTTAATCCATATATAATTGTACACAACCTTAAAAGCACATATATATGACATCTCTCTACCAGGTTTATGTGAAATTTTGTGCACAGAACCTCAAACAATAATTAACCACTGAAGGATCCTAATCCTATTCATCATAGTTGATATAAATGGATTTTTTAGGTTTTGTACAGTAAGGATGGACTTACCTGGCTGTTTCATGTCTAAAATGTTTCTCACTGCCATAGCCATAGAGCTTGGAGAAATATATCACCAAGTGTTGTAATAATGTGGGTCTTTTTGCTCTTCAAAGTCTTTGTTTTATATGTACTGTAATACTCCATTATTTATTGAAAGAGTCACGCTACTGGGGTGCCACCATGTGTGCACCCATGCTTCGTACAGACAAACACAGACGTTAATCGTCTGTGCGACACAGACGATTATCGTCTGTGTTTGTTTGTGCAAAACATGGATACACTCATGGTAGCACCCGTGTGGTGGCACCCTATCATTATTCTTATTGAAAGGGTCATGTTAGGGTGCTACCACATGAGTGCTACCATGTGTGCACCTATGCTTAGCGTCTGTGTGACACCCTTGCATGACCCTTTCAATTCAATAATTTTGTTGTGACTATTTTTTTTCTTCATTTGTGTTCCCCACTTAAATGCACGGATGTTGACACTGTGACCCTGACACTAGCTCCTAGAACGTGAGGTTTAAAATATCTTACATATGAATCAATATTTTTGTTTATCCTATGGTTCATTTTCCACCCTCGGGTAATAAATTGACCAGACAGCTTTCTTCTTTATCCTTGTATATTCCTTGTTCTTTCTTCTCTATTGGGACACATTTATTGTAGTCATTGTTGTATTTGGGTTCAATGTCACATGGCTGACATCATAGATTTTATGATTGAACCAATGGCATTTTTGCACCATGTTTTTGTAAATTTTTTGTTTTAGTGGTAAGAGCGTTTGGAGAAATATCATTAGACTAGCTGGGTAGTGCCTTGAGCTAGGAGGCGTAGTGTGCTTTGAATGCCCTTTTATGCTTGGTGCTATTTGCTTGCAATATTCTCGTTTTGTAACTTTAGTTTAGTTTTTATTTTGGTTGTTTGGTGTTTTATCCGTGTTGTATATGTGGTTTCATTGTTTTATGTATCTATTCTGATCCTTCTTTATGTGCATCTTGAGCTAGGGGTCTCATGTAAACAACCTCTCTACTCTCGGGTAGGAGCAAAGTCTACATACACAGGCCCTCCCCAAAACCTATTTTTGTGGGGTCCGACTGAGTTGTTAAATTAAAAAAGCGTTTCCAGTAAAAAATATGTGCCCCAGTGTTAAAAAGAGTTCTAGTTTAAAAGTAAAACATAATTATTTAAATAAAAAATAAAGGTAAAGAATTGGAAATATAATACTTATATTAGGTTATGATATATTTTATATTATATATTCCTACTTTAAAAATATTTTAGTTCGTATTTTACTTATTTGAACACTATTTGAATACTTGTTTGAGAATTAATTTATTCATTTTTCATAATTATAAATAGTCTTAAAAAAGTTTCGGGGGTGCTGGCCTCGAACCCCGGCCTTACTCCTTACTCTAATATCGCCCCCGTCACAATTTTCATGGATGGTACACTCATCCCATGCCTTCTAAAAAAACATTTTGCTACTTGGAACATGCACTTATTTATTTTGTGTTGGAATGCATGAGTTCGACCCTTTCTGTGTTGTTAAGTGTTGACTCACATGTTTTGATAATTGACAAACACAACTTATTCAAGTCAAGATCAAAGTGCTACAACGATAAACACGAAGACTTGAGGTACCATTCCTTGAAGTATTCAAGAAGGTGCACAGGATTTTATTAGAGTTCGAGTCGCGTTCGTGCGCCTAACGGAGGACTCGGAGGAGTAGAAGATTTCCGAAGACTTTTTATTTATTTGAGTCGTAGGAATTATTGTAAGGATGACAAAAATATCTTCTCTCCAAAATTATTTTTATGAGAGTTAAAATAAAAATTATATTTATTTTTGGAGTTAATTGAAAAATCTTTTTAACTGTTCAAAATAGATTTATTGAGTCAGTTACAAAAAGTGTGTCAAACATTTATCAAAATATTTATTTTGATATTATAAAATATTTTTGGTAAGCAAAATTATTTTATTCAAATATTTTTCGTGTATTTCGTTAGACACACAAAATATTTTTGGGACTCAATTTCTACACTCCAAATATCCTTCATTTGTTCAAAATTTATTTTTGAATTATGTTTGAGGTGATGGGGAGCCTTACCCCTGATATTCTTGTTGGAAACAATCACATAAACTCCATTTTGTCCTTCACCTCGCCCACATGCTTGTGTTCTTCGTGTCTGGGCATTATTGTTGCAATAATCGATTTTACCTCTAGAATTAATCGATTATCACGTCCAGAAGGAACTAATCGATTAACACCTTTGGCTTTAATCGATTATCACTTTTTTGCGCAGAAGGATTTTAGCTCTGGTGAAATTAATCGATTTTTTCACTTGCATTAATCGATTTTTATGATGCAATCGATTATGGTGATGCATTAATCGATTATTTTGCCGCATCTTTTCTGCACAGCTTGTTTTCTTAGACCAACGGATATATTCCTTCACCTCCTATTTAAACACACTTCCTTGGTCATCTTTACTATGAACAAGCACTCCTAAACTCCCCCAATCTTGAGGTTATAATCCTCTATTCATTTCTTCCTCAAATTGATATATTTTGAGAGAAAACTAAGTGTTTTCAAGAGAGTGTTCTTGTCATCCATAGAGTTTTAATCATTTCTCATTTCTACTCTTTTGAGAGCTATTGTTGAGAGGTTGAAGAAGATTTTTCTTCTTGTTGTTCAAGACTTATATGACTTAAGTCTTGGTTGTGAAGTCTTGTAGAGGGCATATCTACAAGCGGTTGTGTCGAGGCTTGTGGGATTCAAGTTCTCGAGTTGTAAACGGTTTGTTAAGCACCCGTAAGCTTAACGGAAGTAGTGGTAGCTTCGAGAGAGTCTCTCGGGGAACTGGACTAGCCACGAGGTGGTGAACCAGTATACATCGGTGTGTTCTTTGCCTTCTCTCTTTTATTTCCGCTGCACTTACGATTATATTATTAATCCTGCGAAAATCGGTAATCATTCTCAACAACTCTATTCACCCCCCTCTAGAGTTGCACGCCTTGTCTAACATTTTGTTGGTAGAGTTTAATTCTCCTGTTATTTTGGGAAGATAAAACACTATGGAGAAAACTAGATATATTGCTAGTCTAAGTTCTTTGTGAAGAATTGTTATTTTCTATTGAGAAATAACGGAGGGCGAAGCCTCGTATAAATAGTTACAGAAGATTCTTAATTACGGAAGGGAACTTATACATGTAAACTACCATAATTACAATGATCACATAATTAATATTAAATATATACATAACATATTTAACATGCACCCAACTACGTGACCGGCGAAGGACGGACGCCAAGACTGTGTCTGAAGTCGGAGAAGAGAAGAGACGAAAGCCCTTTAGTGAAAATATCTGCATACTGGGAAGAGGAGGGGACATGTAGTACTCTGACATGCCCTAGGGCAACCTTGTCTCTAACAAAGTGGGTGTCGACTTCTACGTGTTTAGTGCGCTGATGCTCTACTGGGTTTGATGATAGATACACGGCACTGACGTTATCGCAAAAGACCAGTGTAGCACGCCCAGGGGTTGTTGAAGCTCAAGGAGAAGATTTCAGACCCAGCTTGCCTCAGCTATGGTGTTTTCCACGACACGATACTCGGCCTCAGCACTAGAGCGGGAGGTGGTGGCCTGGCGCTTGGAGGACCATGAGATGAGGTTGTCTCCAATGAAAACACAATACCCCGAGGTGGAGCGACGAGTGTTGGGGCATCCAGCCCAATCAGCATCGGAGTAGGCCTGCAAGGAATCAGTGCCCGTATGGTGAAGGGTGATGCCATGAGTAGCAGTGCCATGGATGTAGCGTAGAACCCTCTTCATAGATGTGAGATGGGTGCTGCGGGGGGCATGGAGGTGTAGGCAGAGCTGCTGGACTGCATATGTAAGATCAGGCCGAGTGAAAGTGAGATACTGTAAGGCGCCGACGATGGATCTGTATATGGAGGGGTCTGGAAGTGGTGTACCGGACGTGGCTGAGAGCTTTGCTTTGGTGTCGACTGGTGTGGAGATGGGCTTGCAGTGGAGCATATCGGCACATTCCAGGATTTCATGAGCAAACTGTGTCTGGTGAAGAAAGAGGCTGCCGCCAGTGCGCTGGACATTAATTCCAAGGAAAAAATTGAGGTCCCCCATATCTGTCATGTCGAACTCTCCCTTAAGTTTTTGAGTGAGGCGAGTGAGAAGAGCAGAGGAGGAGGTTGTGAGAACTATGTCGTCCACATAAAGAAGAAGATAAGCCGTGTCAGAACCATGAGAGTAAACAAAGAGGGACGTGTCACTTTTGCAGCCCCGGAAGCCCAAAGTGAGGAGGAAACTTGCAAACCGGTGATACCAAGAGCGCGGGGCCTGCTTGAGGCCATATAGGGCCTTCTTCAACCTGCAAACATAATGTGGGCGTGTGGGATCCTGAAAACCTGAGGGCTGGCAGGCGTAGACTGTCTCGTGGAGTGTACCATTCAGAAAAGCATTCTTGACATCTAGCTGATGGATCGGCCAGCCGCGAGCTAGAGCAAGAGTGAGAACATTCCGTACCGTGGCTGGTTTAACAACAGGGCTAAATGTCTCGTCGTAGTCGATGCCATAGCACTGATTGAATCCGCGGACCACCCATCGAGCTTTGTACCTGGACAGTTCACCTGTAGGACCAAATTTGTGGCGAAAAAGCCACTTTCCAGTGATAATATTTTGTGAGGGGGAGGGGGGTACTAATTCCCATGTTTCGTTTTTAATCAAAGCATTAAATTCATCACACATAGCATTGTACCAATTTTGATCCTTCAGTGCACTACGAAAGGTGGGTGGGAGTGGAGAAATTTGGGCCATGGAGTTAAGGTTGAGGATATGTTTGGGTTTGGATATGCCGACTTTGGACCGGGTGACCATAGGGCGGGTGGTTTTAAGATTGGGTTGGGGGAGCTGCTGGGCCGAAGTGGGCTGAGGAGGGGGGAGGGATTTGGGCTGCTGGCGGGACTGGCTGGTCGGGGTGGTATCTAGGCCGGTGGGCTGCTAGGCGGGGTGGGGAACTGGGCGTGGGAAGGGGAGGAAGGCTGGGCCGTGTGAGGGGGTGGGCTGGACAGGGTTGGTTGGGCCGAGGGTGTGGGCGGGATTTGGGTGAGTGGGATTTGGACCGAGGGTGACGGTTGGGTGGGGTTGGGGTGTCCAAATGGAGTGTGGTGGGTTCTGTCGTCCTCCGTGGAATCAAGGAAATTGAATTCGGTAGGGGTGACGGGGTGAGAATAGGGGTAGGTATTTTCATCAAAAATAACATGACGAGATATGATGATTTTGTGAGTGAGAAGATCAAGGCATCGGTATCCCCCGTTGGTTGGACGGGTACCCTAAGAAGACACATCGGGCAGAGCGAGGTGCGAGTTTATGAGGGGCGGTGGCGGATATATTGGGATAACAGAGACAACCAAAGACACGAAGGTGAGAGTAGGTGGGTTTGGAACCATAAAGGACTTCATGGGGAGTGTGATTTTGGAGAGTGGTGGTGGGTAAGAGGTTGAAAAGATGGGAGGCCATGTGTAGAGCCTCAACCCAGAAGGTGGGTGGGAGTTGGGCCTGAAAAAGAAGAAATCGCATCGTGTTATTTATGGTGCGAATGGTCTGTTCAGCACGACCATTTTGTTGGCTAGTGTGTGGACACGAGAAGCGGAAGATTATACCCAAGGATTCAAAAATGTTACGAAGGGGCGTGTTCCTGTATTCAGTTCCATTATCACACTGAACATCCTTAATAGTAGCATTAAACTGATTTTTCACAAAGGCAATAAATGTGTGAAGATGAGAACATGCATCAGATTTATGTTTAAGAGGAAACACCCACAAAAATGAGAATAATCATCCAAGAGTACCATATAATGCTTAAACCCAGTAACACTAGTAACAGGCAATTGCCACAAATCAGTATGTAAAAGCTGAAAGGAAAAAGTAGAAATACGACTCGACGACTCAAAGAGAAGACGAACATGTTTCCCCAACTGACAAGCATGACAAAGAGAGTGCTGTAAATGTTTAAAAGACATGGAGGGAAGACTAGGGATTCCACGAAGGACGGCAAGGCTAGGGTGACCAAGACGACGGTGCCAGTGCTCCGAGCTACCGGTGACAACGTTGACTTGGGCTTGGGCTTGGGCGGTGGACTGGCTCATGAGGTAGAGAGGGCCAGCATTATTGGACCGATGAATCACGGTTCCCGTCAGCATATCCTTCACAGAAAAACCAGTGGAGTCAAATTCAATAGAACAATTATTGTCACGGGTGAACTGGAGAACAGAAATAAGGTTGTGGATAATGTGGGGGGAGATAAGGATATTTTGTAAGTTAAGGGGAGGGGATGTGGGAAATTTATAGTTACCTATAGACGTAGTGCGGACTTTAGAACCATTACCGAAAGTGATATATGATGAAGAATTTAATGAATGAGTACGAACATGAGAAAGAGTACCTGGGTCCGAGGCTATGTGGTGAGTGGCGCCGGTGTCCATAAACGAATTTGGATCACAGAGGCTGAGGGTGTCGAAATTGTGGGCTAGGGCAGTGGGGGTGTGGACACCGGTGGGATGGCTTATGGGTGAGGGTGGGGGTGTCGGGTAGGAGGGGGAGGGGGCTGTCGGGTAGGGGCTGGGGTAGGGGGAGGTAAGGCCGTGGGGTGGGTGAGGGGTAGAGAAGTAGGCTTGTGGGGGTTGGGGGTGCGGGTAGGGGTTTGGCCGCGGGCCTAGAAGGCCCGGGTTAGGGTTTGGGTGGGTGAACTGTCCGGAGGGCTGCCCGAGGGTGTTCCGTGCATTCGATTTGGAGCTACGACCACGACCACGACCCCGAGATGAACCGCCACAGTGCCGGGAGTACTGCTGCTGCTGGCCGAAGCCTCCCCCGCCGCTGGAATCTGACCGCCCGCCACCTGCGCTGTCTTGCCGCCGCGGGCCTCCACTACCGGCGTAGAACGTCGTGCCGCCATCCCCCGTGACGCTCCCGACGCCCAATTCAGCCCGTTGTTGTTCAATTTAGAGAAGGGCCGAGCGTGTTTGGAGAAAGGTCGGGGGAGGCGTTTGGTATTGAAGAAATGACGTTTGTGCTCGAAGATCATCTGGGAGGCCACGTAAGACTTGAAGAAAAAGTTGTTGTTCGGAGACGATGGCATCTACATCATCCAACCAATCCACAAGATTCCTTAGGGTTTGACAATAAGCAGCGATGGAGAGAGAACCCTTCGTGGTGGTGCGGAATTGGTGTTCAAGTTGCATCGCCCGGGCCGGCTTGTTGTCGTGGAAGATGTTATAGATGGCTTTCCATAGCTCGGATGCGGAGTTTGTTGTGGAGAGAACAAGATCACAAATTTCATCATTAACCGTTGAGAGAATCCAACCATGTATGAGAGCGTCAAGTTGGAACCATTCCGAGTCGTCGGCGCTAGATGGAGACGACTTGCCGGTGAGGAAGTCACCCAAGGAGAACCTTCGAATGAGGAGGAGGAAGAGCCGGCTCCATTTTTTGTAGTTAGGCTCGGAGAAGCTTAGGAGAATCGACACGTGGAGTTTCACGTTAGAGATCGTCGTGAACGCCAAGTGTGGAGTTGGGGAAGAGGACGTCGCGCCGGTAGCCGAGATCTTCTCAGACATGATGATCGGTGAGAGGAGGGGGTTGCTCGGAAGGTCGCCGAGAAGGGACAGCGCCTGCAGCACTGCCGTGGAGGAAGGGAAGGGCGGTTGTCTGCTGGTCGGCCGAGAGAGGAGGAGCGAGGGCGCGGCTAGGATTACGCCTGCGCTAGGTCGGACGAGAGACTGAGAGCAACGAGAGGCTCCGGTACCATAAAGAATTGTTATTTTCTATTGAGAAATAACGGAGGGCGAAGCCTCGTATAAATAGTTAGAGAAGATTCCTAATTACGGAAGGGAACCTATACATGTAAACTACCATAATTACAATGATCACATAATTAATATTAAATATATACATAACATATTTAACACTTTGATTCAGAGTAGCTTCAGAAAGTTGAGTGGATTGTTGCTCTATGTGCTCAACCTTGGCTCTCATATCATCAAGATAGTGTTGGTAGACATATGAGACAAAACCCCATAGTGCCACAAACAATGAGATCACTTTAATTTGACACCAGTCTTCGTATCCTTGAAAACGAAGACCGCCATAAGAGGAGGGATGGGCAACCCTAAGATGGCAACCACATTAGAGAGCAAAGCCGAAACCTTGACGATGAGCCCGAGCGACCCGACCGTGAACACCTATCATCCCACCGCGGTCCCTACCAAGTTCCTCGCATACGACACCATCCCCCGTCGTAACTCATTCATCTCCTCCCCTCAAACCCCTCCACTCCCCGCTCACGAAGAGCCCCATGAGCGTCGCGAGGGACCCACGGCTGACACGCAGATTGACATTTTGACGACGAGCCGAAACGTCTCTTTCTAAACTATAGGGGAGGGGGGGTCTGGTTGTACATGATACAAACATGTATCCAAAACGACTAAACTATGAGTGAAATATAGACATAGTAATAAAATAAATGTTTCATATATTTTTAATCTCCGAAATACATGGCTTCATGGAACAAGTTTGGGCACAGAATCTAAAACAATAATTAAGGACTGAGGGATGGAATATATGTTTGATTTTACTTTTGACATGCAAAAACTCTAATTGATAAGTGGATAGACATTAGCTTTTTATAGAATAACAGTAAAGTTGGCTATCTTTACCTGGCATTTTCATGTCCAAAATGCTTCTCACTACTGCCATGGCCATATATGGAGCTTGGGAGAAATATAGCAGTCAGTGTTTTAATTATTTGGAATGGCTTTGTTTTATACTCAAGTATATATGTAGTGTAATACTCCATAATTTAATGAACATATTTTTGTTGTTAAACTCTTTTCTTTTAATTGCTTCCCCCACTTAAATGCGCCTATGTTGACACCTCACATTGTCACTTGCACGCACGTATAAATGTGAGGGTGTTTACTTAGACCCCATTTGACATCAGCGTGCGTTAGATGTTAGTGTTAGCATTTTGAAAATGCTGTACGATGATAGCATTTAGCGTTGCACCATGTTTGGTTCAAAAAATTTGAAAGGGAAAAGAAAAGAAAATGTAGTGGAAAGTAGTTTTTCTTGTTTGGTTAGAGAGGAAAAGAAAGAAAAATTAGAAGGATAAAAGAATGAGAAAACAAAATGTATATACTAAGCGGAGGAGAAAACCAAATTTCTTGAACCAAGCATAGTGTTAGAATTTTCAAAATTAATCAACACCATTAAATTTTTATCTAAAGTCTAACGCCAATCGAAAATGATGTTATAAAATTTACTATTTTTAAGATGAAATGTTCCGTATCTTATTGCACTTCATTGATTATTTTCTTTATAATATAAGGTTTTCTAAATTTCTAATGAGGCTAGAAATGACATTGAGAAAGAGAAAATACACAAAATAGGAGTATAATATACTCCTAGTTTTGGTAGCATTTATTCTAAAAATAAAAATAACATGTTTTATCTCTAATACGGTGTATATAATATAGAGTATTGTATTATGACAATGTGATACTATATTATGATATTTTATACTCCGCCTCTCTCTCATACTCCCTCCGTCCCCCTGTATTTATCCACTTTCATTTTTACACACCATCCAATACACTTCTTTAAACCATTTTATCTTGTAATTTGTATATTAAAAAATTATAGAAATTATATATTAATAATCTATATGTTAAGACAAATCAAACAAGATCACACATGACTATATTTAGGCTTACACATTGAGAGAATTTGATGAGTCAAAGTGCTTATATAAACAGTTCTAAAAGTCAAATGTGGACAAATACAGGGGGACGAAGGGAGTACATTTCTTTTCGTTTGTCTTTTCATGATTTTCAATGTAACATTTTTTTTTATTAATATCTTTATTGGTATATTCATAGATTATAAAAATATGACATTTCAAACTATGTGTCGAAATGAATCTATTGATGATATATTTATTTCACAACTCAATATATTTTTACCATAATTTATTATCAAAGTAAAAAACATTTGATCGCAGAAGTCAAAACAAGAAAAAAGATATGGGACGGAAAAGTAATTTTTTTATATTATTCCATCCAATTCCACTTTCTTTATACATTTTCATCAATCATTTAATAAAACAAAACAACATTGTCACCAACTCACCGCTTATTTTGTAAAACTTTTGATTTAGTTTCTTAATATTCAATTTTTTGCTTTTAAATACTACTCAGATTTTTAATTATATTAGTTTGAAATTAGCTTTAGTCAAATATCGTAAATTGAATAGGAGACCTAATTTAAAAGGGAGGTTGTCCTTCTTATGTCTTTTCTAAAAATGAAATTACCCCAAATAGTATTAAAACATAATTTTTACCTCAAAATATAAGTTCTATATTTTTATCACCGAAATATGAATTTACGTTGTAACATTGTGTCCTTGTATATTGTCATTTCATAATGTTTTTTGGTATTATATGTTGATAATATTGTCATTGTAACTTATTTTTCAAGATAAAAAACCTGAAACTCTTATTTTAGTACTTTCTACTTTCTTCATATTTTACTTCTATATCAGGATGTGTTTGGTGAGCAAGGAATATTGAGTTTTCATATTTCCAGATATTAGAATTCTTTTTGAGTGTTTGGTGAAGCAAAAAAAGATATCGAATTTGATATCTCTAGATATCATAAATTTTATAAGGAAGAATTACCTCAAATAATTCCACCTTGTCGCATTCTTTCAAAAATAATCCCACCTTTCCACATGTGTGCGAGTTTTGGGTTACCGTTAAAAAACGAACGACCACTTAACATATTTTTTTGAAAATTCCTGTTTTTCGCAAATAAATGAAAGGTGAGATTATTTTAGGCAACTTTACTTTTTTACTTTTTTTTTATTTTAAATTTGAAATTAATACTTTTAAAAACATAACACTATACTCTTGTTAGAGATTTGTCTAGGAATTTATAAATTTTGTTTTCTGTTCTGGGAAAATATAATATTGAATTATCTAAAATAGTTCAGAGTACCGGCCAATTAAGAAAGAAATTGCAATACAAAAAAATTGTAGTGAGTTATAAAATTTATAAGTGCTGCTTTGGAGAAAAAAAATTGTGCCATTCTCCCAACTTTTGAATTACTAATTTGGGGAAAAATTTATACTGAAATATCACAAAAATTACAAATTAGGTAGTTCCATTTTAGAAAAAAGAAGATTATCAATAAATATTTTGGAGTGTTGTTCAGTAAAAAATTGTAATATAACAGAAAATTAAGTGAGTTATAAAAATAAAAGTTCCATTTCAGAGAAAAAAAGTTGTGTTATTTTCACAATTATTGCAATTTTGTTTTGCAAAAAATATTTGTATAGAATTATCGAAACATATTCACAAGTTTTGTAGTGCCATTTTTAAGAAATAATAATAATATAGTATTAAAAACAATTTGAAGTGCCGCTCAAAAACAATTACAGCTTACAAAAAAATGCAGTGAGTTATGAAGATAATAAAGTAGCTCTATTGTGTAGAATAATTTATTTTTTAATTATTTCAAGATTATTGGTTATTGAAAAGACAATTAGTTTCACTCTAAGAAATACTTACATTTAGTATTATTTTTTCAAAAAAATTAAAAAAATGAAAAAAGAGAATTTACCTAAAATAATCCCACCTTTCATTTATTTGCGAAAAACTACATTTTTCAAAAACTCTGTTAAGTGACAGTTAGTTTTTTAACGGCAAACTAAAACTTGCACACATGCGGAAAGATGAGATTATTTTCGCTGAAAGTGAAAAAGGGGATTGTTTTTGAAAGATCACGAAAAGTGGGATTATTTAAGATAATTTTTCCATTTTTTAAATGGAGGATTTCAATAATTATAAATTTTTCAATACAAATTCGATTTATATTTTAAAAACTCATATCATTTCTTCCAGATTTCAAAACTTTTATCTTATCATATCTACGAAACTTACCTAATGGGTCCTTAGTATTTTTTGTATCTAGATTAAAATACGAAGATTCTATTTTTTTGGGGTTTTGATTAGGGATGACAATTCCATCCGAATCCGACTTTTACCGACCCGACCGGAGCTTATTATATCCGAATCCGAACTGAAAAAAATTAAACCGAACCCGACTTTTGTTGGGTTGGGTTTGGGTTAGTATATTTAATCGACCCGACCTGTACCCGAACCGACCCGACATGTACCCGCCTTTCAATAAGTTTTTAAAAAATCTAATTAAATTCCTATATTCCATGTATTTTTATGCACATATATATTTTTAATGTTTTAAAACTTATTGCATTTTTTGGGTTTCATTTTTTATTGTGGTTTAATATTGTGTGTCCCACATGTGCTATTTTCATTGTACTCCATATATTATTAATTGAAACTTAATATCGTTTATTCCGCACGCGCGGAAAGATGGAGCGGTTGCGGATTTCTAGTCTGACGTCGCCCGCAACGGGATCAGACGGCTGCCGTTTGATCTCTCTAGTTTCACCAAGTGCCATTTCTGCCCCGAAAAGACATGTGCCCAAAACGCTTTCGTCCGCTCCTATTTTGCCTTCCTAGACCAGAAATTCGCAACCGCTCCCTCTTCCCGCGCATATGGAACAAACAAGAGTACTTTGACATCTTTAAGGGTTATTTGGTCATAATTATTTTTGTTAATATCTTAAATTTTATATCATCTTTAAAATTTTTAATTTCTAATGCATTTCAATCTTAAATTTTTCATGAATACTTTAATTAGTATTCAAACCCAAAATTGACCGTAACCGACCCGACCGAATCTTAAACCGAATCCGAACCGAAAAAATAAATATTCGAAACCGACCCGCCAAGATCAAACCCGAACCCGACCTAAGTTAGGTCGGGTTTCAATATACTAACACCCGACCGAACCCGACCCGTTGCCATCCCTAGTTTTGATCAACCATGCTATAATTACACAAAGAAGTATATTCCATAGTTACACCAAAGATATGCTCTAACATTTTGATGGTTTACACTGAGACAAAGTGCTAGTATAATACTTCCTCCGTCCTAAAATTTTCTTCCCAGAGCACTATTCCAACTTCACGGGAATTTATATTTATTTGTGTTTTTTCATGGCCTATATGATAAAGTAAAATATTCTTGTCACCACTTGTTTTGTTGAACTTTTGATGTAGTTTTTAAATATGCATGTTTTATTTTTATACCAAAATTTAAATAAAATAGATTGAAAAAACTTGGAATTTTTCTTCATTTTGCGCAACGGGAAGAAAGTTTTAGAACGGAGGGAGTATAAAAAAATTATATTAACACTTTTGCATGTGTGAACCATCATCCTAACATTACACTAATATAAAATGTAGGCACACACCTATCCTGTACCATTTGGAGTACAAAATTTTGGATAAAAAGAGCTTAATACCCCCTCATGTCCCAAAATGTTTCCCACATTTCCTTTTTTTCAATAATCACGAGAATTTTTGTTTATTTATATGTTTTCATTGATTATTTGATAAAATGAAATATTTTTGATACCTTTTATTTTTAATATTTTTTCATGTAATTTTTAAATATATAAATTTTGTTTTCTATTTCTATACTACTCCGTAATATTTAAATAAATGAATTAAAAAAACTTTATTTCATCTCCTCTTGGAGAATGCTGTAAACATTTATATAGTGAGGCGGTGAGAGCATCTCCAACCATTGAGTTTTGGCTTGTTAAATGTTATTATTTGGCAATCCATTTCAATTTTTGTGCTCCAAGGGGCTTGTTATAGTATAACATACTTGGTAAATTTTAACTTTGGCTCCTCTCAAAAAATAGCAAACCATGAAATTGATTAAATATATGATTTCTCTCTTCTTTTCTCTCATTCTCCTTCTCAAAATATAAAATTACTTCTACTCTCTAATTTTTTGTTTTTGTAATTTTTTTCTCTACTCTTTAATTGGTATTTATTAAATATTTAAAATAATACTCCGTATATTTTATTACTTTCCCTAAAGTATGTAAAATAATACTCCACATTGTTTTTTGAAATTATTATTTTTAAATTACATATTTATTACTAAATTTTTATAATATAAAATAATAATTGAATAATTATTATAAAGAGTGTATTATAATAGGAAAAACAATACTACCTCCGTCCCGCTATATTCGTCCACTTTTGACTTTTGGAACTGTTCATCTAAGTACTTTGACTCATCAAATTTTCTCAATGTGTAAGCCTAAATATAGTCATGTGTGATCTTGTTTGATTTGTATTAACATATAGATTATTAATATATAATTTCTATAATTTTTAAATATATACAAATTACAAGATAAAATGGATTAAAGAAGTGCATTGGATGGTGTGTAAAAATGAGAGTGGACAAATACTCTGAGACGGAGGTAGTATAATATAATTGTTAGCTAAATTATAGCAAGGGAGGGTTGGAGCAATAAAGGGCTAATTGTTAGCTATAATTCTAGTACTTTTTTCATTCGGAACTTGGAAGACGACTGTGGTGGACTTTCATTTACTTTACTCTTTGTATTGAATCATTCTTCTGCGGTTCAGGTGACAATGGCGAGGGCCACTCAGCTCCCCTGGGAGATAATCGTAGAGACTCTCTGCCGATTGCCGGTGAAGGATCTTCTGCGGTTCAGGTCGGTGTCCAAGTCATGGCGCTCCCTGATCGACAGCCGCGATTTCATCAAGCTCCACCTCAAGCACTCGCCGGAATCCACCTCCCACCACCGCCACCTCGGCCTCATCTTCGGCGGCAGCAACGACCTCTGCTGGGCCGCCTTGTCCGATCTCAATTCGTTCACGCGACTCGCTTACCCGATCGACATGGGAACGGGAATCGTCGTTGTCGGATGCAGCCACGGATTGCTCGCGCTCATGAACTCCAAAGGAGATATGGCGATCTGGAACCCTTTCACTCGGAATCGGAGGTACATTAATCTGCCCATATCTGAACATACTAGTTGTTATCCGTACCAGATTTTCGAAGTTCTCCTCACGGGATTCGGATTCGATCCGATTGCCGACGATTATAAGTTTGTATTGATGATCAAATATAATGGGATAACCGTTCAATCCACTCACCTGGAAGTCAAGGTTTACAGTTTAAAGTCCAGGATCTGGAAGAAATTTGATCATTTCCCTGATAAATACACTTACATCCGCGACAATGGCCTCCAATTCCGTGATGCTTTGCACTGGTTGGTGGATTTGAATCCGGAGAAATCCGAATCTATACTTGTGTTTGAGCTTGGGTCTGAAAAATTCAGCCAGATGTCGCTGCCGGATTACAAGGGGATGGAGTCCGCTAGTCTTTTGAGGCTTGTGAATCTGGGAAGGCGTTTTTGTGCTGCAATGCTGCAGACAGTGCCTAACTATGACCATTTGCTTGAGTTCTCCGTGCGGATTGATGTGTGGGAGATGAAAGAATACGGAGTTAAGGAGTCTTGGGCTAAGTTGTTCTCCGTGGATGCTTCAAACACATGGGGTGCTTTTAGATCTTCAGTCCCGGTCGCGTATTTGCAGGATGATGGTGACCAGGTTTTGCTGCTGCAGGATGGTGATAAGCTCCTAGTGTTTGATGTGAAAAGAGGGAGGGTCAAGAAAAGAGTGGGCTCTGGTTTTCCATTCATCTGTGATGCCATTGTTTATGCAAAGAGCCTGGTGGGACTCGATTTTGAAGAGACAACTTGGGGCCAAGAAGGGAAGAAGAAGGGCAACGATGGAAAGAAGAAGAAGAAGAGTGGTAAAAAGAGGTATTTATTATACTCCGTAATTTTTACTAAAATATAACCAGTAAGTTTTAACTAATACCTTACTGCATTTTGGGTTCTACTTTGGTTTTGAGTAGAGATGATTTCCTTTCAAAAGGATTTAAACTGGTGTTGTGAATGGTCAATGGAGGATCAAGAAGAGAACATGAGGTATCGGTGCATTATTAATGCTTATAAGAGTTGTTGTTTTAATTTAATGATATTTTTTCCCTAATTATATGCAGTATTTAAGTAGCGTGTAGCGTATAAAAAATGGGAGTATAAAAAATGTATTATAACGTGTAGCGTTTCTCTGTTACTGAGGAGCGTCTGAAGTTTTCATGTTGCCATTGTTCCTTTCAGGGACATTTTGGGGGGGGGGGGGGGGTAAAGGGTTATGTATATAAGTACTGTATTTAGCCATCTCTATATGAATGCATTTGAACGAGTCGCATTAGCTTATGTCAAACTTTGCTTTTGAAGCATTTCAATGTATATTTTAGGCTATTGTTACTTGTTTATTTGTACAATGTTTTTAGTAAAGGAATGGTAAAAAATGTGGTTTTGATAGTTTGCTTTGCCTTTAAGATTGTGTTTAAGCATAAGTGAAGAATAAGAACAATCTTGATGGTTTTATTCCTGCATTGTGTTTAAATATAATCCCATGAACACATTTGGTTTAAGGCTGAGGAGTGTGCGGGAAGGAGAAGGAGGAGGATGCTGACTGGGCGTGCGGGAAGGAAGGGGAACACTGCTCCTATGCGGGAACGAGAAAGGCGGGATTCCCTTCCCGTTTTCCGCGTCTGTTGTTTTCAATTTTTTGGCTTTTTCGTTTCTTCTCATCCTTCTTCTTTCTCCTTTTTGTTGCTTCTTTCTTCTTTCTTCTTTCTTTATTTTGTTACTTCTTTTTCTTTTTTTAGTTTTTAATTGTTTTTCAATTTTTTTAGTTTTATTTTTTTTCCAGTTTTTGATTTCTTTGTAAATTTGGACTCCCTTCGCCCAATAACAAACTTCCTATTTTGAAGAACGTGCAAAACTCCATTTTTTTAAAAAATTACTTTATTTACAAATTAGTATTTCATAAAAAAGTATAAATTACATTGTTTGAAACTATATTAAAAACTCTACAAAACAAGATATGACAAGAATGTTTTATGTTATCAAATAGTTGATGAAATTATACAAACAAAAATAAGCTATCGAGAATTTGTAATAGTAAGTAAAAAGTTTATTATTGGACAGAGGAAGTATCATTTAATTGTATTTCATATTTTTGGTTTATTTATTTTAATTAAATTAAGTGTTAAAAAATAATGTTAAAAAATGGAAGGGAAAGGGGAAATGAAGAAGATGTACACCCTTGAAAGGAAAGAAGGAAAGATGAAAATCACCTTGCACACACCAAGCAAACTAGAGATATGATAAACAAAAAAGACTTAAAGAAGACATAAAGAGCTTTGAGAAAGTAGTTAAAATTCCATTCTTCTACTGTTCAAAAGCCATGATTCAAAAATTACACATTCCCAACTGCTATCAAATTCCATCAGAAATATTGATGGATACCCTGGACATGGGGTATTCGGTCTTTGTATAATATTAGTTGAGGTAGTCCAGTCTGTTAGACTAGTCCGTTAGTTATATATACTCCCTCCGTCCCTAAATGGATTACAATTTTTTTTTCTCTCCTCTCGATAACTTTTGTTTGTTTACGCGATTTCATTAACACTATGTTTGGTTCAAGGAATTTGAGAGGGAAAGGAAAAGAAAATGAGAAGGAAAACATTTTTTCTTGTTTGGTTAGAGAAGAAAAGAAAAGAAAAGTGGAAGGAAAAGAAAATGAGAAAGCAAAATGTATTAAGAGGATGGAAAACCAAATTCCTCCCATTTTGGTGAGGAAACTAATGGAAAACCATTTTCTTTTCTTTTCCTTCCAAATTCCATGAACCAAACATAGTGTAAGTATTTGATAAAATAAAATATTCTTGTCACCTCTTATTTTGTAGAACTTTTGACGTAGTTTTTTAATATGTAATTTTTATATCTTATTGATATACCAATTTGTAAATAAAATGATTTCAAAAAATATGAAGTTTTACTCCGTAACCCGCAATTTGTAATCAAATTGGGGACGGAGGGAGTATTAATTACTCATTTAGGAGCGACCCAGTCTGTTGAGCCGACCCTTAGCCCAAACCAGGCATGAATCTGCTACTTGCCCTAACCAGCAACAACCCACTGGTGACGGTCACCGGTGGATGGTTACCGTATGGAAGATATCCTGCCTCTGCACAGCCAACAACGAAGACCAGTGTCTCTGGAGACGTGATAGCTCCGGCCTCCCAAGCGGCTAGGTCGTGGCAGAGCGTGAAAATCCGAGCTACAGGTTTGAATTTGGACATTAAAACAGTTGAATAATCTTCAATGGGAGTCCACCCTTAGGCGGATGGAGTATACCAAGCTCATGTTGTGCCGTCTCAACTGCCTCTATCAATTGAACGTGTTTGGCGTACCTCTAAGTGTTGTACAGAAACGAGTTTGAGAGAGATGGAAAGCTAGAGGACATAAAGGCCGTGACAATGGGCTTGAACAAAGTCACGTGACTACACTGCTTCACGCTAGAGCCCTTCAGTAACTATCACTTTTTTGGAGGCAAATTTGATGCTTTTGAACTATTATTATTGCTCACTCTCAAATGCAAAAGGACAGAATAAGTGGCGTATGTGGATGACATTCAAGTGGGATATTCAAGCAAGCCACTGGCGGGCCCTCATGTTTGAATTATGGGGATTTTTTTCCCTAATCATATGCATCAACATGAAGGTTAGCAACTATCGTTCTCCAATTATTGTTTACACATTAGGGCGCTCGTATTTCCTAAAGGAAAGGAGGGCTAGATTCAATATTAATTGATGGCCCATAAGTGAGATAAATCTGTCAAGTGGTACCATTATTATGCTCAGCTAGATACAAAGGGATTATATTCAAAGTTTATACCAATGATGGGAGACCCATACTCAATTCATGTTCTGTACAAACTTTTGTTGCATCTCTATTTGAATCAACTTCATCAATTAGCAAAGTATGGAGCATTCGGCTCCATTTAAAATTGGATAGACGCAAGTAGCCAAAGGAAGGTCCACTAATTGGGGTTCGCCGCCATGGGTACCCTTCGTGAGTAATGCCCAACTTCGTAACTATTTACCGTCACTGATTTGGCCTCTTCACCCGGGTCCGGAGTGGACTCTATATTTCTCACTCTCCTCTTGTGCATCTACGCCAAGATCACATCCGGTCGAGTACGTGACAATTTTAGAGGCCGAGTTTGTAATTTCTAGTAGAGCTTGAACCGAGCATGGGAGCATGACCGAGTCCGAGTTCAAGATCATGCTGAAGTCTGAGTTCGCCCAACAGTGTTATGAAGTCCAGTTCGGTGGTGGTGCTCTTAGCCGGTCGAGTCTGCTGATGCCGAGTGTACCATGTTCGGCCGGTGTCTTTTCTAATTCCAAATAACTTGAGGGGCCTTGTGAAGTTTTTTTTGGCTTTCTCTTCATACGACAGAGTTCATTTCATGTCCTGATATCCGAGTACGATGATATCCATCACCTCTGATCTCACCAGGTTGCGACCCGCCTTCACGATTTAGCTCAGTTATGCACCAACTACTTATCTAAATGATTCCTGCTCAAATTTGCGCCACATATGCTTCTACGATTGGGATTCTTCATCAATACTTACATGATGTAAGCCCGATGTGTACGGTCCGCGACTCCAGCCAAAGACCTCACTCGGCACAACTACTTTCAAGAGTAAGCCCGATGTTGACAATACCCAGCTCTGGTCGACTCTCACTCGACCTCCTCGGGCAAGCCCCATGTCGTACTCTTTCGCTAAGACATTGGCTCCTCTTAAGAAGTCCTTGCAGGGGGGAGACGAATCCTGAAGTGCGCACTTCGGGAGGGCGCTCTAAAGAGACGAAGAGTAGATCCCCCAGAGGATCGCGATCAACCACCTCGCCACTTGAAGGCCCGCACCTAACAAGTGTCCTTTAGGGGGAGCCGAATTCCCACGAGCCCGAGAAGGGCGCTCTGAACGAGGTGAAGAACATGGTCCTGCTTAGGACAAAGTCATCAGCGCCATGCCGCTCCAACACATAAAAAAGAGAGAAAAAGAGGCAATAAAAAAAGAAAGAAAAGAAACGACAAAGGAATTTTTCATATTTTGTTTTCAGGTACAAAGTGGAAGACCTCATGACATATTCAACCCGAGCCCGCTTAGTAGAGCTCACAGATGGCACATTATTTCACCCTTTTCTTGAGGTCGGCCTTAGCCACCTTGCAAGTTGCTTAAGCCCTTGTCTCCCGAGGCAACCAAAAGCCCTCTCCCGAGGTCGGTCCTAGCCACCTCACGAGGCACTCAACTCTTTTCCCAAGGTCGGCCTCGGTCGCCTCACAAAGAACTTAACCCTCGTCTCCCGAGGCAACTAAAATCCATCTCCCGAGGTCGGCCCCATCCACCTCACGAGGCACTCAAGCCCTCGTCTCTCGAGGTAACTAAAATTCCTCTCCTGAGGTCGGCCCCATCCACCTCACGAGGCACCCAAACCCTCGTCTCCTGAGGCAACTAAAAGCCTTCTCCCGAGGTTGGTCCTAGCCACCTCATGAGGCACTCGACTCTTTTCCCGAGGTCGGCCTCAACCACCTCGTAAGGCACTTAAGCCCTCGTCTCTCGAGGCAACCAAAAGCCCTCTCCCAAGGTCGGCCCCCATCCACCTCACGAGGCACTTAAGCCCTCGTCTCCCGAGGCAATCAAAAGCCCTCTCCCGAGGACGGCCCATCCACCTCACAAGGCACTCAAGCCCTCGTCTTCCGAGGCAACCAAAAGCCCTCCCCCGAGGTCTGTCTCGGCCACCTCACAAGGCACTAAAGTTATCTCCCAGACAATTCAACTCCTTTCCCGAGGTTGTCCTTGACCACCTTGCAAGGCATTTGAGCCCTCGTCTCACGAGGCATTCGAAGCCCTCTTCCCGAGGCACCCTTCAGTTCCCCTCCCAAGGCACACCCCTAGGCCACTCCCTAGGGCACAACCTTAACTACTCACAGGGAGGGTGGGTGGCCTGGCCAAGTCCATCGGTTTATTTACCTTTGTATGAGATTTTTTCAGGTAAATCAATTTATGAAGAGAAGTCGCAACAGAGCGAGGGGACCAAAGACTCCCACCGGAGCCAAGCATGAGCACTACTCCCTTTCACCTCGGAATTCTTCCTCGGCTTAAGGAGTGGGGGACTTCGGGTACTCGACTCGTGATTGTTGCATCGCACATCGTGAGAGCTTGGCAAATCAACATCTCGACATAACATTGCACTGCAGAAGTTCGTGTCGGCATGCACTCTTTTGCAATACATTATGACGAACAGTCCTCGACTTCGGACAACGAGTTTTCCTTCACTCGAAGACCTCACACCCTTACATTGTCTTTCTTGGTTCACCTTATGGGACGAGATGTACTCTTTTCTTGACCAAGGATTTTTTCCCATCCTCATGGGTTTTTTTTCCTTGGCAAGTTTTTAATGAGGCATCACCCATGGAGTGAGTCACACATTGACGGGGTTGTGGGGGATCCTTGAAGACGACAAATGGACTAAAGATGATGACTCCCTCACCCACTCTTATGGTGATTGTTGTGCGTTGGACAGCAAACCATCGAATCCTTTCAAGAGAATGAGCAAATTATGTGTTTTTTCTCGTTTTGTTGCTCCAGACAGCGAGTTGGCAATGCACCTCGCACTCATAGGTGCAGTTCCTTTCACTTCACCACTCCAAACAGCAAGGCGGCGTTGCACCTCGCACCAATGGGTGCAGTTTCTTTCACTTTGCCGCTCCGGACAGTGAGTCGGTAATGCACTTCATGCTGATTGGTGTTATTTCTTTCCCTTTGCTGCTTTGGACAACGAGTCGGCAGTGCACCTCGTATTCATTGCAAGGTTGCATTACATTTCACATTGATGGCGTTCTTTGCCTTACTGTGGACGGTGAGTTGGCATTACATCTCAGGCTGGTGGCGTTGTTTATACCTTACTTCACTGTGCTCAGGAGAGCGAGTTGGCGGTGCACTCCAGACCGCAAGAAAGACGGTGTCCTATGGTGGATTATTGTTCTACTTCCACTTTGACTCGAGTTCCTCTCGGCTCGGGAAGTGCAGGACTCATGATGGATACCCTGGACATGGGGTATCCGGTCTTTGTATAATATTAGTTAAGGCAGTCCAGTCTGTTGGACCAGCCTATTAGTCGTATATTAATTACTTATTTAGGGGCGGCTCTGTTGGGCTGGCCCATTATTTTATATACGGGCCAAAACCCTAGCCCTTATTCCACCCTTATATATACTCCTCTTTCTAGGAGGAGGAGGAGGAAGGAGGCACAATACATACATATCACACATTATTCATCATCTTCTCCACTCAAATCACACATTTTTCTCCTTCTTCTCTAACTATGGATTCCATAATCCAACATACCTTATTCACAAAATCTGCAGGCTTGAACCAATAGAACGTACTTGGAAAGTTGCTTTTCATTCAAGTTAGCAGTTATAAGAGTATTAGGTGTTGTCTTCATAGAAACTTTCTCGAGTCACCACTCTCGAACTGTCTCTTTGTCTTCACCCTTCTGCCAAAAATAAGTCCTTATCATCGCTTCTAAGCCATCCAAACATATGCCTTTGCTCCCCGAAGTCTTCCAAAAGAAGCCTTCTTTCTTTATTTTTTTGGGGGACGGCCCCCCTTTAGCAAACATATACCAAACTTCAAACATATACCAAACTTCAGTTGGCCTTTTGGATTTAGCTACAAAACATAAGCTTAGGTCATGCCCAAAACAAATTTTTGAGGAAATTAAATTTGTTCACAAGACCTATCATTATTGAATGTCACTTTGATAGAGGCATACCACCATCTCATTGTCATTTTTACTGCTACTTATGAATCATGGGGAAGCTTGCTTCTTAGCATTCAAAAGCCAATGGAGAAGCTCACCATCTCATTATTACGTACTCCCTCCGTCCCAAATTATAATGCCTGTTTACTATTCACAGGGTCAAACTCCATTCACTTTCTTTCTCTATTTTCGTTAGCAATGTGATAAAATAAAATATTTTTGCCACTACTAGTTTTGTAGATCTTTTGATGTAGTTTTTTAATATGTAATTTTTATTTTTTAATTCTATACCATTTGTCATATAAAATGGTTTGAAAATAATTTCAGTCAAACATCGTAAACCGAAACAGGCGTTATAAAATGAGACGGAGGTAGTATAATAAAGTTCAGTTTCTGTCACACTTAAATTGTCTTGGCATAGAACACATGTTACTATCAAACACATCTATCTTAATATCTGTGGTCACTGCATGGTGACGTAACACTACATTCTCCAAAATTCTACCAAAGTTTCAAGGAATCATATTTCTCGCCAATGTTCTCTTGCCTGAATTTGTAATTTCGGAGTAATATATTTTATGTTCATTGATTACATCTGTACGTTCCCGTTTTTTTCTTTCCCGTAGAAATTATAGAAGAGGCAGATATCAAATCTTGACTAGACACTCAAATTATTTTTATCGCTTATTTTCTGAACACAAAGATGTATTAAAATTATTCTATAAAATCTAATCTCTTTGGTTTAAGGACTGCCAATATTGCACCATTGTTTTCCAATCAAGAAAAATATACATAAACCAGTCAAATTTTTATTTATCAATTATTTTGTTATATTTGCAATAATAGTTTTTGTACAGCCTCTGCCCTGGATGAAGTACTTAATTTTGAATTTCTTCAAAAGATTTTAACATGTGCAAATACTTTGTATTATATTAAGGTGAATTTTTTTGCGGGTTCGAATCGACTGCCACAAACAAAGAATGATATGTGTCAAAATAATAATTCTTCAACAACAACAGTAACACACCTTGTATTTAAGAGGGAATCAAACTGTAGGTTTCAATTTCAAGGTCAGAAATAGGATTGATAGGCGGGGAAATTTTTTTCATCTTTTGTTCTAGATAGACTATCATCTCATCGCGTGTGAGATCAAACTTCAGCCCTTGAGGAAGGGAAAAAAGAACTTCTGCACACAGATTTCGTCAGAGCTTTTCAGATTTTCAAAGTTGATAGTTTTGGATATGTCCAGTGGAAACTCTTTCTCTAGTAGAAACCTTCTTCGACTTGGACGATATTTTAAGTTTAGCCAGACGTCTACAGGGCACAAGTTCATAACTAGTACCTTGAGTCTCAATAAACTCATCGGTGGAGGTGGCGGCCTTAGATGGGGTTGCCATTGCTGATTTGAGATTTAGAGGTGATGTGCAAGAGAGCTATTTTTAAGAGGCCATCAAATTCCTATAAATCTTTGCGCAGTACCTCTAAATCTCAAATCAACAATGTCAACCCCATCCAAGGCCACCGCCGACGACACCTCCACCGCCGAGTTAACTGAGAATTTTTTCCAAACTCAAGGTACTGATTATGAACGTGTGCCCTATGGACATCTGGCTAAACTCGAAATACAGTCCAAGTCGAAGAAGGTTTCTATTGGAGGAGTTTCCACCAAGGACACTTCCTGTATTATCGACGTTGAAAAGCTGAACAGCTCTGATGAAATATGTATGGAGTTCTTTTTTCCCTTTCTCAAGGGCTGAAGTTTGATCTCACACGCGATGATATGATAGTCTATCTGGAACACAAGCTAAGAAACATTCCCGTGCCTATCAATGTTATTCCTGACCTTGAAATTGAAACCTGCAGTTTGATTCCCTCTGAAATACATGGTGTGCTACTGTTGTTGTTGAAGAATTATTATTTTGACACTTATATCATTCTTTGTTTCGCTAGTTTCAAACCCGCGGAAAAATTCACCCTAATATAATACAAAGTATATGCACATATTAGAATTTTTTTTTGAAGAAATTCAAAGTTAAGTACTTTATCATAATGCGAGATGCACAGGTAGAGGTTGTACAAAAACTTATATCGCAAATCTTGCAAAATAATCGGTAAATAAAAATTCGACTAGGCTTTGTATATTTTTTTTGGTTGGAGAAAAATGGTGCAATATTAGTGGTCCTTAAACCAAAGAGGTTAGTTTTTATAAGATAATTTTAATACATCTTTGCGTTTAGAAAAGAAACGATAAGAGAAATAAATTGAGTATCTGCTCAGGATTTGATATGTGCCTCTTGTATAATTTTCACACATAAAAAAAGAAGAAAAAGAGGCAACGTATAGATGTAATCTATAAACATAAAATATAACCACTGCAAAAAATTACAAATTCAGGCAAGAGAACATTGGAGAGAACGATGATTCCTTGAAGGTTTGGTGGAATTACGTCACCAAGCAGTGATCACAGAGAGTAAGATAGATGTGTATGATAGCAACATGTGTTCGATGCCAAGACATTTTAAGTGTTTGACAAAAGCTGAACTTTATTACAAGTAATAATGAGATGATGAGATTCTCCCTTGGATTTTGAATGCTAGGAAGCAAGCTCCCCTAGGATTCATGGGTAGCAGTAAAAAAAGATAATGAGATGTTTGCATGCCTTTACAAAATTGACATTCAATAATGATAAGTCTTGTGAATAAATTTAATTTGCTCAAGAACTTGTGGACATGATCTAAATTTATGTTTTGCAGCGAAAAACAAAAGGCCAAGCGAAGTATGGTATATGTTCGCTAAAGGGGGCTTCGTCTGGAAGGCTACGGAGAGTAGATCCTTCATAGGTTCGAATCACATGGAAGCGTCGATAAAGGCATTTTATTGGAAGAGAAAAAACATAAAGGCAGTTAGGGAGTTGAAACTCGAGGAAGTTTCTATCACGAAAGCACCTGAAACTCGTGTAGCTGTTGCCTTGAATAAAGAGCAACTTTCCGGTTACGTTCTACTGGTCAGGCCTGAAGGTTTTGTGAACAAGGAAAGAGGTAAAGAAGGGGGAGGCAACTGAGGAATGGAAAAGGGTGAATGCTGAAAAATCTTTGGTGATGTTTTATATATCTGTCATATTTGGTTTTTAACAAGTAAATAGTTTTGTGCTGAATTTTTTTGGGTGAATGCCTGGGACAGTTCATATCTCATTTTATTGGTGCATATCTTGATGACTGGCTGGTTTCAAGAATTTCTCCTATAATTACGTCAGAAAAGACTTTAGCGTTGCTCAGGTGATGTTCACTTCAACATCATAACCTCGAATTTCAAATAATTGTAATATGCCTCACTACAATTTGATTTGGAAAATGCTAAAGTCACAAACGTATAGTTCACAAATTTTACAAACTTACCTTTTTTGGATTTTAAATTAAAATATCTTTTATAATTTGAATGCATCTTTTTTCTAGGAAAGTGTTCAAAAGGTAAGTTTGTGAATTTTGTGAACTGTTTGTCTGTAACTCTAGCATTACTCATTTGATTTTGTATATTCTATCGAGATTATGTGACGGTTTAACTTTCTTGTAACATTTTGTTGTGTGGCTCTTAACATAGCTTTCCTTTCTTGAGCCAAAGATTCTCTATTTCTTTTGGCTTTGGGGTACGACACGAAATAAACCAAAATGTAATCAATGCAACTTTTGATGCCATCTCCCGTCACGAGGAAACAGTCGCCCTTTGTTTTAAACATGTGGGTCATGATGTGTATATTTGCCATAGTGCACTCTTTTTACACTGATGGGTTTATGGAACACTTGACATTGCCTACAAAAAAAGACTACATTTTTACTCTTTTTTAGTCAAACTGCTATTATTCCTCACTTTTGAATGACTTCAAGAAGATCAAGACTTTTATGTGATCTCTTTTAGATCATTGTCCTAACCCAACTAGGTCCAAAATATACTTAGGCATAATTTCCTCTTCTTTAAGCCCAACCCATACAAGCCCAAAAACACAAAAATAAGTCTCACTCTTTTTTTCTTATCTCCGCCGAAGCATCAACATCACAATAGTCTCACATTAATAGCTTTTCTTTTCATTTTGTCCTTGGCACAAAATTCAAAGTTTAAACCTCACTACTATGGCACTCATGCGGTGCACAGCTCTTATTCACGTTATTAAATTGTATTTGATCATTTTAAAAAATACGAATTGGTATATAATAGAATATAAAGTTTTTCAATATTTTAAAAGAGGAATATCAAATGAATTACAAATATTGAAAACTTTCTTTTTTAACTATATTACGAGTACAGTTCATGGGAATATCATCTACGTTATATATCAGAATCTTCAAATATTATGATTTGTTACTCTTGAAATTGTAACGTACAGTTATGCATGACTAAATACTATTTTCGTAATAATAATTTTACGTATTTTAGAGATTGGTCTGACTCTTGTTAATCGTATATGAAATAATCACCTCAACGAGTCTTCTTTTAAACTTGAATAGAATTCTTATATCAGACTGCGTTCTCTTCCATATTTTTGTGCAGGTGGAGCCGGGGGTCTCTTGCAAACAGCCTTCCTACTCCCAAGTAGGGGCAAAGTCTGCGTACACACACCCTCCCCAAATCCTACTGTTGTGGGATTCACCTGGGTTGTTGTTGTTGTTGGTTCTTCACCCATGTGTTTTCCAGACCCATGTCTTCCAGATAATAAAATTTATTGAATTTAGTAATTAGCCAACTGGGTTACCATAAATCGTATACCATTACATAAACCCATTGAATGACTAGTGTTTCTCAACAAGATAAGGATGGTTGGCAGTTTCAGTCATTTGGAAATTACGTTGTACTTTGATTTTCGTCAATGATTTTTGAAAATGCATATATTGGGTTGTTTATTTAAGCATAAATTTGATTTCTCTGTCAATGCAAGAAGTAAATATTGGCATCATGATGTTGATAAAAAACAATAACAATATATAATCAAAAATGGAGGAGAAACAACCATATAATCGAAAAGAGATCAGAGAAGAATGAACATATTTAATACCAAAAGCATATTATTTATTTATGCTACTTTACCATTTATTTATGTTACTATATATACGTAAGTAATATCCTTTTTTTGTTGTAGAATTTATATATTATAATCTATATGGGAGCGAGATCTGTTTTGTACTTGCAGCGATCGTACAACTCGGATTCGCCTAAGAGTATTTCTGTATTTGGTATTGGAAAGTTTCCCCTTCCGTACCTAAAGGCTGTCAAGTTCCATGGGTTTGGGAGTCTGGAAAAGGTTGACGAAAACACCCTTAAGCTTGCGAAACTGCTGCTGAAGAATGCGGAAAATGCTGCATGATATTTCGAAACCTACAAAGACTTGAGAGACTCATTTTCTTCCTCCGTTTATTAGATGCACTTTTTGTAAGTCCAGGGGGTGTTGCTTAGTTGGTAAATACGGGGTGCAAAAAGGCACAACGAATGGGTTTGGGTCCTGGCAACGACGATAAAGGACAACCATGCTTAGCATGAGGTCCTTGCATGTACCGGGGACATATCTCACCCTCTGTTACCCGGTGTAGGATTAAAATTTCATTTTCTGGGTATCCTAGGATGTGTTTCAGCCCTCTTTTATATGCACCTGTTTTATTGTTCTGCATTCTGAACATGATTTTCTGAAAGGATATCTCTCATGGAGTTATTGCCCTTATGCACATTTAAGACTCTATACTTGCCAAGTTACTTTTGAATTCGTATATAGTGGAGTAGAGGTGTATACGAATCGAATAAAATCAAAAATATAGATATTCGATTCGTATTTGTTTACAATGATATCTATTTGAATTCGTATTCGATTATAATTCAAATTTTTAAAAATAATTCTATTCGATTTGAAAACATATTCAATGTATTCGAATTCATATTTGAATATTGAATTTGAAAATAGTAAAAAAAATTAAAGGCATTTTCTAGATATAGTAAGTTGTTTTTTATAAACTACAAGTAATATAAATTGACAAATTCATAATAACACATCTAAAATGTTACCTAAATTGCTACGAATTTTGGGAGCAAGATGTCCCAAAAATTAGAACAAAAGAGTCTCATAGTCAAATAAAATGTTCCAAATCTCCAAAAACAACATGTAACATAAACAAAATAATACATAAGCCAACAAAACACACATAATACGAAACTCTAGAGTCTAGAAGCTCGGCTAAAGAAGTGAAGACTATAAATGAGGCGACATGCGGAACTCTGAAGTCTTGAGAAAAATAATAAGATTAAGGCTTTTTAAATAGAATAAGATTAGGGTCTGTTTGGGAGAAGGTTTTGAGCACACTTATATTGATTAGGCTTTTTAATCCAAATGCAAATAACCAAGGTGTATTAGACTGTTGGGGTATATTTATTTATGTATTTATATTATTCAAATAATTTGAAATATAAACGAAGGTTTTGAGCACACTTATATTTGTATGTTATGATGTTAACTCTAAAATATTAATATTTTAATATCTGGAAAATATTTTTACAATGAAACAAATAATTACAATTTTTTTTGCTAATTTAAAGAAGAAACATTTGTACATATTTTTAAAAATAGTTTGCATGCGCAGCACATATTGTAGTAAACTTGAAGCACTAAAATATTCTATCTGTAATATGCATAAAAAAACTATAATCATTAGTGAACTCCAACTTCAGCTCAAAATTTTGTGAAACACTAAATAGAATTAAAACATATATCTTTTTTTCAATGTAATACTTAAACTTTTTTATTCTTTAAAAAGTACTCGAATAATGTCTAGTGGATTGAACGATGTCCAGTGATAATGAATATTTATTTTGAACAATGTCCAGTTGCATTAGACATTAATTGAACAATAATCTGTCTTACTACATTAAGAAATAAAAAGATATAGTTTGGGAAAGTTACTAAATTTGGTGGCGAGATGGACATGAGATATGTTTAGACTTTAGAGAGAAAAAAACTTGCTGTACAATAAAATGGAGCCAAGTTCAATTTTAAAACCATTTTGCCGAAATTAAATTCTCCGAGGCGAGCCCGGCCCTGTCCAAGTTAATATTCCCTACGTTTAAGTGGTTTAACCCTTCCTTCCTCAATTCTCCGGTGTCCGACCCGGCGGCTCCGACGCGTAATTGCCCTAATTGCGTCACCACCTACGCCACCGCCGGACCGCTTCAAGGCTCCACCCATCCGCCCGTCCTCCGGCGTGCGCTGCTCGCCGCCGCCGTCCATTTCTTTCCGGTGAGTATTTCTAGACCCTAATCTCTTTATTATGTTTTGTTTGTCATGAATTACTCTCCCCGTCCCCGATGAATTCATCCATTTTACTCTTGGCACTAGAACCAGGGAAGGGGGAATAAGTGAGGAGGACTAAAATACTCTTATAAATAAACAGAGACAAACTCAGATTTGTTTAGGGCCTGTAAAATGCTCGAGACAGTTCTACTTCTAGGCTATCAGTGCTTTGTTAGATACATCCTCAGACTCTTTTGATAAGTCTGATGATTTAGAATCTCTCTCAAGGAGTTTAAAGGGGAGAAGCTCGAAAGCATTCTGGTACAACTCGAGACCGCCTCTCGAGATGGAGAAAATGTCAAAACGAACAGCTCACGACCGCATCAGTAACTTAGCGGAGCCCCTGCTGCATCACATCCTATCCTTCTTAGAAAGGAAAGATGTGGTGAAGACTAGTGCATTGTCAAAGAGATGGCGATATGTTTGGACCTCTGTTCCAACGCTCGAGTTTGTGTCTTATTCGCTTTCTTTTAGAGAGCACGAGTATGTGGCATGGGTTTATTGGAACCTTCTTCGTTACCAAAGTACTAATGTGGAGACGTTGAGAATCCATTTCTTCTACAGAACTTGTTTTGCCAAAGATGTTGATACTTGGATTTGGTTTGCCACAGAGAGAAATGTGCGAGATTTGGGGTTACGTTTGGGGAGCGGAGAATACAGTTTGCCTCAATCTCTGTATTCCTACTCTTCGTTGACAAATCTGAGTTTGTCTTCCTGCCAAGTGGCACCAAAAGGAGGCATTGGTTGGGAGTCACTTAGAAGTTTATCTCTGGATGGGGTGAAGTTGGATGAGGATACTATTGCAAAGTTGTTCCTTGGTTGTCCTCAGTTGGAGTTCTTGAACTTTCGAAACTTTAATGGCAAATTTCGTTTAGATATCAAATCGGATAGTTTGAGAGAATTGGTGATAGAAGAAGTTGATTTGCCAATGTCAACTGCATTAGAAATTTCAGCCCCTAAACTTCAATATTTGCATATTGTTGGTATGTGGTTGGAACAAGTTCGGTTAACTGATGTCCCGTCTCTTCTCAAAGCCAAACTCAAACTAATTGCTGAAAAGCACGGCCTTAACTGCATTAAGCTTCTGGAAAGCATGCATAACGTAACCAAACTTGAACTCGGACTTTGGGATTTTCAGGTAACCTTTTGTCTATTGACTACTATATTCCAATCTAAATTCATTAGTTATATTGATTGATGCGTTATTACTTTCACATTATTTCCGTGTTTGGATGCATACATTAGGCTATACTGCTTTCAGAAGTGAAACCTTCCACACCAATGTCCCCACCCTTTACGTGCCTGAAGATATCCGATTTCAATGCCGAAAGGCATATTTGGCATTATAGCATTGCTAAGATGTTTACCAAACTTAGAGACTCTAATTGTGAATGATGTTGAGGTGATCATTACTGAACATCATCTTCAATTGGATTCTATGCATTCAGTTATTACCATATGCTCTTTTTGCTTTATGTATTAGAGTCTACATCCGAGCGAGATTTGTTCTGTACTTGCAGCAATCCTACTACTCACATTCCCATGAGAGTATTTTCGTATCGGGCATTAAAGTTCCCCTACCGTGCCTAAAGACTGTCGAGTTCCATGGGCTTAGGCGTCTGGAAGAGGTTGACAAGAACACCCTTAAGCTCACGGGACTGCTGCTTGACAATGTCGAGCATCTGGAGAGGGTTGTTATTGACGTGGGAGGACGTCAGATGGTCGTGGGGCCCACCCATGCGTCATTGCACGGTATTTCAAAAACTGCAAAGATCTGAAAATGCAAACATCTCATGGAGCTTATTTCCTTTAGGGTTTAAATCACATCTTTTGTACGACTCTGTTCGGGGTTTTGAATAATTATTTTAATTGGGGGTGTCCATCGGTCCAATCTTTTGCATTTGTTGTTTGGATAATCGAAGCTTTTGAGGCAGTCTATTCGCTTGTTTTTGTAACCGATGTTGGTAGCAGGCATTGAACGTCGTATGTGGAGGGTGGGTGGAGAGGGGTGTACTTTTTATTTTTATATCAATTTGTAAATCTCATCTAAAAAAATGTAAATAAAATAATTTTAAGAAAGATGGCAATTTGCACATTTTCAAAATAAAGAGGGATATAAAGTATCTACGGAGTATCTATGAATCTCACTTTAACCTTTTGTCATTTTTAAAATTGATATGTGATCCCGGATTTATGCATTGCTTTTAGCTTTTCCTAAGAGGAAAAGGCCATCTTACTTCAACACTACACTCAATTTCTTCAATAAAAGTGTCCAGTCTTTCATGTATCAATTTGAGAAGTCTAATCTTTGGTAAGGAATAGTCTTTCATATATCAATTTGAGACTCATATTTCCAACATCTCCTTTTTCATGTATATATTTTAAATGATGAGACTTTAAAATGAGATCTTCCATTAGAGATGAGGGTCTCAATTATTTATAATCCTACATGTAAAATTAAGTTTATAAAAGAGACTCTTACTTGTGACTCACTATTGGTCATGCTCTTAGCTTACTTGATGCATGCACTTAATTTGTTCCTTAATAAAAGATAGATATGAGACAGAGGGATATAAAGTACTCCATTCACTATTTTCAATTATATAATTTTATTTTATTAAACTCTGCAGAGAATCAAACCCAAACTATTAATTTATAATCGATGGAGTATTTATAAATATTTTAAATTTTTTAATTGTAGAAATGAAAGAAGTACTTGGAGGGAAGAAGAAAATAAAAGAAGAAGAAGAGATGCAACAAGGAAGAGAGAAGAGAGCGTTTGCCAATTCAGCGTTTTTAAGATTTTAACTTCTGCTTTAGGTGATACGGAGTAGTTGTTTTATTCTGTTTGTTATGTTAGTTTATGCTTTTTTCACTATTATTTTATACATAAAATACCATCATAAAATTTTTTTAATTTTAATTTTTGTGAAATGTACTTTATCACTCCCAAAAGTAATTAAAGAAACCATTTATGCGAAATAACAGGAAAAGAAAATAGTGACCAATACTGTATAAACTACTCCTAGCCTTTCATAATGAAAAGTTTACACTATCTAACTATCTTTTCCTCTTTTTGTCGCAAAATAAAATTTATGCATTCTCCTTTTTGAAAAATGGGTGTCTTGACAAGTTGGAATGGTGAATTTGGTCACTCCTTCAAACATTTAATTAAACTCTTTTCTAGAAAGTCTTGAGTTCAAGTCAACGTGGAAGTGAGAAAAAATATTTTCTGTCGATAAAATAAATCTCTAGTTCCCTAGATTACCATTTTGGTGAGATCAACTGCGGATGTCTCATTTTTTCCGCGGTAGTGTAGATGACCAATAATCAATATGAGGAATTGAACAATCGGTACGTGAAGACTCTTTGCACGTAGAACGACAGAAATAATATACATACTGTATAAAAAAAACCCGTGGAACAAAAGAGTTTAGATTTATTTTTTTAAGCCTTGTAGGAATAGCTAGGGTCTTATAGACTTAAGATTAGTCCGCCGCGAGTCAGAAATCTAATGTATAAAAAAACGAGTGTCGTAAAAACAACTTTTTTTTCGCTTTTCAATACAAAGAACAAGGAGTACGTATATAAAAAGAAAAACTTACTGTTGAAATTAAACCACCAAGTTTGACACTAAAAGTTTGACAACGAGCAGAGGCGGCAGCTCCGGGGAGCAGTTTTGGCGGCGGCGGCGTGGCGGAAGCTCAAAAAAAGTTTAACTGCTTTGCCGGGATTGGTTTCACGGTGGCGTTTTCGGCGGCCATTTTCATGAATGTGGTGGCTCATTGCTGCATTTCTTGTCTAGCAGGTTTTTGCAGAAATTGGAGTTGTGAAGGCAGAGATGACACCAGTGAAGACAGATACCAAAGGCGATGGGTGGTTGGCTTACACTGGACCACACTGTATGTCAATTAACACTATACGACCCTATTTTCCTGACTACTTTCTAAACTCGATCATTTTCGATCTTTGATCTCGACCTGAACAGAAATTGTATGATATACGGACTCCGTTTTTGAGTATTTGTCACTTTTTTTGGTCAATTGTGTTCTACATTTAACCTTTAATTAAATATATATATATTTAATTACGACGGCTATTTACGACGTCCCCCGGGAAACGCGCGTGTGTAGTGCGGCATGGCTTCCGATCGTCGGAGGGATTACCGTCCTTATACACGGCATCGCCGGTTTATTCTACGCTCTCTATGCCCTTGGAATAGCGACTCCGCCCGGCTCCAGCAGGCGATAGTCTGAATGGTTCTGATCCCATGGGAAAAAATTCCGATACGACCTGATCTGGTCTGGTCTGATCTGATCTGAATTTTGGTTATATTTAAATCTCTTTCTGATCTGATCTGATTCTAATAAAAATAAGTAACACAAATAAGTTGTGGTGCCGGCGCCGGCCGTTGCTATCCCCCCCCCCTTTCTCTCTCACTACCGTTGGACTTCGGTTTCAATTCATCCGGCAAGGGCGACGATTCTGACGAAGTAAAATCGTTCAGAAACAGGCTCCGATCGTTCAAGTTTTTTCTCTAGTTTATTATATTAGCAATTGATTACCATTTAACCTATTAGAGACAACAAAAAATGAAATTTTGAGGGTTGAAATTGCCAAATTTTAATTGACAATTATTTTTATTGACAAATTTTACAGGTGAAAATATCAAATTTTGAGGGTTGAAACTGCCTACTTCACACTTCCCAAACAGGAAATGAAAGGTAACATCCACAATTCCACACTATACTTGTGACTTATTTAGATTTAATGAGTATTATTAAATTTCAAGTTATGGGATTAACCTTTTATTACTTTGTATTCTATTAGGTTTAGAATCATATTTCAAAAGGCTAAAGTCTACACCTCCAAAAGAAAATGTCATTGATGTTGAAGTTCAACCACAATCTCCGCCTCAAGATTCTCAAGGAGCAAGTGTACTTGATAAGCCTCAAGGCCAATCTCCGATTCAAGAAAATCAAAATGAAGTTGACATAACAAATCTTGAATCGGATCCAGGAAAAAGGATTCCAATCCATTTGATGACAAAGAATCCGATTGAGAGAGAAAATATACGTAGAAGGTATTTATTAAAAGGTCCAACACAACCTAAGCTTCGTGAATTTCCTCAAACCTTCATTTATGGTTACAATCGTAGATTCAATTCAAAATGGTATGAAGAATTTGGTGCTTGGATTGAGTATAGTGAATCAAAAGATGCTTGTTATTGTCTATATTGTTACCTTTTCAATATAGAGTTTGGTAGTTCTAGCCATGGACATGATGCATTTGTTAGTACGGGGTTTAAGTGTTGGAATAAGCCAAGTAGGTTAAGAACTCACATGGGAGAACATGATAGTATTCACAATAAATGTTTCCAAGTAGGGCAAGATTTGATGAATGGGAAACGAGATATTGATGTTTCTCTTATGTGTGTTACCGACCAAGCAAAAAAAGATTATCGTGTTCGGTTACAATCATCTTTGAATTGTGTCAGATTTCTTTTAAGAAATGGTCTTCATTTTCGTGGTCATGATGAATATGAAAGTTCAGGTAGAAAAGGATTGTTTCTTGAGCAATTGAATTTTTATGCTCGGCCAAATGAAGATGTGTGGAAAGTGGTTTTGAATAATGCTCCTGAGAATAACAAAATGACATCACCGATGATCCAAAAAGATCTTGCTATTTCTTGTGCAGATTTAACATTACAGAGCATAGTCAAAGAAATTGGAGATGATTATTATTCTTTACTTGTTGATGAAGCTCGTGATGTATCAATTAAAGAGCAAATGGCTGTGGTTTTACATTATGTGAACAAACAAGGGTTGCTTCTTGAACGTTTTGTAGGCATTGTTCATGTCTCAGATACTTCATCGAAGTCATTAAAATTAGCAATTGATGGGCTTCTTGCAAAAATGGGACTTAGTTTATCTAAGTGTCGTGGTCAAGGTTATGATGGCGCCAATAATATGAGAGGTGAGTTCAATGGTTTAAAAAGTTTGATTTTAGCTGAAAATAAATCAGCTTATTACATCCATTGTTTTGCTCATCAACTACAATTAGCACTTGTAAAGGCGGCTAAGAGTGAGAAAGATTCAAGAATTTTTTGATATTCTTCAAAAGATGGCCAATGTTGTTAATGGTTCATGTAAGCGACGAGATATTTTTCGTGAAAAGCAATATGAAATGATTCTTGAAAGAATTGCTTGTGGTGATGTGCATGGAAGAGGTTCTAATCAAGAATCAAGTTTGAGAAGGCCCGGGGATACACGATGGGGGTCTCATTACTCAACAATTGTGAGTGTAATTTCATTGTTCTCTCCTATTGTTTCATTGATGAATATAATTCAAAATGATCCTAAGAATGATTCGGTAAGGACGGAGGTAAGTGATATTTGTTTGCTATTGAAGATTTTGAATTTGTATTCATTTTGCATTTGATGGAGATGGTCTTAAGCATTACTTACGAACTATCACAGTCTTTGCAACGAAAGGATCAAGACCTAGCCAATGCTATTGCTTGAGAGTTGCAAAAGTTCGATTGCAAAATTTGAAAAGTGTTAAATTTGATGTGTTGCTTGATTTAACAACTGAGTTTTGCAAGAAACATGATGTTGATATTCCAAACATGGGTGATTTCTATTGTCCCAAGGGAAGATCAAGGAGAAATGCATCAACACTCAAGTTTTGGGAGTTCTTCAAGTTCATGTACTTTGATAAAGTGATCGACCAACAACTTTTTGAGATGAATGATCGCTTTGACAACGTGAACACAAAGTTGATCGAGTGTTTGAGTTGTCTTGATCCCCGAGATTCATTCTACAAATTTGACACAAAAAAGTTGGTTGAATTTGCTACATATTATCCAAAGGATTTTGATGAGTCTTGTGATCTTTCTTTCCTTTCCTCTTCCTTGGAGACTTTTATTCTTGATGTAAAAGATGATGAAGGATTTGCTAATTTGAAAGGAATAGGAGAACTCGCCCAAAAAATGGTTGAGAAGAAGAAAGACATTGTTTATCTGATGGTGTATTTGTTGGTGAAGTTAGCTTTACTTTTACCGGTTGCAACAGCAAGTGTGGAACGTGCATTTTCAGCAATGAACTTGGTCAAAGATAAGTTACGCAACAGAATTAGTGATGAGTGGTTTAATGCTTGTTTGCTAACTTATATAGAGTATGAAACTTTTGATCGTGTGGAAGATGAAGACATCCTACAATATTTTCAAGCAATGAAGGCTAGAAGAATGATTTTGTAGACTTGAGATAATATGATATGTTATGTTATGAACTTTAATATTAAAAATATTTATCGTTTTATTTAGTTTTATTTTTATTTCTTTTTTCGCCCCCACTCTATGAATTTCCTGGCTCCGCCACTATATATATATATATATATATATATATATGATTAAACATTAATTTTTTATTAGAAAGTAGAAGTGTTTTAGTCATAAAAAGAGTAACACTTAGAATAAAAAAACTTAATACTCTGTAATACGGAGTACTCCCTCCGTCCGGAAATATTCTTCTCATTTAATTTGACTTTTCACGGTCTCCAATATTGCACTTTGACCATTAATATTTATATTTATACATAGATATATTTTATAAAAATTTGATATTTGAAAACTACATTTCATTATGAATATATTGATATTAAATTTACATCATAATATAATGTGTTTTTTCCACAAATCGTGGTCAAAGTTTACAAATTTTGATCAAGAAAAGTCAAATGTGAAGAAGATTTCCGTACGGAGAGAGTAGTTAAAAGAAATGTTTAGGTAAAACAAGTAATTTCTTTCCTATTACTCCGTAATAAGGAGTAATTAAAGGAAAATGCTTTAAAAAAGTGTACCCGTTGTATCTACGTTGCTAAGAATTGAAAAAGATTAGGGAGTAATGCGAGTATCTTCTAAGGTCAAAGCCATTATGCCAAAATACAGAAAAAGGGGCTAGCTGTTTAATTTCTTCATCTTTCTTTTTTTTGGTCCAAAGAATGACGACGTAATAATTGAAAACAAAAATGATAAGCCACATTTATTAGGGTCTCCTCAAATCCGATCGGAAGGTCACTGAGAAGTAGTAAACGAAAATATACACTTCATAGGTAGTAAAAATATTGATCCGCGTAAAAAAGAATAAAAATGGAAAAAAAATAATACCCCCTTCGTACCTCAAAACATGAGAGATTTTAATTTTTAAGAAATTTAAGAAGAGTATATTTTGGTGTTAAGTTTTCTAAAAATATTTTTAGATGTGATGAGTAAAAAATAAGATTTGATGGGTCGAATATTCTTTGGAAGTTAACTTTTCCAACCCAAAAGAATAAATTCTTAAAATAGGAGATTGACATTTGAGTTGGAAGAAGAATAAATGATTTCTCTTTTCAAGCAAACTGAAAAAAAGTGAATTATTTTGCAACTCATTAGTTTAAAAATTAATATAGATATTACACTATGATTGTGTAAGTGAGGGGGGCGGTGTATTTTTTGTGAAAATAGAACAATTGTAAAAGTAATGATGTAATTAATTAATTTTTAGAGTATTATTCTGAAATCACAAAATAAGAAAAGATGTCTGCCGCTGCCCTCCGGCACCCTTTCATTCAACTTAACGCCAACTCCTATATGGTCAATACTCAACACATTGATTTTTAGAAAAAAAAATTCAAATAATCTCACTTTTTTAAATTCTTCCAAAAGAAATCTCACTTTTCACTACCACGTAAAATAATGTCACCTTTCTTTATGTGTACAAGTTTTGGGCCGCCGTTAGGATTCTAATGGTTAACAAAATTTTTAGAAAATGCTTATTTTTTGCAAATAAATGAAAAATGATACTCCCTCCGTCCCAAAAAGATTTACACGTTTTGACTAAAGTTGAAATTAAGGGATGGATAATTTTGTGTTGACTTTCCAAAAATACCCTTGATGTGATGGATAAAAGTAGGATGTGATGTGTAGATTATTAGGAAAAAGATATGATGTGATAGGTAGGGTTTGAAAAAGTAAGAGGTAAAAGTGGTTTTTTAATAGAAATGGGTAGGAGATTGTGGGACGCAATTTTTTTGAAAGATGTAAATCTTTTTGAGACGGAGGGAGTATTATTTTAGGTAAATTCTCTTTTTTTCATTTTTTCATTTTTTCATTTTTAATTTAATTTTTTTGAAAATTATTTTTATAAACAATACCGAGTTTAAGTCTTTTTTCCAAAGTGACACTGCTTATTTTTGTCAATAATCGATAATTTGGTAATAATTACAAAAGTTGTGAAATTTCACAAGTAATTAGTGTCACCCTTGAAAAAAAATACTTAAATTTGGTACTCACTCCATCCTATTTGAATCTTTTCCGTCCACATTATGATATTTGACCAACTTTATTTTTAATTCAATTTATATGATTATAGGTGTAAAATTTAAAAATAAAAATTATATATTAAAAAACTACATTAAAAGATCTACAAAATTAGAGATAACATAGTTATATTATATTTTCAAATGAGTAATGAAAATAAGGAAACAAAGTATATATAAAGTTTGACCCTATGAATAGTGTACATAAATATTTAAGCGCGACGGAGGGTGTCTTATTTATAAAAACATTTTTGAAATATACATTTAAATTTAAAATTAAAAACTAAAAAAAAAAAAGAATCTGTTAATAATTGTTTTCTCCAAAATAATATTAAAAAAGTTGTGAAATTGCACAAAACATTATTCTACAAAATAATATTTTATTTTATTTTCTGACTCGAAAATATAAACTATTTGTAAGATCGGCCTTTTTACTCAAATTTTGACTCATTGGGTAGATCTCGTAAATAGGTGATCAACGCTATATAGTTGGTTAAGTTCGGATTTATATGCAAAAAATTATGTGTAAAATAGTTGTTACATACAGTTCAATAAATAAATATAAATATTTTATAATATGATTATGATAATTATTAAATAAAAATAAAGTATGAAACTTAAAACTACCCGTAAGCCCAAGGAAAATTCGTATGTGGACCATAGGTCCATGCTCATTATATGGACCTTATTGCATTTGTAGTATAAAAATGTGGGTCTTCTCACTGCATACATACATACATACATACATACATACATACATACATACATACATACATACATACATACATACATACATACATACATACATACATACATACATACATACATACATACATACATACATACATACATACATATATATATATATATATATATATATATATATATATATATATATATATATATATATATATCCTGCTAGATTTATTGGTTAAGTTGGTTTCTTGACAATCCTTGTTGGCCTACTAGAGCTAATGAGTTCGAACCTTCCCGGCATAAATACTTTTAAAAAGTGAAATTTGCACTGAAGAAGAATAAAATATAAGTCATTTTTCTCAATGTAGCACTTAAATTTTTTTATTCCTTAAATATGACTTAATAATGACTAGTGAGAAGAATAATATCCAAGTGATGTTGGACATTTAGTTAAATAATGACTAATAGATAATGACCAATGATGCTACATTGGGAAATAAAAACATATGATCTTATATTGAGAAAGTCATTATGTTTTAGTCTTACATTTAAAAATTATGAGTAATATTTAATCAATGATAAATATATATCACGCGAGTAAATTTTTTAAAACAAGTTTAAGTCTTAACGTCATGTGAGGAAACTTAATTATTAGCCCACTTATACGCCCTCAAAGTACTATGAACGCCGGTGAGAGTTGCGCAGTCGGCAAGACAAGAAGTGCCAAGAGGGTAAGATCGGTGTTCCATTTCTAACAACTTGCAGTAGGTGACAACTATATATGCTAGGTATAGGGCGTCGGCAAGTACTGGGTGCAGATTTTTACTCTTTACCACCAATCTGTGATTAAAGTCCAACGTACCCCTTTCAGTAACCATCTGGGCGGGTCTTTGTGGGCTCTCGGAGATGGAGCTCAATCATCCCTTTTTTCTCAAAGTAGTGTGAACTTAGCTTCTTTATGGCGAGGAGAGAGGAGTGATATTTAAAGGGGCGGGGCTCCGGGTTCATATATGCTTATTTGCAAAAATCATCATTGCAATGGAACTCTTTGCTTTGAATAGAAATTGTCGTAACAGATGGATAATCGTCGCTGCCGTTGGGGATATTCTAGCTGCGTTTATTGGGATAATTGAAGGAATTTATAAATTTAAAAAGGTAAGTAAATATTTCCTCCTCCTCAAAAAATTACCGTCCTTATTTTGACATTTATGCTAATTTTGACTGCAAATTAAATATAATTTTAAATTATTTCGCTAGTAAAAATTATACTACTTATTAAAAATTTGATATATCAAAAGCATATCTTAAAATTGAGAGCACATATTGTACATTTCGGTGTAACTAGTACATCGAGCCAAATGCTCATTTTGAATCAACGTACGTAGTGTTCATATATTATGAAGCAACAGAGTGGTCGATCATTCCAAGCATGTTCAATGTAGTGTGTTCATTCTAAAATACGGATCGGAATAACGTAGTGTTCATTTTGAAATATTTTTTAATTACAAGTTTGTCAGTGTATATCGGGTGGTACCATACCATTTGCACTTAAAACGAACCTAATTATGTTTTATGTATGTATGCGGGTGTGTGTAAAGGTGCATGAGAGGATGATGCCGGTGTGTGCACCGGCAGCAGCAGCCCCGGCGAGCAGTTACGGCGGCGGCGGCGTGGTGGTGGAAGGTGGTGGTGAAAAGTATGACTGCTTTGCGGGGAATGGCGTTGTTGTGGCGCTGGGGGCAGCCATCATCTTGAATGTGATTGCTCATGTGTGCATTATAGTTGTGGCAGGTAGTTGTTGTCACTGCCAGGATGGTGATGATGGCGACGACAACTCTGAAACCAAAACTCATAGATATTGGACAATTTTCTTTGAGTTTATGACATGGTATGTGATCATGATGATGTTTAATTACTTTAATAGTGCATCATATCCCTCCCACAAAAAATTTTTCTCTTCTTTTTTATCTGTTCTTAAAAATATGTCTCGTTTCTATTAAAAAACATTTTTACCCTTACTAATTATTTTTAATCTATCGATCACGTCACACTTTTTCACTATTTATTAACGCATTACTTCTAGAACATTTTTAGAAAGTCAATATTAAAATACATTCTCCTTAATCCCTTTTAAGTACGGAGTAGTAATCAAGATCAAAGTTCTTCAATTCTTATATATTTGTCTCTTTTACATGTAAAATTTAGAAGAGATTTTACATAATTATAGGTCCTACATAATTAAAAAAAAATTCATTCACATGCATTTCCTTTGATAATAAAAAAATTGTTTTACGTGTAAAATTTATCATATATACTACGGAGTATTTTTTATGATTACTTGTCAAATTCAGGTCATGTTCTCTACAACTTATTTTTTTACAGATTAGAAATGACTTTAAATATAACCATATTCGGATCAGATCAAAATCAATCAAATCAGGTGAAAAGAATATAGCCTAAATCATCACTTTGCAGCTATACTATTCCCTTTATTTAGCATCCTGCGGGAAACTATGAAAATGTGATATCATATGGGAGAAGTTTATACTTATTATCAGAGAAGGGAAGAATAATATGAGACAAAAACATGGAGATTCTATTTTGATATTTTCTCTATTTTTTTTTCTTTTTTAGATTAATTTCTTCACGCCAAGTAGTGTACCATGGGCTCCTCCTATTTTACGTACAATATCTTAATTTTGCATGCAGGCTGATGCTGGTGATAGGATGTGTTTTCCTTGGGATGGGATTGCCACGCCTCGAGAAAAAGCCATCGTCTATTGCAAAGGTGTGCACTCATTATAACACTACCGCCGCTTATCATGACGGCCGCCCGGAAACAAACGTGTGCAGTGCGGCGTGGATTCCCGCCGTCGGAGGGATGGTGGTCGCCATCCACGCCGTCTTCGGCTTTTTGTACGCTCCCTTTGCCAGAAAATTGTCTCGGGCCGGCAGCTCCGGCAGAAGTAGTAATTAAATACCTACTTTATTCTCTCTTTCAAACGCGCTGTTTTGTGCGATGGTATAACTTAAGTGGTCAATAAGTGCCAAATACATTATATTGTGGCCCGATTTGACTCTTAGCAAAGGTAAAGTGCGAGTTGTTTTCTGTTTTTGCACAAGATGTCTTTGTTGGGACTGGGAACAAATTTGATTTCGTACCGCTCATTTAAATACTCCGTGTTTTAGGGAACTCTACCATGGGATTCATCCTCTTTTTTTTCCTTTTTTTTTTATTTGTATGCCTCCAAAGTTGTTCATTTAAATACTCCGTCTTGCGGTGTATATGTTTTCAAGTAAGGATAATGTTCGTGTACACACCCTCTCTCCAGACATTGTTTTCATGGAATTCCACGTACTGAATTAACTATTATTGTTGTTATTATTGTTGTATGTACCTACATATCAGAGTATATGTTTTCAATTAATGAAATTTTATTTTATTCAATTCTGTCATTGTTTTGCATTCCATGCTATAGATCAATATTGACAATTAAATCCCGGCTTTTTTAATGGAAGTTACCCCATCTTTGTACCTTGTAACAAAAATGTATTTCGTCTTCAACTTGTAACAAAAAACGTACCTCATTTTTAAAAAAATGTAAACAAAAAGGTACCCCTTGCTGGAATTTCAAGAATCCGGCTGCGAGCGTACATGTGATGTTCTACTTAGTTTTCTGATATACATGTTACATTTCATATGACTTCCAAATTATTTTGTAACTTCTCATATACGTTATTACTTTTAGTGAAATTTGTCCTAAATAGGATTAAAACATAATGACTTTCCTAATGTAGGACTTAAACTTTTTTATTTCCTAAATAGGACTTAATAATGACCTAGTGGTAGGAATAATGTCCAGTAATAATAGACATTTACTTGAATAATGACTAATTCATAATGACCAAAGGTCCTACATTGGAAAATAAAAACATATGGTCCTATATTGGGAAAGTCATTATGTTTTAGTCCTATTTAGGTAAATTTCTCTTTTTAGTATGTGATATCCTAATTTTTTAAATTATATTTTCTTTATTCAACAATATCATATTTTAATATTTACAAAATATTTTAAACCAAACTAGCAATTACTTTTTGAATATTTCTCTTTATTGTAATTTAAAAGGCAATGTTTCTTATCTATTTAAATTTTAAAATATCTACAATCTTTTGGAGTTAGAATTTTAATAGATAAATAAACACGATGTTGCATAAACGTCTCTTCTAAAATATACTTAGATAACTTATAAAAACTCATTACACGTATCAGTAATACTCGATAATGATAATGATCGTAGTAGTAGTAGTAGTAGTAGTAGTAGTAGTAGTAGTAGTAGTAGTAGTAGTAGTAGTAGTAGTAATACATATTTTTTAGAATATAAATTTTAGAAAATTTCTAATAAATTTCTTAAAAAATATTATAGACAATTATTACAAATTTTATTGCTACTTATGTTTAAAATATGAAGTATCTTATAAATTGTAATTTTTTTCAAAATGCCAAAATTAAAAGTAAAATCTTATAGAAAGCACGATTTAAAAATAAAACTAAAATATTGTCAATAAAATATCCTCCATATTTTCATTACAAAAAAAGTTGACTTATGTGTTAAATACAAAGTTAATCAAATATTAGATAATTAAATTACGAGTCAATTTAGAAGTCATATGGAATGTGACATATACACCAGAAAGGTATGTAGAACGCCAGATGTACGCTTGCCGGCCAGATTCTTGAAATTCCGGCAAGGGATACCTTTTTGTTACATTTTTTAAAGATGAAATATTTTTTTCGTTATAAGTTGAAGAGGAGGTAGCGTCAAATCCTTGGTCTCATATCTACTAGTGGCAAGGTTTTTTTAACCTTAGGAAAATGTTGTTTTGCATAACGTGACTTTTTTTTGTAGGTAGAATAAATAAAACGGAGTATATTGAGTATTGACCATATAGAATTTGTTTTATTTCTTTTCTTTTTCTTTTTTGAAAAAGACCATAGAAAATGGCTTTAATTAGCAAGGATACCACTAGACATATTAATTTTCTTAAATTAATTTTCACTTAAACGCAATGCTTTGTACTTCCACGTAGCGCTTTCGGTTCAGAATTTTCATTTTCGGCTTTTCATTATTAAAGTTCTATTTTTTATATTTTCTTTTAATGTAAAGAATATATGGAGATTACTCCCTCCGTCCCATAAAGATGGGTACATTTTGACTAAAGTAGAAATTAAGTGAGAGATAATTTTGTGTTGACTTTCCAAAAATATCCTTGATGTGATGAGTAAAAGTATGATGTGATGTGAAGATTATTAGGAAAAAGGTATGATATGATATGTAGGGTTTGAAAAAGTAAAAGATAAAAGTGGTTTTTTAATAGAAATAGATAAGGGATTGTGGGATGCAATTTTTTTGAAACGTGTAAATCTTTTTGGGATGGAAAGATTATTATACTCCATGTCACAATGTTCTCTCTTCAAAAAAAAATCCAAACCAAATAGTTTTCTACTCCCTCCGTCTCTAAATATTTGCAACGTTTGCTTTTTCAGCGTCGCGGAAACTTTTGTTTATTTCTACGTTTTCATTGGTTATTTGATAAAATAAAATATTCTTGATACCTTTTATTTCGAATAACTTTTCATGTAGTTTTTTGATATGTAAATTTTATTTTTTATTTCTATACCAATTTGTAAATAAAATAAATTGAAAAAACTTGATATTTTACCTCGGGAATACAAGTGTGACAAATATTTAGGGACGGAGGGAGTACTTTAATTTTTAAGATTATTTTGAAACTTTGTGAAGTACAAAATTGAGTTAAATATGAGACGGGGAAAGCACGTACTCCTTCACTCCAAATAAAGTTAGTTATTTACTCCCTTCATCCCAATTTATATTGCATGTTTCGATCTACGAAATTTTACTGAAATTATTATCAAATTATTTTAAATTAAAAATAGTGTATAATTAAAAAATAAATTACATATTTAAAAATTACATCAAAAAATTTATTCCATCCGTCTACAAATAAACTTTACATTCACTATTCACAGGGTCAAACTTTATTTACTTTGTTGGCCTATTTTCGTCACCCATTTGATAAAATAATATAGTCATGTCATCTCTAGTTTTGTAGATATTTTGATATAGTATTTTAATATATAATTTTTATTTTTTAATTCTACACCATTTTTCATAAAAAATAATTTAAAAATAACTTCAGTCAAATATCGTATCGCGTAATGTAAATTTTATTTGTGGACGGAGGAGGTATAAAACTGATGCTGATATTTGACTGAAGTCAAACATCAGTTTTAAATTATTTTAAAACTGATGCTGATATTTTGTTTTCAATGATTGCATTGTCATTTCTTGGGCGACGAAAAAACCAGTTGGCCTTTTTTCTGTCTTTTGGGATAATGGCTTTGACCGTATCTCCGTACAAGATACGGAGTACTACGTTGGCTTTTTCAACCAAAAAAATAAATTTCAGAAAAAATTTCCAGTTATAATTCATTTTACATATTTAGTCCCTATATATCAAATATTGTTTTCCACGAATGGTCATTTATTAACATTTATATTAAAAATGTAGATAAAATTTTAAATTTACGTTCCTCTCTTTCCTCAATTAAGGTTCTTCCCTCCTCTCGCACTCCTTTTCCAAACCCGTCACTGAGTTTGAAAATTTGAACTCGTAACTGAAATCATCACTCATCTCTCAATTGTTGGTCTTCTTGGTAGTCCAAAATTGAAACTAGTATCTCTAATAGATGAGTTTTAAACTTTGTTTTCTTTGTAATTTCCTGAGACTAACCCATAAAATTCATTCACGAAAGTTATTGCTTTCGATGTTGGATTCCAGCAGAAAGATGAATGGTTGAGAGAGGAGTAGTCATTTCAGTTTTGAGTTTAGATTTTCAAACTCAGCAACGGGTTTGGAAAAGGAGTGCGAGAGGAGGGAGGAAGCTTAATTGACGAGACAGAGAAGTGTGAATTTATAATTTTATTCATGCTTTAAACGAAAATGTTAATAAAGGACCATTCATGGAAAACAATATAATAATTGGAGACTAAATTATTGATATTTGATATGTAGGGACTAAATATGTAAAACAAACTATAACTAGGAAGTTTTTATGGAATTTACTAAAAAAGTATGAATGCTTTTTAGTTTGCTTTTTGCTATAGTTCAAGAGTGTTTTTTAACTTTTTTTGGGCATGATATTCATTTTTTGTGGATCGGATCTTCTTATATAAGAATCTCTTTTTTACTCAATCTGTCCCATAATTGATTATAAATTAGAATTTACGAGGTAAAATTATTCGTCTTTTCAAAATTATTTTACTTACAAATTGATATATCGATAAAAAATAAAGATTATATATTAAAAAACTACTTCAAAGTTTTACAAAACTAGATGTGACGAGAATATTTTATTTTATCAAATAAATAATGAAAACACACAAACAAACAAAAATAATCGAGAAGAGAAAAAATTACTTCCTCCATCTTAATTTATAATGCATTTTTACTATTTACATGGTCAAACTTAATTCACTTTTTTTATCTATTTTCGCTAGCAATTTGATAAAATAAAGTACTATTGTTATTACTAATTTTGTAGTTTTTTTGATGTAGTATTTTAATATGTAATTTTTATTTTTTAACTCTATACCATTTGTTATATAAAATGATTTGAAAATAATTTTAGTCTAACATCGTAAATCAAAACAGACACTATAAATTGGGACGGAGAGAATATAATCAAAGTTGGGATGGATGGAGTACTTATTTAAAAAGTGGAACAAAAAAAGTATGGTTTGTGAGTTGGAGGGATCTTCCATCCAACTAGACTTTCTTTATTTTAATAATAGCATGCATTTTTATTTAAAAAAGGTATGCTTGGGAGTTTTTCTCATAAATAATCACAAGTGGCCCCTTTCTTTAGAAACAAAAAATATTGAAACAAATGAAAAAAAAGAACAAAAAAAATCAATGCCCCAGGAATATTTAAGGGGATTTTTGGGTATTTTAAAGTTTCAAGTTTGGCATATTAATTTGTAAACAAGAAGTGAATTTCTAAAATGATTCTTTCTAATAAGATATTTTTTAAATTAGTTTTCAATGAATAATAATGACTTGCGTGGTCCTTCATAATTTAAATTTATTTCCTAAACGGTCCTCTATCGAAAATGTATTTTCTATCATTTTAACATAAAAGATATTTTAATATTTTCTATCATCTAAATTTATAATATATTTTCAAGATATTCTTTTATAATTAAGTATTTTTTCCAAACTAATAATTTCTAAATAACTATTTTCCGAAATAGAATCCATGAGCCAACTTGAGGTGAGTTCATTTTTCTAATAGCCACCACTTAATTTGAAAGAATTGTTTTGTGAACTTATTCAGAGTTTAACTGTGATTTAATAGACATTTTTTTTTATAGAAGACTATTTAAGAAATATATTTCAATTGCAAAGAACAATATTGATAACTACTGTTTATTAAGAACTTATTTGAGAAAATATCTTATTAGAAATAACAAATTTGGAAAGGAAAAAGACTAAAGTAAGAGTAAAAACATGGGTGATTTCCCTGCATATGTAAACACATTGCAGGAGCTTCCTTTATATGTAAATTTAATATACACTTTCCCAAATAATACCGACCGGAGTTGGCTACTCCGTTTGAGTCATTATTATTTTCATCCATTTAATTACCAAACGGTCTTGCTTACTCCGTCTAGCTTTTTTGTTCCAATTTTATTGTTCCAAATGGAGTTTGTTGCTTTGTTGTTCCATTTTTTGTTCCAATTGTTTTGTTCCAATTTTTTTTCCGATTTTTTTCCAATTTTATGTTCCAATTACAATTTTCTTAATCAAATGGTTGTTTTTTGTTTCAATTTTTTTCCTCTAAATCTTTCTAACTTTTTTAAAAATATTTTATTAAATATTTTTTTAATTTTAGTTTCTCAACGAAATCAATTAATTTTTGTTACTTAGAAATTATTTATAATAAAATAATTTATTAAAATATTTTAATTAAAAATAGAGGAAACATACATAAAGAAAATATAGATGTAAAAAAATATACCACAAAAAATTAGGTATAAAAATACAATAACCATATTTTAATTAAATGAATCTCGAATTCATATGTGAATCTTTTTTGTGACTTGTGTTTTGTAAAATTTTAAGGTAAATGAACTTCTTAGCCCCATAAGTTGAATGTTTTCCTTGAGATTTGTTATAGAGTCAATGTTTATGTCTTGGTGTTCTTGTTTGTTATTTTCATAAAAATTAGGATTGTTTAAGCACAATAAACAACTTTTGATTTAATGAAAATATGTAATGTTCTTTTATGTGAATAGAATAAATTTTTATGCTTGAGTTGTTCAAGGAGACGTGCAAAATATTTTAATCATTATATGTGTAGTAGTTAGTTTTATTTTATTTAGTGACAACATGCTTAATTGATTTCAAAAGTACAATCTTTTTCTGTGGGATCGACCCTTACTTGCTCTAGCTATAGTTTTTATTTGATTATATCTTGGGGTTAGCTAAAATTATTTATAAATTTTTAATTTGTTTTGGATCTTACGACGAGTCTTCAACAACAAGCCCTTCGCAACAAGTTATTCAACTTTTGCAACGGCATAATCAGTTGCATTAACTTTGTTGCTAAAATAATTAAAACTAAAAAAATTTAAAAAGTAATTGAAACAAAGAATTTGTAAAATATCGAGAATTTTTCTTTTTTGGGTGTAAAATATTGATCCATTATTAAAATAGAAAAATGTTAATTTTTTTTGTAAAAACTTAGTGGATGGGGATAATTTTTGAAAGTAAATGGAACGGAGAATTCCAAGTTTTTTTTGGGTGTCGGCGATAGGGAGATAAAATTGGGTGGATGGGGATATTTTTTAGTGGACGGAGTTAGGTACTCCATATAGATTTAATTTTAAATTAAATAAAATAGACACGGAGCTCGCTACTCCATTTGGATAATTAATTCAAGTTGAAACGGAGTTACTAACTCCGAATTGCACTGCAGGGAAAATTTCTCCTAACTTACACTATCAGGAATGCTATATTTTTTTTAACATATATCGGTCAATTACTCTAAAAACATACTCCCTCCGTCCCACTCTTTTTGTCCACTTTCATTTTTGCACACCATCTAATGCACTTCTTTAATCCATTTTACCTTGTAATTTGTGTATTAAAAAATTATAAAAATTATATATTAATAATCTACGTGTTAAGACAAATCAAACAAGATCACACATGACTATTTTTAGACTTACACATTGAGAGAATTTGATGAGTCAAAATGTTTAGATAAACAGTTCCAAAAGTCAAAACTGGACAAAAAAAGTGAGACGGAGGTAGTACCAAAATAAGAGTTTTATATTTTTTCCAAAAGTAGAAATTAATATATATTTAAATTACCAATCGTTACCATGTATATTACCAAAAAATATAATCAAATGACATGTACAGTATCACATTACTATAGTGAAAACTTTTATTAAGGAAATAAAAACATAAAAGTCTTATTTTAATACTTTCTCTGAGTTTTACTCGGATTTTTTTTTTTGGGAGTTTACTCCCAAAAAAGAAATTTTTTGGGAGTTTACTCCCAAAAAAGAAATGACTTACACAAGTTGCCAAATGGTGGTGGGATAGGGGGGGAGGCACAAACGATTTGGGACGGAGGATCCCACCCCTACTTGTGTGAATTGTGTGTGATGAGAGAGACATAAAAGGAAATGATACGTGGGTTTCCATTCAAACAATACAGTGGTACACTATAACTATGATAGGTGCCATTATATTCTTAGGAAGAAATTATACAGATCTTTCCTGGCTAAACTGCAACATATTTCCACTTCCAACAACTGCCCCCGTGCGATTTCAAAATTTCAAAGACTATGCGACAATAACCTCTGCATGTATATATTATACGGAGTATATGCCTTGGAAGCAATTCCTTCCAACGTCAAAAATAAATTCTATTTCCACGTCTTTCCTATATATGCTGGCTGGGCAAGGGACGCTTTCAAAGTTCAAAATCATTCAAATCGGGCCTGCATTCTCATAGAGAAAGACAATTATTCTAAGTGTCAATTCTTCAAATACGAACAAGAAATGCAAGAGAAAGATGCAACTTTTTTTCCTTATTCGGGGTGGGCCCGGGTTGGCCCACCTCTCGGGCGAGGTGTAACTGATACCTGGCCTAAATCAAGCCGGCCCGCCCAATTATCATGTGTGAGAATCAGGCTGTCTGACTAGCTATGATTGATGCCTGGCCTAAGGAAACTTACTCGTTAATGAGGAATTTGAAGAAGAATGAAAGAAGTGCAATATAAACACGCAGAAATCGCAACCCCAGCAGCAAAATTGTACAACAGTTTTTTATTGTCTCTCGTGGGTACGAAAACTGATTTGAGTGTGTTGGTGAGTTCAAAAAGTCTATAAGATACCTGCAAACCCAAAAAAAGTGAGACGGCACAATGAAGGAATTAAGAAATTATAGGATCTCATTTTGAGAAGAATAAAGAAGGTGAAGAGGATTGACATACCAAGACATAAATGGCAGTAGTCAACATGAAATTGAGCATAGGATAGTCAGGTATAAAACAAAGAAGCCACTTAGGTTGTCCATTTGGCATATTTGATCTGCACACATATTTCAAAATGAGAGAATGCATAATTTGTAGCATTGAATATATGAGAGATATGTTCAAACTCACTAATTGATTGTATGCAGTCTTCTAATTCCTAAAAAACACTAGGCAGGTGGGAGACTAGAGTCAAGCCCATAGGTGGGCCCTGGGAGAGGTCAGGCTGAGAATACCTATTCAAAATCGAAGGCAGCTGCCACGGCTAAATCAGGCCACTTCCTAAGCAGGGATGGTTAGAAGAGAGGAATGCAATATCAGTTTTGATTTTATAAATGCTAAAATATCTATAAATTCCTCAAGCAGGAAGTATGATTGTTTTTATGTATAACCATGCTAATTTCTACCAAACATAACCCCCATATGCTATGCTTGCCGCATTTGGTCAGGCTTTATGGTTATGGATTGTGAACAAAAGCCATAATCAGCTCCATGTTACTAATGGAGTTGGGCCAATTTCTTAAAAGCTACAGAAACATGCAGCATAAATTTGTAAACAATCTACTCCTCCATCACTCCATCCCACTACTTTTTGGGCATATGGTAGGGGCACGAGAATTTAAAAAGTAGATTTGTGTAATTGATACTGATGTTAAAAGGTAAGAAAATGGAAGAAATGGTGAGAATGAATGTTGTCACAATTTTTCTCCAAATATAAAATGTGACTAAAATAGCGGGATGATCAAATAGTTAAAAATGGACAAAAATTGTGTCGTATATCTATAATGCTCCACTTGTCCTAAAATTTTCATTTTAATTGACTTTTCACAATTTTCAATGCAACACTTCATTAACATCTACATTTATATATACATGAATATTATGAAATATGATATTACAAACTATATTTCAAAATGAATCTAATGATATAAAATTTATATTGTAACTCAAAATTTTTCACCCATACCATGGTCAAAGTTTACAATTTTGACCAAGAAAAGTTAGGTGAGGATAAACAAAATTAGAACGGATGGATAGCGTGAATGTTGCGAACATTTTAAAAGGTGAACGTCGAAGTCCAGCCTCTATTATAGGATCAAATAATTTTCACAAAAGAAACACAATGAGTTGCAACCTATAGCAGATCACTAAAAGTTAGGATTTTATAGCCTGAACGCTTGTTTGGGGGAATGTGTTTTTGGTTGGGGGACAGTTTGGAAAAAAGATGAAAAATAGAGGAACTAGGAAGATCCTCCAAACTGGTCATATGTCACGCTCCCAATTTCAGAGGTTTTCGGGGAGTTAATTTTTTTCTTAAATTCTTTCACTTTTTTAAACCAAATTTGTTTGTTAATTTGTTTTATGCATGTGAATTAATATATTTTTAATTAGAAAAAGCATATTAAACACATAATTTCTTTGATACGATTCCTACTCACTCTTTAACTGAACCAAACAAAGATTAAAAAAAGGGCATTCTCTTCCCTTTCCCTCCCTTCTTTTGAACCAAACAAGGGCTAAAAGATTCAATTCACCCTAACAAGTGACATTTACAGTTTACAAATAATGGAATATAAAGAATAACTACTACTGGTTAAACAACACTCAAATGTACACACCTCAGCCAGATGTGGAACTGGGAAATATAGGTTTCCAGGGTTATTTTGCCAAGCCACCTAAATCAACAAGAACCCATAATTAGAGAAGTAAAACAATAAGAATCTTTGGCAATCATTAAATGACAAATCACATAAAACATGAATGGGCAAAGGTGCACAGATTCATCGCTTAACACCTCAACTAAAAAATAGGTCAAGGAAACTTACGCTAGAAAAGTGAGTGAGACATTCCGGAGCTCCTGAGTGAAGTTTCGCAAGCAAATGTAAACACTGGAAAGAATTGAAAAAACGTACCATAAGAAGTAGAACACTGAGCCTTCCGTTGTATCATTTTGCATTATGTACAATTGTACTCCTTAAGTTCTTATGTCCCTTTAAAACATTATCTATTCCTTAAATGGAAATCTCAAAACAAACTCAACAGTAATTTCTTTTTCTTTTAAGGATGTGTTTGGATACTACAGTGTAATTACTAGGATGTGTTTGGATACTACAGTGTAATTACTAGGATGTGTAATTACTTCACAGAGTTTAAGAAGTGTAGAAAAGTGAGAAGTGCAGTTCGAATTTGTTTAGATGAATGAAATGTTTTGAGCCACGTATTATTTTCCTTAAAAAGAAATTGGAGAACTATGATGTTTATTTGGGACAGGCAAATAAGAAATGTGTGCATTAATCTCTCCAATACGTCTACCACCTATCTACTCTTTCTTTCTTATCTCATTCACTACTAACTAAAATATTACTACCTCTGTCAGAATTAATGATACCAACTTGAACTGAGCACAGATATCAAAAAAGGGTAAACTGTGTCACTCTGTGGTTGGTATTTGTGCGGAGAGAGAAATAGTATGACCCATGCAATGAAAAAAATGGGAAAGATAAATTAGGACGGAAGGATTAGGTTTAACATTCCCTCTCTTCATTTTACCTACTTTACTTAATAAGCTTGCTTAAATCTACTATGAAATTTATATTAGCATGGCAAAGTAATTCTTTAACAGAAACCATTGATTAAAAATTGATTAAAGAGTTGAAAAGATTACAAGTACTAAAAATAGAAATGAGAGATACACACGTGATAGGAATCCATGAAGTATATGGATGATACTTGTTGTAGGTAACTTTGTCGAGCTTGTATACATATTCAAACCACAAATATCCAACCTACAAGTCAGAAAGGTAGAGAATGGCTTGATGACAGGAAACGGAAAAAATAAATAAATAAGTTTAGGCTGCAACAGCTATGTTACTGATTTTGAGACGGAGAGAAATCACATCTCACAATTAAATAAATGAAAACTCACAATTAAAGAAATTGTAACAATTGCTGTCTTGATTGTACGTCTCCTCTTAGTTTCAAATTCCTCTAATTTCTCCATCCACTTCTCAACCTACAAAAAAAACTAAAATATTGATTCCTGCGCAGATCAATTATTAAAAACAAAGAGATATGAGCAAGAGTAAAGGAGAAGTTTTTGTAAGCAATACATTCGGGTGAAAATAGGCATATATCATCCCAATAATCCATATGTAGCGATCAAGTCCAGATCTGAATTGCCACTCATGCAGACGAGGGAGATTTGGCTTTGCAGGATCAGTATACCCTAACATAACAGAGATTAAAATGTCAATTGATAGTAGTTTGATCTAGCATAAAAAGCATATACACACATCTATTAACAAATGTAGTACAGCACGGCAGCTACCAACCTAACATAAGAGCGAAAGGACTCCATATGATTTCAAAAACTCCAGGAATCTCCCAAATCATAAAAACCACTATAAAACATATAAGAAGCTTGACAGCCATCACTGATCTTATCTCATTATAGTTGTGAGCAATGCCAAGTGTCCCATAGACCATCAGAGTGAAAAGAGTGTGCATTGGGCAAATATAATAAAGCATGTAATCATTGTTAAGAACAACACAGCAAAATATTACAAAAAAGTTCAAGCGCCACATCATCTGCATAGAATGTACAAAATCAAATATTAGTGATGTATATTAAATATTTTGAATTTTTTTAGGAAAATATTTTGAAATTTAAGATAATAAATTTGTACATCACCTGAGCAAATCGAGCAACACTAAAATCTTTTCTAATGTAATAGTAGGAGAAATTCCCAAATCCAGTCATCCAGACATATGCAGCAATAAAAACGCGAATTGCATTGTATATCTCTACTGCTGCAAAGTAGTGATAAATTAAAAAGAGGACCTGATGCAATCAAGAGATGTCATAGTGTATTAGCAGTGCAGCCAGCAGCGAGATAGTAAGTTAATAAATATGTGAAGACTGAAGAAAAATAAGGTAATGAATGGAAATGCAGTTTGATATTATTCTCAGGTATAAAGCAACTGACTAATGCCAACTAACATGAAACAAGATGCAATGATAACATCAAACCTTACTCCGGAAGTCTGGAACCAACGGGTCAATGAGCAGAATACAAGATATTGGGAGAAAAATTGCAATGAAATTGACAAGCAAAACAAATGAATCAAGAAACTGGAGTATGAATAGAACTGAGTAGAAGATAGTATGGAAAGGGGAAGGAAAGAATCTCACAAAATAATAAGTATGTTTAATTAAATTTTCTGTTGTCTTTTTTTTCACTTTTAGTTTTTTTCTAGTTTTCCACTCTTTGGTTTCTATTTTTCTGTAATTTGGAGAGCATATTTACCAACATATATTTATATTTTCTAATGTATAACATGTAATGTCAAGACCACATGAGGGGGGTCAGCAGTGGCAATTGGTAGCAGTAGAAGGCCGCAGTCAATACCTTGGTGACGGTGACGGCAGTCAATGGTGGCAGTGGAGTTGATGGTGTTGGTCGACTGCAGTGATAGGTGGTGGCGGATGAGAGCAGTGGCAGTTAATGGTTGTGGCAGTTGATGGTAATCAGGTAATGACGGCAGTAGGGTGGTACGGTTGATGATGGCAGCGACTAATGGCATTTGAGTGTCTCAGTGATAGTGATCATTAGCAGTGGGTGCCAATAGTAGTGGTGGTCAACGATCTCAACATTGGTGGTTATAAGTAGTGGATGGCAGCGACATTCGCCAGCGCTATCAATGGTTGACAACACTGCCAATAGCAATAGTTGCTTGTAGTCATTGATATCAATGGTTAATAGTGGTGACCATATAAAAAGTTGTTTGTGGTGGAGATTGCAATGGTGTTTCATGCTTCACGAGGGGTCAGTGGATGGGGCAAGGACGATTTCGGTGGGAGGTAAGTAATCGTGATAGGGGTCCATGTCGGTAGACTACGCATGTGATCGTAGTTGTCATTGGTACAATTTGTTTTAAATTCAGAAGACTGCTTTCTGCTTTGGAAAACATGGAAAACATGTTTTCAAGGATTTTGAGAACCTAAAAAATTGGAGAACAATATTCTGTTTCCTAAACTTAAAAAAGAGAAAAGGTAAACATGTACAATAAGCTGATGCTCTGGATTCAAAAGAGGGGGGGAAAAAGATAAACATGTTTTTTTCATTGCTAGATAGGAAAACAGAAAAGGTTTAAAAAACTCTGTTTTCATTTTCTCCAAAAATAGAAAAACAAATTCCCTTTAGTAAAAAGCCCCAATACATACCACATTCACCCAAAAAAATTTAGCACAAAACTATTTGATTATTAAAAACCAAATATGCTAGATAAAGAAAACATCATGAAAGACTTGCCTGCATCCATCCTTTCCATTCCTCGGTTTGATGGCGATTAAGATAGAGTATTGACTTCCCAGAAAAAGATGACTTGTCATGATGTTTCTTCAGAGACGTCATTGCTGAAACTATCAGTAGAAGAAGATACAGGAAGATGAAGAGATCGCGATTATAGTGCTGTTCAAAGAAAACCACAACATTACCACTGTCACAGTCTGGTATGGAACAAGTAAAAACATAAACTTTTGCCATCTTTGCATAATAATAACAATTTAGCCATTTTAATCAATAGGCATAAAGAGCTTAAAATCAGGAACTAGGGAGAAAAGACTATCAATTTAAGGAAAACATGTCTCTTAGTTACTCTTGATGTACAACCGCAAAGCCCCATAAAAAGAATATGAATGAACAGATAATGTGAAATGAAGGGCTAATTTCAATTTACAAAAAACATACTACATGTTTTCCAAATTGAGAAACCATAAAATCATAACTTCTCATGCACTACATATTTCCAATTACATTAAAACTTAGAAGTCACACATCTTTGTCATGATCCGTGATTTGCATCTTGGCCTTGCAATATCAATTATGTAATGGAAATGAAAATATCAAATACCTTAATTCATACCCACTTCATTATATTTTATACGCATGTATAAATAATGTAACTTTTATAGTGGCAGTAAGAATTTTCGATTCAGTCATAAAAATCTAGAAGCATAGTGTCTGACATCTAGCGTATAACAATTTCATTATGCTATTTGCATGAAGTTATAGAATTAAGAGGTCATAATAAGATTAAGGTGTTAAACTGTATGTTTATAGGTCATACATTTATCCTAGTAAATGAAAATATAAAATATAAAAGTATTGTAGAAAAGTTATCATCGGCTAAAAAACCACCTTGGTAGAATCACCAATAATATTTGTCCGGTCACAGATGTAAAAGTAAAACAGGATGCCCCCAAATTCGGACCTAAAAAAGATTGTAAGGTCAAATATAAGTAAAATGTGGTAGAAATTATATGTAACTTAACCAAATTTTCACAACTCACATTGCTCTCAGAGTGGCCCGGTTTTCAAGCAAGAATGCCTCATCCATCGTGACAAACCTAGAAAAAAACAAAAAAATGATGATTTATATCAATACAAGTCAACCGGCCAGGAGGGAATCCCTCATTAAGGCATGTATAGAAGAAAAATCTTACCTAATTAAGTTTGCTTTAACATCTGTACTCTGCACCTTCAACGATGCAGATTTTGACAGACCTCCTTCAAGCAAAACAATTTGGTCCTCTTCCCTGACTGTTTCATTTCCTAATTCAGTCAAGATAGAGTCTGAATGCCTGTGCCCCGAGTATCCAACAATAAAAAAGTGTAATGGTAATTTTAGTCTAAACTCTGAGAGTAGGTACCCAATTACACATATTTCCATCAACGAATGAAAACTAAGCATAAGTTTACCCTTTAATTCATCCTCTTTCTTGAAAATAATAGACATGATTTGTATCCAAACTAGATAGCCTTTTCATAGGTAAATAGACCTGTACATTTACTTCCCTCACTTCACCTCAACACTTTCCTAGATCTGACATTTCACTAGTAACTCAAAGTAAACATTGAATTAAAATTTTAAAATAAAAACAGGCACTACAGATTGGAATTCTATCTCATTGTCAATGAATTAGAAAGTCAAAATAGAAGCTGAAAATCAGCTACTTGAACAGATGCTAACTAAATATCATGGCTCCAGTCAATCGCTCATGAATTTACTTAACATTGCAGTGAGCCACTGAAGATTCTTATCTCATGACACCTCAATGCCAATTAGAAAGAAAAATGGGACTTTCTAGTATGTCAGAAAAATGTTTCTATCTCTCATGCTATTGATGAATTCCCTCGCACATAAAGCTAATGAGACAAGTTCACAATTTCAAGAAGCAAACTTACACTTTAGAAGGTGACGATAACTTCTTATACTCTAGCAACTCAGCATATAGCCATGCAATGATAACAGGGATAATTCCAAACAAAAACGACACCTGAAACATGATCAGCCAACAGTGAGAAATTACCATGACAAAACAAGTGTGCACGGCAGAAACATAATACTTCTTCCATCCAAAGTATTCAGTCAAAGTAAGGTCAAACAAGATGAACTTTGATTATCAATCAAATAAAAATTGCATTGCATATTAATATAATAAAAACGATTTCATTAGGTTTATCTTACAAAAAAATTATCAAAACATATTTGTAGAAATAGCATGAAATGCACTTTTAATTGAATTAATGATCAAAATTCCTGTAAAAAAAAACAAAATGGACGAATAGTTTAGAACGGAGAGAGTCCATCATTAGCAGAACATAAGAGAAGAGAGATATAGTTATGAATAGAGCATAGCAAAAAAAGAAAGTTACACTTCAGAAAAATATGAAGTATGCATCCGTAGATTCATAGCCCTAACAATCAATAGAAATATGCTCGAATTATTTACTTAAATGATAATCCAGGTTTGAGAAAACATGTGAGCTGAAAGAGTCTTTCAGTTAGTGCTCAGGAATCTGAGAACATCACAAGGTGCATCAATGAACATGTTCAAACCAAAACAGTAAAATATTAACCAAATCATAAAAGACAATATTACAGTTCGCCGAGTCAGTTTCTTAAATTAAAAAAAACAAAGACTCCACTGCCAACATTGAGGCGTCCTCTGAAATTCAGAGATTGAGTTTCTTCCACAGGACATACTTGAACACCGGATAATCGACTCCATGCCACAGTCCACAAACTTACATGATTTACTTGCAGGTTATGTTTCTAACATCATCTAATTGTCATATCAAACTTATGCTAACTTCATTTGAGCTCACCATTTCCTAATCTCCGAACGAAATGCAACAAAATCATACGAACGCGGAGTGAGAGTTACACTAAAGCTTCGAAACTGTACCTGTCCAGGCGTCACAGGTCCGGAAACGGCCGCCATCTCCTCCCTACGAAGCCGTGAATGAATCGGGGAGCCGAATCAGTAAACGCTACCGGTAGCGCGCATTTGAGAAGATCACCGATCGAGAAATTGCTTCAGCACCAATGTGCGGTATGCGTACAGATGTAAATGTGACGGGAAAGCGTCTATATGCAGCGTTCGATCAGCAAAGATGGAAACCTGAGAACTCTGAAAGAGGGAAGAGAAGAAAGAGAGATCTGAAACAATGAAGGGAGACAGGGTAGGATTGGGAAGCGCGTTGGGCGAGGGAGAGGGGCACCGACGGAGCGAGAGAAGGGAGACAGGAGAGGGATCAACGACGTCGTTTGGTTTCCTTCGGGAAGAAATGAACAGAACTCCGTACTTCCGATCGACCGCCAGTTTACGGTAGATGTTGACTTGTTGTTAAGCAATGTAGATGCACCTAAGTTATAAGCCAAATAACGTCGGTCCCCTCGTGGTTTGCAAAACATGAACCAATAATTCCTCTATTTTCAAAACTTATTTCTAAAGTCTTTGTGGTTTCAAAATGTTGCACCCGTGCCCCCTCTGATTATTTTCCGGTCATTTTTCCGGCAAAGAAGGGGGACATTGATGCATATTTTCTAAAAAAATTTTGAGAACTTTGAAAAAAATGAGGAATAAAATAAGAAAAATATTAAAATGAATACCTTTTTTGGACATCTCAATTCTAAAGACTTTTTTAGGCGTGTCCGAATTTTTTTTGTATAAGACTTTTTTTTGCGTATTTTAACTTTTTCACTTCGTTTTTCCGTATTTTTATTTTTTTTACTTTGGGTTTTTTTGAACTTTCCAAAAAAATATTCTTAAAAAAAGTGAAATTTTTTAATTTGAGATAGATGTAATGTATGTTAATTTTTTATTTTTATTTTTATTTCAAACACAAAGAATTTTAAAATTTTTAAAACATTATAAAAATTGAAAATATATTTTTTTAAAAAAATATAAGAAAAGGAAAAAGAGATACACAAAATATTTAAAAAAAAAAGGGAAAACACAAATAATAAACTAAAATAAGAAATGAGCACGAATGCCCCCTATGGTTTAGAAATTATGCGCCAATGCCCCCTCTTCGCCGGAAAATGATTAGAGGGGGTATGGGTGCAACGTTTTGAAACCACGGGGACTTTAGAAATAAGTTTTGAAAACAGAAGGGGTTTTAGTGCCAATTTTTCAAACCACGGGGGGCACCGGAGCTATTTGGCCTAAGTTATCATGACATTCCTTAGGAGTGTAATGGGATGACCAGATGACTATACGATGATTAGTCCCTAAAATTAATACGGAGTAATTCTTACTCTTTTTAATTCTCGGTAAACCTCCTCTCGCCCCGCCCCGAACCCATCTCCTCACCCCCTTTAATTGCGTCCTCCATGTTTAATCAATTTTAGAATCAAAACTTTGATTTCAAAGTAAATTAAACTTGGGGGATACCATTCAAGAGGGTGGCAGTGGGTTCGGGACGCGGCGGGGTGGGGGTTTACCGAGAATTTAGAAGGAATAGAATCATAAATTTTACGAATGAAGTATCCTACGGCTCGGTGGTCATTCCATGAGATTGCTTTGACATTGCAAAGTAATGTCATTGGAAGTGCCTCATATATGTATAATCTATAGTAAGCTAAGGCTAGTTTTTTTTCATTTCTTGAAACAAAACAAACTATTATTATTCAACTAAAACAGGAACTACAAAACCTGGAGGTGTAGGATCCCAAGCACGTGTTTGGATTTCCACCCGCCTAACTAAAGACAATGAAATAGACTCAAATGTAGTCATAAGAGCCTTACAATCATCAATTAATGAACCAAAGTATAAAGCACAAACAGAGTTGCCCACTTGGTTAATTGCCTACACCACACGAAGACAATCTAAAAAGAACACTACAGTCTGGACCCCTCTTCCTTTTAAGCCAGGAGAAAATGTTACGACATGCAATAGCTTTGGCCAATGAAGGAACTTAGGAACAGAGCATCTGTCGTGAAATCGCCACTTGAGAATAATGTATGTGTGTGTATTCCCATGTACTCCATAATTCAATGACTAGTATGATAAGAATAATGCTAGAGTCACAAACAACTTGAACAGAAAGTATACAAACTTGTTAAATTATTTGTGTACTTTTCCAAGTAAATAAAATGATTTTAAATAATTTAAAAATAAAAAATTAAATACACAAATGGTAAGTTAGTGATGTACGTGTCTAAGTTGTTTGTGACTCTAGTAGTATCCATATAATTATTCTACAAGTATTATTCAATATGTGGTATCGAAACCCCCACTCCTAGTGACATAAAAATGAATTCTTTGCTTCTACCGCCGCCACCGGTATTTAACTCGGGATGGCAGCGCAACTTCACCCTCATCCTTTTACCAAAATTTTACTCAATATTTTTTCGATCACCTTCCTTTATCTTCAATTCGACTTCCCAAATCATCAAGGTATAAAAAAAACCATTACACTCTTGTACAACATTATATGGTTCCCCTGCAACTTTGTCACCCTAAGTAACACCGGCAAAAATTACACAAAAAAAGCTTCCAATTTGGCAAGTTTGTTCTTCGGTATCTCCTTCTTTGATAGCTATTGCAAGAACTCACCTCTCCACCACTTTCTCTCTCAATTTACACATTTTAATCATCAATCTCTTTTCTCTTTCTTTTATATAGAATAGCTACAACACAAACAAAGAAAAAGTCAATAGGAAAATTAGAGGAAGAAAAAGAATACTTCAACACCTCACCCCTCCAAGAAAGTCATAAAAGATTCTCAGCTCTAAATTGAGAAAAGAAATAGGACATTAATTATCAGAGCACGTCAGACTTCTCTCTGCTCTTCGACGTTAGTGAGCGCACATTAGACATTTCTCTTCTTCTTCTTCTTCTTCTTTTTCCTCTTCTTCTTCTTCTTCGACGCCAGCAGCTACCGGCATGTCATACTTCTCTCTTTTTCAACAACGTTAGCAATTACTGCGCACGTCAAACTCTTATCTTTTTCTTTGACCAGGTACCATTCCACGATTGACTTTTCTCTTCTCGGGATTTCTAGTTCCCATCTAGTGTTCAAGGTTCTAGTTCTCATCTTGTTTTAGCCAGACTCGGTTTAAGGAGGAATGTTAGACAATAATATTAAGTATTCATATTTATGTTAGATTTTGTATTTTAGTTAGTTTCTAATCTCTATTTATGGTTATGCTAGGAGTCTCTTATATATATATATATATATATATATATATATATATATATATATATATATATATATATATATATATATATATATATATATATATATATTCTACTCCCTCCGTTCTCAAAAACACTTCATCTTTCATTTTTTTTACTTCCAACAAAACACTTCCACTTTCTATTAAAAAAATCACTTTTACCCTTACTTTTTCATACCCTACCTATCACATCATACTTTATCTCTAATAATCTATCTATCACATCTTACTTTTACCTATCACATCAAGGGCAAAATTGGAAGTTAACTACAATTTAATACTTTCTTATTTTTACACAAACTCAAAAGATGAATACTTTTTCCAAACGGAGAGAGTACCATGTACTCCATAATTCAATGAGCAATATTATTATTTCAATATTCCAACCATGCATCTCCTCACAATCATATGTCTCTCGTGTCTTCATTCACAATCTCCATTCTAATGCCTCTAAGACTCAATTCTGCCGCCTTCACATTGCAACTCTTCATTTTCCACAGTCCCTCATTTTCAACTGTTATCCGTCTTTAACTTCATAATGACCATTCGTGCATGTAAATATGCAAAGACAAGTAATAAGAACAATGACTTTAAAGGGGAAGAGAAGTATCCTTAAAAGAGTTTTTTATTTAACTTTTGACAAAATGAAGGAGAATGTATTTTGTAGTTGATTTTTTCAATTTTGTCATTCAATACATGTGATAAGTAATTTAAATTAATTATGAATAAAGATGATTTGATTGGTATGATAATACGGAGTTTTTACGCAAAACCTGAATCCGGGAGAAACCGCGGGCCTTTTTCAGCCAAGCCAAAATGTTATTTATTCATAGAGTGTTTGGTGGTACAAAAGCTAAAAGCCATGAGAGAAAAGCTCACCAAGCTTTCTCTCTCTAAGAATAGAAGTGGTGAAGAAGAGAAGAAAAAACCCCTTAAAATGCATCCTTCCTTCTATTTATACTAAGGTCATTAAGGTTTGGTAATTCTAATGGGCCATGAAGTGAGTTGAATTATCACTTTTGGTCCTTATGCTCTTCGGGCTCGGGATAAATCACTCTGGTCAGGACATTGCAATCTGGTCGGGACATGGCTCTCAAGTCAGACTTAGCCACTTGTCAATGTGATTGTCCGTACTCTTACTTGGTCTCTGCGGGACGGGCCAGATATCTGCAATGTTATGAACCTGTCTAATGGCCCTAACATGTACTTGGACATTATCCCACCAACATTTAGTATTGAGAGTTGAGACTACATGTATTTGAAAAAGAGGAATTTATCTAAATAGCACTAAAATATAATGGTTTTCCCTAAATAGCATGATATATTTTTATTTCTCAATGTAGGACCATTGGTTCCATTGGTCATTATTCAAGTAAATATTCACCGTCACTAGACATTATTCTTTCTTCTGGACATTATCCTAGAGAATAAAAAAAATGTAAATCCTACATTAGAAAATGGTTTAAGTTTTAGTGTTATCTAGTCTAAATATTTCTTTGAAAAAAGTAAAACATTATTGTATTTTAGCATGGCGGTTGGGTTGGGTTTGGATTCGGTCATGTCTCACTCATTTTGAGTTCGATCATCTTGTAATTTAACCAAGAGAATCTTTGGTCAAAATTAAACTTTATTACTTTTGGATCAATATCCCACATTATATTCCACCTAAGGGATCATGTATCTTCTACTATAGTGGAAATTAAGAGAGTGTTTGGTTGGGTTCGGAAAGAAGCTTAAGGTTGGACCAACCACAATTAATAGGGGGTGTGTGCAGTGTGTGTGTCTTGTCATTCCGAACCAAACAAATATTTGATCTCACCAAAGATTATTTCCCAACCATTAAAACATGAACCCATAATCGACCTATGATCTGTCAATGGTCAACATCCACCAAGTCGCGTCGCCCATGCATCCAGCCTAAAATAAAACAGTAAAATAATTCTAATTTAATTAAGCAAAATAAAATAAAATAAAATAAAAATTAAAAGGGTGTCTGTTTGACCACTGTTTTGCAGAGTAATTATATTGTTTTGTGCCCACCTTCATGGAATCTCCCTCCCTCCATCCATTGCTCCCTTTGGATGGGCTACCTGGATGCATATATAATTCTACTCGTAATTTTCTTGAAGGAAAGAGATAAGAATCTATTGATAGAATTTAGAATTGGGTATGAACAACTAGATTGGGCAATAAGACACTTGGGTCGAACCACATTAAAAGATTAAATCCAATCGATTAGTTAGTTCAACTCTAGAGCTTATATACCGATTATTTTCTCTTGGATTTTCCGATGTGGGATGTACTCTAACACTCTCCTCAAGTGGACAACCGGGCCATTTTGAATCTAACCGGTTGATCACTTGCAAATGAACTCCCATTCCCTTGACTTTTTTTTGAGCGCCAACAGCTAAAGGATCACGAGCCGCTGGGTATGGACTTCCAGACGAGCAATCGTGTTAAACAGACCACAGGCCGTTGGGTACAATCTCCATACGGACAACTGGGCTAAAGACTAACGGGCCGCTAGAAATGAATGTCTAGACGGACACCTTGACAAACGAGGTGGGCCAAAACCTGCTCCGATACCATGATAAAATTTAGGATTGGGTATGAACAACTAGATTGGGCAATAAGACCCTTGGGTCGAACCACATTAAAAGATTGAATCCAATCGATTAGTTAGTTCAACTCTAGAGCTTATATACCGATTATTTTCTCTTGGATTTTCCGATGTGGGATGTACTCTAACATGTTAAAATTCCGGCGGGTCGAGAATAACGGATAGAGAGTCGGGTAAAATTAATCACTTGCACATAAAGTCAGGATCCACAATTCTAACCCAAAAGCTTAAGCTATAGGTAGGGCTTCACCCTTCAATATATGCAAGTGATACTCATCTTTATTTTTCGATGTGAGAACTCCAACACTCCCCCCGCAAGTGGTAACTAGCCTGGCCTAGTTAGCACCTGGACAAACGGGTCTAGCATCTCAATCTCTTATAGCTAGCCCACACAACGGGCGGTGGCATCTCAATCTCTTTTTAGCCAACTCAGCCCAAACCACAGACGGGGTAGCTCATTTTTGCTAAACCCACATCCAAACAACCAGGAACAATCAAACCCGGACCGGACATGCTCCGATACCATGTTAAAATTCCGGCGGGTCGAGAATAACGGATAGAGAGTCGGGTAAAATTAATCACTTGCACATAAAGTTAGGATCCACAATTCTAACCCAAAAGCTTAAGCTGATAGGTAGGGCTTCACCCTTCAATATATGCAAGTGATACTCATCTTTATTTTTCGATGTGGAAACTCCAACAGGTGTCACATGAAATTTCATTTATTTCATTTTTTTTTACTACAAGTAGAGGTGACGAACATACGCTAATTCACTTAATTATTATTACAACTTTTATTTAATATCTGACTAAAGTTAATAGCTTAAAATAGTAAAGTTTAGCAAAAATGTAACGCATCTTGATACTATGATTTAATACTCCCTCCGTCCCTAAATAAACTTCCTCTTTCGTTTTTTCTTTGTCTCCAAATAAACTTCTCTTTTCCCTTAAAAAACCACTTTTACCCCTTACTTTTTCATACACTATCTATCACATCTTACTTTTACATATCACATCAAGGATTTTTTTGAAAAATCAACACAAAAATATCTCTCTCTTAAATTCTCAAAAAGTCAAAAATGGAACTCTATTTAGGGACGGAGGGAGTAATAGATTTTCTTTCAAAAAAATTTAATACATCTTTTTAAATATTAAATTAGACAAACACTATAAAATAAAAATATTTTTTTAAATAATTAACTCCAACAAATAATGTAAATTAAAGTACTCCCTCCGTTTCTTAAAACGGGGGCAAAATAAGGAAAGTATAATTTTAGTTGACTTTCTAATTTTGCCCCTGATGTGATGGATAAAAGTAAGATGTGATAGTTTAGTTATTAGTGGAAAAAAATATGATGTGATAGATAGGTTAAAATTTAATAGGGGTAAAACTGACTTTTTAATAGGAAAAGAGAAGTGTTTTTTGGGACGGATGAAAAAAGAAAGGGGAAGGGTTTTGTGGGACGGAGGGAGTATTAAATATCAGTCAATTAGAAGGTATTTTGATATTTTCTACTCCCTCTGTCCCATAAAGTGTTACCCATTTTGACTAAAGTTGAAATTAAGGGAGGGATAATTTTGTGTTAACTTTCCAAAAATACCCTTGATGTGATGGGTAAAAGTAAGATGTGATGTGTAGATTATTAGAAAAAAGGTATAATGTGATATGTAGGGTTTTAAAAAGTAAGGGGTAAAAGTGGTTTTTTAATAGAAATGGGTAAGGGATTGTGGGACGCAATTTTTACGAAACGTGTAAATCTTTTTGGAACGGAGGGAGTATTATCTAGGCTTAAAGTATGTTCTCAAATTGCTTCTTTATAATTAAGTATTTTTTCAAACTAATAATTTTTAAGTAAAGAATTTTTCAAAATAGGGACATTTTTTCACGTTAATAATTATTGTTTATTATTAGTAGCCTCCCACTTAATTTTAAAAAATAATTTTTAGGACTTATTCATAGTTTAGATAATAAAGAACATCAAAATACTCTTTATTTAAATATCATTTAATATGCATTTTTGATAAAGAACTAGGGGTGAGCGTGGTAGGTATGATACGGTATTTAGTCCATACCGATACCGTACAAAATATTTCGGTTCGGTATGAGATTTTATATCGTACCAATCCCGATCCCGATCTTGAAGTGTATTGTTGGAAGTGAAAAAAATGAAAGAGGATGTGTTTTTGAGAACAGAGGGAGTATAAATTAGTTTCTAGGTCGTTGTTGAAAGGAGTTGAAAAAAATTAGAAAGAACTGTAAAAAAGTTAGAGATTAATTTTTTTAAGACAAAAGAGGGGGACCTTATAAATTTATTAGAGCATATATCCCACGTCCATTAACGCAAAGTGTTAGATTTTGGTGTTGAGCTTCCTCCAATAGTACCTTATATCTAAAGTCAAAACGCATTTTGAATTTTTCTCATTTTCAAAGGCATATTTGCGTTTCAATATGGTGTACTGCAATTTTTTACTTTGTGCTATATATTTTACGTTTTAATTTGGAAAATGCCATTTCGAACAATATTCAACTCAACAATTTCAGTATGTTGAAAACCAAAGACGTTTGATACCTATGGAGAGGTCAAATTACGTGAATGAGAGGTCAAATTAACTTTTCAAACAAAAGACGTGTAAACATAAAGATTAAACCTGACATTAAAATAGGTGAAGTTCATTTCTAGTCATAGATTAACCAATTTAGAATAATAAAACCTGGGTGGGATTGATAATGTTAAGCGCAGCAGTGATACAAGAAAACCTCATATGAACGAATCTGAAAAAACTTGATACACTAAATGCATCGCGTGATTACTTTTAGACTAAAATTATTTAGGAGTATAACAAAGTATTTTAATCGAATAAGATATTAGTATCAAATACGAGTTTGTTGACGAAATAACAGAGTACAACTTTACACACAACATTATTCGAATGTGTTGGCGAATACACTCAAATGTATGCGGCACTTAATGTAAAGCATTTTCAACGGTTTTAAACATGAAGCGTTGTGTCCATTCTTGTAACATTCTAATTATTGGCGACAGAAGAAGGAAGCCGGATCAAAGAAGGAAACTGAATCCTTTTGGGGGCCTACCAGACCGGGCCTAATAATATTTTAGGGGCTCAACTTTTTAAATGTTATATATATATATATATATATATATATATATATATATATATATATATATATATATATATATATATATATATATATATATATATATATATATATATATATATATATATATATATATATATATATATATATATATACATACATACATACATACATGTGTGTGTGTGTGTATCTTTAGTGTAGTAGGAGATACTTTATCTACTTGAACTAGTAAATATGTTGTTAGTTGTTAGATAATTAAGGACCATTATCGTCTTGTACTATACTACTCTACTATATTTTCTATTTTCTAAATAACATTTTTTATCTTTAACAAAAAAACAAATAGAGAATAAAAATAAAGACAAAATTTATAAGGATAGGCAAACAATGGAAAAAAAGCATAAATACTTTATGATAAAAATACCGCCTCATTAAAAGGACCATTAACATCTTTTAATTGAAAATGTGACAGATTGGCAGTAAAATGACCATTGACCTTAACTTCTTCAAAGTGTGGATGGGGAACTGGGTTACAAGGGTTAAGACAGACAAAAATGCATTCATGTGATGCACTAGAAACATATACTATATTTTTTACATCTTTATGTCAAAAACAATGTATTTGTGCATATATTTAGTAATAACATCTATAAAAAATCAAAATAAAATTGAGGATAATAATTAAAATTGAAACATAATTAAGGGCCGCCACGGAAAATAAATTACTCCGTACAAAAATACAAATAAAAATAATGAAATACATTAGATGAATCCGATGGAGGAGAGGAAAAATGAGTCAACTCTCACTATTGCGAACAGCGACGTACGGGTTTTTTTCAGCTGATAAATTTGACTTTTCCCATCGCAAAAAAAAAACGTTCGATCGACGATCTCATGGCTCGGGCTTGAAGAACATGGAAGAAGGAAGCATATCTTGAAGCAAGCCATAGTCAGAAGGCAGCTGGAACTGATGAGTTAGATTAATTTGTTGATGGTAATTATTGTGATTATTATTATTATTATTATTATGATTAAGAATGGAACCGCCATTAGTAATAGTATTATTATTAGCAGCTGATGAAGAAGAAGAAAAGTATGGATTATTATTTGCATGGAGGGTGCTGCGGAAGTTATAATTGCTGTTGTAGTGCTGATGATGTGGCGGCGGCGGCATGTGGAGGAGGAGGTCGTGGGAGAAGCCGATGGGAGTGGTGGTGGGGTGTAGCAAGGACGGCGGCGTGAGCATGCCGGCGGCGAAACTGCCGCGGAGGTTGGTGGGGATGTGGTGGTTGTGTTGACCTTCGTAGGTGGTCACCACGACGGAGGGGTCTTGGTATGACCGCTCCACCCGCTTCTTCACCGCGCATTTTTGACTTGTGCACCTGTAATAGCTCCTGCACCCATTCACACAACCAATATATGCCAACATAAGATAGACCTTTTATTTTATTTTGGTTAATTACTTTGGAAACTTTTTTTTATAGATTCTAATGTGAAAAAAAATCTACTGTAATATTTCATGTAAAAGATTCTGTATTTTATTTATTTATTCTAATATAAATTGATGACTATCAATTGATAAGTATGTCTAATTAAATTTGACGTGTATATGATATATTCCCTCCGTCCCAAAAAGAATGGGACGGTTTGACTTTTTAAGAAATTAAGGGAGGGATATTTTGGTATTGACTTTCCAAAAATACCCTTGATGTGATGGGTAAAAGTAGGATGTGATGGGTAGATTATTAGAATAAAGGTATGATGTCATAGGTAGGGTATGAAAAAGTAAGGGGTAAAAGTGGTTTTTTAATAGAAATGTAACGGACTTTATGGGACGGAGTTTTTTCTAAACGTAACAAACTTTTTGGGACGAAGAGAGTAGTATATATAAACATATAATAAGACGTATTCTAAAAATAGAAAATGTTTAAATCGCACACGTATCTATATCTGTATACCGAATGTTTAATATGTATAGTAAGCCATATTTTATAAAATTATATTATAACATATTATACACGAATGTACGTATTGGCATATTAGACGTCATCCGTATATTTCGGAGTACTAACTATAGCCAAATACAAGTGTTTCATCACATTGTCAGGACTTTTTTTATTTAGTGGATAAAATATTGTCCCTTTATTCTATACTCCGTATTAATCGTCTATTCTCTCTGTCCCTTAAAGTTTTTCTTGTTTTGAGTTTTAGAAAAATTAAGAGAGCGATTTTTTTGTGTTAATTTTTCAAAAAAACTATTCATGTGATGAGTAAACGTAAAATATGATGAGTAGATTATTATGTAAAATGTTTAATGTGATTGATATGATAAATATTAGTAGTGGTAAAAGTGGTTTTTTAATAGAAAAACAAAAGAAGTTTGTGGAACAAAAAAAACAAAAAGAGAACTTTTAAGGGATGGAGGGAGTATTATTCGCACTGAGACAAAGATTAAAGTAGGACTAAAAAAAAGTATAGTAATGCGCACATGTACAGTGCCACATTACCACAGTGCAAAGTCCTATTTCGGGGAAAAACAAACATGTAAGTTCTATTTTGGTATTTTTCTCTATGTTTTAGTAATATTATTTAGGATGATTTCTATATTTGCATTATCTTTTTAATTAAATACTTCAGTTATCCACACTCCAGTTATAACACTTAAAACTATAGTTAATTAAGTAATTAACTCGAAATTTAATTTGATTTTCCTAATTATTTTAATTAAAATTACTATTGCGAAAGTAAGACAAAAAAGATGCCTATGATGTTGTAATCTTCCGACAAACGTTTGCTTTCAAATGAGAAGTTAATTACATGTTCAATTCAATCTTTTCAAATCTTTAATAAGAAGTACTCCGTATTATTTAAAAACATATAATTAAATATTGTAAAATGTGATTATGGACAACAATCATAAATAATTTATAAAAATCATAAGCAATAATCCTACCTCGGGTAAGGGCTATTCTTCACAGCCTTCTGCCCATACTTCCTCCATCTATATCCATCTTCAAGATGATCAACTTCGCTCTTCGTCATGAAAGCGATTCGCGGTTGTCGTTGTTTCTTCTCCGCCTTCTTCTTCCCTTTATTATTCCTATTTGTCACAAACGTAGCGACACTCGGGTCAACACATTTTTTTCCGTAACGAAAAAAGTACCATAAAAAGAGTCACATTTCATATGAACAAATTAAACGATAATTATTATTAATTACTCTTTTTTATCGTCTCCGTCTTCGGAAGCACCCTTCACTTGCTTATCTCTCTTATCGGGGGTGACCTTGCTCGTGTCCTCGTCCCCCACCGCTTCAGTGGAGGAGGACGAGATCGACGTGTTTGGCGTGAGAGGGGCGTCGAGGACAGGGTTTCCGACCCCCCCGTCCATTACGAACGACATTTTCTGCTCATCTTTAAATGAGCAGAAAATGTCAGAGGAATTTTGAGGGGAAAACCCGCCGCCATACGACGCTTTCGCGTAGTCGCTCGGCCCGTTCAAAGCGTCGGCGAAGCTCATGTATGGCGACGAATGGTCTAGGAAGTGAGGGCTTGCGGGATCGCCCGGTCTTTGCGTGGTTGTCGTGGAGTAAAGAAAGCCGAGCGATCGGTCGTCTTGGAACGGGTGGTGGTAGAACAAGTCTCTAAGCTCTTCAGACATGGATGGAGAAGGAGAAGAGGAGAGAAAGAATTGATGAATGAATTGAATGAGAAGAAGTGGTGAGGAATGGAGAAAGAGCTGAGAGAGGGTTTGACAAGAGCTTAAAGCTGAGACAATGAGGGTTTTATGGGAGGTCAATTTTACTATTTGATTAAATGATTTTTTTAAATTTATTTTTCTCTCTAGTTTAATTAATGCTCCCTAATTAACCTTGATGAAAGGTTTGAATTGGCTAAGGGGGACCCACATTTGTGTAAAGAAGATTTGACTAAGTTATGAGGCCCATCTACTCACTGTCTCACTCTCTCTTTCCCTATCTCAACTTTTATTTGGATTTTTCCTGGCTATTCACAATAAAGTATTTCTTTATTTATTTTTAATCGTTACTCAATAAATTAGTGGCAAGTCTAAATCACCTCAAAAAAACTGTGAAGAGGTGATTATTATTACCCCATATTTTTATTAATAGTAAATTCTACAATTAATTCTTTATAACAAGAGTTTTTCATATTTAGTTTTTTATTCACATATTACGTCTGTGCTTCTCTTTTCCGGGTGCCTTTTTACAGATAGTGTTTTTTTAACTTTTTGTCATGTTGGTATTAAATTGAGGATTAAAAGTATAGTTTCAAAACGATCATATATTCTTCTTGCCATATTTAGCCAAAGCCAATTTTTCCATAAAGAAGAGTCTCTAAAACACAAAGTCCCCCCAACATAGAATTCATCGTGTTGTACGACGATCTTGGGCAGTGGATAATCCCTGAATATTCAATGGGGATTGTGATGTCAATTTTTTTTGGGGTTTTTTTGGTGAGTCTCACAATGAGAGCACCAATTGATACGATATTGTATCGAGATAGGGAAGAACTTCGAGCGTTCTTCAAGCTCCAAGAGAAAAAGATACGAGAAGAGGGAGAGATCCGCGAATCTTTGTTCAGCGGAAGAGAAGAACGAGAGATAAGAGGAAGATATTAGGGTTTAGAAAAATGATTATTCTTTATTGATTTAATTCTAAAGCAATACATCTCAATATATAAAGTGAAACTCTAAAAGCCCAAGGGAGTCCAATCTCTAAAAGGAAACTAAATAAAATAAGAAACTAATTAATAACCTAAAAACATTTACACCTTTCAAAAAAATTGTGTACCACAATCTCCTTCCCATTTCTATTAAAAACCACTTTTAACCCTTATTTTTTCAAATCCTACCTATCGCATCATACCTTTTTTCCTAATAATCTACACATCACATCCTACTTTTACCCATCACATCAAGGGTATTTTTGGAAAGCCAACATAAAATTATCCATCCCTTAATTTCAACTTTAGTCCAAACGTGTAAATCTTTTTGGGACGGAGGTAGTATTATCTAATAATAATTAACTAACCATATATAATACCTTACCTATAATAATAATAATAATAATAATAATAATAATAATAATAATAATAATAATAATAATAATAATAATAATAATAATAATAATAATAATAATGATGATGATGATGATGATGATGGTGATGATGGTGATGATAATGATGATGATGATAATTGTTCCGTAACATGTTGTACCTCGAATTTTAAGGGCTTAATTCATTAAATATTTTGTTTATGTTTGACAACTCCAAACGAAGTAAACAAATTTAGAGAGAAAAAAAAGAGAGCAAAAATGCCAAAATTAAGAAGGAAATGAAATGCAGCCTTTTATACGGCCAAGAAGTTAGCAATATAAAATGTCGCAATCTCCGTCAATTCGCCAAACATGTCGACCAAGACGACTAATCAAACACACACACACACATGAGATCTAATTTTTCATGAGAACAATGATGTACTTTTGGGTCACAATACTATTCTTTTAACCCCTAATTTAAATTTCTTTTTACCAACACTTTTTTTTTTGCAAATTAGTGAGTAGAATAAATGACGAAAATTATATTTTTGAAACTGTCTATGCACTCAAAATTATCATTTGTCCGTGCCTATGTAAAGCATGAAATTAAAGGTAATTTCAAAATTTTGCGTTATCCTAACGCTTATGTTTTTACCTAGAAAAGAAACGTCTGAACTGATAGAATTTAGGATGGGTATGGATAATTGGATTGGGCAATAAGACACTTGAGTTGAACCACATTAAAAGATTGAATCCAATCGATTAGTTAGTCCAACTCAAGAGCTTATATACCGGTTATTTTACTTTTGAACTTCCGATGTGGGATGCACTCTAACACTCCCCCTCAAGTGGACAACCGGGCCATTTTGAATCTAACCGGTTGACCACTTGCAAATGAACTCCCATTCCCTTGCCTTTTTTTTTGAGCGCCAACACCTAAAGGACCACAAGCCGCTGGGTATGGACTTCCAGACGAGCAATCGTGTTAAACAGGCCACAGGCCGTTGGGTACAACATCCATACGGACAACTGGGCTAAAGACTAACGGGCAGCTAGGAATGAACGTCTAGACGGACACCTTGACAAACGAGGTGGGCTAAAACTGGCTCTGATACCAATTGTTGGGAAAATCACCTCAATTTTCTAGCGGAAGCAATTAATAATTTTCCCGTCTTTGTGTTGTCAAAATGGGCAAAATCATATGACCGATCAAGAATAGTAAACACGTCAACAAGCAATCAATCAAACGATAAACGAACACCAAGATTTAACGTGGAAACCCCAAATCGGGGAAAAAACCACGAAGCCTTCCACTAATCACCAAGAAAAATCAGTGAGTACACCAAGAATCTTCTCTAAATCAATTAGAGGTGCACACAATCATCAAGTAATAACTTGGAACACCAAACAACAATAATCTTCACTAAAGAGTGAGAAATCCTCAATAAAAACGCAGCAGTAAACAGAGGCGATTTTACCGACATCGAGAGGTCAAAACAACAATCCCACCGTTGGATATGAAGAAGAGGATCTCAGGAACAACATACTAAAATTTCATCCCGATCGGAGCTCGTTTGGTCGTCGATCGGAGCACAAAACCAGGCTGCACCTCTCTTTTAATGTGGTTCAACCCAAATGTCTTATTGCCCAATCCAATTGTCCATACCCATCCTAAATTCTATCATGAACAATCTAAAATTAGAGTGGTTGGCATGGCTAGAGTGAGCTCGGAGTCGTCTTAGTTTGTACGGAGTAGTTTAAATTGGTGCATTTTTGCGTTCAACTATAGCTTGAGTTGTGTTCGTATGTTTTTTTATGTTTCAACGGTAAATTTGAATGTTTAGTTGATACTCCATCTGTTACTTTAAACCTTCCTATTTTGACTTTAGGCCAAAATAAGGAAAATGTAATTTTGGTTGACTTTCCAATTTTGCCCTATTGTGATGGATAAAAGTAAGATGTGGTAGTTTGGTTATTAATGAAAAAGTATGATGTGGTAGGAGGCCGTGTAGTATGAAAAAGTAGGGGTAAAAATGATTTTTTAATAGGAAGTGGAAGTTTTTAAGGAATTGGAAACAAACAAAAGAGGAAGAGTTTTATGGAACGGAGAGAGTATTATTTAGGATCAAAATTTAAATTTAGTTTAGGAAATTGATAATGACACCCTAACATATCCATTGATAAAGGACACAACAAATTTGTTGTTGAGAAAATATCTCTCATTAGTTTTGCTAATGTTATATAGAGTATTTTTGTCTTTTAGCTGTACATTTGGAGTATCGTTATCAATTTTGGAATGTCCAATACTTGAATTGAAAAACAAAAAAAAAAAGAATACTTGAATTGATAACTCAAACAGAAAAAAAATGTCCCGAAAACTAATGACTCAATTTAAAATTGGAAACAGAAATGAACCCAAAAAAATAAAAATTAAACTTAATGCAACTAAATTCTAATTATTTTAAAACCAATCATACTCAAACTGATTAGACCCAAAATTAATTAGACAAAAGATTGATTAAACTCAACCATTGGATCCAAAACTAGTAAAGCCCGAAATCAATTTGATGTGAAACCAATCAAAACCAAAGTAATTCACACCCTATCCCATCATATACTCCCTCCGTTCCACAAAATCTTTCATCTTTCGTTTTTTTGCTTTCCACAAAACACTTCTACTTTCTATTAAAAAACCATTTTTACCCCTACTTTTTCATACCATACCTATCACATCATACTTTTTTCACTAATAACCAAACTATCACATCTTACTTTTTCCCATCACATCAGGGGCAAAATTGGAAAGTCAACCAAAATTACACTTTCCTAATTTTCCCCAAAGTCAAAACCGGAAGGGTTTTGTGAAGCGGAGGGAGTACAAATTTAAACACAGTAGTAGTATATAGATAAATCATATGCATCTTTTGGCAAAAATTTTGAAACATTTTAATTCCAAACTAAATTATTCATATTAACAAAATCACAAATATTAGATTAAATTATTATTATTATTATTATTATTATTATTGGGGTCAATATCAGATTATTTTTAAAACCCAAAAATTAGTGTGAAAACTTAAAATAATGGAAAATGTTATGGAGTATATTTAATACTCCATATTTAATACTCCGTACTTAGTTTTCATTTTAATACTTAGTTTTTTATATAATAATAATAATAATGTGATGGAATAATTTTTAGTATGAATGACAACATATATATATATATATATATATATATATATATATATATATATATATATATATATATATATATATATATATATATATATATATATATATATATATATATATATATGCAGAAAAATAAATATTCGAGAAGTAAATTTATATAAATTTTTCTTTTTCAAAGAAAAATACTTATGAACTAAAATATACCTGAACCAATATTTATACAAACCATGGGATCTGGAAACAATTAGAAGATGTTTGAATTTAAAAAATATAGCTCAAAAGAATAGAGCCTAAAGTATAAAAAGCTAAGAAGGAAAATGCTTAACTAAAATTAAAACATGTTTCATATATAAAAATAGGATCTTCAATGTTTTTTTAGTAAAAATACTCCCTCAGCTCTATCCTGTTATTTTATCCAGTTCTGAATTACGATATTTGACTAAAACTTACTATTTTGATGGAATTTATCTAAATAGAGGTGTAAAATTAAGAAAAAAAATTACACATTAAAAACCTACATTAAAAGTTCTATAAAATAAAAGGTGACACACACACATATATATATCTGTGTGTGTCACCTTTTATTTTATAGAACTTTTAATGTAGATTTTTAATGTGTAATTTTTATTTTTTTAATTTTAATTTACACCGCTATTTAGATAACATATGGTAGATGAAAATATGTAAAGAAAATAGAGTTAGTTTGATGTTGTGAATAATGAATGTTAAAAAAATTATAGGACAAAAGGAGTAAGATCTATAATGCCAAATATTGATCTCTCGCATGATATTAGTTCTCCGTAGTAATATGTACTCCCTCTGTCCTGGAAAACATGGGAGTTTTGATTTTGAAGAGGGATTTAAGAGGAGTGTATTTTGGTATTGAATTTTCAAAAATGTCATTTGATGTGATTGGTAAAAGTATGATTTGATGGATATATTATTAGTAAAAAGGTATGATATGATAGGTAGGATATGAAAAAGTAAGGGGTAAAAGTGACTTTTTAATAGAAATGAGAAGTATTTTTTTGGAACGGGTGAAAAAAGAAAGAAGAAAGGTTTTCAGGGACGGATGGAGTAATAAGCTGAAAAATAAGTTAGATAGTACGCAACCTGACTTGTGGTTGTTTCACAATGTCAATATATTTATTTAGAAAATAAAAACATATAAGGTCTTGTTTTGATATAAGCTGGATATTTTAGTCCTATTTAGGTAGAATTTTGAAAAAACTAAATTTGATGAGAAGAAATTTTTCGTTGTGGGTGTTTTAGAGTTCCTATATTGTGAAACTAGATGTACAATGTTATTCTATATCTGTCAAATGAACATTTGATTTACTGGTTACATGGTGCTCGTTTCATACACTTACTTTAATAATAATAATAATAATAATAATAATAATAATAATAAAAATAATCATATAATGATAATAATAATAAGAATAATTCGATCCTCAATTTTAAGGCAATGCCTTCGTGATGCTCTATATTTAAGAATTATTACAAAATTAGTCTTTTGACTCAAAAATTGTTTTTCACATATAGTCTTCAAATGACTAATTATAGAATATTTTTCAAATGCAGAGGAGCACATGTGTAATATCATGTTGGTAAAATTGAAGGTTCATATCTCCCTCTTCTAAACCTCCCACACTTGCCCCCCTGAATCGCCGATTTGGCAGCCCAAATCGGTAATTCAGGCGGCAGGTGTAGGAGGTTTAGAAGAGGCTAGGTGAGAGAGAGGCTGGGGGTGTTGAGGACTGGATTGGGTGTAGGGTGTGGGCCAAAGTTGGGAGGTTTTGGGGGGTTAGGGGTGGTAGAACCACCAATTTTACTAACGGAGCACCGTATAGTAGGTGCCCCGGTCATAATATGACTTTGGGTTCCAAGGTCAAAAGATCCTTGCCGTGCGTGCGTGCGTGTAGTGTGTCTATATATATATATATATATATATATATATATATATATATATATATATATATATATATATATATATATATATATATATATATATATATATATATATATATATATATATATATATATATTCCGTATAAAAAAGATACCTAATAATGATTAAATTTTCGGTTTCATACCTATACTAGGAGTCACAAGCTAGTTTATATACTACCTCCATCCCAAAAAATCTTTCTTTTTTCATTTTTTGCGCATCCCTTAAAACACTTATATCCCGCCTTGAATGCCAAAAAAAACTTTCAAAATAACTTCTACCCACAATAAAGAAGAAATGTTATAAATTTTATGCATTTTAGATGTCGGTAGAAGTGTTTTATGGGATGCGTAAAAAATAAAACATGAAAGACTTTTTGGGACGGAGGGAGTATATTACGTATAGCCTACCAATGATAAAATCTTTGACCTTATATTTGTATTGACTTAAAGAACTTGAAATTAAAGTAAACTTTTGAATATACTGAATTGGAGGCATGCATGCACCAAATTAATTAATAGAAAGAACATTATTGAGTATAAATCTCAAAAAAATACTCTAAAAGTTTAGCATAGTACTGTAAATGCATTGAGAATAGGGTTCCAAGTTTAGGGGTTTGAATGAACTTAGAAATCCAATTAGAAACTATTGTCTCTTGCTAGCTGCAGCATGGTACGAAGTGTAGAGTTCTGATCTTTATTCAGTGGCAAATCTTTGAGAATAAGAGTATATAGTTGTCTCACTAGTGGATACAATTCATGACCTAGCTAGCTAGCTAACATCCTTTAATACTCCCTAGCTAGCTATATTGTACATTGATCTTTTTTCCAATTCCCTTTCCTTTTAATTATTTTGATTTGGTTCCTTCAAAAAAAAAATTTATTTTGATTTGGTTGTGTCATAATTTTTAGAACCGAATCGGTCCAAGTACTTGTTCACTGATTGAATTAGTAGTTGCACCAGTGGTTTAAACTTATTTAATTCAGAGTATTATCTATGTTTATCTTTTTCTTCTAGCCGACTGGTTGGGGTAAGGGCCACCCCCTATGTACTTTTTCCTTCTTTTTTCAATAAAATTTTATTTAAATAATTAAATACGGAGTATATATGATATATATATTTTGTAGTTGACTTTCCAATTTTATCATTGAATGTGTTGGATAAACATAAGATGTGATAGACATGACAATACGGAGTAATTAGTTGGATTAAAATTAAATTTTTAATAAAAAGATAGTGAAAGTGTTTTGTGGGTAGAGAAAAAAGTAAATGGGGAATTATTGTTTTGTTAGATAGAGAGAATATTACTCCGTATTTTACTAAAATTTATTTTGAGAACAAAGTGATTTTTTAATAAAGTGTAACATTACATCAATATTTTCTTATTCTACCAAGATAAATAATTACTCCATAGAATTATTATTATTATTATTATTATTATTATTAACAACAACAACAACAATAATAAAATGTAAAATATAGCTAAATAAGTTTTTTAGTCATTGTTGAAAGAAACTGGAAAATGTTGGAAGAAATTAAAAGTACTTGGAAAACGTGAAAGGAGTTAATTGAAAAAAGTGTAAGTAGTTGAGACAAGGGAAAAGATCGAAATAAAATTAAAACATGAAAAAAGAACCAAGACAGAACTCACATGCTTTTTTTTTAAACCGAAAATGCATTCTTATATTCACTTCAAAGCAACATTCTAATTGTGTATCTCAAAAATACGGCCAAATTTCATTTTTAAATAAAACCTTGCTGATTTGTTAGAAAAATCCACGCTGATCCTTTTTCCGCTGCAGTGCCACAATGCCACTATACATTGAATGATGCCAAACATGTCAACATATAATTTCCCATTATAATATTAAAAATATCCAACAAAAAAACAAAACAAAATGACTTGCGAAATCCATTACAACCTTGCCACAAAATTTTGTAGCTCCTCTACTATTGAGGATACCCATGTCAAAGCCAAGGTATATTTTTGTTTAATGTGCCAAAGTGAGTTAAACACTGGCGGATCTATTAAAGATTTAAAGGGAATGGGGCACTTGCCCCAATAAATTTTACTTTTTTTAAAATAGTATCTCAATTTTTTTTAAAAAAAAATATTAGTTACACCATGTGTCCGTGTCAAAAAATTAAAATGCCCTATTAAAAATTTAAATGTCTTTGATAAAAAAATTTAATCTGAAAACCAAATATTAGTTTTTAAAATAAAATATATTAAAAGTGAACCATTAGAATTAACAAGAATTCTAAATGTAGTTAAGTTTAAAGCTATTTCTGATTTGATCTTATTCTTATAAGAAAAAGTAATACAATAATTCATAAGAATAATTTGAAAAGAACATATGATCTTAGGGGCTGTTTGTTTCAGCATCTTAATGGTTCAGATGTCTGAATGGTTCAGCACTTAATGGTTCAGACTGTTTATTTCAGTCTCTTAATGGTTCAGATGTTTGAATGGTTAAGAGATTTGCCTCTGAATGATTAAGTATTATACAGAGTCTGAATGGTTAAAACCTCTTATCTGATTTGATCAGACATTTCCCTCTAAATAGTTAAGCAATATACTAGCTTTTAATGGTTCAGACCTCTTACTGGTTCAGCACTTACCGATTTAGAAGTTGCCAAACAACCCCTTAGTGTATCTCAAACATTTTTGTATAATTAATGCTAGTTTCCTTTGATTCGTGTGATTCCAAATGTCTAAGGTTTATCAATCCCATGTATTATTAGACCTGTGCAAACAGGAGTTGGCTCCGCCCGGCCTGTCCCGACCCTCCTCAAATTAGAGCGGATTTGGATGATAAAAATTACTCATATGAGCGGGTCGGGTCAGGCCCGAGTTTTATATGGGCTGATAATTAAGGGACTTAACAAACTACAAATGTAATCAATGTATATTAAAACGGAAATCCCGATGATTTAGGTCCCTTGTCTAGTTGTCTAACAGACTAAATATTTCTTGATATGAGATCAATATTCCATATTTATTACTACGAGTATTAATTTAATATTACGAATAGTTAGATGCAATAGTTGAATTCAAAGTACCTTCCTTATGCTATTTATTTATTGCTACACTGAAAATTTTGCAAGGACTACATTAACAACAAATTTATGAAAATGGAATTTTACTTTTCTTCCTCTTACACTATGTTTGGTTCAAGGAATTTGAAAGGGAAAAAGAAAGAAAATGAAGTGGAAAACTATTTTTCTTGTTTGGTTAGAGAGGAAAAGAAAGGAAAGGTGGAAGGAAAAGAAAATGAGGAGGCAAAATGTACCAAGTGGAGAGAAAACCAAATTCCTTCCATTTTGGTGAGGAAAATGAGAGAAAACCATTTTCTTTTCTTTTCCTTCCAAAATCCTTGAGCCAAACATAGTGTTAGAGCATGAACAATGGCAAAGAAAAAAAAGAATGCCACATGCTGACATGGCATAAATCAACCAATAAAAAATGGTCCAGTCAGAGAGTGGCAAGTGAGTGGAGTGGCGCACCCTACAGTGGCAAGTCGTTACTTTTGTCACTTTTTAAAATTTTTGTAATGTATTTTAATTATTAAAAATAATTTTTGCTATTTGTTTCATTTTCTTGACATATTTGAATTACTAAAAATTATTTTACCTATTTATTTTATCAAAAACGTATCTCTACTTACTCAAAAAAGTAACAGATTTTTTTTAAATATTTTAATTATGAATTTTTTTGTCATCTATTCCATACGGAGTGTTTTATTTTACCCCATAATCTCAAATTAGATTACAATTTTAGAATTACAATACAAACCTCATGTTTTTTGAAATCATTTTATTTAAAAATTAGTATAAGGATAAAAAATAAAACTTACATGTTAAAAATACTACGTCAAAAATTTTACCAAAAAAGTGACTAGTATTTATTTTAAAGAATAATCAATGAAAACATACAAATAAACAAAAAAATCGAGAGGTGAGGGAAAAAATTATAATCTATTGCGGGATGGAGAAAGTAAAAAATAGTTCTATTACCTTACAAAAAATAATTTTTTTCTCAAATAACAATTTAAAAGTAAAAAAATAGGGTGGATTGCCTTGCCCAAGCTTTGCATACCATGGAGGATTGGTAATTCCACACAAGGAAGAAATCATTTTTGTCTGAGGTGGCGTGGCATGGCAGAGGCGTGGAAGCCGCTGCCCATGCTCTTAGTACATTTTGTTTTCTTATTTTTTTCATTCACTTTCTTTTCATCTCTAACGAAATACTCCCTCCGTCCCAAAAACCCTTCTCTTTTCTTTTTTCATTCGTCCCAAAAAACATTTCTCTTTTCCTATTAAAAAGTCACTTTTACCCATATTAATTCTTAACATACCTATCACATCACACTTTTTCTCTATTAATCTAACCATCACATCAAAGGGCATTTTTGGAAAGTCAACACCAAAATACACTTCCTTTAAATCTTTTAAAAGTCAAAATGGAAAATTTTTTAAGGGACGGAGGGAGTAAGAAATACTCCCTCCGTCCCTAAATAAAATTCCATTTTTGACTTTTTGAGGATTTAAGAGAGCGATATTATGGTGTTGACTTTCCAAAAATACCTTTGATGTGATGTGTTAAAGTAAGATGTGATAGGTAGATTATTAGTAAAAATGTATGATGTGATAGGTAGAGTATGAAAAAGTAAGGGGTAAAAGGGGTTTTTTAAGTTTATTTAGGGACAAAGAAAAAAAGAAAGAGGAACTTTATTTAGGGAGGGAGGAAGTATAATTTTTCATCTCATAATCCCGTAACACATTATGTTGTTGTTTAAAAAAAGTAACACAAACCCTATTAGTTAAAACAACAACATTAGGTCATTGAAATACCATAAATTTGTATTAAACTCTTGATCTTCTAATTATTACACTAATATGTATTTCATCATATAATAATTTAATTACTTTTTTCAAAGGTTATATAAACTTTATTAAATTTGTTAAGAGATAAAACTTTATATAAATTTTTACACCGTTTTTATATTTTAAAATTATAGATTTATATGAAATATAATACATCTTGGTCATTATTACACCTATAATTTTTATTTCAAAAACAATATCATAAGCACTAATTAATTTTTTTTCATTTCTTATGTATTTCTTTATTGTACGGAGTATCTACTTTTAAAAATATCATATTTAGTAGTTAAAACATATATATGTATATGCACACATCAAATTTAAAATATTTATTATTATATTCAAAAGCTATTACATTTTCATAAAACTTTTCATTTTCTTAGTATTATACAAGTATTCCTTTAACGAGTTTAAATTTTTTATAAAATTGAATTTTGAAACTATTTACCATTTTTTTCTTTTTAAGACTTTTCAAAACAAATTTTATATAAATTTTAAAGCATGGGCATCATTGTTAAATTAAAAATTTTATTTAAAAAAAATATCGTATCTAATAGTCTAGGTATTGCTTCATCCGTTCCATAAAACCCTTCCCCTTTCGTTTTTTTTCAATTCCTTAAACACTTCCACTTTCTATTAAAAAATAATTTCTACCCCTAATTTATAGTAATATATAGCTGTGTTCACTATTTTATTCCGCTACTATTTAGAATTCATTTTTATAGAAATAGCGGAATAAAACTAAAAAAACTAATCAATATAAACGAATTCTTTTATCTTTTTACATTTATATTTTTTAATATTAATTCTCATTATTAAATTTAATTGAATTTCATAATATTAATTGACAACTTTTTGTGTATTAGTAGATACATGTATATGACATATGTAATAAAAAGTATATTTAATCTGATGGAAATCTAAAATAATTGTTTGCTACGGAGTATATAATACCTTTTCATTAATTGTTTGTTATCTTCTTGGAGGAAAATTGATAGATAGAGCCCGTTTGGGAATAACTTTAGATATTAGCGTTAGCGTTTTGAAAAAAAACTATCTACGGCCAGCGTTAGCGTTTTCAAAGTAATGTGCACCGTTAATTTTTTTATCTAAAACGTTAAGTCGTTAACGCTAATCTCTAATGTTATTTTCTAACAGAGTAATAGCCATTCATAACAAGGGATTTCTATATATAAATCTCATCAATTCTAAGAATTACGTACGTACATTGGTGATCCTAATTAAATATTTGGAAATTATTTCATTATCAATTGTTTAAGGAGTATATGATACAGCTAATGGAGGAGGGTGTGGCAGCGTGCCCCGCAAGAAGAATGGAGTCTGTAGGTTCGACTCCATGAAAAGTGTGCATGCATGGGTACATATTATGAAACCAAGAGAAAATTAAATTAGATTTTTTTTGTACGAAGACCTCTAGTGGAAGTTTTATATACCGAGCATATTAAAAGCATGTTCTTTGTAACTGGATGTTGGATAAAACTCGAAGAAGAAATAGAAAAATTGAAAGAAATTGAAAAAAACGGCCGGAAAACACTGAAAGAGACTTCAAAATTTTATTTTTATTATTCTAATTATAATTGTAATTGTTGTTGTTGCTGTTGTTATTATATTTATAATAAGTAAAGATATTGAATAATAGTGGTATAATTCTACCACGTGATTAGTGTACATGCTATTTAATTAGGGACAAATTATAGTGATTAACACAAGAATTGGAGTATTAACAAGCAAAGTAGAATAGGGTAGACACTATTTCCAAAACACCTAGCTCGCTAGCTAGCTCATGCTATTAATATTTTTTTTGTTGATTAATCCTATTTTAATTACATTTTTTAAAACAGTTCTACCTTTATTTTTTGGTATTTTCAAAACACTTCTATTCTACTTAAAATATATAAAATATTTTTAAAATGTCTTCTACTCACAATAAATAAGAATTTAGGTCTTTTTGAAATATATTATGTGTAAGTCAGGATAGAAATATTATTTTGTGAGATACACAAAAAATAAAAGTGAAACTCAATTAAGAAATGGAGGGGGAGTTATTATACTCCCTCCGTTCCACAAAACTCTTCATCTTTCGTTTTTTTGTTTTCCACAAAACACTTCCACTTTCTATTAAAAAACGACTTTTACCCCTACTTTTTCATACCCTACCTATCACATCATACTTTTTTCACTAATAACCAAACTATCACATCTTACTTTTTCCCATTACATCAGGGGCAAAATTGGAAAGTCAACTAAAATTACACTTTCCTTATTTTTTTTAGAAGTCAAAACCGAAAGGATTTTGTGGAACAGAGAGAATAATTAATATTGGTATAGTAGAAACAAATACAGGATTAGAAGAAGCACTTACACTCGTAACAGTGCAATAACTAAGGAGATCGTGGGTTGCACGAACATTTGTAGTTTGACTGATATTCCCATTGAGTTGTAACCCAGTAATTCTCATTCTTTACAAAATCAATTAGTTCAACTTTCTTAAGATATTATAACAATTTTTTTATATCTATAATCGTATGTTTGAATTTTTAGTCGAATGTAATTGATTTTTTGACATGATGAAGATAAAATTATGTTAATTTAGAAGTTACGTGTTCGAACCCCGTTGGATATTCGGAGAGGGATGATACGAATGGTAGATTAGAATATTTAAGAAATTATTTACTCCGGGATATTAGTTATTATTTATTTATTAATTATTCTCTCCGCTCCACAAAACCCTTTCAGTTTTGACTTTGGGGGAAAATAAGGAGAGTGAAATTTTGGTTGACTTTCCAATTTTGCCTTGATGTGATGGAAAAAAGTAAGATGTGATAGTTTGGTTACTAGTCAAAAAGTATGATGTGATAGGTAGGGTATGAAAAAGTAGGAGTAAAAGTGGTTTTTTAATAGAAAGTGAAAATGTTTTGTGGAAAGCAAAAAAACGAAAGAGGAAGGGTTTTGTGGAACAGAGGGAGTAGTATTTAATATTTATTTTTTATTGTAATATACTCTTTAATTTTTATTAGGTGAGCAAAATTATAAATTTTTTCGAAAGTTTCTTTTCAGTTTTTTACCTCGATTCATTTGTTGAACCGACAAAAATAGGTTTCATATTTAAAAAATCCCGTATGGTAGGAGTAGGCCTGAGTAGGCCTGGACACGGTCTGATTCTGGGTTGCTTCCAGTTTCGGAACCGCCATTTCCTGCACCGCCAACCCCCCACCCCCGTAACCATCACCCGCCGGCGGTACTGGTGCCGGTTCTGAAACAAGTGGTTTCGTTCAGTTCTGGGCAGGTTTCCAGTTTTGTTTAATTCTTTTTTCATTTTATAATATTATATGTAAAATAAGTTAATCTAAAAATGTAGTTGTATTTTAAATAATGAGTTGGATAGTACAATTACATTTATTACCTTGACCGTTCAAAAAAATAAGAACAATGTAAAAAATTGTAAAGAAACTCTCGAATAAACTTATAATTAAGTTGCTCAGCTAAAAAAACTAATTACGGAGTATAATTTAAGAAAAAACTAAGTTATTCATCGGAACTACCACTTCTCTCTGTGGTTGCATCCATGTGATTTTTCTTATCCATGTCGTAGCCTGCCACTTCTGCTCGACGTCTTGCTAAGAGTCAATCTCGGTTGCAAATAAATTAAATGTCAAGTAATTCAGCACTAAGAGAAGTCCGAAAGTCGGTTAAAATGTTGTTGCAAGAGCCTAGAACTGAACTCTTGTTCCCACACCCCCTCCCCCATGCTCGAATTACTCCTAACGGCTACATTGCTGTTGGAGTCAACTTGCCCGCGCCTCCCCCATGCTCGAAAGAAACTCACACCCTCCATCTTGGATATATCTTCAGTCTTCATTATTCCAAAATTATGGTAATTTTTAATTTGTTTATTTGTGTGTTTTCTTTGAGTATTTGATAATATAAAGTACTCTTATTTCCACTTATTTTGCATTGTTGGAATTTTTGGCTTATAATGAAACTATTTCAGATGTAAATTCAGTGGTGCCCACAAAATTATTTTTCAAAAATAGTTATGGATAAATAATCTCCTAAGTGAGACGAGCGTTTTGACGTATTGTGCGCCAAAAATGGTGCTCCGTTGAATGAAAAATTAATTCACGAATTCCGACACTTGGAAGAAGGAAACCCTTGCATTCCACATCGGTTTTAATTTGGAACCTTTCATCTTCCACCATTTATATGCTAGCGTTGAATTGTATGCTAAAAGTCATTTGAGGAGGAAGAAAGGACAACCCATCCAACTTCCAGGAGAGGCGAATTGCAGTAGAAGAACACCAACTCGAAAATATTATCTCTGCATTCCAACTTCCATCTGTTTTCCGTTCACTTTTCCGGCAGTTAACTCTCCGGTCGTTCTCATTCATCGGTGCATGAGCCTACCGCTCTGAACCTTGCACGTTAGCGGTTTTATCCTGAGAGGAGATCATCCATGTTGGCCTGTGCGGGAGGTGGACGATACTACCTTAAGGAAAACTCTGGCAACTTCGCTTTCCTTTCTTCTTTCGTTCAGATTCCGACCTCCGGCGACCTTCTACTTAATTATTTTATTTTCCCGTTGTAAAATCCAAACAAATTATAAGATAAATAAAATAACCGAGTACGATTTAATATCAATATAGATAAATATAGATAGGTCAGATACATAACAGAATAAATTTTAATACTATCCCCGTCCTAAAATTAATTTCTTAGTTTGATTTTTTTGGTTAAATCTTTTAAACCTTGACCGCATATTATGAAAAAAAATACATTGAATTTTCATACAAATTTAATATAAGTTCATTTTGCAACATATCTTTAAAATATTTTATTTTTATAATATATAATTATATACTGTTGAAATATTGAAATAATAATATTGCTCTTTTAATTATGGAATACATGATAGAGTATATATATAGGAGAGATTTCTAACACAACTAGTAATAGAGAATGGAAACTAACTAATATACAACATCTACTACAAATAGGATTTGGAAGATGACTAATAATGAAACACTACCATAACCAATACTACTAGAAGTAATGTTAGTACTATTGTCTAACATCCCCCCTCAAGCTGAACTCTGGCTGAAGCAAGAGGAAGCTTGGACACTAGCTGGAAACTGGAAACTTTGAGAAGAGAGAAGTCTGACATGCGCCGATGGCTGCTCACATCGTTGGAGAAGAGACAAGTCTGACGTGCGCCGGTGGCTGCTGACGTCGTTGGAGAAGAGAGAAGTATGACGTGCACTAGTAGCTGCTAACGTCGTTGGAAAAGAGAGAAATTGACGTGCGCTGGTAGCTGCTGACGTCGATGAAGAAGAAAGAAGATTGATGTGGGCTGGTAGCTGCTGACGTCGAAGAAGAAGAGAGAAGGTTGACGTGCGCTTGTAGCTGCTGACGTCGAAGAAGAATAGAGAAGGCTACTAGAGGTGCCTGTTTGACTGAAGATCCTTGACATTCTTTGTCTTTTTTCTTGGATCCGGGCAATGCCCTATTTCTTTCTTGAAGGGGTGTAGAAATATTTTTTTCTCTTTCACTACTTCCTCTCTTGGCTTTGCTTTTGTGTTGTTTTTTTTTGGAATTTTTTGGGTAACAAAAGAGAAAGAGAAGAAAGATTGATGATTAGAATGAGTGATTTGAGAGAAAAAAAAGGAGATGAGTTGAGAAAGTTTTTGAGGAGTTGCCAATCTTTAAAATTGAAGGAAGAATAACATCGGTCCGGCGGGCGGCTAATGGAGGCGCCGCCCACCAGAAGCGAGCGCAGAGAGTTTTAGGTCACCAAGAGTGGTGGCTCTAATACCATGTTGAAATATTGAAATAATAATATTGCTCTTTTAATTATGGAATACATGATAGAGTATACATAGGAGAGATTCCCAACACAACTAGTAATAGAGAATGGAAACTAACTCACATACAACATCTACTACAAATAGGATTAGGAAGATGACTAATAATGAAACACTACCATAACCAATACTACTAGAAGTAATATTAGTACTATTGTCTAACATATACAAATAGAGATACTAAGAGTAAAAGTGTTACATTAAAAACTGTGAAAATTCAAATGTGAAATTAATTTTAAGAAGGTGAGTGAGAGTAGCAGGGACAGCCGGAAAAAAAATGGGTGAGCCCCATCCCCGAGGGCTCCCTGAGACCCGGTTGGACGATCACTGAGAGGATGTTAGTTGGATTTTAATCACAAATTGGTGGCAAAGAATAGAGTCTGCACCAAGTACTTGTAGAGACCATATGCTTAGCATAATTGCTTATCAGCGCCAGTAATCAAACTCGGGCCACCAGAACAGGGACAGCCGAAGTATTCGGATCAAGAAGAAAAGAGAGACGGTATAATAATAGAACAAAAACACAGTGTCGGAATCTTCCACTGAACTTAATTAAAAATAATTAGTACAGTAATTAGCCAAAATCTTTCAAATCGAATGGTAACAGATCGGGGCCCACTCAATCGATGGACGACATTGCCACATACGAGGGGAAACAACGTGAGACTCTCTCTCCGTGACAAGCGTCTATGGTTCTCTTACCGAAACAAGAAGTGTTAAAAAGTAAATCTAATTTGATTTCTGTTAATTAAAAATCACTGGACTAAAATATAAAGAAAAATATCAAAATAAAATTTTCATGTTTTTTTCCTGAAATAGGACTTCACACTATAGTAATGTAGTTGTAATGTGGCACTATACATGTGCACATTACTATACTTTTGGTAATGTACATGACCATGTTTGGTAATTTAAATGCATTTTAAGTCGTATTTCAGGAATAAAAAGATAGAAGTCCTGTTTTAATATATTTTCAATGTTTTAGTCATACTTTAGTCTTTCTTCCTTCTTTATTATCAATCTGTGATTAAAGACCAAATTTTTTTCTTTCTCATGTTAGGGGCTCTACCTTGTGGCTCTTTCCCTTCTCTCCCTCGTCCCAATTCTCACATTTTTCAAGAGTTTACCAGTAATTTTTTTAATTTGCAAAAGATCCAATTCTTTCTTTATGTTTATATGCTAAAATCTACAAAATGAGCGTAGATCTAAAGATTACATAAAAATTTACCACCCGTTTTTAGTGTTATAATGGAGAGAAATATCTAATTGCTACTAAAATATACCTCTCATGTTCATGTTTAATTGTGTTGAAGAAAATTACAGCGGGAAAAAAAGAATAAAATCTAATAAACCAAATTTGGGTATTCTTATCAATTTTTTTCAAATGTGTATATTAAAATCATAAACTTTAATTTGATATTCTTGGTAGTTTCCTAGTCAGCACGTGTTTTTCACAAGACTCGTACGTGTCTATGGGTAAAAGGTAGGATGGAGAAGGGAAACTACAAAAAACTAAATTCCATCAACCAATTAAAAACACAAAGTCTTTCTGGCGATTGTAGATTGAGAAATATATTTATTTTAGAATTTCGTTTGGTGAGCGTAGGAGATATGAGTCTTCAATCTCTCGATGATACCGGATTTCTTTTTTCTTGGGTTCACTTATGTTGATTCCGATTGTTATTTTGTGAGGGACGAAGTCATGATGACTGGCACCGTGACTACTCATCATGCTCCTTCTGCCGAGCAACTGGCTGATATTTTCACAAAATTACTTATGTCTGCTCCATTTTGGTACATATGTTCGAAGATGTCTCTCGTTATCGTTAATCAGGGGATAATAGGAGAAATAAAATATTACTTCCTCCGTCCCACAAAGATATTCCTATTTTGACTTTTAGGAAATTTAAGAGAGAGATAATTTGGTGTTGATTGATTTTCTAAAAATATCATTGATATGATGGGTAAAAGTCTGATGTTTATGTGATGAATAAGTTATTAATAAAAAAATATGATGTGATCGGTAAGTTTAGAATTAGTAGAGGTAAAAGTGGTTTTTTAATAGAAAAAGAAATGATTTTGTGGGACAAGAAAAAAATGAAAGGGGAGGAGTTTTTTGGACGGAGGGAGTATATATTATTATTATTATTATTATTATTATTTACTTTTCTTATTTTTGTTACCATAATTAATATTCATATTTTAGTTAGGAATTCTTATGTATTGTCTATATATACTGCTGAAACTTTCATTATAAAATAAGAAAATATTATTCTCAAATTGTATTTAAAAACATCTAAGATTGAGTGGCTCGAGCATATAATAACAAACCAAATGCGTTATGCATTATTTTAAAATTGAAATTTTAATTTTGAGTATATACGAGCTCGTATGAGGCACGATTTAAACTACTTCATATAGTGTGATATAATTGGAGAGTAAGAAAGAGAATTGGGAAAGTATTGATGTGCAAGACAATTAAATTTCTTGCAACATGCATGCATGCATTGTATATTTGATCTCATTCTAGCTAGCTAGCGTTAGCCAAGACATTTTGTTTTTTGTCTTTTTTGCCAAAACATATATTAGGAATTAATTAATTAATTACTAATCACGCACTAATCAATATATATAGCTAAACCAAAGCGCATGGCATGAGATTTTACAGACCGCATCAATTGCACGTACCCATCATATAAATATGACATGCAATAAAAAAAAGGTTTGGAATTGTCTGCTGTTAATTTTTTAAAAAAATATATGAATAAATATTTTGTTTTCTTGTGTATTTGCCCAAGTCCCTGTCAACAAAGGATAAGGTTTGAGCAAGTCATTTGTTACACCATCCAAACATTGTTTTTTTATATTTTGAATAAATAAATGAATAAAATCTACAAGATGTTGACACAATTAATTTATAAAATAATTCACTATTTTATAATAAAGTTTGTCTAGATATAAATATTAAAGACACATATTCTCATTATATCAGATTGATTCGACTGATGTGATGAAACGTTATGGCTCCAAATCCTGTTAAATTTGCGGTTCCATTAAGGAGCTAATTAACTCATTGAATAGAACGAGGTTTATACTATACGGAGTATATATGAAGTAATAAATACTTTCTTCAGTTTCAAAAATATCGTCACAGTTACTTGATAAATTATTCTTTTGATAATTTCCTTATTTTTTTTGAAAAAAAGACTAAATTAATTATGAGTAAAGCATTGAGAAAGTAGGAGTTTTATATTTTTATTTCTAATTACAATATCAATATTGTTAACATATAATAACAAAAGACATTATGGAATGTAAATATACAGTGTCACATTGTTACAGTACAAATTTTTATTTTGAGGTTAAAATCATAGAACTCTTATTTTGGTATTTTTTGGATGTTTATTTCTATTCTGAGTGTTTCCATGGAATTGTTATTCAATTTAATTGCTAATATTGTGAGTTGTTCTCTATCTAAATGAGGGGACATGTTTGGGAGTAATGATAAAGGAATCAAATTACATTGTTCGTTAGTTACTTTAAGCTCACATCAATAAAATTAAACTTTGTTCCAACTCAATTTAAGAGATTCAGGGCCTGTTTGGGAATAGCGTTAGAGATTAGCGTTTGTGTTTTGAATAAAATTTTAACGGTGCAAATTACTTTGAAAACGCTATCGCTAAACGTTGTCCGTAGATAGCCTTTTCAAAACGTTAACATCTAACGCTATTTCCAAACAGGCCCTCAATCAATTAGTGAATAAACTAAGACAGTGTGTCGCCGGAACATAGACTTCAATTCGTTTGTTTCATTTTTCTTTTTAGTTCATCTCAAAATAATTATTTCGCCTTTTTTACTTTAGTTTCCTAATTTAGTAAATACGGAGTATTTATGGTCCACAATCTTTGTATATCCTCTAAATAAATTTCAATCATTCACTTTTTACTTTTCAACATTTTTTTTAAATTTCGTGAAGACAAAGGACAACAATTATTTTGGACAGAGGGAGTATGAACCCTATATAGTCTACTCCTTCTGTCCACAAAGGAAAGAAAATAATACGGAGTATTTCCTACGTCCCAATTTAAATTAATTGTTATTATTTACGAGATTGGACTAAAATTACTTTCAACTCAGTTTAATACTCCCTCCGTCCAACAATAAAGTTCTCGTTCACTATTCACAGGGTCAAACTTTATTCACTTTGTTGGCCTATTTTTGTGTCTTGTTTGATAAAATAATATAGTCATGTCACTACTAGTTTTGTAGATCTTTTCATGTAGTTTTTAAATATGTAATTTGAATTTTTTAATTCCATACCATTTTTCATATAAAATGATTTGAAAATAATTTCAGTCAAACATCGTAACGCGCAATGGGAACTTTATTTGTGGACGGAGGGAGTAAAAAAATTGGTCAGGATTTAAAAACTAAAATTTACATATTTAAGAACTACATCAAAAGATCAATAAATTAAAACAAGAGGTGACAAGATTATATTGTTTCGCCAAATAGATAGTAAAAATGAGTAAACAATGTGATTAAAATTTGATCTTGTAAATAATAAACAGAGAACTTAAATTAGGACAGAGAGAGTAATATTATTATATTTTCTATTATCCCTATTATTTCTAATCTTTTTTAATCAAATTTTCTACCAAATAAAAGTGACATAATTATATTATTTTTTCAAATAAATAACAAAAACAAGAAAAAATAGGTAAAATTTGATCATGTGAATAACAAAAGTAAAGATCAGATCATTTGTGGACAGAGAGTAGAGAAGTATACTCTTAAATGCGAGTGGTCTCATCTGAACACTACAATTTGGCATTGGGTATTGAATCCACATCATTTTTGGCATTATATATTACATTATTTAATTTGCATTATATCTAATTTTGGTAATAAAAAAAATTGATGACTATATTTTATTTAGTATTCCTACCCGTTTACAAAACATTTCAAGTTTCAATTAAATTTTAATATTTACCCTACTAATTACTACTATTATACATATCATATCATATCTAGTCACTATTAATTTATCTTTCACTTTTTATTCTACTCATCACAACTAAATGTTAAAGTGAAATATAACAACAAAATTACACATTCACTAAATTTTACATTTTTTTCCAAAAAGAAATGTCTTATGTAACTGTAGTATATAAAATATGTTTCAACTCTAATTAGGCACATTTCTCATTCTTATATGGCTTAAGGTGAACTCCTTTTCTGGCTTGAGTAGTAGGAAGTCCACTATCCAAGTTCAAGCCTCTACAAAGACAGAAACATTATCTCTATATGTGTCATTAAGTTGACTAGAGACTGTCTAGTAATAGAATCAATAGCACTCAGAAAAAATATGGCTTAAGATTCATACAAGAAAAATAGACTCAGATTAAAGATGCAATTTGATTTGGAATGATTCAACGAATTTATTTTCACTTTATTTTATTTTAAAATTTGTGTAAAAAAATTATATGTTTGAGAAATACATCAAAATTTTCGGAGGTGACATCAATGTATTATTTGGTCAATCTATCAATAAATTTATGAAAAAGAAAATTATATTTTGATTTTGTGAATAGTAATTGTAACTTTTATTTCATTTGTTTTGTTAATTACTCCTTTGATTATATGAAAAGGCTCATGGTGCACCTAATTAGATCCATGATAGAAGAGCTATGATTCTATGACCACTAACTTTTATATCCATGTCAGATGGGTATACTCTTTATATAAGACGCATGAACTTTATATCACGTAAACAGTAAAATATTTATAAATGGACATTATTTATTCATTTATTTTATTAACGATGTTTTTTTGAATGAAAAAGCATATTCAAATTTTGGCACAATATATACAGTACAATTGAATACAAATTGTTGAGTAACTGAATATTCATTTTTTAAAATTTTACTATGCTCTAAAACTAGTATTCAATCACTCAAAAATGAGTATTCTGTTACTCAAAAATGAATATTCATACGAATTTATAAAAAAACGCCTTACATCCAGATGTATGATAAGTATATGGTTATAGCAAGAAAGAGAGTTAGAGAGGTAGCCAAAATTCACCACTTCAAATGGATATATATATATATATATATATACACACACACACACACACACATACATACATACATACATACACACACACACACACACACACACATATAGACACACACACACACACAGAGAGAGAGAGAGAGGGGAGAAATGGAATGGGTACAAGGACCGGTGAATGGGGTAAAAATCAAATCCTTCAAAAGGTTTCCATTAACACAAATTATTATTTGAAGAAGGTAAAATTTGATCTCCAATAAGTTTTAAAGAGTCAAAACTGATAATTTTACATTACATCTTTTTTAAACCAACACAGAAATTACAATTCAACCAACTGAATTAAACAAAAAGAATGCACTCAACCAATGTTAAAACACCACCACCCAACCAAACTTGACCTTGCACCTTTTTCCTTGAAACCAAAATAATTGAAAGTCCCAACAAAGTAGATCTAATGAACAATTTTTTTTGAAAATTTAATACGTATCAAGTATATAATCCTTACTGTATTTGATTGACTAGGTAAAGTTGTCCTGTTTTACTAGAAAGAATAAAACTACACAAATACGCTTTGACAGAGGGAGTATTTGAAAGTCACAACAAAGTATGACTTACATAATAATATTAGTCCACTTTGTGGTAACAAACAATGGGCATCTCCACAGGACCTGCAGATAAGGCATTCAAAACTGTGAAAGTCTTTCAAAAAACTAAAGGGTTGGTGGAGGCAACAATGGGGAGAGGATTTCATTAATCCACTCACTGCTAAAACATAGTGTATAATGTTAAAGCTTACAATTGCCAATAAATCTCTAAAGTTGGTGACCTATTCTCCAATGAAAATAAGAACTAATTAAATACAGGACTTCCACACAAGGCCACAAAATCCATTTCGCGAACAAGGACGAGAGGACAGATATTATACACAAAACTTGCAAAGAAATGAGAACCTTTAGCTGTTTTTTTCATAAGAATGTATATAACTGTACATTGCACACACCAAGGAACACCTGTCAACTACCATCTGCAACAATTAGATGAACTGACAAAAAGCTTGTCAATGAGATGAGCGAAAGAAGCAAGCGCCAAAAGCTTGGTGCAAGCAGGAGATGGGTAATATTCTTATTTGGGGAAAAATATTATATATTGAAGCTCAACATGGGTAGAAAAATAAGCACTAAATGTTCTTTAAAATGATGAAAGAGACCGGGAGCTGTTAAAGGAACTATATGGGAGTAACTATTATTCCTTGTTACCGAATTTCTCGGCAATGATGGGACGGACATCATCTGCATCTGCCAATGTCTCAAGAAATGGAAGAAGTGAGATTAGTGCAGAATCAGAAGGGTCATCAAACCAACTCTTAATAGGAATGCCATTATTCACTTGTAACCTGAAAACCTGAAAGCAAGTAGAACGAGTGTTGTTCTGGTTACATGACTTGAATCTAACAAATCGACTGTTAAATTTGAAAATAAAGGTCTGCATTCTCAATTTCGCTTCAGAAAATAGAAAGGAGCTTAAAAGATGCTTGAATAACTCTCTTTAAATGTGCTTCTACTTCAATTGTCACCACAATTCAAGAAGAATGCACTTGGGGAATCTTAAAATAGGTTGGAGAATAGTGGCACTAAAAAAGGCATGTCTTCCCTAACACTAGAAAAACTAAATTAATACATCTTTGGAAATATGCCCCTAGTACAATATCCATAATGCAGAAACAGTGAAATTAGACCACGTCGTGAGTGCCTAAGAAGAATTAATGGAATGGGTAAAAAGGAAATTATAAGTTCACAAATCAAGTCTTGTTACGACAATGAATGATTTTAAAGTTTTATATCCCATGTAGACATCTTTCTTGCCAAATAAAAAAGAGGCACAACATGTTTAAATCATTACTGCAGATGAAACCTCCAACAAGCCAATACATGTAAAAGCTTTGACAATAAATTCTTTGTCAAATATAATGGATATTCAATTACCTGTGGAGAATTATCAATGATTACAATTTTTGCAAGATCAACACCCAGCACTGTCAAGTCTTTAGTGTAACTACCATCTGAAAAGATGCATGATTCACGATAAGCTCGTCTTGAGATGTATTTACCATCAGGATCCAGTATGTCTAGTAGCTGTTTTGCATAGATGCTTTGGCTTGCTGTAAATATTACAATTTCAAACATATCTGCAACTCTCTCCAGAAATGACCTAAGATGAGGTCTCTGCTTCACATAAACGATGTGCTCTTTCATGTTGAAAAAGACTGGAAATGTGAAGTCGGCATCATTGCATTCTTCCAGTGTAGAATGAACAAGTGTCTCTGGACACGTCAAAAGAAACATCAATTTAAAAATTATAACAACAACAATGATGATGATGATAATGATGATGATGATGATGATGATAATAATAATAATAATAACAATAATAATAATAATAATAATAATAACAACAATAATAAAATGATGGATAGTGAACAGACAAGCATCTCTGGACATACGAAAAGCAGCATCAGACTTTTAAAAAACTTGTGGGTTGCAAATACCAATACGCACACAATGAAAGCAGGTTTTACTGCTTAAAATTTACAAATCTGAACCTAAAGTAAACCCTAGGTTTCCTTTTCACATTCCGCATTTGATCTCTCCAATCAAAACCAAAATGCCCCATAAATGACAAGATGTTAATAAAGACACAAGTATAGAATAAGATTACTTGGTTACCTAACTTGTAAAATTGTTTGGCTACATAGCCTAATGAATGTCAATACATGAGAAAGGGGAGATACACGAAATAACATACCATCCAGATCAAGTACTAAGGTGACTGGCTTCTCATTCTCCAGCTTATTTGGCACGGAGGCTGGCTTTACCACATCCGGCAAATCTGGAACATTTCTAATAAACACATGAGGATCAAAGCAATCAAACTGATCTGATTCAGTGTGTTCAAAAACATCAGTTTCCTGATAATGTGGTCTTATTTGGTGGATTGCCATATATAAGCTTGATTGGTCAGAAACTGTACTGTTTTCATTGCATGACCTTTGACTTTTATCATCATTGCCACTGAAAGCTTCTGGAGTATGCTCAAGAAAAGGAAGCAGCATATATTCCTCAGCAATGTTAGTAAACATGTCTGGTTCTTCACATTTATAATCAGGAAAAAACATGGTGGACGAATCAACATCATAGATTATCCCATCATCAGTAGGTAAGCCAGAAACAATCATGTCAGAAATGTAGAAATCTGACACGTTGCACGAATGATATTCGCATGAGCTTCTACTACTATCGCTATCTTCTGTTTCCAACAGTGGAAGATACAGATCATTGCTTCCTACAGCCATCCAAGAGAATAATAGAATCAGGTTGCAAGAATGTCTCCTTCCACATACTCTCAACAAAACAAAACACATTAGCGAGTGAAGGAATTGTTTAGCTACTTGTTCAATGTACAAATCAGAAATTACTCTCTGACGAAAGAGAAGACAAAAGACCAGTGCACTAAAAAAAGTTTACTTCACTGAATCTTTTCCTAAGCTAGAAAACAAGAGGCAAATACTCTCGGATATAATCACTTCCTGATGCAACATTGAAATATCCTTATTTGAAAGAACACCAAGGTTCTTTTGACATTGGAACCCAATGTCATGTTCTTAAATGTCAAAGTTTACCTCCATCATTTTTGATATTTGACACATTATGGACATCCATGGACTCCAGGATAGGAGAAAAAATTGTCTCTAAGCTTGCCGTACAAGTTGTCGATGTAGAATCCTATTCAAGTTCAGAAACAAAATTGAACGTTAAAAGCCAGAACTTCTATCTTTAAAAACACAGAACCATAAACTAACACACACACTTCAAGACTAAATAGTTCTCCAAATTACCATGCTTCCAGCAGTTGTAGAACCACTTTGGGGTAATTGTTTACAATCAGGTGGAAAATCTTCTCCACAGAGCAATTCATCACCATGTGCTCCATCTTCTCTGAAACTATCCAGGTATAGTCTGTTGCAGTATGAAACTGCAAGAACCATAGTAGAAACTTAATAGTGTTGGCAGAAAGTGACTGAGATTCACTAAATAAGTCATGTGTCATCAGCATTTTCACAAGTAGTTGTGAAGAAGTTGAGCAAGTTGTCCAAATGACACCTCTAATCAAATCATTTTATTGGCAAGAGATACTTGTTCAAGTTTTACCCATCGTCTATCATTTTATTGGCAAGAGATACTTGTTCAAGTTTTACCCATCGTTTGGATGGTGAGAAAGAGGAAGGAAAGAAAATGCTTGAAAGGAAAACACACAAAACAAAGCATTTTCTTATGTTTGTTTCGGAGAGAAAATGATGGGAGTGAGAAAGCTAAGCATGGGCCCCACGTAAAAAAATCTCACGAGAATAGGTGAGAAAACTTGAGCTCCTTTTCCCACCACGATATTTCTCTTATTCCATCTTTTCAATCTATTTTCACACCATTTTCTTTCCATTTTCCATCAATCCAAACATTAACTTTTTCTCATCATTTTCTCACTATTTTCTTTCCCATCATTTTCTTTCCTCTCATTTTCTCATCTTCATCCAAACAAAGGGTTAAAGACTCAAAAATGTTACTAATTCATTCTTTTTCTTCATCCCAATATAAGCTTCTTCGTGGGAAGTGGCACATTAATTATTTAATTTAGAAAGTTGATAATGTGATTAAGATTTACTTAAAAAGGCAAGAACAAATGTCAACCCCACAATTCTTTCATTAAAAGGGAAGAGAGGTTTATTGGGAAACATCCATGAGAGGAAATACTGAAGTTAATACTGGGACAAGGAGCTTTCAATGATTAAGAATGATTTTATTACAAAAGTGGTTTGAATGATACCTATAATCCAATGATCTTTGGAAAACATTACTTGTTCATAATCTTTTTTATGTTCATTCTCCCCCTTAAAAATACTAAAGATCTATAGGAAAACATTTAATTGTCAAGTTTAATACTCCCTCTGTCCCAATTTGGTAAGCTGAGTTTGACTGAGCGTGGATATTAAGGAAGTAAAACTGTGTTTTTGAGATTTATGGCAAAGAGAGAGAAACGATATATACTACTTCCTATAAATGGAAACAGTCACAACTTGGGATGGACCAAAAAAAGGAAAAGATGTCCAACAAATTGGGACGGAGGTAGTAAATATTTCAAAAAACTCTAGTCAAATTTTTCATGCCTTTAAATACATATAACAGCATTTTCAGTTTTTTATCCTTCTATATTGACTTTAAAAAATAAACCTACATAAATACATCTCTTACCATTATGATGATCTTGATCAAACTCAACAAGTTCTGAATTTTGAGCAACTTTGACATGGGAGAGAGAATTCTTGTATATGGAACACGATCTTTGGCAGATGTGAAGACCTTTTTTTTCTTTTGAACAGGATTTTGCTGACTTTGTCTTCATTATTGATGGCATCTAACCAGCACTTGTTGGATCCTTCAAGAACTTGATATTAACTGGGCACATACACAGATGAAGGAAAATCTTGGCACGAGCAGATCAGTCACCCAAGACTGTCGTGAGAATCAGTTCCACATTCAGAAAGGGATCACAGAAGCTTATGTATCTACAAACGCCACGGCAGAAAAGGGAGAGGACGGTCAAAGAAGGCAGGGGAGTAGTAGGCACAGACTCTCTTTTCAAGCGCCAATCTTTAATCTCCACATCAAATGATTAATCAAACGCTGTTAACAGAAGATTTACATGCAGTTAATCATGCACTAAAACTTCAAAACAAGTTACTGATTAATGGACTTTCCTCGGAAAACATTGGTTCAAATTTACCATACTAGCTCACAGATTATAATGGAGCATTCTTAAACTAAAACACATGTTACCAAATAGTATGCAAGCTTCGTGATCAAGTATTGATTTCCCTTATTTGCAACTAAATAACAGCCAGTAATGTACTAGAACAGAAAGGCTGTCCAAGGATGGGCTAATACTAGCAAAGGACATAATGTTCTCACATAAGCCAAATGATGAGCTAGAGGAGTGACTTATGGAGGTTATAGAGACTTAGCTTTACAACCCGGCATTCAATTCCCCAGCTAGACTGATAGAGTTATTCACATTAACATGTGCATCTACACTCACTTCATTTTATGAGTGCATTTACTATACGTTTACCCAAATTCCAAATTTGAAAGTAGTTAAAAAGTAATCAGTGAGATGATATAACCCTTCAGCTATTACTTCCTTACACTCCACTCCTTAGTCTCACCTTTTTATCATTTATTTTTGCAGATTGATGTTCAAGCCGAAGAACATCAACGTTCACTAACAGCATCAATTATACACTCATCTTACCATATGCACGATGAATAAGAATTGTTTTTACTTATCATGTGACTGAGATGATACAGGACAATACCCACCAACCCCTCTAAGGCCCCGATTATTAATCTCAAAAGGGGACTTTTTCCGGCACATATTCCCTACTAAATTACTAGTCCGGCCAACCCATGGCAGAAAATGACTTGTGCATGAACCTTTACGCTGCATTTACCTCAACTAAATGGAAAAACGGGACTAAAAAGAGATTAAATTGGCATTTCTTCATTCTTGGCTGAGAAAAATAAAGACTCAGCCACATGCTCTACACTGAAGCACTGGATACTACCATCTACCACTATGAACTTGAAGAATAGTTTAGACATTTGTGCATCGCTAATCTGGCAAACCACTTGCTTCTACGACGAAAGCGCTGAGACATAAACAAGATCTTACAGTGCAAATAAGGCTAACACATAAATTTTCAGTAGGGAAAGAGAAAACAAAATCGCTGAAAGGTTTCAGCTTGAAGCAAGAAAATCAGAGGCCGGCATTATAGGCCCCTTCAAGATAAATCATAGCCTGATAGAAAGCTTGAAGACAACAAAAGAGCTAAAAGATTTGAACTTGAACCAAAAAAAACCCTCGCGTAATCCAATCAAACCCTAAAAGAGGTCAACTCAAGTACTCAACTCAAACCCTTCAACCCACATCCATGCAATTTCCATTCCAGATCGACAAATCTCGAACAACCCCTACGAGAGTAGACGGAGGCGAGTCAACTCAACTCAACTCAACTCGAAGACGCAAGTCCACCGTCAAAGACTCAATAATTCAACCGAATTACACCAGAAACTCAAACTATCAAATCCAGGCGAAGAAAACCCCACAATTCGCCGGCTTCGAGTAACCACGCAACTCGAAACCGATCATCCGATTTCGAACTCAATTCCGCCGGAATTGAGAAAAACGAAATTGACAGAACAAATTCTCATCATCAATCAAGCTAACAAGATAATCTTCTCAGGTATATACCTATACAGAACAGCAGAATTCCTCTCTCTCTCTCTCCCCTCCTGTGACGCGTTTTCTCTCTCTAAACTTTATCTTCCTGATGTGATCCTGTACATATAAAAGGCTGCGATAATACTTCCAGAGGAGCTCCGCTCGGGTGTAACGCGGACCACGATACGGGGTTGTACGAAACGCCTTAGGCGTGGTGCGGTGAGGGGCAAGAATGTCATTATGCGGACAAGGGGAGGGTAGAATTGTCCGAAAGGTGAATTGTGATTGGGGGGGTGCTGTGATGGTCTACGGGAAGGGTGGGCGCAGTCGCGCAGAGGATCGGCGCCCGAGTGGAGGACCGGTTGACTGGACACGTGCCGGTTCTCGGGAAAGGGAGAGCCGTGGAGGATATGGCTGCTACCCAAATTCTTAGGTTCCCTTTTTAGGGAATGTTTGGTCGTGAGAGGTACAAGAAAGGTATTGTGAATGGAGTCAAATCTTGGTAAAAGGTAATGAAAAGGAAAGAAAAATGGTCATTCATACATGTTCTCTTTAATTTATTCTTATTATTTATTATGTAATTTTTATTATTGAAATCAGTTCAAATCAGATCAGATCATACCAGAAAATACTTTAAATATAACTGCATTTAGATTAGATCAGACCAGATCAAATCAAAACTTAATCTTTTGACATCAAAATCATTCAAATCATGCGAAGAGAACATGATCGAAATCATACACTCATATGTATTCATATTGGTTTAAAGTTCTACTATATAGGATATGGAATTGAATATATGTACTTTCCAATCTACATGGGGTTATTCTCTTTTCTCACGGGATAGACTTGCCTTAAGTGTGAAGATATTGATTATAGTGTTGTGTTACTGTTTAGAAAGATGTTTTGACTACGAAGGTATAAGAAATGGCTTGATAAATTTATGAATAATAATACTCTGTAATACTTTTTGATAAAAGTATTTTTGGTGGTACCCCAAACATTTTTAATTAGATAAGACTTAAGCATCTAGAACGAGTATGATCTCTTTTATGTCAAAAATGTATCATTAATCCTCTATATTTGTAGAGAAAATCTGACTCGACATGTTTTTTGGACTAATCAACACAACTATATATTAAGGTTGTATTTAAATATATACTCCCTCCGTCCTAGAAAACATTTCTCCTTTCTTTTTTCATCCGTCCCAAAAAACACTTCTCATTTCTAATAAAAAGTCACTTTTATCCCTTACATATTTATGACATAATTAATATTAAATTTAATTCTTGAAAAATAAAAAAATGCTTATCTAACATATACCTCAATACTATATAATTATTATGAAACTGAAAAAAATATTTTTCTAGAAATCATTGTTTGCTTCTCTGAGGTCATATAGTGAGGTTATTTTGAATGTCGCATCCATTGCATTGCAGCATTGCCCGGTGGAACAACAACACACTCGAGATTCTCAATCCCTTTAGCGCAAACCAAAAGCTCAACACGTGCCATCAATTAATATTAAACATGTAAGATTAATATATTTTTCCATTGAGACACTGGATCACATGATGAGAGATGTAATAAAAGTATTTAATAATTACTCCACAAATGGACCATTTAGGGGGGAACGAGTTGTACATGGAGGTGATTTTTTCCAAAATCCATTTAGTTTTACCAAAGTATTCGAGAGGGAAAATTGTAGGTGGTAATGTCAACTTCTCAAAATTATGATCGTATTGTAAAATTTATACGTTTATCAAGAATATGAAATTGCTAAGAGAATTGAATGTTTCTACTATAAGCACAAATTGTGCAGTGAGCTAATGCAATGAGTAGACCAACAACATAATCAATTATTAGTGCACGCTAATATTAATTGTATAATGTTGACTGATTGAGTGCAGAATGGTAAATGGGCTTTTGATTTTAGTAACGCTACAGCCTTTTACAATGACCACATGAATTGTACTACTTCTGATATGTTCATGTCATATATTCCAGGATAATAGAAAAACAAAAAAAGCTTCTTGAGAAATATAAAACTACTTATTTTGACATCTACCTCAATACTATATAGATATTATTAAACTGAAACAATATTTCTCTAAAAATCACGATTTGCTTCTCCAAGGTTAAACGATAAGGTTGTTCTGAATGTCGCATCCACTACATTACATCATTGCTTTTACCCGGTGGAAAGACAGTACACTCGATATTCTCAATCCCTCTAGCGCTAACCTAAAGCTCAAAGTGTGCCATCAAACAAGAGAGTCCAAAAGTAAAACTAATCCAACAAATGAGATGAAACATGTATGCTTAATAGATTTGCTATTGAGGCATTAGATCACACAATGAGAGATGTAATGAAATTCTTTAATAATTACTCCACAAATGAACCATTATGGGGAAAATAGTTGTACATGGAGGTGATTTTTGCCAAATTCTTCTAGCTTTATCGAAATTTTCGAGAGAACATTGTAGGTGCTATTGTCAATTCCTCAAAATTATGGTTGTATTGTAAGGTTTATACATTGACCAATAATATGAGATTGCATTCATTTATGTCTTATTGAACGGATCGGGACACAAGCTTTTTCTGACTAGATATTCAAAATTGGATATGTAAAGCTTGAACAAGTGATTGATAAAAACTGCTGATGTTGAAATATCGCGTGAATTCTTGATTCTTTAAAAAAATTATCCTCTCAAGAGTATAATAGACTCCATTTCTCTGATCATATAAGAGAATATTCAAAAATATTATTTTTGGATATTGGAACTCATGCTCGAGGTTGTAGAAAAATAATGAATGAATTTGTCTTATCTCTCATCGCTGAAGATGAAAAGGAGTACTTATGTTCTGATTCTTCATGTTGGACAAATTCATATATAAGTGTTGATGACGATTGATTAACAGTTGAGTGTTTGAATTAAATCAAATGTTTCAAAATCCCAAACCAAAAATAAGTTTTAAAAAAGGGGTACGAATTATGTTATTGAGAAACATTAACCAAGTTGATATTCACTCATGACCAACTTTATTCGCTCTTGACCAGCTGTATGTTGTCGTTTCACGAGTGAAGATAACAACATGATTAAAAATATTGGTTCTAAATAACAAATACTCTCATACCAAATATGTTGTATACCTTGAAATCTTTCAAATAGCTAGAATTAAAAATGACTTTGTCGAGTATACTTTCAATTCCTCAAATAGTATTTATTTTACTCTGGTGTTGTTGTCTAATGTGTTAAAAATCGTGTGAGAAATATATTTACTTGATTCCTGGAAAAAATTGCACAGAAAAAAATTTAAAATAGACAAAAATTTTGTTCGACCACGTGCGTTGCACGGGTCAAAAAACTAGTTTTTAATTAGATAAGACTTAAGCATCTAGAACGAGTATGGTCTCTTTTATGTCAAAAATATATCATTAATCCTCTATATTTATAGAGAAAATTTGACTAGACATGTTTGTTGGACTAATCAACACAACTATATATTAAGGTTATATTTAAATATATACTCCCTCCGTCATAGAAAACCTTTTTCCTTTCTTTTTTCATCCGTTCCAAAAAACACTTCTCATTTCTATTAAAAAGTCACTTTTACCCCTTACTTTTTCACACCCTACCTATCACATTATACCTTTTTACTTATAATCTATCCATCAAATTATACTTTTACCCATCACAGCAAAGGACATTTTTGGAAATTCAATACCAAAATACACTCCCCTTAAATCTCTCTCCAATACCAAAACTCCCATGTTTTCCGGAACAGAGGGAGTACTACTTAGTAGTATTTGAACACTTGTGGTGTCTCAAAGCTACCAGATCCAAACTAGAGCAGTGGTAATACTCCTCACGCCCCACGGCGTTATGGAGCTTTTAAAGCCTAGGGGGCGTTAAACACCGCCCCCCTGAGGCATCACCGCGGCGTTATAGCACCGGCATCAGACGTTTGACGCATGAATCCCCCCTAACGGCTAATATAGCTGTTGAAAGCAAAAAAAGAAAAAATTAATTAATTTTTTTTAAAAATTTCAAACTTCTCCTCCTCCCATTCTGACATCTTCAATCTTCTTCACATCTTCTTCAATTCTCTGACTCTCTTTTGAACATGAATCCTTCCGGCTCTGACTTCTTCCCCGACGATCTCGAGCCTCACGAACACACGATGTGGTATTCCCAACAATTCAGGCAATAATTCGGGAGTAATTTGCCGATGTTCGAGACGCAACAATCGGGGTTTGTCGAGCGAGAGTCAGTTCCGGAGACTCAACCGGGACCATCCGGCACCAAAAAAAAGTGCACGCCGGAAGGGCCACAAAGCGAAAGGCACGATGACTGAGGCGGCACAGTGAATCCAAAAGTGGACACCGGAGGAAGAGTGCTTATTGGCGTCGGCTTGGATTGACGTCTCCGAGCATCCTATCGTTGGTAAAAATTATATGTTTTCTAATATATTTATGTTTTTATTTATATAAATTATATATAATCGTGTTAAAAAAATTCTTGTTATACTTTTTTAAAGGTTCGGAGCAAACGAAGGATGCAATATGGGATCGTATCGAGGAGAAGTTTTTCACAGCGATGAACAAGGACGACTCCTACCGTACCTGGGACCAACTCACTTCCAAATGGAGCCACATCAACCGTAAAGTCCAAAAGTTTATCGGAGTTTACGAGGAATGCGCTCGGTCCCAGAGGAGCGGGATGAACGACGCCGGTGTTCTCTGGCTTGCCACGACCTGGTACCAAGATGACGGGCACCAAGGCATGGTGCCCATCGATCTTTGGAAGATTTTGAGCCGTTCACCGAAGTGGAAACAACTCAACAATTCCGACGGCGGATCGTCAAAAAAAGATCCTCTATCGATGCCGAGGTGGAGGTCGACGACACTATCGGTTTGTTCGAACAAAGGCCTCCACTCAACGTTGTGGATTCCGATGACGAGGACCCCATTCCACGACCAATCGGAAGAAAGAAATCAAAATTCATTGCCTCGGGTTCTAGAGGGTCTGGCTCTGTTTCCATTTCTTCTTGCGACAATATCGGTTGGGCAATGGTTGAACAACTTTGGGTGTTCAATATTCGGGAAGAAGAGAGGATGAAGCGAAAGGAAGAGAAGGACGAGATCGAAATCATGGAAACTGACATTTCTACGTTATCGGCCTTCAAACGGATGATCTTCGAGAGAAGACAAAAAAGAGATCAAGGTCAAATATAATTTACCTTAGTTTTTTTATTAATGTGTCTTTTTTTATTACTGTCGCTTTATTTTTTTTAATTTAATGAATGTAATTTTTTTAAATTATTTTCGTTTCAATTTCTTTAAATTTAATGAATGTATTTTTTTAAATTATTCTTGTTTCAATATAATTAAATAATAAAATAATTAAATTATATTAATTTAGTTTTAGAAGATGTATATTTAAAAATGTAAAAAATGAAGGTTTGAAGCCCCGGAGCTTCAAACTCATTTCCACTGAATCTGTGAGGTAAGTTAAAGCTGACATGACAGAGAGAGAAATTCTGAACCCCCGATTTGAAGCCTCAGGGCTTCACGGGTATTTCCAGTGCTCTTAGTAATTAGTATTCGAATACTCAAAATAGTTTTCAAATGTTCAAGGGTCACAAAATTGATATCTAGATTCGTTTATGAGAGTTTAGTATTTGAATACTCAATGGACCATTCGAATATGAGTGAGTTTCATGGAAAATTGTTGAAATTAAAGTTATAGTGAGTTTTCGAATACTAGGTTTTAATATTTGAAAACTCAATTTTCATGTTTACTCTTTGGAAACGGCACATAAAATTTGACAAATTTTCATAAAACAAATAATACCAAAATAAAATTGGCTAAGGGTTTTGCTCCTTGGTCATTGCTATAAGATATATTGTCTCTAAATGCCAGCTTCCAAATGTTTGAAATAATAGTGTATAACAAGTGTGTACTCCATTCTTTCTCATCCGTATCAACATTTATTAATATAATATTACGTCAAATATTTAAATTAATTCTAAATTTACAAACAGGACTTTATATGAAATAGTTTTCTATGTAAATTAGTGGGAAGATCATGAGGACCTTTAAATTAAGAAAAAGCTTACCGTGTCCATAATAGACTTTCACATAAGAAAAGTAAGCAAATTCTTTTTAATAAAATTAACATTTTTATTTTGTGACATTTACACTAAATAGTAATAAAATATATGTCATTTCTCAATGTAGTACGTAAATAGTTTTATTCCCTAAATAGTACTTAAATAATGTCTAGTAACAGGAACAATATTCAATGATAATGAACATTTATTTTGAATAATATTGAGTGACAGTGAATATTTACTTAATCAATGGCCACTGGTAGTATCCTTAAAGTACTCCACAATCATTGACAAAAAGGAAATGGTTTAGTTAGGTCAGTTTTAAAACAGTCGCGCTAGGGGTACACCACTCGTGTACCCCAATTCATACACCATATACACCCCCCTTCCTCTTTCTTCTCTCTCTATATCCCTCCCTTGCTTTCTTTCTCTCCCCCCCCCCCCCTCTCTTGTAGATCTCTCCAGGGAATTAGGGAGCGGGCAACTACCGGAAGACCAGCCCTTCCTTCATCTTCCTCGTTTTTTCACAGTGACATCACCTACTTTTCTTTCATCCGTCCAGTGCATCGGTGGAAGATCCAACTTGGTGAATACTTCATCCTTTGTCTTCTTCGATCTTCAATTCTGCGCCTTGACCACCATACAATAGCAAACTAAAGGTTATAATAAATACTTTTTATTTCAATTTTAGGGTTTTTATTTGTAAAGCTAGATTCAATCATTCAATTCTAACAAAAATCGAGCCTTCCCTCTTGTGAAATTAGTCTTTTTAAAATATTTTTTTGTGAATCATTCTTTCTCAAACTTATTCAGTCATTTAATTCGTTTTTAATCTTTTCAATGGCTGATTTTTTGTTAAAAACTTGTGGCAATTGGGAATTTTTCATGCTTATTACGAAATGTTTGTGTAGTGCTTGTTATTGGTGCAAAATGTTTGTGAAAGAAGTCTTACAGACGGAATTTTCACTCAGGGTACACAGATAGTAAATGTTTATGTTCAAACAATTACAGAACTTTAGTGTCTGTGTAACTAAATAGCATTGATACGGAGTATGTTTTTCTGTGGACAATTATCTATCACATAGACATCTACCGTCTGTGTCACTAAAATTACAGACAACTAGTGTCTGTAAAAGTCTTGATAAAATGTTTTTGATCAAGAATTACATATATATAATGTCTATGTCTGTGAAAGTCTTTATGTTCTACTACATGATATTTTACGGATTTCATTTTTATACATGTTACATAATACTCAGGAGGTATCACGGATTTGAACCTGGGATTCTCGATCTTTTCCGCCCCATCCTCTTCGCTGCCCAGACCGCCATAATGACTTTTTTTGTCGTTAATAGCGTCACCGGAGGAGAGATCTTTGATTCAGATTATACAAATAGTAATTGTCTGTGTTCAAGAAAATAAAGACGTTTAGTGTCTGTGCGACTAAACAATATTAATTGTAATTTTTCTTTTCTTTTTTAAACGTAGAAAACTTTATGGAATGTTCTTGGTACTGTACTATTTCGTAGATTTGAAGGGTGAAATTTTAATGTGAATTATAGATTTTTAGTGTTTGTGTAACAAAACGGTGGTAATTATAATTTTTTCTTTTTTTACAATCTAGAGTAATTGTGAAACATTCTTTATGATAGCATTATTTGGTATATTTGACAGATGTATTTTTATTTAGGTTTTACAGACAATAAGTTTCTGTTTACAATGAATTACAGACATTTGTTGTCTGTGTGACCAAAACATACTCCACACTTAGTTTATTTTTGCAATATAAGAAAAATATCATGAAATATTCTTATTATTGTATTATTTGGTATATTTTACAAGTGCGATTTTCATACATTAAAAACAGTTAATAAAACCTATAATTCTCGAGTTCTTGTTCTTATTACTTTCTTGTGATCCATTCTTCTGAATCGGATCATCTGGTGGAACTATTGTCCATCAGTTTGAAACTAATTTAATTGACTTTATGTACAGTTGCAATTTTCATCCAAGTTATGCAAAGTGTTTAGGAGAATTACATACATTTAGTGTCTATGTGACCAAACACTTCATATTGTTTTTTTGCATTTAGAATTTGTTTTTCTTGTCCCAACAAATCGTGAAATATAATGTCTTTGTAAGTAGATTATTTGGCATATTTAATGCATTGAGTGCGCCTGCTCACAAATGTATCATGTTGGTAACACATTGTGAAAATTCATAACACAATTAAATCAGAACTAAGTATACATTCCAACCAATACATTGCCTATCAGTGAGATTTATTTTTATATGCAGTTAATGTCATTAACTAAACAATTTATAGACAGTAAATCCCTGTAATTAGGCGTTCACAGAAATTTAGTATCTGTGATTACACTCTTACTGTTTGTGATTAAAAATCAGACGGTAAACGTTTAGGAGTTCCATGTGTCCTTAAGAAAAAACAATCCCATCAAGATTATATTTACCATCACAAATAAAAATGTTTATGAAGCAAACACAAAACAGGTGTCGCATCTTGAGTCCATATCGATTAGTATGGTAATGTAATACATATAATTATACACAAAGAGCGAACAAAAACAAAAAAACTCAAACTCGGTGAATACTAACGACTAAAAAGCCTAAGGTAATCCTGATTTAGATACAAGTTTGAGAGCAACTCCATATAGACCCATAAAAGCTTGACCTGATTCAGTCACAAACATGGCGAACGAAAGCCGAAGGAGCAACGCAGGGTTTTATATCAGGCTGCAAGACATCATTGAACAAGACAAGTAAATTAAAGCTCAAAATCATTATAAGAGATTAAGTAAAAAATCGACATTTAAAGCCAATAGCTTGTAGTTCACATATTGAACATACATTTTTTGCTTGTATCTAACACTTTACATACTTTTGGAGCTATTTTATATAAGGACGGCACTTTAGCTGTTAACTAGACATTTCACGCTTGTGACTATCACGTCACATACATTTAGAATAATTTTTTAAACAGGGCACTAATTCACATGTAAGAAAGGCATTTTACACCTGTAACTAGCAGTTCACATACATTTAAAACAATTTCAGACAGTTATAAACAAAAAATTAGATTTACAAAGTTATGGTTCATAATCAAACAAAAAAATTAAGAATTCATATATTGTGGTCATTGATAGTGACAATATACATGAAATTTTAACTTAACTCTCTATTTATACCTAGATTGAAAAGAATATTTTCTCATATAAAAGATGAAAAAACAGAAAAATAGAAATTTGATTGAATTTTTTTAAAGAGAAGAACATGAACTTACCTAATGGCGATGGGGAAGGCGGTAGCGACGACAGTGGTGGTTAGCTCAGTCGCTAGTTGTGAGGAGATATTTGAGTGAGGGAGGGAAATTGAGTGAGGGGACCATGAAGGATCTGGTGGCGACGAACCGTTTAAGACGAAGAGAGATGACGTGCGGCGAAAATCGGGAAGGAGGAGGAGGCGGTTGCAGATCTGTTGATGAATTAAACGTGACTGCGGCGATGAGGTGGCGGTGCCACCCTTCAGAGTTGGCCGCCGGCAAGAAAAAAGGGTAAAAGACGATGGAAAATGGAAAGGAAACGGGGGTGGGGTACTAGAGAGATGAGTATGGAAAGAGAAAAGAATAAGGTGAGAAAGAGAGGAGGGGGCCGGGGGGTTTACACTGGGGTGAGGGTATGTTGGTGTACACATAGCATTTCTGGTTTTAAAAAGTTGGGAGTTGGAACTGAAATTCTGTAAATGCAATCTGACATTTTACTGAGAAGCAGAGTTTACTCGGCAATGGAGATGGTTAAAAAAGAGAGATGATTAAAATAATAATAAAAAATTAAGAGGGGTGGAAGCGGAAGTCCCGGATTCGTCGAAGAGAATCGAAGAAATACAATCCCAGTGATGACACAGATCCCTCATCTGCTTCTATCTCGGAACCCGCATGAATATATGAGCAGAATCCACCACCTCACCTCAAAGAACCCAAAAAATGGATTTTTCAGGCAAGGAAAACGAACCCACCGCGGGGAATAGCAGCAAATCCGCCGCCGCATCCGCCGCAGGCAGCAAGAACGCAAGAAAGGCAATGGCTCAGTACAGTGCTGATGCTAAGCTAATGGCCGATTTCGAGCAGTGTGGGGAGTCAGGTAAGTCTTTCAACTACGCTAGGTCAGTAAACAATGCGACCCAGAATGCGTCCGAAGAAGAAATGGTTGCCTATCTGTCAAAAATCCAGAGGGGTGGCCTTATCCAACCCTTCGGATGTATGCTTGCAGTTGAGGAACCCACTTTCAAGATTATAGGGTTCAGTGAGAATTGCTTTGATTTGTTGGGTTTGATGGGTTTTGTTGATCCTAGGGATAAGAGGAGTCTGATTGGGATTGACGCCAGGACTCTCTTCACCCCCTCTGCTAGGGCTTCTTTGGCAAAAGCCTTGGCTTGTAGGGAGATTTCTCTGCTGAACCCAATCTGGGTACATTCTAGGAGCAACCAAAAGCCCTTTTATGCTGTGCTCCACAGGATCGATGTGGGGATTGTGATTGATTTGGAACCTGCTAGCTCCGGTGATCATGCAGTGTTGCTTGCAGGGGCAGTTCAATCGCAGAAACTCGCTGTCCGTGCGATTTCTAGGCTTCAGTCTCTCCCCGGGGGAGATATAGGGATGTTGTGTGACACAGTAGTTGAAGCCGTACAGAGGCTGACTGGGTACGATAGGGTGATGGTTTATAAGTTCCACAATGACGATCACGGGGAGGTTGTGTCAGAAATCAGGAGGTCAGATTTGGTGCCTTATTTGGGGTTGCATTATCCTGCAACTGATATCCCCCAAGCAGCACGTTTCTTGTTTAAACAGAATAGGGTAAGGATGATCTGTGATTGCAATGCGCAACCTGTCAAGATTTTTCAAGCTGAAGAACTGCAACATCCTCTATGTTTGGTTAATTCAACCCTTAGATCTCCACACAGCTGTCATACCATTTATATGGCTAACATGGGGTCTATTGCCTCATTGGCAATGGCAGTTGTTATTAACAGCGGCGAGTCCATGAAGCTTTGGGGATTGGTAGTGTGTCACCATACTACCTCAAGGTATGTTCCTTTCCCACTTCGCTATGCATGTGAGTTCCTCATGCAAGCATTCAGCCTCCAGCTTCATATGGAACTTCAGTTGGCCATACAATTAGCCGAAAAGAAAATGCTCCGTACCCAGAGCTTGCTATGTGACATGCTTCTCCGGGACGCTCCATTTGGGATAGTTACACAATCGCCTAACGTGATGGACCTGGTTAGGTGTGATGGGGCTGCACTGTATTACGGTGGGAAGTGTTGGTTACTTGGTGTGACACCAAATGAGGCACAAGTCAAGGATATTGCTGAGTGGCTGTTAAATACTCATGGGGATTCAACAGGTTTGAGTACAGATTGTCTTGCAGATGCTGGGTACCCTGGGGCAGGGTTATTAGGTGATGCAGTTTCAGGAATGGCCACTGCAAGAATCAGTTCTTCAAAGGACTTTCTTTTCTGGTTCAGGTCTCATACTGCTAAGGAAGTGAAATGGGGAGGGGCTAAGCATCACCCGGAGCAGAAAGATGATGGTGAACGAATGCACCCTCGGTCTTCATTCAATGTGTTTCTTGAAGTGGTGAAAGGGAAAAGTCTGCCTTGGGAAGATTCTGAAATTAATATCATTCATTCGTTACAGCTCATACTGAGAGATTCCCTTCAAGGGGTTGGGGAGAGCTTTGTGAAAAGCATGTCATCTTCCCAACAGAGTGATTCTGAAGGGACAAGGTTTTTTGAACTTAGTTCAATGGCGCGTGAACTTGTCAGGTTGATTGAGACAGCTACAGCTCCGATTTTCGGTGTTGATTCATGTGGAGTAATCAACGGATGGAATTCCAAGGTTGCTGAACTAACAGGGTTGGGAGCTGATGCAGCAATCGGAAAGCCTCTCATCGATTATGTCACTCATGAAGATTCGCGCGAAACTTTTCAAAGTTTTATGTGTGAAGCTCTACAAGGTAAATAATTCATTTGCTCGAATAAAAGTGGAATGGGGGGGGGGGATAGATGCAATTAGCATGGCTTCATACTTTCTTTCTTTATTAGTTTTTGATGCCTACATTTCAATAATTGATACTCATAGTAATTGCTTCTGGTAAAAAATTTAGTTCACATTTGATCAAGAGGTTCATTAATGTGGTTAACTTAGTCATTACTTGTTGCCATGTTTCAAACTGATCTGATGTGCTAAGCTTTGTATTGGTTTCTTTTCATAAGCAAGATTGTCTTCCATTTTGCACATGTGATCCCTATTACCGATTTTAGTGAACATTAAGGCTTTGTATTGGTTTATTTTCCCTCGTGTGATTGAGGGAGAGAGACATAATGTGAGCCACACAATTCTTTCCTTAAGGGAAAGTGGGGCCATATTTTGGTAAAGAAAAAAAAACGTGAAACCTTCTATCACACTATTTTGCAGGAAAAACATCATACACAAAAAATTATTACTTTGTGATTCCCATTATTAAATTTCATTGCACATTAAGTTCTTTTTTTGAATATTTGTTTAGCAGGTTCTTATTGTGACCAATTGGTTATATGTATGGAGAATAATTCATGATTCGCGCTAATTCAGGTGAGGAGGGCAAAAACATAGAAGTAAAGCTGCTAACATTTGGGAGTCATGAAACAGGACAAGCCGTGCACCTTGTAGTGAATGCATGCACAAGTAGGGATTCCCAAAACAACATTGTCGGGGCATGTTTTGTGGGTCAAGACATCACTCCTCAGATAGTTGTCATGGACAAGTTTGTCCGGCTGCAAGGGGATTATGAGGCCATTGTACAAAGTCTCAATCCACTAATCCCGCCGATATTTGCTTGTGACCAGAACGTGTGCTGCTCCGAATGGAATGCTGTCATGGAACAGTTAACGGGCTGGTCTAAATCTGAGGTTTTAGGGAAGAGACTTCCCGGCGAGGTTTTTGGAGGGATGTGTCAACTTAGGGGTCAAGATGCACTAACCAAATTCATGATTCTCTTGTACCAAGGAATAAGTGGCCATGACAGTGAAAAGCTACCATTTGGGTTTTTTGATAGAAAAGGGAGTTTCTTGGAAGTGTTCATAACTGCAAACAAGAGAAGGGATGGGAAGGGAAACATAATTGGGTGTTTCTGCTTCTTGCAAATATCCACAAGAAGAGATGCCGAAAATGATGACAGAGAATGTGCGATGTCACTTAAAGAGTTCACATACATCCGACAGCAGATGAAGAATCCCTTAAATGGAATCCGTTTCACCCACAAGCTCCTTGTAGATACAGTTACTTCAGATGTTCAGAAACAGTATCTGGAAGCAAGTGCAGCTTGCGAAAGACAGATAATGTCTATAATCGAGGACATAGAGTATGGAGGCATAATAGAGGGGTAACTCAATTTTTGGAATCTCTTGTTAATTCTAGTACGAGTCTGGCTCTTTTGACACCAAGGGGCGGTGTCATAATATGACTGCGGGTCCATTTGAGCACCCTACACTGCTCTGTTCGATCCCAGTGTGGTTCCTACTTCCTTAGCCCCCAAAACCCTCCTATGGTTTCGCCGTTATGCTAACACTGTAGCATTACAGTGAAATGTGGGGGGGGGGAGAAGGTAAGAACCACTTCGGGGTTGAACTAAACACCGTAGGGCTCTCAAATGGACCCGGTGTCATATTATGACACCGTGGTTGGGTGTCAAAAGAAGTCCAATGTACAAGTACTTGTTCTCATTCTATGATCTTTTGGTCTTTTGTTCAATTTCTGTATCATAAAGCCTTTTCGTATCGACATTATTTTTCCTTGGACTAATCTTAAAACAAAATTAATGGTGCGTTTCACCTCACCATTCTAGTTGCCAAACTCGCCGCCACAATTAGATTTTCTAATAATGTCTATCACTTTCTTCTCATGGTTGTGGCAGGAAAGTGGAGCTGAAGACAGAAGAATTTGTTTTAGGGAACGTTATCGATGCAGTGGTTACCCAAGCTATGATTCCACTGGAGGAGAAGAATTTAAAGTTACTTCATGATGTCCCTGACCGGATCAGATCCCTCACCCTATACGGAGATCAAATTAAGCTTCAGCTCGTTCTCTCGGATTTCTTGCTCAGTGTAGTGAATCACTCACCTTCTTTGGATGGTTGGGTGGAAATCCGGGTGGTCCCTGGCTTGAAGCTGATGCAAGATGGGAATGCATTCATCTGTGTCCAGTTCAGGTAACCTCTACAATATATTTTTTTAAAAAGTTCATGTCAATACTCCAAGGAATTTGAGGTTTTACATGTACACTCTAAGATTGCGTGATCGTGACAAGTGTTCCCAAGATTTAAATATTTTTACACAAATACTTCAAGATTACAAATTGATCGCATATACTCGTGAAAAAATGGGGGATCAATGTGCATTAAACCAATTTCATGGAGTATTATTGTGAAAATATTTAATTTTTTAGAACGTTGGTGATAGTTATGTAAGCTTGGAGTATTCCTGTAAAATGTCACATTTATGGGAGTATTGGCATGAATTTTTCAACAACCCAATATAATCACAGCTTCATTGGGGGTTTGGGTGGTCGAGTTATACGTCGGAACGCAAATGGGTCGGGTTTGGATCCAGTAAAACTTTACCGTCATTCATTTATCCACTCTTCATCTGTAACATGATTCATCCATCATGTGTTACAAACATCATCCATCACCCGATCTATCTGTTATTCCCGAGTGAAATTAACATTTCATTAAATTATCACAAAAAAAGATAATAATAATAATAATAATAATAATAATAATAATAATAATAATAATAAAATATCTACTCTCTCCGTTCTTGAAAAGAGTTCCACTTTTTACCAAGTGGTAAAATAAGGAAGTGTTAATTTGTAGTTGACTTCCAATTTTACCCTTGATGTGATGGGTAGAAGTAAGATGTGATAGATAGATTATTAGACAAAAAGTATAATGTTGTGATACGTAGGGTAAGAAAAAGTAGGGGTAAAAGGGGTTTTTAAATAGAAAGTGGAAGCGTTTTGTTGGAAGTGGAAAAATGAAAGAGGAAGTGTTTTTGAGAACGGAGGGAGTTTTTTTATATGATAATAGTGCTTCATACATTAAAATATCTATCCTTACGTTGTAACGCAGGAACCCATAATTTACTTTACAGAGTAGTGTATTGGTATAAGATTAAAAACTTGATGAAAAAAAGCAGAAGGGTTGGTGGATCGGGTGACGGGTGAGTTAAACACCCACATGTATTTCTTTCCATCCATCACCCGAGTATCATCATACTTGTTTGGGTTTTTGACCATTTAATCGGGTCGGATAGTTTGGATATCCATCAGGTAAGAATGTGACTGTCATCCTCTTGACATGAATTTTTTCCATTTTTTTAACATATTAACAATTCATCGAAACTGGTTGGATTCTCACAGCGTGTCTCCTCGTTTAATTAGAATGATTCATCCCGGGCAAGGCCTTCCGGCGGCTCTTGTTGAGGACATGTCAAGAGGAAGTAGCAGGTTGGCAACGCAAGAAGGGATGGCTTTGCATTTGTCAATGAAACTGGTAAGGATGATGAATGGCCACGTTCGCTACATCAGAGAACCACACAAGTGCTACTTTGTAGTTGACATCAATTTCCGGACGCAAAAGCCAAGTTTAAGGGCATCAAGTATGGACACAAGCAGCACGGCGTGATTCTCCCGCGACACTTTTTTTTTGGCTTCCAATTTTTAACACGGTGCATATTTTCAATATACCGTTTTCTTCTTCTTCTTCTTCTTCGATTTGATAATTCTTACACTTGGGGTGATTGATTCATGTTAAGGTTCTCCTTGAATGTCATCATGATGAAGAAAAATGGTGTAATGAGTGGTGTGTATATATGCCCCTTTTGGATTTGGTCATGTCAGATTGTGTATGTGAAGTTGGTTTCTTTCTTATACTATGAGAAATGCATAATCTAACATTTATAGTGCTCATGCCACCTTTCACTTATTAGGGTTCCTTAGCAGAAACATTTATATACACCTAAGAGTAGAGGTAAAATATTTGTACATCTTAAATTGGGTATTCATACCTCTCAAATTAGATTATATAATAGTTTTTTACTTTGAAAGCTAATAATTATATTTGTACGAAGAAAAATATCAAAGTGTGATTTTTTTGAGGTGGCTGCCACATGGCGAAAACACTTCTTTCGGGTTCCATAACTACACAAGGTCTAAGACCTGAGCATAGTACTGATTTGCCTGGCATTAGTCAATAGGCAACAACTTCATGCTTAACACGATCACCTTTTTTGCAGTTCTCGGGATTGGAACCCGAGTTAACCCTTATGGCACTACCCTCTCGACAAATTGAACCACACCCCAGGCTTAGGTTTAATTACACAAACATACATACGGGAGCATATCACAATTTTAGTAAGCACAATATATTTCATAAAAGCAAACCAAAATATGTACGGAGTATTTACTATATCTAAAGTACTCGTATTACTTCTTATAATGGTAACCCAAAGCGGGTAAAGTTTGTCTACTTTACACGACCGTAGTGGGGGCTTTCCCTGAGCCCGCGAGTTAGAAAAACTTTGTACACCGCATCCGCGGGTAAAAATGCCAAATTTACACACTTTTGGCAAAATACACGTACCATTCATAGTTATTTCGTTCTCATGAAAAGAAATAAAATTAACCAAAAAAAATACCCTTCACCTAAAACCACAGCTGAGACGAACAGACGAATCTCAGTTTGCAAAAATTTCCAAAACGTAGATAAGTTAGCGCCACTTCTTTGCCGGTTTGCAGGAGCCAAAAGGATGATTGTCAAACCAGCCATTACTATTATACAAAAAACTGCTAAACAAGAACCTGTCGTTAGAGCTTTTTTTCACAAAAAAAAGAGCGAAAACGTACTACGGGTAACCAAACAGCATCCACTTTGCTTGGATTGACACAACGAAATGCTTTCGGGCTGCTGAAAATCACTCTGGTGGGGTGCTTGAAAATGACTCCAACACATTTGATTGATGTGTTTGGATGTTCAGACCACTGGATAGTAGAAGTTCCTGGACAATCTGCACAACGAGGTCTCTCGTTAGCCATGCTAACTGATTTTAGTACTCCCTGGGTCCCACATATTCTTCTCGTTTTGACTGGCACACTTTTTAGCGTAAGATGAAAAAATATTTGACTTTCCTTTTTTTGCCCTTGGTGGTGTGGTAAGTCAGAGGGAGATGTAAAACATGAAAATAGTGCAGAAGTAAGGGTAAAATAGTCTTTGAGTTTTAAAGGAAAAGGAATATGTGGGCGAACAAAAACTCTCTCGGGTCTCTTTGAGGGACAAGGGGTAGAGTAATTCATGCCTGACAACTAGAATCTGGACTTTCTGAATGGAATACTATTGGCCTGCACCGCTTATCTTCATTCATCAGGCTTGAGTTCTGAAAGTGAGAGACGAGGGCACTCTTTCCCTGGATTCGAGCATATGCCAAAGAAGCCATTTTCTCACTATTGAACTTCTCCCACTTTTTCCCATTAAATGCCTGAACGAATTAAAAGTTATGTACCATTATATAATTCAAATTATAAGACAATGTCGTTGCGGATGGAATTAATAAAAAGAAGTGAAGAAATCTTTAATGCCTATTTGGTAGCAAATGAAGAAAGTCAATCATGTTATATGAAGAAATAAAAGGGAGAACCCCACAGTTCTTTTGACACCAATTTTGGGTGTCATAATATGACATTGGAGCCCTAGGATCCTCCAGTGGGCCCAGGTACTACCCCCAAACCCCCTCCCCTTAGCATTTCACCAAAATGCTATCATACCAGTGAAGCATTTTGACAGAATGGTGGGGGGGGGGGAGTAGAATATGATCCCGGCCCAACGGAGCACCGTAGGGCCCCTGGTGTCATAATATGAAACCGAGGACCAGTGTCAAAAGATTCTTGCCCGTGGGAGGATTACACAAAAAATGCCATAGTTAAAGAATTGAACCTCATAAAATGGTATGATGAGCAAGGGAGACAACATATTAATAAATGCATAGCCCACGTTGCACTTATTCTGCATCACAAGAAAGAATACTTATCAGACTTGACTTAGGCTACATAAAAACGTATTCCGTGACAAATATCTTCACAATCACCCATCAAGAATTCACCTTAAAATCAATGGGCAAATACAGGAAGTCATAGGTTCCCCTATGACGTTCATCGATGGTAGCCAACAGCATCTTCGACGTGTACCTAAAGGAAGATGATTATTAACCATGTAAGGTTCCCAATTGTTATTAATAAGGCTGAATAATATGTCTCCTAAATCATACTCCCTCCCAAAATTAAAAGACCCTTTTGACCGGATACTAAGTTGATTTGAAATAGTGAGAAATAATGATGGCCACATATTCCTTGCCAAAAGACAAAACGGACTTTTAGTTTGGGACTAGCTAAAAAAGAAAGTGTTGTTTATTTTGGGACGGAGGGAGTAATAAGAACTGGAAATGATGTTTTGTCATTACTTGTTTGGGATGTTCTTTATCATTAACGTTGTCCGAGTATCATCCCCATTTCTAATCTTGTCCAAGTCAAGCTGAAACTTTCTATTATCAACCTGGTTCCCATAAACCTCTACCCGCCTGGCATGCGCATGTTCAGCTAAACCTTCAAACACAGCAGCTGTGGGTCCTGGTACATGACCGTTTCCCAAGAACACGGAGCTCAACCTTTGAGAAGTCAACATGTTGAATCCGGGGGGCCCACTATCGGCCGGCATATTCGCATTCATCATATGACTCCTCTCGTAGGATCCAGTGTTAGTGCCTCGGAAAGCGGGACCCAAGTAAGAGGCTTCCGGTAACGACTCCGGGAAGAAACCCAAGTGTCTCTCGAAAGGAAGACCCGATGGAGCGGACCCCACATTATGAAGGTCCCGGAGGCGGTGTTGTGCGGGAAACGCAAACCCGCGGCCGTTCGATGCGAAAGGATGCCAAGTAGAACTATTGTTACTTTGGTCCGGATAGACCTTCGGACTTCCCCAAAGAAATTGGGTCCCGGAGAGCGTTTCGATACCCGAACCATTTGAACTAGAAGCACCGTATGAAGAGATCGGTCCGGAATACCAATTCGGTTTTGGCTCTGGAAAAGAATGAGGTTGTTGTTGGATGGAAGAACTGGCTCTTTCACACTTACCAATAGGTGCAATCCTACCAGAGTTCAATGTTTGAGGAGACAAAATGGAAGCTAATCCGGGCAAGTTATTTCCAGATGTAGAATTCAAGGGTCTAAAACCATTAGGATTGCTAGGACTTTGCATATGATCATGATGATCCCCAGGGCTGCCAAAGTGTTGCCAGTTACCTGTCATAAAAAATTATTGTGAGCCATCATACGAGTTATTATACAATATACACCAATAGTGTCCCACAAGTAGAGGTAAAGTCTGCATACACTCGCCCTCCTCGGACCCTATCTTGTGTGGGACTCTACTGGGTTTGTTGTTGTAATGTCCTACAAGTTGTGTCTGGGGAGGGTGAGTGCCTAAAAGCTTACCTGATGGAGATGTACCGAATGAAGATCCTAAATGAAGAGGTAAACTCCGAGATTCTTCGTGTTCGGGGTCTTGATTTAACAGAAAACTGGATTTGGAACATAAGAATGTCACACAGATGAGTGGTGAATAACTAGAATACAAAATGCATAACAAATACATATTCATCCAAACGAAAATGAATACTACCTTTGTCCCGATTTTTTTTACCAACTTTACCTTTTTAGACGTTTCCAAAAACACTTTCCACTAACTTTACTTCCTTTTTTAGTAATGGACATGTGGATGACATCATTTGTCACAAATTCTTCAATACACTTACTTTTCAACACCTTTCTTAAACCCCGTAAAAGTCAAACAGGTAAAGTTTTTTGGGACGAGCAGAGTAAAAATATAGCATGGATCTCTCTTAGAGCCCCTGCTCTAACTATTTCCCATGTAACTTTGCATAATTATTTTTCCACATCTGTAATACCAGTTACAGAGTTCAAACTTAAAAACCTACCAAAAAGAGCAGTAAAGAAGCACAAGTTCCAATTACCATTCGTGATAGCAATTAAATTAAGCAATACTTAGATGAGTTTGTTATTTAGTAATTGATAGTATACACACTTTCGGCGTGCTCCCCCGGGGCGGCTAGGTTCGAGTTTGATCCGCTTCCCCGCTATGTCACTCCTATTTAAGGATCTAAGAGCCGCTTCGGCAGCCCTAACATCATAGTACTCAATGAACTTGTGGTGCCGCTTGTGTGGTGTCTCCCTTATCTGTTTTAAAACACAATTAATGATAAATAGGATAATCAACCTCTTAAAGCACAAGCATGAAACAGGAATGTAACTATACAAAGCTTTATACCTCTTTGATCTCACCATAAGACCCAAAGATTTGATGGAGGTGATCATTTGAAACTGATGGGTCCAAATTGAAAACCACTAGGGTTCCTTGGTTAACATCTTTCTCTGAAGGGTTATCCTGGAGAGAGAGAGAGAGAGATTAAAAATCATAACCCTGTGTGCATAACCAATAGAATCCCACATAAGTGGGGTCTTGGGAGGGAGTTTACTGTACGCAGACCTTACCCCTACTTAGAAGAGAAATGGTGTTTACCTTAGGGATTGAGAAATGAATATCGAGTTTTCTTCTCCGCAGAGGCTTATTCTGTAAAGCCCGCATTGCTGTTCGAGCAGCACGGATATCATAATAAGATATCATCACGAAACCCCTATGTTTACAAGCAGTGTACATAGTTCTGATATCACCATATTGCTATGGAACAAGAATGCGCGATGCACAAAACAGTAAAAATCTGGTTAGGGATTCAGATGTTGCAATAACTATGCAGACACAAACACGATGAAAATTTTGTGATTTAATCTCATTGGAAGGGAAACAGCGTAAAATTGTCACTATAAGATCAAAATAGCAACAAAACCCAGTATAATCCTGACTTTGTAGGGGTCTTTTTTTGGGGGGTGGGGTGGGGTCAAGATGTACACCCCATAAAAACAGAGAGGTTGTTTCCGTTAAATCCATGATGCATTTTTGCATTTACTACCCAAAACTTCATAGATAGTAAGAAGCAAAGGAAGATTAATATGTCATTCTGATTTAGTCCATTATTTACCTGAAGTTAAAACAATGTTAAAAATGATTCTTTTGCTAAAACATTGTCAAAATGCAACTTAAAGATCATTGAGAGAAGAAATAAATGAAGTTGTCAATAGCTAGAGTATAGAAGACACCTCAAAGAGAGTTCTCAATTCGGAATCCTCGACATTACTGTTGATATTACGAACAAATAGCGTTCTTGAAGGATGTTCCCCGAGGGGATGCTCCCCACTGATGGCCCCATTTCCATTAGGAAGTCCATTATGAGGCACTCCAGCAATATCAGAGAGACTTAGTTTTGATAAACCAATAGTTAGACTTTCCTGAGGATCGGGTTCCAGTTCCAACCCTCCTCCACTGCCAAACAAATCATAATCTTCCAAGTCGTCGCTGTGATTGGCAAGCCCATTCAGTTCATAGCCACCCACTATGCCAGATAAAAGTTCATCTTCATCATCAGGAAGCAAGCATTTGATTGAAGTGCGAATAGAATCTTCAAGCAAGTCATCACGCTCTACTTCAGGGTGAATCTTCTTCAAGACTGATGTGTCATCAATAGATTTGAGACCGTGTTCCACTTCACTCAAGTTCACTGCATCATACATTTAAGGCCCGTAAAGAAAAATTTGATCAGGGACTTGAGTTCTGTTTAATTGCATTGAAATATTAACTTGATGTGTGCCTGGCTCTGTGTGTGTGGGGGGGGGGGGGGATGGGTTTTTGAAAACATGTTTTCTATGAATAATACTCCCTACACCCAAAAGTCTTGTTTGCTCTAGGTACAGCTTTGGCCGGATACAAACTCTTTGTTCCATGTATAGACTATATTTTGGGACAAAAAGAAGTTCTAAAACACAAGTCTTCTTTATGGGACCGGGTGGAGGTGGAGGGGGGAGTACAATGCTCAAACCGCAAAAACAGAAAACCGTTTGGGAAAATGCTCTCCGGTTTCAAAAAGAGAATTCATTTTCTGAAAAGCTCAATGAAAGATTTTCCCATGCTAAACACTTTCCAAGAAAACATTTTCACAGAAGAGCTCGATACATAGAAAAGTTGCATGACATGTGGATCACATACGCTTCTTATGGAAGAGAACAGGAAGAGAGCTTGAAAAAAGTGAAATATTGGCTGAAGCATCAAAACAGTCTGATCCAGGAAAGAGCCTCCAAGTGGCGTCTCCTTTAGAAAAATTTGTCATTGGAATCTCTAGAAGCCCCCTATAACATAATGCGGGTCGAACTGCCAATTAGTACACACTTACATTCATGGTAATTACATAATCAATCACATAGTTTAAAGGCATGTGATATCTCATTCCTATTTGGGTTAAAATAGACAGCAGATAAGAGTGAAAGACTTTCTTTAATTAAAGCAATAAAGAAAATAATGGAGAATGCGATATCACGTCCGCCTACGGCCATAATGGAAGATTTAAAAAATAGTAAATCTAATACTATGACGCCATTTTCTTTCTCTGGAACTCCACGGGTTCAAAACAAACCTTAAGCTTGGTAGCTCCTACAGAAACGTTATTGCATTAGGTGGATGTTTTTCATGTGACTACCAGAACATACACAAAATGGATATGTGTGTGTGTGTGTGAAGGAAGAAGTTTGTTCTCCATGCGTATGAATTCTAAAGAGAGAAAAAGTTTGTTCAATAAATATTACAACAAAATGACTTGACCAACAACAAGTCGCGACAAGGTCCGGTATATTTTTCTCTTTTTTAACCCACCCAAAAAAACAATGAATGCAAAATCATGTACTTCATAATAGAGATACACGAGCTCAAGTTAACTCCTTTCCAGTAAGCACAAGTAAAATTTCACACCAAGAACTTTACAATGTGTTTGGTTCAAGGAACTTGGAAGGAAAAGGAAAATCAATTTTGGTGTTTGAGTAAAAATTTTAAGTGAAAGTGACAAAGTGATTTTTGTTCAATTTTGTGAGGAAAAAGAGAGGAACGGAAAAAAACTCCTCCTGGCCCTCCCTCGTCCCCCTCTGCCCTCCTACCCCCACCCCCGTTGCCACTGCCCTTTCCCCACCCTCCCTCTCTCCCCTCCTCTTAATCAGGTCTTCCTTTGTTTTCTTTTCAACAACCAAAAAGAGATGTCATTCAAATGTAATTTTCTTACCGATTTCCTTACAGTTTGCCTTACTAATCAAAGTAAATCAAGATTTGTGGTTTCTTTAATTTTATTTCCCTTTCCTTAGCATTTCTTTTCATTTCTAATTCCTCAAGCCAAACAGTGTTAAAAAAAAATGAGGGAATTGAAAATTAACTGGACAATGCAGCAAGAAATTGTATCTTCTTCACACTAAACAGGAAACATTAACACAGCCAAAATTAATAACGGATTGTTTTATACATTGAGCCATCATCATATACCACTCATTAATTGCATCTAATTTTATCTCTAAATATTGAAAAAAAAGGACTTTGAACCTGCTGATAAAGTAATAGAGCACAAGGAGTATAATCTCTACAAATAAGCCTTTAAATAGCACATAAACACATGATAATACATCCCCGACATTAAAAACAAATCCTGAGAAATCATAAAACCCATTTCCAACAAGGAAAAATGTCTTCTTTTGTAAAAGCAAACTAGAAAAGTACCCATAGTTAAAGGGCTCAATAGGACAACACCTAAATTTTAGAGAAAAAAAATGATTGAGAAACTAAAGCTGAGTAAAATCCAAATAATTTGACCGAGAGAAAAAAAACAGTTATAACAATTTAAAATAAAATCATCCAAGAAAAGGGGGGGGGGGGGGGGGGGGTTTAGGAAATCAGTACCATGAAATTCTTAATATTTCATTGGCCGCAGCACTTAAGCAGATGAATGTTCAAACACAAAATCAGGGAGACAGAAAAAATGGGGGCAATACCTTAAAATTAGTGAAAAACAGACAAAACCCAGGAATCAAAACCTATGAACTGAAGGGGAAGTAGAAAGCAGCACATCAAGAAACCAGTCCAGTTCAAGCTCTGATCAGAGAGAGATGAGAGAGAGAGAGAGAGAGAGAGACGTGATGAAATGGAAGAGAATATGGGAAGAATATGCGCCTTTTTTCTCTGCTTTTTCCTCTCTATTTCCCCTTTCTTAATCTCCTTTTATTTTGTTTTTTCCCTTCGATACGCCCATTTTTTTCTTTTTATTCATCCCAAAATGATTTTAATAAAATTTCTACAACTAAATATACTTTAATTTAATATATCAAAATAAAATATACTCCTTCCGTTTCACATCTTTATTCTCATTGCACAAAAAGAAAAAAGCTCCAAATTTTTTAAATCTATTTTATATAAATATTGGTATAGAAATATTTGTAAAAGTTCAATAAAAAAAGTAGTGAAAAAAATAGTTTACTTTATCATATAAGCCATGAAAAAATGTAAATGAATAAAAACTCTCGTAAAATTGAAAAAGTGTTTTGAGAGGAAAGATATGAGGCAGGGGAGTACAATAGATTAAAGTGAAATTTGTATTAAATACTACTCCGTAAAACTTATGTCTTTTCTTAATGTAGTATTTGAACTTTTTTATTTTATAAATATTACTTGAATAATGACTAGTGGTGGCAACAATGTCCAATGATTTTGGGCATTAGTACATTGAGAAATAAAAACATATGGTACTACATTTGGAAAACTAATATGTTTTAATACTATTTGCGTAACTTCCCCTATATTAAAATATGCGGTACTTTTTTTAGTCTTCTTTAAGTACATTTTTATAATAATGATCTCATTTTCTCTTTTTTTAAAAATATATATAGTTCAAAATATCTTTTTCTTTTCTAAAAAAAATTTAACACCATATTTTTTATTATTCAATACGGAGTATTTTGTTAAATATTACGGAGTATTTTATTATTTTTTTATATTCCAAAAGCGAGGGAGTATAAAGTGAAAACTACCCACTTCAATTGCAAGTGTTTCCACTTGGCGAAATCGTCTTCTACGGTTATGCGTATCCACATGTCTATTTCGCAATCATAATGCAAATTCCAATTAAGAATATGTTTTTATATTGGGAAAAATGTTAAATACTAAACGATAAAATGAATGTAATAAGGAGTACATTAATTTCTTTTGTACTATCTATAATTGGAAAATTCATTAACGTGTGATACGACCGCTACTAAAATAAAGTCACAAATTTAGTTGAGTACATTTTTGTGACCCCACCCCATCAGCATTGGTCTTGGAACACTTGTCAACACAAGAAGTGTACAGAACAATTGGTCTCGTTGTGATTACATTTAAGTATTCATGCCTTATAAGAAAATAAATTTAAAAAATTTACTATTGAATGAACACTGAACATCAAAATATGATTCTCAAATTGATTTTTCAAAATTTAAGATATGAAGTACTTCATCTGTCTCAAAAAAAGACTTTTTATTTCCTTTTTGGGATGTCCCAATAAGGCCTCTTCTTTCTTTTTAATGAAAAATTTGAGTGACTCACAAATTTTATGTCTCCTATGCAATACTTTCAATCACATATTTTACATTCCTTAAACTTTGTGTTAAGTTAAACTATGAACTTTATTTTGAGACGGAAAGAATTATATTCAATAATTCAACGGAATATTTTTTGGTCAAAAGCCTCAAATTAGAATAAAAAATTTAGACTTATAGCATTTATCAGTACCCCACATTAAAAAACAAAATAAATTGTAAAATAATATAAATAAAAATGAAAATAAATGGTGAAGTACTCAAATACATCCATATAATCAACCACCAACCCGCCAATTATTTAATATTCTAAATTTAACCCTCAATTTTGTAAATAGTTGTAACAGGTGAAAAAATTAATATTCTACTGTTTTCGTCGAGAGTACTTGTCCTGTAACTAAATAAGAAGTACATAGTAATTAGATAAAATAATATATTGAAAATAGTTTATAAGATAAATCTAATAAAATTATGATTGTATTAATATCTAATGTAAATTTTATTTAATCGATAATCAAAGTTCAAACTGAATAAATATAAAGCATTTTCTCTAACCTCAAATTAAATTTCATTCATTATATTTTATGGCTTTTAGAATATTGAATATTATTTATGAATGCATTTTGTGATGTAAAGAATGCAGTTTATCCTTTTAAAGAATGATGTAATTAAAAAGAAAAAGTTAATAATACGAAGTATTATTTATGATTGAATTATGCGCAACATGAAACTCACTAATAATCAAACATTACTATAACTAATACTGGTATTAAACCCGTACTTCGCACGGGCTCACATATATTCTAAATTTTGACATCTAAAAAATAAAATATCATTTGTTTTAAATTATTTAATAATGATATGTGATATGTTTGATAAATAATTTCTAACTACTGTATAAAATATCTTCTTTGAGAAAAAAGTTTTAGTTTTAATATTGATGTACATGTATTAAAATTTATATATATCTTTATATTGAGATGCAATAAAAGGAAAATAATGAATAGTTTATTAAAACCCATATCAAGCTTTCTTTTTAAAAGATTAATAAAGTTTATAAAATCTTTTGTAGATATATAACTAATTATGTATACTCGCGAGACTTTTTATTCCCTAAATAGTACTTGAATAATGTCTAGTGACGGGAACGATGTCTAGTGATGGTAGACATTTACTTGAACAATGACCAATGAACAATGATCAGTGATACTACATTGGAAAATAAAAATATATGGTAATACTTTGTTAAAGTCAATATGTTTTAGTACTATTTAGATATGTTCCCTAAAATAAATAATATAATAAGATAATATAAAAAATTGAAATATGTTATGAAGTTAATAAAGATGCATGTGATAAAATTTAAATATAATAATTTCTTTTGAGATGGTGGATAATTTTTAAAATTATAACAAACATTGTTTTTTATTAACAAATTTCATAAATATTTTTATATTATAAAATACTCGCATATTTTTCAAAAATATGTTAAAACAACAAAAAACATTTTTAAAATAGTTAGAAAGTGAAAATTTTATAAAAAAATGAAAAAATAAGGGTTTTTATCGTTGGAAAGTGAAGGTTTTATAAAATATAATATAATTTAATACTGTACAAAATTAAAAAAGCATGTGTGGAGTGACATGTATTTTGTGATTTACATGTGGCATAACACATATCTGAAGTATACACGTGTGGCATGCAATGACACGTGTCATCACCACAACCAAGTAACTATATTTTACACACACACATATATATATGATTAGCATAAGTAATACTATTATTATTGTCTAACAAAAGTCTAGTTTTTTTCTTTTCAGTGACGATCCGGTCAATTTTAAGGGGGTCTTCAGGTATAGAATATAATTCATTCATTCTTTTAGAAATAAATACTCTCCACCCATTAATATGTTTTTCACTATTCTTTTTGTGTCGCTTACGCTATGTTTGGTTCAAGAAATTTGGAAGAGAAAAGAAAAGCAAATGAGATGGAAAACAAATTTTTATGTTTGGTTAGAGAGGAAAAGAAAAGAAAAGAAAAATGAAAGGAAAAGCTAATGAGAAGACAAAATATACTAAAATGAAAGAAAACTAAATTCCTTCATTTTTGGTTAGGAAAATGAAAGAAAATCATTTTCTTTTCTTTCCAAATTCTTTGAACCAAACATAGTGTTAAAATTTGTTCTTCTTTTCTATTTTGGCAAAAAACTTTTAATATAAGTGTCATTATATCCTCATTATTCACTTTATTTAAAAAAAAAGATGAACAACATCCTCGAGGGTCAACTTAGACCCTGCGATAGCCCGCACTTGGTACCAACAAAGGCTATATGTTTAACATAATTGTCTCCCAGCGCAATTATCATGAATCAAACTCGGGTCTTACCTCCTTGACACTCCTTGCTTTTGCGAAATATGCAACATTCATCCATACACTTACACTATGATTGGTTCAAGGAATTTAGAAGGAAAAGAAAAGAAAATGATTTTCTCTCATTTTCCTCACCAAAATGGGAGGAATTTGATTTTCCTTCCACTTGGTACATTTTGCCTTCTCATTTTCTTTTCCTTCCACTTTTCCTTTCTTTTCCCCTATAACCAAACATGAAAAACTATTTTCCACTTCATTTTCTTTTCTTTTCTCTTTCAAATTCCTTGAACCAAACATAGTGTTAGAGACAGTAATTCAACCCGAACTCAATCTTAACCGACCTGACTGAACGCTAAAATATCAGAACCCGAACCGAGAATAAAATAATCTGAACCCGACCTGAAATTTTTTACATGAACCCGACATCGGGTCGAATCGGGTGTGAGTTTATAATTTTACCCGACTCGACCAAAACACGACCCGATCGGGTCTAAACCTGAATATTTGTAACCTAAAACCTTATCTACGTATATAATGAGCACTCTGTATAATATGTTTTTTTTCAATTCTCTATTGGTCTTGACAAGGTACTACCATACCAAGTATGCCTTTTATAATTATCTTTATAATTCCACAATCATAAAATGAGATATAAAATAAGAGACACAAAAGAATTTAGATTTATTCTTTTTAAAATTATTGGGGTACGTCGAATTGATTATTGGTTAAATTACAGATTCGGGTTCGGATTTTGAGTTTAAATGACATTTTCGGGTCGGGTTGGGATTTTGGTTTAAAAGTCGACTCGGGTTCAAATTTCGGGTTTAGAAGTCGGATCAGGTTTGGACATAGTACTATTCGACCCGAATCCAACCCGTTGTCATCCCAAAATACAATATTCACTTTATTCTATTACATTAAGATCGACCTTGAAAAGTCTTCACACTTTATAACTTTTCTTAAAAAGCGTGTAATGTCAAAAGTGGAGGGAGTAAAATAATAGTATTATATGTGGGAGGGGGGCTGGGGTGGGGGGTTTAGGGGGAGGGTTAGGGGGTAGGAACCGTCATTTTTACAAACGGAGCACCGTAGGTACCTTAAACGAACTGGCGTAAGCAACTGGTGTCATCTTAGACGCTCCCATATATGTGTGTGTGTGTGTGTATCAATTTATCTTATCCATGTACTTATACATATATATTTCAGAGCATCTTAGTTTGATTTTAATTTAGAAGAATTTTGCTGGAGAAGGTTTGGGATCTTTGTAGAAATCAATGAAGACTGCTCATTCTGTTGATAAAAATACTTATTCCGTCTAACTTTTATCTTCCAAATTTTACCGAACATGCATATTTATGTGTGATGAAAAATGTGTTGACTTTTCTATTTTACCCGTGAGTGTATTTGCCCTCTTTATCACTGTGACCCATCTACCGTTGCGCCACCTCCGTCGACGACTATCTGGCTTCACTGCCGACGACTCTCTATAACCACCATCGAAGATCTTTATAGTTCTTGTCACCGACATCCCATCCGCAACCTCCCATCGTCGTGGATATGTTATAGATATTCTCGTTGAACACAACCCGCAAGCCGACCTTTGCAACCTCTCACCATCAACGATATATTCTGACAACCTGCAACCCTCCCCCCTCGTCATCGCGACCCTATATCGTAAACAACTTTAATTATAACTGTAATCAGATCAAACAAGATCATATCAGATCTTCAAAAAATCAGATCTAATTAGATCAAATCAGGAGAACGAAATGCACCCTAAATTAAGACGAAAAGAGCAGTGTGCAAAGAGAGTGGATTCTATGGGTGGGGAAAAAAATCAAACTAGTATGATACCATATAGAAGAGGTTGTAATAGTACCAAATTGTTTGAACCGAATCCCATTCAATTTCAAATGGGACAGGATATAAAAATTTTAGAGTAAATTCCCAAAATGGTCATTTGTAATAAGGTGTTTTCCTAATTTAGTCCTCATTAAGTTTTAATTACTTACATAGTCTTCTGTAATTGTGATTTATTCTCAAGATAGTCCTTTATAAATAATGTTACTCAAATGATGATTAATTGAGAGATATTTTGGTGTTTTGATCATCCAAATTTAAAGTATATTTTTGAAATAATTATTTCTATACAGCTAAATGTAAAATTGAAAAAATACACTAACTATAAATAATTCATGAATTATTTAAAACTTATAAAAAATCTTTTAAATTTCAAAATAAATACACATCTTTAATTAGAAAAAACCATTTTAGAAAAGCACTTCTTTATAAATGATCATTTTAAGAATTAATTTTAAATTTAGCGGATAAAAATACCAAAATATCATCAATTAATCATCATTTGAGTAACATTATTTACGAAGGACCATCTTGATAATAAATTTCAATTATAGAAGACTACGTAGGTAATTAAAACTTATCGATGACTGATTTGGGAAAACACCTTATTACAAAGGATTATTTTAGAAATTTACTCAAAATTTTAAATCAAATATATAGACGGATTCGTTTGAGGGTATCTACGGAGTATTCCAAGTTCTTATTTGTGTACTTAATATTATCATATACGGAACACTCTGTATTATATTTTTCTTCTTTTAATACTTTATTATTATTATTATTATTATTCTTATTCAATTTACTATCACTACAATGATGAATTTTTTTATTATTCATGCTCAATAATATTTGAATATTGAATTATTAAAAAATAATTATTTTTAAATATAAAATTGTTATCATTTTTTCATTGCATTTATGAATCTCTAATTACGCATTTTTTGAACAGAGTTTTGATATACTTTTGTACAAAGTTGTGTTTTCATTTCAATATTTTTGTACAAAGTTGTGTTTTTTGGGCATGTCTTTTATGGGTCGGACCGTAGGGGGAACTAAAATTATCACTAGAATCCCATTTCTTCTTCACAAGCAATGCAGTTCCTCTCTTCCCCAGCTCTGCTCCATTCCCCCAATTCTCTCTCTTTTCCGCCGCCTCTGCGCCGCCGAGTACCATTCAGCAACCAAGCCACCGGTTTGGCTCCGGCATCTCTCTTCAAAGCTCAGCCATCTCTCGCCTTTTCCAGCGTCTGCCAGCCACCCGTTCCTTCACTGCACTGCAATGGTAGATCTCCTCCCCCCCCAAAAGCTGTGATTTTACAATTTATGTTCTTTCTGGTTTTGGATTAATCCACTTTCCCCGTTTCAGTTTTTATTTCTTTTCGGGTAAACTTTTTCACGCCTTTCCCATGTATGTATTTGATTTTTATCAGCATCTTGAAGCTTGTGGAATTCGAAATCTTTTGTTTTTGTTGCTCTTAGCTTTGTTAATTATTGAGATGCAGTTTTCAAGTGTTCGTGGTCATTTAAGGTTGCATTGATTAACAAAGTTTTCTTAAAGCTTAACTTCAAAGAGCTATCTGATGTTTTTTTTGTGCATTGTAAGGTGTACATGAGATTTTGGAAACTGGTGCTGTGAAAAAACTGGAATTTGTAGACATTGGATATGTATGTAGTGCTCATGGGCTTCAAGGTGAGGTTAGGGTGAAGCCTGCCACAGATTTTCCTGAACTGCGATTTTGTAAGGTAAAAGGGTTTAAGAAGATGATATAAAAGAACTGGTGTTATGATATTCGTTCTGAATATTCTCTTAATCTAGACTTCTTATGATCTGAATAGCCAGGAAGGCGGTGGCTGAGGCAACAATTTTCAGGGAAGCAGATCATCCAAGAATTTGAGCTGGTTGAGGGAAGGGGGCATCCCGGGCAGAAGAGTTGGATAGTTAAATTTAATGAAATCAACACTGTAGAACAGGTTCTCCTGAACTTGCTCTCGTAAAATATGAATATAGAGAATTTGATGTTAGCATAAATCCCTGCCCCTAGTGGGAAACTGGGAGTACTAAGCAAGAGTAATTATAGTTTGTTTTTTTGTACCTACAGCTAGCCGAAAAAAATCTTGGCGTCAGTAAAAAATGTGACAATAGGAATAAAATATGTTTCTCTAACTTCTCGAGAAAATCAAATTATGCTTTCTTTCTCTCAGGCACAAAAACTGGTTGGATCAACCGTACTTGTAGCTGACAATGATAGACCAGCTTTGCAGGAAGGTGAATTTTATACTCGTGACCTTGTTGGCATGAGAGTTATTCTTAAGGTTTGTGTTTGAAATAGATCTGATGTATATTTTAATATTTTTAGTTGAAAATATGATCTATTGTTCATTTAAAGCGTTACTTTTGTTACCTTGCACTTTTTGAAATCGAGTGAATGATCTGCTATTCGTTTTATTGATCATGCTTTTCAGGAAACTGGAGAGTTAGTGGGAACTGTTAATAATGTTTTCAACACTGGAGCAAATGATCTTCTTCATGTTGAACTTGAATCATCTTTCGGTTCACCTGGTCAGTCCGGGAAGCCATTGAGGGAAGCGGGTGCTTCTGGTCGCCTTGTTTTGGTTCCATTCGTAGAGTCGATTGTTCCCGATGTTGACTTAAGTAAAAAGGAAATGTTGATCACGCCTCCAAAGGGCCTCCTAGAATTAAATATCCGCTTTCATGAGAAACCTAAGAAAGAAAGGCGCCAGCTTGTGAGGCATACTTTCTTTCACTTCTCAACTAGTTTGTGTATTTGAAACTAGTGTTCCTTTCCTTATAGTATTGAAACTATCTGCTAAGTAATTGCATTTTCATAAAGCAGCCTTCTTGCATCTTGGGTAGAAGTGGGGTGGGGGTTAGGTTTGCGTACTCCCCACCTGTTAGACTGTAGGAGAAAACGTAAAAGAAGTAGAAGATAAAACCTGCCCTTGGCTAGGAGGGGAGAACAATCTCTGACCGGATTCTCATAATTAATGTTTTGACTCCAACCATTGATGATTTTATTGATGAATATAACAACTCTAGTTATAATAGTCCCAGGAGTTTTGTTGAGCAAGTTAATACAGTCCCAATGTAATAAGTTGACTATTGAATATTAACTAAAATAGAGTACTAATACTAATAGGAAACTATTACTATCAATACTACTAATACAAGAAAGGACTAATTATATTACTAATAATAATGATAGGAAACTAATTCTTATGGAGTATATTACTAAATTATACGGAGTAATAATAAAAGTAAATAATATTAATAATATCAAGCGTATCATCCCCTTCCGTATTGATGGATGCTGAAGTTGTCTGTATCATCTTGTATTGGTTATCTGTTGTAAAAATTTGAATTCAATTCATGGAGAAGTGCTTCTTGACCACTTTTCTTATTTTCTAATTTTGCCTGACTTTACTACTGATTTGCCGTTGTGTTTCAGGAGTGGAAAGAAAGAAGGAAGTTTCAGAGACACCTTATACAAGCCAAGAAGAAACTGCATGAAATGGAGCAACAACATGTTTTTCATGGGTTCAAGTATGGAGAAAAAAGCCAAAGAAGTGGACTTGCAAAAGAGATTGTTTCTGTAAATTCAAAGTTACTTGGTCATGCATTGAAAAATACGGGAACTTCGCCCAAGAGGTGAAGTTTTTTTATTGCTTGCAAAAATTACTACTGTAGGTTTTGTTCTTCTGTTTTTGTTTTTAACTTCTAGCTATCACTTATCATGTTAGGCTGTTGGGTAAACTAAAAATTTCTCTGTTTTCAATATGTAAACATACATTTGGTTCTAACTTTGTCAGATTTTGCACTAGAGAGAACTAAAACATGAGTCAAATTCCAATGTAGTACCACTATTGTTCTGTTTAAAAAATAGGACTTATTCACTCTCAAATACCATCCATCCCATTTCACAAAATGATAGTTAAGTTTCTCGGAACAGTTACTTTTATATGCAATCACCATTTTTACCCTTTTTAAAGTTAACAGTGTCATATGTGTAAGTAGTACTGGATTTGGATATTGGCGATTAATTAGGGATAATCCTGGAAAAGAAAAATTCATACCCATAGAGAAACTGGACTATTTTTGTGAGACGGGCTAAAAGAAGGTACTAAACCATCTTTATGGGATTGGGGGGGGGGAGTAATAATTACTATAAATTCTTTTTCTTTCTTAAAGAGCAACCAAGACCTATATGAAGAGGAAAACAAACTTGTATGTTTTAGTCTTATTTAGGTATTTTTCCAATGAATATCATCATCATGTAAGTTTTGAAACATTTGGTGCCAGGTGGAGCTTTCCCGACTTCGCAAGAACATCCAAAGCAAGTCATACACTAAAAGTCTCAGAAGAATTATGTTATAGTGGAAAAGGGGAGCATTCTGAGCGGGGTCAACATCTCATTTCTTCTGGGAAGGCTGCACTTGTTTTGTCTACTCTTAAAAATGACTCGGATAACAATATGGAAGAAACATATCAGCATCTAAAAGCATTGCTAAATGATGACGAAAGATTGATCAGGGTAATCTTTCATGTCTAAATGAATAGAAAGGAAAATCCATCTCATCTCCAATTCTCCATAGGTAGAGATTGATCCACCAAGGATTATGCACAGTAGATCAGTATAGATTGAGAATAATACTAGAGAGACAGAAGCATTATTGCCCTTAGAATATCAAGATAAGGGGCGTTAAGTATGATCAGATCCATAATTTAGGGCGCTAATTACGAACCGTGATCAACTGGGCTGAGTGCATTGGGCCAACTCCCAATATATACCCATCATGTAGGCTTCTTTAAATACTTGTCTGATCCGTTTTATGTTTTGTGTAGGTGGAGGATCGTTCATCTGTACCTTTGGTATTGATCTGTCCTGTTCATTCTGTTGATTCTCTACATGAGCTGTTTATGAATAACGATTTTTTCTCTTTTGACTCAGAGAAGGTATGTCATGTTTGTTATTCAAAAGTTGCTTCACTATTATTCAAATAAATTGTTGGAAATATAAGATCAAAGATCATCAGGATCATTATCAGCACCTTTATCCCAACTAGTTGGGGTTGGCTGCATTAAATTGTATTGGTAATTAAGCTTATAGACTACCTAACAGTATAAACTCATGCTAAAAAAGATCAGTAAATATAAGATCTATATTTTTAATACATAAACCTCTGCTTGCTTGGAACTCTAATTGAGAGTTGGGTGAATTGCCAAATTGGTCCCGTAAGTTTTTGGCGGTGCATGTTTTTGTCCTGTATGAATTTAATTATTTAAAATATCGCGTTGAGGGCTTTTTTGCTGGAAAGTTGCCAATTACGTTGTTCCGGTGAGAATTACAATTTTCCACGAAAAAGGTATTCATAATGAGATTATCTATTTGTAGTTTTCGTACTGGACCAAAATTAACACCATTAAGAAGTTAGAGGGGCAAATCTGACAATATTCGGGAAGAGTCTCACAACACAACTTCACAAGTAGAGCATGGCAATGCAATTTTTTTTTCCAACTTGATTCCCAACTTTGAGTCTTCTCCCTCTTTGCAACCAATACAGGTCTGGTTCTTGCCAGAAGAAAAGCTTCCAGTTGTTAGTATTTCAAATGAAGAAAACAAACACAAGATCTTGATGAAATCGCCATGGGAAATCCTCCAAAGGCCAGTTGGACCCGGAGGCATTGTTGACGTATTGTCATCTCACAATCTATTTCAAAATCTACATGAGATGAATGTTGACTATATTCAGGTGAGGCAATATACTGAAGTGTAGGTTCCGTGTTTTCAAAAAAAAAGTGTAGGTTCCGTTTGGCATTAGCTCTCTGTGAGAAAATGCCACACGAAAAAAAGGTTCGAATGGGAGGAGGGAGGGAAAATGACTTCCCCAAGTCTTTTTCCATTTTCCGGTGTTTGGTTCTTCCTTAAAATAGGAGTCGACATAAAATGGTTTCTGAAATTTACGGTAAATGAACACATTTTCCACCATTCTCATACTTCTCTGATCAAAACTCAACATGTTTTATTATGTTATCACAAAAAAACTAATTTCCTTTTTCATTTTCAGAACTTTGAACCAAATACTAGAAAATTAATATATCTTCCCTAAGGATTCTTTCAGAACTCATTTTCCATCTTTCAAAACAGACCCTTATTCGAATGTATGCTAGTTTTAGTCCAAGTATGTGACTTTTTTTGGGGAAATGTTCAGGCAAGGGAATGCCATTTGACAATATTACCCTTTCGTAGAAGAATGAATCAAAATTTTCTCTCTCAACCATTGTTTGCATTGTTGATTGCATTTCAGATATGTTCTCCCAATCACGGATACAAAAACCAGCAGATGGTACTTGGTTTCACCGATTCATGCAAAGCAAACGTGGGAATACAATTCAAAGACGTGAATGACACAGAGGACGAATTGAACATGGTATTCGCCATTGGTTTCATGGAGAAGTTGGCCAAGCAGATAGAGAAACTCCAGTTTCACACCATCCTAAAGTCGAACGGGCATTGCGAGTTGGTGGACAACGAGTGGGTTGATGTCATCATCCCCTCCTCGCCGAACTCGTGTGAGTTTCGTTGCTCCCTTCTCAGTTGCGTGCACGTTTGTAGCCCGACTAAGGTCTGTCTATTGGAGGTTGCGTCGTGCTAGTAGTTTTGGCCAGCAAGTACACGGCTTAGTCGCTTGGAAACATATCATTCAATGTTCTTCACATTGTATTTCAATCTTTTTCCCTTCCTCTTTGACTTCTTTCATATGCTTCCCATTATAATTGTCTTTTCTTTCCTTTCATTTACTGGGTCCGTCCCATAACCCACGGGCCGATCTGTTAACAACAACAACCCAATTGGAAAAGCGATACGTTAATAATACAATTATAAGAACATCAACAATTTTATTACTCTGTATTATATTCCCTCCGTTAACAAATAAATTTTACATTCACTATTCACTATTCACAGGGTCAAACTTTATTCACTTTGTTGGCCTATTTTCGTCACCCATTTGATAAAATAATATAGTCATTTCACCTCTAGTTTTGTAGATCTTTTGATATAGTTTTTTAATATCTAATTTTTATTTTCCAATTCTACACCATTTTTCATATAAAATGATTTGAAAATAACTTCAGTCAAACATCGTAACACGTAATGTAAAGTTTATTTGTGGAGGGAGGGAGTATAAATCGAGGTACGTATACTTCTAGGAAGAAACAAGACAATTATAAATATATTTTGTTTAAATAGACATTACTATGGTTGCTAATTGCACATTAATAATGACACACACACATACTCTCACGGCCTTAAATTTATTGACCTATTACGGATAATGATATCTAGCCGAGTTTATTTTTAATTTTATTTGTTTAAAAAGTGGTATAAAATTTTAAAATAGATTTTTTAGAATATATATTAAAGAATTATATCAAATGTTTTGTAAAATAAAATGTGATATTACTATGTTATAGTACTAACAAATGATTAAAGAAAATAATAAAAAAAAGAAGAAAAAATTTGACTTGTGAGCTGTGGAATATGACAATTAATTTAGAATGGATTAAAGTAATAACAATAGCACACATAGAAAATATTGCATATATTGTTTATTACTTTCTACTTTGATAGTGCATCATTCATAATATTTACTATTTCCTCCTTCCATAAATAATGTTCTCGTTGCGCGTTACGATGTTTGACTAGAACTATTTTCATATCATTTTATATGAAAACTGATATACTACGTAAAATTTGAAAATAAAAATTACTTATTTAAAAACTACATGAAAAAATTTACAAAACTAGATGTAACATAAATATATTATTTTATCAAATAAAACACCAAAATAGATCAACAAAGTAAATAAAATTTGACGATCTGAATAGTGAACGAGAACTTTATTGTTGGACGGAGTATATCAAACATTTGAGTATTAAGTTATGATTTTATTTTAAACATATTTTACATGGAAGGAACCAGTGGGCCGAGAGGATGAGAGGCAGCATAATGGCAAACCCAAAACCCATTCTTTCCATCGGGTTCCACGGCGGCGGCGGCGGCCTGCCCAAAGCCCATTCCCGCTTCTCCCAAAACCCTATCTCTAACGCTCTTCCCAATCCTATATAAATCCTTCTTCCTCCCCACATCCCTCCATCGTCTTCTTCCCCAATTCTACCACCGCGCAGATCTCTGAAACTCCAATTCAATTCCTCCATTCTGTTTTTTCTTTTTGTGTGTGTTTTCAAGGGATGTGATGACAGTGATGTCGCCCCAGTCTTAGTTGCACTCGGAATCGAGATCGTAACATGGTGATTGACTTCAATTTTTGATTCCCTTTACTCTCGATCCACGGATGAATTTCTCTCTGTTTTATGATAATTTAATAATTTTTTATTCGTGTTTTTCAAGGGAAGTGATGACAGTTGTTGTCGCCCCAGTCTTAGTTGCACTCGAAATCGAGATGGCAACATGGTGATTGACTATCAATGTCTGATCCGTGAATGAATTTCTCTGTCTCTATGATATTTTTTGTTGATTTCTGCGAAGAGGCGTGATGATTTGTACCCAACACATCTGCAGCTTTTGGATGATGATTTCTAAACATGCACTACCATCTGATCTCCTTCGTATCTTCCTTTTTATCTCTTTCCAGTTTCCATTTCTGCTTTTATTCAATTTCTGTATGTTCACAATCGCAATCAAGGATGAAAATTTACCCAGATTGACTGAAATATGCTGTTGAATTCAAAATATTCACCATCTTTCGGCTGAGATTGCGGTTAGATCTTTTTTATTTTGCAGAAGAGATTTGAATTCAATTTTCATGTAAATTTGTGGATTGCCTGTGGTATCTGATGCCCGGTATGATTTGGGTTGCCGGTTGTCTCGTTTTTAAGGCAGATATGAACTGGAAACAGGAACGGGTCTTTGCGACACAGTTTGCTTCATTTACGATTAGCTCTCTGTTACTATAACACCGTTTACATTCAATGCTTTAATGCAATATATGTAAATTTACAAATTATTTTCTTACATAGAATTGTTTTCATTTGATTGTTTTGATTAAAATTAAGGTTCGGAGGTCTTACGGAATGGGGAGCTTTGTGGAGACGACCACAGCTGCTGGCGGACCATGGTTTAGTTGATTAAGGACGGCTTTTATAGAGTATCTGTTTTTTTCGGATATTTTGGATTATAATTGCATGAAATTCCCTCAGTTTTGAATACCCCGGTGAAAGTGATGAATATTAAATTATATTATTCTGGTTTAGTTTTTTTGTTCTTGGAATTCGCATGATTAAAACATAATTACATATTGAGTAGATAAATTTTTAAATTTGTTTCATTTGATTTGAAATACGCGAACTGAGAGAATCTAGTCGTTTTCAAATATTTAGGAATATGAATCGCATTACAAAATCGAATGAACAAATCCTTTCCGAAAAGCTGGAAATTTCATTTCCTTAGTTTTAGGGTATTTTAAGCAATTAGTACCTTAATATTTACACTTTCAAACTTATGACTTTTGAGGAAAATGATTTATTACATTCAGTAAAACATGATATTCTTAAAATATATTTTGATAGTTATTGAAATAACCAACGGTTCTCAAAAATTTGTTTATAATTATCATAAGTATACTAGGTTTAATCTGGGGGAATGTTTTAGTCTGATGTATATAAGCAAAATATTCAAATGGCAACAAAGTGAAAATCCAGCTTCGAAAAAACCTGTTTACTATCTCCCAAGCTTACTTTTGGCTATTGCCAACAACAGATTCAATAAACCCAGCAAAGAATTATCCCAAATCTGTAAATGAAATCACTGAAATGTAACAATTGTTTACATTTTCCACTGTAACAACTGTCATCACTGAAATGTATCCAGAACAGAAGTTTAGAAACCATGGGCGTTATAGTGCTGCAGCATAACGTCTGCACACCAACAGACCTTGCCAAGAACCCAGATCAAGCCATGCCCAGCCGCCGAGAAGACGCCTGAAACCCACTCCATTCCAGCTGCAATGTCACAATGTTGAAAATTGCAACTCATCTTAGGAAGCAGTTCATAGAATTCCACAAAAGAAAAGCAACATGAAAGCACATTGATTCTTTTACATGTCAATCGAAAAGAATGGGCAAATAACATGAGCCAGTATTTTATGTTGCAATAGAGAATGTTGTTACTAGTGTTTGTTACCAATGCAAAAACTGCCAATGCCTAAGCAGACCAAACCGTCAAATGGCAAGCAAAATAACGCCATTCCCCTCTGTAATTGTCACTTTATTAATATCCAAGCTCTTGCAAAATGGAGGCAGTAATGTTTGATACTTTTTCCTTTCGGTACGGGTTCTTTGGGGTTTTTCTAATGGACTTTTTCGGTATCGGTTTTGGTATTTGTTCATCGCTAACAAAGAGTTCGTTGCCAAACTTTTGTTTGAGTTCTACGATTGGGTTTGGTTCCAACCCAAATTGCACTTGGTCATCAAGCTTGCTTTAGTAGATTACAATTTGCAAAGTTACCCAAAAATTTTGGAGTAGCAGTTTGAAAATTACACAAGCAAAAAATGTCTAATTCTTACCTGATTCAGATTCAGACACAGATTCAGATCGATCGGAGTTCACCAAGCTTTCTTCTTCCCCACACCTTCCTGGAACATCTCTGCAACTCCCTCAAGTGAATCAGCTGCACAACTTTCTTCGCAAACAATCTCTTGAAGTCGTTCCCGAAACCCTTCAATGTTTGTCTCAATCCCGAAATCTTCAAGAACACCGTGGCCCGCACCATCGGAATCAGTTCCAGATCCATTTGAACCTAACCCCAACCTTTCCAGCATCATCTCCCTCACCTGTCCGGGCTCCACAGATGGTTCGGATCGGACAACCTCTGGTTCGGATTCCTCTCCGGACAAATCGTTGGACATCCACTCACGCAGAACTCTCTCTGCCCAAAATTTCACACAATTAAACTTCGAATTCAATGTGCGCATGAGTTGATTCACCAGAAACGAAGAATAGGAAGATGAATTACCTCCAAGCGAGCGATCCGCTCCGATTGGAAGGCGTTCCTCGGAAATTCCACTCTGTTCGTCCCTTTTCATCTTCATCACCCAGCCGAAGAGTTTATTCCAGAGATCTCCGATCCTTTTTCCGGCGGAGCTTCCGCCAGTGTCCGTCCTCGCGTCCGCCATGAATTTGACACCTGAGAATTGAGGAAAAAAGCGAATCGATGAGAGTGAAAAAGAAATCATCGAGAAACAGTGAAATCTGAACGGGGAGCTGATGAATTGGGGAGAGGGAGAGGCCGTACTGCGTATAGTTCTTGAAGAAATCGCGGGAGAGCTATGGAGGAGAGAGAATTGTTTCGGTTGGTTTGAAGAGATGAAGAAATGGCGCTAAAGAAATGGTTATATGAATGCGTTCTCAGGCGCGTGCCGAAGTAACGGCATTACCCGCTTCTTGCTTAGGCAGTTATTTTGCTCATTCCGTTGGCATTTGAGTTCTTTTTTTGTGGAGCCCACAACACTTTTATTTATTTTTTGTGGATTTTTTTTCATACTATCCCATTTCTTAAAACTCTTTTATTTATAAATTGGTGTAGAAATAAAAAATATGAATTACATATTTAATAATCATAGGGCACATCAAAAGTTTTACAAAATAAGAAATGACAAGAATATTTTATTTTATCAAATAATTAATAAAAACATGAAGACAAACAAAAGTTATGAAAAATTCTAATAGTAAATCATTTTGAACCCACAAGAGTAAAAAATATACTCCTTCCGTCCATGTAAGATCTTTCCATTACGCGTTACGAGGCTTGACCGACTTTATTTTCAATTCAATTTAATTCATTATAGAAGTAAAATTTTAAAATAAAATTTATATAGTAATAAACTACATGAAAATTTCTACAAAACTAGAGGTGACAAGAATTTATTATTTTATGAAATGACTAGTAAAAATGAGCAAATAAAGTGATTAAAGTTTGACCATGTGAATAGTGTCTGGGGAGATCTATGATGGAGAGTATTTTTTGCCAAAGAAAAAAGTTCATTAGGATATTAAATTTTTGTTTATCTTCTCGTTGTGCTTTACGATGTTTGAACAAAGTTATTTTCAAATTATTTTATATGAAAATTGGTGCTAAATTTTAAAATAAAAATTATATCAAAAGATCTACAAAACTAGAGAACACATGACTATATAATTTTATCAAATGGTTAACGAAAATAGACAAACAAAGTCAATAAAATTTGACTTTTTGAATAGTAAACGATAAAATAATTTTTAGATAGGAGTATAACGACAGTGCTTAGATTTAAAATTACTAGAATTAATCTATAGCATTGAAAAAGTTCCTAATATACTACTCCGTATTATCAAACAAAACCTTTGCACGGCAATATTTAATGGAAAATTTGTGCATTGCAATCCTCTCTTTTAAGCATGTGTTGATTCTTGATAATAATTGTCTTTAATACTCTTTCATAAAAATCTTCATGCTTGAAAAAAGACACATAATTAAAATGAATAACTTTGTTAATATTTTTAAATTTAACCCTTGCTTTAGAATAGAGTAGGATGATATGTGTAGGATAAAAAAGTCATAATTAAAAAATAACATTAAAATTTTGAAAGCGTGCATTTTTTTAAACGGGAAGAGTTTTGACGGATGGAATATTTATAAGAAGTGATATCACTTTTGAAATTAGGTTCATATAAATATATTATACATCGAAATGAATTTTGTTTGTTTAATATTTTTTGTGGGTGCATTTCAGACAACACCTCTAAAAAAGGTGGGATTATTGTGCCTCTCAAACTAAGTTGCTTGTTTACTATTTATAAAATCAAATTTTATTCACTTTCTTTCTTTGTTTTTGTTATACATTTGATAAAAAATATAATCATGTTATCTCTTGTTTCGTAAAATTTTTAATGTACTTCGTAGTTTTTAAATATGTAAATTTTATTTTCTAACTCCGCTTCAATTCTTAAATAAATTATATTAAAACGATTTAAATTGGGACGAAAGGAATATTATAATTAACTACCGTACCTTTTAAGAAAATTTACTACGGTGCAAAAAATGTTGGATTGTTTTGTGCAAATCTTAAAATTTTTAATTACTATTCAACTCATTTTGATTAAAACATTAATTTTTTTTTACAAAAATTATCCCAATGAACGCTGTATTTTTTCTCTACTCTCCACCTTTATTTGTAACCAAGGCTCATAATGTTATACTCTCTCCGTCCCTAAATATTTGCCACATTTGTATTTCCGAGGCAAAATATCAAGTTTTTTCAATTCATTTTATTTACATATTGGTATAGAAATACGGAGTAAAAAATAAAATTTACATATCAAAAAACTACATGAAAAGTTTTTCGAAATAAGAGGTGTCAAGAATATTTTATTTTATCAAATAACCAATGAAAACGTAGAAATAAACAAAGATTTCCGCGACTGCTGAAAAAGCAAACGTTACAAATAATTTGGGACGGAGGGAGTATAACATTAAGGTTGGAAAAAAATTCAACAATCATTGAAATATGTTTTTTGTTTAATATCTCACAAGATTTAAACATAATTCATATACCCATTAAAAATGAGGTATTAAAGAATATATACAGTTACATAGAATACAAGACATACACTAACTAAACAAATTAAAGTCACAAAGAATTCATAAGGTCTCTACAAGTACCAGATGTAGCCTCCATTCTTTGCCAGTTACCACCAATCTGCGATCGAAGTTCAATTTACCTCTTTTCAGTAACTGTCCGGTCGGGTCTGAGGGGACTCTCGAGTGGAACCGCGTGAACCAAATATATTTGACAGTACATCAATTTTTTTTCTCTAACATTTCCGGAGTTCCAAACGGCCCTCTAACGTTCACCCAACTGAATCCAGGTTGTTTTACTATGTTCCTTTTCCTCTTCATTTCCACTCTAATCCTTTCAACATCATCCCACCTCCCAATTGCAGCATACATATTTGACAGCATAACATAAGCTGCACTACAGTTTGGATCAAGCTGAAATACCTTTTCGGCAGCTCTTTCGGCGAATTCTACGTCACAATGTTTCGCGCAGCCACTTAGCAGAACTACCCATACCAAAAGATTGGGTTCGACGGGCATGTTATTCACTAGACTCTCCGCTTCATCCAATCTCCCATCGCGACATAAGATATCCACCATACATGCATAATGCTCCATCTTAATGATCTCCATGGACATGGAAAAGTAGTCGAATATCGCCCTTGCTTTCCCAAACATGCCAGAGTGGCTGCAAGCTGTGAGCAAACCCGCGAGCGTGATGTCATCGATGACAACATCTTTGCGCACCATTTGGGCAAACAATCCGAGCGCGTGGTTTCCTAGACCGTGTCGCGCGCACCCAACTATGATTGAGTTCCACGAGACGATGTTCTTGTCTTTTATTTCGTTAAACATGAGAAGACCATCACTCATGTCCCCGCATTTGGAGTACAAGACAACTAGGGAGTTACCCACATGGGCATCGGCGTTGAACCCTAGTTTGAACGCGAGGCAGTGAATCTCTTTCCCATGGTCAACCGACTGTACTTCACAGGTCGAGTTCAATGCACTGGTGAAGGATGATTGGTTGGGGGGAATGCAGTTTTGGAGCATGCGCGCGAAAAGAGAGAGTGCATTTTTATGCATATGATATAGGGTGTAGGCGGTTACTAGAGACGTCCACACCACCACATTCTTGTGGATCTTCTCCTGAAAAACCCTGCAAGAATCGTCGATTTTCAAACAAGTGGCGTAAAATGTGATGAGTGAAGCAGTGACATATACATCGAATCTCAAACCAGCCTTTGTGGACGCGGCGTGAATCTCACACCCTAAAACAAGGTCCTTTGTGGTCGCGCAAGCGGTTAGAACGGACGCGAAAGTGCTTGAGTTGGGTTTTATTCCAAAACCCAACATCTTCGCGAAACTCAACAATGCCTCGTCGCTCCTCTCGTGCCGGTCAAGCCCACAGATCACCGTGGTCCAAGAAACAACATTCCTATGTGGCATCATCTCAAACAACCTCAGCGCTTCCTCCACCCTGCCATTCTCAAAATACCCAGAAACCATCGCGTTCCAGGAGGTTATGTCCCTTGATGGCATCTCGCGAAACAGGACCTCCGCCTCCTCGACCATCCCAAACTTCAAGAACCCAGTGATCACAGTGGTGTAAGAAACCACATTTCTCTCGGGCATTTCATCGAGCAGCTCCATTGCCATCCCCACATCCCCACAACCCACGCACCCTTTGATCATGGAGTTCCACATGACAACATCTTTCACGGGCATTTCGTCGAACAGGTCCAGTGCATCCTTCAGCCTCCCATTCTCGGCATACCCGGCGATCATTTTGGTGCAGAGATAAACGCTGGGGAGCTGGATTCTGGAGAAAAGCGCGCGGGCTTCATCAATTCTTCTGTTCCGGAGATGATCGGCCAGGACAGAGTAGCAGTTGGGATGATCCATTATCGGATTTGAGCGGTTTCCATAGGCGGCTAGAGACCTTGAGAAGCTAGGAATGGCGAAGGGTATGGGTAGAAATTTGAGTTTTTTAATAATGGCCGGGAAGATACGCATAATTTTAAAATCATTTGACCCAGATGATAGTACGAGAAAGTAGAAAAGACCATATCTTTTCTTTTCTTTTTGGAAGTCAGATCATACCTTTTACTTCCTCCTTCCCAAAATATTTGCATTTGATTTTTCAGCAGTCACGAGAACTTTTATTTATTTTTACATTTTCATTGGTTATTTGATAAAATAAAATATTCTTGACACCTCTTATTTCGAAGAACTTTTTATGTAGTTTTTTTATATGTAAATTTTATTTTTTATTTCTATACCAATATGTAAATAAAATGAATTAAAAAAATTTAATATTTTGTCTCGGGGAATACAAGTGTAACAAATATTTAGGGACGGAGGGAGTAATAATTTAGTTTCTGCTTTGAGTAGAAGTGGTTTTACTCTGTTTGACATGTCAGCTTCTGCTTTTCACAACCACTATTTTGTACATAGAACACCGTTTCGGAAAACCAGGTATGAAGTGTTTTTGCTTTCAACTTTTGTGGAAATTACTTTAAGGTAAATTCTAAAATGGTCCTTTCTAATAAGGTGTCTTTTCAAATTAGTTTTCAATAAACAAAAATTTTACAGTGACATTTTGTATTAGTGTGAATCATCAATTTCTAGTACAAAATTAGAGAAATGCTAGATTCACAAACAAAATGGTCACAAAATTCACAAACTTACCATTTGTGAACTTCAATAAAAAAAATAAATAGTGTAAAATAATTTCAAAATAAAAATTTAAACCATAACTGGTAAGTTCGTGAAGTCTCTCATGATTCTGTTTGTGAACCTGCTCACAAAATTATGAGATCTCCCTTCCAAATCTATGCGTCTCCATTTCCAAATTCCAATGGAAGAAAGAGTGTGGCAGACTTGACAGAAATGGGTGTGCTGGCAAATAAGAATCCAATGCCATTGCAACGAGGAAGCAAAAGCCATTTCCCAAATCCCCACAAAACTTGACACAGAAACACAAGAAAAGAACAAAAAACCCCTCCATCACTTGCCTCTCTCTGATCCCATCATAAATACATGAAAACCACATAGTCTTTAGACTCACACCAAAGACATTTTTAATTTGTCTGAGTAAACACACAAAAAAATCTTGCCATTCTTCACTAATTTTCTCACAGGCCGGGTAAAAATCACGAGGATGACGAAAGCTGTCGCAACGACATTTTTGTCGCTAAATTTCTGTATGTATTCTGTAGTCTTGGCCATTGGAGGCTGGGCTACTAACAAAGCCATCAATGAAGGGTTCTTTATTGGTATGGCTTGATCAACTACTTTTAGTTTTGTTTGGTTCTTGACAATATGATCTCACATGAGAGTCTTGTTGGTATAAATTTCATATTCTAGTCTTATTTAGATTGATTTTTTTTATACACGAACGAGTTTTCGTACTTTAAGTTTTTTTTCTTAATGTTTATTCGCAGGCTCGGGATTCGATCTGCCAGAGCAGTTCTCTCCGATATGTTATTCAATGGGGAATGCAGCCATGGGATTCTTCGTCGTGTTTTCTCTGATCGCGAGCGTGTTTGGTGTCGCGTCTCTCGTAGTCGGCATTGACCATATCCGGCATTGGAACAGTGATGGTTCAACTGCTATCCCATCTGATGTTTCAGCTGCTGCTGTTGCCTGGAGTCTCACTGCTCTTGCCATGGGGTATTCTTCCAATCTCATTAAGGCTTTGTTTAGGAATATTGTCTTTAATTAGCATTAGCGTCTGGGATAACTTTTTAATGATGTAGATTAATTTTGAAAACACTAACGTTAAATAGTATTTTCAATATGTTAAAGTTAAATGTTGAATCTATTCAGCGGATATAGGCATTTGTTGCACCTAATCTTAAAGTATTATTATCATATTATGATGATGATTCACATTTTTGTAGATTTGCGTGGAAAGAGATTGAACTCCAAAATAGGAATGCCAAACTGGTGAGAGCATTGAATTATTTAATTACCATAGGAAAATAGTCAAATGTCATTTTTATTTATGAAGTTATCATATTCAATCTATTCATTTCAACCACTTCAGCAAAAAAAAACTTACCATTTCCATGAGTTCTTCTATAAAACATTTACAGTCAACTAATTAAGTTAGTGTTGCTTAACAAGTAAGCAATGCCAAGTATATATACCAATGGATTTTGTGCATTACTGAGACAACTTTAATTTGTTAAATGTGACACCAAAAAACACAGAGAACAATGGAAGCCTTCTTGATCATCCTAACCGTTACTCAAGCGGCGTACGTTGCAGCCATAAGTCGCGCAACAACCAGGAGATAGCCGTATTTGCAAATGGCTCATGCTACAATCACACTGCGAATGACATCAAAGTTGACACTGCTATTGTCTCACAAACAAAAACAATGACTCTGTCGTGTCAACTTTGATGTCATTCTTGGAGTTAAGTAGTAATTTTCTACCCGAATTTCATCAAATATTGTGTGAATTGCATACATTGCATCTTATGAACTCTTTATTTGCAAATTTTCTTTTCTATGTGTATCCATTCAGCTTGTACATTACACCCAATGACAAGATGTTTTTTTATTTTTAAATAAATGTAAAAGTTACATTCTTATATCTAAGCATAAGAAATACACGACACCAACAAAATTTTATGTGTTTATAGTATTCTTGATATATTGCCATTTGGTTAAGACTCAAGTCCAAAACTCTTTTGTATCTAATGTAGTGTAATATCTCGATATTGATTGCTAAAAATAATTTACCAATTTTTATACATATTTTTTTCTTACATTAATCTCTTTCAAGTGTATGCTAGATGTGCACATTTACAAATGGTTAATGTTTATATGAATTCCATGTTTGCACGCCAGTGTTCATATACATTGTATTCAACACGATTATCTCCCAGTTTGTCGATATAAGAGGTATTGAGAGATAAAGTATCATCATGCACTATAAAGACTTATAAAACAATAACATTATTAGCACCAAATCAAAATTACATTTCTAATTACAAGCACTCTAAATTCACCACATTAGTTTACATTCCTCTATTTTTATGCATAAAATGCATGCTTGGATCATTTAACTTCCTTCGAAGTAAAATCTACTTTCGTAAGTAAAAACCACACATATAATAGGCCTCTATGTTGAGGTGTTTGCCAACCCTATGTTGATGTGCTAGAAATAACTATATCTGTCCAACTATTCACACTGTCCCAAAAAATAGTACTCAGTATAATTTAACTTTTGCTCAAATTGTGCTACATTTTTGTTATAAATTAAATTAAATTTTAAATAATTAAATGTTAAAATTTTTTATTTATCAGATGAGTCTAGTTTTATTAAGTTTAAATTATAACTAAATATGTTTTTTTAATAATCTATGATCAAAGTTTTATACAGTTTGACTAAAAATTCAAACTATACTAATCTTTTTTTGGATGGAAAAAATACTGCCATCTGCCATGTCAATGAGACCAAGACTTTTAGGGCTGTTCATGTTGTCCAGACCAAACCTAGACCAAATGGATTTTGGGTCGGTCTTCGATCCAAAAAAATTAGGTATTCGGGTTTTGATCTGGCTCGATCCAAACTCGAAATATTTTAGATCCGCACCGATTAGAATGACTGGACCTAAATACTAAAACTTTACTTTTTAAGTTCTATATTACACTTTGATGCTCTATTGTAATAGATATCTTAATTTATTTAATTAAAATGGTTTTTTATTAAGTAATTTTAAAAAATAAAAAATATTTCACATTAGTTTTTATGATTCTACCTAGAAATAATCCATGTTGAGTATTTATTTCTAGCTTGCTAATTTTTTTATATTTTTTCCGTTTGAAAAAAGCCTAAAATATATTTAATTTATTTAAATAATTAAAAAAATATATATTTACTTGGTCCAATCTGTCCGGACCAGTTCGGTCTTAAGTATTTTGGTCTGGTCCAAATCCATATAGATTAAGGTCTGGTCTTCGAATCGTGATTTTATTCAATTAGATCTTTGGTCCGGTCCATTCTTGGATCGATGAATAGCCTAATGACTTTAGTTCAAGATCTGCCAACAAATGGGGTATCTCATTTGGTGTACTCCTAGTATTTTTGAAAAGAGGAATGCTAGGGGTACATTATTTGGGGTACCCCATTTGTACACCACTCATCATAAGCCTCCATTTCTTTTTTTTTTTTAAATTTTTTTTCCTCTCTTGCCTTTGTGTGGTGGAGATGGATGAGGGTACAAATGGGGTACCCCTAGTATTTTTGAAAAGAGGAATGCTAGGGGTACACCATTTGGGATACCCCATTTGTACACCACTCATCATAACCCTCCATTTCTTTTTTCTTTTTTAATTTTTTTCCTCTCTTGCCTCTGTATGGTGGAGATGGAGGGTGGGACAAATGGGGTACCAACTATATGTAAAGTAAGGTATTTGGATGAATATTTATTTTAAACTTAAATCAACAAAAAAATCATTTTAAATCATTAAAACAATTATTAAAATAATTACTTTTTATGTTTTGAAATATGCTCAATATAGTGTTCATCTTGAAATATTCATTCTAAGGATAAAACTATTTGTACCCCAAGAGTTTGTACCCCTTTTGTATACCGTAAGTGTGCACTAACATTTTGTATTGGTGTAATGTTAATTTTTATTAATGCTTCAACACTTTGTGTCAATTTGAAACATCAAAATATTGATGTATATTTTTGATGTAAGTTTGAGGTACAATTTTTGGTATAAGTGTATCATGGTCCTTATTCTAAAACAAACTAATCTTCCAAGTCCCACTCCCATAAAAAAATAGTGGTGACGTAGTGGGAATTGGACTCCGGTGAGTGAGGTGCTCTGATCAGATCTGACGACAACCGGACTCTCTTCCTATCCAAACCCAAGGCGTCACTCCGTTCCTTCTCATCACTGTTCCCACCTCAATCCTAGAGAAAGAGAGAGATGGATGCTCTGAGGAAGCAGGCGAGCAAGCTGAAAGAACAAGTTGCCAAACAGCAACAGGTTTTTATAATATCCCACCACCGGGCTTTGTAGAATGTGTGCGAAATGATTCCCAAGAAATCTAATTGCAGTCGCCCCACGGTTCTTTCTTCAAACATGAATCATGATCCTGGGTTGTTGGATTTTTGTTTCTTCAAATTCTTTTATCTCGACTGTGATTGTGGAGTAAAAATGCCATTCACTGAATTTGCAGAGTTTTCTGTGTCTGTGGCGAGATTCCTTAAACAAGAATGGATATTTCTAATGGTTATATCTTATATGGGAAAAAAAGGAATATAAATGTGCCTAAAAATCTTTTTTTTAATGCATATTTTGCTTTTAATGTCTGTTGAAAAACTCTGGGTGCAAGAACCTGAATTGAAGGGCTAAAGATTTGTGGATATATGGTCAGTTTGGATGTGGGCTAATCAAGGGTTTTGGAAGCAAATTCTGAATCTTGGCATATATTGAAAATTCTATGTCATATAACATTTCAATCCCCTTCTATTCATCTTTTTAAAGAAATATTGTATTTATCTAGGTATATACTAAATCCACCATCCAAACTGACACTAAGGGGTAGTTTTTTTTCCTCACATCAAATTAAATGGAATTTTTTGTCATTCTTAATGTGGGGTTTTGCAATTTAGGCTGTAATAAAGCAATTCAGTACAAGTGGTTATGAAAGCTCTGATGTGATGGTTGTTGATGAGGTTGAGATGCAAGTACACCAACATTTGGAGAAATTGTATCGAACTACCCGTGCTGGAAGGGTAAGAAATGTTATCCGTCTTGCGCCTTTTCTCTACAGATGTATTTGCATTGTCTATTTTGTGAGCGAGTATTTTTTCTTGTATTGCATTTGAAAATTCGAGTACGAGTTGGAAATCCTATTGTGGCAGAAAAAAGGAGCTGGTGATTTTTAAGATTTGTTATAAATATAAATTGGATGCCTTTTTAAACAATCAGACTGGACAAACTAATTGAGAGAAATAAACATTTAGAGAGCTTTTATGTCTTCTTAAGCTCCTGAATGTAGCAATTATTGAGGTCTATACTATCATTTTCATGTTTATTATATCAATGGATTTATTTTAAAACATGGGGAAGTTCATGCAATTACCATAAGAAATTTGTGGTTTTACAAATATACTCCAAGATTGCATAAGTATCACCAACGCTATCAATATTTTTACAATAATGTCCCAAGTTTGCATATCGAGCATAGATACACCTTAAGAATTGAGAGATCCATGTAAACTAACAATTCTCCTCGAGTATTTTTGAAAAAATTATGGGAGTGCCGGTGATAATTACTCTATATAATATTGGAGTATTCTTGTAAAATCTCAATTTTTTTTTTGAGTATTTCTATTTGTATGAATTTTTCCTAAGACAAAGTGTATTGAAACAAAAATTCAACATCTTATGTGTGCAGGAGTTTCAGAAAGACGTTGTCAAGGCAGCGGAAACATTTACAGCCATTGGTTATAAGCATATAGAAGCGGGTAGCTGTTACTATTTCTCTCAAGCTCCAATGATCTGTTAGTGAGCACTATATGTACTTTAAAATCTTAAAGAGTTTACCTGCATGACGTTATTTTTGCACTATGGTCTTTAAGGTTGTGTTTGGAATACAGGAAAACGAAGGAAAATCATATTTGTTTAAACGTTTTGATTTTTCATGCATATATTTATATTTTTCAGTATTTATATACGAGTAATAGAAAAATATATAACTAGAATAAGTTTGAACGAAGATCTACAATTGATCTATTGGGGTTTCTCTCTATTTTTCTTTGGAGCATTTTCTGGGTTCCAAGCGGGCCCTAATTCTTGGTGCGCTTAGCTAATTGGTTTGAACGTTGTGGGTATCAAGGAACCAAGCTGTCTGAAGATTGCTGCAAGTACAGCATTGAGAATGTCAATGATGAAGTTCTATCTAAAGCTGCATCTATCTATGGCGATGCTCGAAAGCATGTAGAGAAAGAGGTTGAAGACATGAATAGGCTATTGTTTAATCAGGTTGGTCACTACATTCTTATCTGATTTTGATGCATGTCTTGAAATTAAGAACCTCTATTAGAGACAATTTGTAGTCACTTTCATTTTTAAAAAAAAATTTTGATACAACAACAAAATCCAGTACAATCACAATTTTGTTGGGGTCTGGAGTCAAAATGTACTGGACCTTGTCCCTATAAAACAGAGATGTTTTTTCTAACTTTTCGTTAGACTCTTTCGTGCATTGCTAAAGTGTTGGTTTTTATTCGGTCCGTTAATTACCTAAAGCTAAAGTGTTGCCAACAATTATTCTCCTAGCTCCCTTGCCAATTTTTAATTCAACATTAGCCCCAAGGAAAATGCTAAAGTCACCACAACTCTCGCTCCACCTTTCACCTAAACCATACACAGACCAGCAAACATTGAACACTACTGGATGTCTGTGAGAAGGTGGGTTGAAAAGTGGAGTGAGAGAGGGAGGGTGGGGGGGGGGGTACCCCTAAGAGTCTAAGACGGTCCTCAGCCCCGATTGTTTCCGGTTTGATAAGGTTGCATACTAAGTAACACAACTCTCATGTCATTTGTACATTCAGGTCCTAGAACCTTTGAGAGCAATGATAAATGGAACTGCTTTAGAAGATGCTCGCCATCTTGCTCAACGTTACAGTCGTATGAGGCAAGAAGCAGAAGCTCAGGTAACACAATAGCTTATTATTATTATTATTCTGGAAAGTTCAGTATTTATTGATTAGCTTGTAGCAAGTGTTTTTTAAAGCTTATATTAGCTTAACTGCATTCAGTCACCTTGCCTGTAACAAGCAGGCAGCAGAAGTGTCTAGAAGACAAGCACGGGTAAGGGAAGCTCCCATTCCTGAAAATGTGGCAAAACTGCATGGAGCAGAAGCTAAAATGCAGGAACTGAGGGCAACTATGGCAGTACTTGGTAAAGAAGCCGCAACGGCATTATCTGCTGTAGAATCACAGCAGCAGCGGCTTACATTTCAGAGGCTTTTATCAATGGTATTATAATACTGCATCCTTATCCTTATTCTTCTGTACTACTTTTTATTTATGATAAGGTACCAGTGTGGAAAATAATCAATTCTAGTTATATTTTTAGGGCTCATTTGTCTTTGATTCATCTTTTAGCCAATTTTGATTCCCTCAGAATCATCTTGAATTAGCCAATTCTGATTATTTTTCAGAATCAAATTCTAAGGAGTATAGTATAATGAGCAAATTATTCCACCCATAGTTTGAAACAATTACATTGCCACTTGGTTCTAGGACTTCTAGCTGGTTTCGAAATTGGAATAGCAGAATCTACCTGAGAAATCAAAACAAATGTTTGCCTTAAATTTATTTGTTGGTTTGACTAACCTCAACATACTTAACTTGTTTGATACACTTTAAAAGAAGATACCCCCTCTGTCCAGATTGTGTTGTCCACTTTTTCGTTTTAGTTTGTCCAAAATTAGTTATCCAATTTCCTTATCCAATAAAGAAATTATGATGAATCGTCTAATATATCCTAGAGATGGGGCATAATCATTATCGAGATGAGTGTGTCACGTCCTCATTTAAAAGACTTATTTGACATTTTAAATACTTTTCTTAAAGATGAGATTTTTTTAGAAGGTGGACAACTAAATCTGGATGGAGGGCGTATTAAATATTTAAATATAACATTACATTCTTTTGTAGGGAAAAAAAGAAAATTTTCAAATGGATTATTTTGACTTGTAATTTTGAAGGTTGAAGGAGAGAGGCAATATCATGAAAGGGTTGCTGTTATTCTTGGCAATATCGAAGCTGAGGTGGGTCCCGTACTTAGTTTTTATTTTTTTAATATATATTATACTTCAATGAGAAAAATTTGCTAACATGGTATAGTCTGATGGTAGATGGTCTCAGAGAGACAAAGAAAAGAGGGCAATCCTCCTGTTGTAACGCCTCCGGTGAACCCAATCGTTCACTTCTCGGAGAAAACAAAGTACTTTTTGGCTGAGGTATCTTCTAATCGACCTCTCAATGGTTATTCATTTTCGCAGTATGAAGTACACAAGTTTGTCCCATGAGTCATGTTAGGGTCACACCAGGTTTGACACCAAGTGTACGTTTCAGACATATACAAACAATCATTGTGTGTCCCGCACAGACAGTCATTACACTGGGTGTCAAACTCTTGGTGTCAGACATGGTGGATTTCTAGCATTTTTGATGTCGTACTGGTTATGTGATTATTGCAGGCCGTTCATGGTTTTGATGCCGAATCAGAGAAGGAACTGAGCTTGTCAAAGGGAGATTATGTTGTGGTTCGGAAGGTAATTACTTACGTTTTCCCATCATCTTTCTCAACTTGCATGAAAATTATTATGAGGCTTGACAATACTGAATTGGCCATTGTGGTATGTTTTTTAGGTAACCCCTTCAGGATGGTCAGAAGGAGAATGCCAAGGTAGGGCAGGTTGGTTTCCTTCTGCGTACGTAGAGAAACGCCAGAGAGTGCCTACAAATTACACTGCAGCTGAAGTCTACTGAGATATGGGTTCGTAAATCTCCATCGATTCTTGGCCCGAAGCTTACCCCATTTGCATTATTAACAAAAACAAGAAAAAATAATGTTAAGTGTAAAAGATGTGATGAAGTTGTACACATTGCCCTATTTCCTACATGGAAAAAAGGGCTAGTAAAGTGATGAAACTTGTACTCTATTGAATGATGTGATTTTTGTTTGTTTTTTTTAAAGACGAGTTCAAGATAAAACTTAACACTTGTGGGTGTATATGTTTTCCATGGATGAATGTAAGTGTTGCATTTGGTTTATTTAGATATTATGGCTCCGTCTTTTAAAAAAAGACGCCGAGTTACTATTGACTAGTCAAACTAATTCTACTTTTTAAAACATTTTTCTAGATCATTTGATAATGATATGCGTTTGAAAAAGATACTTCGTGCGAAAAAAAATCAACTGACATGTATATCGACTTTGTATTATGATTAATATTTGATATATTGTCAATATTGTTTACACGGTTCAACCTAACAGTATTATGGCCTTATGAGTAATTTTTTTTATACAATATTATACTCCCTCCATTCTATTTTAAATTTTTTGTACCGTCCCAAAATAAGTTTTCTGTTTCTCATTATAGCTTTTAAAGGTAAAATACCTAAACTACTCAGTCAAAATTCAAATAAGTCACTCTTCTCCACTTTATCTTCTCATTCATTATCACCCGCTAAAAAAGTAAGAGCATTTTTGGAAAGTCAACACTATGTTCCATCTTTAATTTCTTAAATATGTTTCAAATTCAAAACGAGTAATATAGAATGAGGCGAACGGAGTAATAGTTTGTACCCCGTAGTAATTCATAACACTTATTCACAAGATAAATCTATATCACACTAACTTTTTGACACTATTTTAGTGATTACTTGTGTGACTCAGATAATGATTATCTAATTATGTATGTCTCTAAATATATGGTACTCCCTCTATCCACAAAAAATCTTTTGACCAACTTTATTTTTAGTTTAATTTATTTGATTCCAGGGATAAATTTTAAAAAAAAATTTATATATTAAAAAAACTACATGAAAAGTTTTATAAAACTAGAGGTGACAAGATTATATTATTTTATAAAATAAATAGTAAAAATAAGTAAAGTAATGAGTTAAGTTTAACCATATGAATATTGTCTAAGAGAATCTATGATGGAAAGAAAGAGTATTAAACTTTGATGTCAAAATTGGTACAACTATTGTATTGTCCTAATTCACGACCTAACACTCAAATCATTGTTATTAGAGTCTTATCTCACGTTCCAAAAAAAATTCTCATTTTCTACAACAATTAATTATAAGGTGAGACATAATAACTACTAGACATCATGTCGATTATATTTGAACCGAGGCCAGGTTTGAGGGGGCATCGGTGATGGTGCTCATCCTTTTTTTGTTGGTAAAGGTCAATTTGAACCGAGACACTATTTACAATAGTACTACTAATAATAATAACAATAATATAACTTTTTTTAATTAATAATGAATAAAGAAAAACATTTCTTCCGCCCCTCAAAAAAATTATTCTTTTTTTGTCCATAAAAAAATCCATCCAATCTTCTTTAATTTTCCCATTTACTAAATACTCTCGGTACTATCTAGTGTTATATTCCTCCGTATTTTTTCTTTACACGATTTTATTAATTATTTGATAAAACAATACTTCTCATTCATCGCCACCCCCTAAAAGAGTAAGAGCATTTTTGGAAAGTCAATACTATTTTCTCCCTTTTTAAATATGTTCCAAATTGAAAACGAGCAGTATAAAGGCCCCGTTTGGCATCAGCGTTAGATATTAGCGTTAGCATTTTCAAAAAGCTATCCGACGGTAGCCTTTAGCATTAGCGTTTTTAGATTTAATCTACACCATTAAAATTTTATCCAAAACGTTAACGCTAATCAAAAACGCTGTTACCAAACGAAGCCAAAATGTGGCGGATGGAGTAATAGTTTGTAATTCATAACATTTTGGTTCACAAGATAAATCTATATCGCACTAAGGGGCTGTTTTTTTCAGCCTCTTAATGGTTCAGATGTCTGAATGGTTTAGCATTTAATGGTTCAGACTGTTTGTTTTAGCCTCATAATGGTTCAGATGTCTGAATGGTTAAGAGATTTGCCTCTGAATGGTTAAGTATTATACAGTAGGGCTGGACACGGTACCGGTTCGGTACCGTCACCGGAAACGGTACCGCCGGTACCGAGCACCGTAACGGCAACCAGGACCGCGAAACGGTTCCGAGAACCGGCACCGGTACCGCCACATGCGGTCTCGGTTCCGGTGCCCCAAAATCGTTACCGGCACCGCCGGTACCGGTGCCGGTTCCGATACCGGTTTTATTTTTTTTATTTTTCTCCTTTTTGCTCTCCAACGGTAACCTGCAAAAAAAACAAAGTTAGTGGGGGGGGGGGGGGGGGGGGGGGAGGGGGGGAGGTGGGGGGTTATTTTTTTTTATAAATACTCATTTTTTCTTCTAAATTCTAAAAAAATCACACTCATCAATCCATATCCATCTCTCTTACTCTCTAATCTCTATTCTCTCATTCCCTCAAATTTCAATATCTCAATCTATCATTTTAATTTCTCAATCTTAATATCTTATTATCTCTTTTATACATTTTTTTAAATATATTATATTTTAATATAAAAAATTTCGAAATTATTTGAAATTTTCAAAATTTAATATTTCTTTAATATCAAAAAATATATAATATATATTTTAAATATATTCTCTATTTTTTTTTTGAAATTTTCGAAATTTTTATATATAAAATTTCGAATTTTTTTAAAGTTTCGAAATTTAATATATTATTTTTTTATATCAAAATATATATATATTAAAATGTCGAGAGAGTCCGGTAGAAGGTCCGTGGATATGGGCGCCGTGAACCGAAGTTCGAGTAGAGGCAAAGCAAAAGTCACCTCCGACGGTTCGACCTCACGCGTTTCTCGAGGAAGACACTCCGTCTCTTCCTTTCCTACTATCCCCGATCACTTAATCGGGGACGCTATGACGGATGAAGAATTCGACCAGATTTATTCTGGTAAAGGGGACGCAAATCTCCCCACTCTTGATAGTGTATTCGAAGATATTGATGAAGCAAATCTGGACGGGGACGATGAGCCTACACCGCAGAGCAACGGCGTCGACGTGGAGGCAGGTGAGCCCGCGACCTCTCGAGGTCCGGATAAAGGTAAAAAAAATATAAATCAGAGTTATTTGTTTATCATTTTGACAAAGAAACAAAAGATGACGTAGTTTATGGAACTTGTAAACATTGTGGGACCGTCATAAAAATGGGAGTCTCCGGCGGTTATGGCGGTCCGGAAAAACACCTAAGGTCGAGGCATCCCGTGGAGTTTGCCAAATACGAGGCAAAAAAGAAGGGACGACAAGAAGTGCAAACCCAAATTTCTCGGCTTGCTAACAGAGGTAAGGGTGACCTTTTTGCTTATAGCGACGAGCAAAATAAGCAAAAAATGGCCGAAATGATTTGTGAAGAAAATTTGCCATACATGTTTTCTGAGAAACTTGGTTTTATTGATTATTGTCAACAGGCATTAAACCCTCAAGCACGAGGTTTTTCAAGAAAAACAATTAAACGAGAAATTATTCGTCAGTATAAAAATGGAAAAATAAATTTGGCAAATTTTTTTCTTAATTTTAATTCTCGTGTTGCTATTTGTTCTGATATTTGGAGTGAAACTTATCAAAATTTGTCTTATATGGGTGTTACTTGTCATTGGATAGATAGTGATTGGATTATGCATAAACGTGTTCTTGCATTTCGTGATTTCAATGAACAACATACTGCTGAAAATATTTTCCTATTGCTTCAGAGTATTCTGCGGGAATACAACTTATGTGACAAAGTGTTTTCATTTGGTTTTGATAATGCTACTAAAAATACTGCAGTCATTCCTAGACTTAGAGAAATTTGCCCACCGTCTACGGCTATAGGTAGATTTCTGCATCAACGGTGTGCCTGTCATGTTTTAAATTTATGTGTTCAACAGGGACTAGAAGCTATGGGCGGAGTTTTGACGAATATTAAAGAAGGAATTAAAAGAATTTGGGGGGCTCGTCTTGTTTCGAAAAAATGGAAGATTTTCTGTAAGTCTAAAGGTAGAAAAGAAATAGTTTTTGCAAAAGATATCCACATTAGATGGAATAGTACATATAAATTGATTCATCAGATTCTAAAGTATAAAGAGGAACTTGCTGAATTTTTTAGTGATGAACTTCGTATAATCATTGATCCTTTTGAATTTGTACTTGTTGAAAATTGAATGCCGTATTAGAAGTTTTTAATAACGCAACTCTTACTTTTTCTCATGTTTACCAACCAACTACAAATACATTTTTAAAAGAGTGCGTTACAATCGCAACATGTTTTCGTGAAAGTAAGGCTGATCCAGATTTGTACCCATATGTCTCTCCTATGATACAAAAATGGTGTTCTTATTATTTGTACATTCCTGATATTTATAAAATAGGTATTATTTGTGATCGACGCTTTAAAATTGAAAATTATAAAATTTTAATTGATTATTACTACAAGTGTTTTTTAGATGAAAATAGTTATTACTACTCTTATTTAGTAGAATGGAAAAAAGAAAGAGATAATGCTGTAATTTTTTTTGAGAATTTGTTTGAGAAATATCAAGGGTTATACGGCACTGTACAAGAAGAAACAGCACCACCTCCGCCCCCGAAATCAAAAAAAGGTTTTGCCGGAATAGTCGGTGAGCTTCTTGCAAAGAAAGGGAAGCGTGCTCATTCTTCGACGAGTTCAAGTGGTACAACAGTAAGCTCGCACAACGAACTTGCTATGTACCAAGGTGTGCCATGCGATTACGATGAAGACGAAGTGGATTTTGACGTGCTCGGATGGTGGAAGCGGAACGAACACATGTTCCCATGTCTCGGCATGCTAGCAAGACAAGTGTTATCCGTTCCGGTATCAACCGTAGCAGTTGAACGAGAATTCAGTGCTGGCGGCAACATTCTAACCGACTTTCGAAGTTGTCTTAGCGCTGAATCTCTTGAAACACTTGTTTGCAACCAAGATTGGCTCTTGGCAAGACGTCGAGCTCTAGAGTCAACGTACCAACTCGAATCGGAGCATTACATGAATGCAACAACAGATGGAAGTCCGAGTTCTGAAGAATAAGTTATAATTTTTTTTGTTAATGTAAATATGTAATTAGTTTTTTTTAGCTGAGCGATATATAAGCTCCTTCGAGGGTTTCTTTACGGTTCTTTACCTCGTCGCTTTTTTTGAACCGTCAGGATATTAAATGTGGTTGTTCTTCAGTTAGTGTATTATTCATTTAAAATATTTAAATAACAACTACATTTTTAGATAACAACTACATTCCGGTACTTCATTCTTTCCTTAAACAATTGCAAATTTAAAATTTTATACTTAAAAATTTTAAAAAAAGCAAAAAAAAAAAATAGGGGGGGGGGGGGGGCGAAACCGGCCGGTCCGGTACCGGAACCGCCGGTCCGGGAACCGGAACCGGTACCGGCCGGCACGGTGACGGTTCCGGTGACATGGGGTGGCGGTACCGGAACCGTACCGGAACCGTACCGTGTCCACCCCTATTATACAGAGTCTGAATGGTTAAGACCTCTTATCTGAATTGATCAGACATTTGCCTCTGAATAGTTAAGCAATATACTAGCTCTTAATGGTTCAGACCTCTTATTGGTTCAGCACTTAATGGTTCAGACCTCTTACTAGTTCAGCACTTACTGATTTAGAAGTTGCCAAACAGCCAACTTTTTGACACTATTTCAGTGATTATTTGTGTGACTCGGATAATGATTATCTAATTATGTACTACTTCCGTCCCATTGTCTTTGTCCACATTTGACTTTTGGAACTGTTCATCTAAGCACTTTGACTCATCAAATTCTCTTAATGTGTAAGCCTAAAAATAGTCATGTGTGATCTTATTTGATTCGTCTTAACATATAGATTATTAATATATAATTTGTATAATTTTTAAATATACAAATTACAAGATAAAATGGATTAAAGAAGTGCATTGAATAGTGTGCCAAAAGGTAAGTGGACAAACACAGTGGGACGGAGGGAGTATGTCTCTATATATATGGTACTCCTATCCACAAAAAATCTTCTCATTATTTGTTACGAGATTTGATCAACTTTATTTTAAATTTAATTTATTTGATTCTAAGGATAACATTTAAAAATAAAACTTATATAGCAAAAAAACTACATGAAAAGTTCTATAAAATTAGATGTGACAAGATTATACTTCCTCCGTCCCAAAAAGATTTACATGTTTCAAAAAATTGTGTTCCACAATCCTTTACCCATTTCTATTAAAAAACCACTTTTACCCCTTACTTTTTCAAACCCTACCTATTACATCATACCTTTTTCCTAATAACTTAAACATCACATCCTACTTTTACCCATCACATCAGGGGTATTTTTGGAAAGTCAACACAAAATTATCTCTCCCTTAATTTCAATTTTAGTCAAAATGGGTAACACTTTATGAGACGGAGGGAGTATTATTTTATAAAATAAATAGTAAAAATAAGCAAAGTAATGAGTTAAGTTTGACCATGTGAATATTGTCTGAGAAAACCTGTGGAAAGAGAGAGCATTAAACTTTGATGTCAAAATTGGTACAACTATAGTATGGTCCTAATTCACGACCTAACACTCAAATCATTTGTTACTCCCAAATTTATAAGGGTGTACACAATATTATTTGAAAGAACATCAATCAAACTCTTACTTTATTATTAAAATAATAAACTTTGATGTTAAAAATTAGTTATTTTTTACTCCCTCCGTTCTACAAAACCCTTCCGGTTTTGACTTTGGAGAAAAATAAGGAAAGTGTAATTTTGGTTGACTTTCAATTTTGCCCCTGATGTGATGGAAAAAAGTAAGATGAGATAGTTTGGTTATTAGTGAAAAAGTATGATGTGATGGGTATGATATGAAAAGGTAGGGGTAAAAGCGGTTTTTAATAGAAAGTGGAAGTGTTTTATGGAAAGCAAAAAAACGAAAGAGGAAGAGTTTTGTGGAACGGAGAGAGTATTAGAGCCCTATCTCACTTTCCCTAAAAAAAAATCTCATTTTCTACAACAATTAATTATAAGGTGAGACATAATAACTACTCCTCCGTTCCACAAAAAAGTTCACATTTTGAATAATATTTAGTCAAATATTTACACGCTTTGACTACAAATTGTGAGAAATGTATATTAAATTATAAAATAAATTTAATATAATTGGATTCATCTTAGGATCTAGTTTTGATATCTCAAATTTTTTAGCATTTCTTTATTTAGATTATATTTAATTTATGATCAAAGCGTGTAACTGTTTCACCAAAAATACATCAAAATGGAAACTTTCTGTGGGACGGAGGGAGTACTAGACATCATGAATACCAAACACAAAGGTCAATTTGAACTGAGGCTAGGTTTGAGGGGCCATCGGCGATTGTGCTCATCCTTTTTTTGTTTGTAAATGTCAATTTGAACTGAGACACTATTTACAATAGTACTAATAATAATAATAATAATAATAAAAAATAATGAATAAAGAAAAATATTTTTTACTTTAATAATGAATAAAGAAAAATATTTTTTCCTCCCTTCAAAAACATAATTCTTTTTTTGTCCATCCAAAAAAATTCCATCCAATCTTCTTTAATTTTCCCATTTACTAAACACTCTTCTAGTGTTATATTACTCCATATTTTTTTTTCTTTACGCGGTTTCATTGATTATTTTATAAAATAATACGGTGTCATCACAACTTGTTTTCTAGAATTATTTATGTTACTTTTAAATTTATTTTACAAAGTAAATACGGTTTCAGTGCATGTTAGACTTCTCTTTTTTCTCCAACGACGTTAGCAGCCACCGTCGCACGTTAGACTTCTCTCTTCTCCAAGTTTCCTGTTTCCAGCTAGTGTCCAAGCTTCCTCTTACTTCAGCCAGAGTTCAGCTTGAGGGGGATGTTAGACAATATACTAATATTACTCCTGGTAGTATTGACTATGGTAGTGTTTGATTATTAGTCAGCTTCATATTCCTATTTGTAGTAGATGTTGTGTTTTAATTAGTTCTATTCTCTATTTCTAGTTGTATTAGGAATATCTTCTATATATACTCTATCATGTAGTAATTCATAATTCAAGGAGCAATATTATATATATATATATATATATATATATATATATATATATATATATATATATATATATATATATATATATATATATATATATATATATATATATATATATATATATATATATATATATATATATATATATATATATATAAAAGTTTTAGGCAATATAATATAATGTTTTTTTGCACCAATATAATAAAATGTTGGCTTGGATGGGATGCTGAAAGTTTCCAGGTGCGAAGAGAACTGCTACATTGACGGCGCGGCCACTCCCTCATTCTCGTCCCTTACTCTTTTAATGACTCTTTATATTTTCACCCATTTTTTTTTAATTATTTAATTATTTACCTAATTTCCAATATCCCACAAAATAATTTAATTATTTACTAAATATATCACTTTTCCTTGTTCCAAAACACTCCTTTCACGTATAGCTTTCTCTCCCCAACTCCCCACTCCGTGTTTCCCTTTAATTCTGTCCCCTCCCAAATATGTGTTTCTATTTTTGAACCTTTTTTATTATTATTATTATATATATATATATATATATATATATATATATATATATATATATATATATATATATATATATATTATATATATATATATATATATATATATATATATATATATATATACACACACACATAATTTAAAAAATAATAATATAAAGAAGAAAAGAAATAAAGAGAGAGGAATAGAGAGAAAGGGGTTTACGCAATGAGTAGGATGAGTACGTCGGAGGGACGGCGGCGGCGAGGGAAGAGAGATTCACGGGGCGGAGGAAGGCGGGGGCGATATGTCGGCGATCAGAAAGTTGCATTCCACCGCCTGTTTTCGTTCGCCGACCGCCTGGATATGGCGTTGATGTTCGTGGGAACGGTGGGCGCCGTCGTGTACGGCGTCACTCAGCCGCTCACGACCGTCATCTTCGGCAAGCTTATCAATTCTTTCGGCACCGTCGCCTCGCCCCGTGTCGTTCCCGTCATCTCTCAGGTACTGCTCCGTTAATTTTTTGTTCTTAAATAATCGTCTGTTTTTATTTTCTTATATGCATATTATGAAAGAAAGAAAGAAATATAATAGAAAACCATTCGTACGTTACAAATAAGTCTTACATCTATATTCAATTTTTTTTTTAAATTTAGATGGAAAATCATCTGAGTAGCAAACAGTTACGAAGTATTTAAGAACAGTAATTATGTTTGATTATTCCACATAATGGTACTCCGTATTTAAGAACAGAAAGAGTAATCCGTAAATATTACAGTAACATTTATTTATTATGATAAATAAATTATGAACTTTTCATGGCTCAAAATATATGATGGATTTAAAATGTATAATATTTAGACAATTTGAGGAAAAAAATATGTGATTGATACTCCATAGTTTTTTAGTAAAGTTTTACAAACTCTGACTACTCGTATTATTTAGCAATAAAAATAATTTCATTCGGTTTTTTTTTTTTGCAAAAAAATCAAGATTTATATTCTTGTAATTTTTAAAATCAAACTTATGTTTCTTATGGCTGAAAAATGTATATATAAATACTCCCTCCATTTATCAAATCTCTTCCTCTTTTATTTTTTTCTCTCTGTCACTAAAACATTTTCAGTTCTTATTAAAAAATCACTTTTATCCATTTTTTTCTTATCCAATCTATCACATCATACTTTTTTCACTAACAATGCACTCATCACATCTTACTTTTATCAATCACATCAAGGGCAAAATTGGAAAGTCAACTACAAATATACACTTCTTATTTTTCCCATTAGTCAAAATAGGAACCATTTTGGTGAATGGAGGGAGTAGTAAATTTGAGAAAAATATACTCTGTATTTGCGATGAATAATTTTTTTAAGACAAATAAAAAAAAGGAGTAAATATAGATAGTGAGTTCAGTTTGCAGTGATCATAATTCTATAACCAAGAAGAAGAGCTTGTTTTGTTTGCTTTTTATTTTGGATGGTTAATTAATTAAGGTTTTATTTTGTTTTTTTCAGCTATCCATCAAGTATGTGTACCTTGCTATTGGCTCTGGCATTGCTGCATTTCTACGTAAGTGATCAATCACATGTCACACTTGTATTTTTACGTAACTAAATTAACATGTCACATTATTTCAAATCCCATAAGGTACCTTGATCCTGCATAAATTTAATCCCGTTTAATCCTAAGCACGATTAACGTTCGTTCATTATGATATGAAATCGCCAGAAATGTCGTGTTGGGTGGTAACCGGAGAGAGGCAAGCCGCGAGAATCAGAGGGTTGTACCTCAAAGCAATACTGAGGCAAGACGTTGCCTTCTTCGACAACCAAACGAACGTTGGAGAAGTGATTGGTCGCATGTCGGGCGATACCATTCTTATTCAAGAAGCCATGGGTGATAAGGTATAGTGACTGCATTAGTATGATGTTGTCTGTTATGGATCAGTCATTCATAGATTTGTTTATGAACACCTCTCATAAAGTCTCATACTGAAACAATATGTGTATTGATGGTTTCACCATTCTCAATTAATCACTAATTACCAATTTATTTGTGTTCAGGTTGGGAAATTCATCCAATATATTTCAACATTCATCGGAGGCTTCGTCATTGCTTTCGTGAGAGGATGGCATCTTGCGTTGGTCTTGTGCGGTTGCGTACCTGTCATTGCCCTTTCTGCCGCGGCCATGGCGTGGATCATGTCTACCATGTCAAGCCGAGGACAACAAGCTTATGCCAAAGCCGGGAACGTGGTGGAACAGACCATTGGAGGCATTAGAACGGTATATATACTCTATATATATATATATATATATATACACACACACATAGAACGCATATCGTGCATTAGATTAGAAAGAAATCGAAAAAATAAAGTGGCATTTTAGTAAATAAGTCGAATTTCGTCACCACTGTGGGAAAAAATGCACTACTGCTAATACAAATTTGCATCGCGATAGACTAAAAGTTAAGTGCATCATTCTCATTTCTCATGCCAAGAGTCGTCCTCACGAAAAAATGCACCATTCGTAATTTTCTCGTCCTCACGAAAAAATGCGCCATTCGTATTTTCCCCCCACAGGTAGCCTCGTTCAACGGAGAAAAGCGGGCGACAGACAAGTACGACAGGGAGCTGGATGTGGCTTACAAGTGCACAGCACAACAAGGTCTGGCTTCTGGATTGGGACTTGGCATTATATTGCTAGTGGTCTTCAGCACTTATGCATTGGCTGTTTGGTATGGAGCCAAGTTGATCATGCACAATGGGTACAAAGGAGGAGATGTTGTCAATGTCATGATAGCCATCATGATGGGAGGAATGTAAGTGTATATTTAATTACTTTCATACCCCCGCTCATCGCGTGACGGGTCGTGTTAGAGTATAAAATTTTTCCTGGGTTTAAAACTGCAAGTTTAAACTTGTGGTTGAGTTACCAGTTCTTTGAGAGTGATTTTTCTTTTTGTAGGTCACTAGGCCAGACGTTGCCGTCCATTAATGCGTTTGCATCGGGGAAAGCGGCGGCGTACAAAATGTTCGAAACGATAGAGCGGGAACCCTCGATAGATGCGTCCAACACGACAGGTGTCACATTGGAAGACGTGCGGGGCGAGATCGAGCTAAAAAACGTGTATTTCAGGTACCCGGCGAGGCCGGGCGTGGAGATTTTCTCGGGGTTCTCGCTCCGCGTCCCAAGCGGGAAAAACGCGGCATTGGTCGGGCAAAGCGGGAGCGGCAAGTCGACAGTCATCAGTCTTCTGGAAAGATTTTACGACCCCAATGCCGGAGAAGTGCTTCTGGACAACATAAACTTGAAGATGTTCAAGCTGAAATGGTTGAGAGAACAAATGGGATTAGTGAGTCAAGAGCCAATTTTGTTCACAACTACCATAAAAGAGAATATAGCATATGGCAAAGAAAATGCAACTGATGAAGAGATTAGAACAGCCATGGAGCTTGCAAATGCTGCCAAATTCATAGACAAACTTCCCAAGGTGAGTGAATTTCTTAGTTGACCTCAAAGTCAACTAAACGTGCACCTCGTAACTAACGTGGGGTCGGGGTCGAGACTGGATGGGGGGTTTGCCGAGAGGTTAGGGTCAGGAATTATCGATTTTATGCCATTTTGTTGTACTTGTACTAGGGGCTTGATACCATGGCTGGAGAACATGGGACACAGTTATCAGGTGGACAAAAGCAAAGGATTGCAATTGCAAGGGCCATTTTAAAGAACCCGAAAATCCTCCTCCTTGATGAAGCCACAAGCGCTTTGGATGCGGAATCGGAACGGATTGTGCAAGAAGCACTGGACCGGGTCAAGTCGAACCGAACAACCGTGGTCGTCGCGCACCGCCTGACCACTATCCGGAACGCTGATCTCATCGCAGTCGTCCAATCTGGCAAGCTTTTGGAGCAAGGTTCGCGACAAACCCAGTAAAATTTCACAAAATGTAAGACCTGAAAAGGAATGCTGATTTTTTTTTGAATTGATGATGATGATGATGATGATGATTAGGAACTCACGACGAGTTGATCAGAGACCGAAACGGGGCGTATTCGCAGCTGGTGAGAATGCAGCAAGGGAGGAAAGAAGAGGATCGGAAGGCAAAGAAAAGGCCAACTTCTTCTTCTTCTGATGCAGTAGAAATCACAGATTCAGATGATTTGGTCGTCCTCAGGTCATCAAGCAGGAGATCTTTAAGCCATGTCTCATCAAGGCACTCGTTCTCAATCGACTACCCGGTTTCTGGCCTGATCAACATTCAAGAATCTGAATCTGGAAATGCTGATGATGATGATGGTGATGGTGATGGGGGTCACCCAGCAGAGAAGATGGCAATGGTGGGGAGGAAAAGAGTCCCCATCACCCGCCTGGCGTCCCTGAACAAACCCGAATGGCCATGTTTGTTGGTGGGAACAATGGCTGCTGGAATCCATGGCTTGATCTTCCCGGTTTTCGGGATCCTCATCTCCAAGGCAATCAAGATCTTCTTCGAACCCCAACCCGCGCTTCAGCGCGATTCCAGGTTCTGGGCTGGCATGTACGTTTGCCTTGGAATTGTTAGCCTTGTCGTCGCGCCGATCCAGAACTTCTCCTTTGGGATTGCAGGTGGGAAGTTGGTTCGGAGAATCCGATCGCTCACGTTCAAGAAACTTGTCTGCCATGAAATTGGATGGTTTGATGAACCTGCAAACTCAAGGTGCCACACTATACATTATAAAGAATATAAACTCCCTAGCTATAAATTGGAAAATTTTTTTTGTATTAGTGTCTAAATTTCACTTTCAAGATTAAGACGAACCTCATTTTTTTTCTTGTGTTTGTGCAGTGGAGCCGTTGGGGCGAGACTATCGACTGATGCTTCGACTATAAGGAGCCTTGTGGGGGACGCATTGGCGTTGGTCGTGCAAAACATGTGTACCGTCTTGGCGGGAGTCACTATAGCATTTGTCTCCAATTGGATCTTGGCACCTATAGTCCTTGTTTTGCTGCCCTTAATGGGAGTACAAGGTTTTTACCAGAACAGATTCAACAAAGGATTCAGTGCAGCTGCTAAGGTTTCTTGAAACAGAACATTATTGTCGTCTCAAATTGTTGTGTGCGGACGTACTTTAGTTTTCTTTTGTGTGTGTAGGTGAAGTACGAAGAGGCGAGTCAGGTAGCAAGCGATGCGGTTGGCAGTATAAGAACGGTGGCTTCGTTTTGCGCAGAAGAGAAGGTGATGGCAATGTATGAGAGAAAATGCGAAGGCCCAGTGAGGCACGGCGTGAGAGTGGGAATTGTTAGCGGTTCGTGTTTGGGTGTCGGCGCATTTCTACTCTACCTTTCGTACGCCGTCTGTTTCCTCATCGGAGCTGTTCTCATCAAACACGAGTTCGCGACATTTTCCAACCTCTTCATGGTACGAAATCCCGATCTTTTGTAAATTACCATTTTACCCTTACGTAGGTTTATATCGTAGAACAAAGCAAGGGTAACCCCACATTTTGACCTCATAACTTTGCACAGACACATATAAACAATAACTGTTGGTGTCCCACAGATATTGTCTGTCTGTGCTAATCATGGGGGGTAAAAAATGTGGGGTTTATCCTAGCACAACCTCGTATCGTAAGGGTAAAAATGACAATGTTATGTTTTTTTCCTGAAGGACTGAAGAGCAGATTTTTTGTGCAGGTTTTTTTCGCATTGACAATGTCAGCTACTGGAGTTTCCCAGGCCACAGGATTGGCACCAGACCTTAACAAGGCCAAGGATTCAGCAGCTTCTATATTTGACATTCTTGACAGGAAGCCTCAGATTGACTCAAGCAACGAGCTCGGCGAGACGCTGCCCAGTGTGCGTGGCGATATCGAGCTCCGACACGTGAGCTTCAAATATCCTACCCGTCCCGATATGCAAATCTTCAAGAATTTATGCCTAACCATGCCTGCCGGAAAGGTACAAATATATATCATCTCATGCACATTCTTTTCGTCCCAAAATAAACTTCATGATTTGATTTCACAAATTTCAAGAAAAGCACTTCCTCTGTCCATAAATTTTTTTCATTTGACTTTTTGCGGTCTTCAACGCAACACTTTGACATAAATGTATATATATATGTTTTCATCATACAGACTTGTGCTCTTGTGGGAGAAAGCGGAAGCGGGAAATCAACGGTGATTAGTTTAGTCGAGAGGTTCTATGATCCGGAGAGCGGAGAAATACTCTTGGATGGAGTTTGTATTAAGAATCTCAAGCTAAGTTGGTTAAGGCAACAAATGGGGTTGGTTAGCCAGGAACCAATTCTCTTCAACGAGTCGATCCGGGACAACATAGCGTACGGGAAACGAGGGGAGGCGAGCGAGGAGGAGATCATCCGTGCGGCGAAATCATCCAACGCGCACGGCTTCATTTCCTCGCTGCCCTACGGGTACGACACGCCCGTGGGGGAGCGCGGGGCCCAGCTGTCTGGAGGCCAGAAGCAGAGGATCGCGATCGCGAGGGTGGTCCTCAAGGACCCGAGGGTCCTCTTGCTGGACGAGGCCACGAGCGCTCTGGACACTGAGTCGGAGCACGTGGTCCAGGAGGCGCTGGACCGCGTGATGGTTAACCGGACCACGGTGGTGGTCGCTCATCGGCTAGTGACCATTAAGGGCGCGGACATGATTGCGGTGGTCAAGAATGGGATGATTGCGGAGAAGGGGAGACATGAGGAGCTCATGAATATTGTTGATGGAGTTTATGCCTCCTTAGTATCACTTCACATGCAAGCAAGTTAATTAATCTTGATCACATTTAAGTGTGTATTAACTTGGTTTCATGTTAAATAATAATGTATGACTATGATGACATAACTTGATTAATTTCAGGTGAAGTGTAATTAAGAAGGCATAAATTTTCTTTAAGATTTGTTTTTTTTGCAACATTTTAATTTTTTGGGATTTTAGATTTTAGAGCAAATCAATGAGTTCAATGGGGAATGAAAATTTAATGATGAGTTTTATTGCTATTAATCAATGAATAAATTTTGGAAAATGCTAGGGTCACAAAGATAATCCACACAAAATTCACACTCTTTGCCGTCTCATCATTCTATTAAAAAAAACTGTTTGATAATACGAATTTGGATTTAAATTTTGGATTGGATCCAAATTACTTGTTTGGGAATTTAAATAATTTGATTTGGATCGAATTTTTCCAATTCAAATTTAACCCAATTACAAATTAACACCTCTCTAAGTGTCATTAACAAATTCAAGTCTTAAGTCCTCTCAAACTTATAACATATAATCAAAGAGTCATTTTCCCTTATACAACAACTAATTCCATACATATCAACCCGCTTCAAAATTCAAGTTCAAGAATTGAAATTCTATGATGACTTTCCAAACAACATTTGGATTAAAAAAAACCCTAAAATAAAGATAAATAATAACAACATAAACAAGATACTTCATACAATGCATCGAACAATTTTATAAATTTAATTTAAAATACGGATATTAAATCCCCCGGTCGGATCGGTGTACGCTCCGACACAAGCCACACACACAAAAAGAAGAAGAAGAAGACGAACACTAACAAGGACAACAAGAATAATTAATTCAGTTCATTATGAATGATTACTCTCCTCATTAATAAAGATTGTGTGAGTTGAACTCGGCGGGGAACGTCTCTGACCCTGTAGTTTATGAGTGCCCTCTCTGATGCCAATGGCAACAAGAATAAAAAGATACACAAATATGCTCTCTATGGATTTTGACACTCAAGATATATATATATATATATATATATATATATATATATATATATATATATATATATATATATATATATATATACACACACACACACACACACATACATACATACATATATATATATATATATATATATATATATATATATATATATATATATATATATATATATATATATATATATATATATATAAAATTTGAGAGTTAAATTTCTAGAATTGGGACAAGTGACGAATCTACATAGCAACATTTGAACAAATCACCCGACACCTATTAACGATTGAATGACGTGACATTTTTAATCAAAATATGAATAAATCGAATTTAAGTTGTATACGGAGTATATGTCTTACTTGCAGTGTCGCTATAATTTTTTGGAAAAATGCTCTCTACCAAAATATGAATAAGCATGGAGAAAATGCCAAAATAATAATGCATATTTTTTTATCTCCAAAATAAAGCTACCAAACTTTAAGAGATTTCTTAGTTTCAAAGGAAGTTTTTGGTAATGCATTTCTATCAAAAGACAATGTTTGTTCTATATATTGAAGTTAAAGTATACAAAATTGATAAGAAAAGTCAGTTGAGAAGATCAAATCCAAAAACAGAGGGTGTATATATTATTGAAGAAATTAGAGAATACATAAAATTTTATGCAATTAAGTGAGAACTAAAACTCATTTTTTTATTAAAAAATTTATAGAATCAACTTCTAAAATAATTAAAATAATAGTTTACATTTTTAAAATTATTTTCTAAAATAATAGTTACATTTTTCACAGAAAATTTTAAGAAATTATCACGTAAAGTAATCACATGTATTTTACATCCAAATATTTTTTCACTTGATATGAATTTATTTTTAAACAGCAAAACAAATAAAGTTACAAGAGTTTTCACAATGAAAAATTATAAAAACATTTTAAAATAATCATAGGTATTTCACTTTTGACTTCATTGAAGCCATTACTACTATTCAAAAAAACACAAAAAATATATTTGCATGAGATATATATACAACAAAACAATATTTGCAAAAAAAACAAATAACGTATTTTTCATGCGTGAATTTTATCAAAATTCTACATAGATATGAAGTGAGGCATCGAAGATGAAGTCATCCTCATTCGAAATTTACTAGCGTGAATATGATTTAAACAAATTAGAAAAAAGATTTAATAAGACCTTTTTACTTTATCTTAATAACTTGATTTACTATTTTAGTCAAAATAATCTTATATTGTAACTTACGATTTACTCAGTTCATACTTATATTGTGTTACAATTCAAAATGTTTATACAAAAATTAAGAAATTTTGAATGAGAGAGGACTTACTTCCTCCGTTTTCATTTACGCAATCGTAGATGGAAACTTCATAGGATGATATTTTATGAGACGACATAGATTTATGCAAAGAAAATTGCAACAAAGAAGATTGCGACAAAGAAGATCAATGTGTGGAGGGGATCGTGAGAAGATTTGTGACAATAAAGATTTAGGATAATAAAAAAGTAAGAAAAATTATGCAGAAAATCCAAGGTGCAATAACTAGTAAGTTCGATACTCAGTTATAGATTACTACCACATCAAAGAAAATACGATTTCCAGTTTATAACTATTTGTATTTTTAGAGAACAGTTTATATTTTGACCAAAATACTATTCTGACAAAATCATTGGACCACTAACATTTTTATGTTTTTTAAAATCAATGCGAGGGAGAAGAATATATAATTGATTCTTAATATTTCTAAATTAAAATTTGCAATCATAGAGATTTAGGATTACTAATTTAAGATTTTATTTTTTAATAATACAAGAAAAAATAATATTTTTTTATAATCATTCCGGGGAGTAGTTGGGATTATGGATGAGAAGAATCATATTTTTCAATTACTACCTCCGTCCCTGATTATTTGTCCAGTTTTGACTTTTTCCGATTAACTATTTTCAACATTTGACTTATAATTAAATAAAATATATATTATATATTACATAGGTAAAATAATATTTTGAAAATGAATGATAAAATAAATCAAATAAAACTAATTTTGTATCAATATCTAATATCATTTTTATTTAATTTAAGATCAGAATTTACCAATTTTGACATAAAAAATAAAAAATAGACAAATACTCAGAGACAGATGAAGGATCACTAATACTTTTTAAATTAATACGGAGTATATTTTTGAATATATAAAGGGAGAAATATTATAGATTTATAGAAGTACATTAAACCTAGACCATTTATATTTAAATTTTAAATAATATGTCAAATAAAAATCAAGATCCACTGCACATTCTAGAATCGAACAAATGTGTTCGAATCTGTGTGTGACACAGGTAGAAATACTAGTATATATATATATGTAAAGTTGAGTATATTGATTGTTGTGTTGACATGTGTCATGCCACATGTACATCCACATGTGCATTAATTAATGATTTTGGTGTTGACATGTGGCATGCCACATGTACATCCACATTAAGCTTCTTTTTTTAAAGATTTTTTAATATATTTTATTGTATTATATTAAACGGTGGGATTCTAGTGCCACTGGAATACGGTGCCACTGGCATTTTGGGGTACCTCCGGTGCTCCATTCGCAAAATTGACGGTTCCTACCCTCCCTAACCCACCCCTAAACCCCCCACCTACCCCCGCCCCTGCACCCCCACCCCAACCCCGCCGTAAGCCCCCCACAAAATGTGTGGCTATTATGTGTTCATAATAGCCACACATTTTGGAATTTTGTAGATAAAGACTTGGTGTCAATACGATCTATGCAAATTGATTTTCATATACTCCTTCCGTCCTATAATGATCTTCCCGGTTCGTAAAACGAAGAAAAATCTCAAGTTTTCTCAATCTATTTTATTTAAATATTGGTATAAAAATAAAAAATAAAACATACATATTTAAAAACTACATCAAAAGTTCAACAAAACAAGTGGTGACAAGAATATTTTATTTTATCATATAGGCCATGAAAAAACACAAATAAATATAAATTCCCGTGAAGTTGGAATAGTGCTCTGAGAAGATCATTATAGGACGGAGGGAGTACAATTTACACCGCGTGCTTTATTTCCATATACAATATTTGCTCTATGCAAACTTTATTTTTATGACCCTAATGAACATAGACAAAATGGGCAACTTTTAAATTTTATTGATTTCCATATACAATATACACCACGTGCTTTATTCTGGAATTTTGTAGAGAAAGATTTGGTGTCGATACACTTTATGCAAATCCCTGCCGTATATATCCATCACATTCTGGATGCGCAAACGTGACAACCAATGGGGTACGTTGTATGACCTCTGTTTGTCATGAAGACTTCCGACACGAGGCACCACCTGCAGACAATGTAGTCCTTCACTTCTCCCCACACGAACTTGGACTCTTACACCACATGTTATTAAAAACGAAGGAAAAATAATAATGAGTTTAAATTACAAGAAAAGTGACATGGGGAAAAACAAAGTTTGAAAAATTGAAAAATAAACTATAGTTAAAAACATATTATAATAATAACAACAACAACAACAATAATAAGAAAAATTTACCTAAATAGGATTAAACTATAATGACTTTCCCAATATAGGACCATATGTTTTTATTTCTCAATGTAGTACCTTTGGTCATTATTAATTAGTCATTATTTAAGTAAATGTCCATCATTACTGGACATTATTCTTTCCACTAGACATTATTAAGTCCTATTTAGGGAATAAAAAGTTTAAGTCATACATTGGAAAATGACTTATGTTTTAGTCCTATTCAATGCAAATTTTACTAATAGTAATAATAATATATGAAAAACACATCATTTTTAGAGTTATTATTTGGGAAATAGAAAAAATAAAGAAAATGAGAATAGTTGGAAAAAGTACAAAAAGATGGGAAAAACTAAAAAAACGGGAAGAAACTAGAATGATATGGAAGAAACTTTAAAAACTTGAAGAAACGGAAAGAAATTGAAAGTTAAGAGTTTAAACTCCAAAGAATAGACTCTTAGTCTAAAAGGGTATTAGCGTAGGAAAACCATAACAACGAGGGGCAACGACATAAGTTGTGAAACCATGTGGAGTAACGATGCACATTTAACAAACCACAGAGGTAATGGTAATATAATAACCTCTCCAAATTTTTACTCCCTCTGTCCCACAAAACCTTTCTGGTGTCGACTTTCAAATAATTTAATGAGTGTATTTTGGTATTGACATTCCAAAATATTCTTAAATGTGATGGAAAAAGTAAGATGCGATGAACATGTGTAAAAGTGTGATGTAATAGAGAGGTTAAAAATTAACGTAAGAGTAACATATTACCTCAAGCACATACAAAGAAAATTTTTTTTAATCCAAAATTAGTTTTCCAACTTTCAGATTTTTCTAACATCAAACTTTATTTTTACGACCCAAATGAACATAGACCAAATTGGTAACTTTTAAATTTTACTAATTTCCATAAATAATACTCCGTATACCCCACATGCTTTCTTCTGTAATTTTGTAGAAAAAGACTCGTTGTCGATACACTCTATGCAAATCCCAATCGTATATATCCATCACATCCTGGATGCGCCAACGTGACAACCAATGGGGTATGACGTCTGACTTCTGTTTGTCATTAAGACTTTCGACACAAGGCACCACCTGCAGATCTCTAGTTTTAGTAGTTTATAATAATAAACTCTCCAAATTTTTACTCTCTCTGTCCCACATAATTGTTTTGGTATTGACTTTTAAATAATTTAATGAGAGTGTATTTTGGTGTTGACATTCCAAAATATCCTAAAATGTGATGAGTAAAAGAAAGATGTGATGAATAGATTAATAATGTAAAAGTGTAATGTAATAAAGAGCTTAAAAAGTAACGAAAGAGTAACATATTACCTCAAACACAGACAAAAAAAAAATTTTTAATCCAAAATTAATTTTCTAACATCAAACTTTTTTTTACGACCCAAATAAGCATAGACCAAATGGGTAACTTTTAAGTTTTACTAATTCCCATATACAATATACACCACATACTTTATTCTAGAATTTTGTAGAGAAAGACTCGGCGTCGATACACTCTATGCAAATTCCTGCCGTATACATCCATCACATCCTGAATGCGCCAACGTTTCAACCAATGGGGTATGACGTGTGACATCTGTTTGTCATGAAGACTTTCGACACATGCAAGACACCACCTGTAGTTCTCTAGTTTATAATAATAAACTCTTCAAATTTTTACTCTCTCTGTCCCACATAATCGTTTTGGTATTGACTTTTAAATAATTTAATGAAAGTGTATTTTGGTGTTGACATTCCAAAATATCCTAAAATGTGATGAGTAAAAGAAAGATGTGATGAATAGATTAATAATGTAAAAGTGTAATGTAATAGAGAGCTTAAAAATTAACGAAAGAGTAACATATTACCACAAACACGGACAAAAAAAACTTTTTTAATCCAAAATTAATTTTCTAACATCAAACTTTTTTTACGACCCAAATAAGCATAGACCAAATGGGTAACTTTTAAGTTTTACTAATTCCCATATACAGTATACACCACATACTTTATTCTAGAATTTTGCAGAGAAAGACTCGGCGTCGATACACTCTATGCAAATCCCTGCCGTATATATCAATCACATTCTGGATGAGCCAACGTTTCAGCCAATGGGGTATGACGTCTGACATCTGTTTGTCATGAAGACTTTCGACACAAGGCACCACCTGCAGATCTCTAGTTGATAATAATAAACTCTCTAAATTTTTACTCTCTTTGTCCCACAAAATTTTTTTGCTTTTGACTTTTAAATAAATTAATGATAGTGAAGTTTGGTGTTGACATTCCAAAATATCATTAAATGTGATTGACAAAAGTAGGATGTGATTAATATATAAATTAATAGTGTAAAAGTATGATGTAATAGAGAAGTTAAAAATTAACGAAAGAGCAACATATTATCTCAAACACAGACAAAGAAAAACTTTTTTAATCCAAAATTAATTTTCCAACATCGAACAATATTTTTACAACCCAAATGAACATAGACCAAATGGGTAAATTTTAAATTTTACTAATTTCCATATAAAATATACACCACGTGCTTTATTCTGGAATTTTGTAGAGAAAGAATCGGCGTTGATACACTCAATGCAAATCCGTGTCATATATATCTGATCCATTACATCCTGTATGCGCCAACTTGACAACCAATCTTTGTCATGAAAACTTTCGACACAAGGCACCATTACTGTCTCTATCCCACAAAATCTTTTTGGTTTTGACTTTTAAATAATTTAATGAGAGTGTACTTTGGTGTTGACATTTCAAAATGTCCTTGAATGTGATGGGTCAAAGTAGGATGTGATGAATATATTAATAGTGTAAAAGTATGATGTAATAGAGAGGTTAAAAATTTACGAAAGAGTAACATATTACCTCAAACACATACAAAAAAAACTTTTTTAATCCAAAATTAATTTTCCAACATCAAACATTCAAACGTTATTTTTACGACCCAAATGAACATAGACCAAATGGGTAACTTTTAAATTTTACTAATTTCCATATACAATATACACCACGTGCTTTATTTTGGAATTTTATAGAGAAAGACTCGCTGTCGATACGCTCTATGCAAATCCCTGTCGTATATATCTGTCACATCCTGGATGACCAACGTGACAACCAATAAGGTACGTCGTCTGATCTCTGTTTGTCACGAAGACTTTCGGCACAAGGCACCACCACCTGTAGATCTCTAGTCATGTTCTGACACGGGACACACCGAGAACTCCGCACAATGTAGTCTGCCACTTCTGCCCGCACGAACTTGGGCCCTGATTCGCACGTACCTTCACAACATTTTCCCGCCACTTCTGCCCGCCATATTTATATGTGTAATTATTTAATGAGTGCCTATTTCATTTTTTTTCCCCAACATTTTCCAACTTTTTAATTTTTTTTCAGACCCGAAATTCCGAAAAAGACCACTTGGTGACGATACTCTCTATGCAAATCCCTCCTCTCACACATAAATATCCTTCCTGCATGCGCACACAGTGATCGAAAACACCCTCCCTCCCATTCTCTTTCTTTAATTTCTCTCTCTATTAATTTCTCTCTAGAAATATCCGTAACGCTCTCCCGGATTAGCAGATTCAATCCTCGATCGAGCCTCTCGGCGCTTCTTATTAATCAGTATATTCCGGACTCGTTTCATTCATTTACATGGACTGGGATCGCGGGAAAATCGCTTCCAGATCCCCATTTTCCCGCCAGATTGTCGTCGGCGGAGATGGAATCGATTGAAGACTGCCCCATTTCGCCCGCTCACACTCTGCTGGTACGTATTTATATATATATTGTCTTTAATTATTTTCTTGCGATTTTTCTTAGTTTAGATGCTTTGGTGTTTAAAAAAAACGTTTCTTTTTTGGATCTATAACCACTGGGTTTAGTTTTTTTTGGATGAGTTTTTGGATTGATCTAGCTGCCGATGCACAACATGTATTCCACAAGAAATAAACCCAGTAATTAAAATCCCAATGCGTAGAAAGTTTCAAGAACTGACACATTTGGCAATGCAACTTCATAAAGTTTTCTTGAATCTCAATGATTTTATTCATTTTTTTAATTTTTGTTTTAGTTTTACTTGGGAAGTTTTTTTTTGGGGAATTTTTTGATTTTTTTAAAAAATTTGTACCGGTACCCTAGCTTTCCATGATGGGCCACTTGTTTTTTTGTTTCTTGTTTAATTTTAAAGTTTATAAGGAGTATTTCGTACATGCTTTTAACTGATTTTGTACTCAACTACTCCTTATGTTTTACCCATGAATCTGTCACACCTAAACTCATTATGGCTTCATATTCTTTTTTGTATAGTACGAATGTGTTGGGGAAACATCTATCTCTCTTATTCAGATGATTAGTATTTTTGAAAAAAAATATTGGATTATTATAGTACTCCATACAGTGCAATTTTTTTGGAGTTCTTATTTTATACAAATGGATTGATGTACATATCTGACATATGTACATTTATAAGCTAAGTTACACAATATATTCATTTGGCTTATTTATTTCTTTATACATATTTAGAGCATGCACATTATGAAATTGATTTATTTTGTTTGTTAAATGATATTTTATATTTTGTTGCAAATAACACTTTAAGTCCATAAAAGAATAAAAATGAAATCTCGAAAAGGAAGTTGTAGGAGAAGTGCATATTTTTTTAATAGATACTCAGAGTGTGTACATTATACAGTTAGTGTATGCACATTTACGAGTTACATAATGTTCATTGGACGCTAAGGATAGTAGAAAAATCCATATGTATGGTATAACTTGTCTGTTTTTTCCCAAGAGAATAAATAGAAACCGGTATTCATATGATTACTTTTGTTTTTACCTCAGATCAAACAACAAGCCAAAGAGATGCCGGGTGTTCAAAATTGCCATGACCATGAATCTATTGTACCCACAACTAGATTGGGGAGGCTTCTGAGAGAAAGGGAGTTAAGAAAATCCTGCAGGTCTCATCTTCCAAAAGAAGGTGTTAGAGATGGTGGTAGTGTACATGATGATGATGAGAAACAATCACAAGAGGAGACTTTTCTTGATGGATTGGAACCAACTAAATTGCTCTTTGATGTATTTGAAAGAACAGATGGGCGTATGAGGAAACCACGATTACTAGTGGTGTCAAATCGCTTACCGCTATCTGCAAAAAGAAAGGGAGAGGACCAATGGGATCTTGAAGTTAATGTAGGAGGCCTAGTCAGCGCACTCTTAGGTAAACAATATCTTTATCTATTGAAGTCAGTGCAGGAAGCCCAGTTAGTGTCCAAAATTTCTATGTGAAAAGTTTAATTATCATGGCATCAACTTGGGTTGATTTTTTTCATTAAGGTGTTACTGAGTTTGAAGCAAGATGGATTGGGTGGGCTGGTGTGAATGTCCCGGATGAAATTGGACAGAGATCTCTTTCAAGAGATTTATCTGAAAAGGTATGTACCATCTCTCAAACCAGATTATGTGTCATTTATCAATGAAAATCTCCCACAAGCATAGAACTGTACCATATAGCTTGCGGTTTGTAAATTGTTTGAGTAACTGCCTTACTGTTATTTCTCCTTATACAGAGATGTATTCCTGTATTTCTGGATGAAGACACCGTTAATCAGTATTATAATGGTTATTGTAACAACATATTGTGGCCTCTTTTCCATTATCTTGGACTTCCTCATGAGGACCGCCTTGCAACCACCCGAAGCTTCCAGTCTCAGTTTGCTGCATACAAGAAGGCTAACCAAATGTTTGCCGATGTTGTGAATGAGCATTATAAGGATGGTGATATTGTGTGGTGCCATGACTACCACCTAATGTTTCTTCCCAAATGTTTGAAAGAGCATAACAGTGAAATGAAGGTTGGCTGGTTTCTTCACACGCCATTCTCTTCTTCTGAAATATACAGGACACTTCCTTCTAGATCAGAGCTTCTGAGAGCTGTTCTGTTTGCTGATTTGGTTGGGTGGGTATCTTATTCTACAATCTCCTCTTTGTTTCCTCTTAATTGTTGGTTTGCAGGTGTAATAGCTTTGTTAGTATTGATTTTGGTGTAGGATTCTATGTTCCAACTTTATGTTACATATTTTATTCCATGCTCTTCAATGCATGACACATGCATAGACATGTGGCATTCATCGAAGATTGTGGAGCACAAGATGAACCATCAATTGGAATAGAGGATCTCAGCCAATAGATATTTGGGTTGATAATCACTGGAATCATGGAATGACGTACCTTTTGTTATTAAGAAAAAACGACATACCTAGTACAAAAACTTTTGAAAAATTTTCTTAACTTGCTTATATGGAATCATGTAAATCAGATGGTTTAATATATATGTGTGTTTTCTTTGTTAATTCATGTGAGAGTTGAATGTCAAAACAAAAAATCAGATAAACAAATCAATGGTCTTCTGTATACCTGTTCATTTGGTTTAACTAATTGTAAGACTTGTTTTCCAGATTTCACACCTATGATTATGCAAGACATTTCGTTAGTGCTTGCACTCGTATTCTTGGACTTGAAGGAACACCTGAAGGAGTTGAGGATCAAGGAAGGCTTACTCGCGTGTCTGCGGTACTAGTGTCATATGTCAAACCGCTTCCTTCTTTTGTTTTGGTACTTTTCAATGACGCTAACAATAACATTTAATTTTGAAAACAGTTCCCTATTGGGATAGATTCCGATCGTTTCATTCGTGCACTTGAAGTTCCTGCTATTCAAAATCGCATTAAAGAATTGCTAGAAAGATTTGGAGGGCGAAAGGTTCTCTCTCACTCTTAGTAACAATCGTGTTTACTTGAGGCTCACTTTATTTTTGAGTTGGAAAGTTTTCTTCCCCCCCCCTCCCCCCGCGTCCCATTAAAAGGGTCTTGTTTCACTAATGTATAGCTTTTTAATTTTAAGATAAGTTTTCAATCGAGACTTTTTTTTTATATTTTTTGGGACGGAGATAGTATCTTGTTTGTTATGCTAAAGTTTATTAGGAAATCCCTCTTCATTGCTATTGGGTGCTTTTGGTAACACTATAAGGGTACCTAGGAACTTTTCATGAAGGGACAACAGTGTTCTTCTACTTGACTCTTTGCTGCAATGGAAATATTAAATGGCATTAAGCCATTAACTATAATAATATGGTTCAGAACTACTAAATTGACAATGTTGGCTACCATATAGAAAAAGTATCGTGGAAGTTGTTACAAAACTTACAAATGTCAATCAAGTAAACAAATACAATAATAAAAAATTTGGAATAAAAAAATACGTAGCATATCTATACTGTTTAACAGAAAACAAAGAACAAAATTATCCATCTGTGTGTAGTGTAGATTGTTGAGTGTGAAACCAGGAAGCTAGGTGGAAGCTAATAGGAAATTGGCAGGAAGCTACCTAGAAGCTTACGGCTTAATCATTGTCTCCCTAACTAATCTCTACTTAAGAGATGCTAATGTGCTTGTAATTGTGGTGCAACAACAATGAAATAAAATCCTCCTAGTTGCCCCGTGTGGACGTAGGTTGCAGTTGGCGGCCGAACCACGTTAAATCCTATGTCGTTTATTTTTCTGCAGTTGATTCGTGATTGTGTGTTGTTTCCGCGTGCGTTTATCCCAACAAGTGGTATCAGAGCTTTGGTTCGTTAACACACTGGAAATCCGATCAGCAGAAACTAATCGGAGAGAGAGGAGTGTCACCTAAGAACCTGGTGCAGCAGCAGGAGCCGGAGTGAGGGCCGCTGCCGCCGGAGCACCACCATCCCCGTCGATCCACGGAGAGCTGTCGCGCTTGAATCGGGAGAGCCGCAGCAGGGAGTGAGTCACGAGAGACTCGCCGCTGTCGCCTTCAATCGGGCATCGCCGCCGCAGAAGTGTTCGTTAGAGGGACGACGATCAGATCGGGCAGGAGCAGCGGCAGTAGGAGACTCGTCGCTGCCGCCATCAGTCGCGCAACCCAGAACCGCCGTCAGCCGCACGCAACGGAGCAGCCGCTGATTCGTCCAGCCGCCGCCACTAGCCGCGAGAAGAGGTGCAGCTCTGGTCTGTCCAGCCAACGCTGCCGCGCGCAGAGAAGGAGCCGCCGTTGCCATCGATAGCAGATCCTGAACCCCCGCCGTCCTCAGTCGAAGCTGCTGGTTCGAGCAGGTCGCCAGCCGCAGACTGTCCAAAAGCTTCACTGTGCAGTGGCCAAAAAGGAATTTTTTCTTTTGGCAGGGTGGTGCAAATTTGTGTCATAGATATCTTATATGATAAAAATATCAAGATCTGAAATTAGTTGTACCGGGTATCTCATCTTGTCATTGGAGATGGCAGAAGATGGGAAGTTCCGAATTGAGAAGTTCGATGGTACAGATTTCAGTTGGTGGAGAATGCAAATTGAAGATTTGCTGGTTCAGAAAGATTTGGACGTGGTATTGGGTGACAAGCCAGAAAAGATGTCAGATGCAGATTGGGCAGGTTTGGATCGGAAAGCAATGTTCGTGATCCGACTCTCGTTGACCAAGAATGTTGTGTTCAACATTCTGAAGGAGACGACAGTGAAAGGCATCATGGAAGCGTTGTCTAACATGTACGAGAAGCCATCTGCGGCAAACAAAGTGTTTCTGATTAGAGAATTGGTGAACACAAGGATGAAAAATGGCACTTCAGTTATCGAGCATATCAACAAGTTGAATTCGATCTTAGCCAGACTTTTGTCAGTGGGCATTAAGTTCGATGATGAAGTTCAAGCTTTACTACTGTTATCGTCATTGCCTGACACTTGGTCCGGAACTGTTACAGCAGTTACCAGTTCAGCGGGACCTGACGGATTCACTTTTGAGAAGATTCGTGACCTCGTTCTTGGCGAAGATGTAAGAAGAAGGAGTTCTGGTGAGTCTTCGGAAGAATCACTAAATATCGTCAGAGGCAGAGGAAATAACAGAGGTAGTGGGAGCAAGAACAGACGAAGGAGTCGATTGAAGACTCGGGATAGCTCAGGCGTAACATGTTGGAAGTGCAAAGAGGTGGGGCATTTCAGGAATCAGTGCCCGAAAGAGGATATGCAAGTGAACATTGCTAGAGGCTCCGCGAGCGACGAGGATTTGTTTATCTGTTGTGCGGAGAGCAGTGTGGATTTCTGGGTCATGGATTCTGGTGCTTCATTTTATGCTACCCTCAGCAGTGTGGATTCCTGGGTCATGGATTCGGGGGCAGAAGAAGGTTTTCTATGCAAGAGAGAAACCTAGAGCCACAGGTTGAACGAGCGAGAAAAGGTTCTAGGAGGCGAGTCAGAGGTATCTATGGCAGTGGGAGCACAGGTGGTGCTTCAGCCAAGGTTCCTAGAAGACAATGGGTCCGGAGAACCAGTATTCCAGCTGTTGGAACATCTCCGGAAAATTTCTTGCTGAGTATGGAGATTGTTTGTTCTCAGGATGTTCCAGGATCCGGCAGTGCGTGTGTGCAGTGGGAGCCGGTAGGGACAGAGGACGAGTCAGGGGTAGTTCAAGCCATGACTGATGGGTTGAAACTTAGGAGAGTTTCAACAGAGTCTTCTCGATGATCAAGAAAGCTGGTGGCAACTAGAGGTAGTGGAATTTTGAGTTCCGTTATCAAATTACAGAAGTACATGTGCACAGTTGAAGGTGAACATTGTTCTGTGGCTTCAAGTGGGAGATTGTTGAGTGTGAACCCAGGAAGCTAGGTGGAAGCTAATAGGAAATTGGCAGGAAGCTACCTAGAAGCTTACAGCTTAATCATTGTCTCCTTTAACTAATCTCTATTTAAGAGATGCTAATGTGCTTGTAATTGTGGTGCAACAACAATGAAATAAAATCCTCCTAGTTGCCCCGTGTGGACGTAGGTTGCGGTTGGCGGCCGAACCACGTTAAATCCTATGTCGTTTATTTTTCTGCAGTTGATTCGTGATTGTGTGTTGTTTCCGCGTGCGTTTATCCCAACATAGACATGGGTACATGACTTGAGACTAGCATGTCTTTTACTTTTTCCCTGTGAGTTGGTTGCAACATGAAAATTATATAGTGTCCACTTATGTTAAAATGTTGTTCACATCAGAGGATGTTTCTTTTCTCTATGCACCTCAAGTCATTTGTTGAGTTTTGAAGTAGTTAAAAATATGATCATCAATCATGATATTAGTGTAATGGGCTACTCTTATTTGTAATTGGTCATTTGGACTTGGGAATTATGATGAAATCTCATTGGGCTTGGGTGTTGGGTCCTACGAGTATATCCCAACAATCAGTTAATGAGTTCCACAAACTTAGCTTTATGTTTTTATTAATGTATAATAACATGATGCTACATGTGAGTTTCTGTCCTGACAGGTTATGTTAGGGGTAGATCGTCTCGATATGATTAAAGGAATCCCCGAAAAAATCTTGGCATTTGAAAAGTTTCTTGAAGAGAATCCAGACTGGCGGGATAGGGTGATTCTGGTGCAAATTGCAGTGCCAACAAGGACAGATGTTCCTGAGTGTATGTTCCTTTGTTTATTGCCTAATGTGTTTTAGCATTACTCTTGGAGTCTAAAAATGATTTAGAAAACTAATTAGCACTATAAATTTCATGGAGCACAACTTTTAACTTCAATTCATGTGCATTTTATATTGCCCAACACACTGACCAGTACATCATAGGTGGTTGAATTGCTATCTTGTAGAATCTTCCCATTCTTCCTTATAAGTTCAACTGGATCAAAATCCCCACCAGTGACCTCTGGTCCAATAGGCATTGCTTCACCTGAGAGCAGTCAAGTGCCAATGTTAATGACTAGAGTTTGGCTGTTTTTTAATGGAGAGGGAAATGAATAATGGCCTTGCCAATTCTTATGTATTTTTGAACATGTTATGTTTGCTTTAAAATTCCCTGATATTTTTTTCCTCTTAACTAGAAGAACTCTAGTTTCTTAAATGTTCACAAATCTTGAGACTAGCAGTTTGAAGCTAGATGAAAACAGGTTTGTTGGCTGATTGTTTTCATGTAGCATATAATCCCAAGAGTCATCTATAAGTAATAATTTAGAAACTATTTGCAATCTTTTTTTGACACTAATAATTTCGAAATTTAGTTAAACTTGATTGTGTCTTAAGACTCAAGTAATTCCTTCAATTTTTCTCTTTTTCCCTTTTCAAGAAGTACTTGAAAGTGCTTATTAACAATGTACTTCTGAAAACTTTGAAATACTCCCTCTCCCAATGTGCCATAAACAGTTACCACATTTCATTTTTCATCATAATGTTCCCCGTACTTTTATGCTTGTAGAACTTTCTTTTCATTGTACTTGGTGTTTTATCCATGCTATACTGTATACCCTATCATATTTTTTGTGCAGGTTGAGCCGGGGGTCTCTTGGAAACAGCCTCCCTGCTTCCAAGTAGGGGCAAGGTCTGCGTACACACACCCTCCCCAGACCCTACTGTAGTGGGATCCAACTGGGTTGTTGTTGTTGTTGTTGTTGTTGTTATCTCTCCTCTTCATCAATATCAACCACACAATTTCACCTTTTTTAATTACTAAACCAATCTCATTGTGGAATATTTTTGTGGGATTGAATAAGCTGCTGAACACATGAACCTGAAAACACTTAAGGGTTTTCTTTTTTAATTAAATTTTTTCCTCATTCCCTCTAAATCCATTTTGTTTTCTTAATTTTGCAGATAAAAAACTAACATGTCAGGTTCATGAAATTGTTGGACGCATTAATGGAAGATTTGGAACTCTTACAAGTGTTCCAATTCACCATTTGGTTAGCAACCTTTGACCACAAAAACTTCTTATATTATGTGTTGTGGTAAAATATATTCCTGCTAACTAAGAAGAGATACTTTGTGGGGAAGCAAATGGCTAAAAGTAAACTTGTCTCAATCTTCCTACCTGAAATGCGCACACACGCACACTCACAAGTTTCTTTTCTTTCTTCCTTTTATTACCATTGCTACTTTTTTTGCATTCAGTTCCATATATAAGATGTTTTTATCAAGTACGAGATTGATAAAAGTAATGTGTCTTCATTTAATTTTCTATGTGGTCGTCTGTAATAATAATTATAATAATAAAAATTGAAATATTAATAGTAATAATAATAATAATAATAATACGGGTTCACAGGACTCGGATCTAGACATCATCTATGTCATTTGAACCGTGGTGTTGATAGTAATAACATTAAAAACTATGCACTAGATGAATGTTGCCATACTACCCGAATAAGATGTATGACTATATGAGTAATGTATTGTTGGACTTGCTTCACATGCAAACATTGAGCTAGAAAGGTCCTCTCTCTCATACATTCTTTTCTTTGGTGTGTAACCGTTTATCAACGGTATCACTTTACGAGGAGAAAAATATCTTTAGGGATAAAGTTTAGTGCTGATGCAAGTGTTGTGGTTTTGGAAGAGTCTGAAAAGATTGGTGATGGTTTTATCTATTATATTTTACAGGATTATTCTCTGGATTTTCAGTCGTTGTGTTCCCTATATGCAGTGACAGGTATTAACTCTCTCTCTCTCTCTCTCATTTTCATCAATTGGATCTCCCTTAGGGGCTTGAGTTGATTCTGAATGCATTTGTTAAAACTATATTGTCAACACTCTCGAGTCTTGATTACAGGAAGTAATTTATAAATAGAGTCAGTTAGTGTTTGGTTGTAGCTTTATTATTCTCTGGGTAACAATTTTATAGCATGCATTCTCTGTAAATAAATATAAATATACTCTGAAATAATCCATGTATAATCCTCTACTAACTGAAGCTTACCCTCTAGGTGTTACCGCGAAACTCTCTGTGTTTTCTCTCTCTAAAATCTTGAGCCTTCTTGGCTGTTCTTCATTTTCTTCATCTTGTATCATGAGTGTGTGCCCTAAGGTTTAGTTCCTCTCAATCCTTGGTGTTTATGAACTTGAGCAGATGTGGCATTGGTAACATCTTTGAGGGATGGGATGAATCTTGTCAGCTATGAGTTTGTGGCTTGCCAAGCTTCAAAGAAGGGAGTTCTCATCCTAAGTGAGGTAGATATCATTTTGCCTCTCTCTCTCTCTCACACATACACACATACCTACTCACACACAAAGAAGATTACTCAAGTTAGTTACACATATGCTTCACAGTTTGCAGGTGCAGCACAGTCACTTGGTGCTGGAGCTATTCTTGTAAATCCGTGGAATGTAACAGAACTAGCTGCTTCTATTGACTATGCTTTAAGAATGCCTGCACATGAAAGAGAGAAACGACATCACCTTAATTTCATGCATGTCACAACTCATACATCCCAAGAGTGGGCGGCAACTTTTGTTAGGTATGACCAAACAAAAAAAATCATGACTACAATGTTGGGTTGTGAGGGTTCCTTTACGTAGGACCTATTTATTGCAATCGTTTCAGATATTGGTAACGGGATGATACTTATGAAAACTAACCCATCAATAGTTTTTGGAAGTTGATTTTTCTTATTCTTATGGCTAATTTTTTGTGAAATGTAGTGAACTCAATGATACAATTGTTGAAGCTAAGCTGAGGACCAGTCAAATTCCTCCCATGCTTCCTACCAATGCTGCTATAGAGCATTATATGCAGTCAAAAAATCGATTGCTGATACTGGTAAGCCATTTCCCAAATGCGATCCTTGCATCTGTTTCCATTTTGTTACTAAACTGAATGAAGAGTTTCATATTCTCTTATAGGGATTCAATGCAGCATTAACTGAACCACTGGATACTCAAGAAAGGAGAGCAGACCAGTTAAAGGATATGGACCCCAAGTTGCATCCTGACCTGAAAGAACCATTAAAAAGGCTATGTGATGATCCAAACACCACAGTTGTTGTCCTCAGTGGCAGTGACAGAAATGTTCTGGATGAGGTTGTGACTTCTGGATGTTAAGGTTATTTGATCCATTATGTTCGTGTATTCTTACCTTCTTCTTTTTCGGGCAGAACTTCAGTGGATATAACATGTGGTTGGCCGCCGAACATGGGATGTTTTTGCGGTTTACTAAAAGTAGCTGGATGACAACAATGCCAGAGAATCTACATATGGATTGGGTTGACAGTGTGAAGGTGCATTCATAATCATGTTCAAATCACTAACTGCTTAACTTTGTAATGCTCGTTCACATTTATTTATATCGTTTTTATACCATAATCTTCAGCATGTATTTGAGTATTTCACTGAGAGGACTCCTGGCTCTCATTTTGAGATTCGTGAGACATCACTTGTGTGGAACTATAAATATGCTGGTAATTTTCTGTCCCCATCCATCTGAATACCAAAAATAGTGAACATTATTATTACATATGTATTGAAAATACTACTCCAATCAGATGTTGAGTTCGGGAGGCTTCAAGCAAAAGACTTGTTGCAACATCTTTGGACTGGTCCGATCTCAAATGCTTCAGTAGATGTTGTTCAAGGTACCCGATCTGTTGAGGTCCGAGCAAACGGGGTTACCAAGGTTTGGGTTTCTTACAATTCTTTTCTTGTTTCTTTTAATAGCGAAACTACCCTAAGTTCCAAGTTCATGCTATGCAGGGTGCAGCAATTGATCGAATTTTGGGAGAAATCGTGCACAACAGCAAGGTCAAGAAACCCATAGATTATGTTCTTTGTATTGGCCACTTTCTCCCAAAGGTGTGCAACCCCCCATGCATGCTACATATTAAACTATTCTCAGTTTCTCACCTTTGTACAAATGTTAATGATGTCTCTCAATACTACTCCCTCCGTCCCATAATTATCTGCTTGTTTGGGATTTACACATTTTTTGATAGGAAAATTTACACATTTTTTAATGAAGTAGAATTTGTGTGCTTGTTATTTGATCATAGGACAGAGAGATAATATGGACCACACACACTTTTCCTTAAAAATTGTGAAAGAAAATTTTGGGACAACCAAAATAGGAAAGTAGGAAGGGTATTAGCTTTCATGCCTTCAGAGTTAAATCAGTGAAAACCAACTTCTTTGAGTATGCAAGTCCCTTGAAATGGTTGCTCTTCTTTTAAAAAGAAGGAAATTCATAGCTGACAAATGAATCATGTGATGCACACAGGATGAGGACATCTATACATTTTTTGAGCCGGATCTTCCACACGGACCATCTGTAAGGGCCAAACTACCAAACCAGACGAATAAAAACGCTTCAGGTAAAGGCGGGGTGATTAGGGAGCCCGTCAAAAAAAGCGTGGAGCCCTTTTTTACTTCGAAGAGCATCGATGGAAATGGAAATTGGTGGTCTCTGATGCGTGAGAAGATGACAGTGAGCGAAGGGTCATCGGTTCTTGATCTCAAGGGGGAAAGTTACTTCTCTTGTGCAGTAGGCCGGAAGCGTTCTTGTGCCCGATACCTCCTCGGCTCATCTGCTGAGGTTGTGTCTTTGCTCAAAAACCTTTCAGATTGCTCATCTGCGCTGCCATTGAACTGACTTCAGGAGCTTTTTTTTAAAGTCATTTTGGAGCTTCTTTTCTGCTATGTATGCTTTTAGTAAACAAAACTAAATGGGTCTTGGCACTTGAATCTTGGTGCAGACAGACAATAGCTTTTGTATGCCAACACCAAAGGGCAATAAAAATTGCTGCTATTTTGTAGCAATTGGTTATGTGGGTGTTTATTATTTCATGAAAAACGATTTTAAAAAACTTTAGTCAAACATCATAAACCAAAACAAGCGATTTAAATTGAGACGGAGAGGATATATTATTAATTACTCCCGGTAATACCCTAGGACTTAGGTGGGGCTGGTGAAATTTGATTTCAGTGTTGTAAGTTAGCCAGACCCCAGGATACTAAGAGAGGGAGCATAAAGTTAGATGAGTAGGGTGTTAAATGGGTGCTTCATTGTGATTGGGTTAAAATTGATAGTCCGGGTACATAACTACAATTAAAAAGTAAATAATACTATATGAAAAGACCTACAAGATTAATGATGACATGATTATATTATTTTATCAAATGACTAACAAAAATTAAGAAAGAAAATGAATAAAATAAGAAAGTGTTAAATTGTACGTAATAATTGATTTCGAATTTTGCCCTTGATGTGATGGGTAAAAGTAAGATGTGATGGATAATTTATTACTCGTAGAAAAAAGTGTAATGTGATAGGTAGAGTAAAAAAAATAGGGCTAAAAAGGGTTATTTAATATAAACTGGAAGTGTTTTGTTTTGGAAGCGGGAAAAATGAAAGAAGAATTGTTTTTGAAAATAGAGAGAGTATATGGATATAAAATTATCATTACTGTTACATCAAATTATTATGGAATGTAAAAACTCATACTGCTCTTACTTGTAATGACCCCGTTTGGCATCAACGTTAGAGATTAGCTTAGTGTTTTGAAAAGGTTATCCAACGGTAGTTTTAATTTTAGCGTTAGCGTTTTCAGAATCAGTCTACACCATTAAAATTTTATCCAAAACGCTGACGCTAATCGAACATGCTGTTTCGAAACAAGGCCAATAATGACTTCCTTTTTTTAAAAAAAAGACATTGAACAACTCATTGTTTCTTAAATTAGGAGAGAAAAAATAAAGGTGAAATTTCATTTGGATGGATGGATTAATAATTGATGAAGTAGATTGTCGGCAAGTATGGCAGTGCCTACTGTATTAATTTCTGCATTATAAGTTGAAGGGATGAAGCTGAAACCATGTGCGGGGCCCGCTACTGAATCTACAACTTCCCCTCATAAATGCGTAACTTGGTCAACCATAGGTTATTGTACCTTATACTCCCTTCGTCTCAATGTATTCGTTATTTGTAGGCGTTAGCCCATCTCCGACACATTACAATAAACTCAAACTCAAAATGCACTGCAAACACAAAATGTAGAAATTTAAATTTATACCAAATTCAAACTCAAAAAAATGCACTCTTCTTTCTCACTACTCTTTTTACTTTGCAACTTTAAATAAACACAATAATAGCACTACCTTTTTAGTTAAACTAATATTAGGTTATTAGGTTCGGTGGCCACTGGATTTCAGTGGCCATCGAAACCACTGCCCCCTAATTGGGTGAGTGACTTCTATAGTCACTCTTTTTGAGTGACTCTAGAACCTAGCTGCTAATAATAATACTATTGGTAGGAATAAAGAAAATCAGAACACTCTGCTAAAGAACCTTGGAGACGAAAAAAATGAAAGAAAAAAGGAATTGTGTATTCAAAACGCAAATTGCGTTTGAGGATAAGAGAATCTTAGATGAATTCTACCTTCTTTATACATTTTCATTATCGACCATTTGATAAAATAATTTTATCATCACTTGTTTTGTATGAAATAATAGAACTTTTGATATCATTTTTATTCTACAATTTTTGTTTTTAAATTCTATATCAATTTTTATTTATATTGTTTTAAGAATAAACTCAGTAAATAGAACTGGAACCCTATTTTAGAATGAATAGAATATGCGCAAAAAAATTATGATGTCAATGCAACTTTGATACTCCCTCAGTTTGCAAAAAGACTTCATATTTTGACTTGGAGCAAAAATACAGAAGTGTTAAATTATAGTTGACTTCCAATTTTGCCCCTAATGTGATGGATAAAAATAAAATGTAATGGATAGATTATTAGAGAAAAAGTATATTATGATGTGATAGGTAGGGTATGAAAAAGTAAGGGTAAAAGTGGTTTTTTAAAAGAAAGTGGAAGTGTTTTGTTGGAAGTGGAAAAAATGAAAGAGGAAGCATTTTTGAGAACGAAAAGAGTATCAAATTTGATGAGTTTCTAACATTTTGCTAATTAATTACGGAGTATTACTATACTTTGTATTTATTTCTTTCGTCTCACTCATATGAATTGAAGAATCAATGTCAATTGCCTACACTACATTGCAACAATATTTTCTTCAACGCATATACTTATTATAATCTATAATAAATAAATAGAAATTTACTTAAATAACACTAAAAGATAGTTAATTTTTCGGTATAGCACTAACCGGTTTAATTTTCATAATTAGTATCTAATTTATTAATTAAATATTAATTCTTTCTTTATACTCCCTCCGTTCCAAAAAGATTGGTACATATTGACTTTTTGGAAAATTAAGGGAGGGATATTTTAGTGTTGACTTTCCAAAAATACCCTTAATGTGATGGGTAACAGTAGGATATGATGGGTAGATTATTAGAAAAAAGGTATGATGTGATTCGTAGGATATGAAAAAGTAAGAGGTAAAAGTGGTTTTTTAATAGAAATGTAACGGACTTTACGGGACGCAATTTTTTCAAAATGTGTCGGACTTTTTGGGACGGAGGGAGTGATTTTATATTTACTACCCCATCACGTCTTATCGTCATTATTTTCCAATCACCGATCACAAAATGCTAACGTCTGTGTTGCAGAGTCACCCCGTTAATGTCCATTATGCATGGTTTAATGAATTTCATGGTTTCACTCCATTGCAAAGACATTGTCGATTAAAAAAGATACTTTCATCAATGTTCATTGCATTGGTCATCAATGTTCCGGATTAGTAAATATAATGTCCATAATTTTTTCATTGTCTCATGTTCATAATTTTTATAATGTGTTTTGAATCAGTAAACAATATCCATAATTTTTACAATGTCCATCAAATGAAAAAAATATAAGCAGACGAATCAAGAAGAGATAAAATCAATCAAAGTGAGAAAAAATATAGTCTATTTTTTATACAGAATACAAAATAATTAAGATATAAGAGTGTTTTAGTAAATACAGAGTAGATATTGTTAATAATTGATTAACTAACTAAATTAACCTTATTTTTGGGGCGAAAACTTTTTCGGTGCCATTTAGAGAAAAATGTGTTAAATTTTGATGTTACTTAGCTTAGAGCAAATTTCACATTATTATCCAATTCTATCCATGTTTTTCCGTAATGAATGATGATGAATTGAAATATAAATCCATTAAAATATAAAAATGCGAGTAATGGATCGTATACTAAGAAATACGGAGTAGATTAAACATACACCTTAAGAGATATATAGAAATAAAAACGCTAACACTAAACGCAACTCGAAGTAAAAATGTGAATAATAATCGATTAGCGTTAACGTTTTGGATAAAATTTTAATAGTGTGGATTAATTTTAAAACACTAACATTAAACACTGATCATAAATAATTTTTTTAAAACACTAACACCAAACAAACCCTAACAAATAACAACCTTCACCATAGCCCCTATAATTACCCTGGTCCATTTCTTTAATTCTTGGGACATTTTTTTACTATTTGCCTTCAATTCTTTCTATTGGTGCATGCAAAATGCCAATAAGTCATCACCAGAGAGGGGAAATTAGGGCCACCACTCAATTCTCATCCGCGTATAATCAATGCATTCTAACTAACTCTATCCCCATATAATACTTTCTCACAAATTTTTCAGGTTTAAACTTTTAAAAAATTTAAATAGAATATATTTTAATGTTGATTTTCTAAAAATACACTTAGATTTGATATAAAAAAATAACAATACTCCATATACAAAAGTCCATATAGACTTTCCCTACAAAATCCAAATATGAGTAACTTTTTAGTGGTTTGTTTGTCAAATCTTCAATTATTCTAATCCTAATTAAAATTGATACAATTTGATAATAATTGATCTTATTGAATATTGAAGGATATATTCCTATTTATAGGGATTACATGAGAGAGTTTTAATTATAGCAGGAGAACAACTATGATAATAATACAATTAGGATAACAATATGATAAGGAAAGTAATTAAATATACTCGGGGTAATATTTATTTACTTTCAATTAAATGTAATGTTTCGGCTTCAGGTCAATTTGGATTCGGGTTAAGAATTGTATGTTCGTGACCCAGTATCATCGATTTCGAGTCAACCCAACGGGTTATGACTTGAGTTTTTAAAATTTTGAAATTCATATTAGCACCTGTATTTCACATGACATTAAATAAAATTTAAAACAAAAAATAGGAAAAATTATCTTAAATAATCCAAGCCTTTCAAGTTTTTTTATAAAAATTATCCCAATTTTCACTGTCACCTGAAATAATTCTAACTTTTTGTATGTGTGTGAGTTTTGGGCCGCCGTTAAAAAGCTAATGGCCACTTAACAGAATTTTTTAAAAATGCCTAGTTTTCACAAATAAATTTAAGATGAGACTATTTTAGGCAAATAAAAAATGCATATTTTTTGGAAAAAAATAAGATAATTTTGTAATATCATTAAAATTTTGTCTAAAAGAATAAATTTATACATTAAAAACAAGTATTAAGAAAAAAGCATAATTATAACCTTAAAACTTTGTCTAAAAAATTCTTTCATTAGCGGGTTGGTTTGGTCAGGTTCAGGTTCGGTCGGATTTGACCCATTTTTAGTGGGACATTTTGTATTTGGTCAACTTCGTGTTCCGTCAACAAGACTTTTGTTCAAAACCATGTGTTTTCAGGTCGGGTTTAGATAAAAAACAGATGGAGACATTTTTTTGGCAATTCTAAAAATATTTCTTCTCAAAATAAACTTTCACCATAAAATGATATTCAAGGAAAACTATCTTTCCATAATTTTTCATTTTTTGGTAAGAATTTTTTTCCCAGAAACTCATTTTTCATTATTTAAATTTAAAATTGACATTTAAAAAATGTTTTGAGAATATTTTAAAATAATTTAACATGTTTGCTTGTTGCGTTCATAATGGTCTAGTGTGGCATAAAACACACCATAAGGAGTGTTGGAGTTATTCCATGTATACTATAAATACAAATATAAATAAATGAAACTTTTACTTATTTAGTACCCGATAACAGCTAGCTTATCTAGCGGCCGATCTAGAAATTTTGATAGCGCGAGATATTATTGGTTAGGGTGCAACGAAGGCCAAGCCACGAATTTATTTTAAATGAAATCTAAGATCACAAATAAGTTAATGAACCGAACATGAGCCTTATTCTGGAACGGAGAGAGTATTAGATAATAGATCTGCCCAGCCTTTATATTTCACCAAAAATGCTACTCCCTTCGTCCCAAAAACACCTTCCACTTTCTCTTTTTATTTGTCCCACAAAATTATTTTCATTTATATATAAAACCTACTTTTAAGTCTATTAAATCTTAACATACCTATAACATCATAAATTTTTATTAATATTCTACACATTACATTTTACTTTTATCAATCACATTAAAAGTATTTTTAAAAAGTCATTACAAAAATATCTCTTCTTTAAATTTCTTAAAAGTCATACTGAGAACATCTTTTTAAAAGAGAGTAAGCAATTCCATTCCTAGTGTGATACATATTTTGATGTTTATCCCTTTCTTACACATATTAATGAGAAAGGTGTGGTATCAAATTTGATGTACGTACCAAAAACGAATCATATAATACTATCACTCCCTCTCACAAAACCTTTCTAGTTTTGACTTTAAAAGATTTAAGGAGAGTGTTTTTTTAGTGTTGATTTTTCAAAAACACACTTGAATATCATTGTTAAAATTAAGTATGATGTGATGAGTAGATTAATAGTAAAAAAATATGATAAGATAAGTAGGTTAAAAATTAGTATGGATAAAAGTAACTTTCTAATAGAATTGAAAAATATGTTTTGGAACGAATGAAAAAAGAACACACTACATTATTAGGGCTTGCTACTAGCTAGCTAGCTAGCCTAGCTATAAATAGTCTCCTAGCTAGCTAGGTACATCTCTCCCCTCCCCTTCGGTTTTCTTCAATATATATACTCCGTAATATATATAACTATATATACATACATGTATATATAGCTAGTTCATTTCTTCTTCACATGTCTTGAATTTGCTTGCTATATATATATTTACACACATCAATAATTCTTGACCAAATAAATCAAAGTGAAGGCATTTGGGTGAGGGGTGATGATGATGGTGATGGTGATGGGGCATGCCATGATGATGATGGTGATGATGGTGATGAATGGGATTGCAGATGGAGAGCCACAGGTTCCATGCTACTTCGTGTTTGGGGACTCTCTAGTGGACAATGGAAACAACAACGACATGGGGTCCTTGGCTAGGGCCAATTACATGCCCTATGGCATTGATTTCCCCGGTGGCCCTACCGGAAGGTTCTCCAATGGCAAAACCACCGTTGATGTCATCGGTATGTATGCATGCATGCATTTTTGTTTATTTATTTGCATTTCCATGCATGCATGCATTTTTATCATTTCTATTATTTATTTGCATTTTTATTTATTTGCATTTCCATGCATGCATTTTTAACACAATATTTTTTTTTTTACTATTGAGGTCATTATTTGCAAATTTTGACCAAGAAAATTTGAATGGAAAGATTAAAAATCCAAACAGAGGAAGTATTCCATAAACAACCTAACAGTTCCCTCTTGGAATCAAGTTTATGGTTTTTTCGCTTTCGTATTAAGAGAATAAATATGCGGAGTCATTTTAGTTTTTACTTTTTAATATTTAGTTTTAAATTTTGCGAATAATTCAAAACATCCTACATTCATGTTATGGATCGGAAGGGAATGAGTACGTAAAGATCAGATGGAAAAGCTAACAATGTGAAAATCTATTAATATATTAATTATTAAACAATTTCTGATGACTTAATGCGAGAGTTACAAACAAAATATTTACGAAATTCATCATTTGAGTATTTTAGTTTTTATTTTTTAATTATTTGAGACTATTATTTGAATCCATTATTTTACATTTTAAGTTTGTAAATTTTGTGAATATTTTCTTTGTGACCCTATTATTACTCAATTCTGGTTGTTGTGCATTTTTTGAAAATAATTTAATTTACATGTTAATATCTTTTAATCATATGCTAAACATTACACGAATACATCTCATGCATATTAATGTTGTTGGCATATATTTAGAAACAAAGCTATATACTCACTCTAGTGGAAAATCATATGAGATTAATAGTTTGACTTCATAATGTTGAAGAATAGTATTGAAAAATATAATCACTCCGTCCATCAAAGATCTTCCTATCACGCGTTACGGGGCCTAATCAACTTATTTTCAATTTAAGTTCTTTGATTATAGGGATAACATTTTAAAATAAAATTTATATAATAAAAAATTAAATGAAAATTTTTATAAAACTAAAGCTGACAAGACTATTATTTTATGAAATGAGCACTAAATATAAGCAAACAAAGTTAGATAACTTTGACCATGTGAATAATGTCTCAAAATATATGGCGGAGTGTGGGATTAATTAAAAGTGAATAATTTGAATTTATTTAATTAAAAAATGATGTGATTTGCATATTATCTTTTAAATACTCCCCGTAGGAAAATAAAACATTGTACTATCCTTGTCCCTGAGTATTTGTCCAATTTTGATTTTTTCGGTCAATTATTTTCATTTTTTGACATATAAATAAATAAAATATATATATATATATATATATTGTATAATAATTAGATACTCCGTAAAATAATATTTTGAAAATATTTGATATAATGAATCTAATAAAAATATTTTTTTGTCAATATCTAATATCGATTTTGACCAAAATAAATCAAAAGTAAATAAATACTGAGAAGCAGAAGAGTAAATTTTATTTTGAGTATTAAAAAGAAAACACACATTAAAAAAAGGATAATGTTTGGGAAGAATAGGGTAGATTAAAGAGGGTGGTTAAATGTGGGTCCAACGTTTTAAACCCCATTTAATGTCTTATCGTGTGACATAAATTCACTAGCACCAATTTTCCTTGTAGCATTTATTATGGTCATGCATTCTATTGAATGAAAGCTACTCCACTTCCGGTACCCTAACCCCCCCCCCCCCCCCAATCAGTTGGTAATCCTTTTTTTTTGCAATCAGTTTCTTAAAAGTAATTAAGTACATCATTAAAAATGCACTTAAAAAATTTACACTGAATAGGACTAAAACATAAGTCTTTTTCCAATGTAGGATTTAAATTTTTTTATTCCTTAAATAGAATTTAATAATGACTAGTGAGAAGAATAATGTCCAAGTGATGCTGGACATTTAGTTGAATAACGACTAATAGATAATGAACAATGGTCCTACATTGGGAAATAAAAATATATGGTCCTATATTGAAAAAGTAAATATATTTTAGTCCTATTTAAGTAAATTACCCAAAAACATAATCAAAACCAAATGAAGTGATAAAACAATAGTGGAATACGTATTTACTCATTTTTTTGTACTACGTATATCTCAAAAGTATGTTTGATTAAAAAGTCCAACCCTTTGATCTATATGAAAAGGTCTAACCCTAATTTATACATCGGGGATCAAGGAGATATGAAATAAAAGATGGAACGCTCATCTTGAGGGTAAATCATGATATAATCTAAATATGGTCTTTAAAGAGGGCGACATCGTATCTGGCGCGCACAAGGAACTATTACACATAATAGAACCCCCCCACTGCTGCTGTCGAGATTCGACTCTAGGATCAACAGACTTGACATCCTCTCCTTAGATCAATTGATGAGCTCCTCGTACAGGCAAGGGATATGAGATAAAAGGAAACGATTTAACGTTACCAAAATTCTAACATTACCAAAACTATTAACTATTACTCCCTCAGCTCCGGCTCTAAAAAGATTTCGTGTTTTGATTTCTTTGGTCAAACAGTGACTTTTGTTACCATCAATTGCGAGAAAAATATATTGAATTATAATATAAATTTAATATAATTGGGTTCATCTTAAGATATAGTTTTGATGAATAAAATTTTTATACTGAGTATCATTTATTTATTTAAATTATGTTTGATATTGTCCTCCTCCTTCATATCGATCTCACTTTTAATTATTTGTTGTTTGAATCGTAAACGCACAGCCGAGCTTCTGGGCTTCGACGACTATATTCCGCCATATGCAAGCGCAAGGGGTCAAGACATTCTCAAGGGAGTCAACTTCGCATCTGCAGCTGCCGGAATCAGAGACGAAACTGGCCAGCAACTGGTACGTACACTTATACACACCTCTTCAAAAGTCAAAACGAATGCAGACATGATGCACGTCCACGTTCATTCATATCATTACGTCCCATATCATATATATATATATATATATATATATATATATATATATATATATTATATATATATATATATATATATATATATATATATATATATATATATATATATATATATATATATATATATATATATATATATTATATATATATATATATATATATATATATATATATATATATATATATATATATATATATATATATAAACATCTTGCATGTGATTGTTGGTATTATATTTCTAGGGCCAGAGGATAAGTTTTTCTGGGCAAGTGAGGAATTACAAGAACACGGTGGACCAGATTGTGGAATTGCTAGGAGATGAGGACTCGGCTGCAAATTACCTAAGCAAGTGCATATACTCAATTGGAGTGGGAAGCAATGACTACCTAAACAATTACTTCATGCCCTTATACTACTCCTCTAGCAGGCAATACAACCCTGACCAGTATGCTGACATTCTCATCCAACAATACACTGAACAGCTTCGTGTAAGTCTATAGTATATAAATATTGCACGGATTTTTAAAAATTGTACTAATGTTCTCGAAATTTTTTTAAAAAACGTTACACCAATGGCCCCTTGCACCTGATCTGGGAGTGCGCTAAGTGCAATGCATAATACCACACATTTGGAGGGGGCTGGGGGTGGGGTGGAGGGATTTATTTAGGGGGGTTAGAACCATCAATTTCTTGAACGAAATGCTGAAGGTGCTCCAAAAAGATAGTGGCAGTGGCCACGGAACCGAGTGGTAGTAATAATACTAGCGAGTTTTAACTTCAACGAAAACTTGCTCCTTCTGTTCATAATCTTTTTTCTCGTTTTACTCCGTATAGGGTAAAAAAATATTTGACTTTTCATTTTTGCGTTTGGTAGTGTGGTAAATTGAGTGGTGTAAAAGTAAGGGTATACTTGTCTTTTTAATTATAAGAATGTAAATCACTTCTTCATATATGGTGAAAACAGATACTCCCTCCGTTTTCAAACATACTTCCTCTTTCATTTTTTCACTTTCAACAAAACACTTCCACTTTCTATTAAAAAACCACTTTTACCCTTACTTTTTCATACCCTACTTATCACATCATATTTTTTCTCTAATAACCAATCCATCACATCTTACTTTTACCCATCACATCAGGGGCAAAATTGGAAGTCAACTATAATTTTACACTTCTTTATTTTGGCTCCAAGTCAAAATAAGAACCTTTTTTGCAAACGGAGGAGGGAGTATGTTTATAGAATGGGCAAAATGATAGGGTGGGTGGGTTTATTGTTGCACAGATTCTATACGAGAATGGGGCGAGGAAGTTTGTGCTGATTGGAGTGGGCGCAATAGGGTGCAGCCCAAATGCTCTGGCCCAAAACAGCCCAGACGGCAAAACGTGCGTGGAAAGGATCAACGTGGCAAATCGGATATTTAACCAGAAATTGAGGGCACTTGTGGACGAATTTAACGGCAATACCCCCGATTCAAAATTCATCTACATCAACGCCTACGGCATTTTCCAGGATTTGATCGAAAACCCCTCCACTTATGGTAAATTGCTCTTCGCCCCTACATTTGTGCATTTCTTAGTATTTTTGCTCTTCGCCCCTCCACTTAAAAAAATAATACTACCGTCCCGGACAACATGGGAATTTTGATTTTGAAGAAGGATTTAAGGGGAGTGTATTTTGTTATTGGATTTCCAAAAATGTCCTTTGATGTGATGAGTAAAAGTATGATTTGATGGATAGATTATTAGTAAAAAGATGTGGTGTGATAGATATGGTATGAAAAAGTAAACGGTAAAAGTGACTTTTTAATAGAAATAAAAAGTGTTTTTTGGAACAGATGAAAAAAGAAAGGAGAAAGATTTTCAGGGACGGAGGGAGTAATTTATTTATTTATTTATTTGTTTATGGGTTGGTTGGTTTGTAGGGTTTAGAGTGACAAATGCAGGATGTTGTGGTGTGGGGAGGAACAATGGGCAAATAACATGCCTTCCACTGCAAAACCCGTGCCCAAACAGGCAGGAATATGTGTTTTGGGATGCATTTCACCCCGGCGAGGCCGCAAACATTGCGATCGGAAGGAGATCTTACAGTGCCCAGAACCCGTCCGACGCCTACCCTTATGATATTCGTCGCCTTGCACAAGCTTAGTTTATATAAATTAAATACAAATATTTTGTATCCTTGTTCTTGTTATGATTAATCATAATCATTTATTCTATGTATTATACAAATTATTAGTACATTGTTTCTTTATTTCTACATCTCTGTATTTGTTTTGGTGGACGACGACGACGTCGGATTGAAATGCGTTTGCATACGTTTTATTTGCCATAGTGCATATTCTAGTGCCATATATTCCCGAGTAAAAAAAAATCACTAAAAAAATTTTTACAAAAAGATTACTATAAAAAAACAAAAATTTTCAATGTACTCCTTCCACAAAACTCTTCCTCTTTCGTTTTTTTTTGCTTTCCTTAAACACTTCCACTTTCTATTAAAAAATTACTTTTACCTCTACTTTTTCATACATTACCTATCACATCATATTTTTTCACAAATAACTAAACTATCACATTTTTCTTTTTTTCATCACATCATGAGCAAAATTGGAAAGTCAACCAAAAAAGTATGTCTCTATGTGGCATGTCAAATAACATATGTTATCAATTTTTTTTAAAAAGAAAAGGGAAGATAAACAATTTTAGGGAGTGAAGAGAAGTGGCGAAATATTTTATATATAATTATATCTATAATTGTAAGTGAAAATTTTACGCCACTTCTCGTCACTCTTAGAAATCATTCATCACCACATCAATCAGAGAGCCCTTACTTTATACAAAGTAATACTTAAGCGATGATCTCTTTGTAGGGGATGTTTATGAAGAAGAAAGTGAATTGTTGTAAAGGACGATGTGGGAAGTGAGAGGACGAAAGGAGAGTTGTGAGCTAATACTCCTTCGGTCCAACAATAAACTTTTCAATTTGAACAATAAATTTCTTATCTTTTTTAAAATTACTTTATTTATAAATTGATATATCATAAAAAAGTATCGATTATATTGTTCAAAATTATATCAAAAATTCTACAAAACAAGATGCGACAAAAGTATTTTATCTTATCAAATTATTGATAAAAATATATAAATAGGATAAGTTATTGTGAAACCGTAGTAGTAATAAAAATGTTTATTGTTGTAGGGTAAATAAAGTTTGACAAAAATTCATAACCGATCTTGTTGTAGGATAACCTATTTTGGTATATTTCAATGTTTTGTATTAGCATTACTTTGGTCTTTCTCCCAAATCTTGTTAGAGATTTTTTTTCAAAATTGTATCTTATTTTACTAATATGCAATACAAATAAAAAGTATTTGAATCTCAAAGTTTATCCAGTTTGAATCAAAAAGTCAAATTAGATAGATACTCCGGGATGAAGCTAGTATAATATTAAATAAATAAATATTCTTGCAATTTAATACTCCCTCCGTTCCGTTAAACACCTCCGGTTTTGACTTTTGGCCAAAATATGGGAGGGTTAATTTGGAGAAGACTTTCCAATAATACCCCTAGGGTTGCACGTGGGAACCCAAACCCAAAGCCAAAAAATGGATAAAAGTACAAAAGGCAATCATCATTTACTATTGCAAATAGTTAAACCACATTCTTCCCTTTGCATTTATGGCTGCCTCCTCCTTTTCCACACACACACAATCTGATTTTGAAGATGCTGTCTTGCCACCACTGGTTGAGGTACCCTTTGCAGCAGCTTTTAATAGTCCTGAAATAAAAAGGGGAAACTGCATTTCTGGTGTACACGCAAGGAATGAAAGAAGGAAGAAAGTTATCGATGCGATACTACAAAAATACAAGGACGGCAAACTTCAGCACGGTTGTATCAAGTCAGTAGCTAATGACTTCAAGATTTCAGATCGTTCGGTTAGAGACCTATGGAGAATTGCTAAAGCTCAACTGGACAGAGGCCTTGCTATTAATGTTTCCTGTAGGTGGCAAGGAAATACAGGGAAAAAATCTCTGACTAAGGACTTTTCCAAGCTTAGCCAGCTTCCTTTTCACCAACGCCAGACACTACGTGCAGTAAGTCATTGCTTGAATATGTCTACTAGAACAGCACACAGGTGGCTGAAGGAGAAAAAGATAAAAAGACATTCTAATGGAACGGAGGGAGTATATCAAAACTATGTCTTAAAAGTAAATAAATTATTACGTATGTTTTAAACCACTTATATTAGAACATTATAATTAAAAATATACTATTTCCATAATATGTACTCTAAATTTGTAAGAATTGGTACAAAAAAAAGTCAAACTCCAAAAACTTATCTTGATAAACATGATTTAGAGCTTATTTTTTTCGAGGGAAAAACCAATCTTTCCCCTTTCTATGTATTGTAAAAAATTAGCTAAGATGCAAAGGCATCACTACAATTTACAAGTTTTGTTGATGATGGTGTGATAGTATAGTGTCATAGCTACCACATAAAGTCTTTTTGAAAGGTTAAAAATAAAATAAAATGGTGGAAAGAGCTAGAAAATAATTGAAAAAATAGAAGCAACTAAAAAAACTAGACCAAATAAAACAAAGTATCTTTGTTATCTGAATGTATTTTTAAACATTTTTAGGTCATTTTATTAGTATAACTATTATTTTCTAATTCCAAATGTTAATGCTTTTTCAGGTCAATTTAAATTTAAAAAATATCTCTTTATCCATATTTTTTGGAATATAGGTCAGTGTCATGAAAATTATTAAAAAAATGTTTTATTTATATTAAAAAGTGAGAAAAAAATAATAACCAGTGTAATCACAAAAATTGTGACACGCCAAAAAAGTAAAATAGACAATTTGGAATGCACCCGAGGCACAGATCGGCACGAGTCCCATAGCAATGCAATTGGTTAACCTTTTTAAACATTGTGGGGGCCACTTACAAAGATTCATAAATCGTGGAAAAGGCCGATGTGGGAAAGAAGGGGACAGAGTAACAACAATAATGAAGATGAATATTACTAGTATATATAGAATAATGAACGGGCTCTACTATACATATCAGTTTAAGCTTTTGGGTTAAAATAGTATATCTTGACTCCAAAGACAAGTGGTTAATTTTACCTGACGTCTACTCGTTGTTCTCGGCCTACCAGAATTTTAATATGGTACCGGTGCAGGTCTGGTCCGGGTTTGGTTCTTCCTGGTTGTTTGAAGGTGAGTCTAGCAAAATGAGCTACCCAATCGTGGCTTTGGTTGAGTTGGCTATTAGAAATATACACGGCACCATCCGTTGTATAGGCTAGCTACAAGAGATTGGGATGCTAAATTCGTTTGTCTAAGTGCTAACTAGGTCAGACTAATTACCACTTGAGGTGGAGTGTTGGAGTTTCCGCATCGGAAAATAAAGATAAATATCACTGGCATACTCCGTATATATACGAGTGAAGTCCTACCTATCGCCTTAAACTTTTGAATTACAATAGCTTATTCCAAATTTATTAGAGAAAAAATATACTCGACAGTATATTAATTGTTCTCGACCCACTAAAATTTCACGGAGTAATAAATATACTCATAGAAAATATTTTTAGTTCTAAATTTAAAATCTATAGCTTGGATGCGGGTGGTTGCCTCGAATGGGGAGTAACATTGCTCGATTACGGAGTTGATGTTTTAGACTAATAAAACTTCTAGCAACAAACTCAACAAAAGTATATACCAAGTCTAGTTTAACTTAGAATTTGTTATCTTTCATCTAATGTGATCGAATCTAATCTCATTTTATTAATATCTAATTTGATTTGATTTAATTGTAAATTTGTAATCATATACCAAGTATAAAGCTTTATTTGATCTAATAATGTCTAATTTGTTCTGATCTGATTGTAATAAAATAAGTTGAAAAAAACAAGCTCTTGATCAATTTTTTATTAAAATTATGATGAATTCTCATAGTATCTTGTAGATAAGATATGAGCATTGTTGATTTAAATAAGGGATAAACTTATTTGAATGATTTATTTGACATTGTAATCAACTAATTTTTTTAAAAATAAATCTTTTAAAAAAGTCATTGGACAACTAAGGGGCTATATTCGATATTAAGTCTATAATTTTTTTTAGATTTTAAAAGTTTATGGATATTCAATTTAGGTTTTTACTTAAAAAATTGAAATTCTAAAAAAAACACTGATGGAACTTCATTCTAACGAGTAATTATCTCATGATCTCTTCTCTCAAGAGTTATAGAATAAGAATGATAATAATATCGATTGGAACATTGAACATGAGAAAGACATATTACGGGTAAAATGGATCCACATCCGGTATATCAAAGGGGGAGATGTCTGGCTCCAAAGACGGAGATGCATGTTACTACTGGAGAATCATGATTAAAGTTCAAGAGATGTGGTTTGGAACAAATTAACTCCTCCCAAATTTCAGTTTATTACATGGTTACTAATGAAAGGTAGATTGCAAACAAAAGAAAGAATGAGCAAATTCACCCAAATGAATATGGATTATTGTGTTTTGTGTGCTCAAGGAGTGGAAACAGATCATCACTTATTTTGGGACTGCTTGACTACACAAAGGATATATGGAGAAAGAATGTTTCACTTATTACAAGATGCAAATAAAAGTGGGGAGTTTACAAGAAGTGGAGGGCCGTGTAAAGAAAACAAACCAAGAAAAGAAGACTTCACAATTGATGGCAAATATGGGCAGGGTGTTATCTATCTATTCTCATGGCTCTCGTCCATTCTTCGTAGTTTCTTCTAGTCAATTTAACCTGAGTGATCAACAGGCCTGAAGTATACACAGATTGCCATCATATGGACTCGATTTCGCTCCCTTCGTCTCGTCGGATTTGTCCGCCCTTTTGGACGGAGTATCTTGTTTTGGTGTTTCGGTCATGACGTCGATCATTGCGTGTGCACGACGAAACAAGAAGAAGTATTATTGTGTTGTGTCCTTTTACAAAAGATCTCCCTCAATATATAGAGAGGCAAAATTCCTAAACCCAATAGGAAAAGAATTCCACAAAATAAGTAAACATTTAAGGAAACAAAGTCAAAGGAGGAGTCAAACTCCTCTTCTTTGGTGCCCATGGCCTCCATAACAAAAATAAAACCAAGTTTAATTTCCAATGGTTAAAAAATAAAGGAAATGGAAGACAAACCATTCTAGAAGTGATCAAGAAGTGGCAAAATATTTTTATTTACAATTAGAAATATAATTGTAAGTAAAATTCTTGTGCCATTCCTTAATCACTCCCAGAGTGAATCATTCATCACCACATGAACCAAAGAACTCTTACTTTATACAAGTAACACTTAAGCTTGGTAAGCGATGGTCTCTTTGTGGCGGCCGTTTATGAGGAAGAAAGCCAATTATTGTAAAGGACGATGTGGGAATATATAATTGAAAGGATGACCATGTTAGGGTGCCACTACATGGGTGCTACCATAGGTGTATTCATGCTTCGCGCAGACAAACACAGATAATAATTGTATGTGCGACATAGACAATTATCGTATGTGTTTGTCTGTGCGAAGCATGGGTGCACCCATGGTAGCACCCATGTGGTGGCACCCTAGCATTTTCCTTGAAAGGATGGAAACATCGTACTGAACTATTAATAAATATGGAGTAGCAGAAACAAAAGTTTGACAAAAATTCATACTCCCTCCGTCCTTAAATATATCTCACATTTCTATTACCGAAGTAAAATATAAAGTTTTTTCAATTCATTTTATTTACATATTGGTATGAAAATAAAAAAATAAAATTTACATATCAAAAAACTATAAAAAAAGTTCTTCGAAATGAAAAATGTCAAGAATATTTTATTTTATCAAATAACCAATAAAAACGTAAAAATAAATAAAAGTTCTCGCAACTACTGAAAAAACAAATGTGAGATATATTTAGGGACGGAGAGAATATAAGTTCTTGTGTGAAAGGACAGTGTGCGTCATTAATTTGAGAATAATATGAACAGATACTACCTTGTAATAGAGTCAATAGCATTCAAAAAAAATTAATAAATACATCCACCCTCTTTAAATGAATTAAACTTTATGCAAAATTAATTGAATTTTAATTTTTTTTCAAATTCATTCTATTTAAAGATTGGTAAATAAATAAAAGAAAATAAAACTTAAAATAAAACTTACATATTTAAGAACTACATCAAAAGTTTTACAGAATAAGAGATGACAAGAATATTTTATTTCATTAAAAAATCATTAAAACGCTGAAATAAATAAAAGTTTTCGTAATTTTTAAATAGTGAAGATTATTAGTTATTGTGGGACAAAGGGAGTATAATTTTAAATAAATAAATATTATAGAATTTTAATATATCAAAACTATGTCTTAAAATTAAACAAACTACTACATACATCTTAAAACAAGTTATATTAAATTTAGATTATATCCAATTTATATGTTTTCCCCAATATGTAGTTTAAATTTATAAAATTTCATACGAAAAAGTCAAAACGCAAAAAGTTATCTTGATGAACATGATTTAGAGCTTATTCTTTTCAACATAATCTAATGAGAAAAAGACTAAAGTAGGATTAAAACATTGAAAATATGCCGAAATATGAGTTCTACAATTTTACTCCCGAAATAGGACTTAAAATGCATTTATGTTACCGATCATGACCATGTAAATTACGTAAAATGCACATTTATAGTGTCATATTACCACAGTGCTAACTCATCTTTAAGAAATAAAAATATTAAACTCTTATTTTAATACTTTCTATCTGTTCTAGTCCTATTTATAGTAATTTCTTTAATCTAATTATGGAGTAGTAATTACTTATTGTTATTACAATAAGATTAGATCATAAACATTCTTAAATATAAATAAAATTAGATTCAATCAAATCAGAGATGATGAAATTACATCTTAAAAAACAAAAAAACAGACCATATAAGATCTTGTTCTCTTATGAAAAAAGTACATAGAATTTAGAAATTATAACAAGCTATTACTAGATAAAAGGTATAAAATCTTTAATATTTACATATTTAAAGGCAAAAAATTTATACATGGTTTGTAATGTCTTTAAAGAAAAAAAGTACATCGGGTTTGTAACTAACTCTCAAGTTTATATTTGAAAAACTATCATGTATAAAAAATAAAAAAAATATTTATAACACATGCCAAAAAGAAGTATGAAAGACCATCAATAGGCCTACTACAGTGTGTGGCAACAGGAACCAAAGAGTTATGAGAGTTTGAAAAGAGTAAACAATGTTCTTTATAACTCATTCGAGGAAGCATGTGATGCATTGGGGTTATTAACCGATGATAAAGAATTTATTGAAGGTATAAAAGATGCTGTTGAGTTAGGATATGAGAAACAATTAAGAAAGCTGTTCGTGACATCATTAGTGAGAAATATCATGAGTCACCCGCAAATTGTTTGGAAAACATCATGAGAACTCCTAATGGATGGAATTTTATTACATCAAAAGAGAATATTGTGTAATCAAGGTATTTCAATAGAAAAAATGTTTTTTTAAACATATTAATCTATATGTAATATATTTTTTTGAAATCAAACTCTTTAATTGAGTATGTAGAACTAATTAAGTCACATTTTTTCTAATTTTTTTCTGAGCATATAATTTCAGAAAAGATCTAATAATGAATTTATGTTTAATTGAGATTGAAAAGTTGTCTAATTCAAATGGACAATCTTTAAGAGAATTTAGTTGATGACAGTCCACTTAATAGATTTCAAGATAATTTCTTGGTATAAGAATTAACTATGATAAAGAAAGTCATCTGATCTTATGAGATACTTATCTACAATGAATGCAGATCAACGGAAGATATACGATGAAATAATAAAAATTATGATAATTAAAAGAGGAGGTTTCTCTTTTGTATATGGTTATGGTGGAACTGGTAAAATATTTCTAGGAAAATTATTGTCTGCTTCTTTGAGGTCAAATAGTAAGATTGTCTTTAATGACAATCAAGTGGCATTGCAACATTGCTTTTGCATGGGGGAAGACAACACACTCGAGATTCTCAATCCTTCTAGCACTAACCAAGTGCTCAATGTGTGCCATCAAACAAGGAAGTCTGAAAGCAGAACTATTCCAACAATCAAGTCTAATCATATGGGATGAAGTATGTATAATGAATAGATTTGCTTTTGAGGCATTGGATCACACAATGAAAGATGTAATGAGTTTTTCTAATAAAATTTCGAGAAATGAACCATTCGGAGGGAAAAGAGTTGTACTAGGAGGTGATTTTTGAAAAATTCTTCCTATTTTACCCAGAGTTTCAAGAGAGGCAATTGTAGGTACTACCATCAATTCTTCAAAAATATGGTCGTACTATAAACTTTATACGTTGAAGAAGAATGTGATATTGTATTCATCGACGTCCTTTTGCGCAGATAGGGACACACAAGTCTTTTCTAATTGGATAATCAAAGTTGGAGATAGAAAGCTTGGACACGTGGGTGGCCCGAAGGGTGTGCAAAGTGGCCAACCGCACAGGGCCCCTAAAATCTTAGGCCCTCATTGCATATTTTTAAATTCATCATTAATTTGAAAGTATAAGTATTCTAAAATAATAAAATAGGACCGAAAATGTAGATTTTGGATCGGACCAATTTTATTTTTTTTCATTTTTTGAGGCCGGCCCTGGTTGGACAAGTAATTGATGGAAGAACTGAAGTTGAAATTCCGTCCATATTCATGATTCTAGACACAAGTTACCTCTAAAGAGTATAGTTGATTTCAATTATCTGAACCTAATGGATACTATGAAAAGTTACTCTTAACATTACTAGCACTCATGCTTGAGGTTATAGAAATGGTAAATGAATGTCATATCCCTTATTCCCAAAAAGATGAAATGGTGTATCCGAGTTCTGATTCTTCATGCCAGGCATGGGGATTAGATAACAGTTGACTTTTTAAATAATTCAAATGTTCAAAGATCCCAAACCACAAAAATAATTTTTAAAAATGGGGTACCAATTATATTATTGGGGAACATTGACCAAACATCTGTATTATGTAATGTTACAAGATTAATCATTGAAGAGATGCGAAAGAGCGTTATCGATGCTTTTATGGTTTTGGGAAATTCATTTGGGAAAAAGTTTACATACCTTAGATGAGTTTGGTACCATCTGATCTAATTACTCCTGAAGTTCTAGAGAAGACAATTCCCAATAGTCTTATACTTTGCAATGACTATCAACAAAAGTCGAGGTCAAACATTGTCATTTGTTGGATTATTTCTAACCAATTCGTTCTTCATTGATGGTTAGCTCTATTTTGCTATTTTAAAAGTCAAGACAATGATAGGATTAAAAATATTGGTTCCAAATGACAAATGAAATCATTGCAACCATACCAAAATTGTTATATACCCTAAAATTTATCAAAAAAATTGGTATTAAATAAACTTTGTTGAGTACACATTCAATTCCTCAAATATTATTTATTCTACTTTGACATTTTTGTCTATAATATTAAAAATCATGTCAGAATTATATAATTTTTTGAAAAAATATTGCATTGAAAAGGTTTTAGAATGGACAAAAATTTAGTTCGACTTCGTGCGTCGCACGGGTTAGAATACTAGTATTTTTAATATAAATGAGAAATACATGTAGGAACTTCTAATACTAATATTTTATCATTACAATTATGTGTCTTTAAGAAAATTTTCTCGGTTAATTTTATTGTTATTATTATCATTATTACTATTATTATTATTATCATATGATAATGTTATATGCATATACTCCCTCCCTCCGCCAAAAATCTTCCTAGTTTGACTTTTGGTCATTTTTATTGAGTGTTGACTTTGACATTAAAATGTCCAAAATACCCCCATATCTTTTTGTTAAGCCCCAGGACACTCCAGCCCCCAGCCAGTATCCTACCAAAACACTCCAGCCCACCGCCGTTCACCCCTACCACTGTCCAGCCCACCGCCGCCCCACTTTGTTTTGGAGTTTCTGCCCAGCCGACCGCCGCCCCAGCCCATCGCTGCTGCAGCCCACCGCTGCCCCAGCCACCACCGCCGCTCTACTATCCACTGCTGACTCACCGGTGACAATTGCCCAGCCCCCACCATCTCTTTCATCCCTCGCCACAATAAAGAAAGAGAAAAAATAAGGGAAAACTGAGAAGAAAAAGATCTGGTACAGATCTACCAGATCTAGCTCTCACCGCCCCCATGAGCTCTATTATGGCCGCTAGCCCCACTGATCTAGCACAAATCTAGAAGAAGAAGAAAAAGAAAGAAAGGGGGGGCACAAAGGCGTAGATCTAAAGAAAAAGAACAAGGTTGAGGATGAGAAGAAGAAGACGAAGAAGAAGGGGGGAAGAGAGAGAGAGAGAGAGAAGAAAACGCAGTGGAAGAAGAAATGAAGAAGAAGGAGAAGAACAAACCCAGGAGAAAAGAGAAGGAAGGGGAGGGTGAGAGAGAGAGAGAGAATAAGGAGAAAAGAAAAAGAAAAAAAAAGGGAAGGGGGGTGGTGGCCTGGCCGAGGAAAAAAAGGAAAAGCTGAACGAGTGGAAGAAAAGGAGAGGAAGGGTATTTTTGGAAGAATTGAGATTAAAGAGTAGAATGAGAAGATTATTTTCGGACGGAAAAAAGTGTAGAATGAGAAGATTATTCTTGGACGGAGGAAGTATTATATAAGTAGATTATTTCAGGAAAATATTATACATGGAAAATATATAATATTTATTTATACATATTATTATATATGGACATGCGATGGGGAATTAATACTATTAAAAATAGTATGATTTTTCTTGTTATTATTATTTATATTATTATTAATAATTTATTATTATTACTATATAAGTGTGATTATTCATAGTAGAACCTAGAGTATTAATAATACTGCGTGGGCTAATACTACTTATTTAATAGTATAAATTTTATAGTAAAAATTAGAATCCGCAAGTTTTTTATTTTAAAAAAGTCAAGGTCAATCTTTGGAACATGTGAAATTATTGTTACGAAAACCAGTATTTAGTTATTGACAACTATATGTTGCGATTTCAAGAGTGACAAATCATAATAATGACTTGGCTATTCACCCAATGGTCTAAAATAATACCCTTCCGTCCAACAATAATGTTTGTTTGCACATTGCATCAATCGTTTGATAAGACAATATATTTTTGTCACATCTTATTTTGTAGAACTTTTTGATATAATTTTAAATAATGCAATTTGTACTTTTTTATAATATACCAATTTGTAAATAAAGTAATTTAAAAGAAGATAAGATTTTGCATGTTATTCATAATGAGAAGTTTATTGTTGGATGGAGGAGTATTAGTGAAAGGATGCTAGAAGTTCAAGTATTTTTGCGATAGATTTTGAAATTCAGGACCGGGAAAAAAATTTCTCGAAAGTTTAGTATCATACATGAAATTATCGAGAAGATGAGTGCAAATGAAGTTAAACCTATCTTCAAAAGTGATCCACATCATTAGAAGAATGGAGTATGTGACATGTAAAATAAAACATTTTGTCAAACGTTTAAAAAAATAAAGACTAATAGTTTCAAGTGCAATCAAAGAAGTTGATCAGATTTTATACCGACTGAATTTTAAGAACCTTAATAAAATTTCATCAACTTCTTTCATTGTACTAGTAATTAATGATCTTTATCTAATTAATCGTGGAAAAGGCCGATGTGGGAAAGAAAGAAGTTGAGTAACAACAATAATGCAAATAGTAAAAAGGTAACTGATAAAAAGTATCAATTACATTGTTCAAATTATATCAAAAATTCTACGAAACATGATGCGACAAAAGTATTTTATATTATCATATGATTGATGAAAATATGCAAACAAGATAAGTTATCGAGAAGCCGTAATTATAGAGAATAAAATGAAGAGTTGCGTTAATGGTTGTGGCGGACTGCCGAAGTAGAAAGGTTAGGGAAAAAATTAAAGATCAAAGATGGCAAGATATGGGGTTAATGTGGGTGGATTACTAGAGGTAAAGATTGGATGATATTTAAGTCTTCTAGTGTGTGAATAGTTTTTATTTTTGGAATGGGAAGGTAGTTTAGGACATAGAAAGAAAGGGAAGTGGAAAGAACGTTTTAGAACGATCAGACCCGAGGCGCAGATTGGCACCAATCCCATAGTTGGTTAACTTTTTTTCTAGAAAAACTAATTCAGGTTGAATTTTGAGGATAAAAACATATCACTCTTATTTTAAGGATAAGACTATGTTTTATTTCTTTGTCAAAATTGACTCATAACTTTGCAGAATAGTGCATTTTTTAATAATAATACTAATGGTGATGATGAAGATAACCAAGTTCACTTGATGTTTATATATATGATCAACTAAACAAGGAATATTATATTGGCGACGGATGATATTGACCAGAAGCGGAAGTAGAAGACGAAGAACCAAAACCAGACTTGGAACTATGCTCGAGTCTCTCCCTGCGGAGGTCTTTCATGGCCTTGAACCTCAAATCGTCTACCCCCGCCTCTGGGATCTCATCAGGAACTGCAATGTTTCCCTCGAGCATTCCCACGACCTCTGACATCATCGGTCGCAGTGATGCCGTTGCACTCGTGCAAGCGAGTGCAACTCTCACTACAACTTCTGCTTCGTTCTTGTTGAACCGACCACACAACTTCGGGTCAAAGAGCTCTTCCAGGTCTCCCCCTAGCTGCAAGTGGCAAGCCTGGAACAAAGCTATGGTTAGTAGTAGTAGTATATAGGGTATGAGCAAAGTGATGTTTTTTAGCATGTAGGGGCAATTCCGGTAATCTAGCGAGTAGCGTCCTACAAGTAGGGACATTAGGATTGTTAGAGTATAAAACTTTTCCTGGGCCTAGAACTACAATTTTCAGCTTTTAATTGAGCATAAATAATTATATAAGAAATGAAAATGTATATGGTGGCTCAAAGAAGAGTACCCAATCCAAAAGACAAATGCAATTGTTGCTGGGAAGGTAGTTATTGTTGCTCTTGCCACTAACTATTTCTAGTAGTACAACCCCAAAGCTGTAAACATCTGCCTTGTAGCTCAAATAACCCCATAATGCATATTCTGGTGCCATATATCCCCTGAGTAATAAAAAAAATCATTAAAATATTTGAATTTTTTTACCAAAAATACAGCATAACCATATACCTGAAAGAAAAAAAAGGGTCATTTATGAGAGAAAGACGAATCGATCGACTTACACAGTTCCAGCGATTCTGGTGCTGATATGGGTCTTCTCACCTTCATTGAGCCTTGCTAATCCGAAGTCTGAAATTTTGGGGTTCAGGTTTCGGTCGAGCAAAACATTTGTAGCTTTGATGTCTCTATGAACAATTTTAAGGGTCGATTCCTCGTGAAGAAAGGCCAGGCCTCTAGCGATCCCCAAGCAGATGTTGAATCTTGTTGCCCAGTCCAGTATCATCCCAGAACCTGAACAAGAATCGTCATTCATATTACAGAATCTAACAGATGGAGCTAAAAAAACTAAATTTAAATAAAATGTGGGGTACAAATCAAATCAAATTTTAAAAAAACACGAATTGTTTTGTATAATTTTTATGTAGATTTTAATATAAATTTTATTTTTTTCATTTTATATCAATCTTTAAATAAAATGGATTGAAAATAACTTTAAGTCAAGCATCGTAACACGCAACCGACATGAGGCAGAGGGATTATTAGGTACTTGAGAGAGTTAAGGCGCAAATGGATAATTCAGCCCGAGCTAGGATGGCCCAAGACTCCATATGGCCGATGTTAGGTTGGAGGTGAGGGATGGAAGAGGTGTACCGTTGTTACCGAACAATGCATTAGCGAGGCTATTGTTGTCCATGTACTCATATACCACCAACAATTGATCTCCTTCAATGCAACAACCATATAGCTTAACGAGATTGGGATGCTGCAAGCAAGAAATCATCCCAATCTCATTCAAGAACTCACGGTTTCCCTGCCTTGATTTGGAGGACAATTGCTTCACAGCAATCAAGGTCCCATCACCTAATTGACCCTACACAAGAACCATGTCTTAGAGGAGGAAGACCATAAATGTACAAGTCATCTTCCTCTTATGGCATACCTTGTACACAGGACCAAAGCCACCTTCTCCTAGCTTGTTTGCATCGTCGAAGTTGTTTGTAGCGGCTTTCATTTGTTTTAAAGTATATGAAATCATTTGCAACTCTACCCCTTCCACATCTGTCCAATGGGAAGACACTTTTATTGGTAATTCGAGTCCCAACGACCTCAAACACCTCAACGTGTAAGTGTGTAATGTCAAGGGGATTGTTATTTTAAAAAAATTACTCCGTACTTTTTTGCTATTCCAAGTTCCTATACGCTATCACCATGTTTCAATACCTTTGTTTTTTCTTTTCGAGTAAAATGAAGAAGAGCCTTTACACCACCACCAGAGAAAGCCAGATATGATCAAGACAATGCATCCAACCAACGACCCAACAATAATGAAAGCAACTGCACCTTTCTTCTTTTTATCCCCTTCCTCATCTTCACAAGTTCTGAAATCTGTTAAAACAGTAAAAGAAAATGATCACATCTCTATAATAATACAATGACTTGAATGTTGATTTGCTACGGTACTAGTATGCTCCCTCCATCCCATTAAAAGGTTCCACCTTTCCTCTTTCTATTTGTCCCAAAAATAGGTTACACTTTCAACAAAATAATTTCACTTTTCTTAATCTCTGTGCCAAGTCAAAGGTGGAACCTTTTTTTGAGACGGAGCTAGTATTTATATTTAGTGGATGCGGGATAGCTTATAATGGCTTATAATAGCTTATACTAGCATGGAAAAAGAAAAGATGGCTATATTCTGGCAATATCCCACTGGTTGTAAATGAAAAGGTCACAAATTATCACAAGTTAAAAACAAATGCTCAAATTGCCTTACGCGGATCGACTGAAATAGCAGATATGAGAGAGCCATAATGCCCTCTAAGAGGAATGCGTGTAGTCCCTTTGCCGGCCCAATAAAGTCTGATCTCCAAGAAATTATCGGTTACATTGACATTAAAGTGCTTAACAATAGGCTTTAAAGCTTCTTTAGCCTCATCTTCAATGTTGAAGTCTTTCCACACTAAACTATCCTGTTAATGAAAGTCATATGAGCAATCTACATCAATTAAAAGGCAATAAAGTTGTAAAGTCTGTAAGGTTTTCTCTGGTTAGACTAGCTAAATGAATCACATGAGAGATAAATGAAGAATCAATAACCTGGATATATATGTCGAACACACGCCTCCCGAGACTGTAATATGTGTTGTTGGTGAAAATAATCTCCACAAAGTGAAGACGAACATCATAGCCTCCGTTCTCCAAGCAATAACGGAAATAAGTGAGAGAAAGAGGAGAAACGCGGGCATTACTGTACAACTCGGAAAGGCCCATTGATTGAACGGTCTCGATGAAACGGGTGTTTTGATCATTAGAATCATCCATGAAGTCACCGGTGCTACTGAACCCCCAATTGCCACTGCTACTGCTGAAATATTTTGCTGAACCGCCTTCAACTCCTGCATCCCCTTCATAATCAACTTCCCTGTTTCCCTCATTGGCAGTTACATGATTACCCCCGCAATTGACGTGAAAGGAACAACCATCTGTGAATGATGGTTTACCACATTCAATGAGACCGTAAGGGTCCGTTTGGAAGTTGACAAATGCTGTGCGAATAAAATACAGAAGTAGAGTGGAGATTTAGAATAAACTCACATCTTGGACAGCTGAAACCATTCGTGCATGGAAGAAATCTTTGTCTGTGTAAAGCACGACGGTAAATTACCTTAGTTTCGCTTTGAAAAAGGAAACCATTTACTTATTAAACCTGCAAACTTTTCTAATACAACATATTTGCACTAAAAAGTGACTAGTCTAAAGCTCAAAAATTAAATTAATTAAAAAGTAGGACTCTTACGTGGAATTTCCTGTTAAAGAGCTCTTGTACAAATTTACGTATAAATTCCTAAGTTTGGGGAAAAGCATAAAAAGAGTAATTGTCAGGCACACAATTTGCATCCTTTAACACAGGACAGGTATTGAATAAAGAACATTCTCACATGTTTGGTCGGCAAGCTGGCTGATCGGGGCCTTGCCATGTTAGGTTATTGTAGGAAAGATCACTGCAAAAGTCACATAAACTCAGATTTCATCCGTTGGATTGCCGCCAACGTGCATTTAATAATTCCACTCCACACATCACCATGGCTTGGATAATCCAGCGGCCGAAATAAAATACAAAATATATTTTCAGGAAATAAAGATTTCATCCATGTTAAAAGAGACAGGTAAGACAAGGCAATTCTCAATTTTTTTGCTAAAATATAACTTAGTATTTTTTGGCTGCATTTCCCATTTTAGCCATGTTAGAAAATAAAATCTTTCCTGGGCCTACAACTAGAAGCTTGAGCTTTTGGTTAAGTTGGTTCTATGACAAGCCGAATCCGATCTCCGAATCAACTGTTTAAGAATCAGCTGATTCTAGCACATGATTACTTCTGAAAATCAGAGCAGAATTCTTCTCAGAATCTAAAACAAATGCAGCAATCAACAAATTTTGGGATGAAAATCTGCAGAATCAACCGAATCAGCTTTTCATAACTGACCAGATGGCTCCTTAATTGTAACACGCCAAACAAAATAGTTCTCAAATAGGCTCATGATAGCAAGTGAACCTACAGGTTAATTCCATCCATCAAGATTGACTCAGGTACATATCCGCTGAGCATGTTCCTGGTTAAAAAGCTTTCCACAAAATTGTCATTCAATTAGTATCATACACGGCTGGACAAAGACAACTTCCAATAAAGCCATAGAAAGATGGCTACTCACACAAATTTAAGCATACTCCGTGCACTAATAGTATTTGGAATTTCTCCAACTAGCATGTTGAAACTGAGATCTCTGCACAAAATGAGACAGATGTGACTTTTTATAGATTATCAGAGGAATAACCCAGTGTCTTTTATGTTTGTATTCGAATACTTGTTTGAGGTGGGATACATTGACATTAAAATATTCAATAAATACTTACAATGTTTGCAAACTTTTCCACTTCCAAATATATGAAGGAACTTCCCCGGATATGTTGCAATTCCTCAACACACTAGAGAAAATCCAGAGCCCGTATTAAGAAAAATAAAGGAGTTATCAAAACCCAACAACCCAGTATGGTTCCAACTCCATTGGGGTTTTGACGGTCAAAATGTGTGCAGTCTTACCCCTATGTAAACAGGGAGACTGTTTTCGTTAGACCCTAAATGCACTCTTGCTTTTACTGCCCAAAACTTCATAGAAAGTAAGAAGCAAGAGGATTTTAATTAATGTGCCATTTTGATTTAGTCTATTATGTGTCTAAAATGGATGGACAACAACAACAACATCCCAATTGAATCCCACTACAGTAGGGTCTAGGGAGGGTGTGTGTACGCAGACCTTGCCCCTACTCGGAAGTAGGGAGGCTGTTTCTAAGGTGTCTAAAATGGATGGAAAGCTATCAAATCTTATTTACTATTGATTAGGGTCACTCGACTTACAGTATAGTTAGACCAGCCATAGCTTCAAGTTGAGGAAATTCCTGAGAAGGTCCATTTATATCACTTATCCTCCTTAACAAGAAAATGCCACCAGGAGAGTTTGTCAACAGGAAATGGCCTTAAATTGCTATTAAAAAAGCACAATGCACATACTTATAATGTGGCAACATACTTACAGATCAATCAACTTATTTAGAAGAGATATGTTTGCAGGAATCGGCCCCTCAAATCCAGTGGCATGTAGCTCTCTTAATTAGTAACCCATACTAAATATTAGATGCCAAAAATTAAGCACAAAAAAAAACAATATGCTGCCAAGAGAAATTTAAAATATGTGCAGGTGCAAACAATCTTACAACTTTGTAAGTTGTTTCCAGTTCTGTATAACATCCGGAATTGGCCCGCTCATGTTGTTGTCGTTTATCCTACTGCATTGCAAAGGATAATATGTCAAAAATAGAAAGACAACTGTGGGGTCCGGGGGAAGAAGGAAGAGAGGTTTCCAAAAGACCCCAGAGTCAATAATACAGAGATGAAAATCAAACCAGCATACACAAAGCAAGTGTGGCTTACAAATCGGTTAAGTTTGTAAGTCTAGAAAATGTTTTTGGTAAGTTTCCCACCAAAAGGTTGGAGGATAATATCCTGAAATTAAAAAATATTGCTTAGTGAATCATCCAGGTAGATGCATGTTCTTCCTTCAGTACATAAGACAATCACACATAAAGAAGAAAAGGATCTCACAGAGTTTGCAGGTTTATCAGTTTTCCGAGTACAAAAGGAACAGTTCCCGAAAACTGGTTCCCTTCAAGATTTCTGGAATTACAATATCAAAAATCACACAATCAAAAACTTAAGGTAGTGTTTGGGAACTATGAATTCCTTTGACTTCTTGTGGATTACTGGATTTCAATTCTAAACTTTATATTTTTGGATTTAAAATAACAATAGGAGGGTATAGATTTGTAATTGAGCTTTGTTAGGATTTGGAAAGGTTTGGTCCAAATCCAGATTTTTTGGATTCCCAAACATGAAAAAATGGTAATCTGATATCCAAATTTAATACTTACAGGTATGTGAGGGTGGTAATATTCCCCAAAATTTGTGGAATTTCTCCTGACAACCGATTTACAAGAACAGAGCTGAATATTTATTGCCAACGGAAAAAAAAAGAATCACCATTTGTTTTCAATGCATCAAGAATTATTATTTAACCAAAGAAGATGAAGCTTACATGGACTTTAATGGGATTGAGCCCCATTCGACTGGTATTGTACCACTGAGAATATTGTATGCAAAATCTCTAAAAGTAAAAGAGAAACAATTATTTTTGTGTGTTAAAATAGATTAAAGAATGTAATGCTTGAGTTCAGATGCATACAAAAAAGGCTCTTTCTTACACTTCTTGTATATAGGGAAGTTTTACCAGCTCGGGTGGGAGGACTCCACGAAGACTGAAGCCCTTTATCGCACTGCATTTGTTAAAATATTGCATCATATGACTCTTGGAAGTTGGAAATGAAATTAATTTGAAAATGTGGTCTGTAATTAAGAAAAGAATACAAAATTCTCTTGATATTAGGTTCAGTTATCCTTTTTGCAAAAAAACAATGTGAACATTAGGGTCCATTTGGAACTCAGAAAATGCTACGAAAAGATTATTGTGGGGAAAATATACAATCTATTTGGAGGGGGATAAAAGGTGACAAGAATTTTTAAAAAAATTGTTCAAACTCAAAAGGATTATTTTCAATTATATAAACACAGAGATATCTTAACATACTTCAAAAAAATTAAAAGATTTATGAGGTCCGTTGTCTCTTCCGTAGTACATCCGTACATCCAAGAACAAGACTAACTTCCCGTAGCACTTTCTTTTCCCCTTTCTCCAACATTTTTGTGGATTCAAACAAACCCTTAAATTATGTTCATTACAAATGCATAAAATGAAAAACATATTTTCCAGGAAAAGCAAGATCTTAAGAAACTACAATCTAAATCATACATGGCAAGTTTCATTCTTCATAACTTTGTTTTATTGTGATGTTGATTATAGACTAACTGTCATTCAAGTGTGTTGGGTGGCTTAGGGGCATTGTTGTAAAAATCCTCGCCAAGGGCCAACTATGATTTTTTTCCACTTAGGCCAAACTAATTCCACATAGATACCAGCTAACCCAGACTAATCAGCCATACAAGCTATGTTGCACAAAATCTTCAAATAAATGTTGCTTTTTGTTCCTGAAATATTCCTATTTGGCTACTTGGTAGCCTCCTCACACCCAGATCCTTTATAAAAATTGTAAAAGTTGGTGTTTCCACATTTATGATTTGTCCCCGTATAAGTACGTGCTTTCGTCTCATTGCAACTTCGTGTACAAGAACATATGTAGCATGATACATTCTGAATACGAATATGTATAGTATAGGACCTTTACATTTTCTGGATATGGCATAACGAATCATTTCCAATGGTGCAATTGCAGTCAACACTGTTGTCGAACCAATTCGGTTGTTGTGTTACTACCCCGACTACAGTACTCTCACATGGATCAGGAGCGAACTTCCAGTCTTTTGCACCCAATATAGTGGCAATTTGTCGCAATGCATCAACTGACAAATGAAACAAAACATCATTCAAGAACAAGAAGCTATACTTTCATGACGGAAACTCGAGAGAAATCACCACAACAACAAAGATCCCAAAAGTGTGGTTTGGAGAGGGTAGGTGTACGCAAACCTTAACTCTACAAATAAAGATAGAAAGGCTATTGTGGAAAGACACTAAAGAAGCATAAATTTGAAAATGATCTCCAATGGGTTTAAACTTGAGATCTTGTTTGAAAATGGTCACATGGCCATACAACTATTTATAGTATTTAAACTTAAGATCTCCTTGTTTACTTCTCATGAAAGTGCTTGTTCTTCAATACCCCAAAGACCAAAAACAATGTACTTTCATGCCTCTCCTACACTTCCAGAGGACTTCCTATATGTTGGAATGTTGCCATAGATGCAAGTAAACCGGTGGGACCCACAACATTGTGGGTGGTATAACATAAAATGGTGTCACTGTCACATAGAGCAATGTTCTCTCCATGTATGGGGGATGGTCATTTCCTTAATTCCTTGGGAGGGGTGTGTTTGGATGAGGGGTTTTAGTATACATCTAGATTGATTTATAGAATATTTTTAAAAATGAATAACAAGCGATTGAAATGTTGTACTTTTACATATAATCCTAGTCTTTCAATTTTTATATAATTGTGAATACATATCAAGATATGGACTAAGAGCATCTACGTTCCAAGTGCCCTTCCCAAAGGATCCTACTTAAAAGCTAGTGCTTCTAAGAACCTATGCAATGTGCTTGATGACACAGATTGCTTTGGAAGATATGATTGCTTCCTTTTTAAAAAAAAAATCTATATGCAAGAACAATTTTAAATAATGGAGCAAATAATTTATTCAAAATCTTAAAAAACAGTTCCAATGGATGAAAACATAATGAACCAACACTCTTAGGCTTCCTATTCATAAATTGAATTATTCATCACTTGGACAAACCAAGCAAAATACCACAAAAAGTAAAGTCATGGAGAAGTGTTTACACAAGCCAAATCCCTAAAGCCCTACTCAGAATTATAGAGTTGTTTCCAAGAAACTTCCAACTCCAATACAGAAGCACAAATACAGAAGCACAGACAAAGTAAACATAGTACCCACTGCTAAACTATGCCTCACTTTGGCCAACTTCTAGAAATCAGTAAGACCATCAAATTCCTTGTTTGGGTTTCAGATGAAATTCATTGGAAATGAAACAAAGGGGAAAATGAAAAATCCCACCTTTTGACTAGTTTCTATACTTATAAACACAAATGGGCTTTTTAAATTTAAAGAAAAGGAAAATACATATGAAGAACAGAAAGATCTGGTTCACCTTCATCTTGAGCGGTCTTAGATTCTGAAAATGTCAACAAGATGAAGCAACTAAGTGGAACAAACAATGAAACAGCACTTCTTTTCCTGCAGAACATGCTCCTTGAAGTTTCAATGAATGAGTGGCAAAACAGTGGACACGAACATAGAATAACACTGCCCTAATATGAATTTCAAGAATCTACGAGGACATATCAGATCGAGCTTATGTGGATTATGGAATGGTTCTTTTTCAAGATTCCCACTTTCTTTTACTATGAAAGGTTTTGAGTACTGGCAGATTCTCTTTCGAGGAAAAAGAGGCCTTAGCAAGTGGGTGTTTTTTAAAAAATGGGAAATAAGTCAAATACCTGGTGGAGGGCAGAATTGGGAAGACCGGAAATGAGTTGAGAAAATCAAGCTTTCCATTTCTAGACTCTGGACTCTGGAGTTGAAAAACAGGTCTCACAGTTGGTAAACATCCAAATCATTAACAGTCTTGCTTGCGGCCGGTTCGATTCCTACTCCATACAAAAGTGTAGAATTGAATTTCTTTTATGACTATTTATCTTTGAAACATGATTAATTGGCATATATCTTGCCATTAACAATGTTATACACAAGTTTATGATAACGTTAAATAGATTTGAATATTAAAAGAAATTAAAGTATATATTAAATACTTCTTTCATCCTAATTTAAATTGCATATTTGATTTACGATGTTTAACTGAAGTTATTTTTAAATAATTTTAAATGAAAAACGGTGTTTAATTAAAAAGTTACGTATTTAAAAACTACATCAAAAGATCTACAATTTTAGTAGTGACATAACTATATTATTTTATTAAGAACATTGGCATGGGCGAGTAAAAAAATTGTCTCGCCCTGCCACGAGAGGAGAGCCGCTTCTGGCTGCAGCGTGGGAAGAGAGAGGAGTCTGCCATGCGTGTCTGCTTTGCGAGGCATCCGCGAGGCAAATCCAAAGTCCTCCGCCACTGTTAGATCTGCAACCCCAGATCTGCCCCTCTGCCATCCGCGATCTCCAATTTTGTCGTGCCACGCCTGACTTGCCATTGCAAAACCATGGAATGCCACACTCTTTGCACGCTTGATTTGATTGGTTGGAAGGTAACACGTCATCTCATGGCATTCCATTACAATACTCGCCATTGTCAATGCTTTAAATGACTAATGAAAATATGGAAAAAAAGTGAATAAGTTTGACATTGTGAACAGTAAAGAAACAATTTAATTTGAGAGGAGAGAGTAGTAAATGTTTAATTAGATTCCCCATATGAACAAAACAATTTCAATAAGGTAACAAAAAATAGGGGGTGGTTTCTATGACATTGATAATCAATGTCATGTGATGATTAAGAGTGTCTTACGATGTCTCGTTTATAAAATTAATACGGAGTAATTCTTACCCTCTAACCCTCCCGGGAAACCCCCACCCCGCCTTTATACGAACTCACCCCTCACCTCCTTCAAGTTTATTTGACTTTGAATTCAAAATTTTGACTTCAAAGTCAAATAAACTTAAAGGTGCACTCGAAGGAGTGGAAGTAAGTTCAAGTCGGGGCGAGAATGGTAGATTAATGGAGGGTAGGGACCATCAATTTTTTAAGCCAAGAATTGTACATGTCTCGGATCACATTATAACATTGTCGGGCAATGTCATATGAAGTGTGGTGCAAAAAATAATTACTATATAACTCTGTAAGTCACTACATTATTGAAAAGAAAAAAATCACACAATCTAAAGAGATCTAATTACAACAAAATCATGTTTTATATATCAAAATAAGACTTTTAGGATTTTTATAAAAAATAGAAAAAATAAAGTCAAAGACAATTAATTTATAATGCCAAAAATATAGTGAAATACAAACACATTTCATCAAGTGGTGGCATTGCAGAATGTCAACCCTCTTATTTAGAATCAATAATATAGAAAGGTCCCAAATTAGATTATAGTTTTAAAATTACGAGACAAAATCTTGTTGCATAAAGATTGATATAAAAATAAAATAAAACTTTCATAAAATGTCAGAAGTTCTATGCAAACATATGACAAAAATATTATTTTATCAAATAAGCACTAAGAACACACAAATAAATAATATTTATCGAAAGGTGAGAGAAAACATTATAATCTATTGCGGGACGGAGGGAATATAATTTTAATATTTTAGTCTCATTTATGTAGATTATTTCTAGATCTTCATCGAGTTTAGACATTGCATGTCCTATTCATGTAGATTATATCTAAACCTTAACCGATTTATACATTGTGTATATGTATGTGATTGTTAAAACTTGGTGTACAAATGAATACTCCATTAGTCCATTTTGGTGTATACCCTAAGAAGCAGGAGAATCGGAAGCCCTAGTTATTCAAAGAAGCGGGAGCAGGATCAGAAATCAAAGAAGAAGATTTATAGTTGATGCAAGGCCAACTTTCAAATATAGAAGACGAAACAGAATAAATAGCAATCACTCTATTATATGGCTTACCTATTGTAGTTTGTTTTTATGTAGAGTGGTCAAACCTTTTAATTCTACACTTTACTCAATTTTACATGACCCATTAGAGTTGCTCTTATAAGCTTTTACTAATGTCATTTAAATGGGAATCATGGGACTACGAATATCTCAAGATTAACTTTCATAGTGATATATCTAATGACTAGAATGTTCATATAGGTCGTTTCTACGTTCATAAATAGTCATTTGGTTGGATTTGTGTTTGACATGCTTAAAGAACTAATAATCGTAAACCTTGAGTTTGATGTCAAAATTATGAATTAATGATGCTAAAACGATCTATGAACCTTGGGAGAACATTTTTACATATTTAATTGAAGTTTGAGGACCAAAAATGACATTTCTGTAAGTTGACTCGAGGTAGAAGATGATGCATAATTGATTATTAACTTGAAAATCGATTATTCATCGTTCTGCAGATTTTTGAAACACAGCAGAGCAACAGTCGATTGTCAGAATGTGACAATCGACTGTCAGCCTTCTCTGAAGTTTGATAATCGACTATCAGAATGTGATAATTGATTATCAGCCCATTTTAAACATCAGATAGTAGATTATTAGAAGAGATAATAGACTATCTCCCTACACTATTAAAGAAAATGAAGCTAGCAGCTAATATTGAATTTTCTATCATATATTAATCAATTATTGTTTAGAAAACATGATTTTTAAACTATGGAATCTTATTTTTAATATCAATAAATTATGATTAATGTAAAGATAATTTTTTGGAATATAAATGATGTTTTGATAACTAAAAGGATCTTATTTGATGCATGACGGTAAGTTAGGATGTTAATACTCAATGATAGGCCGCTAATTGTTATTGGATATTATGATGATTGATTGATTATTGATTATAATGAATATTATGGATTAATGATGATGATTATTCTGAATAAATGACGATTATGAAATATTGAACTAAGATTCAAAATAAATGGATTGATGAAAAATGAATTGTATTATTAAGGATATCTAAAAGATCTCTAAGATAGCTCTCAAATTAGATTGGGCATTGCAGGTATAAATATATATATTGGGTGGCCTTGGGTAAAAACGTACGTATGGGATCCATAAACCAAACTAGAGGCACTCGTTTGTAGATACCACCCAACCCGACAGTTAGTATTCTACTACTCGGTTTTTTTAGATTTGTACCTTAAGCGAAAGCTAGTTTAAGAGTTGGTTAATCAATCGGAATATATATACCTTAAACTAATGACCTAGTTTAAGAGTTGGATAGATGTACCTTGAACTAGAACTAGTTTAAGAGTTGGTAAACATAAAAAAGTTTGGCCTTAGACTAAGCACAGTTCAAGGATATTGTGGAATATAAATGTTGAATGTTGAGATATTGAATATTGAATATGAATGTTGAATGTTGAGATATTGAAATAACTTGGAATAAAATATTGAGAATATCATGAATGAATCATATACTGTGTGTGTATGATATCAAATGGTTAATTTCAGATGAGATACCCGATACAACTAATTTCAAGTCTTGATATTTTTATCAGAAAAATTGGACAAATCCACAGCCCACGAATAAGACCAGTCCAAAGCAATAGCCAGCCTAAAACAAAAAAAACCACGGCCCAACTGTGTTTTTTTTACTCTTTTTTTTTTGGCTGCTGAAATGCTGAATACGGCCCAACTCAAAAAAAACAGCTCCTTCATCCTGCTTTTCTTCTTCGCAGGTAGGCGGCGCTACAGCAACTAGTTGGTGGCTCTGCACAAACTTTCTCGACGGCGTGGATGACTGACAGCTAGACAGAGGGCTGCGGCACCTCCACGCGGCGGCGGCTCCTTCTGCCGCTGCTCCTGCGTGCGGCAGTCTGTACGCAAACGGCGGCGACGATCCTCGCGGCGACGGCAGCAAGACCCACCGGCGACGATCTGATCTGACGACGGCGGCGAGATCTGAAGCGGCGTGGCTTCGTGGCGGCTTCTCAACCAGGCGCGGCTACTTCGACGGCGGCGGTGGTTTGCTCACCCTCGCTCCTGCGCGTCTGACGGCAGCTCCTCAATCCGGCGGTGGCTCCTCAACCCGGTGTTGGCGGATCTCAGGACAGCGGCGGCGATTCGGAAGGTGGGTACTGGGCGGCCTGCTGCTCGCGAAGCCCTACCCAGCGCCTGCGGCGGTCGGTGAGAGACCAAGGCTGCGCGACGGCAACAGCGAGGCAACCCCAAGGCTGCGGCTCTGCGGTTCAAGCTCGGTAGTGCTCCGTGGGAATCAACGGGGGGATGGTGGTGCTCCGGCGGCAGCGGCCCAAACACAGGCTTGTGCTACTGCACAACTCTTTAGGTGACACTCTCTCTGATTAGTTTCTGACGATCGGATTTCCGGTGTTGCCGAACCAAAGCTCCGATACCACTTGTTAGGAATAAACGCACGCGGAAACAACACACAATCACAAATCAACTGCAGAAAAATAAACGACACGGGATTTAACGTGATTCGGCCGCCAACTGCAACCTACGCCTACACGGGCAACTAGGAAGATTTTATTATTTTTGTTGCACACCATTACAAACACATTAGCATCTCTTAAATAAAGATTAGTTAGGGAGACAATGATTAAGCCGTAAGCTTCTAGGTAACTTCCTGCCAATTTCCTGTTAGCTTCCACCTAACTTACTGGCTTCACACTCAACACTAAAACAGATCGGAAAATAATGAAAATTGTATTTTAATGGAGTAAAAAGCTCAAAAGTTATTTCCAAACACCTTTTAGAACATGTCACCAAAGATATCAGTGAGCTGACCTGAAATTTTAAATTAATAAAACATCGTTAGTTCCATGAGCAAGGGAAAATAAATTTAATTTCAACTTAATAAGTAAAACAGAGATTATTTTTCCCTGTCACTCCTTTTTAATTCCTCAAATCAGACATAGGATAGGGCAAATCAAAGTCCAAAGAAGCGAAGGGTAATTACCGCATTTAGGGCATAGGTGATCTTTTGCTGGAGCACCACATGTGTAGCAGAAGGTACACCCACACCTAGAGTTATAAAAGAACACATTAATATGGTGGATGTTTAGTGAATTGCTTAACTTAAACAATTGCATCAAACTTTCATTAGAGATAATTTAGTTGGTATCCAAAGTTATTTACGCATAAGGAGTGTTGTTTCCAAAAGCAATCCTATCTTAGATATACAAAAACTATTTTTCTAATAACACTCAATAGAATTTAGCTTAAAAGAATGTTTTTAATGATATTGTGCTCTAAAGTTGTGAGCCTCTTACATTTCCCATGGAGACTCTATCCCTCCCTAAATAGTTGATGCATTATGCAAAACGAAGTAAGATATTAATTTTTTCAATTCATTTTATTTAAAGATTACTATATAAATAAAAAAATAAAACTTACGGAGTACATATTTAAAAAGTACATCAAAAATTCTATAAAAGTGAAGACAAGAATAATTTATTTCATTAAATAGTTAATGAAAACACACAAATAAACAAAATTTCCTACATTTTAATAGAAAATTTAGTACGGAGTAAATCATTTAGGGGCGGAGGGAGTATATGAGTGGTTATGTTGTGGAGTTTAAGGTAATGTGGCTTTGTAGTTAAGATCCATTATGAATCTACATATGAACAAAATAAACATTTAATGTTTTTTAATTTTAAATTTAAAAAAAAATATGTGAAAAGATTCATAAAAATGATATGCACTCAAAGTGCACCATACAAATAAGGTAATAGGTCTCATCTTTTTTTACTAAAGATGGTCTTACATCTCTTAATCCTCATTCTTTGTGCATGTGTCACAAAGTAATTATTTGAAAACAATCCACTTTATACTCTTTCTCCAATAATAAGAAATGAGTTATGCCAAGTGTAAGTCATTTGTACACTATTAATCCTCCCCATTTAATCATTATCCATTTAACATTTTTAATCACACTTTGGATTGTATAATGGAGATATAGTGATGTACATTTTAGATATACTTTTTGGTGTACCTCTAATATTTTTTTTAAACAAATTGAATGGTACAAGGAGAACCCCAGATATTACACACACCATATATGTATACACAAATATTGAGTCTCTCTGTGCGTCTATATTTGCTACTTGGTGGCAATGCCCACTTTTCTATTTCATTGACTTCATCCCCGTTTGGCATCAACATTAGAAATCGACATTAGTGTTTTGAAAAGGTTATTCAATAATAGCCTTCAGAATTAATCTACATCATTAAAATTTTATCCAAAGTCGTTCTCAAACAAGGTTTCATAAGATTGTAACCGTGGAGGATAAAGGAAAAAGTGTGGGAAAGTAAAAAACCTGCAAGACATGAAACCACAGCCGGATATTCTCTCGACGAAGATCCTGCAATTAGGGCACCTCTTCCACTCCTTCCCCTGCGCGAGACTCATCATCTGTATGTCCTCCCTCTGTCTCTCGTTCAGATTCAGTTTCTGGAAATCGGAGCAAGAGATCTCAGAATGCCACGGAACCTGACACTTTGCACAGAACAGTCTCCGGCACCCCGGACACTCCGACTCCTCGATCTCCGCCTTCTCGTCCACCAGCAGTGCGGAGCAGTCCTTGAACGGGCAGTAGAACTTCTCCAACGCCTGGATCATCGCCTCGCACAGCGCGTCCCCCCACCGATCGAACACCGCCTTCGGCAGAATCGGCCGGCAGTGGAGCGGATCCAGCAGCCCGCCGCAGCCGGGAACGGGGCAACGGATCTGCGAGACGTTGTCCTGCAGCTTCGAATCGACGTACGTGGACACGCAATCGGAGCAGTAGGAATGGCTGCAGCCGTTGATCCGGAATAGTCGGGATCTGTTCTTCTCATCGCAACAGATTTCGCAGGTGAATTTCGCCGGAGGGACATTCGGATTTGATTCGAGGATTTGAACTTCGTCGTCGGAGTAAACCATGGCGGCCGGCTACGGCTTCGATTTGAATTTCACGGTGAGTGGTCGTGGTGTGTTTAAATGCTTGGAGTCAGATTGTCACGGCGGTTGGAGTCCCCTGAAAAGCATTTGCCGCCAAAACTCTTCGAAACCCTCGACGCCGCCGGTGAAGGTAATTAATTACTGTAGCGTTTATTTTCGAGATTTAAATTCATAGTCGATATTTGGCGGTTTGGTTGCTAGGTCAAATGACTCAAATCCAACCTCTAGACAAAAAAGTAGAGACATGGTAAATTCCAATTTACTTGGGAGTATTTTTGTCAATCTCTCGTTAAATAGATTGGGTCCAATCCTAATCCTTAAACAGGCAGACGGCCCAATCTATGAGAGAAGGGCGTGACCCAATAATGAGTGAGGTTTATACTTACGGTCAAATTAATGTCATGTGAGGCTATAAGGCCTTGTTTGAATGTTGGCTGTTGGTAGTTCATGTCAGCTATTGTGAATGATTGTTCAGTTCAGCTGGTTTGACTGGCAAGATGAATTGGCTGATCATTAAAAATATTTTGTAAAATTAGCTATTTGAAAATAGTTTCAACCAGCGAACCGGAAGATAAATTCCATCGTCACAGTATACTACCCGACTTCATATTCAATACATTTCAAATAAAAAAATAAAAGGAAATTAAAAAAACTAACATATACTAAATCTATCTCAAACTAAATGTTTTCATTTTTTATTTTATAAAATAAAAAGAAATTTTTTTGGGATGCTCTAAAAAGAAATTGATAAGTAGAAAAAGAAAATAGGAAAGAATGCAAATAGCAAGAAATGAAAAGGCAAAAAGATACAAAAATATCCACTTATATGAAAAGAGAAAAACATAGTCATGGAGTGTGCTAATAAGTCTTGACTTTTTTGGGATGTTCCAAAAAAGTTACCCAGTACTATTTTTTATTTTAAAATGAATTGATGATTGTTTACAATTATTTGAATCTGTTACGTGTCAATCCAAAAAAGGGAGAAAGATCAGAACAAATGTAGAATATAAGAAAATAACCAAAATACAAATATTATGTTTTTATTCTCAAAATATAACAAAAATTCATTTTTTTCTCTGTAAAAAATCCATGCTAATCCATTAAAAATATAATGTTACCTATTTCTCATCGCAGTGTGACTATGCGCGAGTGCTAAGATGCAACGTCAGTCGAAGCTACAATGAGAAAAATGGTATTATATCTCGACAAATATTATCTGAAATAATCTTAAACATGTCAATGTATACCGTCAAAAATAGAAATAAAATACCAAGAATCAATGTGATTTGGTGTATAATACTCTAAATAACCTTTGGTCATTGTATCACAAATGTGAGTACCCAACATATAATGTTGCTTATAAGATGTATAACCAACCTTTGATTGATCCGAATTAAATGTGATTCGATCACAATGTTTGTTTTGAAAAACAAAAATATAATGTTGAGATTGTCAATCTTAAATTAGAGAAAAAGAAAGGAAACAATCTCCATGCAATTTAACGAAAAAGAAAGGAAACAAAAAATAGCCAAAGTGTTGTTGCAAAACTTTTAAGCTACGAGTAGTTTTTTTTGTTTTTGTTTTATTTACTCATTGAGTTTCGTATGATAAAAGTCTCATTTTAACGAGTGAGTTTCGTATGATAAAAATCTCATTTTAACGAGAATTCGCAAGGAACAACAATCCCTGCGGGGTCCAAGGAGCAGAGATCCTAGTTGGAATCGAGATGTCAAGTCAACTCAAAATTTTTTTATTTTGGACAAATTGTTGTGTTATCATCACAATTTATCCGTCTTTGGTTATTAAACTTTTCCAACTTTAAGACAAATCAAAAGAATCACCAAGCAAAATTAAGTAAATAGGGCCTTTAATTTCATCATCATGCGAATTGCCAAAGTTGACTATTCTTTTTTAAAAACTTCTTGCATATATGCCATCATATGAAGAAAACCAATTATGCTACTTGTTTTATTTCTTTCAAGCCATTATATTTGACTTCCATTTGGTTTATTTTGAAATTATTAGAATCTTATAATTACATTTTAAAAAGAGATAGGATATTGATATTTATTTTTCAAATTACACCAAACACTAGAGCCATTAAAATCATTTAGATATATCACCTTGGTTAAGTTCCTATGACATTGAGATTCAATGTCATATGATTACATGAATTTCATACGATTCTCCGTTCAAAAAATTGATAGTTTTTACCCCCTTAACTCATCCAGTAAACCTCCACTCCCGTCCGAGTCCAAACATACCCCTGGACCACTGTCAATTGCATGCCACATTTAGTTAACAACTTGTTTTTTCGCCACATAGTTTTATTTGAAAAAGTGGGTCCCAACTGGTGTCTATACATTGACAACTTGTTTCTTTTTCTTCCCATTTTTTTCTTTTGATTATTAACCAAATCCAACAGTTAAGAAACTAATTCAACCAAAAGGTTAAGCTAGGCGTAATCTTTTTTTAAACTTGCACGTGAAACCTTAAATTTTTTAAAACTGGGTGTTGTCCAGTTTTGAACCTGTGATCTTAGTCAACAAGGCTCTGATACAACTTGTAGGACCTCAAGCACTACCAACTCTTCTAAAATTAATTGGTGTTAGAAGAAGCACATACTCTAGCCTAATATTGCATTCAGTACATTCAGTACACACAACGCCCACGCCTTCACCATAGGACCATTAATGCACACATGGTCGTCAATCTCCCACTCAACAATAGCTCCCGCTGGAAATCGAACTCGTGACCTTGGCTTTGATACGATGTCAATGAACTAATTCAACCAAAAGCTCAAGTTTGTGGTTGTGGGCCAAGAGAGATTATTTATACTCTAACACCAACCAACTCCACTTTGATTTAATAATCAAAAATTCTATTGCTCCACCTCACTTGTCCTATGGGATCACCGTTATCCCAAAAGAAAAAAAGACCTATGGCTCCCCCTCGATTTATCCCCAGAGATAACCGCCAACCTCAAAGAAAAAAATCTTTGTGGCTCCATCTCGATCAATCTATCGAGATCCCTGCCACCTTAAAAATACCATGTGACCATATCTTGCTTAAAATCGCAATATCTATGCCACCCTTTGTTGCTTTTGTGGATTCACCTTGTTCAAAACCACAAGTTTTGACTTTTTTTAGTCAATCGTTTTCAACTTTTGACTTTTAATTAAATAAAACATATTGAGTATATTGTATACTCACTCCATCCTAAAATGAACTTCTCAGTTCGGTTGACTGTAATTATTTTCAATTCAATTTATTTGATTATAGGTGTAAAATTAAAAATATATATATATTTTAAAATTCCATGAAAAGTTATACGAAACAAAAGGTGAAAAGTGAAAATAGCTAAATGAAGTGATTAAGGTTTGACCATGTGAATAGTGACTAGGAAGATCATTTTAGTACGGATGGAACATTTATTAGATAAAATAGTATTTTGAAAATATTTTATATAACAAATCTAATAAAATTATTTTTATATCAAAATCTAATATTTTGTATCATTTTTTTATTATTTTAGGGTCAAAATTTATCAATTTTGACTAAAAAAAGTAAAAATAGATAAATACTTTAGAACAGAGGATGTAATTAATTGGGTTGAATCTATATATTTAATTTAAATTTAAATTTTCTTTTTCGATCGGGTTTGGGAGTTTATTTCTCCATGGTATGTATCCTCTTCCCACATGGTTAGTATTAACTAGACCTGACAAAATATGACCCGACCCGTTTTTTACCCGAAACCCAATTCAAAATTAACGGGTTTTGAACATGATTTTTGTGACCCGAACCCGAAATGACCCGAATCCAAAGACCCTTTAAAATGTTGGGTCGGGTCGGGTCGGGTCTGACCCGACGGGTTAAGCACTCTAAACTTAGGAACTAAGATTTTATATTTTTATTTATTACTCAAATATCAAATAGACAAATAATATTGTACTCAAACCCGTTAAACCTAATTGCACCCTCTCTAAATCAGCCGACTCTCCATCTCGACTTTTCTCCGCTGATCGTTGCCATCTTCCAGCAATTTTGTGCCGTCTCGCGCGCCGGAATCGAAGCAGGGGTGGAATCGCCGGCGGGGACGGCAATTGAATATGCTCCTGGTACGATGCGGCCAAAACGGCGGCAAACTCCAAACCTTCTAGCAAACCCGATCCGATTGTCTAGTTGAGGTTCAATTTTTTTTGTTTTCTTTCCTTTGTTTTTGACCGCCACATTTATTTTGGTTTGGTTCCATTAGATTATACAATTACGGAGCATTTTCTTTGTAGACTTGTAGAGTATTTGAGTCTATATTTGGGTCTAGGTACAATTTTTTGGGTCTGGCTTTTGACAGCTACAATTCTTTATTCTTCACAAGAAAAGTTTGGATTTTTGGAACCTAAGAAACAAGCACAATAGTGGAACTGCTAATCATAATTCATCATCTTCAGTTGGACGTAACTCATGTTTAATTCTCTCTTAAAAGTTAAAAACTTAGAATTTAAAATCAGTTTTTTGACTTTTTTCTATGTACGAAGTAATGGGAGTATTGTTTAATCTATGTTTTCCATTTACGTGATATTATTTTTCTCCTGGAGTAGCATAAAAGCCATTTGGCTCATTCCTCATTAGCCATATGTACTCAAATTTGTTTGTCTGCTAAATGCTAATAGTCAAAATAGATTTTTTAAAAAATATAATAATCTGCAATTTTGCATATGTCTAGAACTCAAGATAAGGCTTTTGCTCTCTTGGTTTGCTTTGATTCTTCCCCAACTTTTGATGTGTTTAATACAGTTTATTCATCATGATAAGCTACTCGTGATAAGCATCAAATTGATATGGGGAATGACTTCACTTGAGAATGAACTTCTAATCATTTTGTTTGAACTCTAAATTATTTGGTATTTTGATTAGTGAGCTTGAATGGTTCATTTGGGACATGATGATGTTTAAAATTTTTTGCTATGTTTACTTTTTTGTTGTTGTTTTGAATGATTTTTTTTCTATGTTTTGAAAAAATGCATTGATCACTTCATCTCTGAATGCAAAATTTACAATTTTTAAATACGCCTCTTAACCCGTTGGGTCAACCCGAACCCGATAGTTCTGAGTCATGAACAAGCATCCTTAGACCCGAACTCAAAGTGACCCGAACCTGATGTGACCGAACCCGAACCCGACCTGACCGACCGTTTTGCCAGGTCTAGTATTAACCGATAATTAATGTTTGATCCCAACGCCCCCCTATAAATACACATACTTCTCACCACCTGAAGAATTAAAAAGTATAATTACAGAAACAATAATAATAATAATAATAATAATAATAATAATAATAATAATAATAATAATAATAATAATAATACCCTAATAATAATCATAATAATGGGTCTATTTTCTTGGGTGAATTCCCTGTTTGTGTAAAAACGGTGCTATTCATTCCTTTATATGTGATTCAGAAATATATTTTCTCTAAAAATGCCAACCGGATTTGGCTATTTCCCAAACGGATTAGCCTAATCCTTTTCACTCATTAAATTATGAAACGGATTAGGCTAATCTGTTTCACTATTTTTTAACAATTTCTTAATGTGCGGACATCACCTTCATTTGTTGCTTAATTTGTTTTTTTTCTTCAAACCTTTTTTAGTTATTTTAACTACACTTTTATAAAAAATTTTAACAAATTAACTTCACTTTTATAAACTTTTTTTAAACTTTTTTGACTTTATTTTAGAAGAAAAATGGTATTATAAATTTTTAAATTTTTAGTTTATGAATGAAATCAATTTACTTTTGTTGCTTTTAAATTATTTATAAGAAACTAAATTAATTACAAAATAAAGGAAACATGCATAAAGAAGATGTAATTTAATAATTTTATGATTAGAGTGCACATAATAATTTATTCATAAAAAGAAGAAGCCAAAACACAAACCATGACAAAGTTATTTGGAAAATCTAATAATCCATAAACTCGGACATAATTGAACTTAATGACACAACTATTACTCATTACGATGTCTCCGCGGTCGATAGTCCATATTATTCTGATAGCGGGTTCTCGTACGTCGGCCGGTTCGTGTGGCCTGTCGTGGCGTTGGCCTCAGGATCTCGTACTCTGGAGTAGGCCATTCGGATTCATCTGGTAGCTACATAATGATGCCAGAGTAAGCGTTGATGTAAGACTGAATTGAAAAAACATTTAGAGTCAAATGGTCCACGGTAACACTACAGTAATGACATACTGCGTGGACATGATTGCATGAGAGATGAAATGTAACCCATTTAGCACAGCTACATGTTCGTGCATTTAAGTTCATCGTAAATGTCTCCCGCTGCGCAATGTAGGATGACCCATCCACCACCACAGAGTATATCCCTACTTGTGCGAGGTGCTGCACAACACGACAATACAACCTATTTTCTTCATTTTTCCTAATATGTTTCCAAACATTCATAGGAAAATTGTACCCGGATTGCTGTCATACATATCCATAACGTGCCCCACCTTCATCATGTGACAAAGCCCACTTTTGTTTTGGAATGGCATTAAGCCAGTTCTAGGCTTCTTGATTTTTGGATGCTATTTGGAGTAGCAACTGGTCAAAATCACTTCTATTCGAGGCCTCACCAGCTTTGTACATCAAGGTCCGCAGCTTCTTACTTCAGAACTTATTCTAGAAATTGCTACGTAGGTGGCAGAGACAATATCTTCGAGTCACTTGACCTCCACCTAACTCTGAGACGTTTTCAAATGCATGCTCAATCCCGTCGTTGCCATGGTAAGTAATAAACATCCCTTATACTTGCCATTGTTTGTAAATCACTAACAGTTCCATGGTTAGGCACCACGATGAATACTTCAACTGCATCGTATTCACGTGATACTTTTCATAAAAAATGTTGCCTTGTTGGTTCGTCGTTGATTGGGAGAGGTCGTGAATCAACATAAACCCTTGATTGATGTCTAGGGAATTTACCGTAGACAGATTCCATGCCTTGAAATCCAGCTTGAATAACATCACTACCGATTTGACCAAGAAAGGTGGGAGTGTTAGAAATGAAGAATGGTGAGGTGTGTTAGAAATGAAGATGTAGGGGTGTATTTATAAGGGGGTAGGAAAATAAAGTTAGGTAGGAGCGAGAAAATAAAGTTAGATGGGAGTGGTTAGTTGGAAGGGGAAATAATTAGTACTTGGGAGGGATTAGTTGGAAGGGGAAATAATTGATTAGGTGGGAGTGGAAAAAAATATTTAATTGAGATGCGAAATAAATGGTTAGGTGGGAGTGTGAAAGGGTAGTTATATTTTATTTAATGATAAAGAAAATTATCAAAGAAAATTATGAACAAAAATATTTTAATGATAAAGAAAAATATTTTATTTTTAAATTTTATAATTTATTTATACGTAAGAAAAATTATTTGAAGAAAAAAGGAAGGTGACTTAAAATGATAAAGAAATTTTTTAAAAAAGTAAACGGATTAGCCAACTTTGTTGGCAAAAAAAAGGTAAACGCATTAGCCAATCTAGTTGGAAAACTATCCAAAATAAAATAAAAAATAGTGAAACGGATTTGCCAACTCCGTTTGGCAATTAAATGAAGCAAACGGATCAGGCAACTCCGTTTTATTTAAAATTTCTGAATAGAAACGGAGTAGCTAAATTCGTCTTGCACTGTGAGGGAAAAAATATCTGACTTACAGGAATGGAAAATTTATTATTTACATATGTTGGTAAATTACTCTATTTTCTTGTGTCAATTGTTTCAAACAGAAGAGTAGTAAGCCTCCCAAGGGTTCTTCTCGTAAGGGGAAAAACCTGATGGAGCCTCCGCCGCCGCCGGCGGCGGGGACACCGGCGGTGATTTGATTACGGTTCCCACCGTGGTGGCGATGATGCCCCCGGCGGATATGCCGACGACCAATCATCATGGTCATCACAAAGACGGTGGTCGTCATCATTCTCACGGTGGCAGCGGTCACCATTCTCACGGTGGCGGCGGTCATCATTCCTACGGTGGCAGTGGCGGCGGTCATCATTCTCATGGTGGGGCGGTCATCATGTCGACTATGGCCATCATGCCCATTTTGGTGGCGGTGGTGGAGACTTTGGCGGCTGTGGTGGAGACTTTGGTGGCGCTGGTGGAGACTGGCGGTGGTTTTTAGTTCTATATTCTGTACACTTCATGTTCATTATAGTTAGCATTTTTCATCAATATATGTGTGATGCGTTTCTAGTAAAACACTTCAAATCTTAGAACATTAAAAATAAATTTCATAAATGATCTCTAGCTAATTGCACAATTTTTCATACTCCTTTCGTTCTAAATTATTTGTCACATTTCTATTACCGTGGCAAAATATCAAGTTTTTTTAATTCATTTTATTTACACATTGGTAAATAAATAAAAAATAAAAATTACATATCAAAAAATTACATAAAATGTTTTCGAAATAAGAGGTGTCAAGAATATTTTATTTTATCAAATAACCAATCAAAACGTAGAAATAAACAAAAGTTCTCGCGACTGTTGAAAAAGCAAATGTGACAAATAATTTGGGACGAATGAAGTATTTATTTAGGGGGTGTTTGTTTTTTCTGCAAGAAAAGGTCTGCAGTGTGCGGACCACTACTGTAAACATCTGCATGAGAAGTGGTGGACCGAAAGTCTGCGGTCTGCAAGAAGAAGACTGTTTGTTTTTAATGTCTGTAGACTGCTATATAAATTAATGGTGGTAGTGTACGGTGGTGGTTTATGGACGATTGTGGTGGTGGTGAAGGGTGGTGGTGGACGTTGACGGCGGTGGTGGTGGCGGCGGTGGTGGATGACGATGGTGATGGACGGTGACAGTGATGGTGGACGGTGGTAGTGGTGGACGGTGGCGGTGGTGGTGGACGACGGTGGTGATGGACGGTGACGGTGGTGGTGGACGACGGTGGCGGTGATGGTGGACGGTGGTGATAGTGGTGGACGGTGGTGGTGGTGAAAAGAAGTAGAAGAAAAAATGGAGAAAATGTTAGAAGACATAGGTTAATGTCTTCTCCAAAAATATGTCAGGAAGACCTTTTTGAGTGATATGTCTTCCAAAAAACAAACAATGTGCAAAGCTCAGCATCTGCGCGCAACGCACACAAAAGATGCTAGAAGCTCTTCTGGCCAAAAAACAAACACCCCTTAGTCTCTAGTTCTAAGACCTTATATAAATAGCCTTTATTAGTTTTTGAAAACTATTTCATAATTAGTCTTTCAGACTATGTGTAGAAAAATATATTTTGACATATTTGATATAAAAAATTATTTATGGAATAATTTTTAAAGAGCATTATTTATGTAATACCTTGAAGTATCTTAGATTTAGGCATTACATATGAAAATTCATATGTAATTAAGGACTATTTATGAAATTAACTCAAAAAACACTTCAAAATATATTGTAATTAGAGCATCTCTAATGAATGGTTGTGGGTTTATGTAGAAAGTTTTGGTACACATTAGAGCACAAGCAATGACTTGTTGTTCTACATACACGGTCTCCCACATAGGATTTTACACGGTTGAATTTAGAGGTGGACACGGTACGGTTCCGGGACGGTTCCGGTTCCGGAACCGCCGGTTCCGGTACCGCCACCCCTAGGAACCGGAAAAGCTACCGTGCGCGGGTACCGGTTCCGGTTCCCGGACCAGCGGTTCCGGTTCCCGGACCGGCGGTTCCGGTACCGGACCGGCCGGTTTCGCCCCCCCCCCTATTTTTTTAAAAAAAAAATTATAAAAATATAAAATTGTAAATTTGCAAATTGCAATTGTTTAAGGAAAGAATGAAATAAAAAATCTTTAACTTTTTTGCATTTAAAGTTTCAAATAAAAAAAAAAAAAAAAAATTAAACCGGTACCGGAACCGGACCGGTACCGCCGGTACCGGTACCAAAAAATAGGTACCGGAACCGGTACCGAATGTGGCGGTACCGGTACCGGTTCCCGAGAACCGTGACACGGGGAGCATTCCGGTGACGGTGGCGGGTACCGGCGGTACCATTGCCGGTGACGGTACCATGTCCACCCCTACTTGAATTAGGCGAGGCACGAAGGGATAACACCCCTTTCTGTGGCATGTGCAAGGCATATACTTGCTCCAATTCCTTACCTTTTTTTTTCTTTTGGAAAAAAAGAAGAAATACTTCTTATTTACTCCGTAGTTATTTTATAGATATATTTTTATGATACAAATATATGAAAACTAATTTATATCTAAAAAATATAAAAAGTTACAAAAGGCAAAACTTCCATATTGTTTTTTAATTTTTTTTTTGGATTTAAAAAAAATTGTTTTTTTCTTACAAGAAAGAAGAATTCTTTAGAGTACATCTATTTTTTGCCTCACTTTGAGCATTGCATTTGTTTCTTTTCCATCTTTTTTTGTATCTAAAAATAAAAACCCTCTTCCTTCAAATAAAAAATAAACTCCCTTTTAAAAATCTAATAACGTAACCCTTGGTTCTAAAGCTAAAAATATATATTTTTAAATTAACATTATATCCAAGACTACACTATTTAAATTGATAATTAAAATAATTTTGATTAATTAAATTATACTCCCTCCGACCCATGAAACTTTTCTCCTTTCTTTTTTTATCTGTCTCACAAAACACGTCTCATTTCTATTAAAAAGTCACTTTTACCCCTTACTTTTTCATACCCTAACTATCACATCATACCTTTTTACTAATAATCTATCCATCAAATCATACTTTTACCCATCACATCAAAGGACATTTTTGGAAATTCAATTCAATACCAAAATACACTTCCTTTAAATCCCTCCTAAAAAGCAAAGGTCTCATGTTTCATGGGACGGAGGGAGTATATAATTACAAAAAAAATAAAAATAAATATACTTGGACTAATTAAAATATGTGAAAAAATGTCAACATTGAGAAAAATTATGACTTATCATTGTACAGCATGCCACTTCACTATCATGCCACTGCATGACAAGGCTGTTTCAATTGGTTGAACGTAACTCTGACACGTCAGCGTGTGGCATCTCTGAATATGCATTGTCATTGTTCATGCTCTTATATAGCTCATCGACGTAATTCATTTTATTTTGGGGGAGAATAAAAAACGTGCCAAACAATTAAATATAAATACCTCAAATAATGTTAAAATAAAACTATAATTTTGTACTTTGTACATGAAAACATAATTTTGTTAAAATAATAATTTCAAATTTTAAAAATAAGAACTTTTTCCCAATTCATACAATATGAGAATATTAATAACTCCAAAAAAATAATGCTCATAGTTATAATAAACTAGTATTTTAACTCGTGTCTTGCACGGGTGGGAAGAATTTATTTTCGATTGTACAATATCAAATATTTAAACAACTTGATTTTTCAATGGTATATACCATTTAAATTTCATATATATAAATGATCTAGGTTTATTAAATTTCTACAAAAATATCATTCTTCTCACTCCTTAATCGAAAAATATACTACAAAAACATTAGTGATTTGATTATTCTTCTCTCGCATTTATTTAAAAAGCTTAGATTTCCAATGCTATAAATTTACGATTAAGAAAATCCCAATCTTTCTTCGCCACATTAATTTACATCAACGAAAAAATACAGAGTATGATTCTTCTCACACATTAGTATGATTCTTCCTTTCCTCCACCCTTTGCATTGATTCAAAATTGGCTCTTTTATACCCACACCATTAAAAGTATGAAAACATAAACTAGCACTCATATGATAAGAAATAGAAATTTTACAATACATTAAAAATACAACGATTCTTCCCCTGTATAATTCCAAAAATTATGTCAATGAAAAAAATATTGGTGATTCTATGGTTTGAACAAAATATTTTTTAAAAAAAATATATCGCAATTTTAATCATTTTTTCACTTTCTTTTAAATATAAAACCATTTAAGCACGTGAAAGTATTCTGATCAATACATATTGTTTTATAAAAAACACAAAGAGTTACAAATTGAAAATTACATTTCTCATGTTATAGTTGAGTCTAGATCTTATTCACTTCTGCACATTAGATCTTCTCAGTACTTCTCCTTGAATTATTGATTGTCCTTGCACATAGATTTTAATTGCCACAGATCTTCACGAGTTTTCAGACCTACAAAACCTTAATTTTCTTTATAGAAATCTTCTTTGCGAAAGTCCATATCATGTTCTAAATCTTCTATGTGAAAGTATTACAAATGTTCTAAATGCGTGACAAGCAGAGGAGACCAACTAGCTTTAAAAAACATGTAAATATTCTCAACACATGACATAGATACAATGGTACACAATCGTCTAGCAACGTAACCCACATAATATATCTTGTATCGTAGTGTATGCACTAGGTGCACTAAACTAGACATCTCAAATGATTGGGAACATACATATTACCAAGTTTAAGCATATATTGTAGTGGAAGAAATGGGGGCAAAAGGCAATGGTTTGCATGGATTTTTATTGGTTTGGTCACCTATACCCATTGCGGCTCGAGCCTTTGCCCTTGAGAAAAGAAGCGCTGCTGGTGATCTCACGCAGGGGCTTATTCGTAAATCGAATGAGGTTGTATACCCAGGCCCCTGTAACGGCCCCTGCAGTTGGGCCCACTAAGTAGATCCAAATGCTTTTGTAATTGTTTGAGACTATTGATGGGCCCAAACTCCTTGCTGGGTTCATTGATGCTCCGGATATCGGCCTGCCAATGTTTATGTCGCTTAAAAGCCCATGTTGGATTGAGGATTATGGAAGAAATGAAAATTTAAATCACTGTGTAAAACTTAAATAAAATTCAGATATGACTGGTTTGTTTTAAGTGAAATTTGTTCCAAACACTATTAAAACATATTTCATATTTCAATGTAGTAATTAAATTTTTTTCACTAAATAGTACTTGAATAATGTCTAGTTGCTAGAACAATATTCACTGACGGTGGACATTTAGTTTGAACAATATCCAGTAGAGGTAGACATTACTTGAATAGTGACCAATGGACAATGACATTTGATACTACATTAAAAAAGTCACTATGTTTTAGTACCATTTAGGTAAATTCTCATTGTTGTAATTTAACAAATTATTAAGTCACAAGTAAAAGAAAAATAATAATTTAACGAATCCTTTTTTTAATATTTAATCATTTTCTTAAACACCATAAATATAATACTACTAAACAATAAAGTTTTTGCATAGCAATACAATAATAGAGTTAAAATGAGAATATTAAATTAGAAAGAAAAAGTATAATACTCCGTAGATGAGAAATTAAATGACATACCCAGCAAACATGACATTAAGTAGGATCGTTGCTCCCACAGCAAGGCCAGCAAGTTCTCCAATCTGCGTCCCCAAATTAAATTGCAACTCACGTGTATCATTTTTTAATTTGTTTTAATAATAATTATAATACTATTCAAATAATAATAATAATACGAAGAGATACTATACGGAGTAATATATAAATTCAATAAAATTACTACTACTAATAATAAAATTATTACACTAACTATGTTAATTTATTTTTTTAACACTAAATATGCTATTATAAATAGCATATTAATGCTTAAAGTGTGATATTGAAAACCGTAAAAACTCAAATAAGAAGAATAAATCAGGACGGATGAAGTAATTAATAAGGGAATGTGCGACTAATTACCGCTCGATTATCGGTGGCGACACCGGAGATGACAAACATGAGGTAGAAGGTGATGATGAATTCGACCACAAGGGATTGGATGTCGGACCCCGCCGGGAGGGTGCCGGCGAAGTGGTCGTGTTTTCCGTTGAACAGCAGCCGAAGGGTCCCACTTGCTAAGGTTGCTCCTGCCATTTGTGCTGCTACATATACTGGGACCTGAAGTCATTGTAAATTCACATAGACTTAGGCAACGTTTCCTTCAACTTATTTTTTTTTGTAACTTATTCTTATTATAATCAGATCAGACCAGAGATAATCAGATCAGAAACAGTTTTAATTATAACTACAATCCGATCAGACCAAATCAGATCAAACTCGATCAGATCAGATATTCAAAAAATCAGATTAGATCAAATCAGGCGAACATAACGTAGCCTTAGTAACTAAGAATAGTAGGGGCGGGGACGGACACGGTTCCTCAGTCAACAAATTCATTTTTCATTTGACTTTTTATGCTCTCTAATATAACATTTTGACGATTAATATTTATATTCATATTATGAAAAATACGGGTATAATATTTTAAATCTACATTTCAAAATAATTCTATTGATATTAAATTTATCGATGCGATTCGGTTGACAATGAGCTACGGTGAAACTACGGTACCGCTACCCTTTTGAGACATACACAATATTGTTTTATTCACTAAATTGATGGTTCATATCTCCTAACCCTCACCCACTCCATTGCCCCTATGTTTTTCGCCGATTGGCTAATTGGCTTTGATCAGTAAATACTAAATACTGCAATTAAACAGCAAAGAAGAAAAAAGAATTTAGAAAATAGAAATTATCAATTTTATAAATGAAGCGCGAGTCGCTTTAGTCTTTTCATGCGTTCGCCAGAATGCCTCCTTGGTTCAAAGGTGTAGTAATTGGAGCCAGTGTCATTCGTTGTTGCTGTTTGGAGTGTCAACAAACTCTTATCGTAACTTTATATGACAGCTCAATATAGTTTTTTGTAATTAATAATCAAAATTTAAAAAAAAAATTTATCAAGAAGTCAAAGTAGTAAAAAATTTAAGGATAGTGGGAACACTTACATTATGTTTGATTCAAAGATTTTGAAAGAGAAGAAAAAAATGGGATGGAAAATAATTTTTTTTTAATTTGTTTGGATAGAGAGGAAAAGAAAATAAAAATTAAAGGAAAAAAAAATGAGAAGACAAAATATTGGAGTTCCCACGTCGTAAAATAAAGATGAATACTATTAGCATATATAGAAGCGTGAAGCCCTACCAGCTTAAATTTTTGGGTTACAATAGTGGATCTTGACTTTATATGTAATTGATTAATTTTACGTGATACTCTATTTGTTGTTTTTGGTCCTACCAGCTTAAGTTTTTGGGTTACAATAGTGGATCTTGACTTTATATGTAATTGATTAATTTTACGTGATACTATATTTGTTGTTTTTGGTCCGCCGGAATTTTAACACAAAATGTACTAAGAGGAGAAAAAACTAAAGAATTCCTTCCATTTTAGTGAGGAAAATTAGAAAAAATCATTTTCTTTTCTTTTCCATTTGAATAACTTGAACCAAACATAGTCTTAATAAAATTCATGTGTCAAATTCAGGTGTATTTGTATAAATCTAATTATTTAGAAAGAAATCAAAACGATGTATTTCCACTTAAATGCAATCGAAACCTTTATGGAAATATTTTAAATATAGTTCAATTTTGTAAATACTGTTAGGTGTATCCTATATTTAATATTCCAAGTATAGAAAAAAATGCTTAACATTATGTTCCTCACCAAAATACAATTTACCGCACATTTACATGAATACCGATTATCAAATAATTAAGTATTCATTTTCGAGTAACAGTATAACAGAATATTTTATTTTGAATAATTAAATATTCATTTTAGAGCATAATTAAATTGTAGAGAAATGAATATTTATTTACTTGAAAATTAATATTTAATCACTCAAAGATAAATATTTAATTACTCATAAATGAGACTTAGTAGCAGAAAAGAGACTATTAACCTCAATAATACACGAGACCGACAAAAGCAGCCACCCCGGACTGGATCAACTTTAGTGTGCATTTATTTGAACGGATCGGATTAAGTATGCATTTATTCATTTTCTTTCTTTTCATATTTTTTATATTTTACCTTAAATACTCCCTCCATTTCCCTCGAGTATAATATTATTTTTTTATTTAATGGTAGAAAATCTAAATATTTTAACGTACTAAGTTCAAATTTGAAAACTACATTCCTTCCGTCCCAATTTTAATTACAATTTTTTTTTTTCCATTTTGATAATTTTTGTTTATCTTTGTTTTTGTATCGATTACTCCCTCCGTCCTAAAATTTTCTTCCCAGTTTGACTTTTCCCCATTTTTAATTTTTGGTTTTGACTTCAAATTTTACCTTCCTTAAAAAAGATTTTTTACAAATTTTTTTTACAATCATTCAAAATATAGAGTTAGAAGATAATTGGTGTAAATACATAAGGGTAATAATGTCATTTGTTATCTTTTTTTTTTCTAATGGGAAGGTAGTTTTAGGACGGAGAAAAAAGGGAAATGGGAAGAAAGTTTTAGGACAGAGGGAGTATTTGATAAAAACTTTTGTTTATTTGTGTTTTTGTATTGATTATTTGATAAAATAAAATATTCATGTCAGTTGTCATATTTTGTTTTGTAGAATTTTTAATATAAGTTTTTAATATGTAATTACGAGTATTATTTTCTATTGGTGTAACAATTTGTATATAAAATGATTTCAAAAATTATAGTATTTTATGAGAAATTTCAAATTCTTTTGAAGATGAATGGAATATTATACTTTAAAATTTACTTTATTACTCCCCGCCTCATAGTTTTCTTCTACTCGTGGTCAATATTTTTTAATCTTGACTATAAATTATAAAAAAACAATTTTAAATTGATATAAATTTAATATAAATAGATTTATTTTGAAATATAGTTCAAAAACATCATATTATATAATATATGCCTCGCAAATAGAGATATTAATTAATGATAAAAATATTGCATGTGATATCGTAAAAAATCAAAGTGGAGCATATTAAAATAAATCAAATAATATTAAATTTATATTGTAATGAGTATATTTTGTCTCTAGATTTGTAGAGTCAAAAATCAAATTCTACTTCTCCGTCCAGAATTTTTTTTCTCACTTTTTTTGGGCTATATAAAAATCTATTTTCCGTTCATTATTTCGGCAAAAAAAACCTTTTAATGAATGTGTTATTATACCCATATTTTTTTCTCTATAAAAAAATTTGTATTTTTCAACTTTTCTAAGTATCCGTGCTTAGTCAAACTCGAAAATAAATTTTCGAGTGGAGGGAGTAGTATTTATTTTGACTAAAATAAGAAAAAAACAAAAAAAATAAGGTAGAGGAGAAACCTGTTTGAAGGGGAACCTCTTGCAAGTTGCAAAGGCAAAGGTGACGGCGGGGTTGAAATGTGCGCCGGAGATATGTCCGACGGAGTAGATCATGACCATCACCACCAGCCCCCACACCATCGCCACCCCCGGAAAAGTCTGACTCCCCTTCTCGGCGTTCACCACCGCCGACCCGCAGCCGGCGAATATCAAGAAATACGTCCCCAATGTCTCCGCAATCAACTGCCCGTCCAAAAAAACGTTACCAATCAATGGGAAAAGGAACTAAAATGGTGCTTGTGACTTGTTCTCACTTCCTAATGCTTAAAAGTGTCTCATTTTCAACCTTTTTAATTATGTTATCAAAAGTATCATTTTTTCGTGAAAAATAACCGCACCCAAATATCCTCTAAACATATATTCGAGGCGCATTCTACAAATAGATGTCACAAATTCAATCCTGATCGAAAATGATTCTCGATTTCTGTTTTAAATGGAAAAAGTTTGATTCTCATTTGACTTTTTTCCGCGACGGAGAGAGAGAGTCATGAAAGAAATGGATACATATATATAAGGGTGGGATTTGATACCTTTTGCATAAAGGGGATAGTAAAGATGGCATTGCAGCCAGTTGAAGGAGGAGGAGGAGGAGGGGCACCATGGTTGGATCTTTCACCCCTAATATCCAAAGCAACCACTTGGTTTCCATTACCCTCTGCCATTTTTACCAAATGAATTGATGTACAAAGTCAAGTGGTGGTGAGAAAAACAGATGAGGAAGTCCCCTATTTATATATGTGCAGTGTGTGATCATGTCATGTGTCTCTATTTATATAGCCACAAAATGGACAATCCTTTGGGGTTGTGGTTTTGGGGGTTGGGGTTGGATTTATTATGAGTAATGACTTGTCAGGCATATGCAATTGATTCTTTACAAGTCTTGCTATTGTTTAATTTCTTCTTTGAATAGTGCCCATTTAGCTTACTCCTTTTTTAATTTACTATTGACTACAAGTCATGCTATAGTGAGGTCATGTGTTATGAGGTGTTACTCAAGTCACAACGCGACCATCTGGATATATTCGACGTAACCCACCATGCGTGATTGCCTCCACGGCAAAGCCTGCAACATACATAAAATTGAGGTGCGTGGCAGGAAAAATGGCTCCGTAGCCATTCGGGTCGGAAAAATATTAAAAATATCTTAATTAATTCCTATAAATACATACCAATTCTTATCATTCCCCCCCCCCCCATTCACTTCTCCAAAATCTTCAAACTCTCAAAAAAGTAATGTTACCATTCAAATTTTGTCGTCTCTCTATATAAATCCCAACGAAAACCCAATAATGCTTCAACAAGTTCTTCAATAGCTACGAACCTCAAAAGGACTCGGACAATCTTAATAGCCCAAACTTCACAAGGAACTCAGTCCTTAATTTTGCAAAATGATACCTTGAAGGACCCATTTTTAACCAACCTCCGCCCCATAATGCGTTCCAGAAACACAATACGAAGCACAATCCAAAACTGAAGCCGAACCCGTACGTACAACTAAAAGAAACATAAGAGGAGGCAGTGGCGGGAAAACCACTAAATCAAACATGACAAAGTAGAGCGAAGAAGAGGAGGGGGTTGCCATAATTGTCCATGCCGAGAAGATGAAGGAAAATCTCATGATGAAATAATGGAACATGAAGTTGCTGTTTTGGTTAATTTTAAGAATAAAGCTAGCTAGGGGCTGAATACACCAAAATGGTGTATTCCGTTTGTACACCAGACAGACACAGACATTCAGACACTAAGTGTCTCTGATCATAGACACTTAGTGTCTATGTTTGCCTGGTCTACAAATTTGTACACCATTTTGGTGTACCCCTAAACCCTAACATGGCTCTATTTTAAATGTTATTCAAGTGTTTTATTTTAATATTCTACGAACTATTTTGTACTCCATAATTGTTTAGTTTTAGTGTTACTTTTGAAATTTTGAATTGTACTTTTTAATGTTTTTGTTCCTGTAATTTATTTTTGAAATTTATTTCATAATAGTTTTTAATACGAGTATTAACTTTATAATCAAATCGTTCCATCCTATTTTCAACTCTACTAGGATTGGTGCCTTTCGTAGATGGAAACTGGCTTGAAACATTTGCGCTCTCCATTCAAGCTGAAAATGGTTCTAGCACACCTAATAACCCTTCCTCTAAATGCATTGTCCCTAATTGCATCCTCAAATTTAGTTGATACCCCGGAGTATTTGATCGGGAAAGTCGGGGTATTTGATCGGGAAAGTCAACCAAACTTGATAGTGCAACGGGAGATTAGAGGGATTCAAGGAGTGGGCTTGGTTAAGGGGGAAATTAAGGAGATAAACACTAGTACACTACTTAACAATTTTTAGTTCATAATATGACATTAAAGAAAACTAATGTCAAAACTTTGAGATGAAAATAAGAGTAAATGGTATCATTGATCTTTTAAAATTAAGGGATTTTCATATTTAGTCTTTTATTATCAAATTAAATATTGATTCATGATCTTTCGTTTATGGGTACCTTTTCATGGATAGTCATTTGTTTGACATCCATCGTATTGGTGTTAAACTAAATGTTAAATGTGTAATTGGGCATTGACCCTATATCTATGCTCACATATTTCGGTATGCTCATATATTTCGGTGTCGCCTTGGCGAACGATATAACAACATTGACTTTGGTTTGAACTTGGATTTCTACTAGCGACGACAACTGTGAACTATAGTTGTGCCGTTGTGGTGGGCAGCTACTCTAACATAAAAAGATACATCAACAACGGCCTCTGGCATTGGCGGTGACAGAAAGGATGTTGGGCACTGGTATAATTATTTTTTTTAGTCATCAATTTAACACAAATAAAACAGAAAGTCAAACAAAGAAGCATCCTTGGAAAGGTTATAACCATGAACAAAAAACAACGAATGTAATATTCTTTCGTCTCAGTGTATTTGTTTAGTTTGATTCTTCAGAATCAAACATGATGAGTTTTGATCTCCAATTAAATAAGAACCATAATGTGAATTAGTATAAAATGATTTTATTAGATCATCTTGCTGAGATCTTTTAAATTTTATTTTATTGTACTAATATGCAATACAGATTGAGAGTAATTAAAGTTTAAGTTTGTTTGATTTGACTCAAAAAAATCAAGTCGGAAAAATACACTGGAATGGAGGCATTATATGATAATAGAGGAATAAATATACTATACAAAACTCCTAAATTTGAAGGATTAATTATATAATTACTCAAAAAATGAAATGAGAAGAGAATTCTGGGAAATATTCAAATGTCAATGTAGAGGAATGATTTTTGTTCAAAAGGAATAATTTTCAACTATATTACAGTATCTTTTTCATTAATCATTATTTTATCTTTATGAGTTAGCAGTTCATACCCAACCTTTATCACTAGGAATGTTTTCCTTTGAATTTCGCTTCGTTTAGTCCCTTCTTACCAACCTCTTCTCCCAAAAGTTTAGTAAAGGAGTAACTTTGGGTAAAAGTGGAGACTTTTAAGTTCTATTGTTCTAACCTCTAACTTTCTTATTAGAACTCCAATCCAAATACTCCCGCCGTTTTTAAAAACACTTGTTCTTTCATTTTTTTACTTCTAATGAAACAAAACACTTCCACTTTGTATTAAAAACCAATTTTAATTTTACTTTTTCATATTCTATCGATCACATCATACTTTTTCTCTAATAATCTATTCATTATATCTTACTTTTATCCATCATATCAGAAACAAAATTAGAAGTCAACTACTTCCTCCATTCCACAAAACTCTTCCTCTTTCGTTTTTTTTGCTTTTCACAAAACACTTCCACTTTCTATTAAAAAACCACTTTTACCCCTACTTTTTCATACCCTATCTATCACATCATACTTTTTCACTAATAATCAAACTATCACATCTTACTTTTTCCTATCACATCAGGGGCAAAATTGGAAAGTCAACCAAAATTACACTTTTCTTATTTTCCCCCAAAGTCAAAACCGGAAGGGTTTTGTGGAACGGAGGTAGTACAATTTAACACTTCTTTATTTTTACACTTTTTCAAAATATGAAATATAATCTTTTTAAGAACGGATGGAGTATCATATCCATATTGTAAACATTTACTCCCTCCCCCGGCCCCAAACAATAGATCTTCTAGCTCATTACTCCCTTTGTCTTAAAAATTTCTTCCCAGAGCACTATTCCAACTTCACGGGAATTTATATTTATTTGTGTTTTTTCATGGCCTATATGATAAAATAAAATATTCTTGTCACCACTTGTTTTGTTGAACTTTTGATGTAGTTTTTAAATATGTATGTTTTATTTTTTATTTCTATACCAATATTTAAATAAAATAGATTGAAAAAACTTGGAATTTTTCTTCGTTTTGCGCAACGGGAAGAAAGTTTTAGGACGGAGGGAATATTGTATTACGAGACTTGATTGATTTTGTTTTTAATTTAATTTATTTAAGTGTAAGTGTAAAATTTCTATAATAAAAAAATTACATGAAAAGTTTTACAAAAGTGACAAGACAATACTATTTTATAAAATGAGTTATAAAATGAGTAAGTTATGTTTGACCAGATGAACACTATCTAGAAATATCAATGAGGACAAAGAGAGTAATTTATTGATTTTATGGATACATGTATGAATTGTGATCCCTTCATGATGTCATTATGACATCATCGTTTCTTGTAATTCTTCTCCATTTTTTGGGATTGAATTTGAATGGCCAATGGATATGATTTGTCATGATTGCTAGAGTGGTAGAGGGTAACTCTAAAAAAATTTATAAACATTTTTTTAAAATATAAAATTTTAATAGTTGATTTATAGAAAAGTTAATTTTTGGAGTGTATTTTACACTAATGCAAATCTACATTTTAATTGACAAAAGTATTAAACTCTACAAGTAATTTTTCTCTCAAATTCAATTTAAAAAGAAAAAAAGTATGTATTTTGTCGCATAAAATATACTCCGTATTTCTTTTTAATTATCTTGAAATAAAATAAAAGTTCTGTGAAAGAATGGACAACTTGGTCAAAATCTACCTCGTATTTTTATTCCATTTTTGTGTAGAAATGTTTATCATATTTTATACTCGTATCTGATTTGATTGTAAACTAAAAAATTTATTTATTATGAATATTTATTTCTAGTAGTTATGGAGTATTTGTTAAAAAAATCTTTAAAAGAAAGCATTCTAATTTTATTATGCTTAATAATAATCATTTTAGTCAATAAACACCTAAAAATTTAAAACTGGGGTGCAACTAGTAAAATATAGCGCATACATTTCGGTCCTATTATATTTGTCAACTTTGACTTTTTGTGAAAAAATTAAATGAACTTTGATAATCAATTAAATAAAAATGATAATATTTATTATTCCAAAAAATGATTTAATTAGATATTTTGTAGCATATTTTCAAAAAAATTACTTTATTGACACATAGTACTCCATATAATATTTATCTAATTGATAATTATCATTTATCCAATTTGACAGAAAAAACGTAAAACTAGACGAACACACTAGAACGAAAGTGGTATATGTCTTCTCATCTAAACACAAGACACTAGCCGCAGCTGATTCATAAATCTGCAACAGATCTGTCACAGAGTCGGAAGGTTTTATATGGTTTTTTAAAGGACAAAAAAATGGGACGACTTTGGCCCTAAGAACTTAAACTATACGGAGTATAAATTGATTTTTTAGACAACAATAATTAACAATATAGTAACACATATAACAAAATCGTCGTATTTTAATTAAATATTGTATTAATTATCTTAAAGTATTAATGTTTTAATCTTTTTACTAAAAAAATTATTTTTAAAAAAATGACAAATAAAAAATGGGCTAGGCCTGTTGAGCACCGTGGACTTAGTAAAATACGGGTAGAGTGTTTAATTCCAGCCGATCAAGAGGTTGATATTCCTTTCATAAGGTGATAGTCTTTAATTATTCGAGCCCATCAATGTAATGAAGAATATGATGTTGACATACATAAGAAAAAGAATTTGATGTTGACCAACCAAGAAAAATATTTCAATACTTCAAAACCATTCTTATTCGCTACTTTGATTTTATTTGGAGATTAAGAAGATGTTTGGTACTGCAGTGTTTTTCTATTTTTTTCCACCATTATTTTGTACATAGAACAGCATTTCAGAAAATCAGTTACGTGGTTCTTCTGCTTTTAGTTTTTGTAGAAATTATTTTATCTAGAAGTTAATCACTCACAAACACCCTCTAATTTTTATTTCTTTTTTATTAACTGATTTCAATGACGCATTTAGTTAGTTGTTTTAACATATTGATTATATTAATAATTATTTTTTTAATAGTAAATTTAGCTATTTATAAAGTGTTGCTAGTGGTAATTTATTATATTATGGAGTATTACTTAATCACGTGTTATTGTAATTGGTTTAATGATTTTTTTATATATAAAAATACAGTTTGTTAGTGCAACTTTAATGGAGTTGCTTATGATGAGTTTTTAGCTAAGATGCATCGCTTCACTAAGGGGCTATTTGTAGCCTCTTAATGATTCAAATGTCTGAATGGTTCAGCACTTAATGGTTCAGACTGTTTGTTTCGTGAGCATATGTCTGAATGGTTCAGACATTTGCCTCTGAATAGTTAAGCAGATTGTTTGTTTTTTGAAAGACATTTTACTCAAAAAGGTCTTTTTGGCATCTTCTTGGAGAAAACATTAACCTATGTCTTCTAACATATTATCCATTTTTTTCTTCTACTTCTCTTCACCACCACCACCATCCACCACCATCACCACCGTCCTCCATCACCACCACCGTCGTCCACCACCACCACCGTCGTCCACCACCGCCGCCACCGTCCACCACTACCACCGTCCACCATCACCGTCACCGTCCATCACCACCGTCGTCCACCACCACCGCCACCGTCCACCACTACCACCGTCCACCACCGTCCACCATCATCGTCACCGTCCATCACCATCATCGTCTACCACCACTGCCACCATCCACCGCCACCGCCACCACCACCCCCGCCACCACCACCACAATCGTCCATACACCACCACCGTGTACTACCAGCATAAATTTATATAGCAGTCTATAGTCATTAAAAAACAAACAGTCTTCTTCTTGCAGATCACAGAGCTTCGGTCCACCACTTCTCCTGCCGATGTCTACAGCAGTGGTCCGCAGACTGCAGACCTTTTCCTGCAGAAAAAACAAACACCCCCTTAATGTCAATACTCATTTTATTTAGTGCAATGATATCACAAAAGTTTGGGCGTTTTACAAAAAAAAGAGATCCACTTACCATCCATCACATGAATTGTGTGACATCATTCATGTTTCACGTGTAGACCTTTGAACCACAGAAGAACAACTCTTCAATTTAATCATTCATTCTTTTTCGAACAAATTTATTGATTTGGTCAAAATCGTAAGATACCAAGAACCGTCAAGATAAAAAAGACGACTATTAGAAAAAGCTACTTAGAATTTCATCTAGAATATCTACGTCTTATCTAAATAAAGTATTTTTGAATACCACTAAAATAATTAACTTTAATATTGAAAACATTTGTGCAATTCTTAAGAGTACCTTAAATGCCTCACGGCACCATACCCGTGATCCTAGTTGCTCTCTCACGTGAAGCGAGTCGGCAGCACGGTCACGACGGTAAGCTTTTGTTTTTTAATATTTTTTTTCATTTTATTGAATTGTCAAGCTAAATTGTTTGTTTTGCTCAATACTGTTTCTAAGTAAGTTATTACTTGACTAGAATATGTCCATCTAAATATTTTCACAAGATCTACCCAATGACACTAATATTACATATATAATTTTAATGTTATGTCTCATTTATATTTTTTTATCTAAATATTTCTGAAGTATTTGTTATATTTTTGAAAGGAAACACGATTTAATATTAAATTATGTTTTCCTATGATAACTTTTTGTTGTTTTTTTTATGCTTAGATCTTTTATGCTATCATGTAGTTTTTATTCTTTTTACGTAATGAAATCATTTATTTTTAAGTAATGTAGTTTATGAATTTTTTAATTTAATTATTATAATATAAAAATGAAAAAAATGAAAAAATATATTAATAATCCTGATAAAAAATAATAAACCTCAAAGAAAAATAATAATATAAACCCAAAAACATAGTAAAATAATTCTTTATTATTTTATAAAAGATAGAAATTATTTTTAATTAAAATCAGTATCTTTAAATGATAAATAAATGTGTAATCTGCTAATAAATTTAAATATGTATATGACTGAAACTGCATTTTGAAAAAACGTTTTTCCTTATATAGTTTTACTCCGTCTAAGATATACTTTTTCCATTCATAAAATTTATGCTGTTTATTTTATTATTTTTTAATAAATTAAATATTTTAAAAATAAAAACCTATGTTTAAAAAAATCTGAACATTAATAAATTTTAATGGGGTTCAACTACAATGATATCATTATTTTATTAATTTAGCTAGGCTTTTTAATCCTTCCTCCATCATGTTCTTCAAAATTAATTTCATAATTGATCATTTATGTTTTCAAGTGAATATCTATTTCAACGTTAATTTTTTTTAAATATAACGTTATTCAAATACTAGATACATAAATTTAGAAACTCGAATACTCTTTTTTTTTAAGCAAAGGGAATAGTAAATTTCCGAAAGAATACTCTTAATTGTTGGGAATTTCAAAATATTCTAAGGTGACAACAATCTAATCTTTTCATAGTAAAATGAGTGTGTTTAGTAGGGAGAATTTATAACAATAATGCAATGTAACAAATTTTTTTTGAAAAAAATTCTATTACAATATATAGAATAGTACTTTTTTATACTTTTTCAATCTAATGTAGTAAAATGAGCCAATATTTTTTTTTTAAAAAAAAAACTAGGATTCAAATATGGGTGAGTTTTTCAATCAATCTCTCAGCAAGAAAGCTTCGTACAAGAGTCAAAAAAAGAAACTCGCAATGTAACAACTTGAAATACAAATAAATGGGGCACCAAGTTGGGCTGTATTTATTTAGTACGCGTGTATGGGCCCTAATGGGGAGTTGGATATGAAAGGGAGAATTTTTCAATGATGGTGGACTCATGATTTTGCATCAAACAACACCAAAATAGAAGTATAATTACCGTATGATGTAAAAGTACATGTTGGCAGTGTGATCCAAAAGTGATGATTGTGTAATATGTCAGTGTGATCAGTCAACAGTCGACGATCAGCGACTGATGGGTGTATTCCACCCACGACCGGTCAAAGGAGAAGACCAATTAGTTGACCGGTCAATCTTGAAAGTTTTGAAGGGAGACTTAAATCGTCAGCAAAATGATATATAATCGGCCAAAAGATGACCGGTATACTTTTTCGTGAAGTATACCGGTCAAACTACGTTGTCATGTTATTTGTTCCCAGACTTCGATGAATTCATCCCTCGGAGATTACCCGGTGTAGTTTCTAGGGTTGGAAAGTGTCGGCAGAAGAGAATCTACGAGGGCTTGGCGTGTAGCGACCCATGACAGTAGAGGACAACTGGAGATGCTGAAGAATCCATCACAAGGCACTACTCGACAAAGGGAATAATCCCCCTCACAAGGCGACAAGGCAGCTCAAGGACGAAACCAGTCACCTCGCACCACATCAGCATCGAGCCCCCACGTGGGCGCACGTGGTCCTGTCCCCTTAGCCTAGTATAAATACTCATGTAAACCTCAGAAAGAGGGATCCGAATTCATTCTCCCTAAACTCCCTTGTAAAAGCACCCGTGCATTCTCCGTTATAATATAAATTGGGCTACAGGTGTTCCACCTAAAGTCCTACCGGTCAATCTGCGTGTTTTTACCTTTCTTACTTTACCAAATCAAGCAAACTATTCTAGACCCGGTCTAGTATAGTTTGATTGGTCAAGTAATTTACACCATCAGCGACGGTACTCTGGTGGCCGACGGTGAAAGATGACGGTGTGGCGATAATAGTTTGATAGTTACAGTATTACAATATGGCGAGTGTGATACTGTAACAATGACTGTGTAAACTCTTATTTTGATCTAAAAAGACTTTGAACTTCTATTTTTTGAATTTTCGTAGTTTTTTACTCTTATCTATAGAGTTCTCCCTTATCTAAAATATATTCTGAGATACTTTCAATTTCCTAGGAAGAGTTCGCACACCCACATTATCTAAAACATAGTCAAGGGGTCTTTGAAATTTATGGTAATGTACTTCAAGGGTACATTGCATTTATTCGGATGCTTGAATTGAGAGTTCCGTTACTTTGACATATACTAAATGTTACATTGACATTCATTATTTTATTAAATTTAAATAAAATTTTCAATTTATTAAAGTAAAGGAGCATAATTATAATGCCTAAATTGACAGAATATACACTCGAAGTATAATATCACAAATTTTAATGATCTCAGAGTATATTTTAGGTAATGTGGAACTTGAGAAATCTGACCATAAATTAAGGATACCTCAAAGTATATTTTTGATAATGTCAGGAATTATTACCTGATACTCCAAAATTTTTATGTGGTACAATATTAAAAAAAATTACAACCATGCTACACTTACACAAAAAAATGTACCCCATTTGTACACCATAATTATGTACAAATATTTTGATGGTTTACACCGACACAAGTGTTGGTGCGTTAACAAAAATTTACACAAACACAAAGTGTTGGTACATTAACAAAAAATAATTTTACACTAACACAAAATGTTAGTGCAAATCTGCGGGATATAAACTGTGGTACAAAAACACTGGTACAAATAGCTTAATCCAACGTATTAATAAGGAGTAAGGTACTCCGTACTCCGTTCCACCCTATTTGCATTTGCAGACCTTATCTCATCCCCATCCACCCAATCTCCTACGCCGACACCCAAAAAATAAAACTGAGGAGAAGCCGAGCACCGCCGAAGGGAAGAGGACGAGGAACAAGAAGGAAAGAAGAGGAAGTTTACCGATCTGACTACCCTACTCCGTTTAATGGAGGTATTTTGTATTTTTGACTTAATTTATTTAAGCATTTATCATTTTATGATAATGTTGATATATATATATATATATATATATATATATATATATATATATATATATATATATATATATATATATATATATATATATATATATATATATATATATATATATATATATATAAACTAGTATTTTAACCCGTGCCGCGCACGGGATCGAACTAATTTATTTCGATTCTGAAATTTTTTAGCTTAATATTTTTTTCAGAATAATGAAAATAGATTTCTCACATAATCTTTAATACTATAAAAAATGACAAAATCGAATAAATAATATTTGAGGAATTAAAAATGTACTCAACAAAGTTTATTCAATATTTTTAAGGTATACAATATTTTTGGTATGGTTTTCTAAAAGATTTTAATGTATACAATATTTTTGGTATGGTTTCAAGAGTTTTCATTGACATCTAGAATCCATATTTTTAATCTTGTATTTGTGTCACTTATGAAACAGTAATATAAAGCTGATCATGAGTGGATATTGATTTGGTTAAAAATAATTCAACAAAAGATAATGTTTGACCTTGACTTTTGTTGATAGTCATAGCAAAACATAAGGCTATTGGGTTTGATGGTACAAAATTTATTTGGGGTATGTAAACTTTTTCTCTAACTCAATTTCCCGAAACAACAGTACCACCGATGATGTTCTTTTGCAGCTCGTCAACGATTAATCTTTTACCACTATACAATCCAAATGTTTGGCCAATGTTATTCAATAACATAATCGATACCCCCTTTTTTAAAACAATTTTGTGGGTTGGGATTTTTTAAAATTCAATTTCATTCAAAAATTAAAATGTTGTTTATCCTCCATCAACACTTACATCTGAACCTGTCTGGCATATGGAATCATAAGTCAAGTACTCCATTTTATCTCTTAGAATGAGGGATAACACAAATTCATTTATCATTTCTACAACCTCAAACGCGGGTGTCAGTAGGGCCATATTCTAAAAAACAATAAATTTTCATACTCTCCAATACGTTCGGATAAGTGAAGTCCACTATACTCTTGAAGGGATAACTTTGTTGTGTCTAAAATCAAGAATTTAGGTGAAATTTCAATGTCACCAGTTCCATCAATCACTTGTCCAAACTTTCTCTATCCAATTTTGATTATCATATCAAAAAAGCTTGTATGTCCTTATGTGCGCAAGCAGATGTAGATGAATGTAATATCATATTTTTAGTCAATGTATAAACTTTACAATATGACCATAATTTTGAGGAATTCACGATGGTGCCTACAATTTCCTCTCTCGAAGATCTGAGTAAACTCAAAGATTCTGGCAAATATCACATCCAAGTACAATTATTTTCCTTCCAAATGATTCATTTCTGGAGTTTTTAGAAACAAACATCATTACATCTCTCATTGTGTGGCTCAATGTCTCAAAAGCAAATCTATTAATCGTGTATGTTTCATCTTATATGATTAGACTTAGTACCTTTAAGTGTGTAAATACTAAACATTTTTATACCTTTTATTCATTAATAACTTTTATTATATTGTCCAAATTGTATGTATTTTTTATAAGTAAAGCTTGTACCGTATAAGAATATAACAATTAAATTTTAAATTGGAAAACACTATTTTTAAAGCATAACTTTTATTAGAATTAGAATTGTTATACTCAATATGGAATATTATTAATGCTCCATTATATAACATGCTAATAAAAGTCCTTTTCCTTTTATATACTTCTCTTTCTTTTTCAAAATAGGAAACGAATGCTTTAAATATTAGTTACTACTACTATTTATTATTATGATTTTTATTATACGTAATTCCAATCCTTAGTTTATATTGTTTTTGTTGAGGTTGTGAAAACATTGTTCGAAATTTAACTTTACATTTTTATTTTTTAAGAATTTTTTTAAAAATCAAATTTATATTTTTTAATTTTCTTTTTTTATGAAAAAACATTTGTCTATCAAAAAATATAAAACTACTTGAGTATCGTTAATTTTTTTAAATTAGTTTTAAATACACAATAAGGAAATTCCAAGGAATATAATAAGAAAAGTTCTAGTCAATGTATGATTGCGGACATGTTTAAAAAAATTGTCTACTAAACATGCCACATGTAATTTTGGAAGCCGACTCTTAAATTTTATATATAATGATTTAATATTTGTAGTATCACTTTTAAGCACGTAAATATTAAACATTTTATACCTTTTCTTCATTAATAACTTTTATTATAGTTTCCAAATTCTATATATTTCTCTATAAACAAAGTGTGTACCATTTAGTAATATAAAAATTAAATTTTAAAATACACAATACTAATTTGAAAATGGAGCATAATTTTTTGTTAGACCTAATTTTTTTATTGTGTATGAAATGTTATTAATACTCTCTTAAATAAACATGCCAATAAAAATCAATTTCGTTTAAAATATTGTTTTTTTTTCAAATTAGGAAACTATTTCTTTAAATGTTAGTTTTTAAACGTTAGTTGTTATTATTATTATTATTATTATAATTATAATTATTATTATTATTATTTTGCATAGTTCCGGTCCCAAATTTTTACTTTTTATTGAGATCGTGAATATGCATTTCAAAACCTAAACATATATTTTTATTTTTTAAAAGTAATAAAAAATCATTTTATATTTGTTCATTTTCGATTTTAAGAAATTTCCGAAGAAGATGAAAGTAGTGTATGCGTATTCCATGAATTAGTTCTTTATTTTGCATTTTCCTTTTATGGATGGATTTATTCTCTGCCACATAAGCTTGCCATCACACAATTAGTTCTTTAAGAAGGCGACACATCAGCTCTGCCACATGTCACATTATAGCTCTGCCAAATGTCACATTATAGCTCTGCCAAATGTCGCATTCTTGCAACTCCTAGTCTGCTTTATATATATAAAGGACTAGTATTTTAACCCGTGCCGCGCACGGGATTGAACAAATATATCATAAAATGTAGAAATTTGATATTCATAAATCTATTATCTCATAAATTATTTAGGATTTATCCCAAGTTCATGAAATTTTTTAACCAAATTGTTATATATTATTTACTTTTAAAAATTTTGAATTTGGATCTTTAAATATTGATTAAAATTTGGAAAATTTTTAATAATGAGATTGTAAGATAATTTTTACAAAAACTATATTTTGAATTTAAATCCTAAGTGTTCGATAAACAATATTTTTGCTTCAAAAACACTAGTTTACAAAAACTTGTATCCAACTCACAACTCTCTTCAAAAAAAGGAAAAACTCGCAACTTTTTAGCCAAAATCCCCAAACTGTTCATGTTTATCAACCACTCTTTTCCCTAAACAAAGTTTATACAAACATCTATGGAAACCAATTGATGTGCCTATGACTAGTACTGCTTCCCTTCTGTTATCCAAAAAAGAAAAGGAAAGAAGAGAACATGTCTAGACTTTAGAGCAACCAAACACAGTAGTTTGACTAGATATTATCTTTTGCTTGCAGTATATTTGATAGGTGCTCTGGGTTTGTAGGTCATCACATCAAAAGACTAGGGCCAACCGCACGTCGGTCTTCTCATCTGCCGTTGTCAGACATGATTGTCAAACCTTTGTCACAATCCCAACCTTTCTTTTGGGTAGTTGAAAGCAACTCATGACCAATTTTCATTGTCCTGAAGATGCCATACAACTCGCCCTCCTCAATGGTTGAGTAGGCAATGGTTTGTGATGTACGTCCCGGATTGGAGTGCCCTATGATTCCTGGAGTACCATTCCGATTGCTCGGCTCTTGAGTGAGGCGTCACTATTTGCATTCAAATAATGAGGAATACCGACCCAATAGCAAATTTCTAGAATGAAGTCTAGAACCGGGAGCAAGTGCAACGAGATTTGAATTCTCTCTTGCGCCAACAATTCGAAAATCTTGAGGTCCCAACCCTGTCTGGGATGGCTCCAGATAAGCAAAAACACGTACTCGAGGTTGAACAACATAACGGGGGCAAAAAGAGATGCATTATGCTTTTGAATCTCTGTCTTATACTGATCAAAATATTTCTTGAGAACCATGGGGTCCTGCAATTTTTGGAAATATGAATAAACTAAATATCTTTGACACTGTACATCAAAACAAGGTCCCCATAATTCTCAAGAAATATTTTAATCGGTATAAGACAAAGATTCAAAAGCATAATGCATCCCTCTTTGCCCCCGCTATGTTGTTTAACCTCGGGTACGTGTTTTCCTTTGTCTGGCGCCATCGCAGATAGGGTTGGAACCTCAAGATTTTCAAACTGTTGGCGCAGGAGAGAATTCAAATCTCGTTGCACTTGCCCCGGTTTTTGACTTCATTCCTGAAATCTGCTATTGGGTCGGTATTCCTCATTATTTGAATGCAAATAAGGGCGCTTCAGTCAAGACTCGGGCAATCGGAGTGGTACTCCGGGAATCACAGGGCACTCCCATTCGGGGCGTACATCAGGAACCATTGTCCCATGCCTACTCAACCATTGAGGAGGGTGAGTTGTATGCCATCTTCAGAGCATTGAGAATTAGTCATGAGTTGCTTTCAACTACCCAAAAGAAAGGATGAGATTGTGACAAAAGTTTGGCAATCAATAGTTGCATCCATTTGATATTTGTGGTAGTTGGCATTTCCATCATATAATTTATTATGCTAATATGCTCTAAATGTGAATCCCTGAAGACTGGATGGGTTCTGAATATAACAGATCCCTTCAACCCTAAGCCATCATCTTTATGTGCGTACTTGCACTATATTAATGGGTATTGCTATTGTTTTTCCTATTGCTCAGATGAAAATTCTGAAACTTATGATATTTGTCATGCTCTTTCAAGTCCATGGTTTTTTTCTTGTTTGACTGACATATGACTTCTTATTTCTTTGTGTTGTAAAGGGACAAGAGATTCCAATAGTGCACAGAGTTATAAAGGCGAGTAATTTGTTTGTGTTCCATTTTCAAGAATCCCTTTCCTATTACTTGTGTTTTTTTGATAACATGGTAAACATGCTCACTAGCAACCATTCATGGAGGTGCACAACGGGTAAACCCCTGCCTTGTGACCCTAGCCGGGAAAAGGATCACAAGGATGTAAACTGGTCTAGTTTGCCCACACCACATGAGTTCAACCAAGAAGGCCATTAGATAGCCCCCAATGTTGTTCCTACGCACAACCAATTGGTTTGCGTTCCAATTACCCTACCAATTTGACTACCCCCAACTTATATATGGAAATTATCATGAGAAATTGCGACAAAAATGAGTTGAGATTGTTGCTATTGTCATGTCCACATAAAGCATGGAACATGGCCATGCCTATCTTATTTCAATGATATTTTTTGCTTCTAGGTTCACGAGCGCAAAGATACAGGGGAAGTAGATATACTTTCAAAAGGTACTTGTATGTATGTTATTTAGAAAACTTCGGGATGTATTTAGATAAATCTTTTCTAGATTTCCCTTTCCGTTTAGCTTCCAGCAGCTTTGAAATCTATGTATTCCATTCAGGGTGATTTTTTACCTCCAGTTCTTTTGGAAAGAGCAAAAAAAGATCAGATTTTGGAACCCTGAAAAGGAGTGTTCAGTTTTCCGTTGGAAGTTTTAAAATGAATATGTTAAGAGCAGGTGCTTTCGGTTTTCAAGTTTCTGCTTTCTTCAATCTTGTGATTCCTCAGGAGACAATAATTTAGGGGATGATAGATCTCTGTATGCCCACGGTCAGCTCTGGTTACAGCGTCAACACATCATGGGGAGAGTTGTTGGGTAAGTTTTGCTCTAGAAGTGAAGCTTAGATTCATTTTTAATAACCGATAGTTTCTCCTGACGGGGAATCAGGTGCCTCTAACAATAGATATATCTTTAGACCTCGGTTAAATTTACTCCATAGTCCGTACTTAAAATTTTAACCTGTTATTGAGTACGGAGTATTTATTTTTATATAGCATGTTATTTGAAATTTGTTCTTCATCTAATTCTTGATTTGCTGGTTGGTTTTCTCCAGGTTTTTGCCTTATGTGGGCTGGGTAGCAATAATTATGACTGAGAAGCCTATTATCAAGGTGTGATTATGAATGTGGTTCTACAATTATATCTTTCCTTTCTCTCTTCCCCCCGCACCCTCCTCTCCTTGGATATTCATTTATGGGTGTGTTTGCCAACAAGCCTATTGGGGTGTTTTCTTTCTCAAAAAATAGTTTCTTTTTTTTAAAGGTAAATGAGCAGTTTGATTTTGGTCAAATAGTTCTTAAATATTGTTCAATAAAACAATATTTTTGGTTCGAAACACTAGTTTACAAAAACTTGTATCCAACTCGCAACTCTTAAAAAAAAAAGAAGAAAAAACTCACAAATTTTTAGCCAAAATCCCCAAACTGTTCATGTTTATCAAACACTCTTTTCCCTAAACAAAGTTGATACAAACATCTAATGGAAACCAACTGATGTGCCTATGACTAGTACTGCTTCCCTTCTCTTATCCCAAAAAGAAAAGGAAAGAAGAGGACATGCCTAGACTCTAGAGCAACAAAACACAGTAGTTTGACTAGATATTATCTTTTGCTTGCAGTATATTTTGATAGGTGCTCTGGGGTTGTTGGTCGTCACATCAAAAGACTAGGGCCAACCACACGCCGGTCTTCTCATCTGCAATGGGTCAATGTGCGTGAGTCTAGTATAGGCTATAAAATTAACGGTGCACTGCTCGCCAAAATATATTCAATGCAATTGTTTTTCAGAAAAGAAATGATTCTTGGTTCTTGTGAGCAAGTCTTTTTTTTCTTCTAATGCAAATGAGTTTGTTCACTTGAGTGACTGTGGATGATTATGGATGATAAATGAGGCATGTGATAGATCGGTTCGGATAAAGTGAAGATATTTGTCACCCATCGCCCGATCTATCTATATCAAAATTTGAAGAGTAAAATATGGGCAGCAGACTACTCACTTCCTCATTCACAACTATGGAATGGATCCGTCGATACCAAGTCTTTTTTGTTTCCATTTGAGGGTTCAATTTTCTAATCTCTACTTCTGATTCTTTTTAGAAAACAATAAAGCATAAAGTACAAGACCTAAGTATCATTTAAGCATAGAGATGTGTGGTAGTCTACCTTGCATTTGCTTGCAGTCTAGCTAGCATCATTGAAGCAGTGAACCTTTTTCGCGAAGAAGACGAAGTGTGGCATCCGACAACTACGGGTCTTGCAGCTATCTCCTAATGCGTTGGTATCCGTCGTCTACCTCCTCTTGCGTCTCGCGCCCAACTCCTCTCGTGTCGGGAACTCCGTACAAGCTTAGGTAAGATCAATTGCTTCATTCATGTTCTCATCAATGGCTAGATTGTTTGTTTCCTCACTAATTTGAGGCGGTTCCATACTTTTTTCAAAATTTTCTTGCTGGTTTTTTTCCCTCAATTTTTGTTTGACTAAAGAAAAATTTTCCCACTTAATATCACATGTTTTCTCCCGTTTCACTGACAGCTGATGAATAGATCGGATGGTACATGATATACAAAAAGGATGATGGATGGATCGAGTGAAGATTCAGAGTTACGGGATAGATAAGGGTGAAGCTCTATCCGATGACCGAACCAAACCCGACTCATTACCATCCCTGCTAATTTGTGTATCAACAATCGTAAAATTTTATTGCTGCAACTATTAACAATAAGTCTTCGTACTTTGAGAAGAAAAAAATATCTAAACAATGACTTCCACCGTCCTAAAAATATCGTTCTTTTTTTAATAACATATAGGAGTAAGATCTTATTTCTTTTGAAATAATTTTATTTATAAATTACGGAGTAGTATATAAATACTCCCTCCATCCCAGAGTATTTGTCCATTTTCATTTTTACACACCATCCAATGCATTTCTTTAATCTATTTTATCTTGTAATTTATATATTAAAAAATTATAGAAATTATATATTAATAATCTATATGTTAAGACAAATATTTGAGAGAATTTGATGAGTCAAAGTGCTTTGATGAACAGTTCCAAAAGTCAAAAGTGGACAAAGAGAGTGAGATGGAGGTAGTAAAATGTATAAATTTCATATTTAAAAACGATCAATGAAGATACGCACATGTAAAAGTTGTCGGAAGTCTGAAACAATAGACAAAATGATAGTTTGGGGTGAAAGGAGTAGCCCAACGTGATGTTTTTCTTTAAGATATTTTACTAAAATTATTTTTAGTTCAAGTTTATTTGAAAATTTATATAGAATTTAAAAAAAAATATTTTTTAAAAATACATTTAAAATTTTACAAAACAAAAAGTTAATACTACTATATTGTATTATCAAATGAGTAAAAAAAATAGAAAAATTTTAATAAAGTAAAACTCTCACTAAAGAGTTCGTATCAATGAGTAGTAATCATCAATTAAAAGTTGTGTGACTGTCTTACTGACTCGACTATAATATACAACCATGCTACAATTACAACAAAGAAGTGTATCCTAAAGTTAAACAAAAAATATATATTATCATTTCGATGATTCAAACTGATACAAAATGCTAGTGCGATAAAAAAAATTACACAAACATTATGTACCTGTGTGAATCATCACCATAGTATCACATTGATGAAAAATGAAAGGGCACACCTTTGGTGTGCAATTTGTGGTCGGTACAAATCTTGAGTTACAAATAACTTAATTCTAATATATATTCCCTCCGTCTTAGAATAATCTTTCCATTGTGAGTTATGATGTTTGACTGAAATTATTTTTAAATCATTTTATAAGAAAAGTGATGTAGAATTAAAAAATAAAAATTATACATTTAAATCATTAGGATTGATTATTAATGATATGAAGATTTTATTTTTTTAAAAGAAAGTCAAAAAGAGAAGCAGAAGAAGAAAATCACGAGAGTATCCTCCACTCCAACCTTCCTTTTAGCTTCGGCTCCGAGCCGAACATTAACTTGACCGTTGTGGCTTTGCCATTAAATCCCATTCAAAATCCACCGTGAAACCGCCTTCTCCGCCATAAAACCTCTCTCTCTCTCTCTCTCTCAATTCAAAATTCTGCTCTCTTCAATTCTCTGAAAATGGTGTCCAAGAAGACCCCGGCGAAGTGCATCAGGGCCCACAAGAATCATCTCCGGCGAGGCCGGAAAAGGTCCCCGATCAAGAATCCGGCCACAGCCACCGTCGCGTCCGTCGTGGTCGCCTCCATCAACAAGTCCCTCTACACCTGCCGCGGCCGCCTCGTCAAGATCTTCTCCAAACTCAATTGCATCTCCGGCACCCCAAAGAAGAAAACCCCAATCAGAAAACGAAGCAACTACCAGATTCTCCAGAAACTCCCCCAACCAGATCTTCGGCGTGCTCTGTTCGACAATGACGAAATTGCCCTCCCGCCCCTCATCACCCCCGGAAAAAGCACAGTCTTTCTCGATCTAGACGAGACTCTGATCCATTCCAGCACAAACCCACCGCCGGAAAAGTACGATTTCGCCGTCCGCCCGGTAATCGACGGAGAACGGGTCGATTTCTATATTCTGAAGAGGCCATTCGTGGACGAATTTCTCGAATCTTTAAGCAAAAAATTCGAGATTGTGGTGTTCACAGCAGGGATAAAGGAGTATGCCTCTCTGGTTCTGGACAAGCTGGACAAGAAGAACTTGATTTCACACAGACTGTACAGAGATTCTTGCAAGGAATTGGACGGGAAATTTGTGAAGGATTTGTCTGATTTGGGGAGGGACATGAAGAGGGTTGTGATCGTAGACGACAACCCGAATTCGTACGCGTTGCAGCCCCGAAACGCGGTCCCGATTAGCCCGTTCACGAACGATCTTGAAGATGGAGAGCTGAAGAGGCTAATGGAGTTCTTTGATGGGTGTGATGGGGTTGAGGATATGAGAATTGCTGTTCAGGATTTTCTGTGTGAAGATGGTGATGACTGCAACAATGTGCTGGTGGAAGTATGATTTTTTTTTACAGTCAATTTTTTTTCTTTCATAACTGTTTTCTATTTGGGATTTGAGATTTGCTTGTTTTGGTTTTGTTTTGTTTTTCTTCCACTTCAAATATATCTTCAACTGGTGATGTTGAATGCAATGGGAATCAATTTGAAAAGCAATGGCAATTTGAATAGTGATTGTTTGATTGATGAAATACACAATTTATCAGTTCAGGGTTTTGAAAAAAGTAATGCTAGAGTCACAAACTACTGGGACACAAATTACACAAACTTCCTATTTTTGTACTTTTCCAATTGAATAAAGTGATATTAAATGCAAACAAAATGAAAATTGAGATACATAAATAGCAAGTTTGTATAATTTGTGTCCCAGTAGTTTGTGATTCTAGCATTACTCTTTTGAAAATGATATACAAAGCATAATATAAAGTGTAGATTTTTAATCTTTTAGAAATTAATTTATACTAGAGCTGGCAAATCGGTCGGTCAGGTCGGGTTCGGATTCGATCACTTCAAGTTCGGGTTATTTCGGGTTCGGGTTAATTCGGGTTCGGGTTGAGAACTGTATGTTCATGACCCAGTGTCATCGGGTTCGGGTCGACCCAACGGGTTATGACTTTGGTTTTTTAAATTTTTAAATTCACATTAACACTTACATTTTCTATTAAATAAATTTAAAATATAAAAAAAAGTACTAAATCTATAAAATTATATTATTTTAAACTCTAAAGTAGTTCTTAGATATATAAATCAATATAAGGAATTTAAAAATGTTTAAGTTTTGGAAAATAGTAAGATAATTATGCAATATCATTAAAATTTTGTCTGAAAATATAAATTTATACACTAAAAACAAGTAAAAAAGTGTGTAATTTTGAAAAATTCTTAGTTTAGCGGGTCGGTCAGGTCGAGTTCGGGTTCGGTCGGGTTTGACCCATTTTTAGCGGGTCATTTCGGGTTCGGTCAACTTCGGGTCCGGTCATCAAAACCTTTGTTCAAAACCCAGTGTTTTCAGGTCGGGTTTCGGGTCAAAAACAGGTCGGATCACTTTTTGCCAGGTCTAATTTATACTATTAAAAAAGCGTATAGTTTTGACAGCATTGATTGTTAATTTTGTTATGTCAGTGTTTATTTTCAAGGGGAAGATTCAAGTGACATTGAACCTTAATGTCATAGGATGACCCGGGGGCACTCCGGTGCCCCGTTCGTAAAATTGACGGTTTCTACCCCCCTAACCCCCGGTAAACCCCCCCCACCCGGCTCCGGCCCGAACACACCCCCCCTTCAATTGCACCCCACAAGTTGATTTTGACTCAAAGTCAAAATCAACTTGTGGGGTGCAATTGAAGGGGGGGTGTGTTCGGGCCGGAGCCGGGTGGGGGGGTTTACCGGGGGTTAGGGGGTAGAAACCGTCAATTTTACGAACGGAGCACCAGAGCACCTCCGAGTTATCCCATGACATCAAGGTTCAATGTCACTTGAACCTTGGTGCATTTTCAAACGTAAATACAATAAGCCTTCAATATGGATTTGGACCAATTCAAAGTGAATGATGACATTATTTAGATGCATCTATGTAATACTCTCTCCGTTCCAAAAAGTCTTTCTTGTTTCATTTTTTGTGCATCCTATAAAGCACTTCTACCGACATCTAAAATGCCTAAAATTTATAACATTTCTTCTCTATTGTGGGTAGAACTTATATTGAAAATTTTTTTGGTATTCAAGGCGGGATATAAGTGATTTATGAGATACGCAAAAAATGAAACATGAAAAACTTTCTGGGATGGAGGGAGTAACTAAATTAGTTACAAAATTAGAGTCCAATTTCAATCTTGATTTGTTGAATCTAAATTCATCAATTTAATCTCCTTCCGTTTTTTTAAAATAATTATCTATTACTCTGTGTAATCTTCAACATACCTTAAAGAATCAAATAAACGTAGATATACTACAATTATCATTGGTGGTAAATTGTGAAGCCTACACTTAATATTTGTATAGTCATTCTACAGTGCCGGGAAGAATACTTCCGATTTGTAAGCTCAATTAGATAAACTCCGGCAAGTTCCAAGTTCCCTTAAATTCAGGGCAAAATTTTCACGCAAGGGCTCTGCAAAGTAGGACTCTCATACCCTAACAAAATTCGGAAACTTTTGGTGAAACATCAAGAATTAAGTACTCAACAAATTTTCCACAAGAGGATGTTTGAGATTGGAAAATAACTTATAGCTTCTACTTTATTAAAACACAATTTTAAATGTTTTCTGATCTGTTTTAGCTTATAAATTATGGCTTTAGAAGTTAAAATTAAGGTCTAGAAGTGCTTTCCAGCAAAACTACAAATACATACTTCCTGCTTCTAAATTATAACTTCTACTTTTACATAACTCACTATACTCCCAAACACCCTCTAAATATGCTTGAAGTTTCAAATGCATAAAAATATGTGGATTTGAAATTGGTAATGCTAAAAATGAATTGAAATTGGAGAATTTGATTCCATCCAAATCAATTCAATAGAATTCTATTGCTAAATTCTATTCAAATTTTATCAATTCTGTATATCAAACACACACCCTTAAACTTGAATTTTCTTTACTCATTAAAAAATGTCTCTTTTATATACAGATATAAAAATTAACATTTTTAAATTTTCAACAACACATTTTTTTATAATTGATTCTTTTTTTGAAATTTTCAAAAAGGACGTGTTTCTCTGTGTTGATGTTTATTCATTTATTGTTGATGAATAATTTTTAACTTATATGTTGCTTATAAGTAAAAAATATTCAATCGTGTAAATTTAATGACCTAAATGATACTCCCTCTGTCCGCCTAAGATGTTCTCATTTTGACTTTTAGTGGTTTTTAAGGAGAGTTGAAAAAAGGTGAAAGTTTACCATAATACCCTTAATGAAAAATGGGTGGAGTGTATTAAATGAGGTGGGTGAGGTGTAATAAATAAAGTAAGTGGGGGTAATTGTGATATTTTACTTGTTAAAAAATGAAATGAGAAGATCTATTGTGGACAAAGAAAAAGGACTATTGGGAAGATTTATGGTAATTAATCTGGTAATTAATATTCATAAATGGAGAATGACAGTTTGGTAATTAATCTGGTCAAAATAAAAAACAAAAAATTGACTTAAAAATAAGTAGTTAAAACCTACTTAATTTTTTTGCATCTTATAAAGACACAATCCGTTGACTTATAAATTAAAAATTGATAATAAACACTTTTGATCAGTTTATACACACAGAAAAACATCTACTAGGAAACCCCCAAAAAGCCATTCAATGAAAAAGCTTTAGAATTTCTACTAACAGAAACAAATAAATCACAGGAAACCAATTAAAACTCAGAAATCAGTCTGATCCAACCATCGAAGAAGAAGAAGAAGAAAAACAAATTTCTTTTTTGCTTTTTGTTTTGTCAATTGCAAACGGAGACCTGTGAGGGCAATCTGGAAGCTTCGGTCCTGGAGAAGCACAAGTCATCGATGACGTCACTACGGCACCACCGGCAATCCTGCCTCTGCGAGCACTGAGATCTGGATCTGATTTCGCGGCAGTCGGATTGCGGGCTGCGGTTCACGGCGCGGCGGATCCCTAGAAGTCTCCGGGAAGGATCCGAGACGACGGCGTTTGCGGGAATTCGAGAGGCCAGGAGAATCACGGAAAAGAAAAGGGCAAAGGCTTTAACGGCGAGTGCCATTTTCCTAGAAAAAGGAAAAAGTAAGGATAAAAGTGAGGTGTGGAATGAGCGAAATCGAGAGCCAGAGGGATAATCAATCAACTTGGATTCTTGGAAGATATCAAATTAATTACGGAGTACGTCATTTTCATCCTCAATTAGTACCCCCACCTCCTAAAAGTGTATATATTTAAAAACTAATCAAAATCCCAAAAAATATAAATTAATCAATTTAAGACTTTGAAAATTTATGTTGATTGTATAATGGTAACAAAAATTTATCTCTAGGACACTTTTTTTTTTAATAAACTATGGCATTAAACCAATTTGTTATTTTAATGAGATAATACTCATTATAATTATTGGAATTTTTGGCTTGTAACATGACAACTTCGGAAGTCGTTGGGATCCACAAAATTATTTTTCCAAAATAATTATGGATGAATAATCTCCATAATAGAGACATAGCTAAAAAAAGAGATAATTAGAACAAAACTTCGGACATAAATTTGGCGGAGTCTACAAAATTATTTTTCCAAAAAAAGATATTATTCATGATAGAATAAAACATATTGATGTTAAATTTCATTTTATTAGAGATAGTTGAAAAGGGAATTGTCATGTTGGAGAAAATTCTTATGAAGTCTAATCCATCTGACATGGATACTAAATATTTACATGTTGAAAAATTTACTTTATGTCAAAAGATTTTAAACCTATCTTTGTGATTGGGTGTTGATTTTTCGTTCTTTTTAGTCTTTGTGATTTTTGCTTTTCTTTTGTTCTTTGAACTTGATGACCCAATGGTAGAGTTTGATTATTCGTGATTTATTTTTGGCATGCTTTGTGATGTTGTCTAGTCTTCGTGACTTGAGAGTACTTTGTGAACTCCCCACCCCTAAGTGTGTTCTCATTTGTCGATCACACATTTAGTGGTTATTAGGTTATTATTATGAGTCTCGCGGTTCCTTGTCAACTTTGTGCACTAATTTGGGTCAGAGGTGGAGATTGTTAATAATGCATCAAGCCCAGTAGCTCATTTTACTTAGCTCATCTCTTATTCTTTATCTTAATTAAGCTTGCCTTAATTAGCTCCTAATCTCTACTATATATTGAGGGTGTCCCCTTGTGTTTTCACCGTGCAAAAAAAGAGAGGTCTTTGTGAGTTCTCTTTTGTGTGAGTTGTCTTCCTCTGGGTGTTCATCTTGTTCTTTTCTGTTTCTTTGTGAGTGGAGTGTGGCGAGATTGGATTGGGATGCTGCTCCTTTTGGTATCCTAGTAGTACACAACTACGGACCGAATTTTACGAGTGACCTGAGCCTAATCGGGATAAATAAATACTCATAACAATAAGTTTGGGACAAAAGAAGTATAAACTTATGTTGTATTCTCCATAGTTGTCGACTTGTCTTCACACTTTCGTTTCCAGTTCTGTTTTCAATATTGAAACTTGAATTCCATAGATTTCAAACTCCAGTTCTAAGTCTCTAGAATCTAATCTTCAGATTTTAGTAAAAATTACTACTATTCAATCAAGATTCTAATTTCAAAACTCTAGTTACCAAACTTTGTCCATAAGAAAATCGGCCCAGTTCTATTGAGACTGACAATGTCACTAGTTTTTTAAGCGCATTTCTCTTGGCAAAACTAATGGTTCTTACCCCTCCTTAAACTCTCCTCTTATCCCCTACGCCAACCCCAAACCACACCCTCCTCCAATGTAGGGTCATTATGCAATATATAATGACCAACATTTGGAAAGTATGTTCTCAATTTTTATTGTCCATAATTGAAAGAGTTCAACCAGTTCAGTTATGTCACACACATTTTAGGTCTAAAAAAAATCAGGGCTTTATTGTTTGTACATCATAACCCTCATGTTTAAACTTCATGAGCAATAATGTTTGTGTATCTTGTGATGAATTCCTAAACCTAGAAGTAGGAAAACCCCTAGATCTATATCCATTATGAATTATATTTGTTATTTGTTTTTTGAATATTACAAAAAAAATAATAATGTATCAATGGTTGAAGAACAACATATAGGTGCTCTGAGATTATAATACTGGCACAGAAATGGACACAGTCACAGAAACATCTCCGGCAAAACTTGTGTCCCTTCCCATGGCCGAGTTCCCCGCCAATGCATACCCTACCCCTAACCCGCCGTAATGCATCGCCCCCGAACCGCGTTGGAAGACCCGAGCAAGTGACGCCGCTTTTCTCCTCGCCCGTTTCGTCCCCGTGAAGAGCAAAGACTGAAGTAGCCCGGCCAGCGCCGGCGCCCTCAAAACCCTCTCTGCTGCAGCCTCGCCGCCGCCCCGGCACAGCTCGAGCAAGACCGCCACCGCGTTCTCCTTCGCCTTTGGGGTCCCACATCTCATCAACCCCGTCAAGAACGCCACCGCGTTTTCCTCCCTCCCCACCGCCGCCGCCCCGACCGGCTGCCGGACGATCAGCGCCAATGCACCCACCGCCTCTTCCGCCACGCCATCCGTCCCCAAAGCCCCGACCAACGCGCTAACCGCCCCGGATTCTATCATTCTATTACAAGTCTCGGCGTGCGTGGAGAGATTAAACAATGCCGTCACCGCGTCCTTCTTGCCCCTTTGTGACCCATCCCTCAAAAGACCAACCAATGCCTCCACAGCGCCTTCCTCTACCGCGATTCTCTTCTTGTAGTCGTGAACCGCCGAGAGACTGAATAAAGTGGCAGCAGCATTTTCCCTGGCCTCGGGCGTGTGCCCGGTCCTCAGAACCCCAACTATTAACTCCAAGCACCCTCTCTCGTCCATTATTCGCCCTTTGTTCTTATCATAGATAGACAAGTTAAGAATTGCGGTCACGGAGTTTTCTTGGGCAGCGGCATCGAGAGAAGATAGCAGGTTTTTAAGGTGAAAGATGGCTCCGGCTTCGGCAATGTAAGCCCGGTTCTCCTTCCCTGTTTTGGCCAACAATCTAATCTCCTGAGCAGCTATGGCCTTAGCCTTCTGGGTGCCATCTTCAAGCTGTTTTATCAGATGGGGCGCTGTGGCTTTATTAGCCTCGAACGTCGCCTTTCCCAGGGACACTGCCCCAAAAGAATCCCCACACGGGGACTCCCCGTTCTCGGGCAGGTCACACAGCGGCATGTTATGGGCAGCACACCACTGAATGATCAAATTCTTGAGAGCCCTATTGGGTACAAGCCTAGTGTGTGCAAGGATTTGTCCTGTTTTCGGGCAGTTACAGTGTCCCTCCTCCATCCACCTCAATATTGAAGGGCGATCGTACGTTTGCCCGGTGGATACAATGACCGGATCGTACATCAAGTCCAAAGAAATCGGACAGCAGAAATCCTTTGGAACTGGAACACAAGCTTCCTGTGTTTTAATGGTGGACAAATTCTTAGCATGCCCGAATTCAAAGTCATCATCGTCGAAACCAAACAACAAGAACCGGGAGTATCGGGTAATTGCCACAAACCCATTAAGTACAGAGGCAGTTGGATCACTATCTCCTTCATGATTCATAACCTGCTCCTCCAAGAACTCAATTTCCAACCTGCAACTCCTTGCGTCGCGAATGTGCATTTTCTCCACAAAGAACAAGTACAAATCACGAGAATTGGGGATTCTCCCGTTCTCGAACTCGTTCAAGAAAGCGTAGAGCTTCAACCTCAAGAGCTCATCGTGCTTATCGATGAAAAGTTGAGATTTTTTGGACTGTTTTCGCAACAACAGTAATTGTTCTTGAACATCATCAGATAAATTCAGACAGTTTATGGGCAAAACATCCAAAAGCGTCGAGATTTCCTGGTTCAGATCATGAAAATGGCCAGAAATGGAGTGGTTCTGCAGCAAGAGCCACAGTCTACTCGAATGGACACAATAATCAAGCAGGATTTTTGAGCGGTAAAGCAGAAGGTACAACTCTTTAAAGCACAAAAAAGCAGCGGAAGGAAATCCGGAAGAACCTCTGGTTTCCACTAGGCATTCCATGGCTACAGAGAGAACCTGTATCTTCCGGAGGAGAAATTTGGAATTCTTCCGCTGGTGAGCCGGCGGCTTGCCGGAAAACGAAACAACCAGCTCCTTCGCAACCGCCCCCAGCGTCTCCACCAACGCCCAGTCCGCCAGATCCAGGGGAGCTATGAACGCCTCAAGAGACGGCAACCTCCGCCGCCTCAAGGAAGAGAACATAGCCGCCGACGCCATTCCGATCAACGGAAAAAACCCAAAAAATCAGCAGAAAGTCGTAATCGCGATGACCTTGCAAAATCAAATCGAGGGTTTTGAAGGCATGAATTGAACACGTACACGCATAAGAACCGGAATCGATACTGGTAAAATCAAGAAAAGAAACGCGTGAGAAGATAAATAGGAAAGGGGGGAGAACAAGGAAGAACAAGGAAGAAGTGGGGCGGGTTGTTGACGTTTATTAATGCTTCCCATTTCGTCAGTCATTACTGAATTTTCAACCATCTCAACAGTGTTCCATCTTTTTCTTTTTCCTTTTTTTTTTTTTAATTTTCCCATCCTTTTATGGTTTACTCTCATCATGTATTTACCCATTAAAAAAATGCATGCGCTTCATAGGCCCTCAAAAGTCAAATGGATGGGACAAAGATGAAATTTGCAAAACATTTTGTGGTCTAGTAGCATCATTACCTCTTCTAGAAAAATGATACATGTACCCCATGTTTGTACCCACTTTGTAATTTAAAGGATTATCCTGACATTAAATGTAGGTACAAAACTGGTATTATGCTAGTGTTATATTTATATTTAATATCAGGATAATGCTTTGGGTACAAATATGGAGTACATGTAGCATGCTTCCTTCTAAAATTGTATGGTTAAAAGGTAAAATGTTTTTTAAATATTTTTACATACTGATATTGAAATATTTTATTCTTTCCCTCCCACAAAACCTTTATTTTTTCTTTTTTTATCTGTCCTAAAAATATTTTTCATTTTATTAAAAAGTCACTTTTACCCCTATTAATTCATAACCTACATATCCATCACACTCTTCTTTCACTATTAATTTACTCATCACATCTACGTTTACCCATCACATCCAAGGCTATTTTTGAAAAGTCAACACCAAAATACTTTCTCTTTAAGTCTTTCAAAAGTCAAGATCAGAAAAATTTTGTGGGACGGAAGGAGTATTTTTTTTCAAACGCATAATCCATCTATAATTTGTATATACTAAGGTCCATAAAGTGGGTGTAGACTTTAGAACCAGAGTAGAATTCGTCATTACTGTGAGTCCCCTAAATTTAAAGTAGACAGTAACTCCAAGAACATTAATAGATTAAAAATGCAGAGTATATATTTACAAATACTACATTCTGATAAAATTATATTAAAAATGGGTAATTGCATCTTATAATCACTGAGAAAATTGTGTCATGTAAATATCTTCCTGTAACTCATCATGCAAAAAAGCATTAGAAAGATCTAGCTGGTGAAGAGACTAATTATGATGTGTGGTCAAAGGTCATACAACAAGGATAGTATGCTCCTTTGCAACCAATCAAAATGAATGTCTCTCGGTAGTCAAGTCTGTATTCTTAATCATACCGTAGCTTTTTGTAATAGTGCGAGCTTTATAACGATACACTAAACCATCTGAATTGTGCTTCATGTGATAGACTCGCTTGCAACTAATGGGATACTGCTAGGAGGAGGGACCAATATCCATGATTGCTAGGAGGAGGGACCAATATCCATGTACTCTGTCTATACTTTCTAGATGCAATAAACCCACTTATAAAAAAAACTTTTTCTGGGCTTACAACCACAAGTTTAAGCTTGTAGTTGAATTGGTTCTATTACGTGTAATGACATCAAAGATTTGTTGACCAAGAGTCACAAGTTCGGAATTTACTGTACCCAGTTTAAAAATTTTAAAGTTTCATGTGCAAGGGTCAAAACGGCCACACATGTGAGGAAGCATTTAAGAATATAAAAAATTCATGGGCCTACAAGACTCAAGCGGTCACTTCTGCATGTGAGAGAACATGTTAAAATATAAAAGATTTTGCGGGCCTACAACCACAACTCCACAAGCTTGCACTTGTGGCTGAGTTAGCTTCTTGACGCTTTCTATTTATATAAAAATTTTGTGACTCACATTTTCGGATAACAGAATATTCATTTTGTATATCTAATATATTTTAGTATATATTAAAAGATGTACGGAGTACTACGGTACATTACAAATTAGGCAAAATACATATATGTACCTTCATTCAAAAACTACATAATACTTACGATGTTTACACATAATGTACATTTGCGAGTAACAGAATGTTCATTTCAATTAAAATAATCATGAATGTACAACTAAAAAAATATACAAATTGAATATTCACTTACTCGAAAATCAAAATTCATCGTTGGTGTAAGAAAAATATCGTAAATCTAGCTATACCATATATATTTCCTCTGCATCATTTTATTCATACTCTCTCTGTCCCAAACTACTTACAATATTTGCTTTTTCAACAGTCGCAGGAACTTTTGTTTATTTCTACGTTTTCATTGGTTATTTGATAAAATAAAATATTTTTGACACCTCTTATTTCGAAAAACTTTTCATGTAGTTTTTTTATATGTAAATTTTATTTTTTATTTCTATACCAATATGTAAATAAAATGAATTGAAAAAATTTGATATTTTATCTCGAAAATACAAGTGTGACAATTATTTAGGAACGGAGGGAGTATAATTTCAACTTTTATAAATTGGTATCAAGTCAAACAAAAATTATTAATTTGGGATGGAACAAATATTTTTACCTAAAAGTGCGTCTATATTGACAAATAACAAAGTCCATCAAAAAACATGATAAAAGAAGGGGCAAAAGTCCAAAGATGATTTGGAATTTTGGACCAAAGGCAAAAGCGGACAGTCATAAATTGACGGACACATGTCTTGATTTATGACTATTGAGAATATATGTCTATTTTGGCCCCGTTTGGCATCAGCGTTAGAGATTAGCGTTAGCGTTTTCAAAAAGCTATCCGACGGTAGCCTTTAGCGTTAGCGTTTTTAGATTTAATCTACACCATTAAAATTTTATCCAAAACGCTAACGCTAATCGAAAACGCTGTTACCAAACAAGACCTTTATGTTCATAATAATTATAATATTTCATTTAAATGATTTCGAAAATTTATAATTTGTTTTGAAAAAAGTTTTAGTCAATATTAGCATCTTTCATATTTTTAAATTATGAATAATTTGAAAATTCTAAAATTAAATGTTGTTACTATCTCCGTTTCATTTTAAATTGCTTGTTTGCTTTTTTCTCCGTCCCAAATTAAGTTGCATGTTAGTTGTTTTCGTAAATTTTTAAAAATAAAATATCTAAACTACCTCTAAAATAAGTCAATCTTCTCCCTATTATATTCTCATTCATCATCATCCCTTCTAAAAAGTATTGACAATTTCGAAAAATCAACTCTATTTTTAATTTTCCTTAAATATGCTCAAAAGTCAAAACGAGCGATTTAAAACGGGACGGAGGGAATATTAAATAATCTATTTATAAAACTAAATGCTAAAGTTCTTGCTCGGACCCTATACAATATTTTCTCTATTCATATTTAATTTGGATAGCATTAAAGATTATTCTAAGCTCTTGAGTTGAACTAATATGTGATTCAATATTTTAATGTGATTCAGTTCAAATATCTCATGACTCAGTCTCACAAAACCTTCAGACATGGTCTGTATTTTTAACTAAAGTATTTAGAAGAAATAAATGATATGACGAGCGCACATTTTTTAATTTATTATGAAAGCATTAATGTTAATTGACATGGTCTATATTTTTAACTTTGAGTAAGTCTAAAATGACACTAGTGCTACTAGTGTCATTTGCTTACACCAGTTCGTTTGAGATACTTACGGTGCTCCGTTTGTAAAAATGATGGTTTCTACCCCCCCCCCCCTAACCCACCTCCTAAATCCCCGACCCTAGTCCCACCCTTGCCCCCACCCCAGCCCCCCCTCCCTACCCAGGCAGTATACTGGCAGGGTAAGGAGGGAGGCGAGAAGGGGGGGTTGGGGTGTGGGGCAAGGGTGGGGCTGGGGTGGGGGTTTAGGGAGATGATTAGAGAGGGTAGGAACCGTCATTTTTACAAATACGGGACCGTAAGTACCCCAAACAAACTAACGTAAGCAACTAATGTATGAGTAACTGCTGTCATTTTAGACGTTACTTTTGACTTTATACTCTAGTTATTTAGAGTTTAGACACTAGCTTTTAATTTTATGCCTCAAGACTTCAAAGTCTAATATTCACATTACAAACTTTAATACTTTTCCATCCCATAAAATCTTTCTTTTTCTTCTTTTCATTCATCCTAAAAAAATATTTTTCATTTCAATTAAAAAGTTATTTTAACTCCTACTAAATCTTAACTTGTTTATCGCATCACATTTTTCACTATTAATGTATTCATCGCATCCTATTTTTTACTATTACCTAATTTTGATTGGTTTAATCAAGTCTGGATGTAATTATATCTAAAGTTGTTTCTAAATTGGTCTAATCTAAATCTAATCAATAAAAATAAATAATAAATAATAAAAATAATATGAGGAGAACATCACCTTAAAATTCTCGCTACATACTTCAATTATTATACTCCAAACTACATACTTTAATTAGTCAAATTGAAGAAAGAAAGAATAGGGTCATACGCTGATTATACCGAGTAACAATTTGGTTTCACGAACATTAAAAATATTTTTGAAAATAATATATATATATATATATATATATATATATATATATATATATATATATAATATATATATATATATATATATATATATATATATATATATATATATATATATATATATATATATATATATATATATATATATATATATATATATTCGGTAAGTCTAAAATGACACCAGTACTACTGGTGTTATTTGTTTACACTAGTTCGTTTGGAGAACCTACGGTACTCCGTTTGTACAAAAGACGGTTCCTACCCCTCCTAACCATCCTCCTAAATCCCCCACCCCAACCCCACCCTTGCCCCCCACCCCAGTCCCCCTCTGGCCCCCTCCCTACCCTGGCAGTACACTGCCAGGTGGGGGTTTAGGGGGGGTTAGGAGGGTAGGAATCGTCTTTTTTACAAACGGAACACCGTAGGTACTCCAAACGAACTGGTGTATAAATAACTGGTGTCATTTTAGACGCTATATATATATATATATAGACACACACTTCCTCCATCCCCAATTTTCTACTTTTTAAAATCATTTTATTTACAAACTGATATGTCAATAAGATATAAAAATTACATATTAAAAAATTACGTCAAAAGTTCTACAAAACAAGATGTGACAAGAATATTTTATTTTATCAAATACTTAATGAAATCGCGTAAACAAACAAAAGTTATGGAGAGGATGGAGAAAAAAAATTGTAATCTATTTAGGGAGGGAGGGAGTATATACTTTGGCCTCTTCTTCATATTATTTCCTGTTGACTTTTATACACACTATTTAATTATAGTACATCATTTACTATGATTTTTCTACTTTTACGTACTTTTTTTTGTTTTCCCCTTCAAATCATCCTTTTCTTCAAAAAGCCCTGAAAATATATACAGTATGCGTGAAAAAATTTACAATGCTTTATTATCCATCAAATTATTATGTTTGAAAACATTTTAAAGTAAAAATCTAATAGTCGTATTTTACAAGTCAATGGTGATACATATAAGAATTAGTATTGAAATAAGGAAGAACTTGAAGGTCTCATAACACCAAGAAAAGAGGGGAGAAAGATGGGAAAGTTTGAACATTCTGACCTCCCAAGAAAGATGGGAAAGTTTGAACATTCTCTAAATAGCACTTAATAATGTCCAGTGATGGCAAATATTTACTTGAATAATGACTAATGCATAATGACTAAAAGTGCTACATTGGAAAGAAAAACACATGTGGTGCTATTTAGAGAAAGTCATTATGTTTTAATGCTATTTAAGTAAATTCCTCTAAAATATACTCCCTCAGTCCCATAAAAATAGGGACGGTTTGACTAAAGTGGTAAAATAAGGAAGAATAATTTTCTGTTGACTTTCCAAAAATACCCTTGATGTGATGGGTAAAAGTAAGATGCGATGTATAAATTATTAGAAAAAATGTATGATAGATCGTGTATGAAAAAGTAAGAGGTAAAAGTGGTTTTTTAGTAAAAATTGGAAGGACTTTTAGAGACACGATTTTTTTGAAACGTGAAGACTTTATGAGACGGAGGGAGTATATACTACGGAATAAACCATATATACTTCCTATCGATAAGAAATTATACGAAGTAATTCAAGTAATTTCTTTCTGAGTTCTAACCATTCCGGCTGTATTATAAACTGTATTTGTGGATAAAAATTGAAATGTCACATTTTAATTATTTTTTTTATTTTTGGTCTTGTTTTAGTCTTTCTCTCGAAGAAATAGTCTTTTCGTCCAAATATAAACCTTGTTTGACTTACGCATCGATTATAAAAAGAAAAAATGTTTGATGGAGATTTAGGCAAATGAGAGAGACTTTATAAACTTTAATGTGGAGTATTCAATCCATTCCATACAAGGAATTTAAATTTATTTTGTATAACTAAAAAAAGTGAAAATTATTTCAAGACAATGATAGTAACAATACAATGAGAAAATTACGAAGTATTAGAAAAAGGGATCTTCCTAGATAGTAGATTTAAAAAATGAAAATATCAAAATAGAAATCTTAATCTTTTAAGAGCAAAATATAAGTATAATGATACTGTGATATAAGAGTATGTGTTGCTAGTGTAATAAGGCACTAAAGGCATTGTGATCAGTCAACCACTGATAATCGACGATGGGACTCTGGTGGCTTGCGGCGACGAATGACATTGTGGCTCTCTGGGTTTTAATAAGTTGAGAAAAAAGTATGAATAGATACTACTCCGCACACTAGAATTTAATGCACTAACGCCCCCTTTGGTTTGGTAATGTGCACCGTTATCCCCCATAGTATCAAAACTTACGTTGTTGCTCCTCATGGTTCTGATATTGTTACGTCAATGCCCTTCTTAATAAAAAATATCTTTCAAATATTAGGTGAATAACTCCGCTACCCTCTATAGTTTTGATAATGGGCACCAACGCCCCCTCTACTTTTTCTTTATTATTTTTTCTTTTTTATTTTCTTTTTTCATAAAGAGAAGAAAAATGTTGGTGTGTGAGATAATGAAAAATTATTTTTTTCAAACCTACATTTTAAAAAATTAAAAAATTAAAAAGTATTTTTGTTTGAAATAAAAAATATACTTCATTTGTCAAATTGAATATTTTCATTTTTTGTCTAAAAAAGTTTTTATATTTTTGAATATGTCGAGACCAAAAGAATAATGAGCATCATTTTTTTGATATATAGTTAATTATATATTAATAACATTTTTTGGGCCAATGCGCCAAAGAGTTCCTTCATGACTTAATTTTCCCTATTCTATAAAAATATTTTTTCATATACTTTTATTTTTCTTTATTTTCTTTCCTATTATGTTTTCTTTTATTTCAATTTTGATTAATATAAAAGAAAAGGTATAAAATTAATAAACAGAAAATGGGAAATGGGCTTTAGTGAAAATAAGAGAATATTTTATTAATTTTTGTATCATGAAAAATGAACCAATAATAAAGACCTCTATTGGATAAAAAATAAAAATGTTTAATTTCAGAGAAATGAAATGCATGTTAATTCTTGTTATTTAATTGATATTTATTGCAAACACAAAAAAATGATTACTAAAACATTATAAAAATAATTTTTAAAAAGAAATTAAAAAACATTTATGAAAAAATAGTAAAAAAAGAAAAATAAAAAAAGAGGGGACGTTTGTATCAATTTTCAAAACTTTAGGGGGCAAATCTATTCACATAATATATGAAAGATATTTTAGTCCAGATGGATATTGACGTAGCAATATCAGAACCACGACTTTATGAGGGACAAAAACGTAAATTTTGAAACTATTAGAGGTAACACTGCACATTTGCAAAACTATAGGCGGTCATGATGCAATAAACTCTCGTACACTATAACAGAGTTATTATTGACAAAAAGATTCAATATCATTTTAAGGGGCAAGGTTCCCATGACATTGGGAACCAATGTCATGGGATGACCCGGGAGCGCTCCGGTGCCCCGTTCGTAAAATTGACAGTTCCTACCCCCCCGGTAAACCCCCCTACCCCGCCCCGACCCGAACGCACCCCCCCCACCCCCTTCAATTGCACCCCACAAGTTGATTTTGACTTTGGAGTCAAATTTTGACTCCAAAGTCAAAATCAACTTGTGGGGTGCAATTGAAGGAGGTGGGGGGTGCGTTCGGGTCGGGGCGGGGTGGGGGGGTTTACCGGAGGGTTAGGGAAGGTAGGAACCGTCAATTTTACGAACGGGGCACCGGAGCGCCCCCGGGTCATCCCATGACATTGGGAATCAATGTCATGGGAACCAATGTGCATTTTAAGTTAAAGTAGATAATCGATATATAAAAAACCAATTGGACAATCAATTGAATCCAATACTTTAATGTAGTTTGACCTAAGTATTCCATGACTCAATCTCGTGACTCCTACCGTGTATTAAATTCTGTCATATGTAAAAATATGCAAATTAGAAAGTACTATAGCAATTTTATTTATTGAATATGAGAGCAATTATGTAAAAACTCTTAATCTAGAGAATAACGCTATGAAATTTTTACATTATTATAATCATGTCACCATGTTTTATACTACCTCCCACTTTTTTCAGTCAATCGTTTTCAACATTTGAACTACAATTAAATAAAATATATATTTTATATTAATTAGATAAAATAATATTTTGAAACTATATTACTCCCTCCGTCCTATAATAATTTTCCCGGTTCGCAAAACGAAGAAAAATCTCAAGTTTTTTCAATCTATTTTATTTAAATATTGGTATAGAAATAAAAAATAAAACATACACATTTAAAAACTACATCAAAAGTTCAATAAAACAAGTGGTGACAAGAATATTTTATTTTATCATATAGGCCATGAAAAAACACAAATAAATATAAATTCTCGTGAAGTTGGAATAGTGCTCTGGGAAGATCATTATAGGACGGAGGGAGTATATAATAAATCTAATAAAACTATTTTTTATCAATATCTATTATTATTTTTGATCGAAAAAAGTAAAAAATGGACAAATACCTCGAGAGTCGGGAGGGAGTAAGATTTTTAAATACTACGGAGAATAATCTTTTTAAACATATTTTTTTTGAATTCTAAACTAATATTTAAATAAACAAAAACTAAAGTAATTTCAGTCAAAATTATACTCCCTCCGTCCTAAAATGATCTTCTCATTCACTATTCACATTGTCAAACTTTAATAACTTTTTTTACCTATTTTCATTATTTATTTGATAAAATAGTATAATCATGTCACCTCTTATTTTGTAGAATTTGTGATGTAATTTTAAAATTTATAATTTTTAGTTTTAAATTTTAAACCTATAATAAAATAAATTAAATTAAAAATAATCTCAGTCAAATCTCGAGAAATTATTTATTTATTCATAGTTGAGAGGGAATACTCCAAAGTCCGAAACAGAAAAAATTCTGCTAACTAATGCTGATTAATGAACCGCCCGCGGAGCAGTCAACTTGGTCAAAGAGACCGACCACGGAGTAGCAAAGGGTCTTTTTCATTCCCAAACTAAAATTTATGTTCACTAATCAGGAAGTCAAAATCTCATCATTTTTTCACTCATATTTCGTCCTCGTTGATTAAATAATTTCACTCCGTCCAAAAAATTAATTTTCTTTGCAGGTTTATAACATTTGAATGAAATTATTTTTAGTTCAATTTATTTATAAATTAACGGGGAATTTAAAATTAAAAATTAATCCTATATATATCTAGAAACTACATTAAAAGATTTATCAAATTAGAAGTGACATTATTATATAGTTTTATCAAATAAATTAATAAAGTTTGATTCAAAGAATAGTGAAGGAAAATATATATAGCATTAGATGAGGAGTATCTCATCTGGCCAATTCCAACTGCTTACTTTTCTTTCTTTTGTGGGTTTCTCAAAATAATTTTTCCATTCTGAATGGTATGGAAAGCCACATTAATTCTTTCTCTATATAGATCTCAATTGAACAATTTCATCTTTTCTTAAAGAAAAAACAATAAAAAAAAGTTTAATATGGGATATGGGCATAGTTTATCACCTTTTACAGTAAAATTTTTAATGTTGTTTTTTAAATACTCCGTATATAAACTTTATATTTTAAATTTACATAAATTTTTCATAAAAATTGAATAGAAAATAACGTTAATCAAATATCATAACGCGTACTATGAGAGCATTTCTGGAACGAAGAGTATTGATTTAGGAGTTAAATAAAAGGATAATTCCTTATGTACACGCGGGTTAAATGATGATGCACTATTACCGACACCGCTTGTCAGTGTATGCATTTTTTGGTCGATATGTGGTGCCCGTGAAACTGTTGCACCAAAAATATCGTCAAAAATTGTGCACACTTTCAAGTGGTGTCCATAAAAACGTATTGGTGTATCCACACATTCTTCTAAATATTAAAAAAAAAAAGTTAAACACTTGTAACAGAGAAAGCACGAAAAGGCTAAGGGGCCTAAAACCTTGATGACAAACAGAACAAGCTCTAATCTCCCATTTATTAGGGTGTACATATGCTTCCTACCTCAGGTATAAAAATTGTATACTATTTTGCAAACAAAATTTTTAGCTTTTTTCTAAGTACAAAATGGGAAAGATGCACTTATGCCTCCCTCCGTGTGCATTGAATCCGGTGCGTTTTTCTTCCTACCCTTACCTTGAAGACATGCCCGAGAGACACTTCCCGCAGGAGACAAACTTCAGCAAAGCTCTCGGTCTCCTACCTTTCGTCTTCACCCGCGAAAGCTGCACACATTTGCAAGTGAAAACCATAAACAAAGACATAAAAGTGGCGCGGAGGGTCTTGGTGAGGGCTATTGAGTGGGATAATACATGTTTCGTCGTGTTGCGTTCGGTTTGGCTATGACGGGTCTTGCGGGAACCACATCACTATGCCGGGCAAATCATTTTTTGGAAAAGTAATATGATGATGGGTAGTGCCACTGTTACCTTTCGACGGCGTGATGCTCTTGTTCCCTTGCAGCAAAGCAAGCTCCTAGTTAGCGGTTCCAGTCTCCTGCATACAAGAAACTTTTCAGTCTTAGACGTGCAAAAAATCAAGAGGAAACTATGCGGAAATCGGGCAAATTATCAAGGACCAAAAGTGGCAAGAAATTCATAGCCGTACGCCAAAACGGGAAAGATGAAAGTCGACAACGAAACGGAGTATCTTTCTGCTTAAGAACACTTTCATAAGAGTACGACATTTATATCACGCCTAAAGAAAAGAAAAGCATGAACAAACCCTATGTTTGGTTCGTGGAATTTGAGAGGAAAAGGAAAGAAATGAGTTTTCTCTCCTTTTCCACAATAAATGGAAGGAAAACTGTTTTCTTTCTCTTTAGTTCATATATTCTTCCATTTTGTTTTCCTTCCCAATTCTTTTCCTCTCTAACCAATCAAGACATTGTTTTCCCTCTCTCTTTTTTTCCCTTTCAAATTTCTTGAACCAAACAGAGTGTATAAAAATAGTTGAGAAAAGAGGAACATACAGATTATCTTTTTCAAGCTTTTCAGCAATGGAGACGGCCTTGCGGTGGGACCATCCATACTGCAGCTGAGCACACTCTTCTGCCCGTTGAAGTACTTGAGCAAGAGTCACCTTCCCTCTCACCAAGCTCATATTATTCCAACTCCCATTGCCCAAATTTCTCACCTCTGGCTTCACGTGCCCGTCGAGTTGTTTGATTTCCTCTCTTGGAGGAGTCTCTTCTAATTCCACAATCTCATTTTCGCCTATTCCGGTAGAGCCAAACGCCGCCTGCAAAGACCCTTCCTTTTCTTCTTGAAGTCTCCTGTAAAGACTGGAGCTTGTTTGGATGTGAGACGATGAACCCTCGTGGGATGTGGGAAAGATTGTTGACCCACCTGACCTGGAATCTTTCCTTGTTTCACATTTGATCTCTACCGTCACGGGGGATGATCCAAGAACGGATTCGAATGCTTGTGATATATGTACTCTAAATTTCTTTGCCTTTGATCTTGTCACGTGTGAACTGAAAACTAATCGCACCTTTGGAGCTGCATGAAGACAATCATAAGAAGTTTTCAAGAAACCAATTCAACCAAGATTTGCAACCAAAGAACCAACTCAACCAAAAGTTGAACTTTCAAGCTCTTGACATACCTGTGCCAAATGTAACAGAAACAAGCCTTCCTTCTCGAAAAAGGAACTCCTTTAAGCTAATTATCTTGATCCTTTTGATAACATCCAGCCATATATCTGCAACACTATGTTGTTTTATATCAGCAATACCTCTCTTCTCAGTGCTCTTGTAATTCTTGCTTGAACTCCGAGTTTGAACGTTTTCGGTCTTCAACAGCTTTCCTTTACTCCCATGGTTGAATCCTAGTGGACTTTGACCAAAACTTGTTTCTGCAGAGGAACTGGGCAATAGATATTGCTGATCTGGCGCGAGTTGAAGTAAAGCCGCCGTAAGCCATGTCACTTTGTCACTTGATACTCTCAGCTGCTTTTCAGCTTCTGACAGTGTTCTCAGCGCCTGCCGTAATTTTTCCATATCGTCTTTAGATACTGAAATTGAGTTTAAAAAAATGGATCATTCATTGAAGAAAAACATAACATGTGTGTTTTTTTCACATCTACTACCCCCAAGAATCTTATTGTTGATTATATAATAAATCCCGCATCAATGAGTCAACCTAAACAAGACTAACATATAAGAACATGAGTTACTTCTCCCATCGACCATCATCGATTTGTTTTGGGATTAGAACCTCATCATTTGAAACTTACCATTATGGAAGAATATAGCAACAAAGAAAATGGAATAGTAGTCGAAGATGGTAAATTATTACACGCGTACATGCATGGCTGTGAAAGAACTTCCTCCTTGGGCTTTCTTTAGTGAAGTTGTAACTACCAGCAAGAATATCAGTAATAATGGCAGCAAGTTGTGACATTAAAGACAATGGCTCGATGCCGGATTCCAATATCTCTCGCAGACTTTTTACGGTGTTGACTGTGTCGGCTGATAATGCCAGGTCAAGTAGGTCAACCAATTTCTCATCTGGAATAAGCCCAACCTGCATTTTGACAAAAGAACATTAGGGCTTGTTTGTTGGGTGCATTTTGAAATCATATGGAACTCAAAATGACATTTACCAAAGGGAATGGCTTTGTCCTATATGTCATTTATGAAGTTGTATAGAAACTAAGAAATGGCTTTGTCCTATATGTCCTTGTTTGAGTCTACTAACAAATGCTCTTCATTTTTTTTCTTGGCTAAAACGGAAATTATTCAGAGATGGATAGAGCAATAACAATGCCTAAGTGGCAAAACTACACGCCCTAAAAATACGAAACTCACCAATTCTTGAACCAATGAAACGGAGATTCTCTGCCCGAGCAAACTCAACTGTTCAAGCGTCATCTCGGCGTCTCTCAAAGAGCCATTTGATTTCATTGCAACAAGTTTCAAAGCATCCCTATCGATCTCTATGTCTTCTTCAACAGCAATGCATTGCAGCATATGTATCATATCTGCATCTTTCAGCTTTGGGAAGAAGAACTTCTGGCACCGGGAAATGATTGTGTGAGGCAACACGTCAAGTCTTGAACATATAAGAATGAACACAACTCGCCTAGGGGCACGATCCGCGACCTTCAGAATGGAATTCCAAGAACGGGTACCCAAATCATCACAATCGTCAAAGATCAATACTCTGTCCTGGGAAACATTCATCATTTCAAGAAGATCCATTAGGTTCTCAAAGCCGAAATCACTCGCGGGCCCTATTTCTCTTATGTTTAGACCATTCCTGTTATCACCATATGAAATGCAGGAATTGCAGGCTCCGCAAGGCTTGGAAAGATGGTTAGGAGATTGGCAGTTTAAAGCGCGAGAAAAAATTCGGGCAGAACTGGTCTTTCCCGTGCCGTTTGGCCCATAAAACACATAAAGCAACCCAACTTTCCTCTTCCCAACAGCATTTGATAGAGCTTTTGCAACCAAGTTTTGCCCCACCAGATCCTTGAAGGTCCTCGGCATGTATTTCTGAGTAAGGCTCTGGTGCCTCAAAGTATTGTTACGACGACTTCGAGAACTGCATTTCCCGCCAAATCTAGCTTCGGAAACGAGATCGGAGTCGATATCAGGGTTTAGCATTAGATCATTATTATCTGCAAAAATACCCAATTCACCCGAATAGTCGTCGTGGAACCGATCAGCTCCACCAGCACATCCTCGGGAGGGAGAAGGGGTATTTTCATCGTCACTCGCATTCTTCAACCTCGTCAACTCCGAGACATCAAGACGTGCTTTGCCCCTATGGTGGATTCTTGACCAGTTCCAAGGAATGCCACATCCATTCTTGGAGACGTTCCGGTTCTCACATTGGCCAAAAGAATTCGAAGCCACAGACATCTCGTTCTTCACACGGCCATCTTTCATGTGCCTTCTCCTTCGCTTGACACTTTTACCCCTACGTTCAACATAAACACCTCGGTGGATGCCGAAATCTTTGAGCCCATCTCGAGGCTCATCATGTCCTTCAGAAGGGCTCGTAGAGGGATCCCTGAGGGACCTATTGGGGCTCTGCTTACTATGCATATGGTTCTTGAGATGAATACAGTTTGTCAAATGTATGTGGTTTCGGAGATGATCACTAATGCTGCCATTTACATCCTTCAATATGCGGTTACTGGCCGATTTGGTCGTCATCAGCACATAAATCTATCCAAAAATGGTAACTTTTTTGAATTAATAACCCTAGAAATTGACAGAACCAAAAACACTCTAGTATCAAACCATAAACTTTCCCAGATCCTCACGCCACATATCAATTTACTAAATATAGAAAAGAAAAAACCTCAAAAACAAACAAAAAGATCCACCTTCCTAAAAAAACTCCAAAATCACCATAACTATACTACTTAGCAATATAAGGCAAGTAGTAATTAACCCAATTTAAACACGAAACTCAAAATTAACCCACAACCAGAGCAAAAAGAAACCCAATTAAAGAGAGAAAGTGACAAAGTTTAAAGCTTTTCTTGAAACCCTTTAAGGTAAAAGGGTCATCCACACCCCACACTGACCTGGTCTTTTACTCCATCAACAGATCTCCTGCAAGAAGGACCAAAACTTCCATGTGAGCTTCACTGGAGCTTTTCACTTCCAAGCTAGTGATGGGAGGAAGATGCCAGGGAGGGGAAGAGGAGTGAGGTGGACAACTGAACATACTGGTATATGGATGGGTTGCTTTCATCTGAGTGAGATTCTCTAGAGAGAGAGAGAGAGTGTGTGTGTGTGTGGGGATGTGTACAAATGTGTGGAGACAAGAACGGAAATTCTTGCAAGGGCCGGTGTTTGATTGGACTTTTCCCGTTGGCTTTTCTGTCTTTCCCGTTTGAGACAGGTGCGAATGAGTTCAGCAACGCAGGCGGTTCCCAATTTTGGTTCTCAACTTCTTTAATGCTCTCACTTTCATAAGGTTTTTGGTCGAAAGTTTGTTTTGATGAAAAATGGTAGGATACACCTAGTTGAAAGTTTTTATCTACTTTTTATTTATTTAATTTTTTTTAAAGTTCTTGCTCATTTATGTGGAAGAGAGGAGTGAGAGACAAATGAAGTTCATCTTTGGTGTACCCCTAGCATTGTTTTTTTAATTTATAAAAAAAGTGATTTTTGTTGTTAGAAAATACTCCTTTCATCTTGAAATTCATTACAATAATGCCTTTTCGCTCACTCTAAGGTTAAATTAAGTGTTTGAATTCTTTTTCCAAAATATCCTTGATCAATAATTAGAGGATTGAAGATATTAAAGAAAAGTAGGGATATTTTAATCTTTATGGGAATACATGTCACTAAAATCAAATATTGTAATCAAATTTGGGATAAAAATTAAGAAATCTTATACTAGCAATCAATATTGGGACACAGAGAGTATAACATAGGAGTAATAAAAATTTATCTTCATAGCTAGGACCAAAATATATTTTTTATCTCTTGTAAAATTTATACTAAATACTATTAAAACTTACGGATTATGAATTCGTTTTCCAAAATATCCTTAATCAATGACTAAAAGATTGGAGATATTAATAAAAACTGAGGGTATTTTAGTGTTTGTAGGAATACATGTCACGAAAATGGAAGATTGTGATCAATTTAGGGACAAAAATTAAAAACTCTTTTACGAGCAATCAATATTGGGACACAGAAAATTTATCTTCATAGCTAGGACCAAAATTGTAAATAAATGATTTTTGGTCTTATATTGGGGATAAAAATATGTAAATCATATTTTGTTTTATCTACATGTTTTAGTCTTATCTCAGTTTTTTCCCATAAAATATACAATACTACAGTTATTGTGTACTAGTCTAGCTTTGATTTTTGTAGTCAAAATTACAAAAATTGATCACTAATTAAATAATTTTGATATTGAATATTGATTCAAAAAAATTTATTAGAATTATTTTATAAAATATTTTCAAAATAATTTTTTTTGTAATTAATATAGTACGGAGTATATATAACTTTGATTTACTCTGTATTTATAAAACTATAGCAAAAAGTGATTAAGTGTAAATACTCAAAACTAAACAAATACTTAGAGAAAGAGATGGTAGTAAAATTCTATTTAAAAAGTAAAAGAAGGTGGAATATATTTGCCGCAAAAAATACGAAAATTCATTTTGTTCATATTACAAGCATTAAGGGTTACATGTCCATTTGACACACAAAAAAAGTAGATATAACTAAGTATAGTGTGGATTTAGCCATAACCTTTTTTTTATTATAAATGATACTCCATATAAAATTTTAAAAAAATTTCGAAAAATAAAATATCAAAATATATGTAAAGCATACCCCACATGTATAAATAAAAACTCAAATATTTTTATATCAAAATAGGAGTTAAAATTATTAAATACTTCAAAATTATATTTTTCGAGGAAGAAACATACGGCTCACTTTTTTTTATTAGAAATTTGTGAAATAAAACTACTTCATCCGTCCCAATTGAAATTGCTCATTTTGGTTTAAGATATTTGGTTGAAATTATTTATAATTTATTTTATATGAAAATTGATGTAAAATTTTAAAATAAAATTTATATTCTTAAAAATTACATTTATAGTTTTACAAAAAAAAGTCAACAATACCATATTATTTTATTAAATGAGCTTAAAGATGAATAAAGAAAATAATTAAAATTTAACTATGTGAATAATAAATAAATCACTTTAATTGGGCCAAAGTTCATTTGTTTTATAAACCATCAATTTAACAAAGGTACCGGGGTAGTATATTTCAGACCTAGGGTGGGCCAAAAATAGCTCCAAACATCTTAACCGAACCACATGGTTGTGGAACTTCGGTGGGTGTATTGTATGTGGGTTTATACTCATTTTAATAAAAGTCATTCATTCACACATTTGTATGATATATCAAAAATTCACACTTCGATATTGCGTACAATTTTAGCAATACATAGATATTTTCAATTTGAAGATATTTTTAATTTAAATATTTTAATACTGATGAAAACTTAAAAATTTACGTATTTAAAAATTATTTTAAAAATTCTACAAGAGTATTAGTGAGCAAGAACTTTTAAGTTTTGTTTGCCCCAGGTAAAAATCAGTAAAGTTACAACAATTGTCTACTTCCCCTAGAACAAACAATCATTTTAAATTTAAGAAAGATAGGTACATAAAATACAAGTAGTCAACTTTAAAAGATTATATTGCACACAACAATTTTCAAGTTCAAAAATAATCACATTGTACACAACAAACTAAACTGATCAATATACAAACTAAACTGATCAATATAGTACAATAAAAATCTATACATAGTATATACAAACTGCTCTGTTTTTTTTTACTTTTTTATGAGTTTAAAAGGAATGGGAAACTTGGCTTTGTATTTGGTACATTATGTACACATGCGCGCACGTCGCACATGCTAGAAAACGAAAAAATAAATGTAAAAAATAAACGAAGAGCGTTAAGACAACCACTGAATTCCTACTCAGTATTCCCTTCATTCAGATTCATCTGACCATTATGACATTTGTGATAAATCAAAAGTTGAATGAATACGAGCATACATCATGTCTAGATTCATTCAATTTTTTATGTATCATAAAAGTCATAATGATCCCTTCAATATGGGATACCTGACCATGTTTCTAAGTTTTGAGGGGCATAAGGGAAGTAACCAAATACCGCTCAAGTCTCTACAACAATGCATATAGTTTGCTAAAACAGTATGTTTTTCATGCATGCCCTGAAACACAAAACGAACTGCAGAGAGATAGACTAAAATCAACTTGTTATACCTTTACATTTCCAACAACCAAGCACCCCATTTGTCCCTCGGTCTTATAGCTCTCGGCCTCTCATGTGTGTTTCATGTTTGTCGGTTCACTCAACACGTACTTTGGCAACTCGTACTTAGCACCTGCAATGACACGAAAGGAAAATAAGTCTCAGGAAGATTTGTATTAGCATAACCATATACGGAGTATAGGCTTCCCAACATCATGGCTAGACAAAAGCCCACACAGAAGAGAGACGGAAGTGGGAAATGAACCTACCTCGCTCATCATAGCAGACTGTCATGTCAGAAACATCGACAATAATACCAGCACTGTTCACTATAGCTTGAGCCTGTGTAATGTTTTTCTCCTCTATCGCCTCTATGGCTACCTTGAGTGCATCCCAGATTTCTGGAAAAGTTGTCATGTAGAGTACAAAATAAGAACATACTGCAAATCAGCTTTGAACTGGGCAGATTTCTTCACAAAGCATAAGCTCTTGGTTCACACTAGAAGTTGCTTGAGAAATGAGCAATGGGACATGCATTTATTTATGGGCATGTCACATAAACATTTCACGCGCCTCTGCCCCCGGAAAGTATTGTGTGTTTTATGGGAAGAAACATTTTCTATAGATAATAAAGAAAAAAACTAATTATATCAACCACTTTTTGGAAAATGAAGAGATTGAAAAAAAACCATTTTTGGCAGTCACATTGTCCAGCCATGAGGTCAACTGTGGGGCATGCAGATGCACATGTGTATCCAAAGAATCTACTCCGTATATCATCAAGAAATTCTTCTAGAAAGTCATGGAAGAAAATAAAACCTTTCTGACCACCATAGTGTGGAGCAGTGTCCCAAAACTCAACGCGCATCCTTAAAAGTTCATCCTTTGTTAACTCTGATGAATGTTTCCAGGGTTTTGGCTTCCGTATCTTAACAGGGTTGACAGCATCTGCACTCACGAACAACATAGAAGGTTTAGGTAAGATGCAGCATCACAAAATCTAAAGTACAGTGAAACTTCATTCAGAAATTTTAGTGTGCAATGGTGTTACGTGATGTGCTTGCTAATTGTACAATGCCATTATTTAAATGGGAGTCATGGGACATGTCTATAGCAGCTATCTCTTACCATCAATATCCATGCAAATGTAGAAGACATATGAAACCTCTTCGGGAGTTTCAACCACATTATTCTTTCATAAGATGTTGCCACTATGCTTTTGACATGAGTCTATAGTGTTAGTTAAATATAGACAATTATTTGATAATAAAGGTTTCAACTCCTGGTGCGTGAGCGTGTCAACCCAATTTGGGGAAGAGGAAGGGCTAACAACAATGAATTGAGATTTTGAGATCTTATTTGCAATGTGCTTTTAACACATATGAACTGCAGAGCATATTCTAAAGATTAACAATAAGTCTATAAGGTCTATTAGGCTAGACTTGAGTTCCACCAAAGTTTAATCCAGTTATCAAGCAATTAAGAAATTCCATTCCCACATCAAGGCTAATCACTAGTTCAAAGTCATTGAAATGATTATGATCTGTAATTTGGAACTTGAATTCCCAAAAATCAAACATTCTAATAAAAAGGCTTCTCTTCTCCGACCCAAAATCAATCATGGTGTTTGCATGCTCCAACACAATCCCAAAATAAAATACCACCAAATGTGGTGTGATGAACTCCGGGGCCTGTTCACCAAATGAAATTTAATCTGGCTCTTTTATAGAGGAATAACACTTTCTGTTTTTCAGACTTCTCTTAAAACTAATCTTTTTTCAGTTCAAAAATTGTTATTTAGATTTATTTATTAAATTTTGTGACAATTTATTTTACAACATTGTATGTAGATTATTATAGCTCGGTGTTGTAGAGGTTGTTTTGTAGTGTGTTGTATTTGTTGGGAATCTTTTGCTATTGTTTGTACTTGTTGCTTGTACTTGGTGCCTTATCTGTGCTATACTGTGTTCTCTTCCATATTTTTGTGCAGGTGGAGCCGGGGGTCTCTTGGAAACAGCCTCCCTACTTCCGAGTAGGGGCAAGGTCTGCGTACACACACCCTCCCTAGACCCTACTGTTGTGGGATTCAACTGGGTTGTTGTTGTTGTTGTATGTAGATTATTATAAATGGATTATATTTCTACGTATTTAGCCTCTGAAATAGTAATAGCTCCGAAACGTTTAGAGCTGGAAATGGCCTCTATGGTCAACTCATGAACTCCATATCTCCACAACAAAAACAAAGACATCCAGCAAACGGCAGTGAAAGTAATAGTCCAAAGTGGAGTAACAAATCCCCAATCACACACACACACAACTTACTCTGCAATAACAAACTAATTAATCAACCACTAACCTGAGGTGATTGACACTTGAGACAAAATTCCCAAAAGCCTACTCACCTCAAAACACCAAAGGAAAAAAATATATGCTCCATATAAATGAATACTATCTTCATCTCATCTTATTTTGTTTGGTAATGATCCCTCATATCGCACTGGTTTAATCTGACCTATTAATGGCAATGCTACGACAACCTAGGTGGATCAAGTCTCATCAATTTCAAATAATACACTGGTTTCATACTTCCTCCCTGTAGTAAAAAAATGCATATATACTTCGTTGTTAGATTTGTTATGATAAAAACTTTCATTATATCAACATTTTTTCTATGATTTTTACTAAAACATACTAGTAATTGAAGATAGTTCAAGATTTGGTCTAATTTGTGCATTGACAATTGTGGAAATTCTAAAATTGTGATCATCAGTACTTCACAATAAGATGAAACTACGACTGGGTACAGACACGGAACATGGAGAGAAAACGATCGGAAACCTAAACAGCTGTAATTACAAATCAACAGCACGAATGATGTGAAAAGAAGAAGACGAAGAGTACCATCTCCATTCTTATGCAGAGATCCAGCGCAGCCCATAGTATCGAGTCGCAGGAAACCTGGGCAATCGAGCTGATTCAGTAACTTACGTCTGTGTGTGAAGTGAATCGAATCGAAAGGGGGAGAAAGAGAGTTATATGCGATGAATTTCTCGGAACTCCGGAGATGATTTGCCCTTCCGGCGACTCTACCTCCTCTTTATCTGTCGCCGAAGAGATTCCGTGAAATAGTGTCCGTTTGTGGATAGAATAGAGAGAGAAAGAGAGAGAGAGAGAGAGAAGGGTAAAAGAGGAGTCTAGTTTGAGTCGCAGTTGATTTCTGCATGGATGGACTCCTTGCACCGCAACTCTAGAAACTACAAGTCTAGAACCATTGATTTTTAAAATTTTGAAAAAATTATTCAAAATAATCACAATTTTATTTTGTCTTTTAAAAATATTCTCACTTTCCATTTTTATTGAAATTTACGAGTTTTAGACCGCCGTTAAGTTGCTAACGATGGATTACCGGAACGAATTGTTTTGAGTTACTGGATAATTTTTTGTATGTTGTTTGAAAGAGGATATGTAATTTTTTAGACATGTCTAACTGAACGTTACTGGACAAGAACTACTGCGTTGCTCAACAATTACTCCCTAAAAAAATATTTACATGTGAATGCTTTGGGAGTACTCCTATTTGGAATCTATTAGATGTTTGTTTGGTATTCGACACATATTTTTTTACATAAAACTGAACCAAATCAAACTCTAACTTGTTGGTTGGTTTTTTGTTTTGGGTAAAAATCGAACAAATAACCAAACTCAACGCTACATTGTTTTATTGATTCATTGAGTTAGTGTTGTTACAATTTTTTTAATGCTTATAAATTTTTATTTTTAAAAACCGAAAAAATAAAAATATAAACCGCATAAAACCGAACCAAATAGCCAACGTTTTACCTATTTCTTGTGTAAAACCGAACCGGATCAAACCACCAACTTATCTTCCGTTTTGTCTTTGACTTTGGGTGAAAATCGAATTGCCAATCCTAGTCCGCGTCATTATTATTGTGTTGTCGTCAAAAAGATATCAAAATACGTCACTGAATATAGAGTCAATGTGAACATACGAAGTATAATTTTAGCTCTCAATTTAATACCAGTATGACAGAATGTCAAAATAGGATTATCAGTAAAAAAAAGTAACACATAAAAGGACTACAAACGTACTGCTCCATCCGTCCAAAAAAGAATCGCTTGTTGTTGTTTGCGAGGTTTAATTGGAATTATTTTCAATTTAATTTATTTGAAATTTGGTAAGGAATAAAAAATATACATTTAAAAATTACATCAAAAATCCTACAAAATAAGAGATAACAAGACCATATTTTTTCAAATGAGTAGCAAACATAGATAAAGAACTTGGTTAAAGTTCGATCATGTAAATAGTAACACGGACAATTAAATTAGAATGAGATCAGTATTTGATAGTAGATGATTAAATATGAAAAATTTTATATTATAAAAAACCAATTATAAAATTTATTTTTTAAAAATGAAATTTAGAAATTAGGGAGAATGAATTTATAAATTTTGTGATTTAACTTTTAATTGGGCAAGGTTCCCATGACATTGGAAACCAATGTCATGGGATGACCCGGGGGTGCTCCGTTCGTAAAATTGACGGTTCATATCCCCTCTAACCCCCGATAAACCCCTCACCCCGCCCCGACCCGAACGCACCCCCCACCCCCTCCAATTGCACCCCACAAGTTGATTTTGACTTTGGAGTCAAAATTTGACTCCAAAGTCAAAATCAACTTGTGGGGTGCAATTGAAGGGGGTGGGAGGTGCGTTCGGGTCGGGGCGGGGGTTTACCGGGGGGTTAGGGGGATAGGAATCATCAATTTTACGAACGGAGCACCGGAGCACCCGGAGCACCCCGGTCATCAACTTCATGGGAAGGTGTTTTTAATTTATGTCTCACATTTCTCCAATTTGCAAGATGGGACATGAGTCCTCCCTAATTGAAAGGAAATGGAATGTGATGCGTCCAAATTTGCAACTGCAGCTCGCCCTTCTCCCTCCACAACCATCAGAAGCGCCGAAGCTTTCTCTCTCTAAAATTTCATTTCACTCTCTCTAAAATCTAGGGCTCAAGTTTCTCACTCTGCCGTCGGAAACCATGAACATCTTCAGGCTCGCCGGCGACATGACGCATTTGATCAGCATTCTCATCCTCCTCCTCAAAATCTACGCCACAAAATCATGCTCAGGTTTCATTTCGATCAACACTCATCTATGGCTCGTTTATGGTTAAATGTACAGGAACAGTCTTACATTCTGATCGGTTGGATTTGGAACGGTGAATTTTAGGTTTTTTTTAATGTCTGTTTATTTAGTGTTGGTAACGCAAAATAGTGACCGCATATATTATACAGTGAAGAAAAGGAGTCTGGTCCTTCTGATGTGCATGCGATCCCATCATATTGAACTGATCTCCATTTGATAAACTCTAATCTGAGAGGATGAGGTTTACTCCATATGTATTTGCAAGTTTATGTTCTCTATGCTCTGTTGAGGTTAATGTGATTAATTGCATGATGTTTGAAAAATGCTTGGAAATGGATGAAATGATGCAATCTGGCTCTTGCTTTCCACTTTGATTTGTCAAGGTGGACCGAGTACTCCAAATGTTGAATGATTGATCAATGGATATTGAGCATCTGAGCATGCTTGTGCTTATACGTGTGGAGATCTCCTGATGATGTGCTCATGTGCTTTATATTTCTCTGGCATGTTCGCCATCTAACCTTAGATTTCAATGGGGATGTGTGATGATTGATTTTTTATTTGCTTCAAGGCTTGAAATGAATATGTTTGAATCTGCATAGTTGTTGATTTTTTTTTGTGAGCTACTCACTAAACTGAAGTTAAGTTTGACTAGATGACTCCCTTTTGCATAGTTGCATGATGTATATGAGTATATCTGTGCATATTTACTAGGATGTGGAGTACATAACTCTGATATACTATTTACCAGCGTTGCTTTAGCTCCAGCTGAGAGCTTCCAGAAAATAAGAGACTATCATGAAACTGAGTCTCCTTTTGTTTTTCTCATTTTTTATTACTTCATTAGACTGATTGAAAACCTTAATATGTGCATAGCATACATCTCTTTGAGAATATCTGCTTATTTGTCTTTGCTTTTATCTCTCTTTATGATTTCTTTAGCAATCTTGTACAGTTGTACTTGTGGGGTTGGTGCAAGTCTTATAATGGCTTCCGTTTCTTCAATCAGTTCAATGGTGAAGGAACTTGAGTTGATTTGCTTGCAAAGTCACTTATTACTTTCATTGTTTATAATGTTTCAATTATTGATTACATTGCAAGTTAAAAATATGTTTTGGATCTTTGTTTTTCTGCACATCCTTTCTGTGTGTATTCTCCAGCTAACAGCTAGAGTTTTTTTTGGCTATGCTGGCTAGTCAACTAGATTTTTTATTGTTTATATTTATGTATTGTTTATTTTGGCTAGTGTAGCTCTGATGACTGAATATTTGTTTCTATTTGTTAGGAATTTCTCGAAAGACCCAAGAGTTGTTTGCTATCGTGTTTTTGGCCAGATATATGGATCTGTTCACTGATTTTATATCAGTTTACAACACCATCATGAAGATAGTGTTTATCGGAAGCTCATTGGCAATTGTATGGTGCATGAGGTTTCACCGAGCTGTTAGGCGGTCATATGATCGGGAGCTAGACACTTTCCGTCACTGGATTCTTGTTGCTGTTTGTTTTCTTTTGGCTCTGTTGGTTCATGAGAAATTCACATTTCTGGAGGTCAGCCTCTTTATTTCTGCTGAACTATCTGAACCTCTACAATATATCTTTGTGGATATTTATGGATTTTGGCATTAGTTTGGTTTAAATGATGCCTGATGGGCATCTCCTGTGTTTTGATATTTTCTGTGCGGGTGCTTAATGGATAAAAAATGCATTCCATACAAGATACCTTGGTCAGTATTTGGGTCAAGTGTGTAAGCTTCTGAGATGTTTCTTCTTTGTAGCTTTTAAGCACATTGCTGGTGCATACCGTGATAGCTTTTCTGGACTCACAATTTCCACAAAGCATTGCATTCCTGAATGCAATTTCATATACTTAAGTGTTATGTACATTATTTTTTTTTGTAGGTATTTTGGGGGTTTTCAATCTACTTGGAGGCAGTTGCTATTCTTCCACAGTTGGTTTTGTTGCAGAGAAGTGGAAATGTGGACAATCTAACTGGACAATATGTCGCCTTTCTTGGGTATTCTCTATTTACTTGTTATATACTTTTAAGCTTAGTTCTGCAGCACATTGCAATTTGTATTTTATCTCTCTCATAAACATATACAATCTTAGTACCCAAAGCTAGTCTTATTTTATCAAGGTACAATATTTCAATTCCGGAAAGATGCAACTCTTATAAATCATTCAGCTTACTTGTAGCTTAAGTTTAGTTGTTTTATCAAACAAAAATTCTCATACTTACTAAGCAAACTTTTCATGGAAACTTTACATCAAATTCGACCAAAATTGCTTCTTTTGTTGCAATGGAATTCTGTTCGTGGGACCAAAAAGTAAGTTTTGAAGCAGGTTTTTTTGGACATAGGGAGTATGTCCTCAGTCTCTAGTCTTTACCAAGGAATGGGTTAATATTATTGAATATGTGTTACTACCATTGTAGGGCTTATCGAGCATTCTACATCTTGAACTGGATTTACCGTTACTTCACGGAGCCACATTTCAGCAGATGGATTGGTAAGTAAACATCAGATAGATATTGGGATTTATAAATTTTCTCCCAAACAGATCCTCATGTTGCTAACCTTTTTCCTTTCCCCTTCCCAAAGCTTGCATTGCGGGACTTGTTCAGACTGCTCTTTATGCAGATTTTTTCTACTACTACTTTATAAGGTATAGTGTTGCATCAAACTGTCCCCTTGTTTTATTTTTCCCTTTCGTAAGTCACTATCCCCAACTGAGCCTGAGATCGTTTTATGCAGTTGGAAAAACAATGTGAAGCTTCAATTGCCTGCCTGAGACAACTATTGACAGTGATAATTCGACACTTTTTTTTTGCTGGATCCTCCCCGGTGCAGAAAACGAAATAGAAAAAACAGTATGTACTCGACGACCAAAGGGTGGCAAGAGATTTGTGAATCTAGACTTTGGGTCATAATATATGTGCTCATATGATGGAAACATGTAAAAGAAAAAAAATGCTCTAAGCAGTTTACAAGTGCTAAAGATTCTATTAGCCGATTACTGAAGTGCTAGCGAATTTATAATTGCAGCTTTAGGATGTGCTTTTTTCACACTATACAGCCAAGACACTCTTTTAAGCTCATCAAAAAAAGCATGTGAAGAATTTGTATAAGAAAAAAAGATAACTCCAGTCCCTAAGGTCAGACCATGTCGTGCTTATCGACGACACGCGTGAGGGACTAAACGATAAGTTGGAATTATGGCGCCTTGCCCTTGAGACTAAAAGATTCAGAATAAGTAGGAACAAGACTGAATACATGGAATGTCGTTTTAGTGGCCGGGATACAGAATCAGAGGTGGAAGTCAAGATTGACTCTCACCTAGTACCTAAGGTAGACAGGTTTCGTTATCTTGGCTCAGTAATTCAGGCGGATGGGGAGTTAGATGCGGATGTTGGACATCGGGTTGGAGTGGCTTGGGCCAAATGGCGGTTAGCTTCAGGGGTGTTGTGTGATCCGAAGATTTCGCCTAGAATGAAAGGTAAGTTCTATCGATCCGTAGTCAGACCTGCTATGTTATATGAGGCAGAGTGTTGGGTGGTTAAGAAGACTCATGTGCGTCGTCTGCATGCGGCGGAGATGCGGATGTTACGATGGATGTGCGGGAAGACAAGGTTGGATAGGATTTCGAATGAGGTTATCCGACGTCAAGTAGGTATGGCACCGGTGGAAGACAAGTTGCGGGAAGCGAGGTTGAGGTGGCTTGGCCATGTGAGACGGCGGGATGCTGACGCCCCTGTACGGAGATGCGAGAGGATTACAGTTATTGGGGGAAGTAGGGGAAGGGGTAGACCTAAGAAGAATTGGGAGGAGGTGATAAGACAGGATTTAGGACTTCTCGACCTGACTGAGGATATGGCCCTAGATAGGAACCTTTGGAGAACTAGGATTAGAGTAGCTGGATAGAAGCTCGGTGTTGTAGAGGTTGTTTTGTAGTGTGTTGTATTTGTTAGGAATCTTTTGCTATTGTTTGTACTTGTTGCTTGTACTTGGTGCCTTATCTGTGCTATACTGTGTTCTCTTCCATATTTTTGTGCAGGTGGAGCCGGGGATCTCTTGGAAACAGCCTCCCTACTTCTGAGTAGGGGCAAGGTCTGCGTACACACACCCTCCCCAGACCATACTGTTGTGGGATTCAACTGGGTTGTTGTTGTTGTTGTTGTTGTTGCGTTTAACTAAACTATAATTTTAGTCTTGGAAATTAAGTCACGTTTTCAAGTGTCAAACTTGTACATTGTCCTTTTGCATCTTTTTTGTTTTGATACTGAAAGTCTGAAATGGTTGAGCATAGTGCAACCACCGCAGTGTTTGTGGGGTTCATTTTGTGAGGTTGATGCATCTTGTCCAACAATCTCCGACCCGTGTTTTCTTAGACTAGTTGTGATGCTCCACGCCCCCTACCCCCCTCCTGTGATCGGGCGTAGCAATGCCATGTATGCCGTGATCACGCAAAACACTACCCCCTTAGTCCTTACAGACGCGAGTGAGCTGCGTGAGTGGCACAGTGGCCACGCAATATTTATCAATTTTGTAATGTACTCCTGCCCCAAATTACCTTGTAGTTAATTTTTCGTAGAATAAACTATTTTCTTATGTGTCATGTCACTACTAGTATTCTTCCTCCCTCTCTTTTTAATCTTTCAGATTGACTCTTGAGGTGATGTTTTTAAATTTGACTACAAATAATGGAAAAATACATTAAATATTGATATAAGAGAAAACAAGAAAGAGATTCATTCGTACCAACATGAGATTGAAGAGAATTTTTTTATCAAATAATTAATGAATATGCAAAAAACAAATAAAAGTTCATGTGATTTTTAAATAGTAGAATGTTACTTACATTTTGGGACGGAAGGAGTATGTTTTTGTTTCCAATGTAGTAACACTGGTCACGGGTAATTGTTCAAACTAAATTGTTTTCGCCACTAGACATTATTCAAGTATTATTTAGAGAATATAACGTTTAAGTACTACTTTGTGAATTGATATATGTTTTAGTATTAATTAGTGCAAATTTCACATTTTATACATAGTAGTTCATTTGCTTAGAATTTATTAATTATGGCTTTATGCCAAAAAAAGCAAAATAAAAAATTAGATAAGAGTAAATAAGGTCACAAGTTACATAATCTTATTATTTATGTGTTTCAGTTATTACTCTTTGATTATTTAAAATCAATTTTTGTTTGGGTGAGGTGTACAAATAATAAGATTATGTGTTTTGTGATCTTTATGTTTTTAAAACCAACATTTCTTCGTAATAGAGTAAAAAGTATTTTTCTTGAAAAATGTTAGATTTACAAACTAAATGAGCTCAACATTCACAAATTTACTATTTGTGGACCTCACCAATAGCACAAAATAATTATATTTGATTTAAAAATAAAAAAGATTTGTGAATTTTATATACACTACCGTTTTCCTTTAATCTCTGTATTTTTCTTTCAAATAATAAATGCTCCTTGTTGAAGAATTGGAGGACAGCAGCAGTGATTAGCAAATCCATCCTCAATTTAAGCATTGAACCTAATTTCACCTTCAACTTTGACAATTACGCGTTCTTCTTCATCCAATTCAGGTATTTCATTCATTCACTTTCAATCTCCCCTGCTTCGACCTCAAACCCTATCAATTGTTCTCAAACAATAACCGTTGCTTGTTTCAATTATCAGAAAATGAAAAGCAAGATGCTTTTCTCATCGATCAATCTTTAGATCTGCGGTCAAATTTTTAAATCTGAAACATCTCTCCACAGATCTGCAGTTAGCCGCATAGTTTTTGATGATTTAGTTCGATCTGTAGCTCTTTTTCACCACTGCGTTCTTCAGGTAGGGAGAAATTTCCGAAAGTTTCAATTTTGAAAGCAGATCATAAAGTTTTGCCCATCGGCATGAGTGCTTCTTTGAAAAAAAACATTATTGTTTCTGTTTCTTTAGTCAGTGCATGTTGTCGATTTAGAAAGAAGAGAAAAATTCTGAACTATACAATTTTTTCTAACAAATTTTTGGTATAACACAAAAACTATGGTTGTGTCATGTATAATTGTATGCAGAGTTTTGTGAAGATGGGTGGAGGATTCAGAGTGCTGCATCTTGTCAAGCCTTTCCTCTCGTTTCTGCCAGAAGTTCAGAGTGCTGATAGGAAGGTGCCCTTCAGAGAGAAGGTCATATACACTGTGATCTCTCTTTTCATCTTCCTGGTGTGCAGTCAACTCCCTCTATATGGCATACATTCTACAACTGGTGCCGATCCCTTTTATTGGATGCGTGTTATTCTTGCGTCAAACCGCGGTACTGTGATGGAGCTTGGAATAACACCAATTGTGACTGCTGGGATGGTGATGCAGCTATTGGCTGGTTCAAAAATCATTGAAGTGGACAACAATGTCAGAGAGGATCGTGAACTCTTGTGAGTGACTCCCGTTCATCTTTTCTTTTGGTCTTGAATGGTATTAGCGTTTACATTTCTTCCATAGTCTATGTGATACATTCGTCATTTCACCACATTATATAATATTCACTGCATAAAAAAACTACCACTTTTATTGACATGACTTTCATATTACATTTTATAACTTGATACTTTCTAACGTATCATTTACAACATTATACACCACGAGACATTGTTTATACAGGGGTTCTAAGTGTAATGGGCTATGCTCTAGGGGCTTTACACCCTATGGTGTATGGTCTCTATTACTATACTATATTATTATACTTTGACAATACCATTATATCCCATAGAATCTTCATAATGAAAATTTATTCTGCTAAAATGGGGCTTAAAAAGCTGTTAGACATCTTGGGCTCTTGGCTGCTATTGGTGAGGCAGTCATTTTTGTCCTCTTTGAACAAAATAAGTATTTTTTTAATTGTACGTAATGCATTTGAAAAAAGTGTATGGAAGAAGTTAAGCATGTAAAGTTACTTAAACCAACAAATGTATAAACAAAAATGTAGCCAGGATTGAAAATTTCCAATTGGTTTTTACTTTAATAGTTGTACCATCTTGAAACATGACCCCGTTATTTGGGATAATTGGAAAATGCATTATTGTCCATTAATTTTTTATACCTAAATCTTTGTGACAGAGTCTGGAGATAAATCCATCTTTTCACTACAGTGAATGATATCATAATATCGTCTATGGATCCTTCTAATAAAATTTTTATTTTGCAGAAACGGGGCTCAAAAGCTGCTCGGCATCTTGATTGCAATAGGAGAGGCAATTGCTTATGTCCTATCAGGGATGTATGGAAGTGTAAACCAATTAGGGGTTGGGAATGCCATTCTAATTATTATCCAACTTTGCTTTGCTGGCATCATTGTCATGTGTTTAGATGAACTCCTCCAGAAGGGATATGGTCTTGGTTCTGGGATTTCCTTATTTATAGCTACCAATATATGGTAACATTACAAATTAATGTTATCTCCAACTGTTTTTACTTACAGCTTCTTTCTCATTGTGTATTTTTAATGATTGCTTAATTTTATACTGATGTCTCAGTGAAAGTATTATCTGGAAAGCTTTCAGTCCAACAACCATTAATACTGGTCGTGGAGCTGAGTTTGAAGGTGCTATTATTGCTTTGTTTCATCTACTGATAGCTCGAACAGACAAAGTAAGGGCTCTCAGAGAGGCTTTCTACCGGCAGAATCTTCCCAATGTTACCAATCTGCTTGCCACAGTTTTGATCTTCTGCGTTGTTAACTATTTCCAAGGTTTTCGCGTGGTCCTTCCTGTAAGATCAAAGAATGCACGTGGACAACAAGGCTCTTATCCAATCAAATTATTTTATACCTCCAACATGCCCATCATTCTTCAATCTGCACTTGTATCCAACCTTTATTTCATATCTCAGGTACCCGAGATTCTTCTGCAAAATATAGTCAATGCTTGATTTAGTCTCTCGACTATATATTATTACTCAAATTGGTCTTTGACTCTTTTTTGGAGTCAATATGGTCCTCAACAAATTTTGTCTCAATTTGGTCCTCGTGCATATGCATTCTGATTGTGGAGGGCATTTTCATCTGCACATCTCAAAGTTGTCTCCAAATTACTTAGTTACCGACCAAATTGACTTATAAACCAGGTCTGGATTTTGCGAATCAATGAAAATGCATGTCATTTTTATACTGGTCCAAACTGCAAGGTTGATGACCAAATTTCGTGCATTAAAAAGAGCCAATTAGAGTATAACCAAGGGACCAAATTGGGTATTTACTCCAATTTAACCGTCAAAAGCATGTTATTTCGATTATCTAATAGCTTGGCATGTACAGTTGCTATACAGGAAGTACGGTGGAAACTTCCTTGTCAATTTGTTGGGTATATGGAAGCAATCTGAATACTCTGGCCAGTCTGTCCCTGTTGGTGGACTTGCTTACTATGTTACTGCACCATCAAGGTGATTAGTTGGAAGATATAACACTAATATATGTACTCTATATATTTTTTCTTCTTAAATGCATGTTCTTGTTTGAAGAAACTGCTTTTGTTTTTTAGACTGTAAACCCTAGACATGAGTAATATTTTTGTGTGCAACATTGTGGCAGCCTGGCGGACATGATGGCGAACCCATTCCATGCTCTTTTCTACATAGTGTTCATGCTTTCTGCTTGTGCGCTTTTCTCGAAGACATGGATTGAAGTTTCTGGGTCTTCAGCTAGAGATGTTGCCAAACAACTTAAGGTAAGATGATTGTTAACAGTTAACATCATTACATTTAAATTTGGGTAAAGCTGCGAAGAGAAGAAGGGTATCTTTGCAGTGCTAACTCCGTAACATAGCTATATTGCTCTATGATTGGGTTTGACCTTGTAAAAGTGGCTTGAAGTCATTTTTGCACCTACTCGAGGCTTGGTTTGTATCATTATATGTCGATATGTACTTACAATTTTATAACCATTGAAAGATTAACGTAACACGTGATTGCAAATCTAATCCTTCCTCCCAAAAAATAAAAAATAGATACAAACACATGAAATCTAAGCATACCCTTTATGAATACACCCTCCTCCCTATAAACCACACATTTTGCCCATTTGGTAGCAGCTTTCTCGTTTAGCTTAGTCTTTTGAAAAAGGTTATCTAACGGTAACTTTTAGCTTTAATATTCTCAAAGTTAATCTCTACCATTTAATGACCACTCGTAACAACAAGCCTACTACTACTACTACCACCATTGCAGGAGCAACAAATGGTGATGCCCGGACACCGGGACTCAAATCTGCAGAAGGAACTGAACCGTTACATCCCCACTGCGGCTGCATTTGGAGGAATGTGCATTGGCGCATTGACTGTGTTGGCCGACATGATGGGCGCCATCGGCTCCGGAACCGGTATTCTTCTTGCTGTCACAATCATCTATCAGTATTTTGAGACTTTTGAGAAGGAGAAAGCCACTGAACTTGGCTTCTTGGGCTTGTGATTTTCACTTTGATGTCCCTTGTGCTTAAAAAGCCGAAGACAAAAGAAACACATTTTCATCTTTTTTTAAAATAGATTTCTTATCAACTTTGATGAGTGCACTGCAAAAGTAGGCGTGATCTAATATGTACCCGTTTTGATTTAGCACGTTTTTTTATGTAAGACGGAAAAAATATTTGACCTTCCATTTTTATTCACTTAAGTTTATTTAGTGTGTATTTTTAATCAAGATCGAATTTATCATACTTACTGCCCCTCTTGCTCTTTTTATGTGTCATTTCCCTTTTTGGGTGTATTTTAAGAATGTGAAAAATTATGAAGATGCAAACATTAATATTCCGTTGATACTTCATCATGACTCCATTTACGTAAGATTCAACGAGATTGCTGTTTTGTGTAATGGAGGAAAAAATTGTGTAATTACATAATTTCTTCTTCAAAAGCAAAGATAAGACCTTTTGGGACATAACAAAATATGATTATTTTTTTTAACAAAATGTGAAATTTTTTTATGAGATGAAGGAAGTATGAATTGCAAAATTCATTTCTATTTATTAATTTTATGCAGATGATTCTATTGCATATTTAATTACATGTGTAATAAGTTAATTGCATATTTAATGACTTAGAAACAGTGGTGAATAGACCAAAAAAATTAGAAGGATCAAAAGTAAAATTTATAAGTTGTAGACAAATCAAAATAAAGACCGTCTATGTTTTAAATATGAGAAGTATTTGTAAAAAAATAAATTTTATAAAAATGATTTAATAAAAAAATGTTTAATAAAGTTTTAAAAAATTCATAATTTCAGAAAAAGACCAAAAATATATCGGAAAAATCACTTAAAATAATCCCATCTTTTTTGGCTCTTCAAAAATAATCACTATTTTCACTATTACAAAAAATAATCTCATTTTTTTTGCATGCGTGCGAAATTTGGGTCTCCGTTAGAAAGATAACGGTCCTTTAACGGATCTTTTAGAAAATACATGCTTTTCGTAAATAAATGAAAGGTGGTATTAGAAAATGTTTAAATGTTTTTCTAAATAATACTCGTACCAAATTTAAGTGTTGTTTCTAGATTATTTTCTTGATAATCGATAATCTAGCAATAAATATTTTTCCAAACTAATATTACAAAAGTTATGAAATTACACAATATGTTATCATACAAAATGGAGCAAATTATTTATTTACTCCATTACTCACTATGTAAGTGTTTCTCTGTGCTGATGTTTATTGACGTATTACTTATAAGTTGATTTTAACTTATAAACTGGTTAGAGCATCTCCAACGGGGCCTTCAAATGCTAAAAAATACACTTTAAGAACCATAATGTAGCAATTTTCTTGCTCCAACGGAGCTTTCATAAAATAGAACGCCTTCTATAATTGGTGTTTGAGCATTTATAAATGAAAGGTTCTTGTAGATCTTCTATATTCCCTTTTCAGCATTTTTAGTTCCCCAATCCTATATCTTCAACTGTGTTTGCTCTTTCATCGGGCAGAGCAGCGGCCATTCTTCCCCTGACGGTCTTCAATTAGCGGATTCAGAAAATGAATATAATTTAAAGATATTAATTTATTATAAAAAGTTAAAATTTAGATGATATGGCTGGAGTGAGTGTAAAAAAGTGAGTTGCTAAAACACTGTTGGAAAGCAAAAAAGGCAAATAGAAGATAAAAAATAGCTCTCCCGTTGGAGATGCTCTCATAAGTTAAAAAATACTATTATAAGTCATTTGGGGATATTCATAATGGATGAGTAACCTGGTCAAAATAGAGAAATGAAAAAAGTGACTTAAAAATATGAAGGTAAAATCTACTTATTTTTTCTAGCTTATAAATGCCATATAAGTATAAGCATACAGAAACATGTTATCTGCTGACTTATAACTCAAAAGCAGCTTATAAGCATTTGACCGGCTTATAAGCACAGAGAAACACTTAGTACGGAGTATATTTTTTTGCAAGTTGCAAAAGAAATTATTTCAAATAGGAGTAAATCATAGCATTTTCTATAAAAATAGAAATTTCATATTTTATTATCTCTAAAATAAAAGTTTGCATACTACATGATGACGATGTGTGATGATATCTCATTCTTTTTTAGTACTCGTAATATATATTAGTATTATAGAAATCACCATAAATAGGACTAAAACATAAAAAACGTATCAAAATAGGGGTTCCATATTTTTATTGTTGGACAATGTGCTATCATGAATATGTATTTTTGCAATGTCCTTTGCCCATTGTCTTTTAGGTTTTGATAATGACAAAAGGGTGACAAAACATCATCATCATTTTGTGCATCAAGGCTAAGAATCAAATCTACAACAAGTTCATATCCGTCCGTGAAGAAGGGACTTGAGCATCGGTGGAAGGAACGAGACCGAAGAGGTTGTTTCCTTAGTTGGGTAGTGTTTTAGGTCCTAGATTATGTGTTAAAGAGTATGACATATCTAAGGTTCATTCCCTTATCATCTTACCTTTAAAACTCATTTTAGATCAGCCTTTGTGTGGGGAAGTTGCCTTTCTATTCGAATAATCTTTAGTTTATTCGAATAAGTCGTGATCTTTCATGTTGCTGAAATCAACTTGATTTATTCGAATAAATCACCACTTATTCGAATAAATTGTGATTTATGTTATTTATTCGAATAGGAACTGGTTTTTTCAAGCCACGCGATTGATCCAAACTATTCGAATAGTTCTTGAGTTATTCGAATAAGTCGACAGTTTCAACTACCAAACGGCTAGTTTTTTGAATCCTTTTCATCCCTATCCACTCCCAACTTCTATAAACTATCTACTTTCGAGATTATCTTCAGTAGAACACTTAGAACACTTTGAAGAACATATCCTTTAAATATCCAAAGAGATTCTACTCAATTCCCTCCTTATATCCAAGCAAGGCAATTGTTTTGATTGCTAAATCATTTCTTGCTTGAGTTTTTCCTCATTGCTTGAGTCTTTGAGAGATATTGTCATATTCTAAAGGACTTCATTGTATTTGCAACAATCTACTCCGTGTTGGGAGAATTACTCGGTTGCGGTTTGTTTTCTTACTTTAATGTAAGGGATTTGTATTCTTGGTATTGGGATTACACCAAGTGGTAGAAATCCTAACGGTTTGTGAAATCAAACGTTAGGTGGAAGAAATCCTGAGTTTTGTGAAATCAAAACTTCGGTGGTAAGATAAGAGGCTTGTGAAATCAAGTTCTCGAGTTGTATTCGGATTGTCAAACTCCGTTAAGTTTGACGGGTTAGTGAAGGCCTGGGCACGATTGCTTCGGGGACTGGATGTAGGCATTTAGGCCGAACCAGTATATATCGTGTGTGCATTGTTCTTATCCTTCACTTTATTTTGTTTGTGGTGCATTGTTTTTGTTGAATACTCGTGAAGAACGTTTCCGCACAAAAAAACCGGTCTTTTGGGCAACACCTCTATTCACCCCCCCTCTAGAGGTGTGCGAGGCATCTAACATTTATTCCCAAAAATTGTGGTAATATGGTTGTAATGTGACATTGTACATGTGCAAGTTACTTACTTTTTGGTAATGTACACTATCATGTTCGATAATGTAAATGTATTTAAATTTATATTTCGAGAATAAAAACATGAAAGTCTTAGTTTGATATATTTTTAATGTTTTACCCCTACTTTATTCTTTTTCCCTTAGTATTATTAGCATTGTAATTCCTATTTTGGGGGTAAAAAATATGGAGCTCTTATTTTGATATTTTCTTCATATCTTACTCTTAGCTTAGTCCTTTTTCCAAGTAATTGTTTCTTGGAGTGGCAGTTCGAATAATTTTTTGATAGCATACTATTATTTTTCAAAATTGTCACTACAAAACTTGTGATTTTTTAAAAATAATTCAGTATAAATGTTTTATGCGCAAGACTGCAAAAGTTGTGAAAATGACATAATAATTTTTTCTTCGACATGGAACTATTACTTCTAAAACTCACTACATTATCTTTTGTGTTATAATTTTTTTTCATGAACAATACTCCGAAATGTTTATTGATAATCAACTATTACTCGTATTGTTTTTTTCAAAATCACACTACAAAACTTAGTTTTTTTCAATATTCAGTACAAATTTTTCTCTGAAATAACAAATCAAAAATTGTGAAAATTGCACAATAATTTTTTTCCAAAACGACACTAATCATTTTTATAACTAAGGTCTAAGTATAACTTTCTTGTATTTAATTTCTTTCTCGAGCAATACTCCAATTTATTTTTCGATAACCAACCCAGCATAATATTTCCCACCAAAACAGAATTATAAAATTTGTGAATCATTATATTTTTTTAAAAAAGTGAAAAAAATATCTAACAAGAATGTACTATTATATTTTTATAAAGATAAACTGAAAATTAAAAAATAAAAAAAGAATTTATCTAAAATAATCATGTCTTTCATTTATTTGTGAAAAACGGGTTTTTTTCTAAAAGATCCGTTAAGTGACCATTAACTTTGTAAGGACGATCTAAAACTCGCGCAAATGCAGAATGATTAAATTAGTTTTCTGTGAAAGTGAAAAGTAAGTTTATTTAAAAAAAAATGCAAAAATATGAGCGTTTAAAATACTCCCTCTGTCCATGTATGATCTTTACATTACCCGTTACGAGGCTTGACCGACTTTATTTTCAATTCAATTTAATTGATTATAGGAGTAAAATTTTAAAATAAAATTTATATAATAATAAACTACATTAAAAGTTCTACAAAACTAGAGGTGACAAAACTATATTATTTTATAAAATTTCTAATAAAATTAAACAAACAAAGTGAGTAAAGTTTTAGTGTCAGTTTGAAATTTTATTCAGCAGCAAAGGGAACATTACTTCAACGGAACATTCTTCCTTCACTCCATCTTCGCCTAAGCGGAAAACTAACATCTTCTCCAAGTTTTAGGATTCCGCCGAACCAGAGCGTTCGAGAAAAGCTCATGTTTTATTCAAATCTTCGAAGCCAGCTATGGATTGACCTGACAATGAGACTTAGATGGTTGAGAGGAGAACGAAAAGCGGAAATCAGGGTCAGTTCTGTTTTCCAACTAGTTCAATTCCCAAATAGCTGAGTTGTATGGATTTATGGTTTAAACTATTCAAGAATTGCGTTTTTATTTGGTTCATTTTAGCCATTTTTGGCTGATTTGGGGATTATGGTTTTTAGGGTTAGGTTTCATGCTTCCAAATTGGAAGTTCATTAGGGTCTGGTTATGCTTTTATAGATTTGGATCTGGTTGTGCTTCTATGGATTAGGGGTGTGCTTATGCTTTTATGGTTTTAGGGTCTGATGTTTCTAAACTGAAAGCCCAAAAGTATGTTGTATGCTATGGAGAATCGCATTTGAATTCTTTGTGCATCATAAAAAATCTAGGGGAAAATGTCATGTTAGGTATCTAATTTATATGGTAGTTATTAACACAATTCGTCATTGTAGACTTAGCCATATGTAGACTTTCAGTAAATAATAAGGTGACTTGGGCAGTTTTACTCAATTTTTCACCACTCTACAAAGTGACAGAAATGGTCCAAAATGGGCAATTTCTGCCACCAAAATTACAATTTTCAGTGTATTTTAAAATATAATCCATGTAATCTAATACTCTGTATTTTGCAAACCAAGTAACTCTTAATATCAATTTTTAACATTAACAACTCTTATTTACCACTTTAAAGTTTAAAGCACAGTAGTTATTAGATTTTAGCCTCAAGAATCCACTAGTAAAATATGCTCAAATTATCAACAAAACACAGTCTCTTTCTATGGATGGTACCTAGTATTTTATATTCCACAAATAAGATTTATTTAATTATCTATGAAGTAATTATTACGCTTGTCATTCTCTTACTGTTGAAACGAAATGAGTTGAACATAATTCAATGAAATGAGTTGGACATAGTTCAACGAATCTTCAGAGGTACGAAGTCACTTGACCAACGGGAGAGGGACTCCCGTTGGTCGTACCTCTTTTAAATGAGTTGAACATAGTTCAACGACATGAGTTGAGCATAGTGAAACTAATCTTCAGTTCACAAATCAGCAGTTATTTCATCCGCGTAAGGAGATGGAGAGTCAGCCTTTGTTGTCTTGTTTGCGTACACACATTTTACTGAAATCCCACTTTGTGGGATATTACTGGAAAATTAGCTAATAATCTATTCACTTACTAAATTGTCCTTATATAATATTCTCAAACTAGCACCACACTAATAATCTGAGCTTTCTTCGATCTTCCTAAATCCACCAACCACCACCCTATTCTTTGATAATCTCAGACTTCGATCTTCCTTATTCTCAAACCAACCACAATCACGTCTCCCCTTCCGAGCTGCCGCGTGTGCCACCTCCTTCTACATCTTAGTGTTTTTTCCTTCTAACCAAGCCAACCCCTTCTCCGTCTCAGGCATGCTGCTGCCATCATCAAACCTCCCCTTCCCTGCCACCGCTTGCCACACGCCACTCCAAGCATGTGCCGCCACGCTTCCAATACCTTTTCTAGATTGGTTTGCGGCTGAGGTAAGCTGTGAATTAGGGTTAGATAAAAACTACGAATCTATAATTATGGAAGAAGAGCATCTTGATATATTCTTATTAATAATACATTAATACTCTCTCCGTTTCATATCTTCTCGTTTTGACTTGGCAGGTTTTTTAATGTAAGATCAAAGAATGTTTGACTTTCAATTTTTGTCGTTTTGTAGTAAATTGTAGAGAGATTTTAGAAAGGTGAATAGCATAAAGTTCATATGGTGAAATTAGCTATGTTTTAATACTATATAGATATATTTCCCAATTTATTAAGTACTTGTATTGTTTTAATTGGATTGACATGTCTATCAAGGCCCACCATCTTTTCTGTTGGCCCGGAGTGATAACCTGATTCAAGGAATGCTTCTATAGTTTTAAATTGGACGAGCTGAATGCTGGCTATTTTCATATTACTAGTATTTGATTTGTAACAAAAGCCACAGGCAGATTTGAATTTTTCACTTTCTTTGTGTCTGTAGTTCACAATCACTTTCGCTTACATTTTTCTGTCATTCAGGCCTAGAAGAAATAGCAGAGAGAGATTAGGAGAGAGCTTTTCATCCAGTATCTTACAGAGCAGATGCCAAGGAAAAGAGGTAGACCAAAGGTTAATGCTGCTCTTCAATCCAAACAGGAGGAGCCCCAAGATGTAAATCAGGAGGAAGATGCATCATCAGAGCTAATTGGTATTTATGTTTTTTGTATTTTTTATTTTATGATTTTTTATTTACCCACCGAGTTGTGGGATTCACCTGGGTTGTTGTTGTTGTTGTTTTATTTACCCATCGATCATCTTTAGCTTATACTGGTGTCTTGAGGTTATTTGATTGGGTGAATACCAGTTTACCAGAATCAACTTGAATAAATCAGAAATTTTGTTGTTTTTTACTGGAATTAATAGTCTTCAATGAAATTGTGGTTCCTTACTCTTCTTTTGTACCTTATATTTTTTCAGATCTTGCTGAACGTCAAGGTGAGGCAATTAGGGCTTTTCAGGCAGTACAAATTGAACAACTACGCACTATGTTACGGTTGTTACGCTCTAGCTTCAGCAAGGAAGAGCTGTCAGTTCCAGTTTTGCATTTTTTCAGCAAAAACCTCCCAAACGTGGTCCTTGTGAGAAATAAGAATGATAATGCCTGTGAAGTGCAATGGAAAAAAGATGACGGTAGCTTTACAATGGAACAACTAGATCAAATGCGTGTACCCACTTCTCTTCTACAGCGATTATCCCGGATGTATTCCCACCGTTCTTCTGTGATTCCACCTTTTGACAGATTTGGATTTTCAAATAATTCTGGTATGAGTAAGTAGCTGATAATTCCACTATAAAAAAAGTCTAAACTTGTTACAAATCACCAGACATTTTTCTATGGCAGTGAAATCATGCGTCTTTGGTGCTGAAAATCTCCAAATCAAGGGTTTGGTATGTTCCTTTATCTCATGCATATGTTTTCCTTGCATTTTTCTTCTTGGATGATCAATAAATTCTTAGATTTTCTTTTTCTATCATGGACACTCATTTCTAGGTTTTAGAAGAACCATCTGAAAATCAACTGGTTGATCAGCAGGATCCTTTCCAACCTCCTGGCGTAAGTAGCTAATTCATCTTTATGAGTTGCTTGTTGCATTTTTCTTTTTGTAATACTCTATTAGCCGTAAAATTTCCCAGAGTGAATCAAGAACGGAGTACGATTGATAATTACAGCAAAATCTAATGTAATCAACTCTGTTTCAAGGATAATAACCCGTGGGAAATGTTTTCAATGTATAATTTATTGTTTGCCCCATGGAAAATGACTTGTATTCAAGACGGCAAGTCTCTTCCAACAAAAGTAACATGGTGTCGATTGCTGTTGTCATGGGAAATTTGCATACTTGGAAAATAAGTTTCTAAATACGATGGACGATTGCTATTATCCTTGGGGTGGAAACAATTTACCTTAGCCACAACCTGACCGTCATCTTTACCCATGAATTTAGTTTCAGGAAAATGGCAACCGTTTATCAGTTGGGGTGACACCAAAAACATTAAGGTTCCCCAAACACGGGGAGATGCTTCTGTCAGTACATGGCTCACCCCTTGGGGTATACAAGGAAGACATGGAATCAATACACGGTACTCTTCTATGTGGTTTGAGTTCATAAGAGTTGTGTTACATGATACGTGCATGCAATTTTTTTACCATGTCCATATTTTGGAATGGGAAATGACTAGAAGTCGGTTTAGTCTGCTTTTTCAAAAGTCAAAGATTCTTGTTTTAGAATCTGAGTAGGGTTCTGACACCACTCATGGGTGTCATAATTTGAGGGTCCTACAATGCTCTGTTCGACCCCGAAGTAATTCCCATCCCCTACAAATCCCCCGCCCCCCCGGTTCCATTATACTACACAAGGTATTGTAGCATAACGGTGAACCCATGAGTTGAGGAGGTAGGAACCATATCAGGGTCTATCGGTGCACTGTAGGACCCTCAAATATCCCGCTGTACGTCAGCCATCTGTGCCAAAAGAGTCCCACTCTTAGAGTTTAGGTGATTCAAAGAGGCACACGTTTTATTGCCTTTCTATAGCGCATATAAACGGCCAAAATGCCAAATCTATCTTGTTCAAAGTATTGCTTTGTGTTGCAGAATCACAAGAGCAATGAGCAAGCAGAGAGATATTGGATCAGTTTCTTGCATTAGTTGAAGAGGAATTGCTATTCTGTGTATGTATCTGATAAACCAGTGGCTTATTATTGTGTTAGCCGTTTATGCAATTCTGTATTGCGAGTAGATTTCATGACCCCTTATGCCTCCTTTCTCTTTTGTTTTATTATTTTAAATACGGAGTATGATGTATATTGATATTACTCCGTATTATTACTATTCTCTGTGTCTCAATTTAAGTTGTTTGTTCACTATTTATATGATCAAATTTTGTTCACTTTTTTAGACCTTTTTTCGATAGTCACATCTTGTTGCGTAGAACTTTTGATGCAGTTTTTAAATATGTAATTTTTTTTAGTTCCACCCCAATTATCAAATGAAATGAATTAAAACTAACTTTGGTCAAACATCGCAGACTAAAACAAGCGATTTAAACTAGGATGGAGGGAGTATTATTTAGTGATTCTTTTGACCCTGGGTTTGAATATCATGTTATGACATTGAGACTGTACCGTACTCTACCGTACTCTGTTGGTCTTGAAGTGGGTCCTCCTCTTGGATTGTGGAAACCTCGCACTCCTTCCACTCTAAAATGATTCACTTGTACTACTTTTGAGCCTCGTGATAATTTTTTGTTTACTCTTGTGTTTTCATTAAATAAAATATTTTTGTTACATCTTATTTTATACAATTTTTTACAAGTACATTAACTATGCTTGAAGACGTAAAATTTCTCAACAAAATTCATACCTAAACCATAAGAACCTGAGAACCTCTAAGTATCTTGGAGAAGAAAAAAAAATGTTTTTTTACACAACTCTAGTGGTGACAAACTTCAGAAGGACATAGTCAACAACACTGCATTCAAATCCTACCAAGCCATGTTTGACAAAAGCAGACAAGTTTAGTATTACTCGTGCAACGCACGGCTCCATTTATATTATTAAATTATATTCAGATCATTATTTAATAATAGAAATTAATATATAATAGAATATAAAGTTTAGTAAAGGATTGAATATGAAAATTTTATCTCAATCACAGTGGAATATGTAATACTAATATTGATAAAAATTACATTTATTTTACAATCTCATAATAAATGTGAAACTTATTTTTTACGTATTAAACATCTTTTGAATGAGTTTAAATTTTTAAATGGATGAGATATTGCCCATTATTAAATCTTATTTTGTTTGTCCTTACAAAACAATCGTTATTCAAGACTATTTGAATTTTTACCATTTATAGATAAGTAGTTTTTTAATTTTCCATTCTAGTTTATTTCATCAATTGATTTATTTTCATTTAAAATATGTACTAAAATATACTATGTTGAATATTTATTTCTTGTCATTTTTATACTATCTTGAGACAGGTTCATCTTTGCACCACATTAAATGATACTTGTTGTATAACATACTAGTATTTTCATTTATATGACTTTCATATCAATGCTCCTACTTTTATTGATATGCCTTTTGTATCATTGTTATCGCGTGGTTGACTACTTGACTAGTTGTCTGCTCGCGAGGGAGATAACGGCCAGGCTAACAGAATCTTCCTAATGTTACCAACCCCACAGTTTTGATCTTCTGTGTTGTTAACTATTTCCAAGGTTTTCGTGTGGTTCTTCCTGTTAGATCAAAGAATGCCCGTGGACAACAAGGCTATTATCCAATAAAATTATTCTGTACCTCCAACATGCCTCTCATTCTTCAATCCAATGACCTTTATTTCATATCTCAGGTACCTAAGGCTCTTGTTAATTTGTTACGTCACATGTAAGTAGTTATTTCCCCATTTATTCTACTCCCTCCGTCCCAAAATATTCACAACATTTGTTTTTTCAGCAGTCGCGAGAACTTTCAGACATTGTTTCTTTAAGAAAATCCTTAAGATTTTTGTGACCGGAATCCAAAACGGTAAAGGACTCGTACATAATGGATAAACGTCGAAATTAAGCCTTCAACCGCAGGAGACCTTTCATTCAAACTCGCACCTTTTTTCTTCTTGCGCGAACGTTCATGTCCGATCACAAGAATTTTCGACTCTATAAAATAGAGTCTCGTGGTATGGGTTGACATAGATATTCTCGAGTGCTTGTTCTGAATTAACGTCTTATCCGATTGAAGTATTTCGTATACCTCGAAATAACTTTGATCTGAAAGCGTTTCGTACGCGATTCGTTATTCTATCGAGTTCTTCGTTTAACACTGCTTCGCAGTGTTCTTCCTAATCTAAATCCAACAGCCAAGCAACTTAAGGTAAGATGTCTCTTTTCGATATTTTCTCATTACGGAGTACGTACATCATTTAATTTATGTCTAAGCTGTTAAGGAAAGAATGATACTTTTGACCGAGAAAAGTCAAAAATGGACAAATACTCACGGACGGAGGGAGTAGGTGAATTTTAAAAATGAAGTAATTAAGTTTATCAAAGAAAATGCAATGAACACTCTTGTCGATTTTGTCTGGTTTGATTTAGTAATTTTGTCTCACTGTTGTGGATTTTGTTTGGTTTGATTTTAAGTATTAAATTTAGATGAGTATAAATTAGTGTGTTTGCTTCATAGCTTAAATGAGTAGGGTTTATGTGGGCAGATGTTTAAAATACCACATGTTCCCTTGTTCAGTTACCATATTTACCTTTTGTGCCGTCTCCACAATAGAAAAAGATTTTTTTATTATAAATTTAATACTCCCTCTGTCGCATAGATAAGTTCACTCTTTGACTTCATAGAATTTAAGATAAGTGGTGAAAAGTAAAAAGTGTGGTTAGAATTTGTTTAGATGAGAGAAATGTTGAGCCACATATTTTTTCTTTGAAAGAAAAAGGAAAAGTGTGAAGACTTTGGACGGACGGAAGTATTTTTTATTAAGTGTCCAAAACAAGTTGGATGTTTTAATTTTGGTGCAACTATCAAATAATTTTTAAAACATATTTTCTATATGCGGCGATTTCTTTAATTTCTAATAGCTAGCCCTTACTAAAATTATAAAGGTCTACTTTTATAATGGTACAAGACTAAGGGGCTGTTTGTTTCAGCCTCTTAATGGTTCAGATGTCTGAATGGTTCAACACTTAATGGTTCAGACTGTTTGTTTCAGCCTCTTAATGGTTCAGATGTCTGAATGGTTAAGAGATTTGCCTCTGAATGGTTAAGTATTATACAGAGTCTGAATGGTTAAGGCCTCTTATCTGAATTGATCAGACATTTGCCTCTGAATAGTTAAGCAATATACTAGCTCTTAATAGTTGAGACCTCTTACTGGTTCAGCACTTAATGGTTCAGACCTCTTACTGGTTCAGCACTTACTGATTCAGAAGTTGCCAAACAGCCCCTAAGTTTATGGGAAGGAGCAAGTATCTTTTCATTTCTCTAAATTTAAAAATATAAGAATAGTAAGCATTTCTTTATCCAAAAGATAAAGCAACTTTACCTCGAGTCTCAAAAGCTCAAAATATGTGCTTTTGTCAGTAGAAGCAAAAAAGAGTTCTTTCTTCTTGCGTAATTAGTAAGTACTTTGAAAAGAGCAAGTCAAATGCTTTTTGCTAATGACATGTTGTAAAATACCCTAATTATAATTTGACCATGATTCTTTTGGCATCAGCTTTACAGGTGTCATAATATGAAACCGGTTGGGGCCCTACGATGCTCCATCGGCCCCGAAGTGGTTGCAACTACCTAGCATTTTGAGGGTTACCGCGGTGGGGTACTTCCAACCCCAATAGAGCATCGCAGGGCCCTCAAATTGTAGGGGTCATAATACTCCGTATAACGCATATGCTTGTATCAAAGATCACTTGATCTGATAATTATTCCGTTTAATGTTGTTTGGGAGATTTTAATGACCACTCGTGCTAACAACAAGTCTACTACTACTACTACGATTGCAGGAGCAACAAATGGTGATGCCTCGACACCGGGACTCGAATCTGCAGAAGGAACTGAACCATTACATCCCCACTACGGCTGAAATTTCCATGACTCCAAGAATAGATTTGCAACAAAAATTAAACAGCAGAAAGAAGCAATCACTGAACCACTATTGAAAAGAGCGTTGTAGCTTAAGTTTAGAACACACGAGATGCTACAACACCTTTTTCAACAGTCACACACACAACATTTGTTTACGCAGTTCGGAGCAGTATTTCCTACATCTGCGAGGCCCACATCCGTGTAATAGCTTTTCCACTAGATCAACGTAAGAATTACACTATCAAACTTCAACATAACCTTCTAATGAATTTGACTTGTCTACTTACGTGATCTAACAACAAACTCGGTTTGTGTCACTACGAGACCTATTACACCTTCTTCTTGCTCTGCACGAAGGATGTGTTACTGACCCTTGCTTAGCTGACCAGGTTGCAATGGCTAAACAAATTCTAGAGAAGATCCATGACTGATCTTCTCATGCAAATCTCTCACAGTTTGTTTCGATCAGGGCTTCTGTAATCTCTCGCTCTTTCAAATGATCTTATGAATATTATTCTGTGCTCCACCGCTTCCATCCACGGGTGTCTCTTTTTATATGATGTCCATAACCCTAGTGGAGTTAGTTTGAAACTCTTACGATGATAAGCTTGAGTACCAGAAAGTCCTAGCGCACCATGACTTCTTCCGTAGATTGCATGGACTGTTAAGCACGTGTCCAGGAGATAACCAACTCATGTAGATCCTCTTGATGCTGGACACCTCACGAACTCCTCTTGCCATATAAGTCTCCACATATTTAGAGTCCATACCATATAAAAACTCTATATCATGACTGACAGGATGCTACAACTCTTATCTTAACACAGACATGCTACCACTTCTACAGAAAGGGTTTTGTCAAAAAATAATGCCAACATAAACTATATCAACGGAAACTAGTAGGAGCTAACAGCGGCTGCATTTGGAGGAATGTCGTGCATCGGCGCATTGACTGTGTTGGCGGACATGATGGGCGCCATCGGCTCAGGAACCGGTATTCTTCTTGCTGTCACAATCATCTATCAGTATTTTGAGACTTTTGAGAAGGAGAAAGCCACTGAGCTTGGCTTCTTGGGCTTGTGATTCTCACCTTCTGTTTTCCATGTCCCAAGTTGATCTTTGGTGTGTAATTTTTGTTTGTATTTTTACCTTATTTTGTAGCATGTGCAAGTGTCATTTCTATACATTGGGTTTGTTACTGGTGTATTATGTGTTGTGCTCTTAGTTTCTTTGCTGGTTTTTAAAAAATCAATCTCTCTACTGTTATCAAAAAAAGAATTAATGTAGATATATGAAGTGTTTATAATTCATTCAATTTTGATGTATAACAATGGGCTAAAGAGAGTGAATGGAAGAAATGCTTTTTTATTTTGTTTTTTAAAGAATTGATCATATACTCTGTCGCTCACATTTTTCTTTCTAATGTAAATGAATCTATTTGCAAATTTCAATTTTTCTTTCTAATGTAAATGAATCTATTTGCAAATTTCAAATTATAGTTTTGTGGTTATGAAGGGAGAATATTATACGTACCCCTAGCATTTTTTCTATAATATCCATTACTCTGTATCTTTTACTTGTTGTGGGTCCAGCCCATTTTATTTGGGTTCCAATTTTCTTTGGTGGAGGGCCCAATTGTGTTTTTACTTTGTTGACTAAAAAAAAAGGAGAGTAAAAAAAAGGGGCTGGGCAGTGGTGCACTTACGGACAGAGCAGAAAAGAAAAAAAAACAGAATAGAGAGAGGAAAGGTGCTGGTGCAGAATTTACAGACCAGCCGCACAAATTCGATCATCTCCGGAGATCCGACCGTTGGATTGAGCTGAAATTTTCAGAGGTTGTTCCCAACACTTAGGGCTTCAATCTGTTCAATTTTCACTTCAATCGGAGCTACGGATCTTCTGTAATCGCAGCTGGTGCGACGCTGCGTTTTTGGGTGATAATCCTGATTTTCCTTCTCTATTGTTGGTGCCTCTTATGTATGTTGTTGTTGGTGGGCTGTGACATCCTTGTAGACTGAGTTTGGGTGTTTTTACCCTCAATTTGCATAATAAGAGAAGAAGAGGGCGGACTCCCTATAAGTCCCGTGGTTTTTATCCTTCACATCGAAGGGGTTTTCCACGTATAAAAATCGTGTGTCGTTTGCATCTTTATTCTTCATATTTGATTGTGGTTTATTTGATGTGCTGCTGATTTTGTGTGCTTGGTTAATCAATTGTGGTAAATTGGGTCAAGTGTTTGGTTGGTTGTCTTGAAGTTGATCCTTGTAGGTGTTGTATCTTACTTGTTGCTTCTCCCCACAACATTTGGTATCGGAGCATTGGTTAAACCGTAGATATGGAGTCAGGAAATCATTCTATGGTTAAATTGACATCAACCAATTATTCAATTTGGCGTCCTATGATGGAGGATTTGTTATATTGTAAAGATTTGTTTGACCCAATTGATGTGGATAAAACCAAGAAGGATGACATGCCCACTAAACCTGAGAAGATGACGGATAAAGAATGGGAAAAACTGAAGAGAAAGACCTTGGGGACTATCAGACAGTGGATTGATATTAGCATATTCAATCATGTATCCCAAGAGACTGAGCCACTCGAGTTGTGGAGAAAATTGGAGGGTCTTTATGAGAGAAAGACTGCTCATAACAAGGCCTCATTGATTAAGAGGCTTGTTAGTCTCAAGTTGAAGCCGGGAAAATCTGTTTCTGAGCATCTTAGTGATTTTCAAGATATCATTAACAAGTTGACTGTGATGAAAATTGTTTTTGATGATGAGTTGCAGGCTTTATTCTTATTGAGTTCTTTGCCAGATAGTTGGGAGACTTTGGTTGTGTCTATCAGCAACTCAGCTCCAGATGGTGTGCTTTCATTGGATGTCATTAAAGAGAGCATGTTCAATGAAGAGCTTAGAAGAAAGGAGATGGGTGTTGACATTTCACAAGCACTTGTGGTAGAGAATAGAGGAAGAAGCAAAAGCAGAGGTCCCAAGGGGCGTGGCAAGTCAAAGTACAGGTCCAAGTCCAAGGATGGGAGAGAGCCCACTATATGTCACTATTGTAGCAAACCTGGCCATATTCAAAAGTTTTGCTACAAGATGAAAAGAGACCAGCAAAAGAAGAAAAATGATCATCACAAAGAGGGTGATGACAAGAATACAACGGCGATAGCTTCTACTTCAGATGATGGTGTTTCATTGGTTTGTACTGCCGGTGATTGTTGTCATGTTGATAATTTTGATTCTGAATGGCTTGTTGATACAGGGGCTTCTTATCATTGTGTTCCTCATAAGGAGTACTTTATTGACTACCGAGTTGGAGATTTTGGTAGTGTGAAGATGGGAAACCAAAGTTCAGCCAGTATTATTGGAATTGGAGATATTTGGGTTCAAACCAGTGTTGGGTGCTATATGACTTTGAGAGATGTTCGCCACATTCCAGATCTACGCCTCAATTTATTGTCTGCTAATGTACTTGATCAAGAAGGTTACAAGCATACTTTTGGTGAGGGTAAATGGAAATTGTCAAAGGGTTCTTTGACTATTGCTCGTGGCAAGCTTTGTTGCACCTTGTATAAGACACACTTGAAAGTGTGTACTAGTGAGTTGAATGCTGTCGAGGAGAAAACTTCTCCTAACTTATGAGAAGGGCATAAAGCTGTTGGCTGGTAAGTCTCTTATTCCTGCCGATGTTACCATTTCACTTGACCCTTGTGATCATTGTTTAGCAAGAAAGCAGCATAGAGTTTCTTTCCCGATGAGATCCAGGAGAAAGAAACTAAAGCTAGAGTTGGTTTACTCTGATGTGTGTGGTCCTATTGAGGTGGATTCACTTGGTGGTAACAAATACTTTGTTACTTTTATTGATGATGCTACTCGGAGAACTTGGGTTTATATGATGAAGCATAAAAGCGATGTGTTTGGCATCTTTCAGAAGTTTCATGCCATGGTGGAAAGGGAGACAGATTGCAAATTGAAGCGTCTCCGAACTGATAATGGAGGTGAATACACTTCAAATGAGTTTAAAGCATATTGTTCAAGATATGGCATTCGACATGAAAGAACAGAACCTAGTACCCCACAACATAATGGTGTTGCCGAGAGGATGAACAGAACTATTGTTGAGAAAGTGAGATGTATGCTTAGGATGTCTAATCTTCCTAAGTCATTTTGGGGAGAAGCAGTTGGAACTGCTGTGTACTTGATAAATAGAGCGCCATCAGTTCCTTTGGAGTTTGATATTCCTGAGAGAGTATGGTTTGGGAGAGACCCTTCTTATTCCCATTTGAAGGTGTTTGGATGCAAGGCATTCATGCATCTACCGAAGGAACAGAGATTGAAGCTTGACTTCAAGTCTTCTCCTTGTGTGTTTGTTGGATATGGTGATGAAGAGTTTGGTTACAGACTTTATGATCCAGCAAAGAAAAGAGTTGTGAGGAGTAGAGATGTTGTATTTTACGAGCACGAGATGGGTTTTCATCTCTTAGGTGCTGGTAATACTTATTATCCTAATTTATCTCATGGTGCTATTGATATGTCTCATGTTTCTGTTCCAGATGTTCAACAAACAGGTGATGCTCCTGATGATGGTCATGAAAATACTCATGAACATGACCGTATTGAAGAGGTACAACCAGAGATTGTGCCACAACCTGATGATGAAGGTGTTGAAATAGAAAGTGGAGAGTCTTCTAATCAGGGGGAGCAAAACAGCCCACAGGTGGAAGAGCCAACACTGAGAAGGTCAACCCGAGTTCGACAACCTTTAAGACTTTATCCAAGTTCAGAATATATCCTAATCACTGATGAGGGGGAGCCTAAAAGCCTTAAAGAGGTCTTTTCACATCCAGACAAAGACCATTGGCTGAAGGCTATGCAAGAGGAGATGGATTCTTTGAAGAAGAATCAAACATATGACTTGGTGAAGCGTCCAAAAGGGAAGAAAGTCTTGAAGAGCAGGTGGTTGTTCAAGAACAAGAAAGATGACCAAAAGCTAGTGAGACGGAAGGCAAGACTGGTGGTGAAGGGATGCCATCAGAAGAAAGGCATCGATTACGATGAAATTTTTGCACCAGTGGTGAAGATGACTTCCATTCGCATGATTTTGGCACTAGCGGCTTGTTTGGATCTTGAGCTTGAGCAGCTTGATGTAAAAACTGCATTTTTACATGGTGATTTGGATGATGAGATTTACATGGAGCAGCCGGAAGGATTTGAAGTTAAAGGAAAAGAGAATTTTGTTTGCAAGTTGAAAAAGAGTCTTTATGGGCTTAAGCAAGCACCAAGGCAGTGGTACCGTAAGTTTGATTCCTTCATGAGTGGTAATGGGTACAGGCGTACTACTGTAGATCCTTGTGTGTATTTTAGAAAGTTCTCTGATGATAACTTCATTATCCTTTGTTTGTATGTTGATGATATGTTGATAGTGGGACAAGATGTTGAGATGATTCGCAGGTTAAAAGAGGATATGTCAAAGTCCTTTGAAATGAAAGATTTGGGTCCTGCGAAGCAAATTCTTGGCATGGAAATTGTTCGTGATAGAAAAGCTGGTAAGCTTTGGCTGTCACAAGAGAAGTATATTGAACGGGTGCTTGAAAGGTTCAATATGAAGAATGCCAAGCCGGTTAATACACCACTTGCCGGTCATTTCAAGTTGAGCAAGCGTTCTTGTCCTAGTTCTGAGAAAGAGAAAGAAAACATGTCTCATATTCCTTATTCTTCTGCTGTTGGTTCATTGATGTACGCTATGGTGTGTACAAGACCGGATATAGCACATGTTGTTGGATTGGTTAGCAGATTCTTGGCTAATCCAGGCAAGATTCACTGGGAAGCTGTAAAGTGGATCTTGAGATATTTGCGGGGCACCTCAAAATTGAGTTTGTGTTTTGGAGGCGGCGAGCCTATTCTTGAGGGATTTACAGATGCTGACATGGCTGGAGATCTTGATAACAGAAAGTCTACCTCAGGTTACTTGTTTACATTTGCAGGGGGAGCCATTTCATGGCAATCCAAGCTACAAAAGTGTGTAGCTTGCAGAGTATATAGCAGCAGTGGAAGCGGGCAAAGAGATGATTTGGTTGAAGCGTTTTCTTCAAGAGTTGGGACTGAAGCAAGGTGAGTATGTTGTGTTTTGTGATAGTCAAAGTGCTATAGACTTGAGCAAAAACACCATGTATCATGCTCACACAAAGCATATTGATGTGAGGTATCATTGGTTGCGTGATATCATTGAAAAGCAACTAATGAAGTTGAAGAAGATTCACACAAACAAGAACGGTGCTGATATGTTGACAAAGGTGGTTCCCGGAAGCAAGCTTGAGTTTTGTTCCAAGCTTGCAGGTATGTCTTCTTGACTGGTTTGCGTATGATCTTCCTCGAATTGGGCTGGAGGGGGAGATTGTTGTGGGTCCAGCCCATTTTATTTGGGTTCCATTTTTCTTTGGTGGAGGGCCCAATTGTGTTTTTACTTTGTTGACTAAAAAAAAAGGAGAGTAAAAAAAAGGGGCTGGGCAGTGGTGCACTTACGGACAGAGCAGAAAAGAAAAAAAAACAGAATAGAGAGAGGAAAGGTGCTGGTGCAGAATTTACAGACCAGCCGCACAAATTCGATCATCTCCGGAGATCCGACTGTTGGATTGAGCTGAAATTTTCAGAGGTTGTTCCCAACACTTAGGGCTTCAATCTGTTCAATTTTCACTTCAATCGGAGCTACGGATCTTCTGTAATCGCAGCTGGTGCGACGCTGCGTTTTTGGGTGATAATCCTGATTTTCCTTCTCTATTGTTGGTGCCTCTTATGTATGTTGTTGTTGGTGGGCTGTGACATCCTTGTAGACTGAGTTTGGGTGTTTTTACCCTCAATTTGCATAATAAGAGAAGAAGAGGGCGGACTCCCTATAAGTCCCGTGGTTTTTATCCTTCACATCGAAGGGGTTTTCCACGTATAAAAATCGTGTGTCGTTTGCATCTTTATTCTTCATATTTGATTGTGGTTTATTTGATGTGCTGCTGATTTTGTGTGCTTGGTTAATCAATTGTGGTAAATTGGGTCAAGTGTTTGGTTGGTTGTCTTGAAGTTGATCCTTGTAGGTGTTGTATCTTACTTGTTGCTTCTCCCCACAACATTTGGTATCGGAGCATTGGTTAAACCGTAGATATGGAGTCAGGAAATCATTCTATGGTTAAATTGACATCAACCAATTATTCAATTTGGCGTCCTATGATGGAGGATTTGTTATATTGTAAAGATTTGTTTGACCCAATTGATGTGGATAAAACCAAGAAGGATGACATGCCCACTAAACCTGAGAAGATGACGGATAAAGAATGGGAAAAACTGAAGAGAAAGACCTTGGGGACTATCAGACAGTGGATTGATATTAGCATATTCAATCATGTATCCCAAGAGACTGAGCCACTCGAGTTGTGGAGAAAATTGGAGGGTCTTTATGAGAGAAAGACTGCTCATAACAAGGCCTCATTGATTAAGAGGCTTGTTAGTCTCAAGTTGAAGCCGGGAAAATCTGTTTCTGAGCATCTTAGTGATTTTCAAGATATCATTAACAAGTTGACTGTGATGAAAATTGTTTTTGATGATGAGTTGCAGGCTTTATTCTTATTGAGTTCTTTGCCAGATAGTTGGGAGACTTTGGTTGTGTCTATCAGCAACTCAGCTCCAGATGGTGTGCTTTCATTGGATGTCATTAAAGAGAGCATGTTCAATGAAGAGCTTAGAAGAAAGGAGATGGGTGTTGACATTTCACAAGCACTTGTGGTAGAGAATAGAGGAAGAAGCAAAAGCAGAGGTCCCAAGGGGCGTGGCAAGTCAAAGTACAGGTCCAAGTCCAAGGATGGGAGAGAGCCCACTATATGTCACTATTGTAGCAAACCTGGCCATATTCAAAAGTTTTGCTACAAGATGAAAAGAGACCAGCAAAAGAAGAAAAATGATCATCACAAAGAGGGTGATGACAAGAATACAACGGCGATAGCTTCTACTTCAGATGATGGTGTTTCATTGGTTTGTACTGCCGGTGATTGTTGTCATGTTGATAATTTTGATTCTGAATGGCTTGTTGATACAGGGGCTTCTTATCATTGTGTTCCTCATAAGGAGTACTTTATTGACTACCGAGTTGGAGATTTTGGTAGTGTGAAGATGGGAAACCAAAGTTCAGCCAGTATTATTGGAATTGGAGATATTTGGGTTCAAACCAGTGTTGGGTGCTATATGACTTTGAGAGATGTTCGCCACATTCCAGATCTACGCCTCAATTTATTGTCTGCTAATGTACTTGATCAAGAAGGTTACAAGCATACTTTTGGTGAGGGTAAATGGAAATTGTCAAAGGGTTCTTTGACTATTGCTCGTGGCAAGCTTTGTTGCACCTTGTATAAGACACACTTGAAAGTGTGTACTAGTGAGTTGAATGCTGTCGAGGAGAAAACTTCTCCTAACTTATGAGAAGGGCATAAAGCTGTTGGCTGGTAAGTCTCTTATTCCTGCCGATGTTACCATTTCACTTGACCCTTGTGATCATTGTTTAGCAAGAAAGCAGCATAGAGTTTCTTTCCCGATGAGATCCAGGAGAAAGAAACTAAAGCTAGAGTTGGTTTACTCTGATGTGTGTGGTCCTATTGAGGTGGATTCACTTGGTGGTAACAAATACTTTGTTACTTTTATTGATGATGCTACTCGGAGAACTTGGGTTTATATGATGAAGCATAAAAGCGATGTGTTTGGCATCTTTCAGAAGTTTCATGCCATGGTGGAAAGGGAGACAGATTGCAAATTGAAGCGTCTCCGAACTGATAATGGAGGTGAATACACTTCAAATGAGTTTAAAGCATATTGTTCAAGATATGGCATTCGACATGAAAGAACAGAACCTAGTACCCCACAACATAATGGTGTTGCCGAGAGGATGAACAGAACTATTGTTGAGAAAGTGAGATGTATGCTTAGGATGTCTAATCTTCCTAAGTCATTTTGGGGAGAAGCAGTTGGAACTGCTGTGTACTTGATAAATAGAGCGCCATCAGTTCCTTTGGAGTTTGATATTCCTGAGAGAGTATGGTTTGGGAGAGACCCTTCTTATTCCCATTTGAAGGTGTTTGGATGCAAGGCATTCATGCATCTACCGAAGGAACAGAGATTGAAGCTTGACTTCAAGTCTTCTCCTTGTGTGTTTGTTGGATATGGTGATGAAGAGTTTGGTTACAGACTTTATGATCCAGCAAAGAAAAGAGTTGTGAGGAGTAGAGATGTTGTATTTTACGAGCACGAGATGGGTTTTCATCTCTTAGGTGCTGGTAATACTTATTATCCTAATTTATCTCATGGTGCTATTGATATGTCTCATGTTTCTGTTCCAGATGTTCAACAAACAGGTGATGCTCCTGATGATGGTCATGAAAATACTCATGAACATGACCGTATTGAAGAGGTACAACCAGAGATTGTGCCACAACCTGATGATGAAGGTGTTGAAATAGAAAGTGGAGAGTCTTCTAATCAGGGGGAGCAAAACAGCCCACAGGTGGAAGAGCCAACACTGAGAAGGTCAACCCGAGTTCGACAACCTTTAAGACTTTATCCAAGTTCAGAATATATCCTAATCACTGATGAGGGGGAGCCTAAAAGCCTTAAAGAGGTCTTTTCACATCCAGACAAAGACCATTGGCTGAAGGCTATGCAAGAGGAGATGGATTCTTTGAAGAAGAATCAAACATATGACTTGGTGAAGCGTCCAAAAGGGAAGAAAGTCTTGAAGAGCAGGTGGTTGTTCAAGAACAAGAAAGATGACCAAAAGCTAGTGAGACGGAAGGCAAGACTGGTGGTGAAGGGATGCCATCAGAAGAAAGGCATCGATTACGATGAAATTTTTGCACCAGTGGTGAAGATGACTTCCATTCGCATGATTTTGGCACTAGCGGCTTGTTTGGATCTTGAGCTTGAGCAGCTTGATGTAAAAACTGCATTTTTACATGGTGATTTGGATGATGAGATTTACATGGAGCAGCCGGAAGGATTTGAAGTTAAAGGAAAAGAGAATTTTGTTTGCAAGTTGAAAAAGAGTCTTTATGGGCTTAAGCAAGCACCAAGGCAGTGGTACCGTAAGTTTGATTCCTTCATGAGTGGTAATGGGTACAGGCGTACTACTGTAGATCCTTGTGTGTATTTTAGAAAGTTCTCTGATGATAACTTCATTATCCTTTGTTTGTATGTTGATGATATGTTGATAGTGGGACAAGATGTTGAGATGATTCGCAGGTTAAAAGAGGATATGTCAAAGTCCTTTGAAATGAAAGATTTGGGTCCTGCGAAGCAAATTCTTGGCATGGAAATTGTTCGTGATAGAAAAGCTGGTAAGCTTTGGCTGTCACAAGAGAAGTATATTGAACGGGTGCTTGAAAGGTTCAATATGAAGAATGCCAAGCCGGTTAATACACCACTTGCCGGTCATTTCAAGTTGAGCAAGCGTTCTTGTCCTAGTTCTGAGAAAGAGAAAGAAAACATGTCTCATATTCCTTATTCTTCTGCTGTTGGTTCATTGATGTACGCTATGGTGTGTACAAGACCGGATATAGCACATGTTGTTGGATTGGTTAGCAGATTCTTGGCTAATCCAGGCAAGATTCACTGGGAAGCTGTAAAGTGGATCTTGAGATATTTGCGGGGCACCTCAAAATTGAGTTTGTGTTTTGGAGGCGGCGAGCCTATTCTTGAGGGATTTACAGATGCTGACATGGCTGGAGATCTTGATAACAGAAAGTCTACCTCAGGTTACTTGTTTACATTTGCAGGGGGAGCCATTTCATGGCAATCCAAGCTACAAAAGTGTGTAGCTTGCAGAGTATATAGCAGCAGTGGAAGCGGGCAAAGAGATGATTTGGTTGAAGCGTTTTCTTCAAGAGTTGGGACTGAAGCAAGGTGAGTATGTTGTGTTTTGTGATAGTCAAAGTGCTATAGACTTGAGCAAAAACACCATGTATCATGCTCACACAAAGCATATTGATGTGAGGTATCATTGGTTGCGTGATATCATTGAAAAGCAACTAATGAAGTTGAAGAAGATTCACACAAACAAGAACGGTGCTGATATGTTGACAAAGGTGGTTCCCGGAAGCAAGCTTGAGTTTTGTTCCAAGCTTGCAGGTATGTCTTCTTGACTGGTTTGCGTATGATCTTCCTCGAATTGGGCTGGAGGGGAGATTGTTGTGGGTCCAGCCCATTTTATTTGGGTTCCATTTTTCTTTGGTGGAGGGCCCAATTGTGTTTTTACTTTGTTGACTAAAAAAAAAGGAGAGTAAAAAAAAGGGGCTGGGCAGTGGTGCACTTACGGACAGAGCAGAAAAGAAAAAAAAACAGAATAGAGAGAGGAAAGGTGCTGGTGCAGAATTTACAGACCAGCCGCACAAATTCGATCATCTCCGGAGATCCGACTGTTGGATTGAGCTGAAATTTTCAGAGGTTGTTCCCAACACTTAGGGCTTCAATCTGTTCAATTTTCACTTCAATCGGAGCTACGGATCTTCTGTAATCGCAGCTGGTGCGACGCTGCGTTTTTGGGTGATAATCCTGATTTTCCTTCTCTATTGTTGGTGCCTCTTATGTATGTTGTTGTTGGTGGGCTGTGACATCCTTGTAGACTGAGTTTGGGTGTTTTTACCCTCAATTTGCATAATAAGAGAAGAAGAGGGCGGACTCCCTATAAGTCCCGTGGTTTTTATCCTTCACATCGAAGGGGTTTTCCACGTATAAAAATCGTGTGTCGTTTGCATCTTTATTCTTCATATTTGATTGTGGTTTATTTGATGTGCTGCTGATTTTGTGTGCTTGGTTAATCAATTGTGGTAAATTGGGTCAAGTGTTTGGTTGGTTGTCTTGAAGTTGATCCTTGTAGGTGTTGTATCTTACTTGTTGCTTCTCCCCACAACATTACTGAAGGGAGTATTTCATTCATCTGCTCCCTCCCTCCCAATTCCCAAAATAATTCATAGGGAGTACTTTTTTTTTATTTGAGTGTCGCGATAATTTTTATTTATTTATGTATTTTCATTGGTCATTTTGATAAGCAAAATTCAGGTTGCATCTTATTTTGTTGAATTTTTTTGTATAGTTTTTAAATATATAACTTGTACTTTTTATTTTTGTATCAATCTATAAATGATTCATTTAAAAAAATATGATTTTGCATATTCTTCGAACAATGTGAATGAATTTAGAACGGAAGAAATACTTCGTACTATAAAAACCATACATCCCACATATATACTACTCTCTCCGTCCTAATTTATATTGCCAGTTTCGGTTTACGATGTTAGACTAAATTTTTTTTAGATCATTTTACATGAAAAATGGTATAGAATTAAAAAATAAAAATTACATTTTCAAAATACTATATCAAAAGAATCTACAAAACTAGTGGTGACATGACTATTTTATTTTATGAAGTGACTAACGAAAATAGGGTAAGAAATAATATACACACAATTTAATTTGGGATGAAGTGAGTATATAATTTTACTTCTTTCTTTATACATTTTATTTCTACTAAAAATCTAAGATAGCAAAACTCATATTCATATTTATTCAAGTTTTGATTTATTATAAAAATCATAATGATTAGCTAAAAGTTAATTATAAGAGTAAGTTTTCTATCACACATCGAGACTTTTAAGTCCTCCCTGCGTGTCACAAAATCATTCTACTGACTTTTAAAAGATTTAAAGAGAGTGTATTTTGGTATTAACTTTCCAAAAATGCCCTTAAATGTGATGAGTAAAAGTAGATGTGATGAATAAATTAATAGTGAAAAAGTGTGATATAATATATAGGTTAAGATTTGATAGCAGTAAAAGTAACTTTTTAATAGAAATGAGAACGATTTTTTTGAAAAAGACGAAAAAAGGGAAAAAAGTTTTGTGAGACGGAGGGAATATTTTAATATTTTATGGAGTACTCTCTCCGGTCATAAAAACGTTTCTTGTTTTGACTTTTTCTTGTCAAACAATGACTCTTTTTTACCCCGAATTGTGGGAAAAGAATATTTAATTATAATATAAATCAATGTATTTGGGTCATCTTAGGATATAATTTTGATATATGAAATTTTTATATCAATTATTTATTTAGATTACGTTTAACTTATGGTAAAAAAATGTCACCGTTTGATAAAAAATCAAAACATGTAATGTTTTTAGGATTGGGGGGGGGGGGGGGGGGGATAATTTTTTTTATTTAAAATAGAATAGTTATCCGCCTTTAGCAATGGGTTTACAAAACTTTGCTTTACTATACATACCTTTGAATAAACTTTAATCTTCACATATCTGATTTCAATTTTCGCATTTCATATTCTATAAGATCATAAAGATAAAAAGAAAATATCCATTGACTTCTAAACCATGAGAATGAATAAAGAACATTTCTATACCATTTATTAGTTTTTTTTTAAATGGGGTACAAGTTTTGAAATGAGGTGAAAAAAAATGGTTGCCACTTTGCCATAGTTAGAGGCTGACAAAATAATTGTGGAGTTCACACAGTAGACCCACGAGCCATGCATCAATGATCATTAATTAGTTTTTAAGTATTCTAATCACATATTACCGGTGAGAATCATACTTACCATGTATAAAGCTAGTTCATACATTCAAATCAAAATTTTTAGAAATATTTGCACTAAATAGCACTAAAACTTAAGTCATTTCCCTAAATAACACTTAAACAGTTTTATTTCCTAAATAGCGCTTAATAATGACCATAATGTCGAGTGATAATGAATATTTACTTGAATAATGACTAATGCATAATGACTAAAAGTGCTACATTGGGAAGAAAAATACATGTGGTGCTATTCAGGGAAAGTCATTATGTTTTAGTGATATTTAAGTAAATTGCTCAAATTTTTATTCCATTCATCCTTGATGGGTATATCCCTATACCCGACCCGGACAACCGAAAGGGACAGGTCAAAATATGACCGGTCACTTTTATCAATCACCAAATGAGGTTAACTCTTCAATTGGGACGGGTCAAAAGTTGACCGGTCACTTCCACTAAAAAAGTGACCGGTCACATTTTGGGCGATAGCCGAAATGTCGCCTAACGTTACAAAGGACAATCTAGAAGACCAGGGACGGGTTGAGCACAAAGAATGACCGGGTAACCTTCGAGAGAAGGTGACCGGTCATATCATCTCACTTGACAAACATTGGTCCAGTATCTCAGGCATGGTGAACCACGTCAGAGGTCAAGGGGACACCCCGCCGCTCGTCCATCACGAGGCACACAGTGAAAGGGATGTTTGTCATTTTGCAGGGTTGATTGGATTGAGAATATCCATTTTAGTCTTTGATTGAACAGTACATGTCTTGGCCTATAGTTGCTAAATTCTATTATTGTACAATGTTCCCATTATCTACAGTGACCTTCCCACGAGCTTCCTATTTTGTCCATGGATGAACAGGGGAAGGTCACAAATCCTCCTCTATAAATATGGTGATATTGGATAGAGGAGGGGATCCAATTTTTCTCTCACTAAAGTTCACTCTTGAGATAGAGTAAGAAATATAATTCGGACTGAGGAGATTTACCCGGTCTAGGTCATACTTTGTGTTCTTGTTGTGTGTTTTATATTACGGGTCGAGTGTGTCCAGGTCAGACCCGGTTAACCCACCCCGCTATATTTACACTATCATTTTTGGCGCCCACCGTGGGACCGATTTTTAAAGTTTTTCGACCAGGTCAAAACTTTACCCCCACTAAATATCCACAAACATGTCTTCGAGCAACTACAACGCTGTGTCAAGCTAGGCTGCGAGTGAAAGCACTCCTGCCATCCCATTGATGATGTCGAGCATGGGGACGACCTTTGCTCCGATCACTACTGTAGGATCAATTGGCATGATCCCAATCATGTCAACCCCAACTCCTACGCCGACGACAACAATGTTTCCAGGCTCGATAACACGCCTGGTGGAGCATTCACACCATACCCGTTAGCTTGGGCTCAGTTTGCTGCTGACCCGGAAAATGCTCAGGCTCTACAGGGCTATCAACAGGTGATGGCCATGATGCAACAGGCAGGTGGTTTCATGCCATTTGCCTATCCTGGTATGACGCCGCCAATTACGCCACCTCCGGTGTCGACCCCGTCGACATTTGTCCCTAGGATGGTCCCTATACATCCGGTGAATTTGACGGGGACTTTGAATGAAGCAGCGCCCTCAAATGTCCATGAAATCAATGAGGCGGAGCAGGAGGCGGTCCGCAGGAAGAAGGGTAAGGCTATAGCCGAACCCAACAAGACTCGAGATTCGGCATTCAAACGCCTAGGGGGCAAAGAGGATGGACCCCGCAAGTCTGCCAAGCTACGTCTTGGTCCTGAGATGGGCCGGACTAGCGCAATGGAAAGACTTGGCGGGGGTCGTCATGCCCAATCTCGTCGTTCTAGGGAATCTGAGACGATTCACCAAGACGAGGAGGAAGCAGAAAGCCAGCCGAGGGCGTCGGCATACACCAGGCTCTCATACGATGAGGATGACCTGGACAAGATAGGAAGCGTAACAAGAAAGCTACGTGCCCTGGAAGAAAAGGTGGACGAGAAGGCGGGAGCAAAGAAGCACACCCTGGCCAAATCACCCTTTTCGGCCAGGGTACATGCACAAAAATTGAGGCGTAAGGTCAAGCTGGACGTGGAAAAATTCACTGGAAAGGAGGATCCAAACGTCCACCTTGACACCTTCCACAATGCAGCACAGATGGCCGGGTGCACTGATGCTGAGGAATGCTTGCTCTTCTTCTCATCCTTGAGAGGGAGGCCAGTGGAATGGTTTAACGGCCTTCCCCATGGCAGGATTGGGTCCTTTGAGAAACTTGCTGAAGTTTTCCGCAAGAAGTACCAGGACAACTGCATCAAGAGGAAGAAATTTACCTACCTTAACACGATAGGGCAGAGGGAGAAGGAGACCTTGACTCAATTCTTAACCCGCTGGAGGGACGAGGTTGACAAGGTAGAAGAGATGGACGATAAGACGGCCATGTCTTTGTTGATGAATGCCTTCCGGTCAGGTGACCTCTACACTGAATTCTGTAGGAGGCCGCCCTCCTCTTATCAGGAAGCCTACAATACGGCATGGGAATATGCCGAGGCAGAAATGCTGAACAAGAATAAGCGGGAGCTGGAAGAAGGCTACACAAAGTCGAAATCCGACAAGCCAAAGAAGGATGAGCAGACAGGAGGGTCCAAACTAAAGGCCACATATGACGGGTCCATCCACCAAATAAGGGATGATAAGAAGGGAGAGCAACCCAAGAGACAATGGACGGAGAAGTGGTGCACATACCACCAATCCGATTCCCACAACACGGCGGATTGCCGAAATGTCAAGGCTGTGCTCAGGGAGATGGCCTTAAAAGGAGAGCTTGGGGAAGGTTACGCGACGGGTAATAAGAAAGACCCGAAAGCGAACACCTGGACCCGTCATGAGGGAAAAGACCAGGGAAGGAGAAAATCCGGGAAGGATAACAACAATCCGGATAAAGAATTTATACAGATGATTGTCGGCGGCCCAGAAGGCGGGGATACTGCCTCCCAGCGGAAGAACTGGGTCAGGAGCTTGCACGTGGCGGTGGTTTCCCTGGAGTCACATGGGAAGCAGGCAAGGAGGGAACCTATCACTTTCACTGATAGGGATCTGCCCAGGACGGGGGGAGATCATAATGACCCTTTGGTTATTACAATGGACATCAACGGGGCTGATGTGGCTAGGGTCCTGGTTGACACAGGAAGCAGTGTCAATGTTCTATACTTGGACGCTTTCAAGAAATTGAAGCTGGACAGGTCCAAGTTGAGGCCATTGCAAACCCCATTGTCAGGCTTCACTGGAGCCAGCATAGAAGCAGAAGGTCAGATCACCTTACCAGTTACCTTGGGGTCGGGTAACAAAATAGTAACCAAGCAAATGAGATTTGTTGTGGTTGATATCAAGTGTGTACATAACGCCATTCTTGGTAGACCTGGGATCAACCAGGTCAGGGCCATCATTTCTATGGCACACTTGTGCATGAAATTCTACACTCCCAATGGGATCGGGGAGGAAAGGGGTGATCAAAAGAACGCCCGGTCCTGCTACCTGGAAGCAGACAAGAAGATGACCCGCCAGTTCGAACAAATTGAATTGGTCTCCCAGCAGGTAGACAAGGGTGAGGAGAAGGCTAGGATCGAGCCGGATGCAAACACGGAGGAGATCCATATTGATGCCTCCAATCCTGAAAGGAAGGTCAAAATTGGGGCTGACCTTCAGGAAGGGCTAAGGACTGAGATTGTCCAGGTGTTGGCCAGGTATAAATCATTATTTGCCTGGAGTGTTGCTGATATGCCTGGGATTGACCGGTCAGTCATTTGCCATCGTCTCTCTGTTCTTGAGGGGTCTAGGCCTGTAAGACAGAAGAAGAGATTTTTGGCAAGTGATAGGAGGGACTTTGTGAAGAAAGAGGTCAGGGACCTACTTGAGGTAGGTCATATCAGGGAAGTAAACTACCCTGAATGGCTGGCCAATGTAGTCCTGGCTCCGAAGGGTGATACCTGGAGGATGTGCGTGGACAACACAGACCTCAACAAGGCATGCCCTATGGATTCTTATCCTCTCCCCAGCCCGGACCAAATGGTTGACGAAACCGCCGGGTGTGAGCTGCTAAGTTTCATGGATGCCTTTAAAGGGTATCATCAGATCTTCATGGCGGAAGATGACGAGGAAAAGACGGCCTTCCTCACCCCGGATGGGACATACTGTTACAAGGTGATGGCCTTTGGGTTGAAAAACTCAGGGGCGACCTACCAGAGGATGGTCAACAAATCGTTCAGGCCTTTACTTGGACAGACCATGGAGGCCTATGTCGATGATATGCTGGTGAAAAGCATGACAGCCAACACACACGCTCAAGACCTGGAAAAATGTTTTGAGATTATGGCTAGGCATAATCTTAGACTTAATCCAAAGAAGTGTGTTTTTGCCGTAAGGACGGGGAAGTTCTTGGGCTTCATGGTTACGAAGAGGGGGATTGAGCCAAATCCTGAGAAGATCAAGGCCATTGTTGAGATGCAACCCCCAACCTCGGTAAGGGATGTCTAGAGATTGACGGGCCGCCTGGCGGCCCTAAATCGGTTCTTGTCCAGATCAGCTGAGAAGGCCTTACCTTTCTTTAAAGTATTAAAGAAAGCCAACACCTTCCAGTGGGATGATGAATGCGCCAGGGCATTCGAAGAACTGAAGACATACCTGACTTCGGATATTGTCTTGTCCAATCCAGAAACAAAGGAGACCCTCTACCTCTACTTAGGGGTTACTCAAATGGCTGTTAGCTCGGTCTTGATGAGGGATGATGGGGTCCAGAGGCCCATCTATTATGTAAGCAAGGCCTTAAATGGGGCAGAAAGTAGGTACACTCCTACGGAGAAGGCAGGGTACGCACTTTTTATAACAGCAAAGAAACTCACGTCGTACTTCCAAGCTCATCCCATTGTCGTATTGACCGACCTACCATTGGGCACAGTCATGAGAGACTCCACTTCATCGGGAAGGATGATCAAATGGGCCATGATGCTTACCCAATTCAACATTGAATATCGTTCGAGGACGGCGATAAAGGGACAGGCTGTGGCTGACTTTCTTGTGGAGATGACAGGTCACCAGGAGGAGGAACCGGCAAGGATGATCACAGAGCCTTGGTGGTCCATGTCAGTAGATGGAGCCGCTGGATCGAAAGGTTACGGTGGAGGTGTGGTATTCACAACTCCGGAAGGGTTCAAGGTATATCATGCCTTGATCTTTAACTTCAAACTCACAAATAATGAGGCGGAGTATGAGGCATTGATAGGGGGCCTGAGATTGGCCAAAACCCTACAAATCACATGCCTTAGGATCAAGTCCGATTCAAGCTTGGTGGTAGGCCACATCAATGGCAACATGGAGGCCAAAGGAGAGAAGATGCAGAAGTACAGAGACTTGGCAAGGGCATTATTGAAGGATCTGACTGAGTATGTGATGGAGCAAATCCCTAGGGGGGAAAACACGGATGCTGACTTGCTATCAAAATTGACGCAAGCAGCCCCGGAGCATGTGTCCAAGTTGGCTAGGATTGAGACGCTGGAAAAGGCTAGCATTGAAAGGCTTTCTGTGAGCCTGATAGAGGAGGATGGACAACCCAATCTAACCCTGGTGGAACCTGATGATATTTGGATGGATGACTTGGTCAAGTATTACATGACCGGGCAATTCCCAGAGGATGAGGATAGGGTAAGAAAAGTAAAATTGAGGGCTCCAAGATTCCAAATGCTTGATGGAAGGCTATACAAAAGGGCATTTGGCGGTCCGCTGCTGAGATGCTTGACCAGGGCGGAGGCGGAAAGAGTGATCGCCGAAGTTCATGAGGGTGTCTGTGCAGCCCACCAAATGTCCAGGACACTCGCACAAAGGATCATCTTGCTAGGTTATTTCTGGCCTACAATGAACCAAGATTGTGAGAAGTATGTGCAAAGGTGCAAGACTTGCCAGGTGTTCTACAAGTTTCCGGGAAGGCCTACGACATATTACCATCCGGTTTCCAATGTTATTCCATTCGCAAGGTTTGGGATGGACATCATTGGAGCCTTCCCCCAAGCACAAGGGAGGAAGAAGTATGTCATGGTTGCTATCGACTACTTCACAAAATGGGTAGAGGCCGAGGCATATGCAACCATCACAACCAAGCAGTGCCAGCGCTTCGTCTGGAAGAATATAATCACCAGGTTCGGGTCTCCTCGAAACATTGTGACGGACAACGGGCCTCAATTTCGGAATCCAGGGTTCACCAAATACTTGGAGGACTTCGGGATTACTCGCAACAAGGCTTCCGTGGCCTACCCGCAAGGGAATGGTCAAGTGGAGAATGCGAACCGCACAATAGTCGACGGGATTAAAAAGCGGTTGGGTGAGGCAGGAACAAATTGGCTAGAGGAGTTGCCACATATCATCTGGGCTTACCGAGTCACTTCGAGAAGGGCCACCGGGGAGACACCCTTCGTCCTTACATATGGATGTGAGGCCAGACTACCCATCGAAGCTAAAATAATGACCTTTCGGGAGAAGGTCTACGAAGAGAAAGGGAATGAGGAGGACCATTTGGCAGAGTTGAACTTGTTGGAGGAAAGGCGGATGGTTGCTGAGGCTAAAATGATAGAGTACCAGCAAGCGGCCAAGGCCTATCATGATAACAAGGTAGGGCCTCGTTATTTCCAAGTCGGTGATGAGGTCTTGAGACGAAGGGAGGCCAGCAAACCGAGTGATGGTGGAAAGCTTGCGAAGAAATGGGAAGGCCCATATAGGGTCAAGGCAATATTACGCCCTGGGACATACAAGTTAGAAACAACGGAAGGTCGAGAGTTGGAAAGGTGCTGGAATTCCCACCACCTTAGAAAATTCTACCGATAGACCAAATTGGCAGGGCATGTATCTGTAATACCCCTTCGATGATAAATAAGAGATTTCTTCAATACTAGTGTTGCTGGGTCAGTAATACTAAACTAATGTCTTGATGTAAGAGGCAAGGTAAAAAAAAAAGATAAACCCTTGAGATATGGGCCTTGATGTTGAGGTATGGCCTTGAGATAGGCTGGGTCTGGAAGAGGACTCGCGTCCATACTTACATGGATCCCTACCAAATTTTCATTTGGATAGGGGCAAAAAGATGCCAAAGTAAAAAATCACTACCGTCTTGCATGAGCCATCCGTTGCGGATTGAAGGGTCTAGGGAAGACTAGAATTCACTTCAAACGCATAACATATGGACATGTAAGATTGGATGAGGGCTGGTTCTCACCGGCATACCCCCACGTGGGAAGATTGGGTTGGCTAGGTCAACCTAATGATTAGAGAATGACACATTAAAAAACTTAAAACCTGGAAGAGGGGCCCTGGAAGAAGGGTGTTGCCTGGAAGAGGGCTGAACCTTGGAGAGGGTTCGCGATCATAGGACATGGTCAAAATCTCCGAAGAAAGTTCGGGTCTTGATGTTGAGACTTGATGATTCCAAAACCGTTTCGGATTATTCGTTCGAAATTTGAGCAAGGTTGCTGTTAGGTATGACACCCAGGCCAGAGGGGGAAAAGAAGGTGGCATGGTCAAAAGTGACCGGTCACTTTTTGATGTTCTGGATTGACAAGAAAATGCGAATGGGAAAAAATTAAAATTTGACCGGTCAACTTTGAGAAAAGTGACCGGTCACTTTTTAGTTGGCGGATTTGATGAAATCAGACAAAACTAGAAAAAATATTTTTTGACCGGTCACATTTTTGACCCGGCACCTGGACAGGAAATTTGACGTCATGCTGGTTACATATTGCAACCAAGCCATTAGAACCTGGAAGTTGACTAGGTCAGGAAACAGGCGAGGAAGAAACCGACCTAGACGTTTTCAAGTCAAGAGACCAGGACATGAGATGACCTGGAAGTTTTCAAGCCTTGCGTCTAAAGTGGTCTTCAAAACTTCCAACCTAGCCTACTACACCAGGACATGAGATGACCTGGACGTTTGTTGCAGTTCAACCTAGACACAAGCCGGTCCAGAAGACTAGTCAGGCCACAAGATCTGGACATTTTCAGGGTTGCAAGACCTAGATGTTTTCAAGGCTTGTACTTGACCAGGACATCACATGACCTGGACATTTGCAAGATATGGAATTGATCAGAACATGAAAAGACCTGGATGCTGTCAACAAAGCCTACCAGACCTAGACATTTCTAAGGCGTTAACCAAAGACCAGGACATGAGGTGACCTGGAAAACTAAAAAGGATAAAGCCGGTTACTTCTTTTGACTTGGAATCAAGCATACTCAATAAAATCGTCAACCAAGCCAATGAGGCCTGGACGTTTTCAGGACCAGGACATGAGATGGCCTGGACATTCTTTAAAAACGATTCCTGAGGTATAAGGTCGGTTAGTCTTATTGACTTGGAAGTTCATTCAAATGCGATCAAGAAGAAGAAAAGAAAAGCAATAACCATGCATAGAAAAGGACAACCATGCAAACTGAAAGAAGAAACAAGCCGGTAAATTGAAAACCATGCCAAACAAAAGACAATATTAAACAAGTCAGAAGTAGGCCGGACATCCCCCAGGCCTTGAGAAAATTCAAAGTTTTTTAAAATCAAACCCTAACCTACTCTAGGGGAAAGGGGGGAGCTGGCTCTTCCTTGTATAGGGCTGGAAGCTTCAACTTGGCCGGGTCGAAAGAAGGGTCCTTCCTCTGGAGCCTGGCATAGAGAAGAGATGTCTCTTCCTTTTGGCCACACTGAAACCCATAGGACCCGACATCTGTTATCATTCTCTTCCCTTCCGGTTCCTTATACATGACTTTGAAAAAATCCATGGTATCCTCCGGATTGGTGAGAATGGACCGGGCGACTTCAGTGTGATGGCAGGCGGCCCAAACCGCAGCATCATCAGGGAAGGCCTCCTCTTTTGACCGGGCAATCTCTTCAGCTTGGGCCAAAGCCTCTTCAAGCTCAGCGACCTTTCTCTTGCCTTCCTCCTCCAACCGGGCAGATCTGGCCCTCTCCTCCTCCAGCAAAGCCCTCTCAGCCCTCAGCTCTACTTCTAACCTTCTCTCTCTCTCGACCAGGTCATTTATTTCTGATTTGGCCGAGTCAAGCAGGAGATTCAGTTGGGAGACCTGGTTGGTTGGCTCGATGAGTGACTGGCCAATCTCTTCAGATAGGACTCCAACCTGGAAAAGAAGTTTGTCAGTTAGAGCCCGGGATAATAATTAAACCGGGCGAAAAAATAGCGGTGGCATACCTTTTGAAGTCTTTTAGCCAATGCAAGAAAGGCTTCTTCTACCGACTCCCCTTCCAGGTCAAGAGACCCGGTCTTCTTCTTCTTGCCCCCTTTGGAACTCTTGTGGGAGCCCTTCCTTTTTTGGCCCTTAGCACGGGAAGAAGAATGGCTGGCCTCCTTGGACTTGGATTCAACCCGGTCGCCTTCGGAGAAATGGAGGGCTGAGGGTGACTTCACCTGCTTATCTCGAATGAGATCATCAAAGGAAGAGCACCGAGCAGTTGAGGCCCCTTCAACTCCAAGGTTTTGGAGAGGGGAGGGAGAGTTGCGATTAGGAGACCGGTTGGAGTGGAGGACTTGGACATCATCGTCGTCATCCTCAATGATGGTGGTCATCCTGTTGAAGTTCATGTCTGCCAAAAAGAACAAAGTAACCGGTTAAATTTTACACCTTATCAAAATTTAAGTGGAATCAAAAGGTTGAGGAAAATTAACCAACCTGGATGAGGAGAGCCGGCCTCAGCGTGACCATCCGGGGAATCAGCCCGGTTATCCTCAGCGTCATGGGTCGCAGACGCACCCCCATCCGGGTTAGCTAGCCGGAATACCCAGCCCCCATAGGCATAAGGTTTCCCGGTCACTGGATCACCCTTGAGAAGTTTCTCGCAGGCGTCCTCAAGATCTTTGGTGGGCTCCGGATGAACCCTTTCAGGTTTTATAACCCGGTCAGCCCACTCAGGGTTAGAGAAAGGAAATTGGTCAGGGGGGAATTCAACAAAAACAAATCTCTTCTTCCATCTTTTGTGGCTAGGGGGAAGACCGGTCACAAAACTTCTCTTATTACGAGAATGGAAATAAACAAAGCCCGGGAAATTACTAGTCCCGGGCAAGACTTCGTACATGTGGAGGAAAAGATGAAGGGAAGGGTCGATTTTCAAATGTTCACAGATATTTACGAAACAATTCAAGAACCGGTGAGCATTTGGACTAAGCTGACCGGGCAAAATCTTGAACTTGTTACAGATTTTTACGAGGAGGGGGCGAAGGGGAAAGATAATGCCCCCCTCTAGCAAAGCGATGTGAAAACCCAACCGGTTTCCTTAGTGGGGTTCTATGATGTTGGGCCAGGTGGTGTTAGAAAGGACTTTATAGCCCGGGGGAAGGACGGAGTGCACCTCGGCCAGGACCTTTTTGGTAACCCTAGAGGACTCTTTGAACACCGGTCTGACATCAAGGGCTAGGAAGCCCAAGGATCCCAGTCGTTCCTCCCATTGCTCCCAGCTAAGGACCTTGGGATTGAATCGACCGGGCAGTTGATTCAAAGGGACAGGGTCCTGGGCAACTATTTCCCGGGCCTGAGAATTAGACTGGTGAGAAGGGCGGCAAATCAAAGGAGTGACAGGGGGAGAAGAAGACTCAGATGAGAAAGAGGGTTGAGAACCCGATCCATAAGATTGACCGGATACATTTTGTGAGTCAGAGGAAGACATGACTTTAGCCTACCGGTCAAAAATGGAAAGATGGAAGAATTAAAAGACTAGGAGGACTGGAGGACTTACTTGGCAGAAGGCTAGAGAGAGAAACTAGACCGGTTAAAACTTGAGGAGCGAAGGAGAGAAGTGAAGAAATGAGGTGGGTTGGAGGAGTATTTATAGGAGAGAGGGAGGCGGTTTGGAACTCGAGGCGACAGGTGGGAGAAGGACAGCTTGACACATGGAAGAATTAATGATTGGGGGGGAATTTTGAATTTTGAATGGTAAGGTGGAAGGTTTTGGAGGGAAATTCCAAAAACTGAAGAGGCAGGGCCAACGTTTAAACTTCCACGAACCAGAATGGACAGGTCATGCAGCGTAGTCTACAAATCCAAAAGTGCCAGGTCTGGTATGAAGACGGTGAATCCAAGAAATGGGCAGGTCTCCATGGACAGGTCATGGGAATGGCTTGACAATTTTGAAGAAGGACAGGACAGGTCTTGAAAAAGAAAGGCTTGGCAATCCAGAGAAAGACAGGTCTTGAAAGAGAAAGGTTTGATAATTACAAAAGTGATGGGTCTAAAAGGACAGGTCAATGAGAATGACTTGATAATTACAAAAGTGATGGGTCTAAAAGGACAGGTCAATGAGAATGACTTGATGATTTCAAAGAAGGAAAGGTCATGGGAATGACTTGATGATTTCAGAAAAAGATAGGTCATGGGAATGACTTGATAATTTAGAAGAAGGACATGTCATGGGAATGACTTGATGATTTCAAAGAAGGACAGGTCATGGGAATGACTTGATGATTTCAAAGAAGGACAGGTCATGGGAATGACTTGGTGATTTCAAAGAAAGGACAGGTCATGAGAATGACTTGATGATTTCAAAAGTGATGGATCAACATAAATATACTTCCCGCCCTTGATGACTTCCTCACAATGCCGGTAAGTAGAGGACTTCTTGATGGGTATATCCCTATATCCGACCCGGACAACCGAAAGGGACAGGTCAAAATATGACCGGTCACTTTTATCAATCACCAAATGAGGTTAACTCTTCAATTGGGACGGGTCAAAAGTTGACCGGTCACTTCCACTAAAAAAGTGACCGGTCACATTTTGGGCGATAGCCGAAATGTCGCCTAACGTTACAAAGGACAATCTAGAAGACCAGGGACGGGTTGAGCACAAAGAATGACCGGGTAACCTTCGAGAGAAGGTGACCGGTCATATCATCTCACTTGACAAACATTGGTCCAGTATCTCAGGCATGGTGAACCACGTCAGAGGTCAAGGGGACACCCCGCCGCTCGTCCATCACGAGGCACACAGTGAAAGGGATGTTTGTCATTTTGCAGGGTTGATTGGATTGAGAATATCCATTTTAGTCTTTGATTGAACAGTACATGTCTTGGCCTATAGTTGCTAAATTCTATTATTGTACAATGTTCCCATTATCTACAGTGACCTTCCCACGAGCTTCCTATTTTGTCCATGGATGAACAGGGGAAGGTCACAAATCCTCCTCTATAAATATGGTGATATTGGATAGAGGAGGGGATCCAATTTTTCTCTCACTAAAGTTCACTCTTGAGATAGAGTAAGAAATATAATTCGGACTGAGGAGATTTACCCGGTCTAGGTCATACTTTGTGTTCTTGTTGTGTGTTTTATATTACGGGTCGAGTGTGTCCAGGTCAAACCCGGTTAACCCACCCCGCTATATTTACACTATCAATCCTAAAAAGATTGTTACACAGAGTACAAAATAAATTTTAATTTTAATTTTTTAAAAATTATTTTATTCAAGATTGGTATAAAAATAAAAATAAAACTTACTTATTTAAAAATTACGTCAATAATTCTAAAAGACAAGAATGACATGAATTTTTTATTTTATCGGATAATCAATGAAAATACACAAACAAATAAAAGTTCTCATGATTTTTGAGTAATGAAGTATGTCATTCTTTTTCTAGACGAAGAAAACATTTAATTAATTACTAAGGAAATATAAAAAAAAAGTTATAGGCTTATAGCAACATTTTATAATAAAATAAGTTTAGAAATATACTACTCCCTCCATCCTATATCTTTCTTCCCGTTGCGCAAAACGAAGAAAAATCTCAATTTTTTCAATCTATTTTATTTAAATAAAAAATAAAACATACATATTTAAAAAATTACATCAAAAGTTCAACAAAACAAATGGTGACAAGAATATTTTATTTTATCATATAGGCCATGAAAAAACACAAAAAATATAAATTCCTGTGAAGTTGGAATAGTGCTCTCGAAAGAAAGTTTTAGGACGGAGGGAGTAGCTCACAATACCGGCCAAGACAGTAGAATAAAATAAGTTTAGAATGTAACTTTCATATTTGCAAAATCCTGAGGAATGAAATATTAATATATATTCATTTTAAAATGTAACTTTGATATATTCATTCGAGTCTGGATCATGCATGTCCGGAATGTCGATTCCGGGTGGAGGAAAGGTAGGATCCACTCTCCTCGTCCGTCGAAGGACGAGTTGAATTCCATGATACACGCCGGCCTCAAGCCATTTGGGCCCCTCATCACCGAGTTTTTTCATACCGGCCTCGGTCTGAGTCCAGCTTTCATAATACTCGGCAAACTTGTCCATGCAAGCTTCCTTGAAGGCTGGGACTGGAGGAAATCGGCAACGGCTTGTTCTTTCTCGGCAACGGCCCGATCCCTTTCCGCTTCGGCCGAGCGTTGCAAAGAGACGGCTTCGGCCAGTTCGATGTCCATCTCGACTCTCTGGCCCTCGGACTGGCGCAATATGTCCTCGAGCTCGGCCATCGAAGTAGTCAGCTGAGCAGCCGATTCTTCCGATTCTCTAGCAAGTCTGGCAGCTTGATCACTTCTTCCGACTTTGTCACGGCTTGCATCTCAAGTTCGGCCACCTGCTCATGCTCGACATTGGCCAGCTTCCTCAGGCGGGACAGCTCCGTCTCCACCGAGGCCAGGAAATTCACCCCCAAAGAGAATTCAACCCGAGACCGGCGATCGCTAATGAGACCTAGTTTTGCCGTCACCTGCCAGGAAAACTAAGTCAGCTAATTTTCCCAAGTACGGAAGGGAAGGGTTGCGAGCAACCTTACCTCTTTGTGAAACCCTTGCACGGTCTTCTGCATCGCCTTGTGGAACCCGTCCACGGTCTCCTATAAGGACGAGAGGATTTCGCCCTCATCTCTTAGCACCGCGGACAAGGACGCAGCGTCAGCCTCGGCTTGCGCGTCCTCAACATCCTCGTTGGTGAGGGGAATGAGTTTCTAACCTTCTTGCACGGCCAGGTGTTTGGCTTGGGGACTATCCGCCAAAAGCACGTACTGCTCGTGCACGACTTCCTCCGCCTCGGCCAGCAGGATCTTCCTTTTCCTCTGGTTCCGGGCCGGAACCACCTCCTGGCCAGGGACGGCCGCAGCGGACCCCGAGGTATCCCTAGATGGCAGCCCGCGACGCGTCTCCACCTCTCGGCCTCGGCTCTAGGCTTGCACCTTGACTTTTCGGGCGAGTTGGAGCCGTTGCATGTTTCCTGCCAAGATATAGCACAGGTCAGAATCAACATCAGCGATAAAAGGGAAAAATCCTAAGGCAAAGGATAGACCTTTAAAGGACCCCGCACCAACCTCGTCCTCGGAGCAGGACGGCTGACCCGACTCTTCATCGGCCTCTATCTCCTCGTCCTCATCCGTCTCCTCCGATTCTTCTGTTATTAGACCCGGGGCGGTCCCTTTGAGACCGTGCTTGGGATGAGCCCCCCAGACGGCTTCGGCCAACTCGAACTGTCGCTCGAGAGAGATAAGGATTCCCACCTTCCCAAGGTTTTGCTCCGTGCACACCGTGTACACGTGGGGTGGTTTCAGTCGGCAGTCTTCCAAGAGCTTCTACGCGTGTGCGAGAAGTTCCGGGGTGGCCTATGGGTGAGGGTGGCAAATGAAGGAATGACACTCGGGAAAACTTGCCTCAAAAGGGTGTCGGTCCCCAGGAAAACTAGAGATGAATACAAATTTTGCCTTCCACAGTTTGAGGGACATAGGGACGATGACCATTCCGCACTCACTCTAGGAAGACACGACGGTGTACGAATTCCCCTCATGACGGCCGATTCGGGAGACTTTGAACATATACCTAAACAAGTCTAGAGACCAGGGGGCTCCCTTCATATGGCACTTGATCAGGAAACTCGAGAAGCAATAATAAGAATGTGGGCTGAGCTGACTCGAGAGAAGGTGGTAGAAGTTCAAAAATTGAACCACCAGCTCATGAAAGGGAAATTGAAGACCGTCACGCATTAATGACACGTGCTTAGTGGAGTCCCGAATGGATTCTGTGACGCTCTTCTTCCCCGACCTCGGCGTGAGGACAGGCCACGGAAAAGACATGATTGGTCGCATATGGTCGGCGTACCACATACCCCTCCCCTACGAAGAGAAAGGGCTTCGTCAAAATCAGTATCCAACAACTGGCAGAATGTATTTGTAATGGAATCTGTTTCCAGCACGGTAACGGGCAGGGAATTGCAGGTCTTTTTCTTAGTGGCCTTCGATTTTCTGGCCCTAGAAGGCGGTGCCCTGGACGACAATGCCACGTCGACCGTCATACAGAGAGGCACCGCATCCAAAATCGAGGCGCGACCGAATTCGTCCACCGGACCGTCAGGACGGAGGAGTGGATTCAGGTGGTACATCTCTTCGAAAGCTTCCTCCGCTGGGTCGACAACGGGGATAGTGGACGCAGATTCAGAAAAGGCCATGAAGACAGGGAGAGATGGACTAACCTTCTGAGCAAAATGCGACGGCGACGACGACTAAGAAAGAGTGGTAGCGAGGATCAACGGCGGATGTGCGGCGCAAAATGACAAGAGGTGAAGAGGATTTGGGGAATTTTCTCACTTTTACATGTCAAGGGATTCGACCCGATCCAAGCAAGGCAGTGGTTATGGAAAGACGTGGCATGTTTTTACGCGTGCGATCACGAACCGTCACAAATGGACGACAGGAGGACAGGACAGAAACGTTGCATATCCCAACGATGCAATCATGATTTTCAAATTTCAAAACCGACACGTGTAAAATATTGCCGCTTTTGAGCACTCCCCAACCTTTATTGACATTCAGACTGGGCAGTGGGGGACTCCTATACACGGCCAAGATTTCAAATTTCAAATCCCCTTAAGTACTGGATTACTTCCCCCGACTTCGATACACTTGGCCAGGGAAGTATGAGACTCATGATGGATACCCTGGAATGGGGGTATCCGGCCCGGCCCAACCGTGCCTAGGCCCACATAGCTGGGCAGAGGTAGGAGGAAACTGAAGCCTTAGGAAGGCCACCCTTGCATCAAGTCATACTCGGCCCCGGCAGAGTTGATCGGCCTGGCCTACCGTCAAAGGACTTCAGGAGGCAGATCACGCGTACTCGGCCTCGGCCCAAGGCATCAGCAGACCAGAACCATAGACATGGGGGCTGCCTAATCAGTCAAGATCAAGGGGCCCACGATTGGACCCTGTCACACCTCTGGTAGAGTTGTTCTAGCCACCCTATTTGTAACCTATTTTGTATAGCCGCCATAGGAATAATGATGTGATTAAGCCCCGCCGGTGAACAACCCAATCTTAGTGGGCCCGAACCGTCGGATTCTGGACCAACGGTCGAAAACCCTCAGTTGTAGTTTGTATATAAACCCTCTCTGAAGAGAGAGGAAGTGACGTTCTCATTAGCACAATAATACTTACAATATACTTGATTCCAACTGGTGCACTCTTGACTCAGTTCGATACTCTTCCGCCTAGACTCCTAAGCCCCAGGTTCCTTAACCCAACAATTATATTTGTAGAGTAACGCTAGACTCACAAACAAATACGGAGTAATTCACTAAATTTACAAATTTGTCATTTTAACAACTCATTCGAAAGAAGATGTACTCACATAATAAAAAAAATTATTTTAATTTAAAATCCACAAAAGACAAATTTGTAAAACTTGTAATTTGTTTGTTCATGACTCTAGAATTTTCGTCAGGCTCCATTTGGTAGATAAAATTCAAACTATAAAATTAAAATTTGGGACAACAATTCCACTTTTGCTCTTTGGTGATACAAAAATACGTGGATTTGTTAATCATAGTGCCAAAAAATGATTTGAGAATGAAGAATTCAATTCATCTAAATTAATTTAATAGAATTTTGACTCTCATGCCCCGTTTGGTACACGGAATTCAAACTATGAAATTGGAATTGAGAACTTTAATTCCAATTCTAGTGTTTGGTAACACAAAAATGATGTGGATTTGAAATTGATAATGCAAAAAATGAATTGAAATTTGTGAATTCAATTCTATGAATTAAATCTCATAAAATTTTAATTTCAGTTCGAATTCCATGAATTCCATATATGAAACGTTCCTCAATTTAATTTCAATTACGTGAATTGGGTTTAATCATAAAAATATTGAAGGGAGTGAATAGATATGACCCCTAAATCTTGCCCATATACTCCTCCGTACACTCAACCCCACTCTATACTGTCTCCGTAGCCCATCTTTTTCTCTCTTTCATTCTCTCTTCCTATTTCCCCCCCAATCAATTTCACACCCTCCACATTCCCATTCTTTCTTCTTCTTCTTCTCCGCCAAATTCCTCTCTATCTCCTCTGTTTTAATGGACTCAATCCGACCCAGTCCAGCTCCCAACCGGAGCACCCTTCTTGCCCGGACCTTCCACAAGGTCCTCCATCGCAAGACCTCAACTTCCTCTTCTTCTTCCCCGAAACCCATGCCCAGCAATGCTGCCTTTTGCCTCCTCATTCCTCCGGAGAAGCTCAAGTGCTGCGAACCCCTGCACTTGGACAGAGACGAGATTCTTCAGGACTGCAGGGAGATCTCAAGAAACAGGGCGGCCATGGAGGCCTTCGTCGCCAAGCTCTTCGCCGCCATTTCCTCTCTGAAAGCCGCTTACGCCGAGCTCCAGATTTCACAGTTCCCTTACAACAGTGGGTCTGTCCAGTCTGCAGATCTAGCCGTGGTGGGTGAGCTCAAGTCCATCTCCGAGCTCAAGCGCAGATTTCTCAAGAACCAGGTCGGTTCATCTTCCCCTCCTCATGTCTCCCTCATGATTTCCGAGATTCGAGAACAGCAGTCCCTGATGAAGACGTACGAGATCACCATGAGGAAAATGCAGGGCGAGATCGAGAGGAAAACGGCCATGGCTTCTTCCCTCCGGAGCGAGCTTGAGGAAATTGCAGCGGGGAACAGATCCCTCGAGGGGAAGATGAACGCCGCCGGCGGGTCTTTCGATGGGGTGGGGTTTTCCGATGTGAATACCAGAGATTTCGTCGCCGTTCTTCAGTATGCTGTGAGATCTCTCAGGCATTTCGTCAAACACCTTGTCCGCAGCATGGAGGCTGCCCACTGGGACATCGACGGCGCAACGGCTGCGATTCACAAGACGGCCTCGTTCAGGAAGAAAAGCCACCGGGCTTTCGCCTTCGAATCTTTCGTCTGCAGAGAGATGTTCACCGGGTTCGAGGACCCCTGCTTTTCTGTACAGAGTGACCCCTGTTCGTCGCCGGAGAAACAGAGGACATTCTTCTTCGACCAGTTCAAACAGTTGAGATCTGCGAGTGCGGCTCAGTTCCTGAAGCAGAACCCTTCCTCTGTTTTCGCGAGGTTCTTGAAGGCGAAATACCTTCACTTGGTCCATCCCAAGATGGAGTATTCTTTCTCCGGGAACTTGACCCAACGGAAAACGGTGAACTCCGGCGACTTCCCGGAAACCGAATTCTTCGGGGCGTTTGCCGAGATGGGGAGGAGGGTTTGGCTCTTGCATTGCCTCGCCTTCTCTTTCCATCAACACGTCGCCGTTTTCCAGGTGAGGAAGGGGGCCAAGTTCTCGGAGATTTACATGGAGAGCGTCACGGACGAGATTTTCCCCGGCGCCGGCGAGTTTCGGGCGGCGTTCACGGTGGTTCCCGGGTTCAAACTCGGGAAAATGGTGGTCCAAAGCCAGGTATACCTCTCTCCGGTTAAAAACTAGCGTTCTACGGGCTTTCTTCCGTCGCGTTTTCCCGGTGGATGGTTAACAACGCGCCGCCGCTTTTATGGTGTCGCCGGCCACCGATTTTTCTCCCGACGCGGCGGTGTAAGTAAATTGCCAGATCAACTTTGTAATAGCATGAAGAAATCGTGTTTAATAAATTATGATAATTACGGAGTAGCATTATTAAGTTGATCAAGCCATTACTTAATGTGATTATACCTACATTATAATTACGTAAATTTTGAGGGACCAGAAACGAAATTCCACTTTGAAGTTGCCGGAGAATGGGCAGATCTTGTAAATTGTATCCGTTGGGCACGGAGGCGCGTGTGTGGAGCGTGGAAGGTCAAAGATGGGAGTGTATTGGGAAATGTGTGGGTTAGGAGCCCAGCATATGAATGGGCTTTGGGCCCACATGTGAAAGTGGTTTAGTCAGGCCTGCATGAATGAACTGGATTTTTTTGTTGTATATTGTAAAAGAAGTAAAGGGGGTGTATATGTGGGGCCCAAGGAGAAGGCCCTTGTCTTTGTTTTCAAGTGGTTAAAATTTAAAGGGGATGATGACTCAGTGGGCCCATCAGAAAGGGAAAGAAATGTCACAAGATTTTTCTAATTTTGTACCCTCCAAGTTTTTGGTATTTTCAAAATGTAGCCAAACATTGGCACACCAAAAACTCCTAGCCCACATTAACTTCTTCATGTGTATAAAACACTAGCTCATGAATTGTAAATCATATTATCTTTTGCTTAGTTCCACTTATCTATATGTGCTTATATTGTGGTCCTTAACTTCTTTTTCTTCCCCTTCTTTGGTTTTGTTTAGATTTGGATGTCTATTTTTTATCTACTATGCAAATGTTTCTAATAGATTTTTCATTGTGAGTTAAGAGATTTGACTGATTTTATTTTTAATTTAATTTATTTAATTGTAAGTATAGAAATTTAAGAATAAAACTTATATAATGATAAACTACATAAAAGATTCTACAAAATAAGTAACGGCAAGATTATATTAGTTAAATTTAATCATGTGGATAATATATGAGAAGATATATGAGAAACCGAAAAGACTATATCATTGGTCTAATAAAAAAAATTTACTTTCCGTTTTAAGTAACTATTTTGTAATTGATTGTTCTTTTGTCTCACAAAAAATGTTTCTATTTGACTTTTAGGAAATTTAAGAGATATTTTTGTATTGACGTTTTAAAAATATCTTTGATGTGATGAATAAAAATAGAATTCGATGGTAGATTATTAGTTAAAAAGTACGGAGTATGATGTGATAGATATGTTAAGAATTAGTTAGGATAAAAGTAGTTTTTTAATTGAAAATAGAAATATTTTGTGACCCAAGAAAAAAAGGAGGAAGGAGTTTTTGGGAGAGGTTGAATATAATTCTCCTCGCCTCTACCTAGTTTTTAACTAGAGAAATTTACTTAAATAGGGCTAAAATATAACGATTTTCTCAATATATGATCATATGGTTTTATTTTTCAGTGTAGGACTTTTGGTCATTATCCGTTAATCATTATTCAACTAAATGTTTATCATTACTAGACATTATTTCTCCTTTTAGACATTATTAAATCCTATTTAAAGAATAAAAAAAATTTAAGTCCTAAATTGGAAAATGACTTACTCCGTGTGTTCATCGTATTATAAAATGTTTTTTATGTGACTAAGAAAGTAGTTTGTTCATACCTCTTTCTTACTCAGCACCTACAAGTGTAGTCTTGTCTTAACTAATGATGTGGGTCTGTTAAAGTCAATGGGTTGAGTTATATATATTGATTGTTTTCTCTTGCTTCATTTTGATTCTACCCTACCCTAACATCCACCTCCCTTCAAGGATTCTTTAGATCCTTGAGCCAAAAATATTTGATTTTTTATAAAGATGAATCTCATTCTAGGGTCCTCTGTTGAGGACTCAGAAAATTGATCTAGACAATATTTTAGTTTTAAATTGATAAATATAGGAAATTTGATTATCTTTGTACTTGCAACCACCAACCTTTTTTTAAAGTATTTGGAGGGGTGGTCCAAAATGAGTCTCAAAGGTTAAGGAATGAGACAAGAGTCTCACCTTCCTCTATCTTAAAATAATTTGTTTATACCTTCAAAAAATAATTTTGATTTAATTTTTTGATAGAAAAATATTAAAAAGATGTTGAAATTTGAAAATTTTAGTAACTAGAATTTATTTAAAGGAGAGATAAACCATATTCTTTTAAAATGAAAAAAAATGAAAAATTTATTTTGAGACAGATGAAAAAAAAGTGGGGGAAGGGAGTATTTGATGAGATTTGGAAAGATTCTCATATGTACAAAATACTGATGTAATTGTAATTATTAAAGTTGGAATCTCATTTGTTGTCTTTGTTTGTTTTATTTTAAAAAATAAATAAAAAGAGAGGAAAAGAAAGAAGAATAAAAAGGTAGGTTCCCTTTCAAATAAGAGGACATGATGTGTGGATGGAGAGGGATATGGGCTGATAATGTTGTTTAGTCATTGTTTGGATAAGAGGTGAAAATGAATGGAAAGAAAATGGAGAGAAAATAGGGTGAGTGGAAAATGAAGTGAAATTGTAAAAGAAAAGAAAAGGTGATAAAGCCAAAAAGACATTTTTGCCTTTTCTTTTTATAATTGTAAAAAGATATATAGAGGATATAAGATGGAATGAAGGGCAAAATTGTCAGTTCACTAGTTTTCTCTTCAATCGGCCCATTTTCATCCCATTTTTGCCTCTCATGATTTCTTTCCTTCCCCCATTTTCATCCCTAACCAAACAAAGGAAATTTTATTGAAAAATGTATTTTCTTCTCTCCCATTTTCTTTCTCTCTAAAATCACCCCATCCAAACATGGGCTTAGTGTTTGGTGACTATTTTGGTGTAATTTATTCCTTCCTTCCAAATTTATTTGTTCATTTTGACTTTTTACCCATTCGGTTCCAAATTAAATCTTTTGGTTTATTTTATAATATATGTGACTAAAATTAATTTTAATTTCATTTATTTGAGAATTCTGGTAGAATTTAAAAATAAAGATTACTTATTTAAAAACTACTCTATCCGTTTAAATTTATTTACACTTTTCGAACAATGTAAAAAATAGATAGCTCAGATAACGCTTCTTTAATACTTTGGGATAAGGAATGTGTCAAGGTTTTTGGTATGCAAACTAGTGCGATGAGAACCTTGCTCTGCAAGGTATTGAAATTCTAATAAAATGGTTTAATTGATATTTCCAAAAAAATTGTTGCTTGACTTAATGTACTAATTTATTTCCATGAATAATATAGCGACATGATGATCCTAGCAAGATTCCAAAGGAGATTACCGAAATAATTGATAAGAGAGCTCTATTCAATATATTTGTAAAGGGAGATATGGAGAATCAATCAAATTATGTCAGAAATAATTCTTATGGTGTATATGACCTTATTTGGGACAAGTCAATTATCTCGAAGTATGAAACTTTTGAAGCGGACGATGACTTTGACCAAATGTGTAAGGAACATGTCGGGTTATTGTTACGAAAACCGGTATTTAGTCATGGACAATCATATGTTGCGGCTTCAAGAATAACAAATCGTAATAGCTTTAAGATTCTTATTGACGATGCAGAACATGTTTCCACAAGATGTACCACTAATGTAGTTTATAAAGGAGTTTTTAGAATTTACAATTTATATGATATTTATGTTTTACATAAACGAAAAACATTATATTTCATTATATGGTGTACTTATTTATTTTTATAATAATGCCAACATAAATTTATAACATTAATATTAAGCGTGCAACGCACGGGTGTGATACCGTTGGCGGATCTATATGGAATTGAATGGGAGCACTTGCCCCCAATGAATTTTGAATTTTTTAAATAGTACCCTAATTTTTAAAAAAAGTATGTTATGCCCTTATCAAAAAACAAAATGCCCCCATTTAGAAAATAAATTACCCCAATAAAAAATTAAGTTGAAAATCAAATATTTGTCGTTAAAATTAAAAGAATTTAAATGTGTAATGTTTAACATAACAAGAATACTATTTAAAATTAAATATTATTAAGAGACTGTAAAACTAGTCTAGGGTGTATTTTTAGATAATTATTTAAAAGCTTCTTTTAATTAATTTTTTTAGTTTTACATTGTCTATTGGACAAAGAGGCGGGCACTGCCCCCGAAGCCACATGTAATCTCGGCCCCTCTAATTTTGATTTCTGGATCCGCAACTGTGTGATAGGAAACAAATTAAATGAGTAAACAAAAGATATCGAAAGACTCAAATAGTAAAAGCGCAAATCATTTTAGGATGGAAAGAGTAAATCAAAAAATCTACAAAACATAAAAAGATATGACTATATTTTTTTAAATGAGTAATGAAAATAAATAAAGAATGTAAATGAAGTTTGAATATGTTTATAGTGAATACACAATTTAAGTTGAGACAAAGAGAGTACTACATTGTAAGTTGTAACAGGGTCATCGTTATTCAATAAAAAATATGCTCCCTCATTCCCGTTTTGACTTTTAGAGAATTTAATGGAGAAATATTTGTGTTTTGACTTTCTCAAATTATCTTTGATGTATGGATAATGTTCTAGTCAATAACAAACAGTTCACAAACTTCTCAAATTTATCATTTGTAAATTTTAAATTTAAATATTTTTTATTATTTGAGTGCATCTTGTACATCGTAAAATGTTAAAAAGAAAAAGTTGTGAATTTTGTAAAATGCTTGTTTATAACTCTATCATTCTCAATGAGTAAAGATATGATTTGATGGATTGATTAGTTCTAAACAAATATGAAGTGATAGATAAGATTAGTAGAATTTAGAGGGTTAAAAATAACTTTTAAAATAAAATGAAAGGAACTTTTGAGACGGAAAAGGGTGAAAAGGAAAAATCTTTTACCCCTTATTTGGATGGAGGAAAGAAAATAACTTTGACTTTTTTAAATTAGTCCCCAACATGAACTAATTATCAGGATTCTACTCGTTAATTGAGAAAAGTGCTCAATTTAGTTCCTCGACTAACGGTCATCAAAACGGAATCGTAACGACATTAAAACTTATACGAATTTTCTAAAATAATCCGTTTTAGTTGTGTATTTTTTCAAATTTCCTCCATTTTCAAAATAAAACTCGTTAAATACGAAAAACAATAAAACTGTAAATATAATTTTATAAATTTTAGAGTAGAGTTTGACGCTGGAAAATTAAATTTTTTCCATATTTAATAATTTTATATTTTGAAAATATATCAATTTGAGAAAACACATAATTAGAAAAGGACCATTCTATAAATTTAGTGTAAATTTTAGCGTCGTTTTAACGTTGCTATTATAACCATTAGTCGAGAACTAAACTGAGCATTTTTCTCGATTAACGAGTGTCATCTCGATAATTAGTTTATCTTGAGAACTAATTTGGAAAAACATATGGCTATTGAGTACCATTTACAAAATTTATTCAAAGAATTTTAAAGCAGTTAATTTGGTTAATTTTATCTGACATTCTGTCCGCTGTTCTTGGCCTCCGAGACTTTAACATAGTATTAGGACACATCCGGTCAAAGTTTAACTCTTCCACGTTTAATTTGGGCGTAGGTTTAGCAGTATGAGCTTCTTGTCCGTGTTTTTGAGTTGAGTTGGCTCTAAGAGAATGCAAAGCCGCTACCCATTTTGTAAGCTAGCTATACGGGATTGAGATGCTAGACATGTTTCTCCGAGTGCTAACTAAATCAGGCTAGTTATCACTTGAGGGGAAGTATTGGAGCTACTACATTAGAAAACAAAAAGAAATATCACTAGTACATATACAAGGGTAAAACTTTACCATTAGTCTAAGTTTTTTAAGTGAGAGAGTGGATCTTGACTTTATATGCAAGAGGTTATTCATACTGGTAATGTCCCAAACTTGATTAGATCTTTGTAAAGATTTTGTATGAGTCTTACAAATTTAAGAAATATATTTAAAAGTGAAATATGAGTTGTTAAAATTTGTATAGAGAGAATCGTGTGAAATTCTTTTTTTTCAATTTTCAACTAATCAAAATTTTATTTCCACTTCAACTCGTCAAAATAAAGCACACTTTACACTCTATTTTTATTATTTCAGGTCATACTTCTTTAACACCGTCAAATCCAACCATAACACATGACTTAAGTTAAATAATTTAGAAAGCAGTAATTGAATGGTCGAGAGTCTTTAGTATGGGTCTTTGTAAAATCTCTTGGTTTATGCACACACTCTCTCAAACCCTATTTTCCGTGAAGTTCTACTGAATTAGTATTACTATTTGCAAAATATTTTTAATGTTTAATTTTACTAATATGCAATATAATTTTATTTATATAATAATGAAAAAAATTATCTAATTTATGTTATAATTTTTGTACGGATTACAACGGACGGGGAAGATGAACGGCCTCGGAAAATAAAAAAATTCTGAATTTATAACTTATTCAGAATATTACAAGATAAACAGAATTGAAAATAAATTTATATATCTTCAAACAGTCTTGTTGTATGAGGACATTAAGCACTGGACATTAAGGACATTATGCACTGGGCTGCGAGGACATTATGCACTAGGGCAGAATACAGCGAGGTCTTTATGAACTAAACCTGCGAAACAAAACACCGTGAAGGACAACGGAGTCGCCGGAGCTATCCTTAAGGTAGTAGTGCCCGCCTACCGTACCGGAAAAACGTGGGCACTCTCCTCCCAGGATAAAACCGCTATCGTGTGTGGAGATTGTACAGACCAACCACACACCAACGAACAAGAACAATATAGGAACGTTGGCGACCAAAAAAAACTTTGAAAGGGATTGCCAGAAAAAATTGGCAAGAAAACCAAGAGCTCTCTTCAAAGTTAAACAAGGACAAAATTGTTAACTTTTTCCTTCCCCTCTTTTTCCTTATATGCCATGAAGGCACATTCAATAGCCATGACTCACCATCATTAGTAATATTTTTAATGGTGTGTTAATACCACCATTAACATGGGGTTACACCCATAATGTTTAAAATTCTTCCTATTTAATTGGAAATTAATGGCCAATTAACTCCGTAAAAGTGGAATAATTTTAAACATTACGTAACGGGTTAACTCTGAGAATCAATTTCTCATTCATCCTTCTACCATTTTTGGCGTATAATATAACAAAATATTTACCTCATTTAAGAGAACACACGTCCATTATTTAACAGTTAAAACTGTTAGTGGACCTATTGATAATTATACCAAAGTTGGTCCATTTAATGCCTATTAAAATGCCAAAAATTCCAACAATTTAACTATTAAAAACCAAACAGGACAAACATATTAAAAATATTTGTACATGTTTAGGGAGTAATAATTTTGAGAAATAGAGCCAGCATGAATTCCTTTTCTACCCTGGGCCCTTAAGAAGGCCTACATTACATGGACACATCTTTGACGTACGTACCCTTTAATCTCCTTTCACATGCGCCTCTATTCACATTCTTTTTTTCTTTTGTCCCAAAAATTTAAGCAACTTTGCGGGCCGGCACTAGGGATGTAAACAAATCAAATATTTTAAATTCGATTCGCGATTTGTATTCGAATACGATGATTCGAATTCGCGTTATTCAAATACAAATACAAATTCAAATATTATTTTTGATTCGAATTTTAATCAAATACAAATACAAATAGGGATATATTCGATTCGGATGATATTCGAATATTCGAATATATGTATATATACACAGACCATGTTTTCAACATCAAAAGTCAAGCAAAGTAATATAGTATAAAGTGTATTTAAAATACTAAGAATTCAATAAATTAACGTAACACAAAAATCTAAAGCATATGATTTTTAATAGTTATATTTTATAAAATATAATTTGTGTAAGATACAAATGTATTAATGTTTTTATATACGGAATATAGTATAGTATAAAGAGTATCGTAAGTTAAATTACAAATTGATGTTGGTCCATCATATAAATTACATAGTATGATTATTCAAATATTCGTTTATGATTCGATAACTATTTGAATATTAATCAAATACTTATTCAAATCTTATTTTGAATTCGTCTAATATTCGGATTCGGATTCGAAAAAATCAAACAAATACAAATTCAAATATATCGGTATTCGCTTCGATTCGGTTCGTTTACACCCCTAGCCGGCACCCATCACGCCACCCCGGCCAAATTGGTCACATGGGGGAGAATTTCGGTGCAAAATTTCATTCTAAATTTTGGGAAATTTTCAAGTCTTAAGTTCCGCACTCATTTTATGTCCTGAAGTTTTATGAATTATATTGTGTAAATAGTATAAAAATTAAGTTTTTTTTTACAAAATAAAAATATCTACTAGTACGTTCATGAAAAATGTAAGAAACTTTATATTTCACATATAGATTTTAGAATCATAAAAACAAACTTGTAAATTCTAATTTTCTAGTATTTCATTATTTACAAAGTCAAACTAAATTTACTTTTTTATAAATATTTCTATTAATTATATTGATAACATAAAATACTTTTGTCAAAATTTCTCAAAGTGTTTTTAAATATATTAATTTTATTTAGTAGTTGTACACCGATTTTTATATAAACTGAATTTAAAATTACTTAAATCAAACATCCTATTTTTAGATTGGGAACAACCATTCTTTAACCAAGAATATTCATGCCTAGACCCCTATCATATTTGGAGGTAGAAATCACTTCTGAGTCCATCGAAAGAGTGTAGATTTGAAAATTGATTCTCAATATTATAGAAATGAAATATCATAGAAATAATAGGAGACAAATAAAGCTAGAGCCTAATAATCATTCTACTTTATTGTGAAGTTGATTGGGAAACTAACTCCATTTGTTTTGAAGCATAAAAGCAATGAATTGAACCAACAACACTTATAGCATCATTTACAATGGAACCAATCCAAGAATATCAGTCCTACCCAAACCCAAATGAAAAAACATACACCTCCCCAATTCTAAAACATTTTCTTCTCAAAAACAAAAACCAACAACAGATTGTACAAAACACTTGCTTATAGTTTGCACTCCTCAGATTCGGACGGAAGAAGCTTCTAGAGACGGAGCGGCGGTGGGGCCCGACTCCCGCGCGAGAGCTTCTAGAACATGAATCACCTCCGCCGCGTCGTCCACATAGTACTTGGCTTTACTCGGTTTCTGCCCGACCGTGCACGCGTACACCGACGAGTTCGGGGACAGAACGCCGCCTTCCATTGCCGCCCCTATCACCTCGAACATGTCCTCGTCCGACCTGTCGTCCCCCACGCACAGCACGAAATCAAACTTCTGCCCCCTCTTCGCCATGCTACCGAAGATCTTCTCTGCAACTCGTCCTTTACTCACACCCTGCCAGGTTTCACAAAACATGAAAGGATTCAAACCTTGTGACGAGTCGGTTACGGGCAACGGTCGAGAGAAAAATATATATATATATATATACCTGAGGTTTCACTTCGACAATGAATTGCCCGCTCTTCACCTCGACCGGTTCATTCGCAAGAACACTTTCAAGATGATCCAACATTTCTTTCGCTTGGCTGGACCCAAACCCGAGATCCGCGTCACTGTGATGCCAAACCAAAGCACTCTCTTTCGTCTCAATTGAAGACCCGTCCGTAGATTCCGTGTACAGCTTCATCACCGGCTCTGCAATCTGTTTCCACCCGAAATCCGTGCTTTGCCCGCACGTTTCCCATTCCTCGTCACCCGACCACCTGTCCAAGAGACTCATAAGAATAATAATAATACGATAACAAAAATGTTTTCGTACACTTGAAGAAATGGTAATGAAGTTAATTTTAGTCACCTTAAAAAGTATCCATGTTCGGCGGCAATGCCGAGTTTCTTGCAAGCAGAAAACCATTTCCCCAAACTGTCCCTTCCTCTTCCGCTCACGAGAAAGACGGTATTTTTAGCATCTTCGCACAACGAGCTGATAACGGAAATGATTTGTCGGCTTGGGACTTTGTTAATGGTGGTTTGAGGCATGACCGTTCCGTCATAATCCAACAAAATGGCTCTGTTCTTAGCTCTGGAGTAAGCAGAAGAGATCGCGTCCACAGACAGTTTCCTGAAATTAGGGTCGAGCGCCACAACCCGAAACCCAAAGCTCAGACCGATCCCCCAGCATCGTTGCCGGAAATGGTCCTTGCAACTCCTCTCCAGATCTTGGAAGAAGCTTCTAGACCAGTACGCCACGTCGTGCGTGCTAACGTATTTGTAATGCTTTTCGTGTCGCAGCTGCTTCTCTGGGTCGGCCATTGAAATCGCGGCGTACAACGCCTCGGCGGTTGCTTCGACGTTCCACGGGTTGACCCGTAGGGCCCCGCTCAGGGACGGGGAACACCCGATGAATTCGGACACCACTAACATACTCTTCTTCGGGGCAGACGAATCTGGACTCGCGCCTTGTCTACATACAATGTACTCATACGGGGTGAGATTCAAACCGTCTCGTACGGCGGTCACCGCCACGCACTCCGCGATGGTGTAATACGCGACCCGCTCGTTGAGCGAAATGGGCTGGTCGATGAAGACAACCGGTTGATATCCGGGCTGGCCGAACCGCTCGTTGATTCGTTTGATGCTAGTTCTGATTTCTTCTTGTATCTCCTCAAGATCCCTTCCCTTTCCCCGAGCGGGATTTACGATTTGTACCAAAACTGCCCTCCCCTGCCAATCAGGATGCTGCAATAGCATCTGTTCCATGGCCAGAAGTTTCAGATCAATCCCTTTGAAGATGTCCATATCGTCCACTCCGAGAATCACCGTCTTCCCTTCGAACTGCTGTTTCAGCTCATCCACCCTCCACTCCTTATCCGCGAGTCGCAAGACTGATTCGAACTGGGGAATGTGGATACCCACAGGCATGATCTTAACCCCGATGGTCCGCCCGTAATACTCCAACCCGATATACCCCCGCTTCGACTGATACTCCAACCCCAACATCCTGCTACAACAAGAGAGGAAATGGCGGGCGTAATCGAACGTGTGGAAACCAATCAAGTCCGAGTTCAACAAAGCCTTCAGAATCTCTTCCCGGACAGGCAGAGTCCTGTAGATCTCCGACGACGGGAACGGGCTGTGGAGGAAAAACCCCATCCTCAGCCGGTTGAACCGCCGCCGCAATATGGTCGGCAAAACCATGAGATGGTAGTCGTGGATCCAAACGTAGTCATCCTCCGGGTTAATTACCTCAATGACCTTCTGGGAGAAGATCTTGTTCGCCGCCACGTACGCCTCCCACCACGACCTCTCAAACCGGCCACCGTGGCTGGCGGAGAACGGGAGCATGTAATGGAAATGCGGCCACAAATGCTGCTTGCAGAACCCGTGATAGTATTTTCCCAAAATGTCAGGCGGGAGAAACGCCGGGACGCATTTGAATCTATCAAGGAGCAATTGGGAAACATCATCTTGTTCATTTGGATCAACTTCAACCCTCAAAGAACCTACATATATAACCTCCATTTCATCCGGCAGACCGTCCTTTATGTGCAGCAACAGAGAATCATCATCCCAACTAAAGCTCCACCCTTTATTATCCGGCCTGCGTTTGGCTTTCACGGGGAGCTGATTCGCGACGACTATGACTCGATCTACCACTAGAGACGACGGAGCGTCCGAGGCAACGCTGCTGGATTGATCGTCGTCGAGCTCGGAAATCACTCCGGCCACCGTCATGACCCTCGGAAGCCGCTTCTTTTCGCGGCCCATCACTGGGAAATTCCCCGAAGCTAGATCTAACAAGTTAGTGTACGATTTGGACATCATCTTCTCCAGCTGATGATGACGAATGGGGTTCAGCCAAATTCAAGATTCAGGTTTTCCTTTGGCGGCAAAATCAAGAACAGCGAAATCAAGCCCGAGCCTCAACCAAATCCAATAACCAATTGAGCAAGATCAAGAAAAGGGCTTTTGCAGCATAATCAAGAACAGTTGAGCAAGATCTGAAAAGGGCAAGAAACAAACTTGAGAAAGAAAGAAAGAAAAACAGAGCAAGAAGATGAACCATCAACTAGATCCTAGAAATCAAAGAGAAGCCCGGAGTAAAAAGATTCAATCTTTATCCAGAGAAACAAAAGAATCAAATCGATCCTATTTAGAAAAGATTAAACAGTGTTGGAATTGGGCAGTTAACAACAGAAAACACAGGATTAATCATCAAAGAAGGCAGAACAAATGCTGAAAAAAGACAAACCAAATCTGAATCCAAAGTGAACAATTATTGAAACCAGATTTTGGTCAACATGCATATTAACATCTCTCTCATCTCTACTCTTCTTTCTTTCTTTCTTTCTTTCTTTCTTGTCTTGCTGTCAATGCCCTGAAAATCCAACAAATCAATTTAATTTTTTCATGGAAAACTACGGAGTGGAGTAGAAAACAATTATCCGTAGACCGACCGTATTTGGGGGGTTTTTTTAGAGAAAAAAAGCGAAATGAAAACCGGATAAGGTCGGGCAGCAGACACATCAGTGGGGTGCCAACTGGAACACACGTGGTTTTTACAGTCCAGCGTTGTTTTCTTTGCCGTACTTCGCACCCTCCCCATACTTTTTTAAGGATGTGTTTGGAAAGCTTGAATAAAGTTCATGGAGGGTCTTGTTTTTTATTAACCCTTACTACGTAAGGGGTGTTCATTCCGATATATCTGATCCGATCAGGTTCTTTGAATATTCAAAATTTTCAGATCGGTAAATATCTATTTCATGTTTGATCCAAAAATTACTGGATACCCAAATTTCGGATATCCGAAATTTCAGATCGGATCAATAGAATATCTGTAAAAAAAATTATTTATTTTTTTTGAATTTTTATTTTTTCCAATAATTCTAAAAAAGTATTTAGAATGATTTTTTATTTGTTAAAATAGTAGAGGTCATAATTTAGACTTAAATTCGAAGTCAACTCTATTTAAAATGTCATAGTTACCTTGATAGTGTTATCATAAGTCATAATTTTATAAATGTATAAAAAAGAATATCAACATAATTGACAAATAAAACATAGACAAAAAGACTAAAGTAAAAATCTTCAACTAACCTTTGATTCAAATATTTATGATGATGAAAATGAATTGGGCTCAAGTTGTCTAAGCTTTATTTTTATATTGATTTTTTTAAAAATATGAACTTCGGATATCCACGGATATTTGAAATCTTAATATTTCATTCCATATCCGATTCGAATTTTTTCAGATATCTTATCCAAAATATCCGAAAGCTAGAATATTGGATCAGATATTCATTTTTCGCATCAGATCAGCCTGGATCATGGACGAATATTTCGGATCAGATATTTTTGAAGACCCCTACTACGTATAATAAGATGAACAAGTTTGATACTAAAATAGAGTTTCCATTTGGTTTGATATAAAGTTTAGGAAAAATAAAATTGTAATTTTGAAAATGATGTAAGAAAGAGGATGATTGTGAATCATAGATATACAAGAAATAGTCCTTTTTTTAGATGGGTTAAGCACTGAAATAGCACTACTGTATAAGAATTAATACGTATTTAGCACAGCTACTGTTTAAACATGTTTAGTTCCGGTTTTGTCCCTGTGATATTAACGATGCGGGAAATTGATTTGAACCTGGCAGTGAATATTTCCCGATTATTGAGGACGGCTATTCCGGTGCCTGGTTCGCTTTCAGTGTTTGTTGGATGCATCCCGATAATTGAGGTCGAAGAATCAGCCGGATTTTTCGCACTTCCAAAATTAAAATCTAAAACATGAAGAGTCCAGACATTGCGAATTGTCATAGTTCTCATCCGGTGAGAAGACGCAGTGCGAGAATTGCAATGGCGAAAGAGGAAGCTGTGAAAAGTGCTGGAGATGCATTGTCAGCGGAGGATGAACTGGATGATATTCCTCTTATGAGGCGAATGGAGATGGTTCAGGTATTTTACAGTGCATGTATGTAATTCTAGGTTTTTTTAGTGGATTTTGGAAGTATGCATGACCGTTTTCATGGTTCAGAGCTGATTGGGCTTGTGATTTGAGGTGGGTTTTTTAGGATTTTGGGGGGTTTTTTGTTTTCAATTTTACCATGTGTTGTGGAATCCCGTATTTCTGTTTTGGATTATTTGCTGAACAAGGTTGGCGAACAATTTTTGTGGGGTTTGTGTCTTGCAGTGGTGTTGTTTTTTTTATAGTGGATTTTCTGATCTACTGCCTTGAAATACTTCCCCTGAACCTATTTGTTGTTGCATGTTGCAGTGTGTAGCTTAGTTATTGGGGTTTCCTTTTACCGAACAGTTAGCGTTTTGTCATTAAATTGAGTGTAATGATAGTCTCAATGTTCAGTCGAATGGTTGTTTTGCATTAACTTTTTTTGTATTTTTGACGGGGTTAGGAATTGTGTTTCGAATCGGGAGTTTATTTACTTGCTTACGGTGGATGTGCTCCTCACATTCCATATGGATATGGTGTAGGAGGTTGTGCTCCTTACATTCCATATGGATTTGGTGTAGATAGGAGCTTATTTTGGTCTGCCTTTCCAGAACCATTGATTGGTTTACATATGGCTTGGCTGGTTCATGATCTGGGGGGCCCTTTTCATGCATTTTCTGTTTCATATGTTTAAAGGGTTTATGCATCTATGGTGGAAGTGTGTCCATCAATATGGAATTGTTTTGGTGCATTGTGAGTTAGGGGTTTTGTTTTGTTGGTGAAGTAAATGTAGTTGTTGTGATTCAATGTTTAGATTGACAATGTGGTTGTGGAAGTTAATTTTAGTCAACAACTTGTAATATCCTTTGAGCTCACATTGCAGTTGGGTGGTGTGACTGACTGGTATTTGAATTTGTGAGGCATTGGGTTATTGGTTTTTTGGGTAATACAGTGTTTTTTGTATTTGTGTGATTACTGCCCATTTTCATATTAATGTTCTATGTTGTGTACTTCATATGTGGCAGTGTGCCATTTAGTTTCGTGTCTTTTGCAAATGCCCAAGCACAAACATCATTGCGCAGTAGATGTTTGTGTGTATTTTATACTTCCACCTTTCTGTATTTCGTGTTTTAACAGCCTAGTTATCGGTTGTTAACATTTGGGGATGTTTTTTTTGGTGTGCTAATGTATGGTTTGTGCATTGTATAGGACGTGCAGAAGCCGGATAAGGGTGGTTTGCTTGACGGTCGAATTAATACTTACTGCAACGTTAATGAAGTGGCTAGGCAGATCACATCGAAACTAACTGAGGATGAGTTGAAAAGGTTTAGGACTTCAGCATTTGGTGTTATTTTGGATGTGTTAGATTGCCCATGGATTAGCGGGTAGTTGCTAATTCATTTGGTTGGTAGTACTGTGAGGCCGGCGGATGGCGGTGGGAGTAAGGACGTGTTAAAATTTCAACTCCTTGGGCGTGAGGTTGTCTTGACAAAAGCGCAGTTTCACTTGATTACTGGGTTAAAAATGAGTGGATTGCGGGGGCGAATGGACAATGGGGCATGTGGTAGGTTTGCATCAAGGTATTTCTACTCTAGCAAATCGGTTAAGCGAAGAGACATTTCCAAAGCATTCATTAGCTTTAATAGGGATGCTGAGGGGACAATGCCCAATGATGCTCTTAAGATGGCTTTGATTTATGCACTGGCGAACTCATTTCTTGGTAACCAGCCATCTGTTAATTTGCCGATGTGTTATCTGAACCTGGTTGATGATATTGATGAGTTCAATAGTTACCCATGGGGGGATGACGTCTGGTCGAAGTTAGTAGATCATGTGTATAGATGTGCTGTTTGTATTGAAAAGGGTGGTAGCAGTAGGCCGACATTTGGAGGCTACATGTTTGCATTACAAGTGTGGGCGTTCGAGACGTTCCCAGCGTTGGAAGAGGCTGGGATGTGTGAGATAGGACATGGAAGGGCGAATTCAATACCCCGATGTTTGAGGTGGAAGATCGGTGGGAAATTCAATGCTGCGAAAGTATCTGAAGCACTGTTTAAGTCTGGGAAGGTTAGGGTTTTTTTGTTATATTTCTGTTCTTTCATTACATTGTGCGCATTAATTATGTTGTTTTCCCATGCAGGTTGTAGTGAAAGAAGTTGAGCCAACAGCCGCAGAGATGTTGATGAAGAGTGTTAAAGAGCTTTTCCAGGTTAGAATCACTTCTTCGGTGAAGGGTAAGCGGAAGTTGTCGTTGAGTGCTACGAAAAGGGTTCGGAATGTGACGGAGAAGCAGGTGAACATACGAGATGCTTTGGGCAAGATGAGAGCTGAAGGATTAGATGCTGGGGCTGAGAAGTTGGCCGGGGTAAAGAAGGTTGAGTGCGACAGTGCAAAAAAAGTTGATAATGTGGTGGGTCGTAGAGGCAAGAAGGATTGTGTGACAACAAAGGGTTGTGATCACATGAATATTGTGGAGGAGATTAAACAGATAAAGGAGAAACAAGTGGTGCAAGACAGTAAGCTGGATGAGATTTTAGGCATTCTGAAATAGAGAAATGTATCTGTTGAAGCTGGTTTGGCATCAGGGAAAGGTTCATTGATGGGAGGCAATGATGAAGTTAAGGTCCAAGAGGCAGTACCTTCTGGTGCGGGGAATACACATGGTGTATTAAAAAACGGGGATGATCTAGAGCTGAGTTTTGATGCCGGTGGTCCATCGTTTGATCATCTGACACAAATGCCGAAAGAAGCTGCGATTGGTGATGAAGTGGCATACGACGAAACTGGTAATGTATCGTTGGCAGAAGATCATGATGATGCAAAGCAGGGGAAGTGTTTGGATATCCCCTACACTGAGACTCAATACGATCCTCACGAACTAGATCGTATTGATAGAGAAACCGAGGGGGCGATTATTTCATTACGGAATGCCCGAAGTGTAAAGTCTTGAGTTTATATTCTTTTGTTTTTGATTTATGCCTAGTAATGTTTGTGAAAATTGACATATTGATAGGTGATTTGTAATTGGGTTTGAATGGCAGGTTCGTCTGGTTTCGGGTGAACGGGATGAGCGGCAGTGTGGGGGGCTGCAATGTGCAAGGTAAGCGTAGATGCTGGTGAGCCTTTGATTAAAGTTGGTGAAGTTTCCATGCAAACAGCTGTGCAAGTACCGGTAAACGCTGATGCTTCATTTGGGGTTGGTCATGACTGTAATCTGTTTTGTGGGTTTACATATGTGTTTCGACTAATTTGAGTTTTTCCATTTACGAATACCTATATTTAACATTGTAATTACCCAGGGTTTAAGTGGGTCACCCAAAGTCAAACTGGGGCATCATGTCAATGAAGGAGCACAGAAGGTGAGCATGGATGATGATGATTTCGACCGAATCTTCATAGGCAGCCGGTTGGGCAGTGGGGTGCAGGAAGTGAAGGGTGGTGAAGACCCTGTGGTGGTTAGTTTTTTTAAAATGCAGTTAAAAAATATAATGGATAAAACATGAATCATTATACTAACATATAGTTTAATAACTGGGCATGGTAAGGTTCTGGCAGTGGGTTTGTGTACTACATCATGATTACTTTTTTCTGTGACGTTTGTGGAATTTTTCTGCTAGGCGTTTTCTGCACCCTCAAATTCCAACAGTGCATGCGTTGAGATTGATTGCCCCAAAAGGGTTCATAAAAGTCCTGAAAGGTATACTCCCTTGGAGGCCGAGCAAGACAAGAAGAGGCGGAAGCTTGAACGATTGGAACGTGCTAGGCAACGTCATAACTGTGATAAGACAGGTGTGTGCTATGGCCCGTTTTCAAAAGACCCGAAGGAGATGCCTGACTTGGATGAAATAGAGAAGGTCAGATCATTTTTGAATGAAGGCTTTTTAAAGAGGCACGGACGGGGGAACAGGACATGTAGGTATACGAGCAAGGTGGAGAACATGTCCAAAGATCCCATTGTACTAGATGGTTTTACGGTGGATAGCAAGACATGGCTATATGAGCTGTTTTCAAACACTGAATGGTTAAGCAGCACGGTATGGTAATTTATTTATGAGTGTGACCCATGTGCAAAGTTTCTAATTCAGAGTTGTGGTGTTTTTGTTTTTTGGTTTTTTGGTTTCTGAGTTTTGATTTTCTGTGTGATCTTTATTGTTGTACAACATGTTGAAATTGCAATGTATTTCTTGGAAGTGAAGGGCAGGCAGTATGAACTATTGCAGATGTACACGAAAACAACCCCTTATTTCTTACAAAGGTTGTATACGCATCAAGAAATGGTGAATGTTGGGAAGGCCAAGAAGGAGGGGGTCATGGATAATCTGAATCTAACAAGTGAGGTTAAGGGATTGGCAAGAGAATATTCTAGGCCATGGGCTGAGTGTGATTTTGTGTATATGCCCTTAAATACAGGTAATCACTGGGTATTGCTGGTCCTAGAAGTTGAAGGAAGGACAATAAAGGTGTATGATTCGAAAGGGAAAAGGGGAAAAGTTTGCCGGTCATTGAATGGATATGGGCAGTGTGTCACAGAATTGCTGCCGGTCCTACTTGATTTATTGGGTGTGTATGACGAGCACACTGATGGGCCGATGGGGAATCGGAAGTTCTCTATCAATATCATTGACAGATGTCCCCAACAAGATGACGGGTATGTGGTAATGTTATAGTTTCTGTTGAGCGAGTTCTGTTAAATTTCAAGTAGTTGACAATAGTCGGGTGATTATTAGCGTTAACGATTGTGTTTAAAAAATACAGGTGCAACCGTGGAATGTTCATGTTGAAGTTTGCCGAGTACTTAATGATGGACCGACACATTTCTGAGGTGCACTCCCGTGATATGGAGGCGTACCGTGTGAAGATGACTACGGAGCTCATTGTGGACAGTAATGAGCGAAAAGAGCAAGCGAAAGACACGTAGTCATCACATGATTTTATTTGTTGGCGTGTAGTTAGCATTTGACATGGTTTTTAAGTATGCATTGTTGTTTGGGTGTTTGGTAGTATGGTATTTGCATGGATTCTAGTTGGTTTTGTATTTTGATTTTTTTCCGTCAGACACATTGTTCTGTGTTGATCCATGCTCTGGTTCAACAGATTTTGGAGGTGTTGTTTTTGGATGTTGTGTTTTTTGGAATGGATGCGTCCGTTGTAGTTTATTTGTGTCTTTATGGTAGTGTTATTTTGCAGTGGTGCAATGTTTGTTTCATTTGAAGTAACTTTAGTTAAATATCGTGTGTTTAGTTACCAATCATCTTGGGGAATGGAAGTGTGTGCACACTGCGGAAGTTTGCTATGTAATCAATGGCATATATTTGCAAAGAAAAGAAATCACTGCGGAATCTGTGTGTGGACATGCAGGTGTGCAGTTTTGTTGTGATGGCAGTTATATTTTGCAGTGGAGGAATGTTTGATTCATTTGTTTCGGTATTTGGTGTTTTGCAGTGTGTGTTATAGTAGCGGTTTCCTAAATGCTTGTTTTTATATGATGATCGTGTGCATTTGTCACATTGTACACTGCCGGGGGCACAATTTTGCTATTGAAATGGATATACACCGCTAGTATTCTTGTGCTAAATGTGGGGTGGATTTGGGTGTGGGAGTATGAAAATGTGCTGCGGGCAGTGTGCATTGATTTCTCAATGAAGTGACACACTGCATTTGGTTTGGTGGGTAGGTTGGGTGGGCTTGCAGTGTGTCTGTGATAGTATTGGGGTATAGTTATGGCATTACATTTCGTTATAGGCATAGTTAGTTTGGTATTCCTTTTTTTCACAAGGCCGTGCTATACGTGTGGGGTAAGATAGCAGTGTATCCATCCCCCCCGTAATAGATGTTGGTAATGGTGTGACAAGCTTCAGTTGTGGGTGTGTCCATTCTGTGTAACGTTTTGCGTGTAGGGTTTGATTGTGCACAAATGTAGAAACTGAGGGTGGTGCTTGGCTTTACACTACGTTTTATTTTGGAGGTTGGGGTGGTTTCCAGACTATAAATTTGCGAACTGTTAATTTGTGTTCTTTAGTAGTGTCCCACTGCCGCATTGTGATATGTGAGTGAATTCGGGGGTGTTAGGCGTGGATATGTGGAGAGGGGTTTATACCATTTCTATTTTTAGAGTTGTTACAGGGGTAATATATTGATGGCAGTGTAGATTCCTACACGTTTTTTTGGTGTGTATGTTTTTTTATTGTTTTTTTAATGTGTGCATTGTAACATTTTATTGTCAGTGGGTGGCTAATGAAATTCTATACCATATGATTTAAAAAAGGATTAAAACAAATGCAACCTTTCAAGAAGTTTGTAAGCAGACAGTGATGTCTAAAAGAATGCGTTTTTTTATTACATGTGGAAGGAAATTGGCTATAGCAACGCACACATATAATAAAGAAACAATCAGTGTCATATTGGGATTGGGTTTTTGCATGTTTTCATATTGTGTCCGACCTTCAAGCAGCGGGTGCACTTTTGTTTTTTCCGACCTTTCCCGGAGTGAAATTCACCCACAGACGGTAGCCTCCTCTTCTTTGGCCTTCCAGGGGGGGCGCTTAGTGCATGATGGGGGCTTGCAAAGAAGTGATTTGACATTAGTCAGGATGTCCCACGAAGACTTGTCTCTTAATGGGTGCACAATGTCGCTGTAGGTGGCTACCAATGCTTCGCGTTTGTAGTAAGGTGAGATGAAATTATAACATGATAGTCCTGGACGAGTTCCTATTGCTGCCACAACATGGACACATACAAAATGGTCCAATTGAAATTCCCCACATGTGCACGACTTGTCTCTAAGGTTAACCACATAACTTCGGGTCCACCGGTCAACAATTTCGAACTCGTATGGGCATGATGGCTTAACCTACAAGGAATTAGAGTGTTAACAATGCAAGGTAGGAACGTATACGGGGGGGGGGGGTGATTGCATTGTACTTGTATTGTGTATAATACGCAGTGTATGGATGGATAAGCAGTGTGTACCTTCATCTTGAATGCATCACGTTGTAACGTAATTAACTCGGACTCAAGCTTCTTTGGTAGAATAGTTGATGTAGATGAGGCTGTTTCAAACCGATCGTGAAACCATTTCTGCATCCTTTCGCGAATGAAATCAACTAGCTTGCAAATGGGGTATTCACGTGCCGAGTTGTTAACGTTGTTCATTGATTCTGCTGCATTGGACGTCATTACAGAGTAGCGGAATGGACCACTTTTACAGCATGCCCATCTTGATTCACCAATTTGGGAGAGGTATGAGCGTATTCTTTGGTCTTGCTCATCCAGCATTTTGAGGTATTCCTCGCACTCCACCTCGGTTGGTGCACGTGATGCTTTCCTAAACTTCCAAGTTAAGTCTTCTTTAGGACCTTTGAATTTACCGCGCAAGTTTCGGGTGATGTGTTCAGTACAAAACCCATGACCTGCGTTTGGGAAAATGTTTTGAACAGCATGGAGGATCCCCTCGTGACGGTCAGAGACAATATAAAGGTCATGCCTTGGGGTCAGTGTGGTTTTCAATTGAGTAAGAAACCACAACCATGAGTCCTTATCTTCTGAATCACATATTCCAAAAGCAATGGGGACAAGCTGTTTATTGGCATCCTGGCAGCAGGCAGTTAATAGTGTTCCTTTGTAATACGATTTCATGAATGTCCCGTCAATGACGAGAACTGGGGCACAATGATTCCATGCTTGTCTCCACGGTGCTAAAGAGAAGAACAAATATTTGAATCTTTGATCCTCAGACCTATACAAATGGATAGAAGATCCAGGGTTCTTCGTCTCCAGCATATAACAAAGAGATGGTAGAAGCTGGTATGATTCTTCATCAGAGCCATACAACTTCTTCAATGCCTTCTGTTTCACAAGTAATGCTTTCTTATATGACATTGCAATGCCAAACTCCCGTCGCATGTCGTCCCGTATGTCGTTAGGGGGGTACTGTTTCCTAGTAGCATCAACATAACGATGTAGGACCAGGTCGGCTAAGAATGCTGACGTTGCCTGTCTATGATCACCTTCCCGGAAGTCAACAGGGCATGAATGATATGAATCAAACCTGGAAAAAAAACATTGTCACATGATCCGTGGCAATGGGTTAAATGAAAAATGAGTAGTTCTGCATATTAATGGATGAGGTGGTTTTTAAGATTACAAAATTGAAGTGGAACTGTGTGTGGCTAGAATGGTTGGAAAAGGGTGTGTGAAATGCCAAAGTGTTTGTTGTGTTTATACGCACACAGGGAGACGTGGGCAGTGTATTGCATGGTAGGGCAGTGGTCTGTGAAAAAAACATGGAGTTTTAGGGGGGGTCCAACACTGCCTTCTATGTTTTGGTAATGTGTAAGTTAAGAGCTTGCAAAAAAGGACTCTGAAGGTGTGATATGGTAAAGGGCATGGAAGTGTATGCGCACTGCGGAAGTTTGGTATGTAATCAATTATATATATTTCCAAAGTAAAGAAATTACTGCGGAATATGTGTGTGGACATGCAGGTGTGCAGTGTTGGTAATGTAGGAATTGTATTGTGTGGTTCTGGACAACTTTGGAATGGGGGGTTTGGTAAGTGGGAAAAACTGCCATTTTTTATTTCCATGGATGTTAGGACATTGCGGAAATGGAATGTAAACACGTTACGACAGTAATACAAATGGAAGTGAGTGCACAATGGGGCTCTGTTCAATGATGTGTACAGTAAAGTTTAAGTCACTAAAATTAGAAATTACCTGCGTATCTGGAATAATGGAGTATTGTCAAGCCTGACCGCGCGCACAGCCCATGAACACCGGTCATCGATACATACAACATGCAACACTGTCCTATTCGACCACTTTGTCTTGTACTGAAAGCTGTTAGAGACGGCATACATTTGAAGATGGTGGCATAAGTCTTCCTTGGACTTATAAATGCTGTCAAGTTGAAGAGTGGTCGGGTGATAGTGTGAAAGGACGTCCACTGATTTTGCATTACGTCTGGTACGCTTGGTTTGCTTCATATTCTTCGAGGAATCAGATTTTACATTAGAGGTTGAGCTTTGCAGGTTATTTGGATTGCTTTGCCCCGTTAGGTTGGCCGTGCACACCACAGTATGTGGAGTGTAACCCGTGTTACTAACAGGTAGAGGTGGGTATGATGATATGTCTTGAGCAGAAACATCACCTGCAGTAACGGTAGGTAGAACCTCCATGCATAATGGCAGGTATGAGATGTTGTTTTGGTAAGACTTCAACCTGAGGTAGAAGAGTAGTTCAGCATCATCAGAAATGACGATAGGCGGTGGACACAAGGCAACCATGTAAGAGAAACGAACATCATTTTGAGACCAGTCCATTGCAATGTGTGCTTTAACAGTGTCCATGAGTGATTTTAGAGAGGTCTCGACATGGACATCAATAACAGTGTCATACTTTGAACTGAAATTGCCAAGAGTATCCCACATTCCATCGACCTGCACCAATAGGTTAATATGTGAATCCATGATTGTTGAGCCTTGAACAGAGAAAAATGACATGGTTAGAGACATTGAGGAAAACGATTTAGTTCTTTTCCCAATTAAAGATAGCATCACGTTGAGTGAAATACTAGATCTTGTAATATTTAATATATAGCTACGACCTTCCATACGAAGAATGCAGGCAACAAAAAATAACATTTTGCATTGAAAACTGTTGATTTTTGGGATGAGTTAATTAGCATGAACAACTCGGAGTCAGTATAAGTGTAATGCACGGTTGTTTTTCTGCAACACTGCTTAATTAAAGTTGCTGAAAAGTTCAGTGAAGCAAGTTAAAGATGGTATTGAACAAAAAGAGAAATTTTGACAAAATACCTAAGAATTGGGGGATAAGAGGAACCTAATGTCTAATCAAGGGTTTGAACAAAGCAATCGACAATCACGTCCAAACAAAACACATAAAAACATAATTTCGGATGAATTGAGAAGAAATTAAAGTAAAAAATTATATATGAGATAAATTTAGGAAGGTGTCTGATGATGTGTGATGGATAATAGAAAATGCATTACAAACCTGAATGTCGCAGATGGGGGATTGGGCGATGTGAGCTTCCTGCGAAATTCTGCGGAAACTAATTAATTAGAATGCTGCGTCCCTCTCTAGAATTGGGTAGGAGAATCCGAGACCTGTGATGTTTCGAGTGATGTAGCCGGCGAAGGTGCTGCCTGCGATTGTATGATTTTGGAGGTGGAATATTCATGGTTTAGCGCAGTATTAGGCGATGAGATTGTAACGGCTCAGGTATAACTCCCTCCTCAATTTACGCAGGTGGAGAAGAAAGTGGGGGAATGTGATGCATAGCTCTCGCTCCTCATTCGGTGGAAGTTACTGCTAAATTGGATTGGAAAGACTAAAATTGGAATATTACAAAAGGGAATGGCGTTAGAAGTGCTTAAAAAGTATAAAAAGAGATGGGAGTGCTATGAATGTATTTTAAACTAGTAATTGTTGCTATATTGAATAATTTCTTAAATCTTTTTGAGACAGAAGGAGTAAGAGTTTTAGCCCAAATGAAATGGGTTAGGGCGAAGTAATTGGGAGTTGGGGCGTCTTGAAGCCTAAAAAAAGACTGTTGGCTACGTGGTTTTCGGGAGTTAGTTCTAATTCTAATCTAATTAGGAATTTTTAATTACTCGGCCATATAAAATCTGCCATTAGAGAGTCTGTTTCGTGATTCGTGCGGTTGCTTGTGACCGGCGGCCTTCGGAGTTGCCGGAGCGACGCTCTTTCCCGGCGCTTCTAGCCTTCCACGCCTACAAGAGGATTACAGGTAAGCCGCCTTTCTCGAACCATACTTTCCGTTCTATTTCTGCTTATTTTTATACTATAATTTTAGTCTGCTTTTGCAAATGTCTACTCTTCTTTCCATGCATTTTTATTGCGGAATTCTCTTTTGCCGATCAAATTCGCTCAATTTTCTGTTTTCTGCATTGCCTTTGGTTAGGGAGTATAGGCTAAAACCCACAATTGGTCGTTCAACTATATGAGCTGTGCACAAATTTTAGCCGGAAGTATATTTTGTTATATTTGTATTATTTGTCATGTGCTAATTAAGAAAGCATTGCTTTTGTTTACATTTTGGGTTATATTTTTAGTGTTTCATTATTACTACTTTGCCTTATTCAATCCGGCAATGCGACCCTGTCACCTCAAGAATCATATGTGTCTCACTAAATTTTTTTATTATTGCAGTTTGAAAATGGGGGGTCAGAAGAATACTTCAAAATCTAGTAAGAGTGCAGGTCAAAGTGTTTCTGCCGCATCGATGTTTGATGGACTTGAGAAGCTAGGGAATAGTGACAATGATGCCATTGATGAAGAAATTGAACACCATCCCATTGCTATCTTTACTGGAAAGAAAAAGAAAACATCGAGACCGAGTAATCCGTTCTATTTGGACAACGATGAGGATCCCAGCTTTAATAATCTGGATACCGGTTCATTTGGTGATGTTGCATCCTTTTCTAAAGGCACTGATTCATTTGAAGATGCCAGTGCTCAAGAAGAAGATGGTACATGTGTGATTATGTTTTCGGGTAAAAAGAAGTCATCTAAAAAGAAGAATGATTCCGCAATCAACACCCTCCAGGGAGAGTCCATAGACAAGGCACCTCATGCCATTAGTTTTGGCAAACAGAGCTTAGCTGGAAGCCACAGAGAAATAGAAGGAACAAAAAGCAAGCAGGTTCAAGGCATTTCCAAGACCAATTCTAAGAAGCATAAGGGTGGAAATACAGCTCAAGAAAATGATGATGAAATTGAAAGGATTCTTGCTGAGCTCGGCGAAGGTTCACCTATTCCTTCTCTTAGTGCTCTACCTCCTTCCAAAGAAAAGTTACCGATACAACCTGAACCGAAAGGTAAAACTAAGAAAAAGAAGGGTGGGGAAAAGAATGAAGAGGAGGATGAATACGACAGCAATTTGGCCGAGCCGGTAGAGGCTATTCAAACATCAAAACTTGACCCTGCTCCTTCTCCACAAGAGGAAAAAGACAAGGATCTTCTTGAAGCAGGAGAAGATATTTCTGAGATGGAAACAGTGGAGAGGGTGGTTGAGTCTGTGGTTGCTAAGAAGAAGAAAAAGAAAAAAGAGAAAGAAAAAGAAAAAAAGGCGGCGGCAGCAGTGGCAGTTGCACCTGTGATTGAGGAAAAGCAGGAAGCAAAAACCAATGGCAAGGGTAAGGCCGATAAAAAAATCCCTAAACATGTCAGAGAGATGCAAGAGAGGCTTGCCAAACTCAAAGAAGCAGAAGAGAGGAAGAAAAGGGAAGAGGAGGAAAAGTTGAGGAAAGAAGAAGAAGAACGTCTACGGCTAGAGGAGTTAGAAAGGCTTGCAGAGGAAAGGAAACACTTAAAAAAGGAGAGGGAGAAGGAAAAAATGTTAAAGAAGAGGCAAGAGGGGAAGTTGCTGACCGGAAAGCAGAAGGAAGAAGCTCGCAGACTAGAAATGATGAGAAAGCAAATACTCACAAATGCTTGGGGCTTACCACTCCCTGTTGGGGAGACTGGTGCAGACGGAACAAAACGGCCCAAGTACCAAACCAAGAAGGTGAAACAACAATCCCATGGAAATGATAATTCTATTGCTGCCACGGCTGAAATAAGTGATGTGAAGGAAGCCGAGCAGGAATTTATACCCAAGGTTCACCCTATGGAAACAGACAAGGTTGAAGAAGTGGATTCACTGAAGACAGAGGACAAACCAGAGAATGCTGATGACGAAGAAAATAGAATTGGTGAAGATGGAGATGACAACGATTGGGAAGAAAAAAGCTGGGATGAAGATGATCTCAAACTCCCCGGTAGAAGGGCATTTTCTGATGAGGAGGTAGATGGTGAACCCAAAGCATTAGCTAGAAGACAGACAAAGATTGCACAGGTAGCCCTTTGTCATTCCATTGCTTCCAAACAAGCCCCTGTAACTGCAACTGTTGTATCTAAAAATGAGGTCACTAATAGAAGGGAGTTTGAAAGCATGGAGAAAAATGGTCAAGAAAGAAAGGAAGAACAAAAACTTGTTGCATTGCCAGACATGAGAGAAAAGAGCCTCCGTTCTCCCATTTGCTGTATTATGGGTCATGTTGATGCTGGGAAAACAAAACTCCTTGATTGCATACGAGGCACTAATGTCCAAGAAGGTGAAGCAGGAGGTATTACTCAGCAGATTGGTGCTACTTACTTTCCTGCAGAGAATATAAGAGAGAGAACTAGGGAGCTTAAAGCTGGTGCTACACTGAAGGTACCTGGTTTATTGGTTATTGACACCCCAGGGCATGAGTCATTTACTAATCTCCGCTCTCGAGGGTCTAGTTTGTGCGATATTGCCATTTTAGTTGTGGACATTATGCATGGATTAGAGAAGCAGACTATCGAGTCACTCAATCTTCTAAAGATGAGGAAAATAGAGTTCATCATTGCTTTAAACAAGGCGAGTTTAATAAAATGATACTGCCCTTTTTATTGGCTTCTTGTGATGAGTTTAAAGATGCATTTTTAAATTGTTTTTTTTTAAATTAGGTTGACAGGCTCTATGGATGGAAAATTTGCAGTAACACACCTATTCAGAAGGCAATGAAACAACAGAATGCGGATGTAGTGCGTGAATTTAATGAACGGGTCATTCAGGTCATGCTCAAACTATTTTTATTTATCAATGACTTTAATCCTCTAAATTGACATTGGTTTGCTTAGCTTATTATGGAAGCATTTTGAATTTCAGATAGTGACACAGTTCAAAGAACAAGGTGTGAATTCAGAATTGTATTATAAAAACAAAGATATGGGTAAAGATACATTCAGCATTGTTCCCACTAGTGCCGTGAGGTGATTCCATTTATTCATTTCCTGTTTATGGTGCATGAGTTATATGTTGTATTATATATATTTACAAATTTCCGTTTTTGAATTGGGCCTTTTTTTCCCCAATGCCAACATCATTTTTTAAACCTTACTGATGTTATGGCCATTCTTAATTAACAGTGGTGAAGGTATTCCTGACTTAATGCTATTACTTGTCCATTGGGCTCAAAAGACGATGGTTGAGAGACTTACATTTAGCAATGAAGTCCAGGCATGCTTTCCTCATATATCTTGTTTGAGTTTCTCGGAAATATACTGTGAAAGTAGGTCGTTCTGAATGTTGTTACCTTCTGGCAGTGTACTGTCCTGGAGGTAAAGGTTATTGAAGGCCATGGGACTACAATTGATGTGGTACTAGTTAATGGGGTGCTTCATGAAGGAGACCAAATAGTGATTTGTGGCACCCAGGTAAAAATAATGCCTTAATATGGTCTATACTCTGGAAATTGTTGTTGCACTTTTATTTATGACTAAACCTCTTTTTTTGATGTTTAAGGGTGAACCTATCGTGACCACCATCCGGGCATTGCTGACTCCTCACCCAATGAAAGAACTTCGAGTGAAGGTTAGTGCCAATTCTTCTTGTGATTCTTGTTATTATTAAGGTTGTATACATTCAATGTTAAGTAACCATTTTTTTACTTGTGATAACTATGCTCTTCTCACTGCATTCAACGGAGGGTCTATAACAAAAGGAATTCTTTTTAGATTAAGAACATATATGGAATTGACAAATGAAATATGCATGTAGCCTTAGGTTTTATGTGATGCATAAATAATCTTACTAAGGGTTTCTAATTCGTTTGCAGGGTACATATTTGCACCACAAAGAAATCAAGGCTGCACAGGGCATAAAGATTACTGCACAGGTATTGGCTAGTACGTTTGTAATTTTTCAACTACATGCTAATATATATTCTAATAGAAGTATGTTTTTTTTGCATAATTTCATGATTCCCAAACATGTAAATGGCATGAGAACATCTATAGGTTATGAAGTATTATTTGTGTGAGTAAATTTAATGTTGTTACGTTACTTTATTTTAATACAGTTTCCTTTTGCAATCTACTCCCTGTTCCCCTACGTATTTCCCTACAGAAATTCTTAATCACAGTTATCCATGTTGTGGTGATTGCATCTTTTTTTTGTAGTAATTTTCACATTATGTCATTTTCGTTACCAGTAGGGAAATTATTTGACATGTTAGTTTGTTCTTGAATAAATCATAAACATGGTTTAGGTTTCTAGATTTTGAAGTTGAGTGCACACCCATACTGTTAGGAATTATGCACAATTGGGTTACATGTGTGTGTGTGTTGTCTGTGTTTGTGTGTGTGTCTAACTGTCTATAATTTGTTTGCAATGTATTCTTGTGCAGGGCCTTGAGCATGCTATTGCAGGCACTAGTTTGTATGTTGTGGGACCAGATGACGATGTGGATCGTATAAAAGAAGCAGCTATGGAAGACATGAGGTCAGTGATGAGCAGGATTGCTAAGAGTGGGGAGGGTGTTTATGTTCAGGCATCTACGCTTGGATCACTAGAAGCTTTGCTGGAGTTTCTTAAGAGTCCTGACGTTAGCATACCAGTCTCTGGCATTGGGATAGGACCGGTACATAAAAAGGATGTCATGAAAGCTAGTGTCATGCTTGAGAAGAAGAAAGAATATGCAACAATCCTTGCTTTCGATGTTAAAGTCACTCAAGAGGCTCGTGAACTTGCAGATGAATATGGTGTGAAGATTTTCATTGCTGATATTATATATCATTTGTTTGATCAATTCAAAGCCTACATTGATAATCTCAAGGAGGAAAAGAAGAAGGAAGTTGCTGAGGAAGCAGTGTTTCCCTGTGTTCTTAAGATTGCACCTCGCAGTATTTTCAATACGAAGAATCCCATCATTCTGGGCATTGATGTTCTTAAAGGCATAGCTCGGGTAATTAGCATATCCATCTGTAGTAATTGTTGGTTCATGCTCTGTATTTTAATCTCTTAAGATATCCAATCGTAGTTAGCATCAAACACTGTTTTGTCCTGATATCACGAAACTTTTCATGTTTCTTTTAGTCGAGTAGTCGGCATTAACTGATGTCTTGTCATACACATTCATTGGTCCTGTTTGGCATTGATAATTTGAGGTTGGATATTTGTTAACTGATTACAGAGTTGTGTAAGTTATATGCCACCTGGGTTAGTGTTTGGCTAGTTAAGCTTTTATTACAACTTAAAAGCAGGTAATGTTTGGTAATTCAATCACGTATTGTGGTGAATGAAAATCTCATCCAAAGGCATCAAATATGTTCTCAATTAAGTTGGCTTGTGGGGATAAAAAACACAAGTGCAAGTGTGTAATCTCAGCACAAATGGTTTGCTAACCACATAAAATTGCAGCACAATCGATAATGACTTCACAAAGTGTATCTGCAAGGCCTTATATGTATGTATGTATGTATAACGAGTGTGTGTGTGTGTGTATGTATAACGAGGTTTGTTCATTGTTTTGCGATTCTTTCAGGTTGGGACTCCTATTTGTATTCCTTCAAAGGGCTTTGTTGAGATTGGTCGAATTGCTTCTATCGAGAACAACCATAAACCTGTCAGCTCTGCAAAGAAAGGAGAAAGAGTGTGCATTAAGGTATGTATCCAGGTACAATTTGTTTTGAGGGAATGCATTTTTACTTGTCACTAAGAAGACCAAGGGTGCTTTAATGTCCTTCCCACTACTCATAACCGGATATACTTGGTACATGACTTTGATTAAACCATGTTGATGTCACAGATCGTTGGGTCAAATTCTGAAGAGCAACAGAAGATGTTTGGCAGACATTTTGGCGAGAAAGATGAACTCGTCAGCAAGATTTCTAGGAGATCAATTGACATAGTCAAGGAACATTTCAGGGTATTCAAACAGTTGTTAATCTCTCTCTTTTTTTAGGGAACGTGCTCTTTTAAGTCGTGTATGCCGAAACTTATTTCTTCTTCTGTTTCTAAATCATACAGAAAGATCTTTCTGACGAAGAATGGGATCTGCTTAGGAAACTGAAGAGCATCTTCAAGATACAATAATGAGCTGTCAATGTTAGTTGTTTCCCCGAATTCTCAAGCATTGAAGAGGCAACTGATTCCAGTGAAAGCTCACTCACTATTAGGAGTTATGAAAGATTAACCATTTCGGTTCTTCCAGATGCGCCTATATATGGATGTATCTGGCTGAGAGCTCTCTGACGGCGTTCAAGTAGCCGGCGGTTATTTTTTCCATTATTATTATTATTCATATATAACATTTACTCTTATGATCATTCTTGTAATTATTAGTTCATTCATTCAACTTATAATATAATAATTCTTGTAATCATACTCCTCCCAACTCGTGTATATGTTCCGGGCGAGGTCTACTCTAATACTCGAGTATTCGTCCAGTTTTGACTTTCGGAATTGTTCATTTAAGCATTTTGACTCATCAAATTCTCTCAATGTATAAACCTAAATATAGTCATTGTGTGATATTGTTTGATTTGTCTTAACATATAGATTATTAATATATAATTTTTTTATAATTTTTTAATATACAAATTACAAGATAAAATGAATTAAAGAAGTGTATTGGATGATGTGTAAAAATAAGAGTGGACAAATATTCTGGGACGGAGGTAGTAATTTATTTTGAAAATTAGCAATAAGATCCATCTACGCAAATCATTTTTATACTGATCTATATTGTATGGAGTACTTTTTTATGTAATTGAAGTTCAAACTTTATTCCGTTGGGTCTGAAAAAGTCAAACTGAATGAATACATTAGGATCAAAATAGTATTACACTTAAGAAAATTAGTCAAACAACAACAACAACAATACAAAAGTACTCCTTCCGTCCCGTTTTAAATCGCTTGTTTTGATTTTTGGACATATTTAAAGAAGAGAAAAAATAGAGTTGATTTTTCAAATTGTCATTATTTTTTAGGAGGGGTGAAGATGAATGAGAAGATAAGGTGAAGAAGAATGATTACTTATTTTACTTTTAAAGTTTACGATAACAAGTAACATACAACTTATTTTGGAGTAGTAGTGATTGTTTTTCTTATTATTATTTTGAACCCTTCATTTCCAATATTTTTTTGGCATTATCTGATCTGGTTTAATTCAAATAAAGAAGAAACAATTCCTCCATCTTAGGCGTTGTTCTCTTAGGTTGAAAAAGTTAACTTCTAATTCCTTCTAATTTCTTCCAACAACTACTTAAAATAGTATTTATATATGATTAATATAAAATAACATTATATATCCAAATTTGTAATATATCATCTCAAAAACAGATAATGGTGAATTCTTTTTTAATCCAAATTAGAGTTTTTTTACATATTTATTTGGATGATCATTTAATTGAGAAACTTTTTAATAGTTAAAGAAAATTTTGCAACACATGTTAGATAATGACTATTCAAATTGATCTTTTATTAACAGAAGACATTATTAATATTCATTTGTAATTATTTTGGATGCTCTAATTTTCAAAGACATGCATTTTTAAAATTTTTCATTGCGAAACACTAGAATAAATAAGATCAGTCCTATTTGGGAAATAGTGATATGTTTACGTTTACAACTCCTTTAAGTTCTATCCAATTCCTTTCAGTTTCTTTCAATATTTAATCCTGAAATTTCAATCTAAAAGAACATGGTCTTAGCGTATTTGTCAAATTTAGTTTTTTTTGAGTGAAACTGGATGATTTTTAAAACGTTGTTTTGAAATATCACAATTTTCTAATCTATGTTCTTATATAAATAAAGATATTCATAGTCAATCTTTCAAAAAATATATATTTATAATCAAAGTGTTGTATTGCAGACCGTGAAAAGTCAATTAGAAAAAAAAGGGATAATGAGCATATTTTTTACTTAGGCTGGACTTTAAAAAAAAAAATTCCAGCAACAATAAAATTATCTTAGGTTGGACTGTTATATAGATATATGAACTTAATTAGTACGTGAAGGAACGATAAAGATAAATGGCATGCTAATTAATTATGTAAAATTTGCACTAAATAGGAATAAAACATAATGTCTTTCCCAATGTAAGACTTAAACTTTTTTATTCTCTAAATAGGATTTAATAATGACCTAGTGGAAATAATAATGTCCAGTAATGATGGACATTTACTTGAATAATGACTACATGATAATGACCAAAAGTCCTACATTGGGAAATAAAAACATATGGTTCTATATTGAGAAAGTCATTATGTTTTAGTCCTATTTAGGTAAATTTCTCATTAATTATTGTAAGCATGGGTTAGTTAGAACGTGAAGGAACGATAAGGATACATGTCATGCATTAATTTATTGGACCATGCTAGGATGCCACCACATGGGTGCTACCATGGGTGCACTCTAGCATTTTCCTAATTTATTACGCAAGCATGGGTTAATTATTAGTACATGAAGTAACGATAGGGATGAAAGTATACTTTCATTTGTCATTATTATGTAAATGTTCGATATTATTCTCTCTTCCGGATATTATTAAGTACTCGTACTATTTAGAGAATAAAACAATTTAAGTGTTATTCAAAGAAATGACTTAAGTTTTAGTGTTATTTAATACAAATATTTCTTAATTTATTACTACGTATGTATGCATGTGAGGTACGTATTTAGCTAGGGTCAGGGCCCTATACTTCCTCTGTCCTTCAAAAATGACACAATTCACAATTTAAAAATTATAGATTTTTTTGTTTATTTATTCATTTTCATTGATTGTTCGATAAATTAAAATATTTTTATTACCTCTAAGCTTGTTTTGAAAACTTTTGACGTAGTTTTAAAAATGTAAACTTTATTTTTGTATTTTTATATCAATTTTTAAATTAAATAAAATGGCAAATATTTCACTTTGTTTTGCATAATATGAAAAAAAAAATTGAGACGAAGGGAGTATATGTTTCCTATAAGTACTCCCTCTATATATCCTTAAATTTTTTTTCTGCTTGCAGCGTTACGATGTTGGATTGAAAGTATTTTAAAAACCATTTTATATGAAAATTGATATAAAACTTAAAAAATAAAAAGTTACATACTTAGTTTTTGAAAACTCTATATAGTATATCAAAATATTTATAAGAGTAAAAATGACATTATTATACTCCTTCCGTTCCACAAAACCCTTCCTCTTTCGTTTTTTTTGCTTTCCACAAAACACTTCCACTTCCTATTTAAAAACCACTTTTACTCGTTACATTTTCATACCCTACCTATCACATCATACTTTTTCACTAATAACCAAACTATCGCATCTTACTTTTTCCCATCACATCCGGGGCAAAATTGGAAAGTCAACTAAAATTACATTTTTCTTATATTTCTCAAAAGTCAAAACCGGAAGGGTTTTGTGGAACGGAGGGAGTATTATTTTATCAAGTGAACATCAAAATTAGTCAATTAAAGAAAGTGAATAAAATACGCTCTCTTCGTCCCAAAAAGAATGTCACATTTCCTTTTTCAACTATCACGAAAACTTTTATTTATTTGTACGTTTTCATTAATTATTTGATAAAATAAAATATTTTTGACATATTTTATTTCAAAAAACTTTTGTGGTAAACATATTTTGGGAGGAGGGAGTGTGACCTTATGAACAAAGTAATGTGAAAGCGTAGATTTGAAGTAGTACATACTAGGTAATAAGGGGTGATAAATTGTGAAACTAAAAACAATGCAAAAGAACTATATATGTCGTCTTGCTCATGAAAGACCCAAGCAAAGGTAAATACAACAAGTCAACGACGACCCAAGCTAGCTAGCTGTGTGCAAAAGCCAAAGGTATTTCATTAATAATACCTTTGTATGTTAAGATGTAAGAAAATGCCCAACCAATGTATAAACCATTGCATATTTTCTCACTGACTCGTACCAATACGAGTCCATTATAGAGGTGGCCATCTCCGGATATTTCCTGTGGGGCGGCGGCATGGGCCGGGAATACAGAGCTCCTCTGCTCACACCAAGCAAAAACGAACGCGTCCAGGACTCCTCCGCCTCGCTGGGGTAGACCCGATGCCGGTAGGCGAGGCGGCTGAGGCACGGGTAGAGCAAACCGGAGAACTCCTCCGCAATCTCGTGCCGCCACCTGTCCATACAGGTGCCCAGCAGGGTCGTCTCCGATGCGGCGGTCATCCGGGAGGCCAAGAGAGACGCGTCCCCCCTGATCTCGCGCAGCATCTCCCTGTACCGTCGCCGGGTGGGGCCCTCAGGGTCCCGGAGCCTGCCCGAGACCGCGCTCAACTGCCCGTCCTCCGCGGCCATGGCGTGCCACTCCCGACACACCATCCCCGCCCTCGCCCTGTCCTCCAAGGGCAATACAGTAAAAATGCATCTCAGGTTGTCGAGCGCCACGGCAGAGAATGGTGTACCACCAGCAGCTGCTGCCGCAGGGAAGCTGCTGTAGGCCGGCCAGGCCAAGAGGTAGGAAAAATAAATCAATTAAGTAGCTAGCCAGTGCAAACAAAATGTATGTATGACGTGATGAGTATAAATAAATCACTCCGTAATTAATTAATAATTAGTACTTAATTATGGAAGAATAATTGGCACATTCATTCGTTCCACTTTAACATCTATGTGTCATTAGTTTGTAAATAGGCAGGCTAAAAGTAACGTCGTAACACACAACTAGCTAGCTCATCAGCAGTAATTCTATTGTTTGCACTCACCAATTCTCAAATTACATGTTAATTTGTGTTAGTTGGCACTTTTATGTTAATTTTAACCATAATTTGAACTATTAGGGAAGAAGAAAATCCTTCATCAGTAAAAGCTAGAAAAGCTTCATTACATTACGGAGTACTATATTATTATATTCTCCCTATATGTTATTAATTACCATCGATCCATTTCTAGCCCCCAAAGAGGCGTATGTAGTACGTGAGTATTCATTAATTTAATTAGCTTCATATCGATCGATCAGCATTAGTTAGTTAATGGTAAGTAGGTAACTATGATCGAGTTAATTGGATGGTGTGTGTGTGTGTGTGTGTGTGTAGTAATTGAATTAGTTAGTACCTGCAGCTGTTTGGGGCGGGGGGAAGTAGCCCAACAGCTGGTTTGATCGTCTTTATCCCCATCACCACCTCTTGGAAGTGTGATTTGAGATAGCTCCTCTTCAACCTTTTTTTGCAGAAGAAAGAATGGTTAAGAATGGCATCGGCAGAGGGCCTTTGTTCAGGATCCCTCGCCAGACACTCTGCCACAAAACTCCCAAACTCCACTGAGAATGACCTCTCCACTTCGTCTTCTTCTCTGCTGGTTATTTCTACTGGTCCTCCCATGAGCATCTTTGCTGGAAGCATCTTGGTCTCTGTTATTCCCCGGATGGTCATTTCCAGTGCTTCACGGTCCGGCCGCACGGTTCCGTATGCCAATTCGAGCGCCGTGATACCCACCAGCCAGATGTCCGATTTCTCGGTGTAGCACTCGTGCGCCTCCGGGGCAGCGGGCAGCTTAGGCGAAGTTGATGAACAGCCCCTCTCCCCTGCAGAAATCCTGCCGTGCTCGTACACCGTCGCTGCAAAGCCCAACTGGATTTGCGGTCCGGGTTTGATGTATATATGTCCGGCGTTGATGTCTCTGTGGAGAGCGTTGGCCCGGTGAAGAAAACGCAGGCCTTTGAGGACGCACCTCAGGGCAACCAAAGCGCAAGCCTCCGGAAGGCCGTCAGGGAACCGTGCTGCCATGGCGGACCGGAGAGAGCCGGGCTGGAAGAAGGGCATGACTAGGCAGAGGTCACCGGTTTCCCTGTCACTGAAGTGTCCAACCAGAGGAACTACGTTCTGATCAAACGACGGCGGCAGGGTCAAGGCGGGATCGGCGGACAGGAGCCTACCGTCGCGGGAGGTCTCGTGGAAAACAGAGTAGGCGCCTAGGCGGTCACACTCTCTGCCGATCAGGCCGTCATACTCCTCCGCGCTTCTTGATATTCCGGACGGGAGCTTATGCCAAACCAGATTCATTCGGTACCCAGGAAGGTTGCCGTTTCTTGAAATGGTCTCTGTGAATTCAGAAAGAAATGACCGGCGCACGATCTTCAAGGCTAGAAATTGGTCAGCGACGAAGCTCCTCTGGCCGGAATTCTCCTCCAAGACGGAGTATGCGACTTTATACACCGGCAGATCGCCGCCGGAGTCTCGGCCAATAATTGGGTCGTCGCCGCCGCCGTGATCCGACATTATCCGGTACACGATTCTTGAATCCCAATTCACGATGTAGCTCCCATGACGACGACGCCCACTACGACTGTAATTCTCCGTCGATTGAACCATTTTCACCCACTAATTGATCGAACTGAAACCCTGGTCGATGAACGGCGTTTCTTGATTTTCTTGGATGGATGGGGGTTTAAAGTTTGAACAGAGAGAGGGAGGAGAGACAGGCTAGACCGCAAGCAAGAAGAAGGCGGGTCTCCGATCCACGTATTAAAATAAAATGAGTATTTTTGATATATAACTAACGGCTACACTAATACTTTAACCAAGGAGTTATTACCACTTCTTTTTCTCTATTCAATTGATTTATTTTATTGTAACTATAAAATTTAATAATAATAAAAAAGTCCCTCCGTAATATTACAGTTATTATTTCTTTTAGTCTACATTTTATTATTAATGCTGTTATCATCGACCTATTTCAATTAAATTGAAAAAACAAATTGCGAAACAAGAAATAAAAAATGTGAAACACTATACTCAGAACTTAATTTTAATAGAATGATACACTCAAGTAAGGCTTAATTTAACATTCAAAGAAGAAATAAATAATGTGAAACACTGCAAGCTTAATTTAAAAAGAAAAAAATTTATTTTGAGACGACGAATTAAAAAATGAAAATTAATTTATTCATTACTATGGTCTGTAACACATTGTAAGGATAGAACACTACAAAAATAATAGTACGGGATACAACAATTACAATTAGATCGAATCAAATCAAAACTTAATAAAATTAATTAAATAAGATTCAAACAGATAAGACAAAGAGAACGAGATGTAAATACCCTTTCACATGAATAAATCATACGCATAAAAATTACTCGCAAAAAAAATCAAGAAACTAAAAGGAAATTAATTTGTTCAAAATTTGTTAAACGCACAACAATTGGAATAGATGCAGATTTTGACTTTTTGTCAAAAAGAAAAGATTTAATTTGAGACAAATTAGAAATGAAAAATATACACAACGCATGTATTAGAGAGTTAATATATAGTGAGTACCATATTCTATAGTTGAGATGTGCTAGGTCTACCGTAGCTCATATACACCAAGGCCCCGTTTGGCATCAGCGTCAGAGATTAGCGTTAGCGTTTTGAAAAAGCTATCCGACGGTAGCCTTTAGCGTTAGCGTTTTCAGAATTAATCTGCACCGTTAAAATTTTATCCAAAACGCTAACGTTAATCGAAAACGCTGTTATCAAACAAAGCCCAAGTGTGCACAGACGTCTCACAGACACATAAAAAAAACACTAACTGGTCTCTACCAGTCGGGGTACGCGGTACACTCAAGTTTCTCCTCTAGTTTGATTAAGATGTTCAAAAATGCTAGGGGTATACTTTAGTGTACCCCAATTCCCCCAAAGCCTGCTCACCATAGAAATATTAGTTGATAAAAAAAATTAATTAATACTTCCTCCGTCCCATAAAACCTTTCTCTTTTCTTTTTTTATCCGTCCCATAAAACACTTTTCATTTCTATTAAAAAGTTACTTTTACCCCTTACTTTTTCATACCCTACCTATCACATCATACCTTTTTACTAATAATCTACCCATCAAATCCTACTTTTACACATCACATCAAAGGACATTTTTGGAAATTCAATACCAAAATACACTCCCTTAAATCTCTTCAAAAAGCAAAACATCTCATGTTTCATGGGACGGAGGGAGTAGATAATAATTAAATATATGGTTAAACTAGATTCGATAGCATATAAATTAATTAAATAGGAATTGGTGTATCCCTAACATCACTCTAACATGTTTACGGGTTGAAGTGGTTCGAGTGTTGTGGGGTGATACTATAACTCTGGTGTTTAATACCCCATGCACACGTTAAACTTTTTAAACAAAAAAAATAAAGAAATAAAAATTGGTTGTGTATAAGTGTCATATCATGTTGGATAATCTTTTTTTATAGGCGTATGATATAAGCTAAAGCATATTTTATTTAAAATGTTAAATTAAAAATGTTTTGCATTCTTGCTAATGGAATTTTAATTTTATTTCTTTAATTTTTATTTGTAGAATTTAGTCTGAATAAACAATTTCTTAATTTTATTTTACTAAAACAAATTTTAATTTTAGTTTTTTTAGTGAACATTCTAATTAAAGATACTTATATAGTGCACATATGGTGTGTCTTGATAACTACCAAAGAGAAGAACAAAAAAATTAATAACAATTCACATAAACATGTGCGCTAATCGCTATAATATTTTTTTTTGAGAAATATGTTAAAATTCATTTATACTCTTCCTGATATTTCAGCTAATAATTTGACGGATTTACATCAAGACGGTAGGTAAACGGACAACAAGCTGCGCTGCCACCCCTTTTTGGACCAGTTCATCTTTCTTTTGGGAGATGGACTCTTCATTTGAATACGATGGACCAGTTCATCTTTCTTTTTGAACTGCAAAAAGAAAATTAATCCTATTGGGAGATGGATTAATCCTATACGGTAGGTAAGACCAGTTCATCTTTCTTTTTTTTTGGGAAAGTTTTGTGGCCTATTTTTTTCCTCTCTTCTCTGCATCACTTTTAACCATACAATTTCATTTTTCTTAAAATCCGTGCAAAGTCAAATTGTGAGTATTAATTTGGGAGGGGGAAAGAATAAGACTACATTACTTAATTAATTAGTAATAATAGTGATGTAAAAATACATAAATATTACTCCCTCTGTCTCATTTTAAAATGTCTATTTCAATTTACGATCTTTGACTGAAATATTTTCAAATCATGTTATATAAAAAATAATGTAAACTTAAAAAATAAGAATTGCATGTTTAAAAATTATATAAAAAGATTTACAAAACTAGTGGTAACGTGATTATAAGGAATATTATTTTATCAAATGATCAATGAAAATAAAGAAAGAAAGTTATACAAAACCAAAAGAGTATTAATCTCTCAGCCTTAATTCATAACTCGTCACTCTGGCAAATCGTTATTTAGCTTTCTGTGTGTGTGCGGGGGGGGGGGGGGGGGTGTAGGGCATTTCGAAACACAATGGATGATTTCATATGGAATAATTAGTTAATTAATTAATCAAATATATGTTTATAGGGGGTAATTTTCTAGCCTCAGTATGTCACCAACTACCTTGAATGGCCCCAATGTAATTCTTATTGTGTTCTTTGGTTTATTAGTTATCAATTAGGTCACCGGGAAAAAAAAGATAACAAGGTACCTAACTTATAACTTCATCACTGAAAACATGGTAGCTATTTATCCTGCACTTTTTATCAACCAAAACTGTTAAAAACATCAGTAAAATCTTCAATTACAGTGGTTTGCCATGTTTCTTTCATGCTCAAATCCTGTGCCCGGCAAAGAAAACCAAGCCCCGCGCACATTGTGTCGGCCCATTTCTGTGCGTTAATCTCAACGTTTCAAACCCACCAGGCACAATGGCTGCAATATGCTTCGGAAAATGATGATCTTACAAAGAACCAACCAAACAATCCCTTATGCTTCTGCCACATTTTTAGTCTTAAGAATCTTTTCCTTCTTGTTGCTAGCTTTCTTAGTTGCTTGACCGCCACCATCTTCCTCGCTTTGATCTTCAATCCTTGCAAAAACCGGTTGTGGTTCAGCCACAACCTGGCCCTCCTTCAACCCGCCCCAAGCGGTATGACTCTGGAACAACTAAATTTGTCAATTCTAAAGAAAACAATAAGGGCCCGTTTGGTTCACGTGGCAACGAGTATCGGCCAACAGTATGGGAATCCAAACGGCCCTAAGTAATATTTCTAGTCCAGAATGTTAGAACGTACCCATGAGATAGCATTGAACTGGTCTTTGGTGTAGCCGAGTTGGGTATAAATCCTCAAGCTTAAACTTGGGGTGACAGGAGATAAAGCCACCGCTATGATCCTCACGGCTTCCAATACAATCACAAGATCCTTTATCAAAAGAAAAAGGAAGAGTAAGTACACTATCCAATATGCTATTAATTCTGCTGATTTTCATCAGTCTGCATTTCTTCATGATCTAGTCTAGTTAATTAATGGGATGAAAGGATACCTTGGCTGCAGTTTCAAAATCTGCACCGCCTTTCTTGAAAAGTACCCATGGTGCTTGTTTATCAATATATGAATTCCCTGCATTACCAATCTCTATCACTGCCTCACAGGCCGATGATAGTGCAAGTTTCTCATAATGGCTACGTGTCTTCTCAACCTACAAACAAAGGATATGATTACTTGCTGAATCAAAGTCATTACAACAACAATCAAGCATTATCCACTAGGTGGGATCGGCTACATGGTTCAAACAACACCATGGTGCCCTATGCCCCTATCAGATCAAAGTCATTACATTAAAGTTAATCTAAGGGTCAAAATTGATGAGGTGTTTGGTGCCATCAATGGAAACTACTTTCTACCCTTTGGGCAGAATCTCATTCCCACCTACCCCTATGGCCCAGTGAGCATCCCCTTACTCGTAATATAGACATGCCTTTTAGAGTAAGGATTATAAACATATTCTTGAAGTGAATCCCTTCTCGTGCAAGAAAGAAGAAAACCATTCGCTTAATCTAACAAACAGGTTCTGTCATCAGATTATATGAAAGAATTTCAAAAAAATTCACATAACAAGTGTAGGTGCAATGTCCCCAAGTGTAGGGGCAAGGTCTGTGTAACTCACCACCCAGGCCCCACTTGTTGGACTACAGTCTGCAGGTAGGTTGTTGTGTTTGTAATCATATCAGGTTTGACAATGAAGTGAAGGGCTGGAGAGAAAGAGTGTTACAGACCATCAAAGCAAAAGCTACTGTCAGAATAGAATTACCAGTTTTACAACAGTGTCCTTTAATGAATTCCCTTCGGCAGCAACAATTGAATCAACTGGCAATGTAGAATGGCAGTTCTTCTTCAGTAGTCCAAGTGCACGACTTAGAAGATTTCCTGCAAAAGCAATGCTGAGTTGAAAATTGAAGGAAAACCTGCTCCAAAATGCGACTAAAGTGAACAGAAATGATAGAGGATTTATGAGACTTCCAAAGTACCAACTGTATTGGCAAGATGTGCATTAATAATGTTGATGAAGTGCTCCTCTGAGTAGTCCCCATCATTACCAAATTCCATCTCCCTGAGGAAAAAATACCGGACTGCATCAGATCCAAACCTATTAACCAGATCAGTCGGTTGAAGTACATTGCCTAGTGATTTGCCCATCTTCATGCCGTCCTAAGATTTTATAAATAAAAGCAAAACAGCATGATTGCAAATAATTGTGCTTGAAAGTGTAGGAACAAATGCAAGTTTACATGGTATGCACATCTGAGAATTCAATGATCATTTGATATAAAAAAACACGCATTGGAAAGTGCATGTAAAATACCTTTGTCAAGAAGCCATGGCCAAATACCATCTTAGGGAGATCAAACCCAGCTGACATCAGCATAGCTGGCCAATATACCGCATGGAAGCGCAATATATCCTGTGGGACAATTAAGCAAAAAATTATACTACCTCCGTCCCAAAAAGATTTACACGTTTTGACTAAAGTTGAAATTAAGGGAAAAATAATTTTGTGTTGACTTTCCAAAAATACCCTTGATGTGATGGGTAAAAGTAAGATGTGATGTATAGATTATTAGGAAAAAGGTATGATGTGATAGGTAGGGTTTGAAAAAGTAAGGGGTAAAAGTGGTTTTTTAATAGAAATGTGTAGGAGATTGTGGGACGCAATTTTTTTGAAAGGTGTAAATCTTTTTGGGACGGAGGGAGTAAATAAAAATTCCATGAACAATGGTTGAAAACATGAATATTTGGCCACTTCTGCTTCATATGAATTCTGTCCTTCACAGCATTTGAAGTAAAATAGCTTTTTGTCCACTACAGAATGAAAAGCTGTTTGGACCAATATTTTAATGGGACCACTGAGTATATTTAAACATGATAAGACATCTGAATGTGCAATAGGAAGGAAAGCCTTGTTTTTCATGAAATCAAAAGAAGGTTGTTTCCTTGCTGGCATGCCATAAGTATTTTTATTACCGACGCAATGGGAAAAATAAAGATGCTTCCGATTTCCAACTAGACACAATACAATTCTAAATTGTTAGATCACCTACAAAGAGATATCAGACCTTGCCAATTATATGTAATGATGCAGGCCACTTTGATGAAATAGCATGATGTAAATTAGGTGTATCCTCATCATCCAAAAGAGCAGATAAGTACCTGCATGAAACAACAAAAAGAGAAAAAAGAAGAGGGAATTGAAAAATATGTATTGTTCACAAGAAAGCAAAAAAAAAAGAGGGGATTGAATAAGATGTCCTGAATCCTGATTACTACCCATACAGCTTAATGCATTGAAGAATATTACAGAATATTATTTTAAGGGGAATATATATTTTTAAATGATATTCAGGAAGCAGTCCTGAATACTACCCATATAAATACAAGGACTTAGGCCGACTGGCTAACCCTGCAAATGAGAGCTGAAATGCAAATTGCCCACAACTAAAGGGCCACTAAGGCATGCAGCCAACTACTAAAATGCAGTAGAGCATTTAATTGCGCAATCCTTTAGGATTCATGAATATGTGTATAAGGAAACTTGTAGAATTTATCTCTTATGTTGCGCTTGTAACAAAGGGAAACGGTTATTTTTCAATTAAAAAAAGATAGTGCTTTAACTTGATAATTTTTTAAACTTAAAGGATATAAGATAAGGTAGTTATTATAACAAAGTAACAAACTCAATGTAAGTGATTCATTTAATGTCATCAATCATATACAATTTTATTAATTTAGAATTAAAATGACCTCTCCCTTCTCCTCAAATCTCCCCTAGCAAACATATCCTTAAAAAATTGAAAACTTGCCTCACTATATTTTAGAAAGGTTTCTTGTTGGTTTATCAATTATCATTATAGAGTTGTCTCACATTTCTTAATCATAAATGTCATGCAATATAAGTATATAACAATAGCATAATTGCATATGCATATGAGGCTCACTTGTCCAAAGACAAATGAAGAGGGCCCTTTAGCTATAGGACTACCTTTCTCAATCGAGTCCTATAACTAGAGCATGGAGTCAGGAGATTGAAACCATGTGTTTCGACGCCAGAGACTGTCATCTGATACTGTTCCAATTTAACTAAATTCTGGGGTCGAGATTCTGGAGATTGTAAACTTGAGTGTGGAGTCAGGAAACAGAACTGTCAAGCTGGAGTCTGACTGTCTGAGGATTGGAAAATGAAGTATGAACTCTGGAAGGTCAAGTCTGAAGATTGGAAACTAAAGGGTGGAGTCTGAAAGCTGGAGTCCGGAGACTGAAGTCTAAGAAGCTGGAGTCCGGAGACTGAAGTCTAAGAAGCTGGAGTCCGGAGACTGAAGTCTAAGAAGCTGGAATTAAAAGTTGAACTGAACCGGGCCAAATACAGAAACAAATATGTCAACAGTTGATAAATCTCCCAATTATGTGTGTCATGACTGTCATCTTATAAGGCCTTGTTCTTTAGGGCTTAATATTGACTAGAGTATGGAGTCTGAGTCTCGTAACTAGAGGATGGAACTGAGTGTCAGTAAAATGGAGCCACATGACTAGAAAAAAGAGACAAGAGTGTGAAGGTTAGATGCACAAGTAATTTAAACTAAAATATGGAGTATCGAGTTAGGAAAACTAGAAGTAAAGGAGGTGAAGTCTGAACAATTCAAACTAAAGAATGTGAAGTCTCAATAACAAGAACTAAAAGTTGAATAAAACAATATCTACTGTAGAGAAAAGATGAACCATTTACTGCCAAAAGATGTAATGATTATAAAGAAATACAACAGTTTTTTTACCAGAATAAGAAGAAAAAGATTACTCACCCCAACAAAGCATCAAACCATACATAAATGGTCTGCTTAGGATCATTGGGAACTGCAATACCCCAAGCTACTGATGCTCGTGAGATGGAAAAATCTTTGAGACCACTTTTAATCCAACCTCGAACCTAGAGACATTCTACATCAGTTTTGGAGGGGCCCAAAAGGATGCAAATATATTATTAACCAAACATAATCACTTTGTTTTAACTGGAAAGGGACGTCTTTAACAAAGTTAAGCCCAATAAGTGTGCTACATGAATTTAAATACTGCAACAAACCCAGTATAATCCCAACTCGATTGAGCTTTTTTTTGGGGGGGGGGAGATGTTGCAACGTTACCCCTACAAAAACCTTGTGAGGTTGTTTCCTCTTGCTACTTGAATTCAAATGCAAAAAAACAAGTTGATGATAGGTTATAAATAGCTCCTTATAAAGAAAAGGCCAACAAATATATTACTTCTTATTTGTAACAACTATTACACCATGGACAACTATAAGGACTTTGCTTCTAAGAATGTAATTGCATGCAAAGCAGCATAACAGGATTCATGTGCAATAATTTCTAAGATCCTTGTGAAGATCTTCTATTCCATTTTCCAGCTGATCAAATGAACCATGAACCAACCTAGCAATAAACATAGAAATTTCCATGAGAGAAATAATTGATGCTTCTCACCTCATTTAGTCGGGAAGCTGGCTGCACAAAATCAGGGTTTTCCTGTAATTTTTCCTCCAATGGTTTTTTATACTTTGACAGGGCAAAGAAGTAATTATCTTCTTTTCTTCTAACACATGGATTCAAGTGCACTGGGCAGCAGTCATTCTCTAGCAATTCTTTCTCATCCTAAAATGAAATTAATATAACACACTACTAAGATAAGAGCAAGAATCATACACCCATGGGATACAATCAAGAAAGAGCTTGAGGGTTGAAAATAGTCACATTTGTAAGAAAAGTTGATCTCTTTGGTTGATGGACAACATTCACTTGGTTTCATTACTATGAATGGCCCACTATTTATCCAGAAAAATAAATGAGCATTTCGAAAAAATTGCTCTATTATGTGCACTAAGGGCACATGTTAAGAAACCAAAATTTGAAACTTTTTCACAGGAAATTGGTAAAGTTACATTTACCTATTTTTTACAATGACTTCTAGTGACAAAGTTAACAATTCTGGTTCCTTAACATGTGCCCTTATGGCACACAATAGAAACCCAATTTAGAAAACATCATAGCACGGCAGAATGTTGCAGTAAAACTGTATTTTTTCACAAGAGAAGTTCAGACACAGTGAGTGATTATTGAGCCAAAGCTTTGTTTTCATATGCACCCATTGGAGAAGTAAAGAGTCACAAATTACTCTACTCCATTTTCCAAGAACATATATATGAAATCAATCTTACTTTCAGCTGCATAAAAGCATTTTTCATGCAACTTAGAGTAATTTGATGAGTGCTTTAGAGGCATGTCGTCCATTAATTTCCTACAAGAGGATGAAACATGAACAAACTTCATATCTGCTACAAGACTAAAACTTTGAGCAAACTTTTTTTTAACTATAAGCTCAATTAGTTGTATTATTACTTGAAAGAGTAGAGAATGAGCAGACACAATTCATTAAGGGAAGCATATAAACAGATAAACAGATTAAAGGAAGTTCTTAAAACGACAAATGAAAAACAAGATAGGTACTTTATCAAATACAAGAATGCACCTTGTACTCTTCACAATTGACACAATAAATTCCCTCGTAATCAGCTTTGTAAATGTCGCCCTTGGAAAAAACCATTGTGTAAAATTCCTTAACTACAGCTTCATGCTTTGGATCAGTTGTTCGAATAAACTTGTCATAACTGATTTCTAGCTGAACCAATAAGGTTTAAATAATAAAAAAGCAACCCAACTTAAGATCAATGACAAATGAAATTTCAGAAATAAATAATTTGATCTCTACTAGGAAAATCATACATCTTTCCAGAGAGCCTTGTAAGACTGTGAAACAAAATCACAGTGTTCGCTCGGAGTCCAACCGCGAGCAGCCGAAGCTGAAGCAATTTTCTCACCATGTTCGTCAGTGCCTGTAATGAAGATTACCTTCTTCCCCACAAGCCTCTACCAATTTATTCAAAATATCCAACTAATTAGCCTAACAAAACATGGAAATCAAATTTTAAAATCTAAAATCCAAGATTTTTCTTAAACATTACAACAATTAATACATAAATGGAGAATGAGTGCAACCTGAAAACGGGCAATCGCGTCAGCTGCGATTGTAGTGTAAGCACTGCCCATGTGAGGAGGGGCATTCACGTAATAAAGCGGAGTCGTGAGCACAAAAGCATCCGAACTTCCGCCGCCATCACTGCCGCTAGAAGTACAACAATACAGAGCGCCTACGTATCGCTGATAGTTCTGACGGATGAAAAATCGATTCCTAAAATACTCCTTCTGGGAATTGAGGGAATTTGAGAAAGGAGAAGACTTTGGGGACGAAGATGATAGGAACCAGATGCCATTTGGTATGCACAGTTGAGCTCTACAGGCCATTGTGATGTTCTCCGGCGCCAATGCAATAAATCAAATGTTCTCCGAAAACGTTTTCACTTACTATGACCAGAAATACTGCGGATTTTTAGTTCATCTTTGTGACCGGAAGGAAATGATTTTCAGTAGGGTGTGCAACGGTCCAAAACCGGACCAGACCGGAACCGGTTAGGACCGGAACTGGAATCAGATTTTCCAAAGACCGAATACCGGACCTGTTGGTTACCGGTTATATTAAAAAATCACATAAACTAAAATTTGTTATGTAAATATACACAAAATTGATAAAACAGTGATTTAATATCTCCACAAATTCATACCAATCACAATAGAGAGATAATTGACAGATTCACATAAAAATTGACCGATTGTGTTTGAACGATTGGGCTTGAAGCAAATACCAATAACATAAAATTTTTATTTGTTGTTAAATTTTTTTAGTTCTAAAAAACTAAGAGACTAATATATACAAATCTAAAATTAGAATTAAAATTGAAATGTTAAGTATAAATTCATGCTAGGAATCACCATTGCTAGGAAATAGAAGTAGAAATTGAATTTATACCTCTTCTCCCTGTTTTTCCATTTCCGTCAGCAGCAATCCGCAGGAGAAAAGGATTCCGGCGACGGCGAGAAAGAGCCGGCGACAACGATAAGGCGAGAACGATAGACGATTCCGGCGAAGGAGGAGCCGATTGACGGGATGCGGCGAAGGAGGAGCCGATTGACCAGAACGAGATGCGGCTGACGGGCGACGGATGTAGTTGTACTACGACTTTAGGAGATGCGGTTCTGGTCTAATGTTGGGCTTGGAATCCTTGGATAGTTGGATTAGTGTTAAAAATAATACGGACAGGACAGGAAGTCGGAATTCATAAAGACCGGACCTGATAACTCCGGGTCCCGGACTGGTCCATTCCAGTCAGGGTCAAGTCTAATTTCCGGTCCAGACCGATTTCTGTACACCCCTAATTTTCAACTTTCAAGCAAGATGAGGCCTCCATCGACAAGATTTCACATCTCTTCCCATCTTCAAAATAGGTATTTTAAACAAAATACTCCCTCCCTTCCACTGGAAAAGAATTCCACTTTTGATCAAATAATAAAATAAGAAAATGTTAAATTGTAGTTGACTTCCAATTTTATCTTTAATTTGACGGTAAAAGTAAGATGTGTTGGATATATTATTAGAAGAAAAATATGATGTGATAGGTAAGGTAAGAAGAAACATGAATAAAAATGGTCTTTTAATAGAAAGTTGAAGTGTTTTGTTAAAAGTAGAAAAAATGAAAAAGAAAGTATTTTTGAAAGCAGTGGTAGTAGGTATTTTCAAAACGAGACTTTATTTCTTGCTATCAATCTAATATAGAAATTTACTTTTACCTCATATAATCGGGCAAATTTGAGAGTCCTCGAGAATGGGGCTCCTCCCTTAAAATTACTCCCTCCCTCGAGCTTGTCTTTGGAAATGATTTTTCTATTTTTTTTTTTTTTTGTGCCAAATTTTATAAACTTTGATTTCGATGTATAAAAAAATAATATTTTTATATAAATATAATTCAATAAATTCTTTATGAGACGTAGCTTTGAAATATTAAATTGTCATAAAATATATCCAGTTATAGATATAAATATTACGTAGTAATAGGCAAAATATTACATTTGAAACCTCAAAAAATCAAATGAAAAGATTATTTTTGAAACAAAAGAGTATAGGACTAAACACATACTTAATATTTTGGTACACCTAGCGAATATTAATTTTGAATAAACGTAGTGTTTATTTTTAATTTTAGTGTTCATTCTGAAGCTTCTTTAGCATAGTATTCATTCTTAAATAATATAAGTATTCATTTTGAAATATGTTTATTCTGAAACAACGTAATGTTCGTTCTAAAAATATATATTGTTTATTTTGAAACATTTTTTTATTAAAAACTTGTCATGATATAGCAAGAGGCAAGAGGAATGTACTCTGTTTGTATCAAATAATTTGCAACCAGATAGTACATTGATGGATTTTAGAACTACTAAAATAACAACCTCCACATTTATATGAGTTAAAGTATTTTTGTCATCCTAATATCCGCACAAATTTTTTATTTCATATTTCTTCATAATATGCTTAAAAGAAAGTTCTGATTCTATTTATTTAAGTATTGATGGAAATCCAAAATTTAAAAAAATTATATTAAAGATCAATAAAACAAGAGATGATTGAATTATAAACTAAAAAAGTGTTATAACAAAAAAACAAACTATACATAATTTTGTAATTGGAGTATATATTCATTTTTTGGTATGATTTAATTATTAGACTACAATTAATGGCTTTAACCCAAGATCTAGATTTCAGATATTCATAGTTCACAATTTCAGGAATACCTCTTATTCCAATTAGATTTCAATAAGTTGCAAGTTTTCTAAGCTTACCAATCCAATCATGACATGTGAGTAGCAGTAGCCACTCAAAGCAGAAAGAATAGTGCCACCACAGTTCTTTCCTCCCACCAATATGAGATAACCACCATAGTTAAGACTTGGATAAACAACAAGGATGAAAGCTTGCTAGCAAAGAGAGACAGACAGTACCACATGCAATTCATACCATATAAAAAGCGGGATGTGCCATCAAAATTTGATTTGTCTAAACAACACAACCGCAGTCAAAGCGCGTTTAACTCAACGATAAAAGGGGATGAATACGTTCAAAGGGATGAGACAAAAATATTATTTACGAACGGGATACCGGAGCGCTCCCGGGTCATCCCATAACATAGGTTACAATGGGAACCCCTCCGTATAAATACAACGAGACAATCACCTTGGGTTTGAGTAAGTTCGGATTCGGGTTAAGAACTACATGTTAATGACCCAATGTCATCGGATTCAGGTCAATCCAACGGGTTATGACTTTCATTTATTTTTTGAAATTTTAAGTAATTTTTTATGATTGACTGTCAATATTACGAATAAAAAAACTAAATATGCAGAAAATTTTGTAAAAAGTAAGATAATTATGCGATATCATTAAAATTTTGTATGAAAATATAAATTTATACATTAAAAATGAGTAGTAAGCAAAAAAATATAATTAAAATCTTATTTTTATAACATTATATCACATAGTAAAACATATGATTTTCAAAAAATCTTACATTAGTGGGTCGTTCATGTCGGGTTCGGATTCAGTCGGGTTTGGTCCATTTTTAACGGGTAATTTCGGGTTCGATCAACTTCGGATCCGGTCAGTATAATATTTGTTCAAAACCCATATTTTTGGGTCGGGTCTCGGGTCAAAAATAGATCGGGTCTACCGACTACCGGTCATTATAACAACATTAAAATTTACTCATTTTCTAGTATAATCATCTCTAATTGAATTGTTTTTCGAATTAATCTAATTTCAAAATAAAAACTCACAAAAAAGGTCTATGAGCTTCCCACAAACATCATAAACTAATTAAAAGGGGAGACTCTTGTTTCGGTTTTTCATATTTAATGAGTTTTTACTTCAAAAATAGACCAATTTGAGAAAATATTCTATTAGAAAGGAACATTTTGAGAAAAATTAGTATAATAATTATTTTCAAACAAATGTGTGTTTGGTGTGGAGAATTTTTCTTTCGAAAAATTTTGATTCTATTTTTTTACTATTTGGTAACATTAGTGGTAAGAAAGTTTTTATTGTAAAGAAATGTTTTTAAGGGGTCATTGGTGACCTCTTGTCGAAAAAAAATAAGAGTAGCTCCACGTCTACAAGTGTAAGTGGTACAACGATAAATTTACACAACAAACTTGCGAGTAACTATGCTATCCCATGCGGCTATGATGAAGAAAATGCAAATGAGTTTGACGTCCTTGAATGACAAAGAGGTGTTATCTATGCCAGTGTATATCAAGTATATAGCCGTGGACCAAAAGTTTCGTTCTACCGGCTACATTTTGACGCGACTTTTAGAGTACTCTCAGTGCTGAATCACTAGAGACACTAGCTTGCAACCAATAATGGCTTTTGGCGAGGCGTCTATGACAAGAGCCACCGTACCACATAGATGCGCAAAACTTTATGGACGACGTTACAACATGCAGAAGGAAGTGGTATTTCAAAAGAGTTACTTAACATTGTTTTTTAATATAAGTAAATTATTTTTCTTAGGTGAGCTATTGATAAGCTATTCGAGGGGTTTTTTTACGAATCGTTACCTCATCGTTTTTTTCAACCGTAAGGGCATTAACCTTAAACGTAGTTGTGGCTTATGTTCTATGAAATTTTCATTATTCTACAAATAACAACTGTATTTAGATTTTAGACAAATATTTTAGCCATATATCATTCTTTGAATAAATAATCTATATGAAAAATGAATAGAGGATACTCCGTATTACTCTGTACTTGAAAATGCAAACTCAGCTCAACTCGAAAGGTACAAAGCAGAGTATGTTTAAGAGTGCCTAAGATTCAAAAACGGATATCTTGCATGCATATTTAATTTCACTCCTTCCGTCCTTGAGTATTTGTCTACTCTTCATTTTTCCGGTTAAAATTAGTAAGTTTTGATTTCAAATTAAATAAAAATGATATCATATATTGATACAAAAACAATTTAATTAGATTTATTATACCGAGTATCATATATTTTCAAAATATTATGTTTTAGTCCTATTTAGTGCAAATTTTTCTATATTTTATTTAATTTTAGATCAAAGGTTGAAAATGATTAACTGAAAAAAGTTAAAACTGGACAAATACTCAAAGACAGAGTTAGTATTAATTATTTACATATTATTGTGTCTTCAAACATGCAATGTCTCATTCCACCATTGTTAGGCAAGTTAAACACTTACTTTCCGCAAATGTGTTGGCCAACTCATTTTTGTGTTTTGTTCTTCAACGATTATTTTTCTTTTAAGTATATTTTTTGACGGTTAGATACGATATCATTCAGATTATGCGGGTTAAGACTTTACACGCTCAAATTCCAAGTAAAGCCCAAGTATTCCAAAATGTTTTGAACCATCTAATTACACTTTTCTACATATAACGTAAATAACGTTCGATTCTTCGTGGCCTTTGTCGAATAGATTGCCAACCTAAAAAATTTGACACAACACATGAATAAACAAATAAAATTTGAGTACGTATTCGAACAACCTTAATAATCCCAGAAAGCTACTAGCTAGCATAGATTATACTCCCTCCGTCCCATGAAACATGAGATGTTTTGTTTTTTGAAGAGATTTAAGGGAGTGTATTTTGGTAAAGTAAGATTTGATGGATAGATTATTAGTAAAAAGGTATGATGTGATAGGTAGGGTATGAAAAAGTAAGGGGTAAAAGTGACTTTTTAATAGAAATGAGAAGTGTTTTGTGGGACGGATAAAAAAAGAAAGGAGAAAGGTTTTATGAGACGGAGGGAGTATTAGGCAGCTAATTTTGGCATTTTCATACCAAAATTTTTTCTCATCTAAATAAAGGTAATATTGCGCATGCAAATCAAACCATCTAGGGATCGGAATACTTATATTTAATTGTCAAAATTTGCACTAAACAGTACTAAAACATATGTCATTTTCTAATGTAGTACTTAATTTTTTTATTCTTGAAATAATACTTGAAAAAATGTGTAGTGGCAAGAACAATATCCAATGATGGTGGACAATTAATTTGAACAATGTCCAGTGGGACGTTTACTTGAATAATGACGAGTTGACAATCACCAGTGGTAGTACATTGAAAAATAAAAACATATAGTACTACATTGGAAAAATCACTATATTTTAGTACGAAATATTTAGATATATATACCCGGTACAATTAGCAATTAGTTAGCAGAGTGATGACGTCCTTAGAGCATCTCCAACCATTTTAAAATGACTTGGTATATGCTATAATTTGACAAATTAAGTAAAATTTCATACTCCAAGGGGCTTGCTAATGTTTGACAAACTTGCTTAAAAATGAAAATGGCTTGCTTCTAATAACAAACTTGATAAAATATAGCAAGCCAAAAAGAAGAAGAAAAATGTTGGTTGGGTTAGTTTTTTCATGTGCCATGACGCATTTGTTTCCTCACTTTCAGTACCACAACGCAAGAAAAATTAATAAATATTATTTTATGTTTTTTGCAAAGAAACTAATTTTATTTTTTACCAAAAAAATTATAAAATTTATTTTATTTTAAGTTTAAATTGCATACTTGTAGAATATTAATTAATTTTTATAATAAAATTTTAAAATTATAATAAATAGTGTACTCTAATAGTGAAATCAATACATTTTTGCTAAATTATAGCAAGCAAAGATTGGAGATGATCATGTAAAATGACTTGCTATACCACTATTCACATGTTAATAAATAACTTTAGCTAGTCATGTTTAGCAAACGTGATTGGAGATGCTCTTAATTAAGCCACTAATGCAGACTGAATGACAATTAATGTTGACAATTCAACCGCAGACAAATTCCCCCTTTCGTGTACCGTGCTTAATTAACCAATTACGGAGTATATATTTCCTCCGTAAAACTTTCCCTTTCGTTTTTTCTTTGTCCCCAAATAAACTTCTCTTTTCCCTTAAAAAACCCCTTTTACCCCTTATTTTTCCATACCCTACCTATCACATCATACCTTTTTACTAATAATCTACATATCACATCTTACTTTTACACATCACATCAAGGGTATTTTTGGAAAGTCAACATAAAAATATACCTCCCTTAAATCGTTAAAAAGTCAAAAAGGGAAGTTTATTTAGGGACGGAGGGAGTATTATATTACATGAGTATTACTCGAACACTTAACGTGCGTGTGCTTGCTACCTTCTCGGAAACAACTCATTTCAAATGAAACCTTACCCTTTTTTCCACTTGGAGGTGCGAACCTATAGAACACATCTTGTTCAAGTAAGGTCCTGACATCCCATCCCTGACACAGAAAGATCATTGGTAATTTATTTTTAAAAGTTTAGGAGTCATTTGTGCAATTTTTGAAATTCAAGAGGATTCCGTTCATTTATTGAAAAGTTAGAGATAAATGGCGCAAAAAAAACTCATTTGATAATATGAATGGTTATTCGAATGATTGGCCGTATTAATTTTACTCAATTATTGTTGATTGTAAGAACTTCTTGGCTGTTTTTGACGGAGATTGTTCATTCTGTTTTGTTTCTCGCTCTGCTAATGAGGCGGCGAATTCGTTAGTCCATCAGAGATGAGATGCTAATTTTGTACTCCAATATTTTTGCATTTTTTAATAAGAGACTCACATCGTGTTATGTTAGCTTCTGTCATCGCATCCTTACATACGTGACCAAAAATGGCGACAAAGTTCATTGTAATTTTTACATATCCATACGTTTATCGTATTACCAAAAGGTGACCAAAAGTGATAAGTAAATAACTTCCTAGTTTGATTTTTATAGTCAAATTTTTTAAACTTTGACCGTATATAACGGAAAAAATATATTGAATTTTTCATATAAATTTATTAGCAATAGATTTATTTTGAAAGATAGTTTTGAAATATATAATTTTTATAAAATATATTTATATAAAAATTGAGATATTGATGGTCAAAGTGTCGAATTGGAGACCGTGAAAAGTCAAATGAGAAGTTAATTTTAGAACGGAGAGAGTATATAGTTGAAGGGAAAAAGGATGTGACGTGATTTACTGATGTAAAGTAAAATGTGAAAAAGTGCATGTAATTTATCGAAGGAAAGAAAATGACATTTATAACCTTTTAAATAGGACGCATTGGTTTTCCAGAAGAAAAAAAGGGTGAGAGTATATTATTGTACTCTAATCCTTAATTAAAGGAGCATTATTGTAATTCTACGCTCATTTATGAAGGATTTACATGATTACACGTAGAGATAATGTGATATCACCTATGACATGTTTGATCAAATATTTTTGACACAGTAATGTGTTAACTTTTATTACTTTTCTTTTTCTGGGAAGAGGTTAATAAAGAAGATATTTTGCTTATTTACATTCTCAAAAAAGTAGATATACTTTTTTAAAAAAAAAAATTGTTAATTCTAATGGAAGAAGGTAAATGGAGAATATAATATACGTATTTTTTTTTCAAAATATAGAAATTTTAAGGCAAGAAAAAAAACTGGAATACCTCTCCCAAATGGAGAAGGTAATTAAAGATATACTTCTACAAAGCTAAAGTTAAGATAGGTACAATAGCTTCTCATTTACTTTTCCCATTGGAGGATGAACCTACATGAGGAAAAGGTAAATTTGACAATAATTGTTCTTTATCCTTTCATTTGCCTCCTACCTTAGAGTTACTCTTTCCAACAAAATTTTTCTCTTAAACTTTTTTAATCCAACCTTTTCACCTTTCAACATCTTTATTAAACTCGGAGATACCCAAAAAAAAATATTTTAGTGAGGCCAAGTTATTATCACGATTTGGTTTAGTGATCGAATCATTTGTTCTTGTTGAGACTTGAGAGAAGCTAAAGCGAAATTGCTCCCGTGCCTCCTATAATTTGAAAAAATATATCAATATCCCCTCTGTTTTCAAAATTTTTTTTCTAAAATTCTGGTAGTTTCAAAACATTTCACCCGTATCCTCCGGCCATCTTCCGACAAAGAAGAGGCACTGGTGCCATTTTTCAAAACTACACGCTCTATATTAGGTGTGTGACAGAACTGATCATCACACTCTGTATCTTAGAGTTCTCTCATACACAAAGAAAAAATGGGTGACTAAATATACCAAGTAAATATTACTCCCTCCGTTCCATAAAACCCTTCTCCTTTCATTTTTTTCCAATTCCCTAAAATACTTCCACTTTCTATTAAAAAAACCATTTTTACCCTTACTTTTTCATATTATACCTATCACATCACACTTTTTCACTAATAACCAAACTATCACATCTTACTTTTACCCATCACATCAAGAACAAAATTAGAAAGTCAATCAAAATTATACTTTTCTTATTTTGGCCCAAAGTCAAAATAGGAAGTGTTTAAAGGTACGGAGGGAGTATATACAAAAAAGGAATTATATATGAATATAAATAGATACGTTATAATTCTTATAAAGAAGGTAGTGATACCCGGCCCATTACAGAGTGTTGGGAGGGTGTGCGGTGCCAGGAAACAAACCTCGTCCCCAACCTGTGACAACGTTTTACTTTGTCCCCCCGAAATTTGGGAATTTAAATTCGTCCCATTCCCGACACCCCGACACACTTAGCTAGCATGGGCACTACGTGCTGTGGTGTGCCTGGCCTCCTCCTACGGGTCCGGGTCGGGTCTGACTTGGAAGAATTGCACTTCTTTCGTGTAAGTGTAATATTGGATTACATTAAATAATAATAATAATAATACTAAATAAATAATAACACACACACACATATACTCGCTCCGTCCTACTCTCTTTGTCCACTTACCTTTTGGCACACCATCCAATGCACTTCTTTAATTCATTTTATCTTGTAATTTGTATATTAAAAAATTATAGAAATTATATATTAATAATTTATATGTTAAGACAAATCAAACAAGATCACACATGACTATATTTAGGCTTACACATTGAGAGAATTTGATGAGTCAAAGTGCTTAGATGAATAATTCCAAAAGTCAAATGTGGACAAATACAGGGGGACGGTGGTAGTATATGCTACTATACCGTCCATAAAAACCTCGTAAAACCTTTGAAACTAATCCCAAAAATATTGTTGATTTTGAAGAACTTTTTTTTTATGTCAACAAGGCTTTAGAGATGAAATTGAAGTGGTTGGAATTGGGGTCTGGGTTCAGACCATGTTAGGATGGAAGGATTTATCGGGGGTTAGAAGGGTCAAAATTAATACTCCATCCGTCCCAAAAAGAATGAGACAGTTTGACTTTTTGGGAAATTAAGGGAGGGATATTTTGGTATTGACTTTCCAAAAATACCCTTGATGTGATGGGTAAAAGTAGAATGTGATGGGTAGATTATTAGAAAAAAGGTATGATGTGATAGGTAGAGTATGAAAAAGTAAGGGGTAAATGTGGTTTTTTAATAGAAATATAACGGACTTTACGGGACGCAGTTTTTTCTAAACGTAACAAACTTTTTGGGACGGTGGGAGTATATTTTTTATAGACAGAATGCTATAAGTACTTTAAAACTTGGTGTCAGTGTATATATTGTGAACCGAGACCAGTTCAATGAAATTCTCCAATAATTTATTATTTCCACTGATTTTTAAAAGGAAGAGTATTATTTTACGGACACAAAGGAAAAGAAGTTTTTTTGAGTATGGAATTTTGGATGGGCTGGGACCCACATCGATGGCTTTATATATATATAGAGCACATGTTATTCGATCAAATTAAAGTTAATTAAAGTAGGTCAAAGCATAAAGTTTAGTTACTCCTAAAAAAGTTCACTTGATCTTTATTTTTTTTAAAAGTTGCCCATTTCTTGGAGGGGTTCAATACATATTCATAGTTTTCATACCTAAAACTAGTTTCTCTCCTTTTTCTAAACTTTAGTGCTTGCTATTTGCATTAGCTTTTTCACCCAGAACAGGAAAACAAAAAAGGAAATTAAATGATGATTAAACATGAATAAAAAAGACGAGACTCATCTCTGAGGACTTCGTCAGACCAAATCGGACAGTTACTAAGAGGAGATAAATTAGACTTTTATTGTAAATTGGCGACAAAAGAATGGAACATGCACCTAACAGTGCGTTCCATGCCAGCTGCGCAACACCCACTGGCATTATACATGAATAAAATGCTTCTCTACCTAATGTAGCTTTTATAATGGATTAATACGCTGATGGACGTTGCGCAGTTGGCAAAGGCTATGAGTGCCAAGAGAAGAGACCCCAATTTGAATCCTAGCTAGTAAGTACGCTGGAAGATAACTATACTTAGCATAGACATCTATAAGTACCAGGTGTATGTTCCACTCTTTATCACTAATCTGCGATCAAAATCTAATTTACTTCTTCTCATTGATCGTCTGAACGGGTGTGTGGGGGCATCGGAAATGGGGCTTCTCCTTGTTTTATACTCCCTCCGTCCCATAAAGTCATTCGCGTTTCAAAAAAATTGTTTCTCTTAAAGTCATTTTCATTTATATTAAAAAGCCACTTTTACTCTTTGATTTTTTCATACCCTACCTATCACATCATATCTTTTTCTTAACAATCTACACATCACATCCTACTTTTACCCATCACATCAAAGATATTTTTGGAAAGTCAACACAAAATTGTCTATCCTTATTTTATCACTGTAGTCAAACTTTCCCTATCTTTATGAGACGGAGGGAGTAGAATGGATTAATACAAGCACTAAGGTTTAGAAATAGGAGAGAAACTAGTTTTTACTGTCTTTAATTATTTTCGTATAATTTATGAATCAGTTTTAGAAAAATGGAAAGATCATTTAAAGATAACATATACGGAGTACCCAAAAGGATGTTCTTTATGAAATTTAAGAATTTAATGATTTAAAAGGAATGGTTAGAGTACGGTACCGAAGTATTTTCAATTGAACAAAAATCATTTGAGAACATTTTTTATTAGCGTTAGCGCTTTTGAAAAAAAATTAATGATTTAGATTAAATTTGAAATTGTTATCCTAACATTAAACGATACGAATATATAATTTTTTTAAAACGCTAACATTTCACATTATTTCTAAACAGTCCTGTGGTAGGAGATCCAATTCATATTTACTTAAATGTTACAAGTTGATCGAAACCTAATCGATCATCTTTACCATTTATTTAAATATTAACAATATTAAAAAAATTGGAAGAAATCATCATAAATAGGAGTAAAACATAGAGAAAATACCATTGAAGAAGCAAACCGAATCCTTTGGAATTAGGTTTAGTATCTTTCCTAGTTTGTTTAATTCTTATATTAATAGGAGTAAAAATTTTCTTGCTTACTTTACCCCCTTCCTATATAAAGAAGATTAGATATTTGTATTTACAAGAAACCAATTCACAAGCCAATTCAATATACATAAATATTTTCTCAAAATCGAACCAACATTATTTATGTGTAAATTTCGAAAAGATTGAACAAATTAAATTACAAAAGCACGTTGAAAATTTGAAATACAATGAAATCAAACCGGTGAATATGGTTGAATTTAATTACCCACTTTGAAGTCATTAAAATATTTCTAATCATGATTACCATGCAATCTCTATTAATCTAAGACAATAGGAGTACTTTTTTCATAAGCTTTTACAGGTTTTCCTCCTTTTCTCGTTAAACTTATCTAGAATTTGAAGTCTAGAATTTTGTAATTAAATTTTGGATTTTAGAATTTAGATCCAGTGATATTTTTAAATAAAATCTAAATAATAACTTTTTTTTTGCAAATGGAATTTTATTTCTGAAATTTAATTATATATCCCACCTCAACATATTACATGCATACTCCTTCCATCCCAGAAAACACTTCCCATTTTGATCTTTTTCGGTCAAACAGTGATACGTTTTGACTATATATTGTGAGAAAAATATATTAAATTATTATAATATAAATGTAATATAATAGGATTCATCTTAGGATATAGTTTTGATATATCAAATTTTTTATAACATTTCTTTATTTAAATTATGTTTAATTTATTATAAAAAATTGTCATTGTTTGACTGAAAAAAGTCAAAATATGAAAAAAATTTGTTGGGACATTGAGAGTAGAACATTTGGTGTATTTGACACGAGTAACTTACACAACTCATGTCCAAGATCTGGCTGACCTTAATATGTGTAGTGGGTGTTTGTTTGGATATATGATATGAAATTATTATGATGTAGATAGATAAAAGATTGATTTAATGAATGAATTTTACATTATGGGATGTAAATACTCTTATAATTATACTGGATTCACTTCATATTTTGTATTCCGTAAGTCTATAATTTCCTTTTTGTTTCAGGTTGCGAGGCTTGACAAAAACTATTATATTATCAATTTAATTTATCAAATTATAAATGTACAAGATTCATCGTAACTATATTATATTATAAAATTAATAATAAAAATAATGAGACAAAATAAAAACTTGGATTGTTTAATAATACATTAGAAGAACATTTTCGGATTGATATTTTCTTTAGGCCCAGATCACCTAGTAAGCCTACACATTTAGTAAGAACAAGCGAGTTTAAGGCACGTGAGATGGGTCGAGCTAACTCGCCTCCAAATTAAAGTGATGTTGAGGTAGGCATTAGATTTATGAGACAAGATGTGATCTTTCACAAATCTCTCCATATCTTGTCATTCTCCATGATAATGAGTTACGTTCACATGTCTTCTAGAAAAGTAAAAAATAATTTGTGTGGTTGATTAATCTCTAAACTCTTATAAATATACTCTTCCTAATCAAGAATCACACTCTAAATGTACAAAGGTTGTTTTTGTTGTGGGTTTAATCCAACTGATTATTATGATCAATATCGTTTAAAAAGTACTCTAAAACTCTAAAACAAATTCATGATAACTTTTCTAAAAAGCTAATGAGGTAGTTGTCAAAAACGATTTTAACGTTTTATGACATTATGTTTAAACAAAAGTTATTAATACTCCATCTGTCCTAAAATTAACTTCACATTTGACTTTTCACGGTCTTCAATGCGATACTTTGACCATCAATATCTTAATTTTTATATAAATATATTTTATAAAAATTATATATTTCAAAACTATGTTTCAAAATTAATCTATTGCTTATAAATTTATATGAAAATTCAATGTATTTTTTCCGTAATATACAGTCAAAGTTTAAAAAGTTTGACTACAAAAGTCAAACTGGAAAGTTAATTTTAGGACGGAGGGAGTATTAAATTTATATGAATACACAATATATTTGTTCCATATATTCTAGCCAACATTTACTAAATTTGAACAGATAAAATACAACCGAAAGATTAATTTTGAACGAAAAGAGTAATTTTTTTTTGAAGGAAAAGGGAGTATCCAAAAGAGAATTCAAAGTCGACGAGGAAACAGTAAAGCATCGTGTGACCATGCCCAAATCTACAATCAATCGGCCTCCTTCTCCCTCGAACTCATATATATATATATATATATATATATATATATATATATATATATATATATATATATATATAATATATATATATATATATATATATATATATATATATATATATATATATATATATATATATATATATATATATATATATATAATATATATATATATATATATATATATATATATATATATATATATATATATATATATATATATATATATATATATATATATATATGTACGTACTTACGATCCGACATGGCATATATAGTCGTATAATCCCTGGTCGCCTCCTTGCGCTCTGTTTGGTTGACATCACAGAATCCCAGTTGTGGAATTTTGAACAATTTTGATTCTTTATTATTTTGTGCCCAATTTTTCTTCTCTACCAATAGTGAAATCTGTTACCCCAATAAAGGTTCATTGAATGTCCAAACACGACTTTAATTAAGCTTGTTTATATTACTCTACTCTTTGGGGGCGCATTTTTTGATATGAGAGATTTCATATATAGAAACTTATAAAAAAGTACCGGAGTACTTTTTTATTTTTGTATAAGTTTATCTGAGTTACAGTGTGGAAAAAAATTACCTCATCCGTCCCCCATAAATTTTCTTATTAGTCTTTTTTATTTGTCCCACATAGATCTTTTTATTACTTTTTTTAACATTTAAAATATCACAACTACCTCCACTTACTTTATTTATTACACATTTTTCACTTTATTTAATACACCCTACCCATTTTCATTAAGGGTATTTTGGTAAACTTTCACCTTTTTGGCACTGTTAAGAAAAGCAGGTATTGGCAAAAGTGTTCACTTACAAGCCAAAATTCTTGGAATTGAAAGAAGCTAAGTGCTTTTGCATTTCAAAGCCCACTATGAACTCTTTTATTTAACACTAAGCATTTTTTTGAGTCAATATATTTTAACTCATTTGTCAAAGTGAGAAACCGTAACTTTTGCTTTCACCGCCTCTTCAGACCGTACTTTCGTATGACTTTATTTGATTTGTTATTGTTATTATCTGTCAAAACACTCAAATCGTATTTTTGATCGACGTATTTCGATAACTTTGGTTCGTTTGAATAATTTCATTGATCATTAAATAATATGAATTGAAAAAATTTAAAATTTTGCTTTGAGGCTTTATCAACAAACAAAAATGATTTTAAAGCATTATATTCAAGCCAAGCTCTTACGTAAAGAACCAAATGCAATGATGGCAACAATATAATGTGCCCCATTCATAAGCAGCATCTGAATTAAGGCGTTGTTTGGGCAAGCAAAAGAAACAAAGTTGGGATTAAAAAGGGCGATGTGGCTTTTAATAAAGCACCCAAACACGTGTATGATGTCATCCACTTCGGAGAGGAGGAAAAAAACCCATTTTGCCCTTTGCCGCTTGGCCTCCCTAATCCGCGTTCTCTTTTTTTTTTTCTTTTTTCTTTTTTATTTAATTTAGGTGAATATTCATATAAAATTTATAAATTTAAACTTGCTTTAAAAATTTTACAAAAAATTGTTGCGACATACTAATTTGTTAAAAATGGTTTAAAAAATAAGTAAACAAATAAAAGATAATTTAACCAAGTGAATTGTGAAGACGAAGAAACCCATTTTTCCTCTAATTAATCTCTTGCAAATTGTGCTCTCAATGATGCATGACCACCCCCAATATATAACACTTGCCTATGAATTTAATCGCATAAAATGTCACAATAATTAATGTCTATGCCAAGAAAAACTTGACGCTTGGTGTCATTATTTTACATCTAATTATTTTTCCCGAACAATAACTATATATAAATGATTGTTTATGATTTTGTTAATCCTGGTTTCATCTTTGGGATCAAAGTAACATTTTTGCTTATTTTATACTATGAGAATTCAATGAAATGAAAACAAATAAAATAATGCGGAGTATAATGTGGATCTTGTTGAACCAAATGAATTAATCTCCATCTATACACTTCCCGGCCAGTTTCTTTTTCTATGCACAATGTATCTCTATACTACCTCAACCAAGGAAAAAAAATCCAAAATTTCACTTTCTAAAAGATTTAAAAAATAAAATAAAGAAAAAAGTCTAACTGATCAGTTCCCCGTTCCGGGGGACGGAACGGAGCCGGGAATCCGGTGGAGGGCGGCGAGGTGGCGGGCGACGAGCTTCTCGTCGACGGTGTCGGCGTGGCCTCTCTTGCTGGGAGACGACGCCGGCACCTGCCCTTTGACGAAAAGGTTCTTGAACACCCTGTCCATTAAGCCCTGGCCTGCAGGCACTTTCTTGATCTCTTCAAACTCTGTTTTTTCCTGCAACAATAACAGCTTTCTGCCCTCTGTTGATTTGACCAGACACGAATTCATCACCAAGAAAGTGATGAACATTAATCTTCCCATCATCATCATCATCATAATAACAATCTTCTCTGAATTCTTTCTTGTTTTTTGGGTATCTTTTGATTTGAAGAAGTAACCTTTTTGTGGGTTGTCAGAGCTCAGGAGATCAGAGAATATAGTTAATGAATTGAAGATCTGAGGTTTGGGTTGAGAGGAGAGGTTTTATATACGGTGAGGGGGTGTGGGGGTGGGGGTGGGGTGGGTGGGGGTAGTTTGGGAATTAGGACAAGTCAAAGTTGAAAATCTTGGGGGTGTGGAAAGTGAGGTGGAATTTCGTGCAATATGTTGTGCTGCTCATTATTTATGGGTCAAAAACTGGGAAAACATATTTTCTTTCAATAACATGTTTTTAAGGGGAAATTGTGGAGGCATCTTTGAAAATTAGATTAACTAATCTACTCTAATGTGTGTCCGCCTTGAACTTTGACAAGTATTGCCACACATGATTTGCTTTCACACTCATAACGGGTTGTCTTCGACTCATTCTTATTAATTACCGAGTGCTTAAAAAATACGTAATACTCCCTCCGTCCCCCATAGATCTTCTTATTAGCCCTTTTTATTTGTCCACCATAGATCTTCTCATTACCTTTTTTAACACTTAAAATACCACAACTACCCCCACTTACTTTATTTATTACATCTCATCTACCTCATTTAATACACTCCACCCATTTTTATTAAGGGTATTATGGTAAACTTTCACCTTTTTTCAACTCTCCTAAAAAACCACAAAAAGTCAAAACGAGAAGATCTTAGGGGGACAGAGGGAGTATTACTTTTCCTATTACAATGAGATCAGACCAGATCAGATTCCAATATACAGATCAAAACCAATCACATCATGTGAAGATACCAAATTAAACCATTAAAATCGTCAATGTACCACAACAATAGAAATTAGAGGTAAGATATAATAAGTCGGATTTAAGCAAGTTTATAAATGCCATAAAATTTTTGTACACCACTTTGTTGTATATCAGTTGCACATCAAGATAAGTGTGCTACAGACACACACAAACAATAATTGTTTGTGTGTCTCTGTAACATAATTAACGTGCAAGTGATGTGTACTAAGTAGTGTACCCCTAACACAATCCTTATATTTAATCTGCTGAAAGGAGTATGAATTTCGAGCGGGTTTGACCTAGGCTCAGGCTTAGAGAGACTTGCTCGAAGCACGACCTATTTATGAAATGAGTTATTCTATGATATAACTATGAATTCAAAATATCTTATGAATAGTAAATAGACAACTTAAATAGGGACATAGAATACTAAACAAGATGAGCTTTAATATGTCAATTATTATTGTTATAACAATTCAATTAAGCAGGTACCTATATATAGTGCTTCGGTTGTAAGATTAAAATCCCCCTCCACCTCCCACCCTAATCTTCAACAAGAGTGGTCGGGAGCCAAGGGGGTCTTAGGAAAAATTGAGGGTCAAAACACTCATTTTTTTAGTTTCAACATCGTAGGTTTCTAATTGAATTACTGTAGTAATTATTGTAATCTTTTTATTTAAGAGTAAGCTCCTCATTTCCTCAATAAACAACCCTTTATACTTCCTAGTATAGAGTGAGTGAGTACCATGTAAAGCTGTTACAAGTAGTAGACGTGAAACTCTATCCTTATGCCAATTGACTGAAATCATAACTCAACTTACCTTCTTTCGACTAAGTCTGTGGCCGATGCCTCAGAGATGGGGTGACAAAGTATAGAGTGGGACGGAGTGACAAAATAAGGCAGTTGGCCCACCAGGGCGACGGTGGCCGCGTTAGGGCAGCTAATTAAGTCGCCGGCCAAAGCCTCAAAATTCTCAATAAATAGGGTTTGGTTCCAATTATGTATGTATGGCCCTATACATATATATTTGTTGAATAAGACATTCCCGGCAACAGTCGGTGTGGTTTATCAAGTGTGTAACCGTGTGACCACCCAACTCACTCGGTTGAGGCCCCATTGGTGATATTGTGTACTGGTCTGGCCTTTAAGTCTAAAGTCTACACTAGACATTTTCATTTTATATACCCAATAATTTTGTCCTTCGTTAACTTCAAGGACTTTTTTTTTCCAAGCAAAATGTTCTTGAAATGTATTTTGGCATGTATTGTTTATCTTGTACTTTCATTCCATAGTTTTACAGGTAATTCATGCAAATGACACTTAAATATATGTGCCATTTTTCTCCAAATTGAACCAGTTTGGCAATAGATAATTTTAAATTGTCCTCCCTTTGAAATTGTGAATGCTTCCTTAATAGGACAAGCATACAGAATAACTATAAATAGATACTCCCTATATAGGAGTAAAAAACTATAAAAATACAAATATATGAGTCATAAGTCTTTTAAAACCAAAATAAGAGTTCACATTGTTACACTCACTACATTGTCACATTGTAACTGTCACATTACCACTGCCACACTCTTATCCGTTTCCGGCGGCCACTTGAGTGCTGCCGCGGATTACCGACAATGAACTTTTCGCACTCATCAATTTTTCATCACACTGCCAGCGCGTACTCTTACACTAGACTGCCAGTATACTTTTACTTTGGTCTTAAAAGACATAAGACTTTTATTTTTGTATTTTCATACTTTTTTACTCATATCTAGGTAGATTTCTTTATTAATAATGTATTCTATTAATACGTGTTGTTAATGACCAAATTCGTTTGTATAATCAGTCATAATCCAACATTTGTTATTAACGAGAGCATATACCGAAGATCATGCGAAAATATTTGTCATAAATGAAATAAAACATATTTCATCATATTCAGAGAAAAACGTAATATCTTTTAGTCCTATATGTAGCAAATTTGTCTAGTTTTATTACCTTTTGGAGTTTTAAACTTAATGGAAATTGTTGTGTACTTAATTTCTTTGGTGTTTTTGTTAGGAATGTGACCCATAACATAAAATGAATGTAAGGTCCGACCTATAGATCATTTATTCTGATTCAAAGGATTGGATACAATGGATAACAAATAGACCATTGCAAATCGCAACCCAATGAAAATTGGTCGAGTCAATGTGCAAATCAGCAAATGGACCATGATAGACCATTGCACCGTATAAACAAAGTGATTAGAGAGGATAAACAAGACAACAAGAAGTGCCCTCCCTTATTATTTAACAAGTTTTCATAAAGTGAAAAAAAAATTAAATAGTCAGTGAAATGAGGACATCTTACTTCGAGAATAGATATTATCCAACACTTCAATGTGGATAATTAGCAACAAATGTTGGATAATGATTGATTACACGAACGACTTTACGGATGTGGTCACTAGCAACAACGGTTGGATAGTGAATGGTTAGTTCATTGACTATTCAAATTATTTTTTAATAATGTATTATTTTACTTGAATTATATAATAGCCCTCTTTTATAATGATTTAAAATTTTTTATTAGATGTTTCATAAGATTCTACAAACAACCACTATGAGTCATGTTAAAATTCTAAATGCTTGTCATTTTTCCGGCTATCAATGAATCACTCACATTTTCAGAGACATGACATTTTAAAATTTTCTATGATCAAAGTTAAGTTAGAATAAATATGAACGGTTTTATTTGAGAAAAAAATTATATATTTAAGTCTCATTTGTGCAAATTATCTAATAAACAATTAAGTATTATTAACCTAGCCAATGTGTAGGTGAAAGTTTTTTACCTTTAATTCCTAAATCTAAAATTCCAGGGTGTAACACAACACGTATGGAAAGTCAAACTCTGGCGGCCAAGGAAACACGGCACCACATATACTTGTCCACCAATCAGATCTCAAGCACACCCATCAGCCATTCCAAAAGTCAGTCAAACTTCATACAGTGTTTGGTTCAAAGAAAAAAAAACCTAGAAATATGGTTTAATTGGACTTCAAATATTTTATATATCACAACTCTTCTCTCACATAAAATACAAGTGCAATCCTAGCATAATCAAAATTTTGTACTACAGCAGTGCAAACTTTTGATGTACTATTTTCGTCACATTGTGTTTATTCAGTTTGACTCTTTCGAGTCAAATTCGACAAATTTTGAGTTCCAATTACTCTCAGTTTGTATTGCATATTAGTATAATGAAATGAAAATATGAAACTTCTTAACAAGATAAATATAATAAAATTATGTTTCTACAAATATACATTATCATTTTTATTTAATTGAAACTCAAAATTCATCCAGTTTGACTCAAATAGTCAAATTAGACAAACACACTGGAACAGTAGGAGTACAAAATAATTTATAAGTGACTGTGTACGGATAACATTATTAATGTGATTTTGGATAAAAAATATTATGACTTTATAGATACATTAAATTTTGAATGAATAAGATTCTTATTCGGAACAAATAATGATTCACTCATTTATTCCTAAAATCTCATCCAAATGACGGAAATCTGCTATATTTTGCATACAGTTCTTGAAAATCCCAGGAAATTAATTAAATCCCAGAAACAAAAAAACCTATAATAACAATTAATCTCCAGCTATACACTGTGTAGACCATACATAACCTATTAACAAGAAAAGAATTAATCCAAAACTTGAGCTTTTTTCTTCTAAAAAGAAAAGAAAAAAAAATAAACAACAAATTCATTAAATAATTAATTCCCGGTGGAGGGGGAGGGAACGGATCGGAGAATCCGGTCGAGGGCGGCGAGGTGGCGGACGACGAGCTTCTCGTCGAAGACGGCGCCTCCTCCTCCGGCGGCGGCGGCGGCATTACCTACCTCTGCTTTACCAAAAACGACGCCGTTCCCCGTTTTGCGACGATCTGGTTCCGGTAAAGGTAACATCCTTCTGCTCTGTGTTGAGGAGATCAAAGAAGAAGAAATGAAGAGCACCAAAACGGCGACGCTTAAGAGAAATCTCTTAGTGCTTGAAAATGAAAAACCCATCACATATGTATGTGTGTGTGTGTATATATATATAGTGGATGTGATTAGTTAGTAATTGTGCTTAGCTAAGAATGGTTTTTTGTGTGTGTGGGTTGGCACAAGGAATAAATAAAAGGTAGAAGAAGAGAATATATAAAGGATCGGAGAATGGGTTGGTTTCTATCTTTATGACTTTATATATATATGTGTGTGTGGAGGGAAGAGGAAACTTGTTGCATACATAAATAGTCATTTGTGTCTACCAATGGAGTTTGAAAGTATGAAGTGTGAAAGTTTGGAGTATGATTGCAATATTAATTTTTTATCAAAATTAAATTTGAAACTTAAATTCTCAAAGTTGACATATGGTGTCTTGATATAATAAGTGATGAGTTGAAATTTTGATTGGAACTGAATCATTCGATATCGCGTGTCGTGGTACATAGGAAGTCAACATTCCTATAGCATTGGTTAACGTTCGAGGAGTGGACAATGGGTGTTGTTAATTTCTCATACTAATAGACACAAAGGCAATGACGAATCGCTCAAAATGTTCTCCATTTTTTGGAGTTAGAGGTAATTAGGTTGTTATGCAATTAAGAACCATCATAAGAGAGGAGAATTGTGTTGCTAATTGAATAAGAAAAATGGCATTTAAATAGAACAACATCTAGATTAACTTTGACTCAACTTCGGAGGAACTCAATGAGGCTTATCGCGATGATAGAAATGGTTTACTAAGCAATCGAAGGGTACTTAAAATTAGTTAGAGACGTCTATCTCAGCTTATGTCCTCTTTATTGATATAAAAAAGAGAGGTTGTGACCAAGTGCGGAATAAGAGAAGGGTGTTGAATTGAACATTGTACTTTGGCTTCACTTTTTTATATTGATTGATGACTAGAGATTAAGTTTATTAAATTGAGAAGTGAAAATAAAGTTTTTGTCATGTTTTAGCACTATTTAGTGTGCAAGTAAATAAGAGGATAAATAAATTCCTGAGCTCATAGACAAGTTTAATGCTAAGATATAAATCAACTATTCTAGGGGCGAACATGACTAGTTTATTGCGACAACACTTAGACGATATAAAGTGCGTTGGATTTGGTGTATGAGGGAGAGGTTGGGGTTTGAAGTGAGGTGGTTTAAGCCGATAGTGTTACATGTCAACACAGTACAACCTGTTATTGTGTGTTAGTGAATGGATCGCTTTCTAATCTTATTGTACCTAGCTACCTATAAATTTTGTTAGGGCAATAGGTTGAGGCTATATTTTTCATCTTATGTGTCGAGAGTCTCTTTCTTCGAGGTTAGATATGTCCGAGTAGTGTTTCTCGCTCGTGGAGTACCCTCTATCTCTCATCTCTTATTTGTTAGTTTTAAGGTGTTGGTTAATCTTTTGAGAAAATAAAAACTCATATTTGTTACGAATTAATTAGGTAGAAACCTATATTTTTTAGTAGAAGATTTTTTATTTTGGCTTTTTAGATTTGTTGGTTTTTAGGATGATATATATAAGATGTTACAGCACTATATGACGGGGATCAACAAGGCCTATGCAAAAATTTGAATATGTGATCTTCAAGATTGAATTCAGAGACCTATTAGAACAACACATACGTACTGAGATTTATTTATTAAATATCCAGCTACTTTTAGTAGGCTTGTTCAAACTTGTGGATCAAGATTAGAGAGGTTATAGTACAAACAACTTGTAATTATCTATTACTAATATGATTAAGGTTTAATTTGAAGAGGCCTGTATATACGCATTAGAGGTCAGAGATTCCTAGGAGCAATTGTAACGGAAAAGTGCATAATATATATATGATGATCTAATTAAGAGCTCGCATCCTGGAGCTTCCATTGCATGAAAAAGTTGCGATCTACATGAAGACAGAGATCTTCAAGGACAAAGAGATCGTAACCTACAGAATTTGAACGTGAGCTAAAAGGTGGGCTGCCAATCATGTTTCTCCTTGTAATCTCGATACGGTGGATATGTGATAGCCAAAATCAATCTGAACATGGTACGAGTTATAAATCCTAGATTAAAGATTTTAATATAACAATTCAGAGAAATGTGTCTCAACATGTTGTAATGTATTTGTGTACGTAATCTCCATCTAGCGATTTAGTTAAGGACTATTACACGGACAAAGGTCCACAAAGTTGGATTGTTTCTCCAAAGTGCATAAATCATAATCTGGTATCACTCTTTATACGTTCTATATTTACAACTTTATGCCAGAAGGTGTTATGAGACCCTATGAGCCATTTGTTTTGGCATGTGCGTGAATTTTTTAGACTCTAAATATGATTTCAAACTTGTCAAACTCTAAACATATTCAAATATTTCAATGAGTATCAGAGCGGTTGAGCTTAAGTTATTAGTTTGATCTTTGAATTGTTCAATGCAAACAATTGCGATGATAAAAGGGAGAGATTGAGCATTTTTTTTCAAGCAAGATGGATTATGATACTTTTCTTGAGAGGGAGTTGGTTTCAAAAGGGGATGAAGCTTCATTACATGTTTTAGATGGGAGCATTTGTATGAATTTGAATGGTAGATTTTTTATTTTTGCACTTCTAATGCCACCATGTAAGGCCTCCATAGTTCCAGGGCCGTCGCTGGATCTATGGGATCTACCCTCTCATAATGTATATAGACACCGAGTGGAACACACCACTCATTTGGGATCCGAAGATTTCTTATCTCACAAAGTGTTTCATTTTTTATTATAAAACTATTTTTGCCCTTATTAATTTTTACTCTATCTACTCATCATACACTTTTACTAATAATCCACTCATCATTATTTCAAATGTACTTTTTGGAAAGTCAACCGAAAAATAATATATTTTTCTTAAATTTTCAAAAAATCAATGAGAATATTTTACGGTCTAATAACAATATAATTCATAAAATTAAATCACCTGCCGTACGACACATTTAAAATGAATTAATTTCTACGGATTAGACTTACTACATAGCCATGTCGTTTTATTGCTACGACAAAAATCGATGGATCATAATTTAACATGGAAATGACATGATATCTGTATAATAATTTTCAATATATTTATAACTCACAAACACAATTCCAACAGAACCCAGTTTTTTTCTCACTAATTTAACTTATTACACTATCAAATCAAAATATTTGTAATGTCCATCATAGACACAAGGTCCATCATAGATCTACATATGAACAAAATAAATATTTTTTACTATTTAAATAAGTATTTGTTTTTTTAAATAAAAATTAAAAAAATGATTTTTTATGTAAGAAGGTCCACAAATATGATATGCACCAAAGAAGCAAAAAAAATCATAGAGATATTGTTTTAAAGAACGGATGAAGTATTTCTTATTCTTATTGAAATCGCACTAGATTATATCAATCATAAATAACTTTAAATATAACCAGAATCAGAGTAACTAAATTGAGTGCTTCTTTGGTATAACTTGGGTGCATACTATTTTTGTAGTCCTTCTCACATAAAAAAACTTTTTTTTAAAATTAAAAAAATATATGCTTATTTAAGTAATAATAAGCATATGATTAATTTGTTCATACGTAGGTTCATGGTGGACCTTATGTCCACCATGAATTTTGCCAACCAAATCTGATTAGAAATTATTACAATTAGATCAAAATTAATCGGATGAGGTGAAAAGAACAAACCCTCGAGCCCTGACTAATGTACGTCGGTCAACCACTTGCAAAGTAACAGACGCTGCTACATGCCTCAACGTCCCAAAATAAACACTCCTTACGTCCCTAAAAGATTGCCACATTTTGACTTTTTGTCAAGCTATGACACCCTTTGACCGTAAGTTATAAAAAAAATATATAGTTATAATGTAAATTTTATAAAATTAGATTTATTTTAAAATATAGCTTTGAAATATTAAATTTTTATACATTAATATTTAATTATTTTAAACTTTACCTAATTCGTGGTCGAAGAATGCCATAATTAACCCAAAAAAGTTAAACTGTGACAATCTTTGAAGGACAGAGTGAGTATGAAAATTCCTTTTTAATATATATATATATCTAGTTAATAAAGTAGACTTTTAATTAGGGACAAATTAGATAATTATTTTTGTTTTAAAAGCACGAGAAAGTGCAACCTTGACATCCGGCAAATCTAACCACGTTCAACATTTGGGATGGCTTAATAATTAATTGGACTTTTTTGAGCTATTTCCTAAAATCCGGCCCATTTTGGATTGCTTTGATCATTGAGTCCATACAACGTTGTGAACATGTTTGGTCATGGGTACCTGACATCATAACATGCATGATGAGTGATATTATTATAAAAATAATAATTAATAATAATAATAATCACTTATTTTCACACACATTTGTCTTGCTTAAGCACGTTACATGTCTATTTTTTAACACCAAAATTACTTTTTTTTTCAACCTTTTACCGAAGTTATTTGACTGGGTTAAGTTTGACAACAAAAATTACTCGCAGTAAATAAGGGGTACTTTTAAACCAAATGGTTGAATGCATAGAACGCTAATACTTCGTACAATTAACAACTTCTAAATACGGAATATGATTTTACTGTAAGTAAAAAAATGATTGGTCATCATAATTTGTTAGGAAAAATAAAAAAAATTAGTCACATATTCTTTTATTTTAAATTTTTTTATTAAGATATATATGATGAAAATGAAAGAGCGTAAATTTAATGGATAGAAAGGAGTACATACTTGTTAATGAACCAATTGAATATAACGCAAAAATCTCATCTCTGCCCCATAGTATTTAATTTCTTTAATTTAATTTTTTTTGTCAAATAACGCAAAAAAATATATGAATGGAACACATTTTTGGGCATGAGAGAAGTCAAGGGAGTTTCCCACCAAACCGACACAAAATAGTAGCTAATCTAACCGTTTGACTTTTACATTCTTGGAGTTCAAATAATGAATGCAACCCCCGGCTGTTATAATTAATTACTATGTGTAAACACACCATTCCCCATTCCAAACCGGTATAGTATAATACTTCCTCCGTCCCAAAAAAATTTACATGTTTCAAAAAAATTGCGTCACATAATCACTTACCCATTTTTATTAAAAACCCACTTTTACTCCTTACTTTTTCAAACTCTACCTATCACATCATACCTTTTTCCTAATAATATACACATCACATCCTACTTTTACCCATCACATCAAGGGTATTTTTGGAAAGTCAACACAAATTTATCCCTCTCTTAATTTCAACTTTAGTCAAAATGAGTAACACTTTATGGGACGGAGGGAGTATATATTTGGAGAGACAAAATAAAAAATGGAAGGTAGGTTTCTGTCAATGAAAACACGAAAGATTTTGATTTTAATGAAGTTTAAGGAAATGTATTTTGGTGTTGAGTTTTCAAAAATGTCTTTGAATGTGATGTTTAAAAGTGTAATTTTATGGCTAGATTAATAATTAATAGATTTGATGTCATAGGTAGGTGAAAATTTAGTATAGGGTAAAAATGACTTTAATATATAGAAATGAGAAAAAAAATTTGGGACGCATGAAAAAAAGAAAGGGAATGATTTTCAGGGACGGAGGGAGTATAAAACTTGTCATGGACCTACAGATCGTACTAAAGTTTACCACATTCGCCTCCTCGCATGACAATACAGACGATTTTATATCCGCACAAGCGATAATCATCTTTGAACGACATGGATAATTATCGTTTGTTTAGGTATAAAACCATCTCATGCATGAGGGCAAGAGTAAGTGGTAGTTTATATGGTAACTTCAGGGCTAAGATATTAAGAATTGAAACCTCACTGCCACATAATTTTTAAAAATAAAGCTCACATGAAATATTTGAATAAAAATAAATTTTGCATGCACGTGAAAATCTTTTCTACATTTCACAACCACAATGCTAGGCTTTTGGTTGACTCGGTTTCTTAACAACATATTCCGGTTTTCATATTTTTTGAAGTGAAACCGGCCATACCAGTTTCGGTCACGCCTCCATTTTAATTTTTTGTTTTATCTGAGCATGTTACACTATTTTTAAAACATAATAAAGTTAATTAGAACTCAAAAACATGTCTCAATCATACATTTTTTTTCAAGTGAAATGTATATATAGACACAGGGAAGTATGGATGAAAGATTTATGGACCAAATATTGGGATTCATGAAGAAACAATATAATATGTCTAATTTAAATTTAATGGGAAAACATTGTCAAATGGGCTGAAATATGCATGCATAAAATCAGCACTGCGGGCTCACATGGCTTGGTCCAATAGTTATAATTAATTAATTATCATTTATTACTTATATGTAACATAATGAGAGGGTTAATTGCGCCATTTTGGTTGAGTGATTTGTCGTTAGGGTTGACTTCATAAACCCTAGCTTCTATGCCAATTTGTTAGTGATTACTAAGACTAAATTATACTTTCTCCGTCCAAAAATGTTATTCACGTATTGACTTGGTACGCTTATTAAAGATTAGTAAAAAAAGTGATAAATTTCTAAAAATTCACGTACTATAAACTTTTAATTCTTCTTTTCTTATTAAAAAAGTATATTAAAGGTAAAATAGAACGATATTATTAAAATTTATCCTAAAAAAGTATACATAAAAAGGATACGAGAAAAATATTTTTGGATGGACCAAAAAGAAAAAATGAGAAGAACATTTCCAGACGGAAGGAATACTTCATATGTTCCAAAAAGTTTACCTCAATTTAAATTTTTTGGTCAAATTATATTATACTCAATCCATCTCTAAATGAATTACACTCTCTGTTTAACGTGTAAAGTCATATAAATTTTAAAATGATTTTATTAACAAATTGGTATAAAAATTAAAAATAAAAACCATATTTTTATAAACTATTCAAAAAGTCTACAAAACAAGAGATGATAAAAATATTTTTATTTTATTAAATACGGAGTAGTTAATTAAAACATGCAAACAAACAAAAGTTATCGAGAGACTATAATAGTAAAGATGTAAATAATTTTGGAAGGGAGAGGGTATGTATATGTTTTAGTTTTAGTTATATATGTTCCAAGTTATATATACTTTCTTCTTACCTATTTGATGTTTTCAATTATTTTTTTTTTGCAATAGTTTATCATACATTGTTACCAGACCCAAGATGTTAAGGTTAATCCATATTGCGTCAAGCCCGTGTGTAAAGATTTGACTGACTGGCTCGTAAGCCCATGTGAAAAGGTATTTGGGCTATGACAATTCCCAAACCGAGGCCTAGTCTTGCGGGCTGTACTGATCCTGGTTAGAGGACGAGTAAGGGTGACAAGGGGACTTAGAAGAAACTGAAATAAAATGGAATTTTTTTTTAAAAAAGTCATAAGAAGATTGAAGAATTAAAGTGTTAAAGAACCAGTAAATTAAATGATCACCTAAATAAATATATAACAAAACTCTAATTTTGGATGAAAAAAATTCATTTCTATCACTGTTTGAGGTAATATGTTATAAATTTGGATATATAATGTTATTGTTTATTAATTATAAATAAATATTTTTTTAGGCCATTTTTTGGATGATACTCGATGAGATGAAAGGATTTGGAAGAAACTTGAATGAATTTCCAACTGATCACGTTACATAATTACGATCACTAATTAAATGTCATAATTAATGGGCATGTAGTTGCACTACAAATATAATCTCTCTTTAACCAGAGTGGAGACCATAGTAATTTTTTATCTAGATTGGTATTCCAGTCTATGCTCATAATTTGTAGTAAATTAAATATTTTGAAATTTATTGCATGTTTTTACTAATGTGTTTACTGTAAAATCACAATTCTATTTGCCATTATATTTTAATATAAATTTATTAATTTATGATAATAAGTCTATTTGAGAACCTATAATGCTCTCCTCAACCTAGAAATGGCTTCTACCCTAACCCTCCCATTAAACCCCAACATCTTGCACCCACTTTAGAGCCCTAGGTACTCTTTATATCAATGACAATCTATTTTCAAAATTTCGACTTTTTAAAGTAAGTGGCAAAGAGGTGCATGTCCATTATAGCACTAGAAATAACTTTGACGTCCCGGGCTTCAAACCGGGACTTCAAAATTTCTTGTTCTGTCATCTCAGCTTTAACATATCTCTCAGTTTCATTGGAAAAGGGTATGAAGTCCCGAGGCTTCAAACTTTTATTTTTTTAATTTTTTATTACATATTTTATAAAATTAAATTAATAGAATTTCATTAATTAATTAAATTTAAAAGAAAATAATTCATTAGATAAAAATAATTACCTTCAATAGAAAAAGAACATTTAATTAAAAAAAGTACATTAATTAAAAACCTAAAACAAATTATATTTAGTCTTGATCTCGTTATGTCTTCTCTCGAAAGCAAATTATATTCGCTTGGTCGTTTGACTCGAAACTGGACAAAGGAACATTAATACTGAATAGATTCATGTTAAAAAAATGAAAAAAATTGAATATTTTTTTAATTTGAAGAAGAGAGAGGGAAAGATTTTGTGGATGTTTATTTTTTTAAATTGAAGAAGAGAGAGAATTTGTTTGTGAGTTTTATTTTTAAAAATGAGTTAATTTATAGAAGAGTTTTTTTAGTTTGTAATGGCTTGTGGCCGTTTGAATGGATGGATTCAGTGCAAAACGCCCGTTATAAGTTTGACGCAATACCAATAACGCCCGGACGAAGTCCCAGGGGGCGGGGTTTAACACCCCTCACGGGTTAAAAGGACAATGACGCCGTGGGGCATTACGACCATTACCATTGCCCATAGTCATTAGGGCATGTGTAGTCATAAAGGCCCTTGAGGGGCGTTATGCACCAAGTGACACTCATATCATCAAGGAATTTGATAACTAAAAAGTTGTATAGTACAAGATCCAAAACCCTCCTCTCATCATTATACAATTTTTTTCTAACTTTTTATTAAATTACATGAGAGAGATAGATGTAAAAATAGTAATTCAATGAGAGAAAGAGGGATGGGAGGAGGGTGGCGCCATGAGCAAATTGCAGGCTAGCAATTTTTGGGGAGGACTCAACACCGATGGGGTGCATTTTGGGTGCCATAGTGGGGAGTAAAGTGGGTATCACGCCCAATACACTCTCTCTTAGTTGTCTAATATCTAGTTACTATTTAATATGTTGGAAGATTTCTCCCATATCGAAAAAATAAAAAAAGTCTAAAGATATAAGTTTAATGGTCTCTCCTCTTATAGCTAAATGGTTTTAGGATGAAATTCTTATGGGCTTGTATGTTGGCCTATCACGCAAATGCGCGCGCATGAATTGGGCGTCCCCTACGCTATGATAGTCACATGACACTTTTTATCACAGTATCGACCCAAGTTTGGCCTAGATTTTAACTTCATGTCTATTATGATGGATGCCCTCAAGGTAAGAAAAAAAACATCAAGTGCAATTAGAAAAAAGAAGGGTTAGAATGGGGGTGTTGGGAGGTTTCTCCATGAACGAGTGTGGGTCCCCCCATGCTATGCTTGTCCCACTGAACTTTATCATAAGATATATATATATATATATGGTGTTGTCATGTGTTAGAGTATAAAATCTATTGTGGACTCAACCACTTATTTGAACTTTTGTTGAGTTGGCTTCATGACGTAAGATCGTAACCTTAATGACCAAGAAGCCACGAATTCAAACGTTACAGTCAAACTATTTTAAAAAATTAATTTTCATGTTGGGAAAGTCACCCCTAGTTTGGGCAAGTCAAAGGAAAAATGACTCTCCATTGGATTTTCTAAAAATTAAAATAAAAAATGTTTTGTGCGACGCCGCCGAGAATATTACTTACTTTGGAAGGAAAGAATTGGAATTTATGAGCTAAAAAAAGCAGAGCAGGAACTAGCGGGCCTAGTTCTGAGGTTGACCCAACTATGAGAAGGTTCATTTTACAGCCCAAACTAAAATCTAGCAGATTTGGTAATTGTAGGGCCCAAAATAGGGACATTTCTGTTAATTCTCATTTCATTGGAATGAATACAAGGGGCTAGTGGTGGGCCACTCGCGTGATATTGGGTAAAGTGTTAATTTGTACAGGTTGGCTAATATGGGGCCGAAATTGTGACATTTGGGCTCACTATAGTTCGTTTGCATAAATTAATCTCTAGCTTAGATATACAGATATACTCGTATTTGACAAGATCAATCTAATTAATTTATTTTTGTACTAATATGTAACAACATTTTTATTAAATTAATAATCTATTTTTGCCGTGAAAACACTATGTTTGTCCCAAAATTATCGTATTATTCTTGTCTCTGATAATTTTTGTTTACGTGTGCGGTTGAATGGATCATTTAATTAAAAAATAGGCATGTTAGATGTTACCACTTATTTGTGGGTTTTTTTTTATGTAATTTCATAAAATGTAAGTTACACTTTTTATTTCCATACTAATTTGTAAATAAAACTATTCTAAAAGAGATAATATTTTACAAGTTATTAGAAAGCGGAGGGAGTATGATTTTAAATATAAGAATTGTTGTACTATATTACTCCACATATTTACCGTGGCATCATTACTTTTTTTAACACGAATAATTTTATTGTTAAATAATACTCCCGCCGTCCTCCTAAAATCTTTTCGTTTTGACTTTTGGTGGTTTTTAAGGAGAGTTGAAAAAAGTGAAAGTTTACCAAAATATCCTTAATGAAAATGGGTCGGGTGTATTAAATAAGGTGGAAAAGGTGTAATAAATAAAGTAAGTAGGGGTAGTTGTGGTATTTTAAATGTTAAAAAAGGTAATGAGAAGATTTATGCGGGACAAATAAAAAAGGCTAATAGGAAGATCTATGGGGAATGGAGGGAGTATCTATTTATACGTATTTTGTTTAACCGAACAAAACACGGACAATAATCGTCTCATTCTGTTATACGAGGAAATTGGTTCAAAGATAAGAGTCATTAATTTCACGAATGAAATATGGGTATAAGGTGTAATAATGTGTTAGTATAACATTATAACTTGGGTCATGTTAGGGGTACACCATTTGGTGTACCCCATTTGTACACCACCCATTCAATAACCATTCATTTATTTTTGATTTTTATTTACTTATTTTATTTTAATTTTTTTTGCCTAATTCAGTGATAATGGAGAAGGTGAGGGACAAATGGGGTACACCAAAATGGAGCTAGCATTTTCCTTATAACTTAGCTAAGTTTCTTTCTCCAACATTTTTCCCATCTTCTCCATCCAAAATGGAGTAAGTACAGTACAAAACCTCCATATTATCCTTGCCTGAGAAAACAACCGCCAGCTCCAATGGCTGCAGATCTTCAACGCCTTCTTAGCTCCCTCACTCTCATCTTACTCCTCTTTCCTACGGCCACCAGCTCCCCCACCATTTCTCCGGCTAGCGCACCCTCTGCCGCCGTCGAACCACCGCCGCCGGTGATCTCCACCTCCACCTCCACCCTCGACCCGAAGCAGCTGAGAGCTCTCCAATCGCTGAATATCCCCACCGGAAAGGACCCGTGCTCTCCCCTCCACAGCTCCGCCACCGTCTGCGACGGCTCCGACCCCTTCCGCCACCTGATCTCCCTCAAGCTCTCGAATTGCTCCGACGATGTCGCATTGTCCCTCACCGCCCTCAAGTCCCTCTCCACCCTGACGGATTTGGAGTTCGTCGACTGCCCCATCTCCCCCATCCGCTTCCCCTCCGAGCTCGCCTCCAATCTCCGCTCCTTCACCGCCGTCAACAGCCTCAAGAAGCTCACCGGAGTCTGGCTCGGCCGCCTCCAGAGTCTCTCCGAATTGAACGTCTCTAGGGTTCCGATCAAAGCCAGCGGCCCTTTCGTCATCCTCAATAGCATCAAAAATCTGAAATCCCTCACGATTTCTCAGGCGAATCTCACCGGATTTCTTCCCAGACATTGGAACCCTAATCTCACTTACATCGATCTGTCCGGAAATAGCCTCAGAGGAAGAATACCTTCATCCCTAACTGAGCTCGAAAACCTAGAAATTTTAAATCTCTCCTCAAATTCACTCAATGGAACAATCCCGACTTCATTCGGGGACTTGAATTCGCTCAAGAACGTGTCTCTGTCTTCGAATTCACTCTCGGGCCCTATTCCAGATTCATTAGCAGCAATCCCGGAACTCGTTCATCTCGATCTCGGCTCCAACCAGCTCAACGGAACCATCCCCAAGTTCATATCTGAGATGAAGGGTCTGAAATTCTTGAATCTTGAGAACAACAACTTCCAGGGGATTTTCCCATTCAATGCCTCATTCATCAAGAGATTATCTGTTCTTAAGATCGGCGAGAATTCGAACCTTTGTTACAACCACACTACATTGATGTCCTCTAAGCTGAAGCTCGGGATTGCCCCCTGCGATAAGCATGGCTTGCCCATGTCCCCTCCTTCGAGCTCCATTACTAGTGGCAGCAGTGACGATGATGGTGATGGTAATGGCGATGATGATGATGACAATGATGATGGTGACGAACCTCGCCACCATAGCCATGGTCCAAGTAAGCTCTTTATCGGTTTTGCAATCTTCTTATCGGCGATTCTTTTCGTGATAGTTTTCATGATCCTGTGTCTGTGCAGAGGAGGCTGTAAATGAGTTTGAATCAATTGCTTGTTTCATTTAGTTTATTAGGATATTCTTCATTGTTATTGTCAACTAAGATTTGTTTGTATCAATTACACGTTTTTACGCTCTTTCCGCGAGACGGGCGCTGTTGTATTTTTATTCAAAGTATGTAAATTTATGTTTTAACTATCTTATGGTTTGTCGATATATTGAAGCTTTTTCCCTGATTTCATCATTTTGATTCATGTTTTTTCTTCTTCTTGATAGGAATTAAATTATCCCATGCTTTGACATAGGTAGGGTGAAGGAAACATGCATTAGGGTTATGGGTTGTTGATGCTTTACTAAAACAGTGGGGTTAACTTTCCATTTGATTCATTTATTTACATTTTATAGAGATTTTAGTTGTTCTATAAAACACCCATTCTCCCTACTTAGGGTAATTAGGTAAAGTGTCTCTTTATCTTTCTATTTCAAACCAAATGGCATAAACTCTTTGCAAAGTCATGCTTATATTCTTATACTCCCTCCATTCCGTATTAACGGTTGTCCAATCAGACATTCTCGATACGTTAAAAAGTGAATGAATGTAGACACACTTTATGTCTACATTCATTTGTTTTTCAATTTATCAAGAATGTCTTATTAGACAATATACTTTAATCCGTTTATATTATTCTCAACAATATCAAATGCATGTTTAGTTTTAATCTCTGAGATTAATGGGAAGCTAGGGGTGTGGGTTTTGGTACAAATAACTTAGGATCCGTTTGTTTCAAAATATTAGCTTGTTGGAAATGTTTGATATATAGATGGGAATGTGAGACTTGAATCTCACATTCCCTGAGACTTGAGGGGGCTTGACGTTCCCAGAATGTGCCCTTGACGATAACACGTGTGGTTTTATACTTTTATGACATTTTCAAAATGTTTGATTTTGATACTGCTACAATGTAATAGAGTCAGTAGTACTAAGACAAAACATTTGATTATTATATTGCATTCCTATCTTCCAGCGTATTTGTCTAATTTAAGCCATTTTAGTATACTTTTAAATTGTATCCAATTTTGAAATTTTTTAATAAAGTAAATTAAATTTGACTTTTTTGAATATATTCTCAATTTGTAGTGCATATTACGAATAGTATTTACTTATGTACTCTATTCTCCCTCTGTTCTTAAATACGAAGTACTCGGTAATCGGGATGAAATCATTTTTACTAGAAATCAGATTCATTTACAATGGAGGTCAAAAATTTGCGCCACAAAAATAAAATCTAAATTCGTGGTTAAGAAATTAGTCACTTTGTTTTAAGATAAACTTCTAACTTTTTTTGTCAACACTAAAATATACTTAAGAAATCAATTTGAGTAAGATAATGACTTGGAACTTACTCTGCTCCCTATATCGAAATGAGACTTCATCTATTTTTATGGCCTAAATATAAAATGTTAACACTTTGAAACATCTACATTTTGACATTATATATCAAAATTTCACATTGTTTTTTTAATATTATTTGACATTATAAGTTTTATTTCGTTATAAAAAACTTCAAATATCCTACTTCAATAAAAGATCATTAGAAAAATCCTTTAAATATGAGTGGAAAGTAGTTGACATGAAAATCGAAACAGCCCCCATTAGAAATGACGGCGTACCAGCACCGCCTTGGACTAAAATACCACAACTTTCAACACATTTGTTTTTACTTTTTAATGCATACCAAATAATACTCCATCCCTCCCAAAAAAATTACAACAAAAAATTACGTATAATTAAAAGGAAAAAAAAGAATAAACTATGGATATAATATAGAAAATATACCAAAATAAAACTTTCATATTTTTATTCTCAAAATAGAAGTTAAATTGTATATAGAATGTCAATCATAAACATATATGTTACCAAAAAATATTATAAAATATCCATATAAAGTGTCACATTATCATATTATAAACTCCTATTTTGAGAATAAAAATATGAAACTCCTACTTGAATACTTTTTCTATGTTTTACTCTTATTTAAGGTGATTTCTTTAATTAAAATTTATTTAGAAAGAGAAATGTTAGATGTCAAATAAACATTCACTTGTTAAAAGTTATTAAAAAAAATTAGTAGAAAGTATTTTTGTAAACTCCAAAAAAAAAGGTTGAAATTTGGGGGCAGTAGGAGAAAGATTATTACTCTATATTTAAAAATTATCTTATGGCAATGTTCATCAATTATTCATAACATGAACGCTAACTAAAAACATCTTTTTCCAAACAAGGCCATAGATAAGACATAATCCTAAAAATGACCACAATGGATCGAAGTGGACATTAAAATTTGCAGCATACATTTTTTTTCCTATTATCACAATATGTTCCTACTTTAAAAGTAATGTACAAAATATTTTTATTAAATGCCGCAAATGACAAAAAAGAAAGGGCGAAAAACAATGAAACTTACGAAACATATTGCTACAACAATACATTGTATGAAACATTAATCTTAGGAAAATATAGATACAACAATACATGTTATGTAACATTGAACCAAGACACGTTATAAAGACAAAACCCCCACATTGAAAAGATTTTTTTTAAAGAAAAAAAAGAATAGAATAGTTTTTTTTTCCAATAATTTTTGGAGCCTTTCACTTCACACTGCTCCCATACATGTAACTTGTTTAGTTGTCTTTGGTTCAACCAAATGGGATTTCTTCCATAAGGTGGCACTGAGGTTGTTGCAGAATGGAACAGAAAGATGAGGAAAAAAATGGTACAACAATAATACATTTTTTCGTAAAAGGACATATAATTACGCATGGGGATTCGGAGATACAGTCGTTTTCCGCGGTGGGTTGTCTATCGAAGCACTCTGATTCGTGGGTCCCGGACGTTGAAGAGTATGGGGTTGCAAGTTAGGGTTTCACGTCAAGCCTCCACCGTGGGACGGGAATGATTGCATGCCGAGTTGCCTCTTCATGTGGTCGGGTATCAATCGGTTGATGAGCTCCGGCAAGGCCCCATGCAACTACAGCAATTGCAAATAATATTTGGATAATAATAATAAGAGTAATTTCATAAATAGTCCCTTATAACACGTGGTTTTTCATATTTCGGCCACAATAATTACATATTACAATTGTGGTCCTTGATTTTTTAGAACTCTTCCATAATTAGTCCTTCGCAAACTCTTGGCGAACTATATTTGTAAAAAAATATTTGGTCATATTTGGCATAGAGGACTAATTATGAAATAGTTTTCAAAAATTGAGGACCACGAATGTAATATCTTAGAATTGAGGACTAAATATGTAAAATCACTTGCTATAAGGGATCATTTATGAAATTTACTTAATAAGCACAAGCAATAATGTCTTTTGTGACAACAAATGATTCATGTTGCTACATCATCATGTATCCCGGGCACTTTAATTTGTGTCCGGGATAGATGATTTATGACTCAAATGATTGACTGGACTTAAATTTATTATTAAGAAAATAAAGTATCAATATCAGCTGCACAATTCTTTCTTTGGAAGAAAATTGATGACTTTTCTAGGACCGGTAAAGTAGGGGATGAGAAAACCATTTAGGCCATGTTCTTTTCGACTTCGGTACCGGTTTTAGCAAAAATTTATTATAGTTTTATACTATATTTATTAAAGGTTGTAGCAACCAGAGTCCAAAACTAGGAGGCGTTTCTTCTTTGTGCTGGTGCTTATAAGCTAAACAATTTTTAACTTATAAGCTGCTTATAGTGCTTAATGAAGTACTCCCTCCGTCCCAGTGTATTTGTCCAGTTTGACTTTTTCGAGTCAAACTGGATAAACTTTGAGCTTCAGTTAAATAAAAACCGTAATGTATTTTAACATAAAAATAACTTTATTGGATTTATTGTATTGAGAACTTTCAAAATGGTATTTCATTATGCTAATATGCAATATAAATTGAGAGTAATTGGAGTTCAAAGTTTGTTTAGTTTGACTCGAAAAAGTCAAATTGGACAAATACATTGGGACGGAGGTAGTATTTTTTTTGTGAAGTTACTTAAATGAGAGATGAGTCATTTGGATATATTCATAAAAGGTTAAGGACAGCTTTATAAGTGATTTAATCAAAACGAGAAAAAATGAAAAAACGGGCTTACAAAATAAGTAGGTAAGACCTAGTTTGTTTTAACCTATAAATCAACTTATAAGCACAAAAAAACATGTCATCATCTGACCTATAAGCAAAGAAACACCCACCAAACTATTAGTCTTTAGAGTCCAGTTACTAAGTAAAATTAAGGCGAAGAGAACATGGCCCATCAATATAGGGGATTTGTAGGGCGCAGGCTTACCTCCTGTTTAAAATTAAAAAGCGGAGGCAACGGGCGCCCGTTTGGAAGCCGGGCATTAGGCTCTCGAAGCTCATCAAAGAAAGGATGTGCACATGCTTCTAGCTGCAAAAAAAGAAGCCACGTAATCACTCGTATGTAGTGCTCACCAAACAAGGAAGATATAATTTGCCCTGTAAACCACATTTAGACATTGTTTAAAAAAAATCATTTTAAACAAGAAAAGTCGGTTGAGCTTACAGCAGAGCAACGCAGACTCGGAGAATACTGCAGCAGTCGAGATGCAAGATCAATTGCTTCTGGAGGCATGCGTTTATGGAAAACCTAAAAAATCATCATCACGCAATAATACCAAGTAATTAAAAAGGGCATGCGTTTATTGAAAAGCTAAAAAATCATCATCACACAATATTACCAAGTAATAAAAAAGAATCACTAGGGCTGTTTTTGGAACTCTGGAAAATGGCAAGGAAATGAAAACAAATGCCAAGTTATTTTCATGTGTTGATTTTACCACGAAAAAACTAAATGAAGGTGAAACACGTATTGTCTTTTTAAAAAATATGTTTAGATTTCTTAGAATTATATTTATAATAACATAAATATTAAAATAAAATGAGTTCGAAAAATATTTAAAATAGATTTATGGAGTTTGAAGCAAAATTTGCATTTTACCCACACATTTTCCATCCTTCCAAATTTCCAATGTAATGTAATCCATTTATCATCTATATTTTCTTTCCCCAGCATTTTCCTAGTTCCAAATGGACCATTGAAGACCCAATAAAAGTAACATATGTCAAAGAGATATACCTTGTGCCAAGGGTGGGCCTTTATTTGAGGAAACCGGAAATCGGTATAGTTCGGGTTCATACAACGAATTTCCTCGCGTGTTGGAGTTCCAAGAACCTAGACAATAAATAACATCAAGACATAACCAATTATTAATAAATTTATAAAGTAATGGTAGGCTATTATGAGTATTATTTATTAAGATTCGGATTTTTTTCCTAAGAGGTATACCGAGTAGTCTAAAATCTTATACTCCCTACGTCTCGAAAAACTTTACTAGGTTTTTCATTTTGAACATCCAAAAAGACACTTTTTACTTTAGTTCCTTATTCACCATGAGAATGTGACTTTAAACATTTCTCTCTTAGCTAAACAAATTCTAACAATACACTTCACTTTTCAACATTCTTTTTACTACGTGAAAGTCAAACTGTGTGACGTTTTTTGGGGCATGGGGAACCTCTTGGTTTGTAGTTTTTTAATATTTGGCCAATGTGGATGACTTGACATTTTAAATAATCAATGGTACCTTGATTATCTCCACAAGTTGTTCAACAGCATTCTCTCCCGGAAACAATGGCTATTAAAGAAAAAAATGCATAATGTTAGGATCTAGAAAACAAACACTACGAGTACCTATTTCCAAGTGTTTTCATCCAGTTTGACGGTTTGCAATCATATTGTACAAACATTGATCGTCAATTAAATAAAAACCGCATTGCATAATAATAATAAAATGATTTCCTTAGACGTATCGGGCAAAACATTACTTTCTTGTATTCATATGCAAGGTAATTTTTATCTAATTGATGATCAAAGTTCGTCCACTTTGACTGCAAAAAGTCAAACTCAAACTGGATGAATAAAAGGCAGAAAAAGTAGCAATAAAACACAAAACAAAATGAAATAAGGTAGGACTATTTATTTTGACAAAAAAAATTGTAACAAACCTGTCCGAGGAGAAGCTCAGCAAGGACACAGCCAGCTGACCAAATATCTATTGAAGTTGTATACTCTGTGGCCCCAAATATAAGTTCTGGGGCCCGATAGAATCGAGAGCAAATGTAAGATATGTTTGCTTCACCTTTAACCTGATACACATATGATGCATCATTGTGAACACACACAAGTCATAACACTTCTCTAAAACCAAGCTTATTTTGGTACGGTTTGGCTTTTTTTGGGTCATGCTACCGTCACCCCTCAGGTGACACCAGGGTTGACACCACAAATATTTCACGGACAATGACTTTTTACAGAAACAATGACTCTTGCGCATGATTCTCTCTGATAGTCTGATGGTGTCAATCTTGGTATCATTCCCAGGGTTAAAGTAGCATTACTCTTTTTTGTTTTTCATTTGGATTTTCATGTTTTAAATAAATCAAAACAAATACTCCATCTGTCCCAAAAAAAACTTTGCCCATATGACTTTCAAAGAATCGAAGAAAAGTGTTGAAAAGTGTGTGGTTAAAATGTTTTTTGGGACGTCCGAAAAGGGAAAGTGGGTAGAGTTTTTTTGGTAGAGATATCTGTCTCAACCTAAAAAGATTAACTTCTTTACTGCTATCTGTCAAAATACGTTGGTTATACCGTTATAGTAAGTTAGTATTTGGTGAAAACCCGGTGGATAAACAAAGCCTGCCAAACAGACTCTTGGTGTTCAATCTAAACCATACCATCATAAAAGCGATACACTTACAAGTACTTTTGCACTTCCGAAATCACAAATCTTAACCTGGTGAGTGTTAGGATCAACCTGTTGCCATCAAGGAAACATTAAGATAAACAAGCAAAAGAAAACAAACACACATATTCTAGCTAAAAATCAGAACAAAATATAATGTCTACCAAAACATTTTGAGGTTTTAGGTCTCTATGGCATACTCCAGAAACTGTGTGCATGTATGCCAGCCCTCTAAATACCTGAAGAAGTTCCAAATTAAACAAAAACAAGGAAACGAACATGTGAAGCACATGGCATAGTGAAATAATAAAAATTAAATAGAAATGCTTTTAAAAAAAACTTGGCTTAAATGACTTACTTGGTAAGTGTAAAGTTTAACGTATATGAGTGGCATTCGCTGGTTCATATTGCAGTAATGCTTGAGCACTCGGTACATGGATTCGGGAACATATTCCATGACCAAATTGAGAAAAAGCTCATTTGTGGTTGTGGTCGAATAGAAGCAATGTTTCAAAGAGACGACATTCGGGTGATCCATTGTGCGCATTAACTGCAGTTCGCGGTTCTTATATCTCCTGTCTTGCAACACCTTCTTAATAGCCACCGTTTCCCCAGTTTCCAAGCATTTTGCCTAAATCACCCACAAACATCCAATGTAGACCAATTTTTACGAGGGCTGGGCATTTTGGTTCAGTTTGATCAAACCATATGTAATTCGGTTTTAATCAAATTCAAACCGTATTATTTTATACCAACCCGAAACCAGTAATAACCAAACCAACGAAAAACACAATAATAAAACCCTAAACACAAACTAAGACAAACATGTTTGGTTTAAATTCGGAAACCATTTCCCAACCCATTTTATACCAAACTAAACCTATCCACCCCCCCCCCCCCAAAATAAAGAGAGAGAGAGAGAGAGAGGGAGGGAAAATTAATTATACTCACTCCATCCGATATCTTTCTTCTTGTTTTGACTTGGCACACTTTTTAATGCAAAATGAAAAATGTTTAACTTTTCATTTTTATCATTGGTGGTGGAGTACATTGACAAGGGGCGTAAAAAGTGAATTTTGCAAAAGGGTAGTCTTGTGGCTGTAAAAAGGTGAATAAACTTTCTATTTAAAGAAAGGGGAAGAAAGATATAGGGTGGAGCCACGAAGGGAGTAATAAATACATGCATTGTACCTGAAAAACAACTCCAAAGGATCCCGTCCCAACGACACGCTCAGCCATGTAACTAACTGTCTGCACAGTTTATTCTCTATTTAGGTAACAAATCTTGAGCCGTGAGTATCAAATAAAAACCAAAATTCAACATGGAAATTAAAAGTCCCACGCTTTCGAGCTTTTCTGATTATACTATGATATTTCCACTATTGGTCTCTAACTTCCATTTTCTACTTCCAACGCACGACTGCTGATTTTTGCAGGATGATTGGACAAAAGGACTAAACAAACAACTCTATAATCATGCATCAAGAAGTGAAAAAAATGAAAGTTGAAGAACAAAAATGGGAATACTCTGATACTTGTGAGGCCAAAGGTGAAAAGGTTTGTAGGCATTTCTTATATAAGGGGTATAGACTATAAAGAACTATAAACACTCCGAATTTTGGATACATGATATTTTTAGTCATATACCTAAATCATTCGAAACACAATACATTTAGTTATGCTAAAACGAACATGCTTCATGCTGAAAGTATAAGGCTTTACATAGCTAACAATCTAACAAGAGAAGGGAAATCGGTTCTATTACCTGCTTCGGCTCTCCATTCTTCCCCCCAATGGTTGTGGAAATTATATGACCGGTAACGGCATCATTCCCATCCACAATAGGAGCAGCCATCTCCTAAAATACACATACCCAAAACGAATAACGGATGTTAATATTTATAACAATTTTAGGTGGTCAGAAAGGATGTGAGATATAGTTATTTTATTATTTACTACTACGAATTGAGATAACTTAGTAAAACAAGAATAGAAATAAATAATAAAATCCCCCGAACAAGCAAACCCTAATAGGGCAATAAAAGGAAGTAAAGCACAATCAAAGCATCCCCCGAACAGAAAAGAAAACAAGTTAGAACAAAGAATTCAGACCAAGTACATGGCATCCATCAAAATATTGAGCTTTAAGTACAGATCATCATGCACTAGCAGAAATTATCAGATTGAAACTAGTGGAAACAAAGATAACACAACTGAATTTACAAATAAAAAAACAGTTTTTAAATAAAAGAAAATAGACCCATGATTCAGAATAATAGCAAGAACCTACAGATCATCCCAGAAAACATGAAAGCAAGCCAGATCAATTCTCTGTCAGGATACTCAGACAAGAATAACAGTAAGAAATCAGCACTACAATTCTATGCTGATATTAACCCTAATTTTTTCTACCCAACAAAAGCAAAGCAAAACAAAACAAACTCATTTCAGCAGCATAACTAAAGACCAGCTAAGAGTGATGATGGGCACAGTTAGTATGAGCTCTCTGAGCAAAATAAACATTCAAAATGGGTTTTTTAAAATTAGAACAAAAATCGCTTTCTACACCGAACAAAAAAAAAGAGGGGAAAAGAGGAAAAAGAGGGGGAAATTCTCACCTGATCCTGGGCCATAACTCCCCCTAGAAATGAAAGAAAAGAATGCAGAGGGAAAAAAAGAAGAAAGAAAGATGGAGGAGGAAAAAGAAGAAGAGAAATGGGTATTTTTATTGATCTTTATTAGTATTATCCTTCAAAGCTGATAATTGTCGGTTCAGAGAGAGAGAGAGAGAGAGAGAAAGGACCCATGGGAAGAAACGAAAACACGACCCATGTGAATCCAGCTCTTTCAATTTGCTATATCTTTAACCTTGGCCTTTGTTTTTCGTGTTCGAAATTAATATATTTATGTTCAGGCCCCATTCGTTTTCATTATTGCATAATTGTCCAATAAATTTGTTGAAATTTGACAGCCGTGATAGGCTGGTTGGTACTTTTGGACTAAATTCCACTCATCACTACCTTTTGCTATCTCTTTCTCCACATTAATCATTATTATCCTACAAAGTTTTTAAAACAAGCTTTGACGTAACCCGTAACGCCTTAACGCTCTGTTTGGTTGGAATATATATATATATATATATATATATATATATATATATATATATATATATATTCCTAAGGGGTGTGTGTGTATACCCTCATTTTTAAAAATATTATTTACTCCCTTCGTTTTTAAAAATAATTTTTATTGCAAATTACGATTTTTTAAAAATTAAATTTTAACCTAACAAATACTCCGTAGTAAATAAAAACCTTTTAAGGACAAAGGAAGAATTTCCAATTATTTCCTTCGCATTACTAGACATTCTTTCTTTCTTTTTGAAGATTTCATATTGTATTTACTCGTTTTGGGTTAGAATTTCACAATTGAAACTGAAAAATGTTGGAAGTTGAAGACAAAAATAATGGGTTTAAAACTTTGGGGTTTTTTAACATTCCCTAAATTAACTTCTTTGTTTATTTAGAACATTTCATATTAAATTGTTCATTTTGGATTAGAATTTTAGAATTGGAAATTGAAAGAAATTGGAAGTTGAAGAGAAAAATAATGGTTTTAAGGCATATACAGGTTTGAGGTCATTTTGTTTGTCTAGAAGTCCATACCCAGTGACTCAAAATTCTTTAGGTGTTACCGCTCAAATATTGTTTCAATGGAAAGTGAACGTATTTGCAAGTATTTAACCGATTATATTCAAATGACCTGATTGTCTACTTGAGAAAAGTTTAAGAAGTATCCCAAATTGGACCGGAAGTAGAAGAGAAAAATAACAAGTTAATAAGCTTTTGAGTTAAACTACTAGTAATTGATTAGATTCAAACTTTTAATATAGCTCAAGTCGTCTTATGGTTCAATCCAGTAATTAACCATACCACGTCCTTTAATTTTATCATAAACCGTTGAATGGTCATCATGTACTTCGTAGTACAGATACTCTAGATTAAAAATATTTGTCCTGTTAGAGAATACTCCATACTATGCTAAGATTAAAAGCCCGACTTCAGAGCTTCAAGAGACATATCCAATGGCATAACTCTGCATAGTTCATGTTTACAGAGAAACTATTAGATTGTGACTAGCAGACTTCAGAGCTTCAAGAGACATATCCAATGGCATAACTCTGCATAGTTCATGTTCACAGAGAAACTATTAGATTGTGACTAGCAGTCGGCCTCATATAGTGTGATTGCAGTCAGCCATGGGTACTCCATATATCATGATTATGATGATTGAGATCCTTGATAGAGGGTGGTAAGGAGAGCGGCATAGCTTGTTAGGTTGATCCATTAGCATTATTTTTTGAATATCTTCGGCATGTCATATCTCATTCGTTTGTCTACAAATACCCCTCTCTGAAATATAAGGAAGGAGATACACTTACTTTTACGTATCAAACTCAAGACCGTTCTCTCTTTAGGAAACTCTCGTTAACCCTCTATACATGATTTTTTTAATATAAGAATACATGCAGGAGGAAATGTGTCATTTCATGCTCATACATGTAAATATGTTTTATTACATTTCGGTTCATGTGACATTGGTACCCAATGTCATAGTAAGACTCACAGCACCTACGGTGCTTTGTTTGAAAAATTGATAGTTCCTACTCCAAACCACCAATTTTTTGAACGAAACATCGTAGCTACCCCAGGTCATATTATGACATTGGATACCAATGTCATATGAACCGGCCCAATTTTATAAATCAATCATATAAAACATTCTATTGGCAAGGATTAAGGGCTTGTTTGGTAACAACATTTTTTATTAGTGTTAGCGTCTTAAATAAAATTTTAATAGTGTAGGTTACTTCTGAAAAATGTTAAAGCTAAAGTCTACTGCCAGATAACTTTTTTAAAACGGTAACACCAGCTTCTAATACTAATGCCAAACGAGGCCTGAATCATGTAACTTGTGTGTCAACCGTCACACATCATATAATTAGATACACGGACCCATGACCCATAACATGTGGGCTTCCAACGCTCTTCCTCTACTAGATAACTTGGATCAAGCATTATGGGCCCAATTACAATAAAATAATTATAAACGGGCTGGGCTAACTGTGTTGCCCCCAATATACTCGATCATCGTATTTATGTTTTTGTTTTTTTTTTAATTTTACAAATTTGCTTATGTGATAAAGTCAATGAAAACATTAGGTTCATGACATAATTACTCACTAGAGAAAAATTTAAATCATTATTCCATTTGTATAGAATTAATCTCACTTCAGCATTCACAATTTCACATGTCAAACCCTTTTTCTCTCTTTACTTATTATCATTCATCATTTATGTCATCTCTTATTTTATAGATAAATTAAAAGTTTTTTAAATATATAAATTTTATTTTAAAGATTTATATTATTATATAAATGAATTTAGTAAAGTAAATTATTTTTAAAAAATTAGTAAAGTAAATTTGGGATGGAGGGACTATAAAACAAATCCTTAGAGAGCTAATTAGACTAATCCATGTTCTTCTCCATGGATTTATTTTTGATGAATGAAAATTATGAAACCATGTTTGAAGAAGCTAGCAGATTTAGCTCATCCGTTAGGTGGCAGGTAGCTATACCCTTGTTGCAGATGTTGATTTTTCTCCTGTATTTGTTTGCAATTTTACCTTTTTGTTAGCTCCAACCCTTCAAGTTCACTCCAATTAATCTAAAATTTATTTCCTATTATTACTATTATTATTATCATTACTCCACACGTCCCAAAAAATAATACTCATTTTGATTTTCATTAGATTTAAAAAAAAATATTAAGAACTAAAAAGTTTATAGTAGCATTTGTTTATATTAGAAAGAAATCGTGTGAGTCACATGTTCATTACTAAAAAGTGAAATAAAGTATTCCTAGGTGGAAAACATTTAACTACATATCCAAAAAGGAATAATAATGGGGTGGTGGTGGGGTGTATGTCATGTTGTTAAAGTACCCTAGATTGAAAAATTAAAGAAATAATAATGGGGTTAATAAAGTCATCATGATTAAAACTAAATAATTAAGTGATTAGAACAAATTTTTTAATACAATTTAATCCAAGTGTCTTATGATCTAGTTGAATGTTAACGCTTATCAAATTTAAATTATATGACATGCATGGTCATGACCAACCACTCTTAAGTTACCTTAGCTTACAATTCAACCATGCATCATCTGTAGTATGTTACTTGGTCACATATCAAATTTTCTAGCTTGTTACTTTCATACCAAAACCTTTCATATATTTCTTCTATGTAATGCAAGCATGAAAGAGCCATGGGAAAAAGGAAGACACATACATTAAATGCTCACAAAGAGAGTGGGAAAGAAAGGATTTTTTTTTTTACTTTTTTTTTGAAATGGCTTGGAATAACAATGGAAGAAGGCTTTTTTGGTGGATGTGCTCTAGGCACAACAACAAAAGACTGTGTAAAATCTCACAAAAAATAAAGTCTCAAATGTTTAGGCACACTATGTCAATTGTTTTAACAATACTGTTATTGGTTCTCATTTTTCTTTTGGATTATCTCACGTCTTGTGTTCTTCGCTCCGTTCACCGAGATTTTTTGTCAACACAAAAATATCATCACCAAGAGGTATTATTGTTTAATTTCATTATTACTACAATTTTTTCTCCTCAATGTTTTGTGAATGAAGTGGCATTAACGAGACATTTTTTTAAATTCAAGTGTGTAAATTAGTTAGCCCTAATATACTCTGTCCATTCTATAATCAAAATTTTTGTGATTAAGGGTTCATATAGCTTCATTTCTAAGAAATAAGCCACCATAGCAATACCATTAGTAAGAGGATGAAGCCCATACATAAAGGGTTCATATAGCTTCATTTCTTTGTTACTACAAATAATTTAGTTTCTATAATTCTCCATATCTCTGGGGATTAAAGTTTATCACTCTCAATATTGATTAACATAATTCAATTTAACTTCAGCCACTTAAAGAAGAGGAAAGAGGCTCGGTTAAAATGTATGATCGACTCCTAACTCTGGCTGCAACATCTCTTGCAGAGGTATTCAACAGTGGGTTTAATTTGTTTGTTCAAATTATTGTATGCTTAAATTTTATTTATATTTTTGTCCAAAATGTGTTTTATTGTTAGGTTTTAATATCGTTGTGACAAATTATAGCAGGAAGAGGTGAATAAAAAAGATGAATTGAGGCTATGGGAAGAGCCATATTCTACAGCCTCTAAATGGAAGCCTTGTGCAGATAGAGAAAGTCCTAAAGGTATTGTACAATATTATATGGCCTTTTGGTGTTCAATTTCCTAATCTCAAAGGCCCCAACCAGCCAGACAGTTATCTGGGAACAAGTAAATTGAACTAGAACAAGTAAGAAGTAAATGTGTCAGTGAAATCGTTGTTGACAGGAGTCTGAACCCGAACAATACCCCTTTTGCACCCCTATTCGTTGTGTGTGAGAGTGTAAGTGAACTAAGGAGTAATGATTTGATGAATAGATGTGAGGACAGTAAAGCAGGGGAAGACTGGTTACATATTGGTCAGTGCAAATGGAGGCTTGAATCAACAAAGAGTTGCAGTAAGTATAAACTTTATTCTCAAAATAAATACGGAGTATATAGTAATTCCTACGTCGCAGAAAATGATTCCACGTCACTATTTACACATTAAAACTACATTTTTCTTAGATATTTGCATTGATCACTTGAAAAAAATAAAATAATCACGTCACCCCTTGTTTTGTAGTACAACTTTTGATCAAGTGTTTAATACAACAACAAAAAACCCCAATAAAATCCCACACATAGTAGGGTCTAGGAAAATGTGTGTACATAGTCCTTAAATATATACCGAGTGTAAATTTTATTTTTAAATTTTACATCTACTTAGGAATAAATATAATTCAAAATAGTTTTAGTCAAACAATAAAATAAATCGAGAACTTTTTTCTCAAATAGTTCAATAAATATCACTGTCTTGTGATCAGCATGGAGTGATTAATTCTGATGTGAGTAATTAATGTTTCTTTCTGATTGAATTTATTTATGGCTTCAGGTTTGCAATGCTGTTGCAGTTGCATCTCTACTAAATGCCACATTGGTCATACCCAAATTTCTCTACAGCACTGTTTGGAAAGACCCCAGGTTCGAAGTCTTTAATTTCCACTTGTGCCAATACATATGTTTATACGGCCCGGTTCCATGGCTATTGGAATCCAGTGGTCACGGAAGCCACTGCTCCCCTACGAAACTCCGTTCATAAAATTGATGATTCCTACCCCTCCTATCCCCCCGGTAAACCCCCTCGCCAAGTCCCGATCCAAACTCATCACCTCACCTACGTCAATTACACCTCGTAAGCATAATTGACTTTAAAGTCAAAAGTTTTGACTTTATACTTACGAGGTGCAATTGACGTAGGTGGGGTGATGAGTTTGGGTCGGGACTTGGCGGGGGGGGGGGGGGGGGGTTTACCGGGGGGTTAGGGGGGTAGGAATCATCGATTTTATGAACGGAGTTTCGTAGAGGGGCAGTGGCTTCCGTGGCCACTGGAATCCAGTGGCCATGGAACCGGGCCGATGTTTATAATAAGAAATCATTGTTTATTAATTTATTTATCTATCTATTTATTCTATTTTATTTTTTTAATTTTTTATTTATTATTTTTTTCTTGCAGCCAGTTTGAGGAGATATATCAAGTGGAGCATTTCATGCAAACACTGAAAGAGGACATAGATATTGTAAAAGACCTCCCTTCTCACCTCAAACTCCTTGATTTGGAAACAGCTGGAGCCCTTGTAAGAGCCATTCTTTTCATGACCTTAACTTTAAGGATTAACCTATTTGTATACCAAAATTTACACCCTATTTTGTACCCCAAAGCCATGCAGGGGCATTTTGTGTTAGTGTGATGTTAGTGTAATGATTTACATTGGCAAAAAATGTTAGTGCAAGTTTTTAAATTGAACTAACATATTCTGCCCGTGTGAGCTGTTAAAAATGTTGGTACATTTCTTTAGAGTACAACTCGGGATACTTTTGGTGTACCCTAGCATGGTTGTAATTTTAATTGAGGTCTAATAACTACAGTGATGTGTTCCAATAACAAATACTCCGTATTTATTTTTCTTGCCTAGCCCTAAATAAATTAGACTTTAAATCAATGACAAGAAGGTCTTAGAAGTTGGGAAGAATTTTCAGGTGACTGATGCAGATCTGAAAAAGGAAGCAACACCAGATGAATACATAAAGACCATACTGCCCCTCATCCTCCGCAATAGAGTTGTTCATTTCCTTGGATTTGGGAACAGGCTTGCTTTTGACCCACTGCCCTTTGAACTGCAGGTCAATCTTAGCTGCCCTAAAAATATGTTGCATTTTTTAAATGTTTACATGGGAAATCAATCCATGCCAGGCTCCAATTAATCCCCAATTTGACACTAGACTTTCTACATAAAAAAAGGGTAACCCCATCTTCAAGGTTCCTTTAAAATTGGTAAAACAGTTCCTCGAGAAAAGATAAGACCCCATATGGGAATAACGTTTTCGGTTAGCGTTAGCATTTTCGATTAAATTTTAACGGTGCCCGTAGATAGCCTTTTTCAAAATGCTAACGCTATTCCCAAACAGATCCTAAGTTTTGGACTAGTTCTTTGCCCTTAAATTCAATGGCTATGTGGCTAACCCAAGAGCATGAACCAATGGCAGAGATTGAGGTGCAAATGCAACTTCCATGCCCTCAAGTTTGTACATAGGATTCAAGAAACAGCATCTCTACTGGTTAGGCGAATACGAAAACACAATGCAAGTAAAGGCACGCTAGACAAGGAACTATTGGAGAAGTTCACCCCCAAGAACAAGGTTCTTCCCACGGGGAGCTCTTCCAAATTCTTGGCTTTGCACTTGAGGTTCGAAATTGACATGGTGGCTTACTCCATGTGTGAATTCGGTGGCGGGGAGAGGGAAACAAAGGAACTTCAATCCTACAGAGAAGCCCATTTTCCACTGCTTCTTGAAAGACTCAAGAAATCAAGGCATGTTTTCTATTTCTCCCACCCTTTTTTTGGTGTTTCTTCCCATTTTAATTTGTCCTGAATTATGGTCCAAATCAATTCATGCCTTACAAATTCAATATCTTCAACACAATTTCACTTGGACCATGCTACACTCACAGATGACACCAACTACTGTATCGCCGTCAATGATTGTCTCGCACACAACACACAGTGACTGTCTCTGCATGACAGTCTCTAATGGTGTGAGACTTGGTGTCACACGATGACTGTCTTTGCATGATAGTCTCTAATGACGTGAGATTTGGTGTCATCCCTGGGGTTAAAGCAGCACTTATCATTACACTTTTCGTAAATTTGTCACTTTAGGAGTGCTGTGCTTCCACCTCTATGAAACCATGTCTTACGTTGAGGGTCCAGAGTTAAGGTTGAAGTGTGTGTGTATTGATGATTGCAGGACTATTTCTCCCGAGGAGCTGAGAAGTGAGGGAAGATGTCCATTGACACCGGAAGAAGCCGCACTTGTCCTCGCTGGCCTTGGTTTTAAATTTGAAACTCGCATATATCTTGCCGGCTCAAGTATATATGGAGGAGAGTCTCGGATGAAGCCTTTAAGAAGCCTCTATCCTAATATAGTCACAAAGGAAAATCTTCTAACACACAGTGAACTTGCTCCTTTTAGAAATTACTCTTCTCGGGTAGTATAAAAATGACCATGACATTGTTGTTTTATACCAATGGCAGCCACTTAGTTGGGGTAGATTTGGCTTAAAAAATTGTTCTTTTCACTTACTTGCAGCTTGCAGCGTTGGACTTCATTGCATGCGCAGCAGCTGACGTATTTGCCATAACAGACTCCGGCAGCCAGCTATCATCTCTAGTTTCTGGATTCAGAACATACTATGGGGACGGGCACGCTCCCACATTGAGGCCTAGCAAGAAGAGGCTGGCTGCAATTTTGTTGGAAAACAAGACCATAAGTTGGCAGAGTTTTAAAGAAAGAATAGGACAGATGATCGACGAGGACCAAACAGTGCATTTAAGGGGTCCTGGTCGAACAAGCATATATCGACATCCAAAATGCAAAGAGTGCATGTGCCAACTTGAGTAGATGCAAGCATTGATCTGTATACTTCTCTTCGATTCAGTACCAATAGTGTCTCACATCTGTGGGAGTGAAAGAATCATTCTTTTCAGATTCATTCAAAACCAAATTGAATAATCCCAAAAGAGAAGTCATCTTTGAATGTTTGTTATGCTAACTCATCCGATGTGCCAATAAAGGACAAAGGAACCAAAATAAAAGATGAAAGCCTTTGTGGACATGTTTTGAAGTTCAAATGTAATTCACATAAAAGCAATTGAACATTTGATACTATAACCCTTTTCACAAGAATGGTAAATTTGAATTACAAGAATTATGATGTTAGATCTTGTCAAAGTAATATTAGCATTGACATACATCTCTAATGATCGTCCGCAACTTTTTCTTGCAGCAATGTCAAGATCTTCTATCCAACTTCTTCTCCATAGATCGCTTCTCTTCTGCTTCTTTCCGTTTTTGTTGCCTATAACAAGTAAAGATTGAGTGATTGTTTGGACCAATAAAGTAATTGAGGCATGGAGATACAGAAAATGTCACACAAACCACGCTCTAAGAATCTGATCAGAAAAAAAGGAGCCTACAAACTAGACTCCTTGAATAAGCCCCTGAAAGATCTACCTTTCTTGGACTTCTTGCTATTAATCAGGAATTATTGTATGTGCTCGAGAATGCTGTTTTAAAAAAAAGATTGTGTATGCAACTCCTGCCCTCCAAAAAAGTCATGTTTCAAAACGTATTTTTGTCCCAAAGAAGAATCTTGTTTTAACAAAAAAGAAGTTAATTTTCATCGAATGAAATATAGTATTTTCCAAAACTACAAGTGATCCTTAGAAGTTAAATACATCAAAAAAAAATATTAAAAACAAATAAATGTAAAAATATACTCTCTTCATTCAATAATCATCCCTAAATAAACTTTGGGTCAAACTATATCTTCTTTCTTTGCTTATTTTCTTTAATCATTCGTTCCAATAAACTAGTCATGTCATATTTTTTTATTGAACATTTGATATAGTTTTTTAACATATAAATTTATTTATTTTTTAATTTTACAACACTATTAAAATAAATTGCATCCAAAAAATCAGACAGACTTCGTAAATTCAAATGTGAAGTGTACTTAGGAACGGAGAGAGTCCGTAGTATCTGCAATTTACAAGAGTTGTTGTACATTGCCGCAATTTTAAAATTGTACCCTGATTAAACAGACTGTTAATTGGGGGTTGGTGGAGTTTAAAAGAAGATTTTTAGGAAACACTATGAATGAGGAAAGATGGAATATTAATCATATGACATGGAACTTACGCAAAAGCAGCATATCCACTACCAGTAGATAGCAATGCTGCATGTGCCCCAACAGGTATTGTATCCCTATGATCAACATCCACCTGAAAACACAGCAGGACTACAGGTTCATATCATATTTTTCTACGTTTGCATAATATGTGCGGTAAAAAAGATGAAAACCTTATCCCACTTTGACTTTTTGTTGTGCCTGCTTTCCCGGGGCATAGCATCAACGGAAGTTGGAGCTGGATTCAATCCAACACCTGCCACAATGACAGAAAACTGATCAGAAACAAATTAATCGATGTATACACAAAAGGACAAGGAGTTTGTAATCACTAATCAATATGGAACCTGGTAGTGGCAGATTGGGTTTCCCCATGGTAACTACTCCAGGCTGTGTTCCGCCAGAAATGAAATCAACTTTTGGACTCTGCCTCCTTTCTCGCTCCTTCCTCTCCATTTCACGCCTGATATCGGCCTCTAAAGGAAATGCCAATGACAAAATTAGCACTTGCTAGTCAGCTCAAGGGAAAATGCTTCATACAAATATAGCCAAGAAAAATTTCTGAAAGTGTTAACTTAAACTCAAGTTTTTACCCAGAAGAGCATATAAGTTTTAAAAAGATGTGCATCAATTTGTATAAAGAAAAACATTCTACATTAAGTCCCAAACACTGGCCGCCTGTGAAGACATTCAGTTGAAGGATAAAAACTCGCAAAAATAAGAGTTGTCTAACCTATTTCGTCATAGAAGTCACATTTGTCATATCCATGTGGGTCAAATACATCTTTACTGAAGCATGATCCTATCTCATCAATGCCTTGATATTGCACTGCATGCCGCAAGAAATCAGGATTTCTGTAGTCCTTTCTATTTCGCACTTCTGCATTAAAGCTTCTTCCAGTAGTTTTCTTTATTTCAAGAAACCTATTAATCTTTTGCTGTGGCAACATATACAGGAATAAAGAGAATATTCAGCTTAGCAACAAGAATTTCAAATGGAAAATGAAGTGACATCATAATGGATCAAAAAACACTAAATTGATAAAATAATGGCATCTGGTCTTTGGATGTGGCCTGTGAGGTAGTTGGGGGCTGGGAAGGTGGTTGACATTTGGAGAGAGAGGGAGAGAGAGAGAGAGGGTTTGTGTGTGTGTGTGTGAAATCCAGCCAAGATCATCATCATTTAGAAGATAACGTTTGCATTGGAAATTAAATAAATCAACAGTGATGATAGGGTCAAAATGCATTTTCACTCAAACCTACAGCCAGTCTCATTCACTTCAGGCTTCACATATCAATAAGGTAACAGAAAGAAAAAAAAAGAGTTACCACCTGTAAAGTAACCCCATATAAAACAGGGGCGGTTCAAGACATTACACTAGGCTGCTCTTAACCTAAATCGCAACTTAATAAAGTTACAAACAAACACTTAGCAACCCACCCCAGCTCCTAGTGAATGCATAAGTGATAACAATGAAACACAGCCATGAGTCATGACAATTGAACACTATTGCATCCAAAAGAACTCATAAATCTTATAGGTCTTGTTTGGCAATTAGTGGTGAGAGGACAGGTCATCGCGGGTTCTGTAAGACAGTTTGACAATAGGGCATTCTTAGTGGATTTGAAGAAAATTATTTGATGATTTAGTTGTTTATTGATTGCGATTACGACACAAAATGACTAATAAGGGTATGAATACACTATTTCCTCATAACTAGGGTATGTTTCCTGATGTGTGTTTGTGACAGCTAAGCCATGAAAAACAATGGATGATGCATTTGTAGGAATGGATTGCCGGTGCAAAAAGTAACAACCATATGCATACAAAAATCTTCCCTTATCTACTCCCTCCTTCCCGGTGTATTGTCCACAACCTTTTTAACATATGGACAAAGGAGAAGGAAGGAAGAGGAGGAAGTGACTATTATGCTCATACTTTTACCATTGGGATGGGGTAGTTGGAGAATTAAGTGAGGGCAAATAAGTCAATGTGCCTTTATTTCTTTTCCTTAAATGGAAAGTGGAAAAATACACTAGGACGGCGCCTAAAGAATAATTCGACGAATACATTCTGAAGGAGGGCATACCCAGTCTAGCTCACAGGCCACACCTTGAGTCCCCAACCAAAATAACCTAACATAGCCTTACAGAATATGCAATATTTGAAGACTAACTACCACTCTACGATGGTGAAAGGCTTAATCAGATGAAATAACAAGACAGTCTTAAACGCATTACTCCGTATTAAATAATACTCCGTATACAAAACTTCAGCTACAAACATATGGTCGCATGAATCAATCGTCATCAAAACAAGAGGATTCATTGATGTTTCAGAGTTAACTAAAATATCATGCGGCTGATACTTCACTTACTTGTAATTCGTCAGAGCACTTAGTCTTCGGTGGCGGTGGAAGAAACTTTTCCAGTGGATCATCTTCTTTTTCTTCTGCAGGAAACATATCAACATCTCCAGAACTCAAAGCATTTGCATCATCAGCATTTGCCTCTACTGATTGATGAGAAGGTGTTTGAATAGTGGGTGTATGGCCCTGAAGAGAGCTCCATGGACTTCTAACTTGTGATTCAGCTAAAGCTGAGGAAAATGCAAATATTATTGTTTCAGAGCTTAAATTGACACTAACTTTCCCAGCATGGGTTAATCTTCCAACAGTATGCCAAAGTAGGTGAGTATTCTTCATATGATCGTGTAGAAATAGAACATTAGCAACAGTATATACCTGTTCCACTTATAATTTCATATGTACATAACAAATAAGAAATAAATCATTAAGGTGAAGCCTTACACACTATTAAGTCTGAATGGCCATCAATATTACCAGCATCATCACCGCCATAATACCAAAAATGTCATGGTTGGTAGCATGTAATTTAGTGACAAGTGTCTATAATTAGTTAACTGTAAACCCTTAAAGATAAAATCATGAGTAATGACTAATTTCATATCCCATAGTCATATCACATTACATGATTGGTAGATAAAACCAACATGCACAATATTGAAATATAATTATACCCTAAGTCTGAATGAACAAAAAATGTAGCAGTTCAAAACTTATATAACTATACACACAACCATAAACATAAACAAGCTTCTAAAGACCAGGCCATCTTCACATTTAATCAATGGTGTACAGAGTGCTAGGAGCCAAATTCAGATTTCAGCCTAGTGCCTAGGCAGAGATTAATCAAGGACAACCTAGTTCCTGGAAGATATCTAATTGTGGCTAGGAAGTGACTTTACAACATTGACTTTTGGACAGATCAATGACCAATGGGGTGTGATATGAAAAGTAGCACTATTCAGTAGTTATACTGTAATCAAAGCTCTCCCCGAGAAAATTGTGCTATCTGAATTCTAAATAATCAAATCATTCTCAAAACTTAACCACATCATGGCACTCCAAGGAATAAAAATAAGTTTTTAAAAAATGCAATATGGATGCCCCTTAATAGCAGAGAATACATACAGTGAACTACTTGCAGTTCGTCTATATCATGTGCTTGAACACTGGTAGTGATTCCTCCTTGCTACAATCAACACACAAAATCTATGAGCATAGATATCAGCATATCTTCTAAAGCAACAAGCTTGTGAGTGCCTTAATAGTAATGTCAGCTAAAATAATTTAAAAAAGTAAAAAGAAAATCATATCTTTGCTGGAAATTGGAAACCCCCAATCCTATGATTGAACTAGTACCCCAAAAACGTTTCTCCGTGGTTCACTCTGTTCACAGATCCTATACAGTGTGAAGGAATTGGTGAACCAATAAAGATAACGAATCAAGAAGTAATGCCTGATTCAAATCCATATAGAGCAGCATTCGATAGTACCCACCTCAGTTTCAGGAGACATAGCCACCTCGTCGTGGGCGTAATCCACTATAGTGAGCCTACTTCTAGTCACAACCACCTCAGAAACCGCAGTCAATTGCTTTCCCTGCGGCTGAGGTAGAGGCGGTGACAAAACCGTGAGCTGGGGCGTTCCAGTTGCAGAACCCCCAAAGTTCGACACCTTACTAGGCGTGAGATTGTCGATTCCCACCTGCGGTGGTGCCAAAGGAGACGGAGTCGGACTCCTGCCCGAATCCAATCCCGCGCCTCTTCCATTGTCTTCTCCGCCGAGGTCTTTATCCGGTGAGACAACGACGTCGATTGGAATCGGGTCCTCGTCTTTCTCGCTTTCTCCTTCCCGATAATCGTCCATCTCGTCGTCCTCGTCTCCATAGATTGAAAGCAACGCAATTCCCTCCGATTCCTTCTTCTTCGAAGCCATTGGTGAGACGAAGAATCGGCGGGTGAAGGTTCGAGTGGAAAGTCTAGGGTGTGTGTGCGCGCATAGGAAGGAGCAAGAAGCTCGCAGCTGGAAGGAAGTGCAAGGACGACTTGATTGGAAAAAGAATAAGGAGAGAAAGAATCCCCGGTGAATCAAAATTAACTTGTGCACTGGGGTGTTCGGAACCAAAGATAAAAGGAAAGGATTGGGTTTGGTTTGGTTCGATTTTGCATACAAAATATATAAACCGTTGGTTATTCGATTTGGTTTTATTCAGTTTTTATTTCGGTTTCTTTCAATTTTTTCGGTTTTTAAAAATAAAATTTATAATTATTAAAAATTTAAAAAAAAACTAACTTGATAAAGCAATATCAATATGAAAGGTTGAGTTCGGTTTGATTTTTACACAAAACCAAAAACCGAACAAAAGATTAGAGTTCGGTTCGGTTCAGTTTTACATAAAAAAATATGTGTCGAGTGCCTAACAAACATCCAAGAGCTTCCAAATTAAATACTCTCAGAGCATGAACAATGGTGAGGCAAAAATGGAATGTCACACACTGACGTGGAGCATGCCAACCAACAAAAAACAGTCAAGTCAATTAGTGGCACGTGAGTGGAGTGGCATGCCTTGCAGTGGCAAGTCATTGTTTTCATCACTTTTTTTCATATTTTTGCCATATTTGAATTATTAAAAATTATTTTACTTATATATTTTTATCATGAAAATATTTCTATTTACTCAAATAAATATTTTTTTATATATATTTTAATTATTAAAAATGTTTTTGTTATCTACTCCATATTTTTATTTATTCCTAATTCATCTCAATTTAGATTATTATTTTAGAATTACGATGCAAAAACTCTCTATTTTTAAAAATCATTTTATTTAAAAATTGGTATAAGAATTAAAAATAAAACTTATAAATTTAAAAATTACATCAAAGTTCTACAAAAAAAGTTGTGACAAATTTTTTTAATTAAATAATCAATGAAAACATACAAATAAACAAAAGATATCGAGAGGTATTATAACCTATTGCGAGATGGAGAAAGTAAAAAATAGTTTTATTACTTTACAAAAAAATCTTTCTCATATAAAAATTGAAAAGTAAAAAAAAGTTATAAGTGCCTCGCCCAAGCCTTGCACTCCATGAAGGAAGGGTGCTTCCACCGAAGGAATGAAATTTTTTTGTCCTAGTTGGCATGGCATTGGTCCTAGATGGCATGGCATGGCATTGGCTTGGAACGCCGCTGCCAATGCTCTCAAAGCCTTCGTATGTAAATATCAATTATTGAAAATTTGTGTTTTTGGTATACAACTTTCATTTCTATTATAACATCAAAATTTGTTCATGTAAATATATAAATTACCCGTATCAATTGTTAATGTTAATATAATTCTATAAGGATTAGTTATTGATGTTTATAGTCTTAGATTTTTTAAAGTTTATAATATGATTTAAAATGTTTAATAGTTAAAATAAATAAATTTAATCGATTAATCAATTATTTATATTTATATTTTTATGATCTTTTTGCATATCGCATATACTCATATAAATAAAACAAAGTACCTAAGTTCGGTTTATTCAGTTCGGTTTGGTTTTCTAAAGTGAAAACCAAAACGCAAACCAAACAATAATGATTCGGTTCGATTTAGCTTGTTTCGAATAAAGGTAAAAAAAATTGTGTTACATCAAGTTTTAAATTTTTTTTAGTGTTTTTAACTCTATTATATTATAGTACGGAGTATCTATTAATATATTTTTGTGATTTAATGATGCTTATTAAAGAGTAACGCTTCCACCTCCTCTAAGGCACAAATCTAAGTAAACTTTTGTATAAATTTCAAAAGTGGTTTATATCACTCAAGAGAGGGAGAAAGTTCATAAGAGACTTATAACTTACACGTAGTAAAATTGCATTATAGTCCATATTCGTGGCCACTTTTTCTTCTAATAAAGTTGTATGTTCATTCTTGTATCATGGAAAATTTGCTTCTGTCGCAATTTTAATTACTCGGTAGAAATTAAGAGTAGTTGAGTGTTGCGCAGTTGACAAAAACAAGTAGTGCTAAGAAATAAATCCTAATTTCTGGCAACTGCGCGGGAGAGACAAATATACTGAACATAGGGTTTTTTTCAAGTACTAGATGCATGCTCCACTCTTTGTCACCAGACTGTAATAAAAGTCCAATTTATTTTTTCTCGGTGACCGTCCGACCGGGTCTAAGGGAGCCGTTGAGGATAGGCTCATCCTTTCTTTTTTATTACCCGGAGTACTTCCTTCATTCTAAATTAAATTGTTTGTTTACTATTTACATGGTTGATGGATACCCAATATTTTCCCAAGGACTGTAGATCGGCCTAGGTCCAAATATAGGTATCCGGGCCTTATAATATTGAAAGATAATACGAGAATAATAATTAATAGTAATAGAAGCACTGCTCACTAAATAATAACTCAAATCGGCAGTCCTCTCCTTTATTCGGTCCTCTTAGGAACGGAATATGCTTGAGGCCGTCCACTGGAGGACAAGCCTGTCCGTCCATCTCTTGCTCCCCGTCCGTCCCTTTCTTCTTGTCCTTGTCCCTTCAATTAGGGGGGACTGCTCTAGACTCTTCCATACAATTTCTTTCCTTTTGGGGTAGCTTATTCTTAGTGGGCTGGGCTTCAGCCCATTCTTAAGCCCCCAATCCTTTTCCTTTTTCCTATCTTTTCTCACGGATAACTTCCTTTGACTGGCCCAATATATTTTCTCTGGGTCGGACACTCCTTTTGATGGACGGAATCTAAATTGGGCCTGAGCCCAATTCGCTAGTATTCTCTCGATGGGCTTGGTTCCCATCACATGCCCCTTTTTTTTACAAGTCAAAAAATAAAAGATTTTTTGACTGTAGTCTTTCTCGCATGCTCTATTAGAAAGTTTCTCCTCTGTCCCTAATTTTTTTTTTGACGAAGATCCTCTTTTTGGGGAAAACCCCATCATTCACTTTGTATTTACTGCGGATGTTTTCTGTAGCGTATCTTTGCGGGCCACGGGCCTTGGATGAATAATTGGCCGACTGGACTGTCTTTTGGTCACACACTCCTTGGATCGTGGTGCCGCATATCTCTCTAATCACTGCCTGGGGTGCCAATGGCCCACGTCACCTTAATAATGGCTGACCATAACAGGAAAAAGGGGTGGCAACAGAGGGCCGCAGGCCTGGGGAATTGCCAGTGTGGACCGCCTGGAAGTCTGCGCCACTTAAATACCCATGGCCCATTTTTCCGAACCCCTTTTGACCGGTCCCTCTGATTCCCTCAATTGCTGCGTAGGGCCGTTCTACTGCGCACAATTCAAGGTCCCCACCCATCTATGATTGTGGGACCGTAACAGGAAAAAGGAAAGCAACAGAGGACCGCAGATCTGGGAAATCGGCAGAGTGGACCGTTTGGAGTTAGTGCTCCTGACCCGAGTCCAAGGTTGCAATTCTCTTTTCCAGGTGTCCCTTCACTGCCATTGGGCCGTTTCAAAACAGGTGCCATTCAAAATTCTTACCGTTGCAAAGAGATATTGAGGGTGGACCGTTTCTTCTCCCTCTTCTTTCTCTCTATAAATACGGTCCCTCTCCCCTCTCCTTCTTCACGCTCACACGCAACTCTTCACTTCTCCTGCCTTTATCCCTACCGAATCATCCTCTCTTCTTCCCAAGACCTTTACTCTCGCTCACCATGAAGAAGACAATCTCCAAGGTTTCCAAGATCTTCAACGGCGGCAAGAAATCCAAGGAGGACGAGAATGTTTCCTCCATCACTCCTGCGCAATTGGGGGAGAAGAGGGGAGTCATTCCTCCTGATTATGGCGTCCAGGAAGCCACGGGTACTACTTTGGAGCGCAATCCTGACATCTCCCGCCGACTGGTCGCCCACTACGACTCGGTTAGGATGGGATGCCGCTTCCCTCTCCATCCCCTCTTGGTCGAACTTTGCAACCGCTACGTCATACCTCCCGGTCAGATTTCCTCAAACTCCCACGAGAGTCTTTTTGGCTTCTTGGCGCGGTGTCACAAGAGAGGCATCCAACCCACTCTGAAGCTCTTCCTCTCTTTCTTCCGTCCCCACAAGTATGATGGCGAGTTGGGCCGGGGGTTCGTGAGCTTCACGGCCCGGACCGATATGCAGTTTTTGGATAGCCCGGTTGACAAACTTGACGATTGGTTCCGCCGCTTCTTCGTGGTGGTAGTTCCCGAAGATCTTCCCTTCCCCAACATGTGGCGGAAGAAGGAAGATAAGTTCCCTTCTCACCTTTTTCCCCCTCGCGACTCGGAGCTCGAGGGGGTCTTCCGTCTTCTTCGCAAGAACGGCTATCCAGTCCCCCGCGCGCTCCTCCTCAAGGACTCGTATTTTCGGGGTCTCGGATTCTGGGTGTCTCCCGATATTCCTCCTCAAGAGCCGTCGGGAGACACAACTTCCTCTTGGGTTCCTCCTTTCAGGAGCACTCGACTCCGTCGGCGATCTTCTCGAAGGGATCCTTCCCCGAAGGAGGACACCGAGGGCGAGGAAGTAGAGTCCGCGACGGGGGCCCTATCTCTGGCGCTTGCCCACCAACCTCCCCTTTCGGAAGAGGTGGTGGTTGAGGACGTCTCCGAAGATGATGGCCTCTACGACTTCCCTCCGGGGACCCTGAGGGTGTCCGGCCTTATCCCCGGCGTTCCTCACACTCCTCTCTTTGGCAGGGGAACTTCTTCTTCGGCTCAACCCATGGGCCCACTAGGTTTCCACCCCCAAACCAGTGGACCCCTTCCGACAGGGCGCGCCACTGGTTCGCAAGGGTCCCTTGAGCCGCCTCACGTTCAGGTGGCCGGGATTGGGATTCCGTGTAGCACGGAATCTCCTTGGGAATATTCCCCCTCCTCTGGCTGTGGGGGGGACGAAGCAATTTCCCAACCCCAAACGTCCAATATCCTTAATTTTGCAAATTCTGCGGCGGAGAATATTTTTGGGACTCCCTTTGGTCATGGCGTTGTCCCTCTCCCCGGAACAAATATCCATCAATCTTTTTTGGAGACGGAGGAGTTAATTCGGTCCTCCAGTTTTGGGAAGGCCACTGTCCCCTCCTCCATCCGTCCCACTGCCATCCCCGGTCCATCAATTCAGGAGACCGGGTCCTCCTCTTCTTCCCAGGTCCGCCACAAGAGGGGCCGGAACTCCACCCCTCTCCCCGGTTCTCTAGTGTCCGCCGGTCCTCCCATGGGGACCGCCGATGATGGGTTTCTCATTGGGCAAGGGGGTCAACCCTTTCCCTATGCCCGGGAGGCCTATCAATTCACAGGATACACGTCCTGGGTAGGACGGGACTTCAACAACAAGCTTCAAGAAATACAACAGCTCAAGAGGGACCATCCTGACGTGGTCCACAGCCCGGCCTGGCCTTTTATGCAAGAGGAGTACACTCGTATGGTCAGTGTCCTTTTCCTCCTTCATTCTAAGTATTTCACTTACTTCCTTGGATCCTTTGGGACCGCTAACTTTTTCTGCCTTCCTCTTTTGACAGGCCGATTATGTTGCCACTTCCTCTGCTCAGCGCCATTCCCTTCGCTTATTGGATCGCAATGCTGCTTTATCAAAGGAGCTGAGGGATTTCAAATCTCGGCACTCTATTTGCGTTGAGCGTCCGGAATATGATCGGGTTTTGTCCGAGAACGATCAACTCCACTCGGACCGTGAGCGGCTTGCGGCCAAGGTCGGGCAACGTGATCTAAACCGGATTCATGACCTCAAGGAGATAGAATTCCTGAGGAGGGACTTGGAGCGGCAGGTCAGAGAGCGTGAATTGCAAGTTCGAGAGGAGGCAGAGCTTCACCGAAGGAGATCAGAGGAAGAGCTTGAGCGAACGTGGCGTCGTCGATCCGAGGAGGAAGCGAGGAAGGCGGCGGAAGAGGTCGAGCAGAGGTGGCGCCTCCAACATGAAGAAACGGAACGTCAACTTTCTCAACGGGTCAACGAGCTAAACCTGACCCTTATGGAGGAGAGGCGTTCAGCTCGGAGTTCCCTTGATGAGGCCCGCCGCTCGCTCGAGAACGAGCGTCTCACATATGAGGGACATATGGCTCGGATGGAGGCTGATCGCATTTCAGACTATGGCCGGGGTTTCTATCGTGGAGGTTTGGAGGTCCAAGAACAATTTTATCGTGGACTGGAGCCTTACTCTGATGGACTAGATCCTTGGCTGAAGTTTCCAGGGGTCCCAAAACCCATGGGACCAGAGCCTTCTTTCCTTCGTTCTTCTCCCTCGCCTTGAATTTTCAAGTCACTATTGTACTTTGTTTAGGAACGGTCCTCATGTGCATTTGTATTAATTTTTTTTTTTTTTACTTATCTCATGGACCGGAACAGTTGATGATGAATGGGAAATTTCTTCTTCATATTAAGCACAGTACAATCCATTCTTTTTGAACAAAAGGGAAAAAGAAAACTTTGAAAAAGAGGCTTGAAAAATTATGGGAGGACGGAACCTTGAACATGTAGCTTTTACTGGTAGAATTTTTTGAGATGCTCCACATTCCAGTAATTTTCCAATGCCTTCCCTTCCGATGTAGCCAACTGATAGGTGCCTGTACGCACCACCTTCTCCACACGGTACGGTCCTTCCCAATTCTGGGCTAATTTTCCTCCTTTAGTGGGCTGACTTTTCTCCCTTTTACGTAGGACCCAATCCCCTACTTCAAACGTCCGAAGTACAGTTTTTTTGTCATGATACCTCTTGGATTGCCGTTGGTACTCCTCCGCCTTTATTGCCGCGTCGTCCCTCCTTTCTTGAATGAAATGGGAGTCCACTTCCATCAATTGCTCATTGAGGCTTGGAGTGTATGCTTCCACCCTTGTGCTAGGGACCAAGACCTCCGTAGGTACCTTTGACTCAAAGCCATAAGCCAAGGCAAAGGGAGTCTCCCCTGTGGCCCTTCTTGGGGTAGTCCTATGGGCCCACAACACATAGGATAGCTCTTCTACCCAAGACGTGCCCAACTCGTGCAGTCTCTTTTTGATGCCGTCTACAATCGTCCTGTTGGTGTTTTCTACTTGCCCATTGCATTGCGGGTAAGCTACGGCGGCCCGACTGAGTTTAATTTTCCACGCATAACAGAATTCCTTGAAACTTGTGCTGGCAAATTGGGTGCCATTGTCCGTTATGATTTGCTCAGGAACACCGAATCTGCATAATAAATTTTTCCACACGAACTTACGGCAATTCTCCTTCGTGATCTTCACAAGGGCCTCTGCTTCGACCCACTTGGTGAAGTAATCTATCGCCACAATGGCAAATTTCTTCCTTCCAGCCCCTTGGACGAAAGGACCCACCAAGTCCAACCCCCATCTAGCAAAAGGAATGGCTGTAGTGACAGGGGTGTAAAAGGTGGATGGGCGCCCAGGGATTGGTGCAAATGCTTGGCAAGTTGGGCATTTCCTCACCAACTCCAGCGCATCCTTCTTCAAGGTGGACCAATAGAATCCCTGGAGTATCACCTTTCTCGCTAGAGTAAGGGCACCTTGATGGGCAGAACAGACTCCTTGGTGTACTTCTTCCAATATTCTTCTTGCTTCTCTCTCACTCAAGCATTTGAGCATCGGCCCTCCCAAGGTCCTTTTATACAATTTTTCCCCATCCAGTTGATATTTGGGAGCCATTAATTGAACTCTGCGGGCCTCCTTGGGGTCAACAGGGAGCTCTCCCTTTTCAAGGTACGTGATCAGGGGGCTCATCCAAGTTGTACCTGGACCGGATATCTCGAGGACAGGGACCGCCTCTTCCCAAACAGGACAGATCCTCTCGTGCTGCCTTACCATACCCTCCATGTGGATGGGAATGGTCCTACATAATTTAGCAAGCATATCCGCCTCTTCATTCTCTTCTCTTGGAACATATATGAGCTCATAAGACTCAAATTGTCCAAGTAGAGTCTTGGCGCAGTCCCTGTACTTCTTCAACCTTCCTTCCTTGGCCTCCATTTCTCCTTTTAGCTGCCCGATGGCCAATTTTGAATCGGATTTAAGGCGAATGTGCTTTATCCTCATGAATAGGGCAATTTGGATTCCTCCAATGAGGGCCTCATATTCTGCTTCGTTGTTGGTGGCCCGAAATGTGAATTTAAAGGAATGATAAGCCTTGAAACCTTCAGGGGAGGTGAGGACCGCTCCTCCTCCTGAACCGTCTTTAGTGCAAGATCCATCTGAATGGACCTCCCATAATTCCCTTTTTCTCTCCTGACCGGTCCCATCCTCTTCTGGCTTCCCTCTCGCTGTGCACTCCACCATAAAATCTGCAATGACCTGGCCCTTCTTGCCAGAACGGGGCTGGTAAGAAATATCATATTGAGAGAGGACCATGGCCCACTTAATGACCCTTCCTGAAGAAGATGGGTCCCTCAAAACTGCTCCCAAAGGCTGGTCCGTCATGATTCTCACTGGGTGAGCTTGGAAATAGGGAGTTAACCTCTTGACAGTTACCACCACCGCCAAAACACATTTTTCCAAGGGAGTGTACCTTGTTTCCGGTCCTCTTAAGGCCCTGCTCGTGTAATAAACTGGCTTTTGGACTCCTTCTTCTTCCCTCAAGAGGACCGAACTCACTGCCAGGTGGGCCACCCCCAAGTATAAGAAAAGGACATCCCCTGCCAATGGCTTGGAGAGGACCGGTGGAGAGCTCAAATATGCCTTCAAGTGTTCAAAGGCCTCTTGGCACTCTGTGGTCCACTGGAAGTTTCCCCCTCCCTTTAAAATCGTGAAAAAGGGCAGGGACCGCTCCGCGGACCGTGCCAAAAACCTTCCTAAGGCCGCTATCCTCCCTGCTAATCTCTGGACTTCCCTCAAATTCGTTGGTGGTTCCATGTCTTGGATGGCCTTCAACTTGTCCGGATTGACCTCAATCCCTTTCTTGCTCACCATGTAACCAAGGAATTTTCCTCCCTGGACCCCAAAGGCACATTTTTTGGGGTTCAATCTCAAATTATGCTTCCTCATGATGCTAAAGCATTTCTCCAAGTGTTGAGGATGGTCCGCTGCTTGCTTACTTTTGATCAATAGGTCATCCACATAAGCCTCCATGATCTGTCCCAGGACCTCCTTGAATAATAAAGAGATCATTCTTGTAAATGTGGCCCCCGCATTACGCAGCCCAAAAGGCATGACCATGTAACAATATACTCCTTCAGGGGTGATAAAGGCTGTGGATTCCGCATCATCTTTGTCCATGAAAATTTGATGGTATCCTCGGAAGGCGTCCATAAAACTCAATAGTTCATGGCCCGCCGTTTCATCTACCAGTTGATCTACTCTTGGTAGGGGAAAGGGGTCCATAGGACATGCCTTATTGAGGTCAGTGAAGTCCACACACATGCGAAAGGTGTCCCCTTTTGGTGCCAGCACCACATTGGCGAGCCATTTGGGATATTGGACCTCCCTAATGTGGCCGGCCTCCAAAAGGGTTTTCACCTCCTTCCTCACAAATTCTTTTCTGTCCGTGGACAGATATCTTTTCTTCTGCTTGACCGGGAAGGAGTCCATCTCGATGTTCAACCTATGGCAAATGACTGAGGGATCGACTCCGGGCATATCCTTGGATTCCCATGCAAAGAGGACCGAGTTTTCTCTTAATACTCGGATTATCTCTTCACGGGTATCCTCCCCTAGCCCTAAACCGATCCTCACAACCTTTTCTTGATCCCCTTCCGGGAATAGCACCACTTCCTCCATTTCCACCGCTGGCTTGGGCCTCTCCCGGTCTTCCTCCTTCCTTTCTTTATCTTCCAAAACATGCCCGATGGTTTGGATGTTGAGGTTCTCCTTGTCTATTTTCTTACAAGCGCTTAGATAGGCCTTCTTGGCCGCGGGCTGATCACCAAGCACCCTCCCCACACCTTCAGGAGTCCTAAACTTGAGGCACAGGTGTTCAAGGGATAGTGCACCTCCCAAGTCCTCTAGCCCAGGCCTCCCTAAGATGGCATTGTGAGCGCATTTGATGTCGACCACTACAAAATCCATCCTCATATGTCTCACCTTAGGATGCTCGTCTATGATGATGTCCAATTTAATGGACCCTTCCGGTTCAATTATATCTCCAGTGAAGCCGGAAAAGGGCACGTTAAGCTTTGTGAGATCTTCCTTCCTGATTCCCAATTGCTGGGCGGCTTCCCAGTACAGCACATTGACACTGCTTCCAGTGTCCACCAAAATTCTTTTAACAAAAAATTTGTGAATAGCCATAGAAATTACCAGGGGGGTCCGATGAGGACTAAGAATGAGTGGTAAATCTTCGTCCGAGAAGACAATGGGCTCCCTCCTTCCTTTCTTGGCCGCTTGGCCTATGTCAATGGACCCCACATACAGCTTGCGAGCCCATTCCTTCCTCTCCTTGCTTGTGACTCCTGTTTCTGGACCGCCAAAGATGACTCCTACTTGGGGAAATTCTTCCGGGTTCTCCTGGACTTGCTGTTGAGGTTGGGCGTCCCTACGCCAAACATTACCTCCTTGGTTCGGCTCCTGATTGGCACTTGGTTCCTTGTTCTTCATCTCTCCTTCCATCTTTTTGAGGAAATGGCATTCTTCAGTGGCGTGTCCAGGCCTTCTATGGAAGTTGCAATATTTTTCTGGGTCATAGGGCCACTGCCTTCTCTTTTGATCTCCACGTTTCCTCTTCTGCCCACCTTCCTCCTTGCTCTTAATTTCTGCCACTGGTGCGGCCAGTGACTTGAGGGTAGGGATGGAGAAAGTGGCCGCCTTGGTCTTTTCTCCTTTCTTTTCTTTGTCCGGGCCTTTATGCCAGGCTCCCTCGCTCTTTCCTTTCAGGCGATCCGACTCTTCCGTGGCGCAGAACTTGTTAACTCTAGCCATCATAGCCTTGTAAGAAGTAGGGGTATCATAATCTAACTTCCTGAATAATTCCCCCGACCTGAGAACATTCATGAACAGAGCAATGGAAGTCTTATCGTCCATAGGCTCCACCTCATTGATTGCTTCATTCCATCTTTGTACCAATTCACTGTTGGTCTCTCCCTCCTTTTGCTTTAGAGAGAAAAGATGGGTGAAGTGCTTTTTTGGCTGGAACCTTCCTCCATAGGCGTTGAGGAAAAGTTGAGCAAGATCTTTGAAGCAATCAATGGTCCCATTAGGAAGAGTGAGGAACCATTTTACGGCCGGCCCTTCCAAGGTTCCTACGAAGAGGCGACATTGGATCTCGTCCTCCACGGCGTGCATCAACATGTGAGTTTGGTACGCAGCCAAGTGATCATTGGGATCGGTGACTCCCTTATAACGGATTTCAGGGGCTTTCATACCCCTGGGCAGTTGAGCTTTCATCACTCTGGCAGTAAAGGGAGAAATTATCTCTACTGTGGGCCCGAAAGACCCGTCCTTGTCAACCTGCCTCTTTAGTTCCTCCATTTCTTTTCTCAATTTGAGGATGTCTCCGGCATCTTCATTGCCGTGCCCCCCAGAATTTTCTCTAGATTCCTCAGTCCTGGGTCCCAACCTTTGGGACGCATTTTTGCGCATCCTCTTATGTACTGATATGCGCCCTTGACTTTCCACCTCCTCATCCTCTCCTTGACCTGTTTCTCTCCCGGTCCCTTGGGACCGGGCCTCTCCTTCCTTGTTGAGCCACCCGATCAACTTTCGGACTATGGGGGAGTTGGCGTCGAATTTTTCTGCTGCTGCCTGGGAATCCTTTGGATGAGAACTCTTAGGGGCTTTAGAGTGGAAACTGCGTTCACCAGATTTGTCTTGTGTTTCACGCCTGGATTGGGAGAGAGTTATTTGGTGTCTGAGATCCCCAGATGAAAGCTTCTCTTTCCCTTCCAAGTTGGTTCGCGCCTTAGCAACAATTTTGTTCCTCTTGGACCGATTTTTGCCCATAGTAAGAGTTGGAAACCTTTACTTGATGAAAAAGGCGGACCAACGGGAGATAGCGGCCCCTGAGCAAGAAATCGGTCCTCCTGTATGACCGGCTGATAAATGCGGTCCTCTGTGGAAGATCGGTCCTCCTTTCACTCTTTTTTTTTTTTTGAACAATGGACCGACTAAAAAGAGGAGTCCTTCTGGGTGGACCGCGAACTTATCTCCTTCACTTGGAATGGACCGCTAATTCTCCCTAGGTCTAGGAAGAGGTCTTTCCGAGTGAACAAGAGTGAGATAGGCTCGCTATCAACTCCCGAGAAGGTTGAGAAGCTTCAATCGGTCCCACGGGTGGCGCCAGTGATGGATACCCAATATTTTCCCAAGGACTGTAGATCGGCCTAGGTCCAAATATAGGTATCCGGGCCTTATAATATTGAAAGATAATACGAGAATAATAATTAATAGTAATAGAAGCACTGCTCACTAAATAATAACTCAAATCGGCGGTCCTCTCCTTTATTCGGTCCTCTTAGGAACGGAATATGCTTGAGGATCGCCAGAATATCTTTTATTATTTACTCACGTATTTTCTCCCCTCATTACAAGATATCCTCCATTCCCCAAGTCCCTCTTTCTTTTATATGCACTCCCCATCCCTCATCCTCTCCAATAATGGCAGTGATTGGGGGAATATTCGTGCCAGCCTTCCTCCATCTGGGGGGATGTATCTCAGCTTGAGGCCGTCCACTGGAGGACAAGCCTGTCCGTCCATCTCTTGCTCCCCGTCCGTCCCTTTCTTCTTGTCCTTGTCCCTTCAATTAGGGGGGACTGCTCTAGACTCTTCCATACAATTTCTTTCCTTTTGGGGTAGCTTATTCTTAGTGGGCTGGGCTTCAGCCCATTCTTAAGCCCCCAATCCTTTTCCTTTTTCCTATCTTTTCTCACGGATAACTTCCTTTGACTGGCCCAATATATTTTCTCTGGGTCGGACACTCCTTTTGATGGACGGAATCTAAATTGGGCCTGGGCCCAATTCGCTAGTATTCTCTCGATGGGCTTGGTTCCCATCAATGGTCAAACTTCATTCATCTTCTTTCCATATTTTCATTAGCATACAAAGTCTAACACCCATTATTATCATCATACAACATACAAATTCTCAGAATACATAATTGACACTTAAAATGAATACTAATAATGCAACAACACTCTTCAGAACGGTACTAACGTACCACCGTACGGTCGCGTACTACCGCCTGTCCTGAAATGAATCTAGTGGGGCCGCATACATCAAAAAATCCATCTTTTTTACCTCAATTTGCACCAATCATCACATAGACCAATTCAACATCATTCATAAGTATTATATATACAAACAATTGATCAATTCACACCTAATCATGCGTTCTACCCGATTAAATCATCAATAACCTAATTTTCCTAAAGGTACAAATTTTCACAGAAATCAATCTAACAAAATTATGAACGTAAATTTCAAACATATGCGTTTAGTCTAGTGTTAGATGTCCACATACTCATCTCGAAACAACGAAGAACTAACGACAAAGAATGAAACATAGCATCAGTAGTGACAACGAGACAGACTTCTTCTTCTTCTTACATCATTTAAGAAAAAGTTTCTGTCTAGTTTTCGACGTTTAACATTATATCAAAATTTTTAGAAAACAAGTGATTCGGTATTATTTAATTTTATTAAATATTTGACGAAAATATATAAAAAAGAATTAGAATGAGTTTGATATCAAAAAAAATCAAAATAAAGCAAAAGACAATGTTGGAGGGGATTTTGGAATTTGGACACGTAATAATGAAAGAAATAAGCGATGTTCCTTTAGGAACTAGTCGTCTTTGTCCCAAGTCACCCATTACCGACCTTCTTATATAAGCGCCCAATCAAGCATCCATTCCCCAACTCTTTTTACCCGTTAATCATTCTTTTTTACCCGTTAATCATTCTTTTTTACACCAGGTAAAACACTGATCTGCCTTTTTCCGGCGGCCGAGACGGCGTCGTGTTCGGTTGATTGTCCGCCCATGGCCGCCGTCGCGGCGAGAAGCTCGAGCAAGAAGGAATGTCCGGGAGGGCTTTTACTGGATCGGTACGAGATCGGCAAGCTCCTCGGCCATGGAACCTTCGCGAAGGTCTACTTCGCCAGGAACGTGAAGACGAACGAGGGCGTCGCGATTAAGGTGATCGACAAGGAGAAGATCCTCAAAGTCGGCCTCACCGCTCACATCAAGCGCGAGGTTTCGATCCTCCGTCGCGTCCGCCACCCTAACATCGTCCAGCTCCTCGAGGTCATGGCCACGAAATCGAAGATTTTCTTCGTCATGGAGTATGTCAGGGGCGGCGAGTTGTTCAACAAGGTCGCCAAGGGGAGGCTCAAGGAGGAGGACGCCAGGAGGTATTTCCAGCAATTGATCTCCGCCGTCGCCTTCTGTCACGCCCGCGGCGTTTATCACCGCGATTTGAAGCCGGAAAACATACTGTTGGACGAGGACGGGAATGTGAAGGTCTCCGATTTCGGATTGAGCGCCATATCTGAGCAGATCAAACAGGACGGGCTGTTTCACACGTTCTGCGGCACTCCAGCTTACGTTGCCCCAGAAGTATTGGCCAGGAAGGGCTACGATGCCGCGAAGGTAGATATATGGTCTTGCGGGGTGATTCTCTTTGTTCTAATGGCTGGCTATTTACCTTTCCATGACCAGAACATCATGTCCATGTATAAGAAGATTTACAGAGGGGAATTCAGATGCCCTAGATGGTTTTCCCCCGAATTAACGAGATTTCTCTCTCGATTGCTCGATACCAATCCAGAGACAAGGATAACCATCCCTGAGATAATGAGCAACAGATGGTTCAAGAAGGGGTTTAAGGATGTCAAGTTTTACATAGAGGATGACAAGCTGTGTAGTATCTTGGACGAAGGAGTCGATTATTCGTCTGATTTGTCAGAATCAGAATCTGAGATGGAGAGCAGGAAGAGGATAACCGGCTTACCTAGACCTTCTAGCTTGAACGCCTTTGACATCATCTCCTTTTCACCCGGTTTTGATCTTTCCGGATTGTTTGAGGAAGGGGGAGATGGCGTGAGGCTCATCTCCGGAGCGCCTGTGTACAAGATCATAAACAAGCTGGAAGAGATTGCGAAAGTGGTGAGTTTTTCGGTGAGGAAGAAGGATTGTAGGGTTAGTCTCGAGGGGACTAAGGAAGGTGCAAAAGGACCATTAACCATAGCTGCAGAGATATTCGAACTAACCCCTTCTTTGAGAGTCGTGGAGGTGAAGAAGAAGGGAGGAGATACGGTTGAGTTTGAAAGGTTCTGCAATCAAGAATTGAAGCCCAGATTACATAACCTCTCCATTGAAGACTCATCTGATTCTTCTTCACATGTACCATCAGATACTGAATAAACAAAGGTTAATGCTCTCTACTTCTTTCTGTTGTAGTATATTTTAATTAAGATTTTATATACTTCTTGTTGTGGGCCTTTGCCCCTCCCATGGTTATGTGTATTAAGTTGATGTAATTTTGTTCTTTGCACCTGTTTAGATAGGTTATACAAACACTGAAGAAAATGAATTTGTCATTCTACCAAAGCTTGCTTCTTTAACAAATTCTTTAACCATTATATGTTCGAAACAAATGATGGTCATATCGTTAAGCAACCCGGCATATATTATAAGAGCCTTTTAAATTGTGTCATTAACCCAACTCCTTAGGCATGTACGGAGCAATATAATAGGTTGTCGACTTGTCGTTGCACGAGACCAATATTCTAGGACCGTAGTTTTCACCTAGGTTTAAACCATAGTCTATAATGGTTATCTGTATACATTAAGAATCAAATAAACGTGGACATAATGTATGCCCGTATTCGTTCACTTTTTAATATGAAGATGAAGATGAGGGAGGAGGAAAGATGTGTGGTGAGACTAGTCAAGGGTAGTTCAAGTTTGGCCACCTGCTATCATTTTCTTTGAGTGTAGTTTAAGTTTGGTTGAATTTGACCATCTTAGGCCATGGTTGATTATGTGAAAATTCCTGGAAAGTATTCCATTCTAAACTCTTTATAATAATACTCTTGGCAATTTTTCTATGAACAAAACTAGTTTGAACATAAGGAAGTAAAGACAATTGTGTTTGGGTTCCATTCATGACACTCATATCATTTGAGGACTTGAAAGTACTTCACTTGATGTGCCAATGTCATACTATGACACTGGCCCTTGGTGTCAAAAGAACACAGCTCCTAAAATTGATTTATTAAGTTTAGCTAAAAACACCCCCCCCCCCGCCCCCCCCCTTCTAACTTTCCCTCCTTATATATTTTCCCTTTCATATTCAAGGATCCAAACGGTTCCTTAGACTTGTGTGATAAACTGACAATGACTTCCTGTTTTGAAAGGTTCACATCAATTTTTCATTTGATTGTTTGATTGAAAGAGATGGGGATCGGGGCGTTTGTCCCCTTTCCATAATTGTTATTTTTTTGGGGTCCAAAATCGTTTCTTTAATCTCCATGGTGTCCTATTGTGATCCCTCGGGTAGGAGTGTAGGACACACCCAAGCTGGTTGGAGGGTTGGTGTCCTCCAACGATTCTCTGATTGGAGGAGATTATGGTTGGGGAGTTCCTTTCTGTCCCCAGCACTATACGTCCTTTCTACACATTAATGGTGTAATGGAAAACCAGGTTTGATCCCTTTCTTTTTTTACCTTTTCTAGTGGACCTCACTCGGGAAAGGGCAATGGGCAAAGAAAAAATATGGTTCATATCATGAACCCCACCGCAGGTCATGTGCTTTTTTGTTTTAATTTTAAAATTAGAAGTTAGAAAAAATTGGAAGGAGTTTAGAAAAAACTCAAAAGATTAAGAAAAAAAACTAAAAAGAGTTGGAAAATGTTAGAAAAATTAAAGTGTTGAAAATGTCTCAATTAAATGACTATCCAAATAAATATGTAAGAAAACTCTAATTTTGGTTAAAAAATTCATTATTGTTCGTGTTTGACATGATATGTTTTGAATTCGGATATGATCTGTATAATGTTGGGCATGTAAGGGAACATCGCTAGAGTTTAGAGTTAGAGATTAAAGATTAGTTGTATGCATTAGAGTTGGTGATTAGTTGTTTGATTTTTTATTGTTTGGCAGTTGAATGTCCAATTGAAAGTGTATTCCTATATTTTAAAAGTTAGTTGATTTTAATATTATTCAGGTGAATTTTTTTTACATTTGTCATTATATTTTTTTAATTTTAAGCTAGAAAGTTTTAAAAATAGTTTTTTTAAAGGGAATCATTAATAAATTTGCATGGACTTTCATCAATTCTCATTTTTGAACTTAAGTGGCTTTGTTAGTCCATGCAAATTTATTAATGATTCCCTTTAAAAAACTATTTTTAAAACTTTCTAGCCTAAAATTAAAAAATATAATGACAAATGTAAAATAATATTAAAAACTAAATCATGAAATGCAAATTAAAATAAAATGTTTTATGCTTCTATCACATAAATGGGAACGGTAATATTGGGAAATGCATGCGATTTGACATTAGAGCACCATTTTTTTCACATTTTTTAGCATTATGTTTTGAATGTTGAAACTGAGCGAGGACCGGTCTCGAAAAATGAAAAAATGAAATTGGTCCGGTCTGAAATTTACATTTTGGGCTCTATTTTATTATTTTAGAATACTTATGTTTCAAAATTAATGATGAATTTTAAAATATGGGGCTTTAAAATTTTAGAGACCTTGTGCGGTTAGCCACTTTGCACACCCTCCGGGCCACCCATGTTTGAAAGTATTTTGAGCATTTATAATGGGAAGGAATCTCACCCCGACCCAACTCCCGCCACATCATTATTTTACTAATTTTCAGTTTCGTCCCAAATTCCTTAATACTATCGCCCTGAAAACTGGCCTCTTCATTTTTGTATATTTTTCTTCATTTTTAATTTCAATTTTTTTTAAAAAAACATATAATTAAATTAAAAATGCTAAGATTGACACTCTTTATTAAAAACAATATTGAGATAAAAGATGAAATATACCAAAATATAATTAAAATTTTAATATAATTTCTAGGAAAAACTATTTTTTGTGATTTGAGAAAGATGAAGAAAAATTAAGAATAGAGGTAAATTGAAAGGGATGAGTGTGGATGGATTGAAGTGAAAGATGTGTTAATTTACAGGGTTGAAAAATAAAAAAATCATATTGGGACGCGACGGATCGCTACAGTGGACAGCCGCCACGATTTTCCACCGGGAGTTCAGCCCGGCTGAGCGCCCCGGCTGAAAAAGCACCCCTCCTCCTGCAAATGCAATGGACTACTGCCGCGACATGCCTAGAAATCCAAGCGGTGCGGCGGAATTTGCTACCCATTGCAAATGCTCAAGTGTTGTATTAAGTGAAATTTGCACTGAATAAGACTAAAACATAAGTCATTTTCTAATATAGGATTTAAACATTTTTATATTCTCTAAATAAGACTTAATAATGACATTTGAGAAGAAAAATGTTCAAGTAATGCTGGACATTTAATTGAATAATGATCAATGATTATACATTGGGAAATAAAAACATATAGTTTTGTATTGAGAAAGTCATTATGTTTTAGTCCTATTTAGATAAATTACTCTTTTATTAATTCATCAAAACGGAAGCAAGAAAGTATAGGGGTTCAACTCCCATGAACAAAGCTGTACCTCAGCATGTTTAGCAGTTTAGGGCAACTTGATAACCATCATGCCCAACAAACATGAGCGATTGAAATTTAGTTTAAAAAAAGAAAAAAATTAATTGATTTTTCTAGTAAATTTATTTATAAATGTGATTAACCATTTTAAAAATAAACGCCCTGTTTGGCATCAACGTTGGAGATTATTAGCGTTAGCATTTTGAAAAGATAATCTGACGGTAGACTTTAGCGGTATCTTTTTCAAATTTAATCTAAATCATTAAGATTTTATCCAAAACACTAACGCTAATCGAAAATGATGTTCCCAAACAAGGCCAAATTCAACAAGATAAAACGTTGTCGAGTACTCTATATTTAGTAAAATTAAAGTAAATGATACGGGGTATGTAATATAACTTTGTTACACATAATAAATTAAATAAAAGCACGACAAATTTTGTTGGTTGTTTTAAATATTTTAACATAAATTGCAAAAAATAAAAGCATAAAAGGATAAAATTGCATAACGTTTTACCATGACATTTTTTAAACATAAATTGCATAAAATTGCACAATATCTTTTAGATACGAAGTGACATTTTTTAAATTATACTCCGTACAAAAATATAAATTCCATAAAATAAAAATAAAAGCACAACAAATGTAATGTTTTTAATTTTACTCCCTCCGTCCTTCAGTTTTTGTCCACTTTCATTTTTGCACATCATCCAATGCACTTCTTTAATCCATTTTATCTTGTAATTTGTATATTAAAAAATCATAGAAATTATATATTAATAATCTATATGGTAAGACAAATCAAACAAGATCACACATGACTATATTTAGGCTTACACATTGAGAGAATTTGATGAGTCAAAGTGCTTAGATGAACAGTTCCAAAAGTCAAAAGTGGACAAAAACTGGGGGACGGAGGGAGTATGTGTTAGGGTTTTTAATCCTGAGTATTTTTAACTTTTTTTAATGTTTTTACAAAATAATTGTCACTAATTTTATTTTTTAAAAATAATTGTTATTGATTACACGTATCCACCTTTTATTATTGGATGTATTGATTTGAGGGTCTTGGAAGTTACTTTGAGATTTCAAAGACTCCTTTATAGACTTTAGCAAAGACTCTCTCAAGATAACATATTACTGAGTAGAGAAAAAGACTAAAATAAGAGGAAAATATTAAAAATATACCAAAATAAGAGTTACATGCTTTATTCTCGAAATAAGAGTTAAATTACATTTACATTATCAATCATGACCATGTATATTACGCAAAAGCATAGTAAAATACTCAAGTCGGTACAATGTCAAATTAGCACATTGCGAACTTCTATTTATGGAATAAAAATATAGATCGGAACTTCTATTTTGGTACTTACTCTATGTTTTACCTTATTTGAGGTGATTTCTTTATAGGGTATCTAGCCCAATGGTATAATCAAGAGTAGAGTATAAAGAGCACTTACAATGGAGAGCAATTCTGCCCCGCACAATTACTGCCACATCAGTATTTCATTGATTTTCAGTTCCGTCCCAAAATCATGCAGAGTTAACGGCTTGTCGCCCTGAAAACATGCTTCTTTGTTTCTTTTACATTATTCTTTATTTTTTATTCAAAACTTATTTAAATTTAATACATAATTTTATTTTAAGTAAAAAAAGATGAATAATTTTTTAAAAAATTAGAAAAGGATTATAACAATTAAAAAATAAAAATAAGCGAATACAACATTAAATCACGAGATACTACATAAAAGGAAAAATATAACATGCTTAGCATAATTTGCAAATTGGAAGACGACATCGAGTTCGAAATTCTCAAAGTTTAAGTTGTTGCCCTTGAATTCATTTTGAATAAGAAAAAAGATTAAAGCAGGAGTAAAACATTGAAAATATACTAAAATATATAGGAGTCCCATGTTTTTATTCCTGAAAAATGTCATGAAAATGTAAGAAGATCCAGATTTCACAAGGGGATTTTTGTGCTGCGAAAACAAAGTCTATAGATTCGCACTCGTGAGTAGGGTTGGATACGGTTCCAGTTCTGAACATGTACCGGTAGCGGCGCTTTCGAGAACCGGTGGGTACAGGTTCGGTTTTCGAGTGAGACAGCGGTCGGTAGAGGAACCGTACGTGCTCGGAACCAGTGGATACGGGTCCTGTCTTGGGGGAGATAACGGCAATTCCGTATTCAGTTTCGGTTCCATTTTTTGCCTTTGGTCAAACCCAAGGCGGGCACCACTTTAATGAGGAATTTACTTAAATAGCACTAGAACATAATGACTTTCCCTCAATTAAGCGAAACTGATTTGAGTCATTTAAGAAAAGCCAAATTAAAGAAAAGATAAAGCCACTGGGGGGATTAACGCTACCTCAAGATAAAACCAAAGTAAAGAGAAAGGAAATGTTAATATTCAATTTGTTCTAGATAGCCGCTGGGGGATTAACGTGCATTATAATTGAAATAAATAAAAATTGGATGCTCATAAAATCAAAATTGGATGGTTCCCAATCGAAAAAAATGAAATTTGGATTGAACTTTGGATGGTTCCCTAATCCATAAAATAAAAGCTTTGTGATGCTCGTAAAATCAAAATAAAAGCTTTGTGATGCTTGAATTAGAACCAGAGAGGGGGTGGGGAAGTAATTAGGGTTAAAGAAATTTGGGTCATCTCGAAGGAAATTCAAACCGGAGGAGAGGGTGTGGGGAACTTACCTCGTCGTGAAAGATGCAATCCCGCCGGGAGAAAGGCGTCGCCGGTCGCCGAAGAGATTGCAGGGAAGGATAGGAATCGATAGAGACGAGAGATGCAGAGACGGCGTGGGTGGGGGCTCCGTTAATTTTAAGTGAGGTAGATCTAAGTGATGATTAAATCTCCACCATTGTTTTAAAAAGGTATTAGATCCAAGGGTTGATATTGAAATTGTCATACCATAGGACATTTAAACCAAATGTCAGGTGAACTCCGGCGTTTTTTTAAACATCCACTACTCAAGAAGTCTCTCAATCCCCAAGTTTAAATCTCTATATTTATATTTATAATTTTATACTTTTATATGCTATATTCATATATTATAAATATATTATATTATTATAAATCAATAATAATATCCGTCGCTACTTTCCGTCGCTTCAAAAACAGATCTATACTCTCTTCCTTAGTCAGTTTCACCGATTTGCAGACAGAAAGAAAAGGGTCTGCCGCCGAGTGGAGTCTGAGGTCTGCTGTCCAAATCGTCGTCGAATCTCCTCCGCCGCTCCGTCCGCTCGTCGTCTCCGCCCGCCACCATCAACCGCCGGTCCTCCTTGCCGTCCGGTCATCGTCGGTTCTTCATCCCAGGTTTTTTTTTCAATTTTTCATCTCTTATTCAAATTCTATTTGTGAATTAATTTTTTTATTTTTTTATTTTTTTATTATAATTGTATTGTTTACATTAGGGTTTTTAAAATATCATATTTTGTTTATAATTACAAATTTAGTTTTATTATATTTTGTTTAACAAATTTAATTATATTCCTTAAACAAATTTAACAACTATTCCTTAAACTTTTACTGTAGTTGTTTTTTTAGATAAAATTTATTATTATTATGAACAATTACTAGAGTGGACGAAAGAAAGAATCAATGCTATTATCCTTTTTGACTATTTATATAAGAATTTCAAATTTTGATATGCTACTCTTTCAGAAGAAACAACAGCTCCTTCTGCCCCGAAGACAAAGAAAAGTTTCAAAAGGATAGTTGGTGGTCTCTTGGCGAGAAAAGGCAAGAGTACCTCTACAAGTACAGGTGGTACAACAATCAGTTCGCACAATGAACTTTTGATGTACCAAGATATCCCAAGCGGCTGCACTGAAGACAACGACAACGAGTTCAATGTTCTCGTCTGGTGGAAGTAGAATGAACACATGTTCCCGTCACTCAAAATGCTAGCTAGACATGTGCTATCTATGCCAATTTCAATTGTAGCTATGAATCAAGAATTCAGTTCTAGTAACAACATTTTAACCGACTTTTGAAGTTTGCTTAGCGTCGTTGAATCACTGGAGACACTTCTTTGCAACCGAGGTTGGCTCTTGGCAATGCGTCAAGCACAAGAGGCAAACTACGACATAGATACACTAAAGTACATGGATGCAACCACAATACGAAGTGGTAATTCCGACAAATAACTTACTTTTTCTTGAATTATAAATAGTTTTTTTTAGGTTAGCGATTGAATTCAATCGGTTACTTAATTTAACTCAAGGGTTTATACATACAAATTATTTCTTTATCACTTTTCCAATGTGAGATGCACTCTAACAGATTTATAACCTGCTTCGTTGTACTATCCAATTTTCATTATTCAAATAACTACATTTTTAGATTAAATTATTTTACATATAAATATATAATGTTATAAAATGAAAAAGTTAAATAGAACTAGAAAAGTAGTTTGCAACCAGAACCGCCGGTTCTGGAACCGATGTCGGTACTGGGTAGGCGGGTGCCGACTATGGGGGAGGGGAGGTGCCAGAATCGGTGGTTCCGGAAGTAGAACTGTACCAGAATCGACCCATGTCTAAACTTGTCAGTGAGAGGTTGAAAGAGGACGAAATAAATGAAAAAGGAAAAAGCTGACATGAGAGTAGAGATGGTGATCCAATCACACACCTGGTCTTATACTTTTAGTTTGCAAAAAATTAATGTGGGTGCCCTCGATTTTCCGATAATAACGATCAGGTTCTACATCATCTAAAATATACTCTAAGATATTCTCTATTTTTTGGCAAGAATTCTCTAGTCCTACATTATATGAAATATATTCCGATGTCCTTAAAATTTGTGATATTATACTCGAAAGGTACATTCCATCTATTTAGACGTTAAGATTGAAAGTTCTTTTAATTTGACAAATTCAATAATTTTATTTAAATTTAATAAAATAATTATTATCAAGTTAAAATTTAGTAGTTGCCAAAGTATATAGCTTTTATTCCTAACGGTCAAATAGAAGAATGTACCCCACAATATTTTACCACTAATTGTAAGGGCCCCTGAAGTATATTTAAGATAATGCAAAACCTGTAAGTTATTGAGAATTTATCTAAATATTACTAAAATACAGTGACTTTCCTAATGTAGTACCATGTGTTTTTATTTACAAATGTAGTACAACTGTTCAATGTCAACTGATCATTGTCCAATTAAATGTACACTCCCACTAGACATTATTCAAAATGAATGTCGAACATTACAAAACATTGTTCCCGCCACTAGACATTATTCAACTACGGAGTATTATTTAGAAAATAAAAAAGTCCATGTACTTACATTGAAAAAGTAAATATGTTTTGTTATTATTTAATGTAAATTTGACAAAGTTATTACCAAAAAATCAAGGAAAAATTATCTCAAATAATCTCACCTTTTCGCGCTCTTTCAAAAATAATTCCACTTTTCACTCTCACCGGAAATAATCACACCTTTCCGCACATGTGCGAGTTTTGGGTCACCGTTAAAAAACTAACGGTCACTTAACAGAATTTTTGAAAAATGCCCATTTTTTGCAAATAAATGAAAGGTGAGATTATTTCAGGAAATTTCTCTCTTTTTCATAATTTTAATTTCAAATTTTAAATTTAAATGTATTTTTATTTTTATTTTTTCAAAAAATAATACCAAATTTAAATATTTTTAGAGTGAAACTAATTATTTTTCAATATTCGATAATCTGGTAATAATTAGAAAATAAAGTATTCTACACAATAGAGCTAATTTATTTACTTCATAACTAACTACATTTTTTGTAGGTTGCATTTATTTTTCTTGAGTGACACTTCAAATTGTTTTTTGATACTATATTATTATTATTATTATTTCTTAAAAAAATGGCACTACAAAACTTATGAATATTTTTCGATAGTTCTATATAACCATTTTTCTCTAAAATGAAACTTTTATTTTTATAATTCACTACATTTTTTGATGTATTTCAATTTTTTCATGTATTGCAATCAATTTGTAAAACATTTTGAACATAAAATTTTAAGAACATATTTTAGTTATTATTACCACAAAGTTTTAAGAATAAAATTAACTTGCATATTTAATGACAACATCAATATTCTTCACATTAAAAAATAGCATAATTACTTCTCTGAAAACAATTGATCAATGAAAAAACAACAAAAAATATAAGATCACTTTAGGAGAAAAGGAATAGTCACTGCCTTTTTGTTAATTTATAACACAACTATTGCCCATATTATTTTTTTCTAAAATGGAACTTCCCAATTTGTGATTTTTTTTAATTCAATACAAATTTCCCCCAAAATAGTAATTCAAAAGTTTTGAAAATGACACTATTTTTTCTCCAAAACGGCACTAATAACTTTTATAACTCACTACATTTTTTTGTATTGCAATTTCTTTCTTAATCGATACTCTGAATTATTTTTGATAATTCAATTTGAAAATGGCACAATATTTTTTTCTCTGAAATGGCACTAATAACTTTTATAACTCACTACAATTTTTTTGTATTGCAATTTCTTTCTTAATCGATACTCTAAATTATTTTTGATAATTCAATACCGAGTATTATATTTTCCCAAAACAAAAACAAAATTTGTAAATCGTTAGACCAATCTCTAACAAGAGTGTACTATTATATTTTTAAAAATATTAATTTTAAATTTAAAATTAAAAAAAAAGTAAATTTGCCAAAAATAATCCCACCTTTCATTTCTTTGCGAAAAATAGACATTTTCTAAAACTTCCGTTAAGTGGCCGTTAGTTTTTTAACGGCGGCCCAAAACTCGCACACATGCAGAAATGTGGGATTATTTTCGGTAACAATGAAAAATGGTATTATTTTTGAAAGAATGCGAAAAAGTGGGATTATTTGAGATAATTTTTCCAAAAATCAAAGATGTCTTACGGTAATTTTCTGCTCAATTTGTCTCCATAAATTATGGAGAAAATATTTACTCCGTATGAAAAAATAATTGAACGTGCGTGGAATATATAGAGAACTCAGAAAAGCGTGGGAAAAAACTGGGGAAGGAAACATTGCCCGGGGAAGATTGGGTGCTAGAGAGAGAAAACAAGAGAGAGAGAGAGAAAATTTTCCCCTCACTTTCTTCCCCTGTTTCAGACAAGATGGTCGAAGAAGAGAGTCTCCTCCTCTGAGATCATCCTGGAAAGGGCAGTCAAGAAACAAGAAAAAAAAAGAACATTAAAAAACCATAATAATAATAATAACAATAAAACAAAAATCTGTTCGATTCCCAATTGCATTGCCTCGTTGTTTTCCTTTCTTTGTCCTTTTGGATCATTCCCAGCAACGCATCACCTCCTCCTTCCCACGTAATCTTGCAATCAAACATCAGCAAAGGAGGATTCTTTCATTTTGTCATTTCTTTATGGTAACTTTTTTTTAATACCATTTTCTTCTTGCATGCAAATTGCTTGTGAATATGTTTAGCCTACACTTTTGTGATCTTTTTCTTTTTTTTGGCTTTTAGATATTTTGGGGTTTGCTGGTGAAATCATGCTCCATCATAATTGTTGATTTTGCTTGTTTTTCTTTTGAATTTTCACATCCGAATTGAACCATGGATAAATTGTCAATAACAAGAATTGCATGGTATTGTTGCGCAGACTTTTTATATGCATAATAACAATGAGAGGCAGAAATTTGGTGAATGTGTTATAGAAGGCTGAAAGTTTTCATTTTGATTGCTATCTGGTTTTTGCTTTGTAATAATTGGATTTTGGGATTCCTTCTTTTTTTTGTTTCGTAAATGCCTTATCGAGTTATGGCTGTTGCTAGGAGGGTCATTTTGGTCTGAAAAGGGGAAAAGCTGGCGGTTTCAAATAGAGCTTTTGGCAGAACCTATCACTGCCTCAACAATAGTCACATTTGGCGTGGAAAGCAATGGGCAGTAAGTGGACAATTCATGGAATCCAATTCTCATATCTTGCCCTTTTGATTCTTATCGCGGATGTCCATGGATGTTGCTCTCTTAACTCAGAAGGTAAAAGCTTCATTTTGTTAGCTGTTTGGACTTTTTATTGTGATTCAATCCTCTCTCTTTTTAGTGGGTCTTAAAATATCGAATGTTGGCTGTGGTTTTCCGGAATAATCAGGATTGGCTTTGTTGGAATTCCGAGCAAGAGTTGAATATGATCCACATGGAGTTCTTGAGGATTGGAATGCCGATAATTGTGACCCATGTATGTGGTCCGGCATTCATTGTGATGACGGTAAAGTGCAAGTGCTGTAAGTTCCTGTTTTTTGCTACCAGTGTTTCTGATTTTCTTGAATAATGTGAATAAGATGTTCGAGTTTGCATGTCTTTGTTGGCTATAAAAGGTTTTTGGTGGTTGAAGAGTGTTTCATATAGGCCAAATATCACTTGTTCTTAAAATTGCTGACTAACAATGCTATTTGGCCGGATTAAAATTCTCTCAATTTAGAGCCTGTTTGGTTTGGGTGAAATTTGGACAAAATTGCTAAAAACTTTGAAATTGTGTCTCATACTGATGAAATCACTGAAATTGATGGGTAAAACACACACACACACACGTATGTTGGGATTCCTCAAAAAAACATACGAATGTTAATATTGCACTTGTGTACAGCCGCATGCACTATATGTTATGTAGCGCCCACTTTTTGTGATGGTTGAAATGCTCTGTTTATTTATGAGATTGCTGCCATTTTTTTCAATATTTTTTTTGAACCTCAATGAAATAAAAATCTATAACTTCTAGGTGATTGTCTAATACATCGAAATAGAAGTACTTACAACCTTTGGATCTAAAATCTAATGCTCCATCTTGATTTTTATCTTTCATTGGAATGGTACTTTAATATGATATGTGTGTGTCATTGATAACAACAACAACAACAACCCAGTTGAATCCCACTATAGTAGAGTCTGGGGAGGGTGTGTGTACGCAGACCTTGCCCCTACTCGGAAGTAGGGAGGCTGTTTCCAAGAGACCCCCGGCTCAACGTGCACAAAAATATGAAAGGGGACACAGTATAACACGGATAGAGCACCAAGTGCAATGAAACACACATATCATATTAAAGTACCATTCCAATGAAAGATAAAGAAAAATGCATGTATAACCTAGCATTTTCAATCGAAAAAGTACTTCCTGCCTTACCAATTCTTTTTAGTATTATCGTCCAACAAATTAATGTTTTGTAGAGATTTTGGGTGATGAACAAATTTTTTTTATACCAAACACTCATCTAATTCTAAAATAGACCTCGAAGACTCCATTGCATCTCTTTTGATTCAGGACAGAAGATCCGAGGTCTATTTAAGATTTGAACTGAAAGAATATTTGTATGTTGTTCATCTTTTGAGAGGATAATGTTGATGTGGTTGTTTGCTCCATCTATTAGGGACCTTAATGGGCAAGATCTGAAGGGAACAATAGCACCCAAACTTGGAAATCTTTCTCACTTGAAAATGCTGTAAGCATCATCTCTTTTATGAATTGGTTCTATATGCTCATCAAAATACAAATGTGATTAGATAGTTCTGAGTTGCTTATCGGTGTGTATCTTACAAAGGCAGTGTGATTGCATAAAAATATGCTCAATTATTTGAATCACATCAAAGCTTACCAAACACACTAGTTATTTTGATAAATTATCGATGCATTATTCTTTTGTTTTTTCGGTCTAATTGCATGGAAGTGTACTCTCCAAGAACCATTTTTCGGGTGTAATTCCTCAAGAAATTGGACAACTCGAAATGTTGGAAGTCTTGGATTTGAGGGATAACAACTTGAGTGGATCCATTCCAGCACAGATAGGAGGCCTGCAGTTACTAAGAAGCTTGTGAGTTCTTTGTTATTACTCTCTCTGCCCCCTTAAAGGTCCCACATTTCTTGGTCCCAAAATGTCAAAGTATAAAATGTTTCTTGGTTTCCAACCACAAGCATGGACTTGTTGCATCAAAATCATATGTGGTTTTGAACTGAATTTCCATTTTTTCCCTTCTCAGGTTGCTTTGTAACAATAACTTTGAAGGAAGCATTCCTTCAGAGATTGGGAGTCTTGCTTTTTTAACTGATATGCAATTTGACCAGAATCTCACTTCTGAGTTTGCTTCAGGGACTGGCTGCATTAGTAGAAAGTTTGGGGATTGGTAACTTGTACTCCGTATTTATATGTTTGTTTGTTCCCACGCCCTATTTTGTCCCTGGACTATACACTATTACTCAATTGTATTTTGGACTCAATTTTGTCTTCGGCTATGGTTAGTAGTTACTAATTCAGTCCCCATTCGTATACTGTAATGAACAAGAAAAATATTTTGCTCCATTTAGAGTTCACTAAATATAGAACTAATTTCAGACACAATTTGTCCCCATGTAATTTGGTTCAAATCCAGTCACACATGTACCAATTTACCATTCTTAACTTGAGCAGTATATGGATCAGACCTAACTGAGTCCTGAATTACATTTTCGGTGATGAAATTGAGTCTAAAAGAAAGCTGAGAACCGAATTGAGTAATAGTGTGTAGTCAAAAGACTAAATGAACGAATCCTTAATTCAATTGAAATGGAAGTAGTTTTGTTGTTGTTTTTTACAGTATTTGGCATGTCAGCTGGAATCCATTGACGAAAGCAAAGTTCTTGATTACACTTGTGAAAAAGGCAATCATAAGTTACTTCAACCTTTTATCACTGTGGGTAACTAAATACATGAACTTGCATTCCACCATTTTTTCCTACATAACATTGCAATTTTGAAAATTTATTGTCTTTCCGCTATAGTTTCAGTCTTGGAGAAGGACCTTTGAACAAAAATGCCCGCTTCTTCTCTAATGAGCTGCCACGTGAGTCAAGCTATTCCTTTTTTATTGAATTATTTCATTTTTGAGTTGAATATCTTAAGTTGATTTTCTATTGAGTTTGAGTGTAGTGTTGCTTACAACAACAAAAACCCAAGTAGAATCTCACAAGAAGCAGGGTCTGGGGATAAGTGTAGGCAAACCTTACCCCTTACTTGGGACTTGGGAGAAGAGAGGCAAGTCTAGTGTAGCATACTCCCCCCATTCCATGTCTATTAAGAGTTTCTTGGTACATCAAAAAATAAATGAATTAGACATACCTTATGTCTCCATTCTTTCATATTTCAATGTATCAAGGTAGTCTAAATGGACAGTTGATAAAGAATGGACGAAACATTAGTGTGAAATTGATCTCGCGTGTTGATCATCCTTTTATACGGAGTATAAGTGATTAGGTGCAATTTAAAAGCAATGATTTTTAGGACGCTGTACTAACTGTGGGTTCATTAATATTGCATTAGCTGGTTCACTTACACCACATTTGGTCAAGACTCTAGAGAATCGACCCTACCCCACACGGCGCAAGTTGCTTGAAGAATCAAGTAATATTGCTGCTCCACCCGCCGCGAATGTGGGGTCCCCAGCATTGAGTAATCTCATCACTCAGCCATGCAACAGAAGTAGTGGATCATTTCCTGCCGTGGCCGGGAAGAAAGCAAAATCCCCAGCACAGCCACTTTCACCACCGCCACACCACCACAACACAACAAATCCCAGTGGTACCCAACAAGAAAGTGACCATCAACCTCCGGTTTCTGGGAATAGATGGAAGTATATGATTGGGATTTTCACAGCAGTTTTCTCCCTCATTGTTGCTGTGGCAATCATATTTGTTTGTAGATGCAGGGCAGCAAGGTCCATTGGCCCTTGGACAACTGGATTGAGTGGGCAGTTGCAGAAAGCGTTTGTTACAGGTATGGAAATGTTTTTGGGAAATATTTCCTCCATTGTGTAGTTTTATTTGTTGGGCCGTCTCGTTGAATTTCTGCACTTTCTATTTGTGAAAAAAATTGACACACTTTTTTACAAGTTGCCCTTACATTATTCTTTGTCTAAAACAAAGTATGGATCTTTATTTAAATATCACCCGAAATGCAGGTGTCCCGAAGCTGAACAGAGCTGAGCTAGAAACAGCATGTGAAGATTTCAGCAATATTATAACCACTCATGCTGCTTTCACAATGTACAAAGGAAACCTTTCAAGTGGGGTGGAGATAAACGTGGTTTCAACTGCCGTAACATCTCTAAAAGACTGGTCCAAACGCGCAGAGAACGCTTTCAGAAAGAAGGTTAGTTTGGGAAAGTTATTTTTTGCTGTTTTCAATGGGAAAGGCTCACTTTTTTTCTTTTCATGTACACAGATTGACACTCTTTCGCGGATCAACCATAAAAATTTCGTTAACCTCATTGGGTATTGCTCTGAGGATGAGCCTTTTACTCGAATGATGGTGTTTGAGTATGCTCCAAATGGAAGCCTTTTTGAGCATCTACATGGTAACACTTTTTTACTTCCTACCAAAGTTATCTGTGTAAAGCACCCTGAAACAGTGTCCTATTTATAAGGGATCTCTACGTGCTTCTCGAATTCAAACATGATACGTAAAAAGTAATGATTTGCGCATGTTTTTGCCAATTTTGCAGTTGGAAAGGACAAAAAATAGTCCTATGTAAGAAATTAGTACTATTAAATAAGAGAAAGGTAGGTATAATAACATGCTTTATTATTGTTTGTGGGTTTCAGTAAAAGAAGTTGAACATCTGGACTGGAATACAAGGATGAGGGTTGCAATGGGGACTGCATATTGTATTGAGTACATGCATGATTTGATTCCGCCTGTGTCTCATTCAAACCTCACGTCTAAAACCATATTCTTGACCGACGATTATGCTGCTAAGGTACAATTTGTTCTTCTTCTTCGCCTTACGAATATGCAAAAACCCATTTTTTCTCATTCTTGTTAAAAAAATGAAAGGCATTATTATTTCCTTTTTACGACAGATTGCGGAGATCAGTTTCTGGGAGGAACTAGCATCCAAGTCGAAATGCGGGGACGGCGAAGAGCATTCTGAACTCCCACCACTTGCTGATCCTGAAACAAACATCTACAGCTTTGGACTTCTCTTGTTGGAGATAGTTTCTGGGAAACTCCCTTTCTCAGAGGAACAAGGCCCTCTTCTCAACTGGGTATCTCTCACTCCCTCCCCCTCTCTCTCTCTCTGTAATGCAATACTGATGAGAGTTATATATGTATACATGTTTGTGTATATACAGGCTGCACAATACATGAATGACAGGAGAAGTGTGAGCAAAATGGCGGACCCAACATTGAAATCGTTCAAGGAAGAAGAGTTAGCCGCGGTGTGCGAGGTGATCCAGGAATGCGTGCGACAAGACAGCAGGAAGAGGCCGACGATCAAAGAAGTCATTGAGAAACTGAGGAAAGTCGGCGACATCTCTCCCCAGGCTGCTTTTCCCAGAGACTCTCCCCTCTGGTGGGCTGAACTTGAGATTCTTCAAGCTGAGTCCCTCTAGTTTTAATTAGTTTCCCCTTCCCCTCTTTGCACTCTTAAGTTAATTTAAAAGAAGAAGAAGAAGAAAAAGGATTAATCCTTCAGCTCTTATATATATATATATATATATATATATATATATATATATATATATATATATATATATATATATATATATATATATGTACATTCCAAAGGTGTATATCATGTTGTTAAACCTCTCTCAATTCAATTTCTCCTCTTATTGTTGTCATTCTACTGCTGTGAATACTTGGATTTGGTATGTGTAAAAAAAGAAGAAGAAAGAAAGGTGAATATTTGCAGCCTGAGGTTGAGTTTTGTGGGAATGTAATGCATTATTTTGTTCTCTTTTGCTTTTTAATTAGTAATCTTTAATACACTAACATTATTCTTGAGATGAAATGAAATGATACTCCCATCTCTCTCATGAAATTAGTGTTGCCAATTTAATCAAACAAGGTGAAGGGAATAAAATATGGAAAATAAAATACGGAGTATTTCTTTCTCCTCCTCTCTTTTCCAACCAAACATACCACTTACATTGCCTTTCAAATAATAGAATGATACTCCTGTCTTTGTTTTGATTACAATATTCTTGATTTTTATTGTTTCAAAGTAAATTACCATATTCCACTTTGGTAACTTTTGGACAGCATTAAGATGAAAATACCCCCACTTTTAATACCCACATCTCCTTTGTGCACAAAGTAGTTATGAGACTAGTCATTGATTATAAATATTTTGCGAAAAGATCTATTTGATTTGACTTATTGTTAAAGTACGTGAAAAGAGAATATTATAATTAAAATAACGAAAAAGGTTAACTGCCGGTGTTTCAAGCTAAATTTTAAAAATTATGACACCAATTTTGTCTCTAATAATATTTGCATGATTTACATTTCCACACATCAGTATATACGTGGGCACCAAACATCTTTTCATTTCTTTGCTTTCAATATATTTCTAATCAATACAGGTAGAGTAAAAACAAAGATGAATCTATTTTAAAACCAACTTTTGACAACATATGCATGTTTTACAAATATATAATACCTATGTCTCTGCATATTTGTTTTGTTTTGACTTTTTGCAGTAAATTATGTATTTTTAACTTTTGATCTCTATTTAAATAAAAGTTATATAGAACATAATTTAGATAAAATAATATTTTGAAAATATTTCATAAAATATACGGAGTATCTAATAAAATTATTTTGTATCTATATCATATACCAATTTTATTTAATTAGTAGTGAAAATTTGCCATCTTTCTACTACAAAAAGTTAAAACAAGACAAATAATGAGACATCGAGGTAGTACATTGTTTGACAACATGTGTTTTACGATATGTACAAATAATTATTATTTCTACGGTCCAAATAATAATTGTGTGTAAAATTGGCATTACCAAACTTTGATACTCCTCCAGTTCCAAAAAGAATACCACATTTCCTTTTTCAACAATCACGAGAATTTTTATGTCATTTATATATTTGTATTGATTATTTGATAAAATAAAATATTATTGACACATCTTATTTTGAAGAATTTTTTCATGTAAGTTTTAAAATATGTAAATTTAATTTTTTATTCTTATACAAATACTAAATAAAATAAATTGAAAAAAACATAACGTTTCACGCGCGTTTGAATGGAAGGAGTAATGAAATTAGTGTGATATATAGTGTCATGGTCTAAAAACAAACCATTTTCCGATCCCTTTGATTGATTGGAACATGCATGGCATGGCTCAATAATTGCCGTATTCATGAACAAAAATCTACACATACTGCTCGCATGTGCGCAAGCATTCCATATGGTTTTACTTGTCTTTTCAATTCGGCCATTACTTGACACAAATAATTGGAAAGCCTTTATATTATGCCCTCGAGTATGTGTGTTTATATATATATATATATATATATATATATATATATATATATATATATATATATATATATATATATATATATATATATATATATATATATATATATATATATATATATAAATAGTGTGGGTTTCCATGATATTAGAATGTGTGGGTTTCCATGATATTAGAATCCAATATGATACGGGGGCACTCCTGTGCTCTGTTCGTAAAATTAACGGTTCCTACCCCCGAGAAACCTCCCCACCCCACCCCGCCCCGACCCGAACACACCCCCTACCCCGTCAATTTACTGGGGGTTAGAGGGGTAAAAACCGTCAATTTTATGAATGGGGCACCGGAGCACCCCCGAGTCATCCCATGACATTGGATTCCAATGTCATGGGAATCTTGGTGATATATATATATATATATATATATATATATATATATATATATATATATATATATAATGTTACGTTATTCCCAAACATGCCTAAGTCTCTAATCTTTATATTCGTATTGTGAGGGCCTTTTTGTGGGGCCTTACGGCGGGGTTGGGGTAGGGGTGCAGGGTTGGGGTAAGGTGGAGGGTTTAGGGGGTGAGTTAGGGGGGTAGGAACCGTTAATTTTACGAACGGAGCACCGGAGGTGCCCCAAAAATGCAGTGGCACCGGAGTGGCACCGTTCTCCGATGTCACTAGAACCAGACCGTTCATATTTAATAAATTTTATTTTGATATAAATTTTACAATTTAGTCATATTTATTTAAATATTTTTTAAAGTAAATACGGAGTATTCCAAAATTTGATGTCTAAGTTGTTTGGTTAGATACGTCCAAAATTCAAATCACAGCACGTGAGTCTTACTTCCTGTGTCGAGAGAACCAACTAAAGTAGATTGTCATTTTATGGAGTACATTTGTGTCCTAAAAACTACTCCCTCCTTCCCAAATTATAATGTCTGTTCACTATTCACAGAGTCAAACTTTATTTACTTTTTTTTCTCTATTTTCGTTAGCAATATAATAAATCTTTTCGTAATCAATGTTGTCATAATTAATACAACAACAATTGTTGTTGTCAAAAGAAGGGAGTCCCTTTTCGTTTCTTTTAAGATTTAGGATGTTCTATTAGAAATTTAGAATTACATTCAAACCAATTTATTAAAATATAGAGATCAAATAATAAATAATACAGAGTATTTAATTTACATTTTGAAAAGTTTCATAAAAACTCTATAAAATTGAAAAATACTACTTCCGTCCGTAATGATTTACACTTTTCATTATTCAAAAATTACGAGAAATTTATTTATTTGTGTGTTTTCATTGATTATTTGATAAAATAAAATATTTTTATCGTCTCATGTTTTTTTTATTTCTATACTAACCTTCAAATAAAATGGATCAAAAAAGACTTAAAATTTTATCTTATTTCACATAAAGTGTAATTTATTTAGGAACGATGGAGTGTATAGATGGGGAAAAAATACTCCGTATATAATTTGGTACTTCTGTTCCGTAAAACAAAAATTGAGTTAAATTTTCACAATTTTTTATAGAAAAAAATACAAAAGGGAATTCTTAAATTTGAAAAGTTACACGTGTAAGAAAATTACTCCGTGTCACTCAATATTAATTTTTTTTCACTATTAAATTTTGTTGGCAAGAAAACAAGGTCTACTCATGTCAACTCTGAAAAAAAGTGTTGTGGACCACATTGTCCACATTTGAAATCCGTCAAAAAAAAAATTGACCAAATTTAATTTGGTCGGTAAATTATACTACTAGGAAATTAAATTTCGTAACATCATAAGGTTGTCCACCTTTTTCTTTTCATACCTTTCTTAACTTTTCCTTCCCGAGTTGCCCCTCCCCTAGCGTATCGAGTCTTCTATTGGCGGCAGAGGGTTAGGGGTAACTAGTAAGAAGGTAGAAACTATCGATTTTGTGACCGAAGTATCGTAGGTGTCAGTGACCCTAAAATTGTCCCGTTCTTTCAGTTGCATGCTAGGTCCAATTTGTTTGTGCTTTTTTTAGTTCAAATGTTAATTTTTAAATTTTCCTAAAATTTTGATCGATCGATAAAATCAGGCGGTGTATGGATTAAAATTAATCACTTTGAATATAAAAATTAGATTTCTTGAAATTTTCCAATGGGGAAATTCAAATGATAACTAGTCTAGCCAAAAACCGGACCCAAATCGAATTTGACTTTGATATGATGTTGAAATTCTAGTGAGCCCAGAGAATTGGACAATGTGTAGAGTAAAATTAGCCACTTTATATACTCTGTACAAAGTTTGTATAAACTACTTAACTTTATTACATAAAAAATAAAAGGTGTAAAAAAGATAAGAGTACTCCACAAAAATAGACAAAGAATAGTGAGATTTATTGATTTATCAAAGTACGAAGCATAAGTTTGTACGTATTTTACTATGAAGTACTTCTTGCGTTCTAAAATCATATTCCTTATTCGAACAACGTCAAAAATTTTGTGATTTTTAAAATAATTTTATTTAGAAATTGGTATATAAATAAGAAATAAAATTCATATTTTTAAAAATTAAATCAAAGATTCTACAAGATAAAAATATTTTGATTTATCAAAATATCAATTAAAATATTTAAACAAGCAAAAGTTCATGAAATGCTGAAATAATAAAAAAAAAAGTAAATTATTTTAGCACGAATGCATATCTGTTTACTCAAATTTTACCAGGAAAATGCTAAGGTGCCACCACATGGGTGCACCCATGCTTCGCACAGACAAACACAGACGATAATTGTCTGTGTCGCACAGACAATTATCGTATGTGTTTATCTGTGCGAAGCATGGGTGCACCCATGGTAGCACTCATGTGGTGGCACCCTAGCATGGTCCATTAAAAGTAGTAAATCATTTTAAAGCGTACGGGGTACAAAAGCATGGAAAAAATCAAATTGACCGAACAAATAGAGGAATCACTCCTTTAACGAATATCAAATTTATTTTGCAGTTACAGAGTTGAAACATTCAAATTCGAAATGCATAGAGCGGTAAATTTCATTCACGTTACAGTAATATTTGGAAACCGGACCGAACGTCGACCCAAACGAGAAAGTGGGTCAAGGCCTTACTAGTCGAATTGGTCAACCCGATGGTCAACGAAATGTATTTTAACTCATATTTCGAGAATAAAAACACAGAACTTCTATTTTGATATATTTTTAATATTTTACTTCTATTTTAATCTTTTTCCCAAACATAGATAATGTATCAAAATAAGAGCTTCATATTTTATATCCAAAATAGAAACTTTTATTGTGGTAATGTGACACTGTATATAGACATTTTTATAATATCTTTTGGTAATGTATATAGACATGATTAACACTGTAAATATATTTTAGGACTAAAATAATGAAACTCTTATTTTAGCATATATTTAATTTTTTACTCAAAAAAAATTTCCCAATATGTGACTATATATTCATATTTCCAAAGTTAATTTTAAGTTCAAATATCTCATCCAATCAAATTTATTTGTAAATTTTGGATAGAATATTGTAGTTTTGGTATGAGATTAAATTTATATCGATGACTGCTTCTTTGGTGCACCTTGAGTGGATGTCAATTTTGTGAACCTTTTCACATAAAAAATAATGTATGTTAATTTTTATATTAATCAACAAAAAATTTAAATTCAAATAAATGATTGTTTAGATAAAAGATCATTTGTAATTCATCTATACTTGAACCAACTTTTCAAATTAATGATCTTTTAAAGAAGAGTTATAAAAACATTATTATTTTTACAATGTATTTGTATATATGTTCGGTTTGGGATTTTTCGGTATGGGAAGTTACCTCGTACCGATCCCAAATACCAGCTCGACTGTTCGGTTTGGTGCGGTACAATTTTTTTTCGGTATTTTATTGACTCAGTATTTTTCGGTTCGGTAATCTTGGTTTTTTTGGGAAATTTTGGTATCGGTTTGGTACATGCTCACCCCTAACTATAACCAGTCATTTTGGAGAATCACAACGATTTTGCTAGACCACAACGTCTTTCGCTTTATAATTATCTTTGATAAAACGGGGTTCTAGTGACACTAGCGGTGTCACTGTCATTTTGAGACACTTCCGGTGCTCTATTCATAAAATTGACGGTTCCTACCCCTTTAACCCGCTCTCTGAATCTCTCCTCATACCCCGCCCTTGCAACCCACCAAACCCTGTCGTAAGCCTCTACGAAATGTATAACTATTATGCAATGTATAATAACCACACATATTGTGAGAGCTTACAGTGGGTGGGGTACAAGGGGCGGAGGTAGGATGGAGGACTTAGGGATGAGTTAGGGAAGGTAGAAGTTGTCAATTTTACGAATGGAGTAACGAAAGTGTCCAAAATGACAGTGACACTCGATGCAGGTCTGGGTCCCACTTTCCCTTCTACATGCCACGCCACTGTTGTAGTCGCTCGTCGACTTTTAATCATCAGTCTGCTCCAAACCAACTGACCTATCAAAAACCCTTTTTCCTCTCTCTCTCTCTCTCCATTCCCTTCTTTATTGCCTTCAATCAAGGCAAGAAGACTCTCTTTCTCTCTCCAATCTCTCTCTTCTTCATTCTTCTTCCAGAACTTCTCCCTCTGACTCTCTCTCTCTCTCTCAGGTAAGGAAAAAATGCAATTCTTCTCTTGTCCCCCCAATTTCTTGATTTGTATGTCTGTTCTTTGTGTTCTTCATTCAAATTCAAGATTGAATCTTTTTTTTTTTAATCTCTACCTTGTCAAAGTTTTTTTTGTTAGTTGAACTGCCTGGTTGTTTCACATTCATGGTGTTGGGTTTATTTTAGGAAGCTAATTTCTTGGGTTTTCTTGATTTTCCATTTATTTTACCCCTGTCATTCATCATTTTTGGTTTAAAAAAAAGGAATTTTTGTGATAATCCGTCCAAAATAAACTTGGGTTTGATTATTCTTGCAATTTAGCCTTGCTCAAGCATTGAGATTTGCTCTTGGCTACTTATTTACCTTTTTTTCTAGTTACATGTAGTAAAAATTTGCCTCAGAAAGTCAGAATTTTGTCTATGTGTAAGCTTAAGAGTTAGTAATTGCTCAATGTCTGTGAGAAAGTTGAGGTTAAATTTGAGATGACACTTGAAGTTACTCTAACATTTTCCTAACATTTATTCTTTGATTTGATATTTAACTTTTATTTTCTAGTTTTGGTAATTTGATCTATGTGTTTCTTGTTTGCAGCAATACTTGCTAACACTATCTACAAGCCATAAGTGGTTTTCAATTGCCAAAAGCAAATAAGAGAAAAAAAAAAGGCATAGAACAGAAATGGAGAAGAAACAGCTGAATTTCAATGCCCCACTCATATCAGTGAGGAGAATGTCTTCCATTGTTTCCCAGCCCGAAGACGTGGTTCGGAAGACGATAGGCAAGACATTGCCAAATCGTCCTCACGTCCCCAGAACCAAACGTGACGTCAATGGGTCGACTCGACCCAGTCGACCCGTTGCAGTCCCGTTTGTTTGGGAACAGACCCCGGGTCAGTTGAAACCCGGGAACCAAATGAAAATATATGCACAAGAAGAGCCTTCGGAAACCACCCCCAAGCTGCCCCCGGGCAGGACCACCCGAGACTCTATAAGATTCTATTCGGGCGAAAGGCCGCGCGGGCAGAACCTTTACCAAGCAGAGTCTCCTAATTGGAAGCATGACCATTCTGCCCTATTGGATACCTTAGTTGACAGCATGTATTCAAAAGGGGAATCCGAGCCCGAACTCGGGTGGAAGGATTCCCCTCCTGATTCCCCAGGGTTATTTTCGCCCCCGGAATCTTCGTCCTTCAGCTGCAGCTTGAGTGGAGTGAGTGGATATCAAGGTCCCGACGAAAAACCTTCCGGAACATTCTCTGTCGACTTGCAGACGCGAGACTTCATGATCGACCGGTTCTTACACGCAGCAAAGGCCGTGGTTTTGGACAACCCTCAATACGTCCTAAAAAAGGAACTCTCAATGAAGGAAGAAGAGCCAAAGGCTGTCCCAATAGAAAGAAAGCCTCCCAATATAGGACCATGTTATAGCCACTACACAGAGGATTATGGTAATGCAAGTGAAACTGAAGAAGATGAAAGCAATATGATTACTACTACAACTACTACTACAACCAAGAAACACAAGTCATGGGGGAAATCATGGAAGATTTCCCCATGGCTTTGTGTGAAGAACTCATTGTGGCTTTTGAATCCATTGCCGGGGATAAAAAGGAGAAGCCAAACGCCAGCTCGTGCCCCTCCACTGCCACCAGCCAAAGACATGAAGAGGTTTAGTAGGATTGCGCATAGCGGGCCCCTTCCCACTGCCCGGAATGCTTACAGCGGACCTCTTGACAAGGTACGGAATGTGATCTTTTATGCACTTGGGCCTTTTCGTAGAAGGGATGGACATTAGGAATGGTTATGGGTCGGGTGAAGCTTCGCCCTCATTCATCCAATCACTCTCGTTTTTGTTACTCGATTCATCGTCATCCGATACATGAAACATCACAATTACAAATAGCATTTCATTAAATTATCATCAAGAAAAACATAGTACTAGTAATAAAATGCTCTGTATCTATTTGTTTGACAACAATAGTACATTAAATTACTTGTCATTACTTTTTTTCCTGTGCAACGGAAGAATCCTTAATTTACTTTACATATACGGAGTAGCATATTGGTATAGATACTAAAAATTCAACACAAATATACGGATAGACGGGTGGACCGGGTTACGAGTGACCGCCTTATCCATCCATTATCCGAGGGTTTCATCCATTTTATCGGGATGGGTGGCTCGGATATACATCGGGTAAGGATGAGATTGTAACAGGGGAATCCGAAACCGGACCATATCCACCCTTGTTTTGTTGCATTACTCATTACACATAGTTAGACTATTAAAAACTATTCCTTGTTTGCCTTCCCCCACAAACTTGAGCTTGTGATTGAGTTGATTCTTTGACATGATAGCACTGACATAATATGTGTGTGTGTGTGTGTGTGTATGCAGCAAGTGTGTGATGCAGTGTACAATAAGAGATTCCATTCTGGGGAGCTGTATAAATCTGGTGTCGGCGGCGACAGGAGGATGTCAACCAGGGTGTCCTACTCTAGAGATTCGTCCCCAAACCGGCATACCAGAAGCGGCGCCATTTCCCCATACCGCAATGTGACTCCCCGCTCTCCTTTCAATGAGGGATCCAAGTTCTTGGGTGTGCCAAGGGAGGTTGCCACGCGGCGGAAGAGTGACGTGGAAGAGAAGACTGCGCGTTCGGTTGGTGTGGGTCCCGCTTGGGATCAATCGCCTTTGCCTCCGCCCTTGCCCAAGACTCCTTCGGAGTCGTGGCTATGGCGCGCGCTGCCTTCTGCTCCTTCGCAGAACAGAAGGCGAAGATCAAAGGGTGGTGATCATAAGAGTGCTGCTTCCAAGTGGGAGACCATTGTGAAATCTTCATACTCACATCATGATCATGCTCGCTATTCTGAGGTACCATTTATTTTAATTTTTTTTAAATTAAGATTTATACTGGCATATGTCTTAATTGACCCAAACTTCATCCAATTAGTTTCTTGTTTTTTGTATATGTTTATTTACAGATAAGAGTAACACATTACTATATATCTGATTGTGTTTTTCTCTGTGTGATTGTTTTTTTTGTGATAAACGTAACAGGAACTCGTTCAACGGAAAAGAATTTAGAGGTTTATTGCTCTCTTCAAAAATACGAGCCCGGATTTGGCATCCCACAATGTGTGTCAGTGCGTGTCATGCGTTGTGATTGGTTTAGGAATTGACCAATCACATATGAGTGACAAATGCAGTGACACAGATTGTGGGACCCGAGATACTCATTTCGTCGTATATGCCACTGTATAGTCTCTCCCTATATATATATATATATATAAGTGATATCGAACATTCTCCATTTTGCCCCTGGAGTTTCTCCTCTTCATCCTTTTTTTTTGTGAGGATACAACAGGAACATGGGGGTTTTATTGGGAGACTGCCCAACTATTCATTGTAATTTTTTTTTTGAGCTGAGAAGAAAAAGAAGAAGCAGTTTTACTCACTGCAATTTGTACTGACATACATATATTTAATATGCTTTCCTTGTGTGCTTTGTGTGCATATATGCCTCTACTTATTTGAGAAGTTGCTATGAAAGTTAAAAATGTTCTGCCTCAAAAAGAGTCCCCTGTTGTTTACAAGGTTTACTAATGTTATTTTCAATTCAATTTATTTGAAAATTATTAAGAAATAAAAAAAATAAATTTTATATATCTAAAAACAATATCAAAAGTTTACAAAATAAGAGGTGACAAGACTATTATTTTTCAAATGTGTCAAGAAAATGAGGAACGGGGTTAAAGTTTGTTCTTGTGAATAGTAAACATGTAACTTAAATTGGGACGAAAAGAGTACTTGAAATCTTAACAGTTTTTTCTTGAGAGGGAGTGTATTTTTTGGACCATGCTAGGTGATTATATTGATCGATAAGAATCTAAAAGTATCTTAGAAATGTTTTTTAGCTTCAAACATTTCAAATTGCTTTGGTCTAAATAATCATTTTCAAAATCATACTCAAACAAACAACTGTTCAAATTAAACACTCAATGAAATCCCTTTTATATTTAGATAATTTCTATAGAATAAAATCACAAAATGAGACTCAATAACTATGCGTTTTTTCAAATTAGTTTCTCAGATAAACTAATTACCGAGATAGATTCGTTAATTGAAATTAATTTCTAGTTTAGTCTCCTGACTAACCGCCATGAAAATGGAATCAAACGACATTAAAACTTATACTATTTTTTAAATGATTATTTGTAATCAATTTTTTTAAATTAGTCAATTTTCGAAATAAAATTTCATAAAAATGGTCTCCCAACTTCGCTTAAACACCGTGAATCAATTAAAAGGGAAGAATCCTACTTTGGTTTTTCATATTAAATGAGTTTTTACATCGAAAATGGGCTAATTTGGAAAAACATCCAATTACATATGATTAATTTAAAAAATTAGTATAAGTTTTAATGCCGTTTTGATGACCGTTAGTCGGGTGGGGGGACTAAACTCGGCATTATTTTCAATTAGCGAGTATCATCTTGGTAAATAATTTATCTTGGGGACTAATTCACGAAAACACATAATTATTGAGTATCATTTTAAAAATTTACTCATTTCTAAATTTTCGTTCATTTTTTTATTCAAAGAGGTGTGTAAAACTTTTTCGTTCATTTTTTGTTCAAAGAGGCCTGTAAAACCTTGTGATATACGCAGACAAACAATTTGAAACTTTTGTCAAAATTCATTAACAATTGATCTAACACTGAAATCTAACACAAAATAAATACATATGCTCCCAATCTTAGGATTTGAACTTTTGGATTTTATTCCCTCCGTCCCATTTTATGTTGCATATTATTGTTTACGATATCTGACTAAAGTTATTTTAAATGAATTTATATGAAATTTAGGGTAGAAATAAAAAAACGGAGTAAAATTTATATATTCAAAAAACTAAATCAAAAGTCTTTTCAGAAGAAGAAGTGACATTATTATATTATTTTATTAAATGAGTAAAATAGTGAATAAAGTTTATTAAATGGTTAGAGCATGGGCAACGACGTGTAACCTACCATGCCTTGTTGATGCCTCGCTGCCACATCACCATATAACATTGTTGCCATGCGTGGATAGAGTATGGCATCCTTCTCTGCGAGTCACAAGCATAGCGATCTTGCACCCATTTTATTTTTTTATTTTTTTCTTTTTTCTTTTTAAAGAAAAAAAATTGTTAATTTTTTTTAGTAAGTAGTAATATTTTAAATTTTTTATGATAAATTAAATAAGTATAATAATTTTTAATAATTAAAATATGTCAAGAAATATAAACAAATAATAAAAATGACTTGTAATTCTAAGTTTGACACTCCACTCATTTGTCACACGCTGGTTAAACTACTTTTCATTGGTTGAAATATCCTACGTGAGTGTGTGACATTCCATTCATTACTTGTCATTGCCCATGCTCTTATATGCTATATCATTTTTGTAATTTTTATGTCGATGTTATATTTTGTTTTACTCTTGAATAATGTTATAGTAAACAAAAGAGTAAATTCCATAATTGGTCTTTTATGACAGGGGGTTTCCCTATTTTGTCCTCTATTATCAAATATTACCCTAGTGGTCCTTCTTTTATAGGTATCTTTCCACAAATAGTCTTTTTTGATCTTCTATCATGTTGGAGTTAATTTGAGGGCTAAAAGTGTAATTTCACAATGATAATATATCTTTTTTGTCATACATAATTCCAAAGGTTGTTCTGTTTGCGTCGTTTGTGAAATACATTTGCTTTCTACTACAACCATAGTCTACAAATGTGATCTTCCGTCGGAATCCTAGCCCACAATCATAGTCATTATTTTTGTGTTATCTGCTTAACCAATATCAGAACACGTCACTAGACATAATGTTGATGTCAAATTATACTTTTTGCCTTTAAATTAACACCCACCTGGCGGAAGATTAAAAAAAGACCATTTGTGGAAATGCACCCTTTAAAAAGGACTACGAGAGTAATATCTGATCATAGATGACTAAATATGGAAACCCCCCTATTATAAAGGACCAATTATGGAATTTACTCTTATTATTATTATTATTATTATTATTATTATTATCATCATTACTCCACCAGTCCCCAAAAAACAATTGTATCACAGCCAGCATGATCCGATTAAAAAACTAATTGTCTCAAATTCCTTTACCAAAAAAGGATGAGGCCCATCTACGAGGACCCTTCAGACTCATCTAGATGGTTATTGAGAACAGATAAATTAGACTTTAATCGCTGATTGGTGGCACGGAGTGGACCGTGCATCTGGTATTTGCAGAGGCTCTAAACTTAGCATAATTGCCTCCCAGTGCAATTACCACTAATATCTACTTTATCTTTAAAATTTATTTCTAAACTTCATGTGTTTTATGACGCACACACACCTACTCTAATTTTTTCGGTCCATTTTTCCAACAAAAAAAGAGGCATTGATACCTATTATCCAAGCCATAGGATCGGAGGCAGTGATACTCATTCCTTTTTTTCATTTATTTTTATATGTGAAGATGCATGTTTGATTCCTTTTTATTAAAACTAATTGTTTTTAAAATTTAAAATTATTATTTTTTGAAAAAAATACAGAGTAATGGACATATATTGCATCTGAACGTCTTAAATTAAAATTTCTTATTTTAATTTTTTGAGATAAAAAAGAAAAACCTTTTTTGAATTTAATAAAATTTAAGATGGGGTATGCACAACTGGATTGGGTAATAAAACACTTGAGTTGAACCATATCAATCAATTAGTTAATTCAACTCAAGAGCTTATATACCGATTATTCTATTCTTGGAATTTCGATGTGGGATAACACTCTAACACTCCCCCTCAATCGGACAACCGGGCCATTTTGAATCTAACCGGTTGACCACTTGAAAATGGACTTTCTTCCCCTTGATTTTTTTGAGCGCCAACACCTAAAGGACCACGAGCCGCTGGGTATGGACTTCCAGACGCGCAATCGTGTTAAACATGCCACAGGCCGTTCGGTACATACTCCAAACGGACAACTGGGCTAAAGACAAACGGGCCGCTAGGAATGAACGTCTAGACGGACACCTTGACAAACGAGATGGGCCAAAACATGCTTTGATACCATGATAGAATTTAAGATGGGGTATGAACAACTGGATTGGGTAATAAGACATTTGAGTTGAACCACATTAAAAGATTGAATCCAATCGATTAGTTAATTCAACTCAAGAGCTTATATACCGATTATTTTACTATTGGACTTCAATTCCGATGTGAAATAACACTCTGAAAGATATATATATATATATATATATATATATATATATATATATATATATATATATATATATATATATATATATATATATATATATATATATATATATATATATTATATATATATATATATATATATATATATATATATATATATATATATATATATAATATATATATATATATATATATATATATATATATATATATATATATATATATATATATATATATATATATATATATATATTATATATATATATATATATATATATATATATATATATAAGGGAAATAAATAAAGGAAAGTTTTTATCAGATTATAAAATCAGGATCCAACTCCATAAAAGAATAAAGATTAAAGAAACCCTTTATCAAAATAAGAGCAAGAATGTTAAACTAATATAATTAAGGGTGAGGTTCCCATGACATTGGAATCCAATGTCATGGGATGACCCGGGGGCGCTTCGGTGTCCTGTTCGTAAAATTGACGGTTTCTACCCCCTAACCCCCGGCAAATTCCCCCACCCCGCCCCGACGCGAACACACCCCCTACCCCTGTCAATTGCACCCCACAAGTTGATTTTGAATTTGGAGTCAAATTTTGTCATGGGAACCTTGGTGTATAATTAATAAATTAAAGCAAAGGAGAATCTCCAATAATAAATATTCAATTACTTTCTATATAATTTTTACAAATAATAAATTATACTCCCTCCGTCCCTGAAAACCTTTATCTTTTCTTTTTTACATCCGTCCCTAAAAACACTTCTCATTTCTATTAAAAAGCCACTTTTACCCCTTACTTTTTCATACGCTACCTATCACATCATACTTTTTTACTAATAATCTATCCATCAAATCATACGTTTACCCATCACATCAAAGAACATTTTTGGAAATTCAATACCAAAATACACTCTCCTTAAATCCCTTTTCAAAATCAAAACTCCATGTTTTCCGGGACGGAGGGAGTAATATTTAAAGAAGTCAAGTAACTACTAATCTCTAGAATTTAGGCTCAATATCACATTAACTAGTAAATATTCCTAGACTTTAGCCTCACGAGTGATGCTTACATGGTTCTTAGGTCTATATTTAAAATATAGATCTTCTCACATTTTTATCGGTTTGCATGTGATATTTTCATTTTTATGCTACAAATGCACCAAAATTTATAAAATGAGCATGAACTTTAGGTTTGCGGAAGAATTTGTGTAGACTCACTATCACATTACCTAGCAATTATTTCTAGAATTTAGGTTCACTTACAAATTATTAACTACTCCCTCCGTCCCAAAAGGATCTTCCTGTTTCATTTTTTGCGCGTCTCATAAAACACTTCTATCCCGCCTCAAATGCAAAAAAAACTTTCAAAATAACTTCTACTTACAATAAATGAAAAATGTAGTAAATTTTAGGCATTTTAGATGTGTATAGAAGTGTTTTATAGGATGCGCAAAAAATGAAACATGAAGATCTTTTTGGGACGGAGGGAGTACTTAATAACTAACATTTATAAAATAATATATTTTACCCGTTAAACAACTGACCCCAACTGATTCGATTACTAATATCAAAAATATAAAAACAACTGCATGTTTATAATGAAGTCTAAAAAATGGCAAAAGTTAAAAAAATTCGTGAATGTGGGTCATAAATTGGTTTTCTTTAACATAAAATTAAAGAAGTTTATTTGAAATTTATTCTGGAGTAAGTTTAAAAGGAGTGTAATTTTCTTTAATTTTGAGGACGTACGGATGGAAGTCATACTAATCTTTATATAATTGATTGTTTACAACTCCGTATTTAATTTATATGTATCTACTCCTCCATCCCAAATTAATTGTGATAAAAATATATTTAATTATAATATAAGTTTAATATAATTGAGTTCATATTAAGATATAATTTTGATATATCAAATTTTTATAATTTTTATTTATTCAAAATTATACGCCCTCCATCATAGTGCATTTGTACAACTTGACTTTTTGAGTCAAAGTATGAATGAGTTGTATCCATTTAAATCATTTTTATGTTAATATATATTACCCTTTTTATTTCAATGATGTTCAGAATTTGTCTAATTTGACTCAAAAAAGTCAAACTAGAAAAACAGACAAAAAAGTTAAATTATGACAAACAATTTTGGACTGGAAGTAGTAATTATTATATGGAGAAAAAAAATATTACCCCGGAGTAATTAAATATATGGACTGCTTAATCATATAATAAGGGAAGGAGCAATGCATTTGCCAGCATGCAGTGGTACGTGCATGTAATCAAATCACATTGTTGAATGTACTCTTGATTTTGGAGCAAATTAATGTGAACGATATATATATGCTCAATCCAAAAGCCAAAGTACACATGACAAAAAAGAAAAAGGGGAAAAAAGATTGATTGATTGATCAATTTCATCAAAATAGATATACTCCGGGGTATCAAATTTAATCAATTTTAATCAAATTAAAATTGTCTGATAAATTGATTGTAATAGATTATTATTGGGATAATTGTGAAAACATAAATATTTAAAAGATTATAATTGAATTTAAGATATGATGAGTTGATGCACTCACTAGTCACTACTCCCTAATATCTACTCGGCAATTTGTTCTCACTTTTTTTGTTAAAAAATATACAAAAATAATTTATTGTATTTGTATTTCGACCTATTTAATTATCTCTTGTTTTTTATTTTACATTTTTCACTTTAATTTAATTTCATTTTACTCCATTCGTCCAAAAAGATTGCCTAATTATGCAAATGAAAAAGAATCAAAATTTCAAATTTTTTTAAATTCATTTTATTTAAAGATTGCTATAAAAATAAAAAATAATACTTACACATTTTAAAATTACGTAAAAAATTATAAAAAATAAATGGCGACAAAAATATTTTATTTCATCAAATAAACAATAAAAACGCACAAGTTCCCATGGTTTTGAATTGTGAACTTTGAGATTTTTTATAAACAGAGGGAGTATGCAGTGTTCATTGTTCATACTTCATATATGAATTACAGTCAGTTTGCGTTGTGCAATTAGCAAAAGATAGACGCGAGTTCAATAATTTATGAATGGATTGATTTACTAATAAAGCAGCAGGAGATTCTGAGTATCAATTATTTTATGCAATTTCTGTTTTTTTTTGTTATTTTTCCATCAAATTATTTGTATAATCTGATGTGATATCCATTATTATGAAGTGATAACTACCCAGAAAAACCCTTGCTATTAAGCATTCTTCCCTTTCATTTATTTTTCCCACTTCCTGTGAGAGAAATTTAATTTAATTTAGAAAATTTAACAAATACAAAAATAATAATTGTTATACTAATAATGATAAAGGCGTTGAGGTGTTGCATATCTTGCATTCTTCCCTGCGGGGCTCTCGACGTGATCAGAATAGTCCACGCCGACGGCAGGGTGGAGGAGATTTCCGGCGGCGGCGTCAAGGCGGCGGAGATCATGAGAATGCACCCCACCCACGTGCTCAAGAAGCCGTCTTCCCCCTCCCCGGACCACTATTTTAATGGAGGGGCGGCGGACGCGCGCCGCCCCAAAATCGTGGTGGTCCCGCCGGATGCCCTGCTCCGGCGCGGCAAGATTTACTTCCTCATTCCGGCGCCGGCGAAGCAGAGGAGGGGGAGGACGGGGTCGCCGTCGTGCCGGGCTTCCGCGAAAAACGGCTCCTTTTCGTCGCCGGGTAATTTTCAGTACTTCGGGGATGAGATCATGTCGCCGGAGAAGGTGCCGGCGGCTCCGAGAGACGGGCGGCGGGGGAGAGAGTCAGTGTGGAGGCCCAATCTGCAAAGAATTTGCGAGATTCCCAGTGAAGCCCATTATGTGCCCGGTACAACACAAGAATGAAATTAGAGATAACTTTCTTTTTCTTTTTTTTTTCTTTTTTTAGATTTTTCAATGTTTTGTTTAAAAAAAGAATTGAACTATAATCTCTCTGAGTTGGTATAATTGTGTCTGATACTTGCAGCAGTCTCATGCTTTACATGGTTGTCTCTCATCGCAGCCGCCAGACTTCGAACAATGTTTTGGTAACTAGATTGTGTTTTGATTTTTACAATCTTTTTTTGTAATTTGAGTTTCTAATTATATCTTCACACCATGTTCGGTTCAAAGAATTGAAATGAAAAACGAATGAAATAGTTTTCTCTCTTTTTCTCACCAAAATGAGAGAAATTTTGTTTTTCCTTCTCTGTACGTTTTGTGTTCTCATTTTCTATTTCTTCTATTTTTCCTTTTTTCTCTAACCAAACAAGAAAACTTCTTTTCCATCGCATTTTCTTTTCTTGTTCATTTCAAAATCTTTGAACCAAACATAGTGTTAATGTCGAAGAAAAAAAAGAAAGCTAGTTATTTAAATTTTGCGTATGCCCTCCAAAAAGAAAATTATAGAACTATGTGGGTATCTGTGTTTGTCTGTGTTTGCTTGATGTATAAATGAGATACCCCATTTCAGTGTACCCCTAGCATGCCCCTTTTTTCTCTCATAGGTAATCTTTCCTAATTTATTGGCATTATTTGACAATGGAGAAAATGCTCAGCTTCCTTGGACAACACTAATAATGGGCCTGTTTGGGAATAGCGTTACAGATTAGCGTTAGCGTTTTGAATAAGATTCTAACGGTGCAGATTACTTAGAAAACGCTAACGCTAAACGCTGGCCGTAGATAGTCTTTTCAAAACGCTAACGCTAATCTCTAACGTTATTCCCAAACAGGCCCAATATGAGGATGCACGTTTATTGGCATTTTTTGTTGTTCATTCATGTACAAATCTTGTAAAGAATGAAAAAAGCATGTATATAAGGTATATTCTCATTTCAACTTGACGAGATTTAGTCCAATAACTATGCCGAGCGACGAACTAAAAAAAGAATAAGAACATTATTAGTAAAATATGTAAAACTTTTGTAGGTTTGTATTAGCTCAATTCATCTTGGGTTACAATGGATGATTTACCCTCAATTTATAGTCTAATTCTACTGTATACAAGGCACGCAATTTCATGCGCTACATTATCGGCCGGTAATTGTCCGACATGCATCAATCGTGGCGGAGAATCAGTCATTAATTCCCCTGCAATCCCCCGATCTAGGGAATCATGTCTTCCCTTTGTACCGAGCTTAAACCATTGCTGTGGGCTAGCCTTCGATCCGTTACTTCATCCGATCCTTGGGCTTCAATCTCCCTTTGCGCTCTGATATATGGCTTTATTCATGTTGGGCCTCGAAATTGTATTTGGGCCACCTAAGTTTTGTTCAGTTATTCGGCTATCCATCACAACTTTGATTTATTTTGTACATGGTTGTTATTCTTTCTTTTTTGCATATTATGTTTCGTATAATAGCTCATTTCCTTGTAGAGTTTCTAATATCTGGGTTTCTATATATTGATAATCTTGTACTCGCAAAACACTTCATCTTTCACTTTAATCTTTACCAAAACATTTCCCTACATTTGATATTTTTCGTTGCTAGAAAGATGCCTTCATGGTATCAAGAAATGAAGCCTAAACCAACATGACCCACCACACACTAGCCTAATTGAAGCATCTACGTTGACCTTAAGAAAATTGATAAGATGTTTTTCACACTTCTCTTGTGTCGTAGCCATAGAGCTTGACAACACGCATGTCCGCCAATCCTCAAAAGTCTTTTGAGCAGACGTCCATACTATATAGGGGGAGACCGCTTCACCTCTCTAGACTCTCGCTTTATGAGCCAATCACATTGTCCCAAGAATACAGAAGGCTAGAGAACACATTGAGTATCGCCATTATCTATTTTGGGAAATGTTGCACTCTAGGGGGATACCAACCCAAAACCGATGCTCCCCAGAACTGCGTTCCGTGCATAGTTACACGTTACAAAGACATGTAGTACACAACATGACAAAATGGCAACTCTCATTGACAACCACTCTCCTCTTTGTAAGGTTGTTTAAGCACGGAAGGATGTTATTTACTCCTCTCCAGATCATATTTCGCACCTTCGGCAAGGTTTTAACATTCCACACCTTCCACCAAGCCCTTTCTGCCGTATTATTTCTAACTGTGACATCTCATGTCAAATGTTTATACACACTCTTTGCTATACACGTCTCAGTTTTATCGAGTGCCTGAAAAAGTGTTTCAGTCTCAAACAAAATGAAAACAGCAGTAATGGTGGGTGTGGAGTTCATCATTTGAGAATTATTTACAATATTGTGACATTTTAATTACTTGGTGATGACTGATGAGTCAAAAATGAAAATTCAAACTTTTTAACTTCCGTTAGAACTTAGAAATGATGTCACCTACGAAAAAAACTAATAGGGAGAAAAAAACAAAATGGGGACGGTGAGTATATTCACCGAATTAATCCTTCCGTTCACGGGTCACTTTCTCCAAACGAGAGGGGCACCTTCGTCTTTTCCCCTGCCTCTGTCTGTGTCTTCTCCCTTTGGATTGGAAATCTGCAATCATAGAGAAAGCTTCCCTGGAGAAAGAAGAATGGCTTGAAGAGTTGGCAACTCCTTCTTCTCCTTCTCCTTCTTCTTCTTCTTCTTCGGCTCCATTATCAATCCCTACTCTCTCTCTCTCTCTCTACACATTCGTTTGAAGGGTTTTCATTTCCCTGCTCGGAGCGATGCCGTTGGTGAGAGTCCGCGTGAGGAACGAGTACTCCCTGGGGGCGGCGGAGCTGTACGGGGAGGCGGACAAGGAGGATCCCAAGGCGGTTCTGGAAGGCGTCGCGGTGGCTGGACTGGTTGGCGTCTTGCGCCAGCTCGGTGATCTCGTCGAGTACGTTGCTCTTGCTACCTCTCCGTTTTGCTTGAAATTTTATTGAAATTTGGCTGAATTTCGACCTCTTTTGCTGGTTGAATTTGTTCCGGAATATGCTTAATTACTAAGTTGAGGTCTATTATTGAAGAGCTGAAGTGGTTTACTGCGTGTTGGAAGTGATTATTGCAATGTTATGTCAAATGGAAGTTATGGTGACTTCACGCAGTAGGTAGAGAATTGAAAGAACATGGAAATTTCCAAACTCTAAAGTGTTATTTCTATTCTTGTGCTTCCATGTTGGGATCTTCTTCCCAACCACTTTCTTCCCCTCACCACACTAATGGCAAAACCTAGTCATTTATGGTCATGTATAGTTTCTCCACATATGATTTTCTACTTTGCATTTACTACCCCAAAATTCCACCTGACCTCCAGGTGTTTGGAATTTGTAATTGAAAAATGGGTTTTACTTTGGATTTTAATCTTTAAGCGTGTGTGATAAGAGTGATTTTCTGTAGAACCCCGGTGATGTAATGTCCTTACGAGTTTCATTTCCAGCACATTTGTTTTGAGAGGCATTCGGGCAAGTTATTTTTCTCTTTTATTTTATTAGTTTATATGTATTTTGGGTTGGTGTGAGGTGTGTGTTTGGGATGTCATTTACTGTCAATTGGGATAATTAACGTACACTATTGTTTTATTTGTGAGTGTATTGCTGGTCGGAGATGTCATGACCTATCCTAAAAGTAGATTTCATGTGCCTTCTCAAATTCTAGATTTGCAGCAGAGGTTTTTCATGGTTTACAGGAGCAAGTAACGATCACATCCTCTAGAAGCCGTAAACTGATAGCTCGTGCTCAGCGGATTGAAACTGCACTTCCTGCACTTGAGAAGTCAATACTAGCACAACGAAGCCATTTGCATTTGGCATATACAGCTGGTAGGCTCAACCCTTCTAATGTTTTACTTTTTGTTCACCTATCACTGTGCATTGAGATTTTCCCAAATAACGTGTTACGTTCAGATTTCACATATCGTTGTATACAAACAAACTTACAGTCCATAGCCCTTACTGTTTTTTTAGCAAACTATATTAGACTCAATGACTTAACGGATTTGCATGTCTTAGTAGTTTCTGAAATCATTTCCAAAATTGTTATTTATCCACATTTCCCATGCAAACTCATTAATCCACACCTACATACTTTCCTACACTACTGGTACAGTATAACACATTTTTATCCATCCCAACCCAACCATATTAAAGAGTGTGTGATCCATCCCAACCCAACCATATTGGACAGTGTGGGCAAAATGATTTAATTCTCTAAGCTATCATGTATCTTAAATTTTCACACATCTTCCAACAAGTAGAAAATAATCTTGAAATTCTGAATCTTGTTCGCTTATTCTGCTCCAAATTTGAGTTATTTGACTCTAGAAAGTTTTGACAACATGTACATTTTTCTGTCTCTTTTCCTTTCAAAATCCTTACAGAATGCAGTTGGTTTGCAGGTTCCAATTGGCATACTCGTTGCCATCGTGAAGAAAACCATTTCATATACAGTGACTTACCTAGATTCCTCATGGATTCCTATGAAGAATGTCGAGGGCCTCCACGCTTGCACCTATTAGACAAGTATGATAGAAGTTTATACTCCGCATAAGATATGAGTTTCCTTCTTTTGTTCTCAATACTCATTAGTCATTACTACTTTCTATTTATATGCTATATATTTTTCTTTCAGATTTGACCCAGGTGGTCCTGGGTCTTGCTTGAAAAGATATTCTGATCCAACTTTCTTTAAGAGAGCTTCAGCTGGATGTGACGAAGCATATCTTGGGAAAGTCCTAAAAGATAAGAAAGGCCGAAAAATTAAGGTACGCCTTGGTGTATTCTCAAGTAACCTTTTAACAGCTTAAGAATTTTAACATGTTAACGTAGCATGCATTAGAGATATTTGTGATATTCTAATGTTCTATTATTCTGTAGGAAGTTCTTAATGTTTTTATCGGGATCCCCTTTAGAGATGTGATTGTGGGATATGAACAATTTGATCCTCTCTATAATATATGAATCTTTAAAATAGTAGAATGAGCTAATAAATCCAAATAAATTTACATCAAGGAAAGTATCTCGTTATATTTGCTCAGTGACATCCCCATCCCTCAGACATATGAAATACTCCCTCAGTCTCTTTTTACTTGATTCATTCACTGTTCATGTGGTCAAACTTTATCCTCTTTCTTTTCCTATTTTCCTCACTAATAAAATAGTAGTCATGTCATCTCTTGTTTTGTAGAACTTTTGATATAGATTTTTTTAAATAGAAAAATGTTATTCAACTGATGTGAGGATAATTTTGATATAGATTTTATGTATATAATTTTTATTATTTACTTTTACACCAATCTTCATATAAACTAAATCGATAATAACTGTAGTCAAACATCGGGAACCAAAATGGGTTAAAAATAAACTGAGGGAGCATATATTAAATGCAGTTTATAATAAGAAATATCTGATTGTTTAGTCAACTTAATAAGAACAAGCAGATTTCTCTAGTTTAATGCCACTACACTTTATAACATGAATTAAACATGGATTTTTATTACTCGGGTAAGGAAATATTTATGCTTTCAAGGTCTTAATGTATGTTGACATTGATCAGAAAAAAAGATCGCGGCAGAAGAACAGAGAATTATCACATGGTGCATCATCATTCCCCAATTATAGTAGCAGGTATTTAATATGCATATTTTCTGACTTCAAAATATTTATAGGGAGGTTCAGGTTTTATTCATCTTGCTGTTGTTACTATAACTTCTTGCTTCATTATTTTTTTTGGATGAGTCTCTAGTTATAGAGAGACAACAATGTTGATGTTTCTTGTAATTTGCAGAATGGAATCGCGAAGGATTGATGGACAAACTTCCCCTCCCCAGATTATATCAACTCAAGGTGAAGCCATGGAGAAATCTAACTTTTGGGAGCTGTCACATTCTTTTAATTCTAAATATGTTTCTGCATGTGTAGAAGGTGGTCCTTGCCCAAGCTCTCTGATGAAACCTGATGAAGACAAAGCTAGGGAGATATCGTCTCTAGTAAAAAGTAACCATGATGACTCATCAGGTTGCCACTTTTCTGGTGAGAAAAGAGGGGATGATTGTGTCGGTATTTGTTTGTCAAAAGAGAATGCTGGTCATATATCATCTCTTGACACAAGGAAAGAGCTGAAACGACCAGAAGAGGATAAGTCGAGACAGTCATCCTCAACTGCATCACATATGTACACAAACGGTTCCCTTGATTCTGTTCATCCTGATGAAAAAGTTGGCGATGCATATGGTGATATTAGTGATGGCTATTCAGAGGAACACAATGCTGTTACATGGGATGGAAAGAGACAAGCTGAAGAGGAGTCATTGCAGACACAATCTTTTGATTCTGTTTATGCATCTGCCAGTGTAGACGGTTTTTCCTGCCTACTCTCCCAGATGCTCCCCAATGAAGACAAAACTAAGGAGATATCATCTCCATTGAAGAGCGATCGTGACAGTTCCTCAGATTTCCGCTTTTCTGATGAGAAAAGAGATGATAACTGTGTTGGCATTAGCTTGTTAGAAGTGCAAACCAGCCATATACCATATCATGGCTCAATGGAAGAGCTGAGGCGGCTTGAAGAGGACAATTCTAGACAGTCATCCTCTACTTCATTATGTGCGTACTCTAATGGCTCCCTTGATCTCGTTCTTGTTGGTGAAATAGCTGGTGATGTACGTGATGATATTAATATTGGATATTCAGAGGAACATGATGTTGTGACATGGAATGGAAAGAGACAACCTGAAGAGGATGTGCTTAGATTGTCATTCCCCATTCCATCACAGATAGATTCCAATGGCTCCCTTGATTACCCTATTCCTGATGAAAACTATGTTGATATGTGTGATGATAGTAGGAATGACATTTCAGAACATAATGACTACATTTTCTATTCTGTTACTCTGAAGAACAGTGCAAGACCTTCAGAGCTAACACCCATAGAATCCATGTATTATCTATCACAGAAGAGTCAGGATACTGCTCTTGCTTCCTCAGATGAAAATGTTCGGGTTGTATCTGATGAAACTGGAAGTGATCTCTCTATGAAACAAATTTGTCCAAGTCCATCATGCAGTACTTTAGACAGAAAGATGGACACCCCAGAAACTACTTTACACAAATGTGATGACAGTGATGGATTTTTGGAAACACATGCTGCAAATGTAGGTGTAGATACTCAGATAACTACTGTTGTTACTCATGACACTGTTGAGCAAAAAGTTTGGGTTGTACCTGATGAAACTAGAAGTGATCTCTCTATGAAACAAATTTGTCCAAGTTCATCTTGCAATACTTTAGATAGAAAAATGGACATGTTAGAAAATATTTCACACAATTATAATGATGGTGATGAAATTTCAGAAGCATGTGCTGCAAATTTAGGTGCAGAGGCTCAGATAACTGCTGATGTTACTCATGACAGTGCTGAGAAAAGTCTTTGTGCAGTTTCTGATGAAACTGGTAGTGACCTACTTATGAAACACATCTGTCCTAGTTATTCTTGCAGTACTTTAGATAGAAAGATGGACTCATCGGAAACTGCTTTACACAAGTGGAATGATGGTGATGAAATTTTAGAAACACATGCTGCAAATGTAGGTGAAGATGCTCAGATAGCCGCTGATGTTGGTCTTGACACTGTTCAGCAAATAGATTCTCTGTTGGAGAAAATGGATAATAAAGGTTCTATTGATTCTGCTTCCATGCATGAAAAGAATTGGGTTGTATCTGATGAAATTGTAAGTGATATCTTTCAAAACCAAAGTTTTTCCAATCCATGTTGCAGTACTCTGGATAGAAAGATGGATTCATTGCATATTATACAGCCGATGTGCAATGATGATGAAAATTTAGAAACATATCCGGCAAATGTAAGTGCAGATCCTCATACTACAGCTGCTGTAACTTTAGGTACCAATGAGCAAATAGATTTGCCTTTGGAAAATGGAAAAACACATATGCCCAACTATGGTGACATCGTGTTTGATGAACTTGAGAGTGAAGCAGATGATTTTGAGGATGCACTTAACACTATTGATTCTGAGTCAGAAAACGATCTAGACCATCAAATAAAGAAGCTGGTCGACCAAGACTCTTGTTTGAATGCTGAAGTAGCCGAGGATGCTACGCCCGGAACCATAACTAGCTATGGTGACAACATCTCACCTAATTCCACTTCTGAAGCTGGCGAAAGTGCTGAAGGGAAGGTTACTTGTGGGGATTATTCTTATGCACTGCCCACTGAATATGATTCTACAGCTTGCTTTTCCTCGGAAAAGGTGACCCATGATGATACTTTCCATGCAAATGCCTTAGAATGTAACACTTGCTTAGAGTCTCCACAAGTATCTGACGTAACTTCAGGTCCCGGTCTTAAGCGTGATATTTTAAATGAAAATGGTGATGCCCTGATTGCTTCAGACTTAGAATCAATTTCCAGGTTATCCTCAGCTTCTAGGGAGAATGGCTTGGGGATAACCGATATGGTTGCATGCTCTTCTGAGCCTTCAAAACCACTCACTGAACCTTCTAGTGTTACGTCAGACAAGTTCTGGACAAATGGTAACTTGCTTGGACTCCAGCCTGCAAAACCTCCTGACAGTGTACTCAAAGCTGTTGCTGGAGTTCCTATGGGCACTCAAGATGATGCATTTAGCACTCCGGAACAAAATAATTACCCTACGGGGGAAATGAATATCAGAACATCATGTTTGAAAGAGAATGGCCCCAAACAAATTGAAGAAAGTCAACAATCTATGAAGTTTCGTGATAACCACAGCGATGATGTCTCAGTGGGCAACAGATTTTTAAGTTTTTCATCAGTTGGTTTGGATGCCAAAATGGAGAAATCTAATCATTCAAGTTATCAGAACCATATAAATAGTCCAATGGGTAGCGGTTTTAATGAATCTGATACAGTGACATCCAGAACCCTGCTACCTGTTGCTACAAATTTAGAACGTGTTAGCGTGGGTCACGAGAATGCCAATAATTCCTCTAGGATACTTTCAATTGGAAATAGGTTGCTTGCAAATGGGTTTCACTTTAACACATCATCACTTAGTTCAGATAACAGTTTTGCCAGCTCCATGACCTCCGAGCTTTCAGAGCAGAAAGATGACTATGAAGATTTTACTGCTAAAACATTTTCCGAGAGGACTACACATTTTTCTGGAAGTGGATCTCCAATGATGTCTCCGTCTTGGTCACCACCACTTGGCCATATGAAAATATCTTTCCAGCCTATTGATGGACCTCAGACTCATAAGCTGAAACTCAGATTTCCCAATAGGGGCACAGGTGGTGAAATGTTTCCTTCATTCCAGCTGGTACCTGAGGCTGCTATATCATTGCATGACATTAGTTCAGACTCAGATGATGACACATTTTGCAGATCATCTCCGTGTATGTCGGATGATTGTCTCAGTCATCAGTCGGAATCTAACTCTGATCAATGGGAGTCTGGTGAATCTTCCAGTATAAAGGACCATGAAGTATATAATGCTTTACGTAGAATCTCATTGACGGAGTTTACTTCGACATCATTTGAAAATAGGCTGACAACCCAGGAGGAACTACATCATGATAGTGGTGAAGGTCTAATTCTTTATCCTGAACACTGTTTCGAACAACATACTTCTGGTTATTTCTCTGATCTCCCTGTTCTGGATACACTTAGACCTGCATTGTTGCAAGAATCAGGAAATTGTTCCACTGTAACTGTTCATGTAGAAGGACAATCCCCAAAAGAGCTTATACCACCACATCCGTTCTTTCAACCTCATAATTGTCACCCGATGAAGTCACTGTCAGACGTGATAGCTGACAGGAAGGATGGTTTAATGAAAGGTCATACTTACACAGCTGATAAGAAACTTTGGAATGACCCACTAAATCAAGATATAGTTACTGAGCCTGCATTTGTATTGAACAGCAAGGTTGTTTTAAATCGATTTTCTTTGATTTAAAAGCATTACTACAACCAAAATAGCACGTTGCAGTCGTTGCTGTATTGGTAAGAATCATACATGTGACCTGTGTTTTATGGATGCAGGGGTTGGACATGCAACGGATAGGTGAGCAGAAAGTAGTTGACCAGGCTGCAAGTTGCAAGGAAATAGAAGAGAAGGGTGACTTCCTGCACCAGATCAGAGCAAAGGTGAGCAGTCATATAATCATCTTCGATAGTATACTCATTTTTTACTTACTCGGCACCTAGTAAGTCCTTGCAAGATAAGAACTACCATATGGAAGCTACCAACAACCTGAAAGTTAAATAATAATAATAATACTAATAGTAATGGATGAATATTCTATTGTACAATGCACCTGGTTTAGGCATCATGATTGGACCTGGCCTAACCTATGAGCTTGGTCTCATCTGGGTCCATGAACTTGACTCCTTCATCCACGAATTCATGAGCTATTACAACATGATTGGCTCAACCTAATTATTAGCCTCATATAAGAGGCAAGAGTTCATCTAGGAGCTCGGCCTCATCTATGAACTCATCCATGTTCTAGCCTTCATCACGGTCGAATTACTTAACCATCCACTATGAGGGTGTTTCTTATAGATTTTGACTTCTGAGATTTTTAAGTTATGTTTGGAATACATAAATTAGATTCTGATTTTCATAGTCTTTAAAGCAAAATGCTAATATGCTGTTATAAAAATTGAATTCTTATTGACCTGCTCTCTTTTATTTTCGTTATTCCCTTGGTGAAAGTGACTTTGTCATGTGAATGAGCCATGCACTGCAATAACTGATTTTTTTAAAGCTTAGCATGAAGCAATTCAGTTACAAAAATAATTTCACTTAAAATAATTACGAAAACCAGTGACTATATTTCGCGGAGACTTGCTTATCTTTAAGTGAGTTTTTGCCCGACAAAGCTTCAAGTGATATTCCTTTTCAAGAAATAAAGCTTTCAGTTCACCATATTTGCGTCAAATTCATGTCAAAATATATTCAGAAATACAAAAATGGGTGTTAAGAAATATGGAGCACTCTTTTATGAATTGGTAGGGTAGAGCTCATCATGCTTTTTGGGCATCTAAAAGTTGCGCATGAATGCAATTTGAAAAATCACTGATCTTTTCTTTTTCCACATGTGTTGCATTGATTTCAGTCATTTAGTCTCAGACCAGCCTTTACAAAAAGACCAAACCATACAACTGGGCTTCCACCAAGTGTGAATGCAATTCTAGAGAAGGCAAATGCAATCCGTCAGGTAACACTTTTCTCACTTTCAAAGCGTGCGTACACACACACAAACGCGCACACACGAACACACACACACACACGTCCATAAGGGGTTAGGGCACACAACCTTTTCCACTGCCCCTTTAATGGTCGATTGTCGTCTACACAGGCTGTTGGAAGTGACGGGGAAGATGATGGTTGGAGTGACACGTAAATCTTCTTCGTGCAAGGTGGGACATCGATGGCGAAAATAAGTTCTTTGTAATTATATATTAATGATTTGTAGGCTGTTTGTTGTGTGTGCTGCTGAGGCATTGTATTTTTCATCCTTGTAGTCAATATATATATATATGTGTGTGTGTGTGTGTGTGTGTGTGTTGTAAAGTGTAACCATGTAGATCAAACATGCCTTTAATTGTAGTTTTATTTTCATTTAATTCAACACCTAATTGTATTTATTTTATAACTTTATTTTTTCAAAAATAACAACTGGTTCAAAAAAAAGTTTTTACATTATGGGGACGGGGAATCGAATACTTCAAAACTAGAACAGAATCGGCCCGTTTCCACTTAATTTCCTTCTACGTATATTCTTTCTTCCTTCAAAAAATTGGTATGTGTACTCTCCAAGTTCATCTCATTTTATACTTCTTCCGTCCTAATTTTGATTACAAATTAGAATTTAAAAGGGAAATATCCTACGTTTTTAAAATTATTTTATTTATAAATTGGTTTATTAATAAAAAATTCATATATTTAGAATTAAAGTTATACAAAAACAAGAGGGTATAAAAATACTTAATTTATCAAATAAAACATGAGCACACAAATAAACAAAAATTATTGAGAAGCGAGAGAAATATTACAATTGAAGTGCATAGGTACGTACCCAATTCTTAATTTTTGACTCCGTATGTTTTTAAGTGCATGTACGGAGTAGTATGATGGAACTATTACATTTATTGGTCCAAAAGGTGGAATCGCCCACCCTAGGCGCTCCCACCTATAACCCGACAAAAATGGTGCCGGAGGTAAATCATGGTGACGCAGTCGGCCAAAATGCTAGACCCGTGCCCAGCAAATTATTACATTCACGATTAGATAGTGGCGTTTTTTTCAAAGGAGAGAAACGTGGTGAAATTGAATTGCTTTGGCCCTTGCTGTCCGAGCTGAGCTCGTCGTGTATGTATGAGTGGGGTATGACTCGCCAAATTAGGTTTCTTTCCATTAAATTTAAAAGGTATATCTCATGGTTATATGTACAAATGACCCAAAAAAAAGTACTCCGGAGTATTAAAATAATTGTGTTACTCAAAAAATAATACGGAGTAGAATATACAACAGAATATATATATATATATATATATATATATATATATATATATATATATATATATATATATATATATATATATATATATATATATATATCAGGACGGTTCCCATTTCGGGGGTGTTCCGGTGCCCCGTTCATAAAATTGACTATTCCTACTCCTCAAACCCCCGGTAACCCCGACCTGAACACTCTCATCCCCTTCAATTGCACCCCACAAGTTAATTTTGATTTTGGAGTCAAAATTTGACTCCAAAGTCAAAATTAACATATGAGTGATGTGTTCGGGTCGGGGCGGGATGGCTGGGGTAGGTACCGTCAATTTTACGAATGGAGCACCGGAACTCTTCCGGGTCATCCCATGGTACCTCACCGTAGTCCGTATATATATATATATATATATATATATATATATATATATATATATATATATATATATATATAGAAACATTTGCACTGAATAGCACTAAAATTTAAGTCATTTCCCTAAATAGCACTTAAACTGTTTTATTCCCTAAATAGCACTTAATAATGTCCAGTGATGGCGAATATTTACTTGAATAATGACTAATGCATAATGACTAAAAGTGCTACATTGAGAAGAAAAACACATGTGATGCCATTTAGGGAAAGTCATTATGTTTTAGTGCCATTTAAGTAAATTCCTCATATATATATATATATATATATATATATATATATATATATATATATATATATATATATATATATATATATATATATATATATATATATATATATATATATATATATATATATATTATATATATATATATATATAATATATATATATATATATATATATATATAATATATATATATATATATATATATATATATATATATATATATGCATCCTACTCTTTTTTTTCCTTTTTATGACAGTTAGTTGAATAAAACTTCTCCCTTAAGTTTTTCTTTCTTCTCCCCTTTCTACTATACTTGGAATTGGCTTTCTTCAATCCCCACCATAAATTAGTTCAGAGTATTTTTAAAAGACTGGATTCGAGGGGTAAAATGGGGAAAGAGCGTGGTGATGATGATGATCAAGGCTATGGCGGCAGCTATAATTACTACTGCGCTGCTCTGAGGAGCTCCGTCAAGAAACTGCACTTTGGGAAGTGGGAAGAGAAAGAGGAAGCGGCGGCAGAGATTAAGAGGCTGCTGGCCGCCGGAGATGACCCGGGGCGGCGGCGGAGATTCATGGCGGAGCTGGGCGTTATTCCGCCGCTGGTGGATATGGCTGGCTGTGAACTGGTGGCCCGCCGGAGGTTGGCCGTTCAAGCCTTAATCCACCTTGCTCATGCCTCTCCCACGTAAGTTTATTACTCTTATTAATTACTAGACTAATGCTAGTGTTATGCTCACAAATAAAATGTTCATAAATTTTACAATATGATCTATAAAATAGAAAAATAATATTTTAAAAATATTTTATAAAATAAATTCAATAAAATTATTTTGAGTATCAATGTTCAATATGAGTTCAAAAATTATCTATTTTGAATGAAAAGTGTAAAAAATGAACAAATAATCATTGACGAAGGCAGGATATGGTATATACAAAAGTGGCCTCTAAAGTGTGATACAAAAGAATAAATCTAAAGGTACACCAAAATGGGGTATCCCATTTGTATACAATGAAACCACAAACACTTAATATCTGTGGATCATAGATACTAAATGTCTGTGTTTGCCTGGTGTACAAATGGGGTACCCCATTTTGGTGTACCTCTAGCATGCCTCGGTACAAAATGGCATGCCCCAATCATTTTGTAAAGGGTTTATTAGGTGTACCTCAGCTGGTGTACACCAGCATTGTCACAGACACACATAGACACCAATTATCTGTGTTGATTGTGTATGTCTGCGACAAGGAAGGTGTACACATGGTGTACACTAGCTTGGGATACACTTATATTTTTCTTTTTTATAATTACTCATTCGTTACTACGTACTACTGAGTATATATTTCTTGCTACTCCTCCGTCTTTAAAAAAGTGTCATTTGGGATTATCCACAACGTTTGTTGCATTTGATAAAATAAAATAAACATGTCTTCACTTTCTTTGTTAAAATTTTGATATATTTTTATAATATGTAAGATATATTTTTATTTCTATACTAATTTATAAATAAAATCATTTTAAAACAAATATGATTTTGTACATTTTTTGAAACAGAACAAATAATTGGGAGCAGAAAGAGCCTTTGATTTTGTTTAATCAATTGGTATTCTCTTCATCCAAAAAACTATCCAAAGTCTTTTCAAACGTAGTGCAAAATTCTATATCTTTCAATTAGTCCCTATATTCACATTAAATTAAAGTATTGTCACCCACAATGCCCTTTTTAGGATGATTACCAATGAATACTTTGTTAATCTAGACATATGAGTAATTAACATTCATTTGACAATTAATGAATTCATCTCCCCTTTTAAAATATTAATTAGATGTGAAAGCCATAATATGGGGTGAGGGGTGAGAGGAGAATAATCTAAAATTTGGATTTATTTATTGTAAATGGGAAGCCATGCAATGGAGTGTGTCCACAATGGGGGCTATGGGCAATGGTGAAATGAAGCATGGAGAGTTGAATATAATGATGACACAAAGATTTGTTTTTGTTGAATCATATCCTACATAATGTCTAGTGTCCACTACATTATCCATAATGCTAGGCTGGTTCTAGTGACACCAGAGTACGATGATACTCCAGTGTCATTGTCATTTTGGAGTATTTCCGATGCTCCGTTCATTAGATTAACGTTTTCTACTCCTCTTAATCCATCTCCTAAACCCCCCACCCTACTCCCATTCTTGCACCCCCATCCCAACCTCACCGTAAACCCCCCACAAAATGTGTGGCTATTATGCAATACAGTGACAAAATGTTTGGCTATTTTGGGAAGTGCCCCAAAATGACGTAGCACTGCTAGTGTCACCAAAAATGGGAGTTACTATAACCCCGCCGTTTTTCCTTTATTCTTTTGTAAAGTTGTAATTATGAATTTATTTGAAAATAACTTTAATATTTAATTTTAACATTTTGAAAGACTATATAATAATAATAAAGTTAATTTTAGCATTTTGAAAAGACTATATAATAATAATGTTTTAAGTTTAGTATTTTCAAAGTTAATCTGTAATAATACAAAGTTATCTAAAATGTTGATGTTAATTAAAAATATGGTAATTTATCTAAATAGGACTAAAACATACTCCCTCCGTCCCACTGTCTTTGTCCACTTACCTTTTGGCACACCATCCAATGCACTTCTTTAATCTATTTATCTTGTAATTTGTATATTAAAAAATTATAGAAATTATATATTAATAATCTATATGTTAAGACAAATCAAACAAGATCACACATGACTATATTTAGGCTTACACATTGAGAGAATTTGATGAGTCAAAGTGCTTAGATGAACAGTTTCAAAAGTCAAAAGTGGACAAAGACAGTGGGACGGAGGTAGTAATAATTTTTTCAATATAGGATTATATGTTTTTATTTCCCAATGTAGGACCATTGGTTATTATTTATTAGTCATTATTCAAATAAATATCCAGCATCACTTGAACATTATTCTTCTCATTAGTCATTATTAAGTCATATTTAAGGAATAAAAAAGTTTCCTACATTGGAAAATGACTTACTCCCTCCGTTCTATAAAAGTCTTCCTATTTTGACTTTGTGTAAAAATAAGGAAGTGTTAAATTGTAGTTGACTTCCAATTTTGCTCTTGATGTGATGAGTAAAAGTAAGATGTGATGAATTGAGTATTAGAGAAAAAATATGATGTCATTAATATGGTATGAAAAAATAAGAGTAAAAGTGGTTATTTAATAGAAAGTGAAAGTGTTTTGTTGGAAGTAAAAAAATGAAAGAGGAAGAGTTTTTGAGAACGGAGGGAGTATGTTTTAATCTTATTTAGTGCAAATTTCACTTAAGAATACTATATGTTCAAATGGCATACGTTGGTCAAACAAAGATTACAATCGAATGTATACATGAACGTAATTAACTAATCCTGATAGACTCTGGTAAGTTACTGAATAATAGAAACTACCAAATAAATAAAACGAATCAGGACCTGTTTGGAATAACGTTAGATATTAGCATTAGTGTTTTGAAAAAACTAAGGTTATCTACGAGCATCGTTTAGCGTTGACATTTTCAAAGCAATCTGAAACATTAAAATTTTATCCAAAATGTTAATGCTAATATCTAATGTTATTCTCAAACATGCTCATAATACAAATACTATCTTAACTAAATACAAGTAAGGTGGGATTCTAGTGCCACTGGAGTACGGTGCCACTCCGATGCCACTGGCATTTTGGGGCACCTCCGGTGCTCCGTTCGCAAAATTGACGGTTCCTACCCTCCCTAACCCACCCCCGTCCCTGCATCCCCACCCCTGCACCCCCAACCCAACCCCACCGTAAGCCCCCACAAAATGTGTGGCTATTAAGAACGCATAATAGCCACACATTTTGTGGGGGCTTACGGCGGGGTTGGGGTGGGGGTGCAGGGGCGGAGGTCGGGTGGGGGGTTTAGGGGGTGGGTTAGGAGGGTAGGAACCGTCAATTTTGCGAACGGAGCACCGGAGGTGCCCCAAAATGTCAGTGTCACTGGAGTGGCACCGTACTCCAGTGACACTAGAACCCCACCGATACAAGTATAATATAATACTTCTTCTGTCCTGAAAAATGTTTCCTCATTTTTTCTCAATTTAGAAAAGTATATATGGTACAAAATAGTTTTTCTTAAAGCAAATTCTACCATCTCACTTTTCAAAATCTCCATGAAGTCACTGTGATCAAAATAATTCTCCAATTTGGTATAGTATGTAGGTGGAGTATTTTCTATATGCAATTGACTTCAACTTTATATAGGCTTCTAATTCTATATATAATTAATTGTTATATTCATGCTTTACATTTTCAGGAACAAGGCTCTAATGGTTGAATCAGGAATTTTATCAAAATTGTCCCAACATACAGACATTGCAGACCAAAAAACAATTCAAGAATCTTTACAACTTCTTCTATCTGTATCACACATAGCCAGCTTCCAGTCCTCAATAATAAAATCATCAAGAATCATACCATTCATTATCAACATTATTGATTCATTCAATAATAATAATAAAATAATAAATTTATGCTTATGCACATTGTACAATCTGTCTCTAGTTCTTGAAAATTCAGAAATTTTAGTTTCAAGTGGAGTGATCAATGTAGTGTTAAGGCTACTCTCATCAGAAGAATCCTTAGAGAAGGCCCTAGCAATATTAGGAAACATGGTTGTCACCCAAAAAGGAAAGAGGGCTCTTGAAGAACATCCGTTGGTGCCCGAATGCTTCATTATTGAGACCGCGACCGCGGATGATGGTGGCCCGAAATGCCGAGAGTTGTCGGTGTACGTCCTGACGGTCTTAGCCCATCGGAGCCCGGTGCAGAGAGAGAGGATGGCGAAAGGTGGAGTTGTCCCGGCTCTCGTTGAAGTAGCGTTGTTGGGAAGTGCTCTGGCTCGGAAAAGGGCGTTGAGATTGTTGGAGTGGTTCAAGGATGGAAACAAGAGAAACGTGGGGACCCGCTCCGGGCCTCAGATAAGGAGCGGGTCGAACAAGTCGCCGCCGTTTCGTGGAATGAAAGGTGACGACGAGGTACGGAGATTGATGAAGAGTTTTGTGAAAGAGAGCTTGTATAGGAACATGGAAACAATCACTCACCGAGCCAATATATGGCTCCCCTCGATCGAGAGTCTCCCAAGGTTTAATTAATTAAGGCATTGGTCATGATTACTTCAAGCTCTAATACTAGCTGGAAAAATTCTACTGTAATTCCAAGATTGACAGTACAAAATAAAGACAATCGTCTATATATACTTTCAAACATGGGATTATTGTAGTATGACTCTACTAGCTAACATTATTCCCCTCATCAAACCTCTTTTGTTATTAAATTTCCATGAGTAACATTGATTATAAATGAATATCATTACACGTACGTATACCCCCCATCACTTCCCCAAATAAATTATCAATTCTATTTTTATGAGCACAAAAATTAAGAATGGAAAAAAATAAGATAGGAATAATTGAATAAGAGGTGTCCAAAATCCAAATAGCAAAACTAGGAGTGAAAAAAGCGATCATAGACATGACAACCTTTCAATGATATTTTAATACTCCGTAATGAACAAACAAGATATGTGTTTTAATTTGATATCTCTAGATATTAAAATTCTTTTTAGGTGTTTGGCGAAGCAAAAAAAAATCGAATTTAATATCTCCAGATATCATAAATCCCTCAAATGGAGGATTTTGATATCTTCCAAATTTGAGAGATATCAATATGGGGGTTTGATATCTCTCTCAACCATTGATCATTCTCCGTCAACGGCTACCATTGTCACCACCAACCACCCCCATTGCCGGTCCTCCCCACTTATCACTAATTAAATCATGATTTTAAATCACTCCAAACAAATTCGTTTCAGATTTCAAAACTCATATCATTTTTCTTAGATTACATTACTCATATCTTATCATTTCTCCAAAACTCAGCAAACGATCCCTTAGTACTTCCACGTGTAAAGAAGAATATTCGATTCACTATTCACGAAGATAATTAATCTGATGTTAATATTTATTTTTCATATTCATAAAATTTGATTAATACTGTAAATATATTTTAAGTACTAATAATACCCGAGACAGGTGGCATCCAGCCCAATAAAAGAACTCGTAGCCCACATAGAAAATCCGAAGAACCATCATAGAGTCTGATATAGTACAACCAAGGAAGTAGAATGTTACTCCGTATTATTTATTAGAATCAGATCAAATCAAATCATAAACAACTATAATTTCAATCACAATCAAAACAGATCAGATCTAAACTTATTCCAATTAGATTAGAACCAATTAGATTGAGTGAAGAGATTTAAGGCCACTTTTGCCCGACCCAGAATCTTTGACGAGAAAAGCATTCACGAACAACTAATGGGCTCGAGGTTGTGGCTGAATGGACCAAAGACTTGGTCATATACCGATGTAGTGTTCGGGTTTAGATCAATGATTTTAAAACCGGACCGGACAGGCCGGTCTGACCGGTCAGGCCGCGAACCGGTGAGCTTCCCGGTCCGGTCCAATATCAAAACCCAGTTTCCTTTTGACCCGCTGGAAACCGGCTGACCCGGAAAAAACCGCTGACCCGGGTCGACCCATCCTCTTTACTTAGCTTGAGAATTAAAAACAGAGTTGAAGGTGGGTTTCGAACCCAGATGGCAAAGGTTGGCAGGAAGAGAGAATCCACTTGTGCAACCAACACTTTTGTTTACAACAATGCACTATTTTATATATTACCTAAGACTATGTAGAGAAAGAACTACATAATCAATTTTATATATCATTTAAAAGACTTCAAATGATTAAAAAAGAACTATGTTGATATAATATATTTGTTTTATCAACTTTTAAACTTTAATATGCTATATTTCATTTTTAATCAATGAAATATAAACTTTATAATGTCAATAATACAGAAGAACACATTATCTAGTCTATTTATTTTTGAAAATATGAGTATTTTTTTTTTCTATTTATGTATTTATTAGACATTCAATCTAAACTTTTAATAAAAATAGAAATTAAAGTATTAAATTTTATATTCACAATGATATTAATTGAAAATATCTAATAATATACATATATAAATAAATATATTAATTATATTTGACCGGTTCGTTGACTCCCGGGTTGACCGGTTCGACCGGTTAGCCCTTGACCCACACCCTCATCCGAGTCGATGGCCGGTCCGGTTTTCAAAACATTGGTTTAGATGGCCCAATGGCCAGATATTCCTCACTATTCACTGGGCCTGTGCACCACAATATAGCCTTTTATAGAGAATGGTAAATTTCCTGAATACTATTTGTCACAAAAAGTATATAAATTTCTACCATCAACATTAAGCGAATGAAAATATGATCAACCATTAGTCAAATTATTCGGGTGATTTTTTCTCTTGCTAATAATTTAAAATAATGCTCCAACTCCCTAACTCGAACTATATTTTATTTTATGTTATGTTGCATCGGTCTCAAATCAAAACTCACGTTTTGACTTTGCACGGAGTTAAGAAAAGTGAAATTATATGATTAATAAAATAATGCAGATAAGAAAAAAGGCAAGCTGCAAAAATTTTTCCAAAAAAAATAAGTAGAAAATTAATTTGGGATGAAGGGAGTATAAAAAGTTATTCTAAATATAATCAACCATTGTTAGAATAAAAACATAAACTTATAATTTAACTCTATTTTTTCCCGGTCCCATTCTCCTTCATCCAATGACATACGGAGTATATAGACATTAAAAAAACCATCTCATTTCTTTTCTTCCAACTCAATTTCCATCTCAAAACACAATAAAAATTTATTGGTTGGTCCTAGGACCACTCAATTTGAAAAGTTTTAGAAGACAATGATTCAATTAGAATATCTACGGTACCTCATTCATAAAATTAATAATATTATCTTTTAATTAGTAAATCCATTCAGTCTTAACATGAGCCGAGCTTGGTTTGGTCATGTTGCCGACTGTGACGCCGGAGGCTTTGGCACCCCATTTCTCTTTTCCTTCTTTAAATTCCTTCACTTCTTCTTCTTCTTCTCCCTTCTCTCGCTTCAGATCTCTCTCTTTCACTCCCATGGCTTCCTCATGTCGCTGCTCCCCTGTTCACAGCTGCCATTCCTCCGTCCCATCTTCTCATCAACCCTCACTGGTCGTCTTCTCCGGTATGCTATGCTCGTTTGTTTGTTTTTAGGGTTAGTTCAGTTTTATATTCCGGCTGGCATGAGTGAGAAAAGTCTTGAATTTTGGTGCATTGGACGTGTAATCATGACCTTAATTTGTGAAATTTTATGCTAATGTTGAAGATTGAAGTGAAATGAGGAAGGTTTAGTTCAAAAATGTATATCGAAAATGGTGAATTGTTGTTATTGAACATTGGATTTTGAGTGATGAAATATTAACTTGGCCTGTGAAATCTCCTGTGCTGCTTGTTCTTCTACAGAAACACACTGTCTTTTAATTTCTAATTTTAGTTTTTAGGTTTAATTTGTGGGGGAACTGTTGAAATTTGAAACTGTTTAATTCATTATAATTCAGGCTGAGTTATGAATGGGATCCTAAATGTTCTTAGCATGCAGGTGGAACAGCTTTTAATTGTGTAGCTGAAGAGCTCAAGAACTTTACTACTCGTGTAGCTCATGTTCTCCCAGTTTCCGATGATGGTGGAAGTACATCTGAAATTGTCCGAGTTCTTGGTATGTCTTCAATAAGTAAACTTTGTACTACTTTCAAAATACCAATCACTGTAGTTTCATAAAATATCACATTATGATGGGTCCTTGCTTTTCTGCAAACTCCCAACTTAATGGACCACCCCAGCTGGCTAAGAGTAATGCTGCCAAAGAAATGATCCGTAAGAGTACTTGGGAAATTAGTAAGAAGGGGCGTACCCATAGTGCGTGTAGCTTTTACGTAGCCCCAAAAAGAAATAATGCTTGTGTGTGTGTGTGTCTAGATATCAGTTTTACGCATCAGAAGCTTTTATCGAGGATTCACTCTGTTTATCATTGTGTGACAGATAGCAAGTGTATTTTATGGGTATCCTGCAGGTGGTCCTGCAGTTGGGGACATAAGGTCAAGATGCTTGAGATTGTCGGATCAAAGCACCTTTGAGGCTCTTGCTGTCCGAACATTGCTTGGCCATCGACTACCTCTTGATGCACCAAAAGCAAAGCTAGAGTGGTAATGAAACCATATTCTCGAGTAGTTCATTTTTTCCTAGTCTGCTATTCTTTTTCCAGGCCGCTTTTTCCTTCGGTCAAGGGATTGAGGGGGAGAGGCAAGCTATTGAAGACGTGGGGTGGGTTGTTGAGTCCGTACATGGCGACCTTAGACCCTCACTGTGGACATAACGAATAATATGAGTTCCTCGAGGCGCCCCCATAGTTGAGGGGGTTGGGATCTCCTGGCACCGTACTTATGGGTGCATTGTCTGGGCAATATTAATACCCTGCTTACTTAGTGTTTAGTGTACTGTCTCTCTGGTAATGTTTTGCGGTTGCTTAATGCATTTGTTTTCCTGAACAATTTTCTATCTTACTTTTCACAATTCACACTACCATCACCTGTTGGATGCATTTTCTCTTATTGCTAGAGGAGAGTTTTACAAAATGGTTTGACGTATAAAAAAAAGACAGTTTCAATTTTTTTATGGGAAGGTAATTTTATTGATTGAAGAAAAGGAATAAGAGTCACGTGAGGAAAAGTCTTCATGCTCGTAAAAAGAGAGAATAAAATAAAATATGTGCCAGTGCATACCAAATTCTTCTTAGCGGGTTCTTCCTAGGGGTAGAGGTAAGTTCTTTAGCTTTGCACATATCCCACTCTTCTGAGGCCCTACTTCTTAGGGGGGAGATACTTGGGTATGTTTGGTTTGGGTTAGTCTCAGATTGTTTTAAATCATGTGTATAGCTGTCTTTTTTTAAAAGTTTTGTGTTTACACTACAATGACAAAATTAGTTGACATTGCCAATAATGTCTATATGGTCAAAGGTATGATATTGTGGAAGGGAATCATGAACTTTGGAAAGGTGTCTCAAAACCTTACAGGGAGACTATACGAGCTTTCTTGGTGTACTTCCAAAATCAGGTTTGTAGTTCTTCTATCAACATTATCATTCAATTACAGCTATAATTGGACTTCGTTTGTGAGCTACATCCAAGTGGATAACAATTTGTAGCCAAAGTTGTTTTTCTTGATGTGATTAACATTGATATGATATAGTTTACTTTGAATTATATGATGCATATAAAATATGAATTGATGAGGATGGATGATGGTGGGTAGTGAGAGGGGTTTTGCCCATACAAAGTGTGTGATGTGTATGGGTCGTTGCTTGTAAAACCCTACACACACACACACACACACACACACACACACACACAGATAGATTTTGGTTCAAATGAGAACGATGCACAATGAAAGAAATGAGAATGCATACAATCCATTAAATTTAAGATCAAAGGGCTATTAAAAATAAAAAAATCTTAAAAATTTGAAAAACTGGCGGTGGCAATTTTGTGAATAAATTGAACTTTTTGAGAATGCACTACTACAAATGTAAAATGCATCACGACAATCTGAAAATGCACCATTCTCATATTTTCACTGTAAGGACTAAGGATATTCTCACCTGAACTAACCTATATATATATATATATATATATATATATATATATATATATACACATATATGTGTATGTATGTTTATGTGTGTATACATACACATACACACACACAGGGGCTGGTTCCCGTAAGAATGAACCTTGGTGAAAGAAATAAGAATGGTGCATTTTTGTTCGTCATGGTGCATTTTCTAGAGCAGGTAGTTCACCATGGTGCATTTTACAAAGCAAGTAGTGCATTTTATGAAGTTTGATATAAATACAAAAATGCCACCGTGATTTTTCTACTACGCAATTTTTTCTTATTTTTCAAATTTTTATGACCCGTAGATCTCACATTCTAAAGCACCACATGCATTCTTATTTCTTTCATAAGATCTCATTCTCACCAGAACCAAAATCTACACACACAGATATATATATATATATATATATATATATATATATATATATATATATATATATATATATATATATATATATATATATATATATATATAATATATATATATATATATATATATATATAATATATATATATATATATATATATATATATATATATATATATATATATATATATATATATATATATATATATATATATATATATATATAATATATATATATATATATATATATATATATATATATATATATATATATATATATATATATAAAATAATGTTCATGTAAAGAGTGCGGAAAAATAGAGGTACGTTTTAAAACGGTAAATATGGGGTTGTCATATCCACAAGGATGGTTGGTAAAGTGTATGGGGAGTGAATCAACAATTGCAACTAATCAATAGTTATGCTTCACGAAATGAAAAGCGAGTTAAGAAAAATGTGATACAAGAACAAATAACACACAAGACTAACAATGAAAAAAGAAAGTTCTAATCAATAGTTATGCTTAACAATTTTTTTGTTCTAATATTTGTCTTCTTTCTTTTTTAAATAGACCAACTTTATTTTTGGTCTCAGAGTAGCATTTACTGAATTAAAGTTTTTTAGCATGCGATCTCTAGATGTTTTGAATGTGTTTCTTGTGAGCGTTTTGATTGTCTCCATTGTTTTAGTGCATTGGTATTGGAGTCAGATCATATAGTCTAATATTCACCAATTTTATGTGCATTAATTTCACTTTTTTTATTTGTATTTAGAAATTAGAAGACACGCTGAGAAGTTTTTGAAGTGATATATTTAAGTCCATACTTTTTAAATGCAGATTCTTAGACGCTCAGAAGACTCATTCTGTTTTAGTAATGGAAGGTATTTGAATCTAGCATATATGAAACTGTGACTAGCTTACAAATATGATGCTGCAGAGTAGATAAATTGCATGGTGTTGCTTCTTTATTTTTGTGCCACAGTTTCCAACATAAGCTTATAATGTCAGACTTGAATTTTAAATGAAACATCTTCTTACAGTGTTGTTCTTTTGCAAGTCTAAATATGCCGGTATGTTTTTCCTTTTAGGCCTATATATTGTAATTGCCAAACACGATTTTTTTTGTTTGTATCTTAGTTCATTGGTGCACTTTTCGCAATGCCTTAATATCCTTAAGTAGCTTCACTATATGCCGTCCTCTTTGATACTGGTAATACATAGCTGTAATTCCGTAATCCATTTTTTTCACAATTGGCATCCGTTTTAGTTTCTCCTGCCCCACTTAATGGATATATATATATATATATATATATATATATATATATATATATATATATATATATATATATATATATATATATTATATTATGTGTTTTTATGGACTATGGTAACTATGTTGTTAGTTGTTACTGTCTTGAACTTGCTCTTGCAGTTTCTGATTGACTAGTTAAACCCCGTTACGCTTGCAGCATCGGGAATTTTTTCTTTGCAGGAGCAAGGATGTTTTTTCAGTCTTTAGATTCTGCAATCTTTTTATTTTCACGCGTTTCTGGTATTCCAACAGAAAGTCTCATCCTTCCTGTGATATCCACAAATGAGAGGCTTACACTGGGCGGTGAATTGTGGGTAGATATCTCTTTTACCGAGAACTCTTTTACCTTCCCACACCCTCACCCACCCACTCCGCATGTCTTATCTGATTAGTGTCTTTGACCAAGGGATGCAAATTTAATGTAGGGAATTTATTATCAACCATTTTGAGCAATTATATCTAGGTAAAGATTTGGGCAGAGTGACCTCTGTGTGTGCTGTGTGCGGGGTGGGGGATTGGTTCCATTTGTTGGCAGTTTGATTCCATTGAAGTGTGCTTTTTTCGTATCATGACTGATATATTAGATGATGTAACAAGATGTTCCAATGAGCATGCATTTTTCCTAGTTTTGGTTTAGTCACGTGAATCATTACAAAAACACTCCTTAACTATGCTGCTGGATATCAAATCCAAACTGCTTGTCATTTTGCTTTTTATATAATAATCCAATGTATTTTAGGATGGTACCATTATACGTGGACAGAATGAAATATCTCATCCAACAAATGGATGCATGGAACCTATAGCTAAGGTATCTTTTTGCATTGTTACATGCTTTCTAAATAAATACTGATTTCTCACAATGTCTTATCCTTTCTGATGTTTTTCTCTGCATTTGCCCTTACATATCACTCATTCACTTGCATGTATTCAACCGAAAAATGCCTTTTAGCCTATCCTGTTGTTTCGCAAAAATGAATTAGTTATGTCTTGTTCTGCAAATGGCTGTAGTATTTAAAAATGCAAATCTTTTGAACAGTCTTATTGTGTTTTAGATCTCGTTTGATTGAGGTAAATTAACTGAATTTGGCAGAAATAACTGAAAGAGCTCAAATTTCCGATTTTGTAATTGAAGTGATTGAAACAATTGTGTTGAATTATCTACAAATTTATTTGAAATGTTTTAAATTACTCCGTAATTAAAGACCGACCATTAATAGATTGTTACATGGTATAATAAGAATTTTGTACTCTTGGGTTTGCAACTTCTATTTGCCTATGGGCTTGGCCCAAAGCCCTAAACCCTAAGACACATCTTCATATGCTCCCTGAAGTTGGAGAGTACTATAGCTATTGCCCAATTTCTAACATAGATTTTACAACCACCAAGCCCTTTGGTATACAAATCTGCTAGTTTTCCGATTCATACATAAACAACAACAAACCCAGTCTAATATGAAGCTAAAATATTGTCAATAATATTCTCCTATTAGTACATGTGGCATAGAATCAACCCTAGTTGTATCTTCTTTTGAATAAAATGTCAATTCACTTCGATGTGTTTTGTCCGCTCATAAAACACCAGGTTACTTGCAATATGGATGTCTGATTAATTGTCACACCTGTCTTCAAACCCAATCTCATTCAGCAATTTATGTATCCACCATCTCACACATCGCACACTAATGAAGTAGTGTTTGGTAGAAATTCTGGCTGACAAGGTTGATAAGCCCAAAACAACAACAACAACAACAACAACCCAGTTAAATCAGTTAAATCCCACAAGAGTAGGGTCTGGGGAGGGTGTGTGTACGCAGACCTTACCCCTACTTGAAAATAGAGAGTCTGTTTCCAAAGAGACCCCGGCTCAATGTCGAAAGTTGCATTGCTTGACTAACTGCTACTTCATTAATTAAAGAAGTGCAGACAGTTTAGAGATCCATTTTGATTTATTCCATGACACCCCAAAGCCAAAAAATGGTGAAATTTTGGCTCCATCGGAGATGATGGAATTGATAAGCCCAAAAGTGTTTACCAAATTAGCTTAAAACTTACTCTTTTTAATAACTTGACTAATTATATTAGCACACATGAACCATTAATTTTCCACTCAATTTGTTATATTCTTAATATGTTTTAGAAGTTACGGGTTATATTTCTCACAGAATTTGACTGTCGATGCTATCTGGATAGGGAGTCACTTCATGTCCTGCTCTTCCTTCAACAATAAAGCGAGTATTCTACATGTCAAGTGAAGGCAGCAACCTATTGCACGAGGTAAATAATTAAATATGGTTACAACTTTGTTGATTGAATAAATGTTCCTATTTAGTTCTTTATTCCAATTTTCTATTCTATACTCTTTTTTCTTTCTCTGTTTTTTCACGTGCATATAAAATATGTTTCCGTTCACCATTTTTTCAAATTCATTTTCCAAGTCAATAAAAAGCATATGTACGAACACAAAAAAGCTGCCTCACACTAACACCAGACACATGTTTAAAGCTTGATCCACAGAGGACGAGTACTATGTTAGCTTAGATCAAATTTGACATGGAATCAAAGCTTGAGGCGATAATAGTATGTGTATATGGGGCATCTACACACATGAGGGTTTAAGGGAGCTCTTTTGGGGATTTATAGTGTATCCATATCGGTCGTTTACAATGTTTGAATCTAATTTAAAACTTTCAGGTAAATCTCATCCTTTGAGGTTTCTTTTGGAGCGAGTTTGACATAATCTAACAATTTTATTTATTTTTTATGTATGGACATTCTAATGTATCATTTTCCTTTAGTTCTTTATTTTATGTGCTGGAGTATTCATCCCGTTGATGTGATCCCCTCATGTATGGGAAAATAGGTATGCATGTCTGATGTCCTCAGCTAATTTCCCAATCTCTATTATTAATTTTCCCCATTTTCCAATGATCAGGTCTTCCCAGCTCTAAATCCAACAGTCTTGGAACAATTGAAAAATGCAGATTGCATCATATTTGCCATGGGGTCACTCTTTACTTCTATCTGCCCCTCTCTGGTAACTATATCTTGAGTTCCTTTTTTAACCAAAGAAGAATCATAGCGATGTTTGGCACACGGCTTTTTGGATAACTTTTTGTTGAGGAGTTTTGAGGTAAATGACTGTTCTAACAACTATTAGAAGTGTTCGGTGAGCAGCTTTTTGGAACAACTTTTTTTATCCCAAAAGGCTGGATTTCAAAAAGCTTATTGAAGACGACTTTTTCAACCTATAACTTTTACCTTGAAAAGCGCAGACAGCTGATACAAAGTACAAACAACTCATCTCCCCAAACATTTTTTTTCCCTAAACAGTTATGAGCTATTACAAACAGCTTGTGTAAACATGTACCCAAAGAGCTTACCCAAACAGGGCTCGGATGTAATAGCCATGTGCCAAACAGGGCTCGGATGTAACTTTCCATTCTGGTTGAGCTCATCTTTCAATAAAAGATTTCATCAGCCAATTGGTATAGCCGTACTGCACTTCAATATTTTGTCAATTTCACGTGCCTTTACCTACAAACATAGGTTTTACACGGAGTTGGAGAAACAATTTCTTCCCGGTCATGCCCGAAGGTAATTCCTCATCTCAAAAATTAAGTGGATGGTTGTGGGTAACAAGTAACAACTGATAGGAGAATCACACCTCAAAAGCTATTAATGTTGTATTTAGGTATCTGGATTACCAGTATAATCTTCCATAAAAAAGACGATAGTGTTTCCATGTAGTGAGGTGAAATAACATGGGATGTAATGTGCTTATCTCAAGTTTCTTAGGAAAATTTTAAGGGGCCCACCAAATATGGAAAGAAAGTTATAAATCCATGTGGGTTCCATGTGAGTTAATATACCTACATGATTTCATTTCCAAATTTGAAAATGTGGGCATATCAAAGTGTTCCCAAATGATTTTTTGGAGTTTGCTTTTTAGGTGTTGTTAGATGACATCGGTATTATTATTGAAAATCTTGAATTATCCCCTAATAATTAAAGCATATACTCCCTCCGTCCCTCATAGATCTTCCCATTTCCCCTTTTTATTTGTCCGCCATAGATCTTCTCGTTACACATTTTAACACACAAAATACCCTAAATACCCCTCTTCTATTTCTCTTTCTTTTTTCTCTCCATCTTTCGTCCGCCACTGCTTTTTTCTTTCTTTCTTCGTTTCTTTCTCCCCCGGCCCCCCATTCTTCTCCGCTGCCAGATTTCTTCCTCTCTCTCTTTCTTCTTCTTTTCTTCTTTTCTTTGTTTTTCTTCTTTTTCTTCTTTCTTCTCTTTCGTCTTCTTCTCCTCCGTATTCTTCTTCTTCTTCTTCTTCTTCTTCTTCGCCATATAGATCTGCGATGGTGGGGTAAGGGCAGTGGCGGCGATTGTAGGGCTGAGGACAGCGGTGGCAATGGGGGAATGAAGATGGCGGTGACGATGGTGGGGATGAAGGCGGCGGTGGTGGCGGTGGTGACTCTAGATCTATATTTCTTCTCTTCTTCTCTCCCCCCCCTTCTTTTTCCTCCATCTATGTTCTAGATCTAGACTATGATCACGGCGATGGTGAGACCGGAGGCGGTGGTGGGATTGACGATGATTGTGAGGACCAGGGTGATGGTGGCGGATTGGCGGTGGCGGTGATAGTGGGGGGGGGGGCAGTGGTAGTAGCAGTGGCAGTGGTGGGAGAGGTTATGTGCGGTGGTAACTGGTAACAAAGCAGTAACAGATTGGGTGAAGTGGCAGAGCAAGTAGGGGCATAATGGGAAAGTCAGGAGTCTTTTTAACACTCCTAAAAAACCGTGAAAAGTCAAATTGGGAACATCTTACATGGACGGAGGGAGTAATTGATATCACATTGTCTAAACCGCACAGCTTAAGGTTACCGTGAACCAAACCGAAAATGGCCCATGGGTTTTTGAACTGTACAACACATTCCCATACTTCGATGTGGGATTGAAGTCCCATATCTTAACCAATTGGATCATAAAATCGTGGAAAATTATTTCCAATCATAACCTCGGTGTGGGTTTTTCCACCATCTACGATGGAGCCAAAGATTCACTATTATTTGGCTTTGGAGTATGATGGAATAAAGCAAAATGACTCTTTAAACTGTTACACCTCTTTTATAGTGAAGTAGCACTTAGTCGATGCAACTTTCAACGTTCATCATGGATTCATGGGTCATCTGAAACAACCACTCAATGTTTTTAAAAATTATGTTTATACATAGGGTCAGGCTGCGTACATCTGACCTCTACCCGCAATGGACAAGAGCCTTTGAGGCACTGGGGTTGTTTAAAGTTGAATATGGATAAAAGTTCACACAAAAAGAAAAAAAGGTACATCATTTTTTGAAGTTTGAACTGATTTTAAATGAGGGAGAGGGATGTTCGAAAAGAAGGAACCGAAAATATTAAAGGTTGAAAGATGAAAGAAATAGAAGATAAGCAATTAAAAATTGGCTTAGCCGCTACGAGAAGCTCTGCCACTGAAGTCTGAAGATGGAGAGAAGTATGGTTGAAGATGGAGACACGGAAGTTGACGCTAAAGTCTAAGAAATAAGTGTTAATTATCTACTAAGTTTATTAAGTTTTTCTTTAGAAACTATACGATAAGTTGGAACTATGATGTCTTGCCCTTGAGACCAAAGGATTCAAAATAAGTAGGAACAAGACTGAATACATGGAATGTCGTTTTAGCGGTCGGGAAACGGATTCGGAAGTGGAAGTTAGGATTGACTCTCATCTAGTGCCTAAGGTAGACAAGTTTCGATATCTTGGCTCGGTAATTTAGGCTGATGGGGAGTTAGACGGGGATGTTGGACATCGTGTTGGAGTGGCTTGGGCCAAATGGCGGTTGGGCTCAGGGGTGTTGTGTGATCCGAAGATTTTGCCCAGGATGAAAGGTAAGTTCTACCGGTCCGTAGTCAGACCTGCTATGTTATATGAGGCAGAGTATTGGGCGGTTAAGAAGACTCATGTGCGTCGTTTGCATGCGGCGGAGATGCGGATGTTACGATGGATGTGTGGGAAGACAAGGTTGGATAGGATTTCGAACAAAGTTATCCGACATCAGTTAGGCACTTAGGCATGACACCGGTGGAAGATAAGCTGCAGGAAGCGAGGTTGAGATGATTTGGTCATGTGAGATGGCGGAATGCTAACGCCCCTGTACGGAGATGCGAGAAGATTACGGTTGTCAGGGGAAGTAGGGGAAGGGGTAGACCTAGGAAGAATTGGAAGGAGGTGATTAGGCATGATTTAGGACTTCTCACCCTGACTGAGGATATGGCTTAAAATAGGAACCTTTGGAGAACTAGCATGAGAGTAGCTGGATAGGGGCCCGGTGCTTTAGAGGTTTTTTGTAGTGTGTTTTGTTTGGTTGGAAATTTTTGCTATTGCTTGCAGAACTTTCATTCCATTGTACTTGGTGCTTTATCTGTGTTATACTGTGATTCTTATCATATTTTTTGTGCAGTTGGAGCCGGGGGTCTCTTGGAAACAACCTCCCTACTTCCGAGTAGGGGCAAGGTCTGCGTACACACACCCTCCCCAGACCCTAATGTAGTGGGATTCAACTGGGTTGTTGTTGTTTAGAAACTATACAATGCATAGGCCCAAAAAAGTTTTTGTAAAAAAGGCCCAATAGCTATTTCAAAATAAAACTTATAGTTGAATTGTTTATTAAAATTGAGGCTTACGCATCGGTTATGCCTTACCACCTCAGACCGCCTTAACATCGTGAGGCGTACGCCTCAGATATCGATCCCTGTTGAGTCTTAAGCCTCAGAGGCAAAATGCAACCGCCACACCGCCTCGGCCGCTTTTTAAAACCATGGCATGTGCTAGTTTGAGGTGGTTTGTGTAGTAAGAAGAAGAAGTGCATGCTCCAGTGAGGAGATGCGAGAGGCTTGTGGTAATGGGTGTGCGTAAGGATTACATCTAGGAAGGAGGTGAATATACCAGACTTTAATATCTTAGTGAAGATATGATCTTAGAATTAGATAAGAACGCTTGTAGAGCTGAGATTAGAGTAATTGGGTAGACCTCTAGGAATTAGTTTGTAGATTTGCTGTTGTGTTTTGTCTTAGTTTGTAGCTTGCGTTTGTGTGCTTTCTGTGGTTTTCTATGCTCAGGGTCTAGTTATTGTCAGTGTGTGTGTTTCTTGTGCTTGTACTTGTTCGTGCTACTGTGCTTACTTTGCCTTTGCTTCTGTGTTTGAGCCGGAGGTCTTTAAGAAGAAGCCTCTATACTTCCAAGTAGGGGTAAGGTCTACGTACACACCTCCGGACCCTACTCTTGCGTGATTTTACTGGGTTTGTTGATGATGATGATGCTGTAAACGTGTATGTGCTAATGGTTTCGTGTATATCTTGATTTCAGATATGTATGTGTGAGAGAATGTTTTCTTCTTCCATGTGTAACATCCTCCATAGGTACTTATGTTGAATGGTACTCATGACCGAGAAACTAGTGGCTTCACTGCCTCCTGCTTTGTGATAGCCATCACCAATGCCTTAAATCGAATTCACGCGGATAATCATAAGTGCCTTAATAATCCTGTAAGTAGCTACAGATGTACACATCTCAGGTGGTTTATGCCCACGTATTTTTGGTTCAGCTTTTATCTCAGCTGTTTTATTAGGAACTTTTGGATGGGAAGGGAGAGGAGGGTAGGGAAAGACTCATTTTCATTTCACTAGCTTATCTATATATGTTAGCCTTAAGCTACAAAAGAATACAGTTCGGTTCTTTTGGCACTGAGTTTGGCTCTCATAAATGGCACCACCGCACCAGTCATTTGGGGCTCTAGGAAGTATTGGAGAAGGGGTGCAAGGGAGGAGGGTAAGGTGGGTTCTCGTGGGGAGGGGGGTCTTAGTTGGGGTAGGACTCGGTTTAGATTCCATAGGGCCCCAAATGGCTTCGGTGTCATATCATGACACCGGAATCCAGCATCAAAAGAACCATTGTGAAATAACTATATGTTCACTTAAATAATGTATTTATATATAATATTTTATCTTCACTTCCTTTTTAAACCATCTAAATGTAATAATATGTTCATAAAATAAATATCACACCCTCCTAACCAAACAAGGGTCAAGTGTTAGGCATCACATGACTGAGCGCCTTTGGTCTTTTCTTGCAAAATCATGGTTTACTGTCAGCTACATTAATGGGAAGTAATGTAATCAGCTCTGAGATAGAGCACACAATCCGGCTTACAAAAGCCTTTCTGTTTTTGATTATTTAAACGCGAGGTGTGGCATGAATACAGTTAGTCTTATCTTGGTGTCAGAGGCAATTCTGATACTAAAATGGTTTGTTCTAAATGAAATTCTACGATTTTAAATTTGCAAATAGTGAAGTGTCAAGAAATTCTCAACTGATAAGCAGAAATGGGGAGGCACATGTATGTTTATTTGTTTGTACTTTGTAGGTTGGATGTCTAGATTGTTTTATTGAGGATATACAGTTGTCAATGCTTTATATTTGATATCCAGGTTACATTGATCTCTTCTTCGTCTAATTCATATTAATGTTAAACATTGTAAATTGGAATGGGACAAGGCTTTGTTGTTGGTGTATAGAACACATACACTAATTAGGATTACATGAAACAAGAATTTGTTGCTCATCTTTGGCTTGACAATGCAGCCAAACAGATACATCAATACAATTCTGATGCCAAAAGATGGCCAAGTTCCCGTCGACATTGATCAACTCACTTCCCAAGGGATTTATAGTGTGGTATGTGCTTTTATAGTTTCTTCTGCTGCTCTTTTGGTAATGTCTTGTATTCTTCTAATATATTTGAACAAGTCCACTTGTTTTAGAAAGGATTTGCTCTTGTAAAACTTCAACTCTTGCAGGTTCCTGTAGATTCATTCCATGATCCAAAAGTGGGCATCATTTTTGACCCAAAGTCTCTTATCCAAGCACTTGGAAATTTGCTAACACAACAATGAGAACAACCATCTTAATATGCTCAAGCCAATTGTTTGAATGAAAAAACAAGGCATTTATTGTCCCTTTTGAGCGATCAAAAAAATGGATTTCCATCATGGTTTTGTTTGCCTAAAAACATGGGACCTATGCTTTGGCGTTCAATAGTGCTCATGTTTATCCTTCAATGTAGCTTTTAATTGGTCTCAGTGAAAGAACATCTACCGAATCTTGTTTTTTTCCAACAGAATATTTCAGTGTAATTTTGGAGAATATTGGTGTTTATGGTCCAATCTCCCTTTCCATAATGCTAAGGCCCTAAGAGCATTTACAATGATAAAAAATTCGTCCCGTCCCAACGCCGCTGTGACTTTCGCGGCTCCTCGCATGCAATGGGCGTGCGGCGCCGCACCGCATCGATTTTGGAGCCGGACACAAACCCGGTGCCGTTGTAAATGCCCTAAGGGCATCTGTGATGGGGGAGAAAAGAAGGGAAAATAAGATGATGTGGAAGGAGAGTCATGAAAAGCTTGATTAGAGAAAAGAGCTTACAGGAGAGAGAAAATAAGGAGGCAGCGGATTTATTCACTCTATATTTGAAAGATAATTTTGTCTAGAGAGGCATTGTCGTAGGAATATGAGAACTATGAAAAGCAATGATGTAAGTTTTGAAATCATAAAGGTAACAAACAATGCACATTTACCAAAAGGAGAATGCTCTAGAAATGGATAAAAAAATATGAAAATACCAAAATAGGAGTCACGAACCTTTTAAGACCAAAACAAGAGTTCACACTGCTATTGTTATACTACTATACTCACCATATTGTCACATTTTAACTGTCACACTATTAATACCATACTTCCGTCCATCGTTCTCGGCCACCGGAATGTCGCTACAGATCGTCGACGGTTGATTGGTCACACTAACATATTACACTGTCGTTACTTTTCCATCACATTGCCAATGCATATTCTTACACCACAATGTCATTATACTCCAATTTTGGTCTTAAAATACATAAGACTCTTATTTTGATATTTTTAAACTTCTTTACTCATATCTGGGTACACTTCTTTTTACCAAAACCATTTTTTGTAATTAGTTGCTATGTTAAGTGATACTTCTTTCGTCTCAAATAGTCTTTCACATTTCAAAAAAACCGTGTCTCCAAAAGTCCTTTCCATTTCTATTAAAAAAATCAATTCTACCTTTATTTTTTCGTACCCTACCTATCACATCATACGTTTTTGTTAATAATTTACACATCACATTATACTTTTACCAATCACATCTAGGTTAGTTTTGGAAAATCAACCCAAAACTTTTCCTTCTTATTTTACTACCTTTAGTCATCCCTCTGTTTCAAAAAGAATTTCCTACTTTGATTAACGTGCAAAATCCCGTGAATTTTAAAATGATTTTAATTGCATATTGGTAAGGAAATACGGAATAACACTTAAAAAAATTATATTTAAAAACTACATTGAAAACTCTATAAAATAAGAGGTGACAAGAATATTTTATTTTATCAAATTATCAATGGAATCACGCAAACAAATAAAAGTTATTGAGAGGCTGTAATAGTAAACAGGAAAGACTTTGGCCTTGTTTGGGAAGAACTTTAAGGTTTTGGATAAAATATTGGTGTTTTCCTACGGTCAATAGTCTTTCACTTATACCTTCGTCTTCTCGCGCAGTTAAAACTAAAAAAACAATTAAGCGAGAAAGATGGAGGCATGGAGACCTGCGCAGCCACGAGGGGTGTCGAGACCGCGCGCTAGGCTGCCGGGTGGGCGGAGGGGCTGGCCGCGCTACCCGACGACGTGGTCGGAGGCCACACGTCTTCTCGGGCTTAATGCAGGTTTGACTAGTACTGTTGCGATAGATGCTAAAACTTAAATTCACTGCGAAAAGGAAAGAGGAATTCCATTTGAACATTGCAATGCCCGGTTGCAGGTTTGGAAAGTTGTATCCTAGTTTATGGCGATGATTAATGACAATCGAAATGATACATTAGGTCAGAAGTAGACTCCTAATTTTTGGGGCTACAACTCTTTTTGTTCTGGGAAACACCATTTGCACACCACACTTACCCAAAATTTTGAACTTATATATAGAAAATGTGTGAAATTTACAAGACTTGTTTCTATATTACTCCTTGTGCCCTAAAATTTGGGGAAAAGACTAAAACATGAGTAAAACATTGAAAATATACCAAAATATGATTTCCATATTTTTATTCCTGAAATAGGAGCTAAAATGCATTTACATTACAAATCATGACCATGTACATTATGAAAAATGCATATCTACAATGCCACATGACTACAATGCGAACTCCTATTTAGAGAGTAAAAACATGGAACTCCTATTTTAGTATTTTCTCTATGTTTTAATCTTATTTAGGGTGATTTCTTCTAAAATTTTGTTCTGGTCTGGACTTGGAAACTTATTAAGAAAATATAGTAATTTTTTAGTTGTTACTCCGTATTTATTTAGAAATGAGGTACACTAAATCAACCACACAAATCTTTCCTTGGAAAGGACATTAAAGACGTAGTACGATTAAGAAAAGCAAACTAGAAGAGAAATTTAGGACAGAGAGAGTGTATTGTTTGAACAAGGGTTTAAACTTTTAATGCAATAATACATTTTTTGTTTTGGTTTATCCTTTTCCTGCAATTTTTCTCCTCCTTAAATGTGTCTTTTTGATCTTGCATTTATTGTCTTGGTAAGCTTGTAGTTGTTTGTCACCTACTTTTTCTTCATTGTGATTTTAAGTCATTCTTGAATTTTTGAAGGTTTTAATAATATCTGGAAGAATCAAAGCTTAAAAGCTTATGCTATGAATGTGTCCCAAGGAGTTGATCCGTCACCAAGTTGCATTATTAAAGCTAGGGACGAGCCTGACCATCTCATTGTTCTTGTTCACGGCATCATGGGCAGGTGACCAACCGCTAACGAGTCATAATATTTTACTCGTGTATTCTAGAGCTCAATATAGAATCCATATCACTTGGTTCAATAACAATGTCATAGTTACAATGGAACTGAAAGAAAATACTCCGTAATAATGTCATAGTCTAGGCAGAGACTTTTTTTATAGTGAGGCAGAGAGATTTCGAATAACTACTGAAGAACGCTCCCTTAGATTCAATTCAACTAGTTTTGCACTTGATTCTTTTATTTCTCATTCAGAATACAAGTTCCAACTTCCAAATAGTTGTAGTAGAGTAGAATATTTAGGCGAATATAACTATATTTTTCTGCTTTTCTTTTTTTCTTTTTCACCACCCAATTCGTTAGCAACTTTAATGTTATTGTAATACATTTCAAATTATTTTTGTGTATTGATTTTGACTTTCATGAAGATTTTGGTACACATGCAATGTAAAGTATGCTTAGTTTTTCGTCTTACTTGTAAAATTTCCCCATATTTAATTTTTAATTAGTCAAATCACAAATGAAGAAAAGCATATTCCATAGTCCCTTCACCTCCAATACACTTTGCCAAGTTTGACTTGGCAAAAGAAAATGTAAATTGTGTGGTTGAGATTTGTATAGAAGAGAAAGAAACCATATGAACCATCAATTTATTTCTTTAAAATGAAATATACGAAGTTCTTTAGGAGGACAAAAAAGATAGTTTGCATATATTGTTTCGCGACGGCGGTAGTAGTATTTAAGGCTTTACTAGTTTCTCCATACATAGGACTTTAGACATACTCTCTGAAAGCCTAAGAAGCAAACATTTAAATTAAAGTAGGATGCGTGTAGAATTAATTGTGGAAGTGATTTTTTTTCACTGACTTGAGGCTTCAAAGGAAACGTGCTTCACTTAAACGCGGAGTGTTTTGTGCTTATGTTTTTCTTTATCTTTTTTAAGTGATGCAGCCCAAGTGAATGGACTTATATCCAAGCAGAGTTGAAAAAGCGGCTGGGAAGCAATTTCTTAATCTATGGTATTTCTATTACTCCTCCGTCCCAAAATAAAGGACACCATTACTATTTACAACGTCAAACTATATACACTTTCTTTACATATTTTAAGTGATAATTTGACCAAATAATATATTCATGCCAGCTCTTGTTTTGTAAATCTTTTGATGTAGTTTTTAAGTATATACATATTAGTATTTATTTCTACACCCATTTTAAAATAAACTGAATTGAAATTAAGATCGCAAACCAAAGCGGTGTCTTTTCTTTTGGGACGGAGTGAGTATTATTTTAAAACTGCCATTTCCTAAATTATTTGTATCATTCTCTTATATAACCCTAATGTACATACATTTTCTTTGGTCACTTGCAGTTGTATGGCTAATGTTACTCTTTACATTATAAAGGTTTTCCCCACCAAGGCATCTGAATGAATATATAGTTTATTTTAATGATTTTTCAAAAAAATCACCAAGGCGTTTGAGTTGAAGTATAATATATTCAAAAGGATTTTCCATTTCCTTCTAATGTGATGAAAAGACCTGAATGGATTATGACAGTTTCAACTTCTAAATTGGCAGTAATCTGTAATCCACATCCCAATCAGATTGAACATCAAAACGTTTTTCTCATGACCCTATAAGCAAACCTGATTATCATTGAATTGTTTATTTTGTATTTATTTTATGCATGAAATGATTTCCATCATCTCCGATGGAGCCAAAATTTCACCATTTTTTGGCTTTGGGGTGTGATGGAATAAATCAAAATGGATCTCTAAACTGTCTGCGCTTCTTTAATTAATGAAGTAGCAGTTAGTCAAGCAATGCAACTTTCGACGTTGAGCCGGGGGTCTCTTTGGAAACAGCCTCTCTACTTTCGAGTAGGGGCAAGGTCTGCGTACACACACCCTCCCCAGACCATAGTCACATAAATCACGGTACATTTCGGTACGGGTACGAAATTCGCTAGAGGTAACAAATTCGGTTCGAAGGGGGGTAGGTTCATTTCGGTACGAAGCGGTACGAAGTGGTACGGTGTACCATGTATTTGGTTCGGCGTACCAAAAGTCAAAACATAAGTAAACAAAAAGAGAAAAAAATAAGTATAATATTTAATTGTGAATTGAATTTTAAATTAAATATTAAATGATGAGAATGGGAAAGAGAAATATTTAATTGGGAAAGTGGAACGTGCCTGGGAAGTGGAACATACTCAATTTACGAAGACTTGGGAAAGAGAATTGAAATCGTCGAAAAGGGAATGAGGCAAATTGGGAAGAGGAAGTCGACGTTGCTTTGATGAGAAGAGGAAGTTGCCACTGGTACGCTGTACCGCCGGCGATGGGTGCGACGTACCTAGGTATTTGGATCGCAGTACCATCGCGATTGGGATCACCGTACCATCGCGATTGGGAGCGTCGTACCATCGCGATTTGGATCGCCGTACCGGTTGCTATCGGATCGCAAGCGACTTGCGATTGGGTACGAATCGTACCAATACGGAAGTCGCGGCTCTGGGAGCGAATTCTGTGACTATGCCCCAGACCCTACTCTCGTGGGATTTAACTGGGTTGTTGTTGTTGTTTGTTTTATGCATGAAATGTATTAGTTTACTTCACTTTACTTTTTTTTATTTGGATACATTCTGAGCTACTTCTGATTCACTACGAGGTGCAAGTATTGTTAATTAAGTACTTTTCTATGTTCAGCAAGTTCATGTAATTGTTACACAAAAACGTTTAATGGGATCGATGGAGCTGGAAAACGATTAGCGGATGAAGTGAGTATTTGAAACAGAGTACCCTAATTATATTTTCGTGAATGCAAAGCTGTTGCTATAACATAGAAGTGACATATGGATTTTCTAGTCATAATGCCCGCCCTAATTTAAGTCTATGTGAATAGATCATACAGCTTGTGCAAGAGAGAAAGAGACTTCGAAAGATATCTTTTCTATCGCATTCTCTTGGTGGACTGATTGCAAGACATGCAATCTCTGCTCTTCATACACCAAGCTCATCTAATGCTAAGTGTGGTCCAGCAAGAGGACTAATTGCTGGTCTGGAACCCATCCATTTCATCACCTTGGCCACCCCACATCTTGGAGTAAGAGGCAACAAACAGGTTTAGTCCCGTCATCTTTTTTTTTGGTGGTTAACCAACCAAGTTTATGGTGGGGCTTCCTAGTGCGTCCTGCGTGGAAAAGGCACATATTGGGGTTCTGTCAGTTACATATGTATGTATTGCATGGAAATCAAAAGTATTGTATATTAGTTTGGGCAGTGTTTCATAGTTGAATCTTTTTTAAGTTTCAACTCTAGTCTAGTAGCGAGTTCATTGCGCTAAACATCTTAAGCTGTGTTTGGCATGCAATAAGCTAAATAATGGAAGTTTTATTTTTAAAAATAAGTTTGATTTGGCTTAAACGCTTTTTTGAAAATGAAAAAGGAGTCCTTTCATGTATTACAGTTGGAATAGAATCTTTTATACAAATTGATGTGTTTTCAAGGTTTCTTGCAACATGATTGCACACAGAACCTTATTATAGGGATTATCATCTTTAGACTTTGATAACTCTCAGATTGATTTAGCTCAAGGTGTTGAAACTGGGATAATTGATTTCTTTTCTGATGCAGCTTCCATTTCTTCTGGGAGTCAGTGCCTTGGAAAGGCTTGCTGTGCCAATGGCTCCAGTTTTTGTTGGCCGAACTGGTAGCCAGCTTTTCCTTACAGACGGCAAACCAAATAAACTGCCTCTTCTTTTAAAAATGGCATCAGACTGTGAAGATGGCCAATTTTTGTGAGTAATAAGATGTACTCCCTCCGTCCCATAAAACCTTTCTAGTTTTGACTTTTAAAGGATTTAAAGGGAGTGTGTTTTGGTGTTGACTTTCCAAAAATTCCCTTGGATGTGATGGATAAAAGTAGATGTGATGAGTAGATTAATGGTGAAAAAGTGTGGTGTGATAGGTAGGTTAAAAATTAGTAGGGATAAAAGTAACTTTTTAATAGAAATGGGAAAGGTTTTTTGGGACGGATGAAAAAAGAAAGGAGAAAGGTTTTGTGGGACGGAGGGAGTATTTTACTATCGTTTTAGAGTTCTCATACTTATCAATATTAAAGATATTTATACTGGGTCACAAAGATTTTTTCATTTGTTATGATTATGATCATTGTTATTATTGTTATTGTTTATTAGGTCTGCACTTGGTGCCTTTAGATGCCGCACCATTTATGCTAATGTCTCTTATGACCGTATCCTGCTCAATTTTCATTTAAAATTTATTTAATGCACTCACTTGCCTAAAATGTGTTAAAATATTTAAACTTTCTTGACATAAAATAAACTTAGACATGGTTGGTTGGCGGACTTCTTCTATACGAAGGGAGGCAGAACTCGTCAAGGTAATTCGTGCATTACTAATTAATTATTCATCATATTTTACATGCACGTTGAAAATAATCTATGATGATTGCTTTGTAATTTCATCTTATTATCCCTTACTCCCTCGGTCCCAAAATGATGGTAATATTGGGAGATTGTGTCATAGTTTGACCATTAATTTCTCTTTAAATAAAAGTGGTTTCATAATTTATAAAGTTTATGATTTTTGCCAATGTATTTTAAGAGAAATTAATATTTAAAGTTTGGCACGACTTTTCGTAGGGGCTCAACATCTTGGGATGGAGGGAGTAAGATTTCGGCACAAAGGGCATTCGGCATAAAACTTCATATTTTTATCTTTGTTTGGATTCTTAGTGTTGATTAAATTAAAATTGACACAATTTCTTGCCAATGCCACCTACCAGAAATACTTGTGGTTAAGTTGGGGTGGTGGTGGTGGTGATGCTAATCATCAGTTTTGTGGCAATAAATGTTGCAAATACTTTTTCTTTTTTAGTGTGAAGAGAAGGTTTCCAAATTCTAAGTTTTTAACTATTGGAAGGCATCTGTTTGGCATTTTATCATGCAAAATGTTTTGTATCAGAAAATGTGCAACTTTGTTAAGATATATATGTCCTATACCTGTTGCAGCCTCCCCTACAATCATTAGATGATGTCTACAAGCATGTTGTAGCGGTTGAATATTGCCCTCCGGTTTTATCAGATGGACCTCATTTCCCTCCCGAAGCAGCCAAAGCAAAAGAAGCTGCACAACATGAACCCAACACTAAGAATGCATTGGAGTATCATGAAATTGTTGAAGGTAATTAAACAGCCCTTATGATGTTTCACATTCTCTTTTAAAAATCCCAACAGACTCACAACGTGTTTTGCAACAACGTCAACATTAAAGGCAAAAAGTTTTGTAGAACCAAATATCTGTCTTAGAGCAGTAAAAATGAGTATAGAATGTGTTGTTTTTTTAATGTGTCATTTTGAGTCAGTCTTAAAACTAAAATATTGTCAATTAAACAGAGGAAATGATTCGCGGCTTGCAACAATTAGGGTGGAAAAAAGTGGATGTGAATTTCCACTCCGCGACTTGGCCATTCTTTGCTCACAACAACATCCATGTAAGCTTCATTCAAGCTTCAGGTTTCTCCCTGGTTCATCTATCCAATGTTATAGAAAACTGATTTCCTAAACCCCTGCCGGGAAGAACAGGTGAAAAATGAATGGCTTCATAACGCTGGAGCTGGAGTCGTTGCGCACATTGCGGACGACATAAGGCAAGTCGATTCCTTGTGGCGAATGCAAAGTTGAAGCCATTACAGAACTACTTGTATATAATGGAAATTATCACAATTTCTTCAAACATGATTTTTTTTTTATTTTGCAAAACTAGATAGCGAGAAATATGACTCGCGTCTGGGTACGGAGGTTTAGTTGTAAAATTAAGCAAAACTAAAACTTTCGGTCATAATAATTGTTTGCCAAAAAAAAAGTCATAATTATCGTAGTACCAAAAACATACGGAGTAGCACATAACAAAAAAAAGTCATAGAACACGTTGGGACCGGAGAGGACGGGAGTAAGAGTCTTGTTTGTAAGGGCTTAAACTTTTAATTTCGGGGTTTTAATTTTTTTTAAAGTTTTTTTTAGTTTTTTCAATTTTTTCTAACTGTTTCTATTTTCTTCAAATGTTTTCTTGTGCTTCCATTTTCTTTTAGCTTCTTGTTTTTAATTATGAAAAACAAGTGCTATAGGTGTAGGATAAGAGATTTAAAATCATTATTTTCAGTGACAGTTGACTAACAACAAAGAACAATGGTGGGTGGGCGACGATGATTGGAGACCGTGGTGAGAATAGATGATGGTTAAGGGAGATATCAAATCTTCATATTGGTATCTTCAAATTCGAAATATATTAATTAAAACTCTCCTTTTTAGTAAGCTTTTGATAGGCAAAGGCCTTGTGATCGAGCAGCATATATAATGGATGGCGACTTTCTCATATGAGAAGTCACATGTTCGATCCCCAATGAGGTAATAACTCTATGTGTTTAATGGGTATTAGGAATATTAGATAATAGGAAATAAATATTATATTTAATTACTTTCCTTATCATATTGTTTGTCTAATTATATTATTACGGAAAGTTTCACTACCCTCAGTGTACGACCTGCAACAATCTAAGACTAGCAAGTTGTGACAGAGGATGCTGTAGCACTTCTTAATACCAAGTTATCAGACAGAGTGCTACACCAACCACTGAATAAACAATCAAGAACAGAAAAAGAACAACACACAAATTGTTTACGCAGTTTGGAGTAAATTCTCCTACGTCTGCGAGACCCACGTCAGTGTAACAGCCTTCCCACTAAATCAACTCAGAGTTTACACCCTCAATGTCAATAGACTCGATCTATCCATTGATCTAAATTCTACAATTTAATGGGATGCAATAAACTCGGTTTATGTGTGTATGCCGAGACTGAAACACTCAGCAACTTATCTGAGACGTGTTCCTGGCCTACGCTCCAATTCTTCTCAATTCAACTGACTGGAACGCACGTTAATCTTCCTGCAGAAGAATATTCTGCATACCAGCAATGCTTAATCTTCGATCTGCTTTGGCTGACGTGCTTAACTCTCAGAACTCTCTCTTTGATATTTTTCTCTTACTGTGTTCTCACCGTACAAAACCAGATCTCCCTTTATTTATACCCTTCAAGGCGAGATCAACTCTAGTAGAGTCCTAATACAACTCTACTTCCGAGGTGTACTTATCCGGTAGAGTCCTTGATATGACTCTCTTCCAATTTCGCACATGTTCATAATCATCGTTAGAGATTGTGACGTGCGAGGTATCAGCGAAACTTAGAGTCTTACTTCAGCTTGGTAAACAGCAGTCCCATATGCACTTGGACTATTAGAGTGACAGACAGGATACTACAGCTCTATGAACCATATAGCTAGGACAAACTGAGTATACGTCTAAAAACTACTCCGTACTACACATGGTTTTTGTCAAAAAGAAGGCCAACACTAGAACAATGAGACTAAGACACAACCAGGGAACCAACAATTACTATAGTTGTTTTCCTATTATGATTAAAATTCTATGATGTAATCCGTATTAATAGGAATGTATCCTTCAATATTTAATAAGGCCTATTATTATAAAATTGTACCATTTGAAAATGTATGAACATATATTAAATTATAATAATAGTAGTATTAATATTAAAAAAAAAGTAAGCTTTTGACATTTGGAGATATAGCAAGAATTCCTTAGGCATATCATGATGTTATTTGAAATCTTTTGCGGACTTCAAACAATGGGCAATGCACGCAGTTGAAGAGAACACAGAAGACTTCATCTTATCGGACGTCCCAAATTGTATTCTGACAACCAAATAGCTTTAGGGGAGGAAAATAAAACAGTTAAAGTATCTTGAAATATTTTAAAATAAAGCAAAAACTTACTCCTTTCAAGCATAGGTTTATTTGGCAAGTCGTCCGTTCCAAAATAAATTTTCTTCTTTTCTTTTTCAATTCGTTCGTTCTTAAAATGATTTTCACTCCGTATTTTCTTTTTAAAGAAAAAAAAAGGTGGCCAAATTTTTTATATCGGTTCTCAACAATTTCCGACCACTTATATCTTTTTTTACCTTTTAAAAACGTTATAGTCCCTAATGTAAAGATTATTTTGAAATAAAAGAAATATTAAATGAACTATGAACATCTTTATTAGGAAAAAAAGATGATGATATTGTATCCCATCTCTGAGGGCCTCTCGACACTGTTCAGACAGTTAGCTGATGAGCGGAGGTAAATTTAACTATAATCTCAGTCAATTTTTCTAATTTTGACTAAAAAAGTCAAATATGAATAAATATACAAGGACGAAGAGAGTACTAGCTAAGCATTAACATTTTGCTTTAGAAAATAGTAAAATTTCAAATGTTATATATTAAAGCTATTAAAATCATTCATTTTTAATATTTTTAGTAAATTATAGATGTTATACAAAAATATAATTTTAAAAACAATATTAGAATTTAAATATGTACTCGTACAATTTTTTAAATAACCGTACGCATATAATATTGTTAAAAACTTGCATTTGAGAAAATAAGTTTATACATTAAAATTAAGTAACATGAAAAAAATCTTTTTAGAACGTCTAGAGAGTATTTTTATTTTATTTTTTTCAACTTTTAAAATTCGGTTAGCTCAAACAATGACTTCGTTTTGCAGAGTGAGGCGCATATAGAAATTAAAGTCCAAAGTCGTCATGACGGCAGCGTGATCGTCCAGCCCCCATCAGCCATTCCCAAAAAGATTTACACGTTTTGATTAAAATTGAAATTAAAGGAGAGATAATTTTATGTTAATTTTCCAAAAATACCCTTGATGTGATGGGTAAAAGTAGGATGTGATGTGTAGATTATTAGGAAAAAGGTATGATGTAATAGGTATGTTTGAAAAAGTAAGGGGTAAAAGTGGTTTTTTAATAAAAATGGGTAGGAGATTGTGAGATGCAATTTTTTTTTGAAAGGTGTAAATCTTTTTAAGACAGAAGGAGTATATGTTGTATAAATACTACCCCACATAGCTTATAATAAGTACATCCCCTTACTTGAAATATAATCCTCATTCCATAAAATATAATAAGTACTTAGTAAGAGTATAAATAAATAAATTATATAGTCCTGATATAGTACAAAATTTTGATCGAGTTGATTTCCTAATTAATAACATCTCGAAAAATAAGGTAACAACGTGATGTTCCTTGCAGTATGATGGGTGACAAAAGTTGGCTTTTTACCGTGGCGGCGGCGATCATATGTACTGCCGCCACAGTAAGAGGAGGAGCTTATAATCCAACGCCGGGGGCGCCTACCTCCTCGTCGCCGATGCAAGAAAAACACGAGAAATGGATGAAAGTTTACGGGCGGTCGTACAACGGCGATGCAGAGAGAGCCAAGCGGTTCTACATATTCAAGAAAAACGTAGAATATATTGAGGCTTTTAACAAGGGGTATGGGAAGAAGCGGAGTTACAAGCTTGGGGTCAACCAGTTTGCTGATCTGACTAACGAGGAATTCTTAGCCCGCAAAACTGGGTTCCAAGGAATTCCTCGTCAGCATAATATGCCAAGTGGCAACAATAATAGTAATAGTAATAATAATAATAATAATAAAACACCTTTTAGATATGGTAACGTGACATCAGTTCCAGAAAGCATCAATTGGAAGAAGAAAGGTGCTGTCACAGGCGTGAAGGATCAACACCGTTGTGGTAATTAACATTTAAAAAGTTATTTTCTCTCTCTTAGTAATTTTGGTCTCTTATTTTCTCTTTTTCCACTTTTATTTTCTTTCTTCAAAAGTTATTTTCTCTCTCGCGTCATTTTCTTATCTATTTCCCTCGAACATCATATGTTTTGATTTTTATATTTTTGTATTGAATTTCTAAAAATGTCATTTGACATGATGGGTAAAAGTAGGATTTGATGGGTAAATTACTAGTAAAAATTACTTTGACAGAGTGAGAATAAGTGAAACCCATGGATTATTATTAAGAGTATCCCACATCGGAAAAGTGTGAGAAAATTAATCGGTATATAAACTCTTGAGTTGAACTAACTAATCGATTGGATTCAATCTTTTAATGCGGTTCAATCCAAGTGTCTTATTGTCCAATCTAGTAATACTTGCCCCATCAAGGGGAACTGTTTTGTTGGAAGTTGTTTTTGAGAACGGGGAGTACATTACAGGATCTTGTTGGGCGTTTTGTGCGGTGGCGGCGGTGGAAGGCATCCATCAGATCTCGACCGGAAAACTACTTTCCCTCTCGGAACAACAACTAGTCGATTGCGACGTTAGCCGCGCCGATCAGGGCTGTGCAGGCGGATTAATGCACACGGCTTACAAGTTCATCATCAAGAACAAGGGACTCGCCACCGAGGCCGACTACCCATACACGGGACTCAACGGAACATGCACCACCGTAGCGGCGGCGGCGAAGATCAAGGGCTTCGAGGACGTCCCCGCCGACAACGAGACGGCCCTGCTTCACGCGGCGGCGCACCAGCCGGTGTCTGTCGCGGTCGAAGCCTCCGGAAAAGCATTCCAGTTCTACCACAGCGGCGTGTTCACCGGCCACTGCGGGACCAAGCTCGACCATGCGGTCACTATCGTCGGGTACGGGAAGACGAAGCAAGGGATGAAGTATTGGTTGGTGAAAAACTCGTGGGGGAAGCTGTGGGGGGAGAAGGGTTTCATGAGGATGAAAAGAGGCATTCGTGACAAGAAGGGACTTTGTGGCCTCGCCATGATGGCTTCCTATCCAACCCTTTGATTATTTTGATTTTGCATGCATGTATAATAAGGTGTCTATCTCTAAAATGTGTCTCTACTAAGACTATATGATTTTGTAATCTATATATCTATCTATCTGGTGGGATAAAAAGTGGTCCTTATTGAATAAATGCCCTTGTTCATATGGGATATATCAGATAAAAAATACAAGAGAATTTCTCCAAATCACAATTCTTTCCTGGTATCGGAGCCCAAAACCTAAAATAATTCCTAAGTTTTTGTTGATCGGCACTGAGCCCTCCGCCTCCTACGTTTAGTTTCCGCTGCTCCTGATGTGATGGTTCATTCATTTTTTTCTTATGTAGTAAGAAAATACTTATTTTTGCTGAAAGCAAATGCAATTTTTCTTTTTCTTATGTGTTCTTTTCTTCTATTCTTACCCGAACCACACAATAAATGTAAGATTTCAAGCAGGAGATAGAGTTGTGGATGGTTTTTTGAGACTTGTATGGGTAGGAGAGGAGATAAGTTTAGGATCAGTTATTTTATGAGAGAATTATTTTTAATTTTTTCCCAAAAAATTGTTTTACATTGTTAATATTTAATGTTAGACATTAGAATTCTATTCCTAGTAGAAGTTGTAATAGCTAGATATCTTCCTAGAGGAATCCTACTCATATGAGGATCTCCACCTATATATATTCTCATGTATCCTCCTTTATTTCCTTGAGTAAAATCTATTGTTTCATAAAATTCAACATGGTATCGGAGCAATAAGATCCTCTCTCCTCTCTCATACGTTAAAAAAAAAAAACCAGCGGCTAGGGTTTCTGCCGAAGCAGCACCCTCACGCCAACATCATGTCTCTCTCTGACGATCCTAGGGATCATCTACCCACCGGCCTCAAGCTGTTCGTTAGAAACCTCCAATCTCTCACTCCGGCGAAGCTTGATGACTCGAACTACCCCTCTTGGTCAGCAACCATTCGAGCTAATCTTCTGGCTCATCGTCTTCTAAGTTACGTGGATGGAACAGGATCCGCTCCTCCCCCTCTCGTTATTGACGGCAAAGCTGCAGCCTCCGGAAAAGAAGACTCGTCGGTCATGAAGGCAAATCCGGCATATGAGACATGGATGCTCATTGATGCTCAGCTACGTTCATGTTTATTAGCCATCGTCTCCCCCACTGTCCAAACACACATACATGCTCTTCCAACATCCGCCGCAATATGGACTCATCTCGAACAACGGTATAATTCCTTATCCCGCACTCACATCTTCCAATTGAAAGAACGCCTTCATAGTCTCCAAAAAGGGAGCGATTCCATGCAAACCTACCTTGACAATGCTTTGAACATTGTATCCTCGCTTACTCTGGCGCATGAAAATATCTCGGATCAAGACATCATTTTATGCATACTCCGTGGATTGCCGGCAGAATATAGTTCCTTGAAGCAGAACATCCGTACCAATATTGGGAACGTCACCTTGAATCAAGTCTCGGCCTGGCTTCTATCAGAAGAACTCAACGTCAACCTTGAGAAGAAATTAAACCTGAGCGATCCTGCCCCATCATCAACTTCGGAACTTCACAACGCCCTTTATACTACCTCCGGCCGAGGTAATTTTCGTGGCCGAGGACGTGGTGGTAACCGCGGCAGGGTTGGCTCTCGAGGCGGCAATACGTATAGTGGCCGAGGCTCACGAACTACCGGCTCACCGCGAGATGACCACCGTGGCAGGGGAGGGCCACGGCCTGGTTCGGTAACCTGTCAGCTATGTGGAAAGCCCGGTCATGCGGTTTGGGATTGTTGGCACCGTTTCGATGAGTCCTACTCGGGTCCTCCACAGGCGTTCTACACAAGTCAATCTATTGACACCAATCCGAATTGGCATCTGGACACAGGGGCTAACACTCATGTGACTTCTGATTTTTCACGACTGCAGTACTCTTCTCCATATCATGGCTCTAATACTATTACTACTGCTGGAGGTAATACTTATCCCATTACTCACACAGGCTCAGGTAATTTATCTACCCCAAACCATACCTTTCACCTATCTAATCTACTACATTCACCTAATATTAACTCTCACCTTCTCTCTGTCCACCAATTTACTAAAGATAATAATTGTTCTCTTTTATTTACCTCAAAGGATTTTATGATTCGGGACAACAGAACCAACCAAGTGCTATTCAAGGGCCCCTGTGAGCGTGGTTTGTACTCCCTTCCCGCGTCCAGTTCGTCTCCTGTGGTCAACATGGTCAAAGCCTCTCCATATCAGTGGCATTGCCGTCTTGGTCACCCATCAGTTCAAGTCACCAAGTCTCTACTCTCCCAACTCGGTTTCCGATTCCAAGATCTCGGTCATTGTGATTCTTGCTCACTAGCAAAATCACATAAGCTTCCCTTTCCTGTGTCTGAAACTAAGGCATTTTTTCCTTTTGAACTAGTTCACTCTGATGTATGGGGACCAACTTCTGTACCCTCCTTTGGAGGCTCTCGTTTTTACATTAATTTTATTGATGATTATACTAAATATTGCTGGCTTTATCCACTTAAGAGTAAATCTGATGCTTTTCATGCTTTCCAAAGTTTCCAATCTATGATTCACAATCAGTTCCAAACTCAAATAAAAATCTTTCGAACTGATAATGGTCGTGAATATGTTAATAAACAGTTTGGGTTATTTTTACAACGCTTAGGGGTTCTTCACCAAAAATCATGTCCCTATACCCCTGAACAGAACGGGGTTGCTGGACGCAAACATCGTCACTTGGTCGAAACCCTTGTGACCCTTTTGTGCACCGCTTCACTTCCAGCTAAATTTTGGGTTGAAGCTCTAGCTACCGCCAATTTCTTGATCAATCGCATGCCAAAACGGTCCCTTCAAAACAAATCCCCATATGAAGCTCTCTATCACACACGCCTTGACTACTCCACTCTCCGTGTCTTTGGATGCTTCTCTTATCCATGTCTTCGTCATGAAATCACAAATAAGTTTCAAACCCGTTCCAAACGCTGTATATTCCTCGGATATGACACGTCCTCCAAGGGATATCGGTGTTATGACCCCTCCACCGGTCGTATATACGTCTCCCGCCATGTTGAGTTCCAAGAAAACCAGTTTCCATACTCTCATGCGTCTTCCCAACCTGCACTGTCCGACACTCGTCCTGCGTCATTCTTCGGTGTCCTCCCACTCTTCCCGGTCAGTCCCTCCGTCATGCCATCCCATGCTCACGGGGTCCCTCCAGTAGCTCAACCCACTCACCCACCTCTCCTAACCACCACACTCGTACCCTGCCCACACTCCACGATCAGTGACCAAACACCCCAGCAGCCCACTACGGCCAACCACAGCCCCTCTCCATCCTCACCCATCAACCTGTCAACCCACCCTACAGCATCCCACCATTACCCCATCCCGAACACCCTACAGCCCGCGAGCCACCCAGCCTCACACCCCACTCCCGAATCCACTCCTATCCCCACTCCACCCCCACCACCACCACCCCGCCACCCAATGACAACCCGTGCCCGAAGTGGTATCTTCAAACCCAAACTCTACTCTACATCTCTATACCACCCTTCCCCACCCGACACTGAGCCTGTTACATATAAGGATGCCTCCCAGAGTACTTATTGGTGTCAAGCTATGGACGAAGAATACTCTGCCTTGATGAATCAGCACACATGGGACTTAGTTCCATGCCCTACAGATCGGGTTCCGATTGGTTGTAAGTGGGTTTACAAAATCAAACGTAACTCTGATGGCTCTGTTAGCAGGTACAAAGCTCGCTTGGTGGCAAAAGGGTATTCACAGGAATATGGCTTGGACTACTCCGAGACTTTCAGTCCGGTTGTCAAGCAGCAGACTATCCGCCTCATCCTCTCACTTGCAGTGAATCATGACTGGCCGCTGCATTAGTTGGACGTCTCCAATGCCTTTCTGCATGGCATCGTCCCGGATGAGATTTACATGAGGCAGCCACCTGGATATGTTGATCAGAAATTCCCACATCATGTGTGCAGATTAAAGAAGTCTTTATATGGCCTTAAACAGGCTCCCCGGGCCTGGTATGAGCGGCTCTCTGGTTTTCTACATGATTATGGGTTTGGTAAAAATGAGCACGACACCAGTTTTTTCGTCAAGCACTCCGCTCGTGGTATTCTCATTGTTCTGTTATATGTGGACGACATTATTGTCACGGGTAGTGACTCCTCTCTTATCACCATGTTTATCGATTCCATGCAACGAGAATTTCAGATGAAGGACCTTGGCCCTCTTCACTACTTTCTGGGTCTTGAGGTCAAACGTACAAAGGATTCCATTATTGTGTCTCAAGAGAAATATGACCGGGAACTGCTTCATAAAGCTGGTGTGGAGGAGTGCAAACCGTCGCCGACGCCAATTCCCGTACGGTCGACTGAGGACGGGGCAGACCGTCCCTTCGAGAATCCCACCTTTTTTCGCAGCTTAGTTGGATCTCTTCAGTATTTAACAAATACCAGGCCAGATATTCAATTTGCGGTGAATTATGTCTGTCAGCGTATGCATGCTCCTACAGAACAGGATTTTCAATCCTTAAAATGTATTCTGCGCTATGTAAAAGGCACACTTGATCGAGGGTTAATATTTCGCAAAGGTCCGCAAAGGTTACACGCCTACTCTGATTCTGATTGGGCAAATGATATGACAGATGGGCGCTCCATTACAGGTTACTTGGTATACTTTGGCTCGAACCTCATCTCCTGGAGCACAGAGAAACAAAGTCGGGTATCTCGCTCGTCAACAGAAGCCGAGTACCGTGCTCTATCGGCTGCTGCAGCAGAGGTCATGTGGCTCACATATCTGTTTGACATCTTGAAGGTTAAGCTTCCTCCACCACATCTTTACTGTGACAATCAGTCTGCCATTTGCTTAACCAAGAATCCGGTATTCCACAAACGCATGAAACACGTCAATACCGACTGTCACTTTGTGCGAGAGCAGGTTATTGCAGAACAAATGACCGTTTCACACGTCCCATCTCATGAGCAATTGGCAGATCTTCTTACCAAAGCTTTGCCGTCTCCACGCTACACCACACTGGTTTCCAAGCTTCCACTAGTTTCACGACGTTCAGCTTGAGGGGGGATGTTAGACTTAGAATTCTATTCCTAGTAGAAGTTGTAATAGCTAGATATCTTCCTAGAGGAATCCTACTCATATGAGGATCTCCACCTATATATATTCCCATGTATCCTCCTTTATTTCCTTGAGTAAAATCTATTGTTTCATAAAATTCAACATTTAAAAATTGATAATTAAAATAAATTATCAAAACTATTTTAGTAGCATGAGAATCTGCGACGCATTGTTGCAAGGGATGCGGTGGAGAGTGTTGGCGCGGGGTGGGCTGATGTGGGTGGTGGAGGGCACCATAGGTGGCACAGAGGGTGGAGGTCGGGTGGATGGGGTAAGCGGCCTGAGATGGCAGTATGGCGGTGGTTTTGAGGCCGTTGTAATGGAACAATGTGATGACTGTAACAGTGTAACAATTACAATATGAACTTTTATTTTGCTTTTAAAAGACGTAAGACGACTCATATTTTGACATTTCTATAGTTTTTATTCCTATGTATAGAATTCTCCCATCTCTAAAAAAATTACTAAAAATAATAATAGAGCAAACGTTTTATACAAACCTTTTGATAAGTCATTCTGACAAAAAAAAATTATTTTTAGAATTATCTTTAAACATAATTTACACTAATAATTTATGTAAAATTTGCACTAAATAGGACTAAAACATAAATTATTTTCCTATGTAGGACTTAAATTTTTTTATTCTCTAAATAGGACTTAATAATGACTAGCGGGAGGAATAATGTCTAGAGATGGTAGATAATTACTTGAATAATGACTAATAGATTATGACAAATGGTCCTACATTGGGAAATAAAAACAGATGGTCCTATATTGAGAAAGTCATTATTTTTTAGTCTTATTTAGATAAATTTCTCATAATTTATCCAATTAAACATTTACTCCCTCCGTCCCTAAATAAACTTCACCTTTCGTTTTTTCTTTGTCCCAAAATAAACCTCTCTTTTCCCTTAAAAAACCCCTTTTACCCCTTACTTTTTCATACCCTACCTATCACATCATAACTTTTTACTAATAATCTATGTATCACATCTTACTTTTACACATCACATCAAGGGTATTTTTGGAAAGTCAACACAAAAATATCCCTCCCTTAAATCCTCAAAAAGTCAAAAAGGAAAGTTTATTTAGGGACGGAGGGAGTATTTCATACATGATAATCTTGTATTTCTACTACCTTGGAAACAACCCTCGTGACCTAAACTATTTATTCTCATGACTTATTTTAATAAATCGTCTCAAAAGTTCACATCATAAATCAAATTCTTTATTTATTTTTGATTTAGGTTTGTACTTTGGTTCCTAATCAAGATCAACATATTGAATATTATCTCCATGAGATTCATCCAGATTGGATATCAGCACATCCAATTTCGGTCCAAAGCCCAACACGAAATTATTTTAATCAAAACAAATTTATTTAATTGGATAATAATTTAATAAGAATTTTAGGGTGTGTTTTGAGACGTTACACATATACTCTGACGTGTATTAAAACATGAGTTTAGCACACTATCTAAACTTAATTTTACCCTCTCACTTTCGAGGATAATCGGAACGAATGCCATGCGGCAATGCTCGATCGATGATGCACTAAGCCTCGAGTTTTTTTGGTGCTGTGTTTTTTATTATCAAGAATCGTAATATCAAACTCCAAAAACTTTTCCGAAGCAACCACGTGCCAAGGGCAAAATAGGTAATTTATTTTTAATTTACTCTTATGAGCTTGGGCTTGGCGTGTGTCTCCTATTTATGTCTTTTATGACTTATTTTACTTCTGCGTATATATGTCCTTGTCCCTAAAATTTACATACTTGGGGTATTAAAATTGTTGAAATATTGGAATGATAATATTGCTACTTGAATTATGAAATACTCCCTCCGTCCCAAAAAGAATGGGACAGTTTGACTTTTTGAGAAATTAAGGGAGGAATATTTTGATATTGACTTTCCAAAAATACCCTTGATGTGATGGGTAAAAGTAAGATGTGATGGGTAGATTATTAGAAAAAAGGTATGATGTGATAGGTAGGGTATGAAAAAGTAAGAGGTAAAAGTGGTTTTTTAATAGAAATGTAACGGACTTTACGAGACGCAGTTTTTTCTAAACGTAACAAATTTTTTGGGACGGAGGGAGTACATGATAGAGTATATATAGAGAAGAGACTTCTAGCACTAGGAATAGAGAATGGAAACCAACTAACATACAACATCTAACATAAATAGGAATAGGAAACTGACTAAAATACAAATACTACTATAACTAAGACTACCATAATTGTTATTGTTATTATTGTCTAGCATCCCCCCTCAAGCTGAACTCTGGCTGAAGCAAGAAGAAACTTGAACACTAGTTGGAAACTGGAAACTTTGAGAAGAGAGAAATCTGACGTGCGCCGGTGGTTGCTGATGTCGTTGGAGAAGAGAGAAGTTTGACGTGCGCTGGTGGCTGCAGACGTTGTTGGAGAAGAAAGAAGTCTGACGTGCGCCAGTGACTGCTGACGTCGTTTGAGAAGAGAGAAGGCTATTGGAGTGTTAAGGATAATACTTAGTCCAATCTTCTTTTGAATATTCAAATGATTGTTGCAGTGTTATCCCTTCTGTTTAGCATTAGAATAGGTCATTTCCATATGTATCGCAGCGGCACCCATATTTGTAGGAGAGGTGGGTTGCAGCTTACTGTATAAAATCTTCTTCTCATGTTAATAGAAAACATCATTCAAGCTTACATTTATATGGAGGTGTCTGTTTAATTGAAGATCCTTAACATTCTTTGTCTTTTTCTTGGATCCGGGCAATGCCCTATTTCTTCCTTCTTGAAGGGGTGAGTTGTAGAGGTCTTATTTCCTCTTTCACTACTTCCCCTCTTGGCTTTGCTTTTGTGCTGATTTACTTTGGATTTTATTGGTTCAACAGAAGAGAAAGAGAAGGAGGTTGATGATTAGAATGAGTGATTTTGGAGAGAAAAAGTGGGTTAAGAATTGGAGATGGAAAAAAAATTGGGTCTGAGATTTTGATATGGTGAATTGGAGAGAAACAACAATCATTTTTTTCCTTTTTTTTTGAGAAGATAGGATGAACTGAGAGAGTTTGTGAGGAGTTGAGGTTTTTTTTTGAAGAACCATGGAGATGACAAGAAAGAAGTTTCTCTTTTGATAGTTTTTTTTCTGTGATTTCAACAAGGGGTTTTTTCTTTTCTTTTTTTTATTTTTTTTGCATTTGAATGGAGAAGTTGATTTGAGGATAAAGAAGAAAAAAAGAAAATAGAGGTGAATAGGGTGGAGCCGCCGTCGCCGGAATCACCGGCGGCGGCGGTGGGAGCAAAGAACTTTTTTTAGGTCACCAAGAGCGGTGGCTCTGATACCATGTTGAAATATTGGAATGATAATATTGCTCCTTGAATTATGAAATACATGATAGAGTATATATAAAGAAGAGATTCCTAGCACTAGAAATAGAGAATGAAAACCAACTAACATACAACATCTAACATAAATAGGAATAGGAAACTGACTAAAATACAAATACTACTATAACTAAGACTACCATAATTGTTATTGTTATTATTGTCTAACAAAAACCTATATAAAAAATATTAGGAAACAAAAGGTGATATGATTATATTATTTATCAAATGAATAATGTGAATGAAAATTTTATTCTATACTCTTAAAACTCCGAAATAAACAAGCTAATGAGTACGGAGTATTTTGTAATAGAGTTAATTTTGGAGAGACTAAATATTATTTGAATAGAGTTAATTTTGGAGAGACTAAATATTATTTGAAATTTAAATTCTACTTTAATCATGACTAGGCATCATTAATTAAGAAATTCTACTTTGATCAATATTCAAAACTATGTAGCTTAGTTCAAAAAAAAAAGGAAAAAGAAAATGAGTATGTTGTGTAGCTGAGTATTCGTATGCATTTGCGTGCGTGAAATACGGAGTAATTGTATCCCTCTTAAAACGAGTGATTTTCTACGAAATTGGCTAACAAAAGAATTTCCTTTAGAGCCTCTTTGTTGAGAGTATATATATTATACATCCGGGTGTACTTAGAGCGAGATATACCCAACAAATGTTCATTATGAATCAATGTAGTGTTCATTCTGAATTAAGGTAGTGCCCATTTTCACACATTCGTTTATTATAATTATAATATTCATTTACGGACAAAATAGTGTTCATTTTGAAACAACATAGTGTACGTTCGTTCTAAGTCTGCTCAGAATAGTGATCATTCTCAAACACCGTAGTGTACGTTCTCAAATAACGTACGTAGTGTTCATTGTGAAATACTTTTAATTACAAGTTTGTCATGATATACGTATGATACACCAGACTATACCATTTAATATAAACAAATCACCGTAAATAAAAATAAAACATAGAGAAAGTACCAAAATAGAAGTTCCATATTTGTATTTACTAAATAGGAGTTCACATTGTGGTAATGTGGCACTATACATGTGCATTTTAGTATACTTTTTGGTAATGTACATGGTCGTGATTGGTAATGAAAATGCATTTGAAATCCTATTTCAGGAATAAAAACACCGAATTCCTATATTTTGATATATTTTCAATGTTTTATTCCTAGTAGTCTTCTTCTCATTAATATGCCCATGTTCTGTAGGGTTGGAAAAAAGGGTCAACGTTGGAAGAAACTAGAAAAAATTGGAAGAAACGAAAAGAAACAAGAAAAAAATTGAAGAAAAATTGGAAGAAATTGAAAAACTAAAAAAAACTATAAAAAATGAAAAAAACTATAAGAAACTAGAAAAATTGAAAGCAAATAGAAAAAACTAAAAAAAATCAGAAGGGAGCAGCGAAACTATTCACCTAATAGGGGGCATGAAAGCTATTCACCTAAAATCATTTTGAAAATCATAGAGGACAACATAGCTATTCACCTAATATTTGAAAAATATTTTAGTTCAGATGAAAATGGTAGTATCAATATTAGAACTATATGTAGGACAACGACGTAAATTTTGAAATTATGAAAAGTAACGGTACATATATATCAAATCAGAGAAGTATCGGTGCAATATTGCAGTATACCAAACTCTTAAATTCTACGTTAATGATGACTACGGACCATTAAGAAATTCAACTTTAATCAATATTCAAGAGCCAAGACTATGGCGTAGAGCTGAGTATGCGTATGCACTTGCGTGTATCGGTGTATGTAATACGGAGTAATTGTGTCCCGAGTGATTTTCTACGAAATTAGGCCGGGTTAGTGCTTATTCTATGAGAGCCTAGCTATGTTATGGCCTCACATTTGGCATTAGCGTTAAAGATTAGTGTTAACATTTTGAAATAATTATACGATGGTAGCTAGCCTTTAACGCTTTCAAAATTAATCTGCACTACTAAAATTTTATTCAAGATGTTGAAGCTAATCAAAAAAGTTGTTCTCAAACAAGGCCTATATATCCGGGGTTATAATCTATAGCTACATACGTGCATCCAGCAAATGTTGGTTTTGAATCAAGGTAGTGTTCATTATGAAACAACGTAGTATTCATTGCAAGCCTGCTCAAAGTAGTGTTTATTCTCGGAGAAAAATACATACTCCCTCCGTTCCATAAAACCCTTCTTCTTTCGTTTTTTTTCCAATTCCCTAAAATACTTCCACTCTCTATTAAAAAACCACTTTTACCCCTACCTTTTCATACCCTACCTATCACATCATACTTTTTTCACTAATAACCAAACTATCACATCTTACTTTTACTCATCACATCAGGAGCAAAATTGGAAAATCAACCAAAATTACGCTTTCCTCATCTTGGCTCAAAGTCAAAATAGGAAGTGTTTAAAGGAACGGAGGGAGTAGATTTTTCACGTTGTTTGGAGTGTGGTACATTATATATATGCATGCATGTATGTATAGGTACAAAAACACAGACACTCATTCAGGGTAGGGTAAAATAATTAATATAATGGCTCTTGTAGTTGTGGTGTTTTTGGTATGTGGGGAATTGCTGGATTTCTTGGCAGGAGTCATACTAATCCTGTTTCGACCTGCAGGCGGTGGTAATGGCCGCTATACCGCCGATCATCAGCAGCAGAACTCTTCTTATTCATCACATCCTCTCAACTTAACAGGCCTACTTCTATTGCCAATCTTCTTCGCGGTTGCTCATCGGTTGGCCTTCAGACTTGCACGGTTCGCTGCCCAACACGCGGAATGCTCAATTGAAGACCAAATGGGGAGGATCATACATGTTTATCGAATATGGTCTCTCTCTCTCTCGGAGACTCAAATAGCACTAAAACATAACAACTTTCCCTAAATAGCATCATATGTGTTCTTTTTTATTCCTTTTTTAGGGAATAAAACAATTTAAATGCTATTTAGGGAAATGACTTAAGTTTTAGTGTCATTCAATGCAAATATTTCATCTCTCTCCCCCTCACCTCCCAAACCTTATCACATACACACACACACAGAATTTAATTAATGATGTATGTCCAAAACATGCACTTTCATTTTTTTCTTCTCTTCCACTAAAATACTTTAATACATTATACATGGATGCATACATATATATATATATATATATATATATATATATATATATATATATATATATATATATATATATATATATATATATATATATATATATATATATATATATATATATATATATATATATAGCATGGCATTTGTGGGTGCAGGTGTGAGTGCAAATCTGATTTGGTTGTTATTTGCGAAGCATCACGTCACATCTTTGATCAATGCGGAACTTGCCGCTCTCCTTATTCACATGATCGGTCTTCTAATTCTGCCTTTAGCATGGGCCATTTTGGAATTTCGACGTCGCTGCTTGGCTAATGCGAATATTCCCTTCCACCCTAAATGGATTGTATATTTTTATTCTCTCTTCCATGCATAAATTCTGTTTGTTTACGCGATTTCAATAAGTATTTGTTTAAATAAAATATTCTTGTCACTTCTTGTTTTGTAGAACTTTTGGCGTAGTTTTTTAATATGTAATTTTTTTTATCTTATTGATATACCAATTTATAAATAAAATGATTTCAAAAACTAAAATTTTTTACTCCGTAACCCGCAATTTGTAATCAAAATGGGGACCGAGGGAGTATATAATCATAATGTCGAGATGATTTAGAGCAATTTACGCCTCTGTATTCATGTACTATAATTTACTACGGATCGGAGTATTTTGCTATTGTTGCGTGAGACAAGGGCCGTGTTTGTAAAATAGCTTTTCGGATAGCTTTTGGCATCTTTGACTGACTTTGGCTTTTTTGACTAAACGAACCGCCAAAACCATTCTTTGGCTGATAGCTTTTTCACTTGGCATTTTGATCTGAAAAGCCAAAATCTGAAATGCCAAGGGAAGTAGCATTTGGACTTGGCTGTTAGGAAAATTATTTTTCTTAAAATCATTTTTCTTGAAAGATATTTTATACTCCCTCCGTCCCAAAAAGATTTACACTTTTCAAAAAAATTGTGTCTCACAATCTCTTACCCATTTCTATTAAAAAACCACTTTTACCCCTTACTTTTTCAAACACTACCTATCACATCATACCTTTTTCCTAATAATATGCACATCACATCCTACTTTTACCCATCACATCAAGGGTATTTTGGGAAAGTCAACACAAAATTATCCCTCCCTTAATTTCAACTTTAGTCACAATGGGTAACACTTTATGGCGGTACCGGAACCGTCCCGGAACCGTACCGTGTCCACCCCTAAGGCCAAGCACTCTCTTTTTTTTGTTATTACCATTGTTCCCTTTTTGGTTATATGAGACTAGCCGTCAGCCTCCTACCATGCGACGGTTTATTCATTTTTTTCTTATGTAGTAAGAAAGGCTTATTTTTGCGGAAAGTGAATGAAAAATTTCTTTTTCTTATGTGATCTTTTCTTCTTTTCTTACCCGAACCACACAATAAATGTAAGATTTGGGGCAAGAGATAGAGTCATGGATGCTTTTTTGAGACTTGTGTGTTGTTGGACAATAATATTAAGGCCTTGTTTGGATACTAGCAGTTGACAGTTGGCTGTTGCCTGTTTATGTCAGCTGATTGAGTTAGCTGTTTTGACCGGCTGTTTCCGTTAGCAGTTAAATTTTAAGTGTTTGACAACTTTAGCTGTTTATAGTTAGCTGTTTGTAAATAAAATTACATAAAAGGACATCCCTCCATTTATGGTATATTTTATTTTACAATTTTTTAAATATCATATCATAAATATATTTTTTTAAAGTTAAAAAAACTAAATAAAAATTTTATATATATATATATATATATATATATATATATATATATATATATATATATATATATATATATATAGACATGATATTTATTTTTCATTTTTTTACATGTAAAAATTAAATCTTTACTATATGGAATATTAAATTTTAATTTCATTTAATTCATAATAAATTATAAATATAAATTTTTTAATGAATTATAAATGTAATTTTTTTAATTTCATTTTATTTTTTCGTATTTAATTTTTTTTAACTTTTATTTTTATTTTTTACATATATTATAAAATATCTTTCAACAAAAATGATTTTTAAAAAAATATTTTTCCTAACCGCCAAGTCCAAATGCTACTCACCTTGGCATTTCAGATTTTGGCTTTTCGGATCAAAATGCCAAGTGAAAAAGCCATTAGCCAAACAATGATTTTGGCGGTTCGCTTGGTCAAAAAAGCTAAAGTCAGTCAAAGATGCCAAAAGCTATCCGAAATGCTGTTTTCCAAACACGGCCTAAGTATTCTTAGTTATGCCAGAAGTTGTATTTTGGTTAGTTTCCATTCTCTATTTCTTATTGTGTTAGGAGTCTCTTATGTATATACTACTCCCTCCGTCCCTAAATAAACTTCTCTTTTTGACTTTTTGAAGATTTAAGAGAGGGATATTTTTTGTGTTGACTTTCCAAAAATACCTTTGATGTGATGTGTAAAAGTAAGATGTGATACATAGATTATTAGTAAAAAGGTATGATGTGATAGGTAGGGTATGAAAAAGTAAGGGGTAAAAGGGGTTTTTAAGGGAAAAGAGAAGTTTATTTGGGGACAAAGAAAAAACGAAAGGTGAAGTTTATTTAGGGACGGAGGGAGTATATCATTTACTCCATTATTCAAGAAGCAATATTATTATTCCAATATTTCAACATGGTGACCTAAAAGAGTTCTTTGCTTCTGTCGCTGCCACCGATAGTTCCGGCGATAACGGCACCCTATTCACCTCTATTTTCTTTTCCTTCTTTATTTTATCCTCAAATCAACTTCTCCATTCAAAAAAAAAGAAAAAAAATCCTATGTTCAATATGGCATGATAGTACATCGGATTGTTCTTTGGCCGCCGCCATATACGGCGGTAGCATCCTATTTGTCTCCCATCTAAATTTCTCCAGCAAAAAAAAAAGTCGTTGAAAAAAAACAGTGGAGTTTCGGTCATCATCATCACAATTCACAACCCATCCTCAGTGCCACTGCCACGAGCAATGATGTTTCTCAATTGATGCTAGTGGATCATATCTCCACCATCACCGCTAAGCTTCCTCTTGCTTCACCCAGAGTAAATAATACTCCCTTCGTTGCATAAAACTCTTCCCTTTTGTTTTTTTCCTATTCCCTAAAACACTTCCACTTTCTATTAAAAACTACTTTTACTCCTACTTTTTCATACCCTACCTATCACTTCATACTTTTTCACTAATAACCAAACCATCATATCTTACTTTTACCCGTCACATCAGGAGCAAAATTGGAAAGTCAACCAAAATTACGTTTTTCTGATTTTGGCTCAAAGTCAAAATATGAAGTGTTTAAAGGAACGGAGGGAGTAATAATTAGTTATGTACAAACTAATATTATGTACAAACTCTTTGGGTGTGTTTGAGAACAGCGTTAGCTATTAGCGATAGTCTTTTGAAAAGGCTATCTACGGACAGCGTTTATCGTTAGCGTTTTCAATGTAATCTGTAACGTTAAAATTTTATCCAAAACGCTAACGCTAGCTAATCTCTAATATTATTCCCAAATAGGCCCTTTGACAATTGAGCAATTTATGCCCATCATTGTAACCATTTCTTTTTTTTCCAACAAAGCTTTCTTATATTTTTGAAAATGCAATGGCGAAAAATGAAAAAAAAGAGTATTTATTTATTATTTCAAATAATGATCTTCCTATTGTTATGAGTGGGAAGACTTTAATTTCAAACAACGGGAAATGCAGGCAGTTGTGTGGAAGACTTAGAGGATGGAGGGAAAGAAAACAATAAAGCACCTTATAAAAAAGTACTCCTGATTTTCGGACTACCTAATATACTCCTTTCCTTCTATTAAAACTTTTCAAGTTTGAATATGAGTAATTTTTTGAGTTATTTTACAATTTTGTCTACTCCGTAGTCGGGTACGATAGGATGTGATTAGTAAGTTTAGTACTGAATATATATGATGTGAAAAGTAGGTTATATAGATATATGTTTCTTTAAACGAATAAAGTGAACTTTTTTGGGAGAGGAGTACCTCCACTTTGAGTATGTGTAATTTTTTTGAGTTATTTTGTAATTTTGCCTTTATTTGTAGTATGGTTTGATAGGATGTGATTAGTAGATTAATAATGAATAAATATTGATGGGATTAACCTGATCAGATGGCGGACCAAGAACGGAATAAGAATCAGGAAAATATAATCTCGCAATAATATGCTTAATTGGGTGAGTAATCAATTCTCCCTCCTTTTATAGTACATCTAGTTTCTAAGTCAAGGTTACACATAATGGGAAGGTTTATGGAGATCATGGGGTCGTGATTCCCTTCTATTCTGGTCTTGATTTCTTTCCATTTCCCCACCCCACGATTTTGAGCATGGGCCACGTGTCCTGTTCCTTTCTCGGACTGGATCGTCTCAGTTCAGCCCATGATTGGGCCGTCCGCCTCATTACCCATATGCGCCTCGATGGGCCTGATCCGTTACGCGCACCTGGACTCGTTTACCTTGCACGATTGTGGGCCTTTATCGGGCCTAGAGTCGGGTTCATCAGACCCGATATATATCCATCAAATATAATCTAAAGATAGGTTTTATAAATGTTCTTTAATTTAACACGAATGAAAGTGAATTTTTACTATACATGAGTATCATGGCATATGAGTACATGATGAAGACTTGCACAACCACAAGATTCAATTCACCCCTTTAACTTGTCTCACTTATAAATATTCACCCATCATTAACTCTGGGTCATAAATAATAATCTTAGTTAATTATTCAATTCTTTGTTCTATTATATTGATTTACAGTTATTATTAGTCCAATTTACACAATTACAGGTACATTCATACATACATATATATATATATATATATATATATATATATATATATATATATATATATATATATATATATATATATATATATATATATATATATATATATATATATATATATATAGTTCCTCCGATCTGATGAATTGTTAAATAATGTTTACAGTTGTTTTGTTGCTTTTCACGGGTGCCGAATTTATGGATATTTGGGCAGCATACGTTATAGGTCTACCAGCTCATGATCCCAAACACCCAAATTCAACACTTAGACCTTCACACTTCAACTTGGCTATAGCAATATCTTGTTTTGCCTTTGCTCACATTTTCTCCTTTGGAATTGGACTTTTCATTCTTGTGAGCACCCGGTCGAGAGATCACGCGTTACACGCATATATCCGGACGCCCGCAACAATTTATCTATTTTGGTACGTAATATGTATGTAGCTAGGGCAGGTAATACAATTTGATAATAGTTAGTCTTTCTGAATTAAAGTTCCATTGGGAAATGCATAATGTGTATATATGCAGCATGGGAATTGTGGCAAGTATAAGGATTGGAGTTGGAATTGGGTTGATATATAAGCAGCAGGAAGAAGCCAGATTGTTCATCATTGGAGCCCTTGCTGTTTGCGGCATTCACATGGTGGGTGTTTTCATTCACTTCATTGTATTCTGTTGTTTGAATCTTAAGCATGCACCCCCCTCCAATGGAATCATCGAGCGTCTAGTCGAGATGTCGGAGATAGTCCCGATACGTTTTCTAAGGCGGAACATATAACGTGACTTCCTATTCGGGAGTGTCGCCTTAATGCCGCTGGACAACAAGACCATTGGTTAAGTTGCATCTAAATGTTAGTATTACAGAAATGAAGTAAAGTGTCATCAAACACGACGACATTGCCCCCATTGTCATCATTCTCATTACCAAATATTCTCTCGGTCCCAAAATCTCTTTCTTGTTTTAACTTGTATGGAATTTATGGAAAAAAATATTCTTGTATTGACTTTCTAAAAATATGTTTAATTTGATGTGATGTGTAAAAGTAGGATATGATAGAAAGATTATGAATGAATGGATGCGAAGTGATAGATAAGGTAAAAAATAGAGCCCATGCCCAAGCAAATGAGAGGGCATGCATGGATATGCATGCCCCTCCACTAAATTTCTACCATGTGGATAAAAGACTCCATGTCATTTCAAATTTTGGAAATTATAAAAGGCTCATTCCTTTCTCTTAGCCATATACCCCGGAGTATAGTTCTCTTCATTTCTTACTTTTCTTATCACTCCATTTTATTCTTTCAAAAGAATGAAGAAGTCAACAATCCATTTATTATCGAGTAACTTTTTCTTATTTGTTTATTATGTTCCGTTCAGTTTAATTTCTTATTTAATATTTTTTCCATCCTAAATTTAATTTCAAATTAGAAATTATAAGGTAAAACTTCACAATTTTTGAAATAACTTTATTTACAAATTTATGCATAATAAATATTAGAATTATATATTAAAAAGTTTTACAAAATATGAGGTGACAAGAATACTATATTTTATCAAATAATCAGTTAAAATACATGAATAAGGAAAAGCTATCAAGAGATAAGAAAAAGGAAATTGCAATCAAACTTGGGATTGAAAGAATATTTATTCTCATTAAAATCATGTTACATCTGATGAAATGAACTTACAAGAGATCAAATTCAATTGAATCACATCTTTTCAGATCAGATTAATTTAGAAAAATGTTAAAAACAATTTAATTATTCTATATGTGATTAAATAATGATTACCAAACGATTAAATGTGATCAACGAGCATTACCTCTGACTACTTTCCATTCACTTTTCCGTCAAAGAAAAGAACATTGATGCCTATATTCTAAATTAGAGGAAGTATGAGAGCCCACTATCTTGTTTTCCATTTTCATTTCTTTTTAAAAATTATTCTTTATAATTTTAAAATTTTTAAAATTATTTGTGTTTTATATAAAAATAAATGATACAAAATAAATTATCTGATACTTTATTTATTTCAAATTAAAAAAATTAACTTTAAAGTATAAAACTTTGACCTCAAAGTCAACTAAAATTGCAGTATGCAATAGACGTAGGTGGGGAGATGTGTTGAAGTCGGGACTAGGCAGGGGGGGTTTACCGAGAGGGTTAGGAGGGGTAGAAATCATCAATTTTACGAACACGGCATCGTAAGTGTCTGAATCGGGACAGTAGCTTAGCTTCCGTGGAAACTGAAACCCAGTGACCACGGAACCGGGCCGAAATATTAATAGTGTTACTACTGTTTCCTAACATCCCCATCAAGCTAAACTGCGTGTAACGAATGGAAGCTTGGATATGAAACTCTGGATATGTGGTGAACGAAGCAGCTTAATCAACAAATCTACAAGCTGATCCTAAGGGAAAATATGAAAAGACACTCATAGTGCCAGCAATAACCTAATCTTGGACAAAAACTTAAAAAATACTTCATTTGTCTCAAATTAAAATTTTTTGGTTTTATCTAAAAACAAATTCTTTTTTAAATATGTTGGGACCAAAAGAATACAGAGTAAAATATTTTTAATATTTAGTTAATGATATATTTATAACAGTTTTTTGGACAAATGCGCAACAAATTTTCTTTATGACTTAATTTTCCCTATTCTATAAAATTATTTTTATTGCTTTTCCTTTTCTTCATTTTATTTTACATCTTTTTTTATTTTACTTTAATTTTGATAAAAATAAAAGAAACTTCATAAAATTATTTTTTTAATCAACAAGAGAAAATAATAATAAAAGAAACCAGAAAATGTGAAATGAGCTTCAATGCAAAAAAAAAAAGTAAAAGTGTTTAATTTCATTGAATTTTGTATCATGAAAATACACTAATAAGAACCTCTTTTGGACAAAATGAAATTATTTAATTTGAAACAAATTAAGTGTACCTTAATTTTTTGAATTATTTTTTCATTTCAAACACAAAATTTTGATTATTAATGCAATATGGAGTATAAAAAATATTTTAAAGACTCACTGGGTCAAGTTTAGTAGTGTACAGTGTTTTACTAGCTAGCAAAGCGAAAGTGGCATAGTTTTATGACTTTATCGACTGAGAGGAAAATGATTGTTTTGCCCACACCAACTTTTCCTCCTTTGTCAAGTCCAAATTGAAGAAAAAAAAACTAGTTCTTTTTTTGTTTGTCTAAAATCTAAATTGTCGAGAACAAATTTCTCATTTTAGGCTTTCTTTTTTAGTCATACTTTCGTACAATATAAAATATTCTTCTCGTTTCAGAGGTTTAATTGAAGTTATTTTCAGTTTGATTTAGGAGGTGTATTCAATTTATATTTTAAAAGATTATGATTGATTATATTGTTTAGAATCTATGGATTATATGAAATCTTTGGACTATTTTAATTCAACACAGAGTTTGATAGATTCCAATGCATTTTATTTACAGCATCATAAAATATTTTTTCAGATTGTTTGAAAATTAAAATCCACAGGCTAGGTTAGCCAATTCATTTTTAAATTCTACAAAAACTCGTTGTTTCATAAATTGTTCTAACACGTAATTTATTTTACAAAAACAGATTGTTTTATAAAAGCATATAAAGCATTATAGAATAAAATTTAAAAAAAAAAATATACCTTGAAAATGGAAGAAAACAAAAAAGAAAACAATACTGTGAAAAAACTTTCGAGAATCAAAATTTGAAGAAGTGAAAAAAAAAATCTCCATGCAATAATTATGATTTGAATTACACAAAAAATACGCCATGCAATGAATTATTGCAAAAAAAAAAAGAAGCCCGAATTCAAGGATTGAAGGACACTACAATTCCTTGGCGGAGACTGTGAAAAAGGAGACGAAACAAAAGGGAAGCAGATCAGAGAAGGAACAGAATTCAACAAAATCTTTAGGATTTTTTTAGAGATTTGTAATTAGGATTTCTATTTATAAAGTCCAAAAATCCTTCAAAATCCATGTTTTATGAAAATTTTTGAAAATCTACTATATTTTTTATACCATTGGATTCAAAAGGATATTTGAAAATCTTAATTGAATACATTCATATTTTAACAGACTTTTTAAAAATCTCAATTAAATACTCTCAGATTTTAAATGATTTTTTTAAAATCTCAGTTAAAATACCCATTGACTTTTAAAATCTAAAAAAAATCTACTCTCTATATAGTTTCAATTGAATACACCCCCTAAAATTCATAGACTCTTGAATGTCTCAAAATTTTTAAAGACTTTTGAAAATTCAAGTTATACTTCAATGTTTTTAAAGACTTTGGAAACTCACTATTGAATACCTCAAGATTTTTAAAGATTTTTGAAAATTAAGATTGAATACACTCAGAGTTTAAAAATCCAAAAAAATCTACAGACTCCGGGTTCAATACACCCCCCTTAGATGGAAGAGTATTTCAATTTTATACTTCATTCTCAAAAATACTTTTTCTTTCATTTTTTCTACTTCGAACAAAATACTTCCACTTTTTATTAAAAATTATTTTTACCCTTACTTTTTCATACCCTACCTATTACATCATACTTTTTTTTTCTAATAATCTATCCATTACATCTATCTTTTTTTCTAATAATCTTTTTTTTACACTTGGTCAAACTGGGATCTCTTTTCGAGAATGTAGGGAGTATCCTAGAGTAAAAAAATTGAGTATCTTTTCCCGTATATGTGAAACATGCTTTATTTATTTCTAAATTAGATATGCCTCCCTTTTTCTTTTTCCGAATAAAATTTCTCCCTCTATACAATGTTTACTTTTTTCAAAACATTTTTCTTTTTTTAGCCGAAAGCAATTCATTTCAACATCCAATCCCGGGAAAGTTACGTTTTACAAGAGCAAACTTCGCAAAATCATCAAACAATAAAAAAGGCATAATTCCTTTTGTCTCAAATCACTTCCCTCCATAACAGAAATATTTGAACTCAATAGCACTAAAACTTAAGTCATTTCATTAAATAGCATTTAAACTATTTTATTCCTTAAAAAGCACTTGATAATGTTCAGAAAGAGAAATAATTAATATCTAGTGATGGCAAACATTTACTTAAATAATGTTTAATGGATAATGACAAAAAATACTACACTCGAAAAAAAATACTCCCTCCGTCCCAAAAAGTCTTTCCTGTTTACTATTACGGCCTCTCGATAACTCTTATTTGTTTACGTGTTTTCATTGATCATTTGATAAAATAAAATATTCTTGTCACCTCTTATTTTGTAGAGTTTTTGATGTAGTTTTTAAATATAATTTTTTTATGTGTTATTTCCTTACCAATTTGCAAATAAAATCATTTTAAAATCTACAGGGTTTTGCACGTTAATCAAAGTAGGAAATTCTTTTTGGGACGGAGGGAGTAGAAATCACCCTAAATAGGACTAAAACATAGAGAAAAGTATTAAAACAGGACTTTCATGTTTTTTTCTCCGAAATAAGACTTCGCATTGTGGTAATGTGGCATTGTAAATTTGCACATTACATATACTTTTTGGTAATGTACATGACCATGTTTGATAATGTAAATGCTTTTTAAGTCCTATTTCAAGAATAAAAACATGAAAGTCTTATTTTGGTATATTTTCAATAATGTTGTAGACTTGTAGACCTACTTTAGTCTTTCTCCCGAAAAAAACACATATGATGTTATTTAGACAAATTTCTAAAGTTATTAAGTTTTAGTGTTATTTAAATAAATTTCTATATATATATATATATATATATATATATATATATATATATATATATATATATATATATATATATATATATATATATATATATATATATATATATATATATATATATATATATATATATATATATACACACACACTAGGTAAGTATTATTGTTAATTAGATATTCCTTAATAATTAATTAGCTAAATTAACTGGTGGATGTGGATCGGAGTGGCCGGATAAAATGTGTTGGGCGGTTTTGGGGTATGGTGCGGCTGCGTGCGCCATGTTGTTGGATGGTTGTGCAGCAATCTTAGTGTCACTATTTCTACCACCAAATCCACTTTTTTCAATAAGCACTACTTCTTAATTAGCTCTAGCTATTATATCCATGGTAGGTTATTATATATTGTTAGTGCTACCCTAGACATTGTCTGCCCAAAAATAATATAATTGCTACTATACACCACCACTTCCCGCTGTCGCGAGATTATCTGAGCACCGACGTGGGTCGTCGTTGGCCGCCAACGTTACCCACGGTGGTGCACCACCGCACTGCCACCACACTCACTTGTCATGCTATCACATTGCCACCACACTTCGATCCCACATTTATTTAGTGAATTAAAGCTGTCACTTTAATTTTGATATTTTCATATACACATAGTATCGATCATTTTACTCCCATCTCGAGACATTTGTTCTAAGAAATATAGAATTATGTCATAGTACTAAGGGTGTAAACGAACCGAATCGAAGCAAATACCGATATATTTGAATTTGTATTTGTTTAATTTTTTCGAATACGAATCCGAATCCGAATATGAGACGAATTCAAAATAAGATTTGAATAAGTATTTGATTAATATTCGAATAGTTATCGAATCATAAACGAATATTTGAATAATCATACTGTGCAATTTATATGATGGACTAACATCAATTTGTAATTTAACTTACGATACTATTTATACTATACTATATTCTGTATATAAAAACATTAATACATTTGCATCTTACACAAATTATATTTTATAAAATATAACTATTAAAAATCATATGCTTTAGATTTTTGTGTTACGTTAATTTATTAAATTCTTAGTATTTTAAATACATTTTATACTATATTACTTTGCTTGACTTTTGATGTTGAAAACATGGTCTGTGTATATACACATATATTCGAATATTCGAATATAATCCGAATCGAATATATCCCTATTTGTATTTGTATTTGATTATTATTCGAATCAAAAATAATATTTGAATTTGAATTTGTATTTGAATAACGCGAATTCGAATCATCATATTCGAATACGAATCGCGAATCGAATTTAAAATATTTGATTTGTTTACATCCCTATGTCATACTCCCTTCGTCCCAAAAAGTGTTTCAAGTTTCAAAAAAATCGTGTCCTCAAAACTCCTTTCCATTTCTATTAAAAACTCACTTTACCACTTACTTTTTCATACACTTCCTATCACATCATACTTTTTTTCTAATAATCTATGCATCACATCCTACTTTTACTCATCACATCAAAAGTATTTTTAGAAAATCAACACAAAATTACCCTCTTATTTTACAATTTTAGTCAATATATCCCTATCTTTATGGGACGGAGGGAGTATTGTTTAGACGGAGGAGGTAATATTGTAAGAAAATGTCCATATATATCAGAGCACAATGAGGTTAAAATCCAAAAATAGGATCGGAGTGACATTATTTGCATCTCATGATTGTCCCGATCGAAGCAATATAATTGTCCCAAATTACCTTTACAGAATTTATATACTCCCTCCCTCCCTCCTATAAAACATTTCCTGTTTTAAAAAAGGCGCGCCCTTAAAATGAGTAATTTTGGTGTTATTTTCTAATTTTGCCCTTACTTTATAAGAGTATGATGAGATGTGTGGAATAGATTAGTCATAATTAAAAAATAACGCTAAAATTACTCATTTTAAAGGCGTGCCATTTTTTACACAGGAAATGTTTTATGGGACGAAGGGAGTATAAAAAAGAGGAATTTACTTAAATAACACTAAAATATCAGGAGTATTTTTTTTCCAATGTAACACTTTTAGTCATTATCCATTGGTCATTATTCAAGTAAATGTTCGTCATCACTGGGCATTATTATTATTCCTTTTGGACATTATTAAGTGCTATTTAGAGAATGAAACAGTTTAAGTACTATTTAGAGAAATGACTTAAGTTTTAGTGTTATTTAGTGCAAATTGTAGAAAGATTAATTTCCTTGATTGAATATGTGGGAGTACATGTGTTTATATATACATGGTATTCCTATTCCTATACAAGGTAGGAGATAATAATAGGAAACAATATATTTACATTAAATATAGAATATATTTAACATGCACCCGGCTACGTCGGGTGTGGAGGCGGTTGGACACCCAGACTGGACTTGAACTCAAGGAAGAGCAGGGAAGGCAGTCCCTTGGTGAATATGTCGGCATACTGAGAGGAGGAAGGCACGTGAAGAACTCTTATGTGGCCGAGTGCGACCTTATCACGCACAAAGTGGATGTCGACCTCAACGTGCTTGGTGCGCTGGTGCTGAACCGGATTTGAGGAGAGGTATACAGCACTGACATTATCACAGAAGAAAAGTGTGGCACGCCGGAGGGGTTGCTGGAGCTCTAGGAGGAGATTCCGAATCCAGGATGTCTCAGCAACTGCATTAGTTACAGCCCGATATTCGGCCTCCGCACTGGACCGCGACGTGGTAGCCTGGCGTTTGGATGACCATGAGATTAGATTGTCGCCCAGAAAGATACAATACCCGGAAGTAGAACGTCTGGTGTCAGGACATCCAGCCCAATCAGCATCAGAGTAAGCCTGAAGATAGTCTGTCATGGAGCGGGTCAAGTAGATGCCATGGGTGTCGGTGCCGCTGAGATAACGGAGAACGCGCTTCATGGCCGTGAGGTGTGAGTCGCGAGGCGCATGCAGGTGGAGGCAAAGCTGCTGGACGACATAAGTAATATCAGGTCGGGTGAATGTGAGATACTGCAGAGCACCAACTATGGACCTGTAGAGGGAGGGATCTGGAAGTGTCGTGCCGGAGGAGGAGGAGAGCTTTGCCTTTGTGTCGACGGGAGTAGAGATGGGGCGACAGGAGACCATCCCTGCCCGCTCAAGGATGTCGTGGGTGAACTGTGTCTGATGAAGGAAGAGACCCTGAGCTGTGCGGTGGACATTGATGCCGAGGAAAAAGTGCAGGTCACCCATGTCTTTCATAGCGAACTCAGCCTTGAGTTTCTGAATGAGACTCTGTAGTAGTGCTGGCGAGGAGGCAGTGAGTACGATGTCATCAACATGTAACAGGAGGTAGGCGGTCCCCGATGCATGCATGAAGATGAAAAGAGAGGTGTCAGACTTGCATCCGCGAAATCCAATAGTCTGAATAAAACCTGCAAATCTGTGATACCATGACCGGGGTGCCTGTTTCAGGCCATAAAGGGCTTTCTTGAGGCGATAGACATGATGAGGTCGTTCAGGATCTTGAAATCCTGAAGGCTGGCTGGCATACACGGTTTCCTGAAGCTGTCCATGGAGGAAAGCATTTTTGACATCTAGCTGATGGATGGGCCACCCACGAGACAATGCGAGGCTAAGGACAATGCGGACCGTGGCAGGCTTGATCATGGGGCTGAAGGTTTCGCTGTAGTCGACGCCAGAACGCTGATTGAATCCGCGGACCACCCATCGGGCCTTATACCTGGATAACTCACCGGACGGGCCAAATTTGTGTCTAAAGAGCCATTTACCGGTGATTATGTTTTGGGTGGGGGGAGGGGGGTACTAGTTCCCATGTGTCATTCTTTAACAAAGCATTATATTCATCACACATAGCAGCATGCCAGTTTGGATCTTTCATAGCACTACGGTAAGTTGGGGGTAAAGGAGAGATGGATGTGGTGGTGTGAAGGTCGAGGATTTGTTTTGGGCAAAACACACCGGCCTTGGAGCGGGTTTGCATGGGGTGAGCGTTGGCCGGTGGGGGTGGGGAACCGGGTGTGAGGTGAGGCGGGGAGCTGGGCCCTGGGCTAGATTGGGCCGCTGGGGTGGGCCGGGGGGAGGGAGGGGAGTAAGGCGGGGTGGCAGTGAGGGGAGGGGAAGGGCGAGGGGGGGAGTGGGCTGGGCTTTCGGGATTGGGCTGGGCCGACCAGCTCTTTTTGCTACCAAAGCTTGACCATCATTTGATACCCCATTGCCACCCCGCCGAGTCTCGTTCATCAACAACGCAGCAACTACTTCATCAAATTTTAAGGTCTCTTTTCCAAACAAGAGCGTGGTCACGATGTTGTCAAAAGATGAAGGCAATGAAGCCAACAAAAGCAACGCCTTGTCCTCCTCTTCAATCTTCACATCAATGGATTCCAACTCTATTGTAATCTTGTTGAATTCATCCAAATGACCATTAAAGTTAGCTTTCTCTTCCTTTTGGAGACCAAACAATCATTTCTTCAAGTATAGCCTACTTGTCAACGATTTTGACTTGTACCGGCTCTTGAGCTTGTCCAAAATATCCACCGGGTCCGTCAAACCGAGAACCTCCCGAAGAGTATTATTTGCAAGACATAGGCATATTGTACTTGTTGCCATGTCCTTCAAATCCTCCCACTCTTCTTCCGATAATTTTTCTGGTTTGTCGTTCTTCCGGTGTTTGGCCCACTCAGCATCCGTCATTTTTTCTGTCCTCTGAACCTTCACCTTCAGAGCTTTGATTGTCCCTTCCCGAGTAAGAACACTTTTTACTCGTTGTTGCCATAGAGTAAAATCACCACGTCCATCGAAAGGTTCGACAGAAACATTCGAACTTTTTACTAATGCCATTTTTCAAGTTCTTTGATTTTCTTCTCTTACCGCTTAGAAATCCCTCCGCCCCAAATGTAATTTGGCTCCGATACCAATCGTTGGGATTTTAAGCGCGTAAGACTATTAAAATATCAAGAACGTGAAAAATAAATAACACACTACACAAGAAGAAAATATGAGAAAAAAAATGTATTTTCACTCTTTGAGAACGATACACAAAAAACTCTCCCCTGATTACAAGCACTAAATACCAGACACTTATAAACAGACTTTTCACACCCTGCACCCGGATGTATTTTTCTGGGTAACTAAATAATAGTTACTCCATACACTCACTCACACAATTCTGGTGATATCTTGGGGGGAAACGGGTTGACCGTATGGAAAGCAAGATTCATCGAACACGACGTGGCGGGATATAATGATTTTGTGGGTGTCAAAGTCAAGGCAGCGGAAACCGCGTTGGTTAGAGGAATAGCCAAGGAAAATGCAACGGGTGGAGCGTGGAGCGAGTTTGTGAGGGGCGGTGGCAGAAATATTGGGGTAACATAGGCAGCCAAAGACGCGAAGGTGGCCGTAGGACGGTGGGGAATTGAAGAGGGTGGCGTGGGGGGTTTTGTTCTGTAAGGTGGTGGTGGGAAGGATGTTAAAAATGTGGGTTGTCATGTGGAGGGCCTCGACCTAGAAAGTGGGGGGAAGCTGGGCTTGAAAGAGAAGGGAACGGACCGAGTTGTTAATGGTACGAATGGTGCGCTCAGCTCGGCCGTTCTGTTGGATGGTGTGAGGACACGAGAAACGGAAGAGGATGCCTAAGGAGTCAAAAATATTTTTGAGTGGGGAGTTACGGTATTCTGTTCCATTATCACATTGAACTGCTTTGATTGTTGTATTAAATTGATTTTTAACATATGCTAGAAATGAAGTTAAATGATTAAAAGCATCACTTTTATGTTTTAAAGGAAAAACCCAAAGGTGATGAGAAAAGTCATCCAACAACAACATATAAAATTTAAAACCAGTGATACTTGGAACAGGGGACTGCCATAAATCCGTATGTAAAAGTTGAAACGGAAACATTGAAACACGACTAGAAGAATAAAATGGGAGGCGCACATGCTTTCCCAATTGACATGCATGACATAATGAATGTTGATAACTTTTAAAAGTAGGAAGAGACGAAATATTGCTAAGGACAGTTTGACTGGGATGGCCTAGGCGCTGGTGCCAGGTCTGAAGATCGACAGCGGCGACATTGGCTTGAGCGGCAACTGGGCGTCCTAGGGGGTAGAGGGGTCCCATGTCATTGGAGCGATGTATCACGGTGCCCGTCTGACGATCCTTCACAGAAAAACCATTAGCGTCAAATTCAACGGAACAGTTATTATCGCGAGTGAGTTGACGAACAGAGATGAGGTTGTGGGTGATGTGAGGGGAAATAAGGATATTTTTGAGGGATAGGGAAGGGGTGGTGGGGAGTGTATGGCTACCAACAGCCGTAGTGCTAACCTTAGATCCATTACCAACAGTGATATATAATGGTGAATATAAAGATTGAGAATTAACATAAGAAATAGTACCTGGGTCAGAGGCAATATGATGGGATGCACCGGTGTCCATATACCAAGAGGGTTCACGGAGGGATAGGGTGTCAAAGTGGTGTGCAAGGGCTGTGGGGGTGGGGCTTTGGGCTGTCGGGTGGGGCTGTGGGGGTGGGTACTGCCCTACGGCAGGGGTGGAGGGGTACGGGTATAGGGGTGGGGCAAAGGAGGGGGCTGTCGGGTACGGGTTTGGGGTGTGGGGCTGGACGGAGGAGGGGGCTAGGGTGTAGTAGGCGTGGGCGGGGTGGGGGTGGTTGGGGCGGGGACCTAGGAGGCCCGGGTTAGGGTTAGGGTTTGGTGAGTTCCAGGTATTGTTACCGTCATAGGATTGCCGCAGTCGTGAGCCGTTTTGACGTCCGCGACCTCGCCCCCGATTTCCACCGCCACGGCCTTGGCCTCGTCCGTAGTCTCCACGTTGACCGGGATTGCCGTCACCATAGCCCGTGCCGCCATGCTGTCCGCCATAGCCGCCGGGAGTACCGCCGTGGTAGCCGCCACCGGCACGGTTCGTGAGAAGAGCCGTGGTGCCCGAGTCGGTGGGACTCGTCCGTTGTCGATCCAGAAGCATGAGTGCAGAACGGACTTGCAGAAAAGTGGGCATGGGATCCTGAAATTGCATGAAAGATGTTTGTGCCTGAAGATCTGCAGGGAGACCACGAAGCATTTGGAGAACAAGTTGGTGCTGGGAGACTGGTGCATCGACATCGTCCAGCGAGTCGGCCAGATTCTGCAATTGTTGGCAATAAGCCGCCATGGTGGAGTTGCCTTTGATGGTCGTGCGAAATTCATGCTCCAATTGCATGGCCCTGGCATGTTTGTTGTCGTGAAATAAGTCGTGAACGACTTTCCAGAGAGCAGAGGCAGTAGAAACAGAGGAGATTACCAGATCTGAGACCTCATCGGTGATGGTAGAGAGAATCCAACCCTGGAGGAGAGCGTCGAGTTGGAACCATTCATCGTCGTCATCGGAGAGGGGGACGACGGAGCCAGCGAGGTAACCCTGGAGGTTGAAGCGCTGAACAAGAAGGAGAAAAAGTCGGCTCCACTTTTTGTAGTTGGGTTGAGAGAGACTGAGTTGAACAGGAACATGGAGTTTCACATTAGATACTGTTGTAAAAGCAAGATGAGGAGGCTTGGGGGAGGTATTTTGAGAGGTGACTTCACTGGCTTCGGCCATGATTGTGAGAGAGGGGAGAGATGACTGCCGGCGAGAGGAAGAGACGGCGGCAGGAGGGGCTGCCGCTGGTGGGGCGGCGGCTCGGGCCGAGAGAGGGAGAGAGGAGGGGAGAGAATTAGGGTTTTGGTATTTTAGGCTCCGATACCATGTAGAAAGATTAATTTCCTTGATTGAATATGTGGGAGGACATGTGTTTATATATACATGGTATTCCTATTCCTATACAAGGTAGGAGATAATAATAGGAAACAATATATTTACATTAAATATAGAATATATTTAACACAAATATTTCATAAAAAATGTTAAAATTTAAAAAGTGAGTAATTAAAATTTGCTTAGAGAATAAGAAAGATTATGAATCACATATTTTTAACTAGGTAAGTAAACAATAACCGGAGTATTTTATAGTGAAATTTGCACTAAATAGGACTAAAATATAATGACTTTCCTAATGTAGGACTTAAACTTTTTTATTCCCTAAATAGGACTTAATAATGACTTAATGAGAGGAATAATGTCCAGTAATGATTGACATTTAGTTGAATAATGACTACTTGATAATGACCAAAGGTCCTACATTGGAAAATAAAAACATATGGTCATATATTGAGAAAGTCATTATGTTTTAGTCCTATTTAGGTAAATTTCTCTATTTTATATGAGTGTTTTAGTTCGATCCTGTTGGGATTTTAAGCACGTAAGACTATTAAAATATCAAGAACGTGAAAAATAAATAACACACTACACAAGAAGAAAATATGAGAGAAAAAATATATCTTCACTCTTTCAGAACGATACACAAAAAACTCTCCCCTGATTACAAACACTAAATACCAGACACTTATAAACAGACTTTTCACACCCTGCACCCGGATGTATTTTTCTGGGTAACTAAATTGATACAATTTGATAATAACTTGTCTTATTGAATATTGAGAGATATGGCCCTATATATAGGGAATACAAGAGTAATCAAAGTACAAGTAGGAAAGGAAAGAATAATCCTAGTAGGAAAGGAAAGAAGTATCCTAATTTAATTATACTTCCTAATATCCCCCCGCAAGCTGATCAACGGAGACGAGGGGCAGCTTGGAACATAAGTACTCAAAAGGAACTGGCGGAAGCGGTTTGGTAAGAATGTCTGCTAGCTGCTCTGAGGAGGAAACATGATGTGGAGTCATAGTGCCTGCCATAACCTCATCTCGTACAAAGTGACAGTCTGTGCCCACATGCTTCATGCGATCATGAAGAACCGGATTTTTGGTGACACAGATAGTCGACTCATTGTCACAGTATAACTTCGGTTTGGACGGAGGAATACCCAGTGCATCAGTGATATATCGAAGCCACATAGCTTCTCCAACCCCTGCAGCCATAGCTCGATATTCAGCTTCAGTGGATGATCTAGAAACACGAGTCTGCTTTTTCGTGCACCAAGAGATGATATTAGGACCGAGTAGGAGTATGTAGCCCGTGGTAGACTTGCGATCATCTTTATCATTGGCCCAGTCAGAGTCAGAGTAGACAGATAGGTCGAATCCCCCTTGCGAAAAAGAAGACCATGATTCAAAGTGCCTTTGAGATAGCGCAGAACGCGTTGCAAGGCATGATAGTCCTGCTCAGTGGGGTTGTGCATAGTCTGAGACACTCGATTAACAGCATACTGAATGTCTGGACGAGTGACAGCCAAGTAATGTAAACCGCCAACAATGCTCCGAAAATGAGAAATATCCTTGAAAGGCAACGAAGGCTTAGTGATAGGTCTCGTAGCCATAGGAGTAATAGCCGGATGACAGTCGGACATCCCAGCTCGGCGTAGAAGATCACGGGCATATTTGGATTGATGGAGAAGTATAGAATCTTGCGTGCGCTGAACCTCAATGCCAAAGAAGTAATGAAGAGGTCCAAGTTCTTTGAGCTTGAAGTCACGGTGCATGGCCTGAGTAACTTCTAAGATGAGAGTAGAAGAGCTGCCAGTGAGAACAATATCATCAACATAGACAAGGACAACAATAGTCCCACGAGAGCAGTGTCTGGTGAACAAGCTGGTATCATGAATGCAGCACTTGAATCCAAGGCCCTGCAAAAAAGAGGAGAGGCGTGTGTACCATGCACGGGGTGCCTGTTTGAGACCATATAGTGATTTGCGGAGCTTGCAAACATAGTGAGGATGAGTGGGATTTATGTACCCGGGGGCTGCTCCATATAAATTTCCTTGTCCACTGTACCGTGAAGAAAGGCATTGCTAACATCTAGTTGATGAAGAGGCCAATCACGGTTGAGTGCTAAAGAGAGGACCAGGCGCACTGTTTGTTGCTTGACCACAGGACTGAATGTCTCCTTGTAATCAATGTCATACTCCTGATGATAACCTTTTGCGACAAGACGAGCCTTGTACCTTGAAACAAATCCATCAGCATTCCGTTTAATGCGATACACCCATTTGCAACCAATCGGAGTGCGGTTCTTGGGTGGTGGAACCAAGTCCCATGTACGTTGCTCATTCAAAGCAATAAACTCCTCATCCATAGCCTGACACCAAAAACTATTACCAGAGGCTTGGCGGTAAGTGCTAGGCTCAGTGGTAGGTGGGGTAGTATCAAGGGTGGTAATGGTATAGGCTTTAGGTTTGAAAATTCTAAATTTGGCTCGGGTTTGCATGGTGTGTGTGTTTTGGGGCGGGGGTCGGTTAACCGATTGTGTGTTTTGGAGAGGAGTAGGTGACGGTCGAGGGTGGGTTGAGGTACGGTTCTGGGGTTGGACCGTCTGTGGCGTGTCCATAGGGAGGGTGTCGGGCTGTCGTCCGTGACTGGTGGGACGGGTCTGGGGTTGGACCGTCAGTGGGACAAGAGCATGTGAGCCTGGGCTTGGAGGAAAAATAGGGGTTATAGGAGAGGGTGACGGGAGGGTTGACAATTTGGGATATGGAAACTGATCCTCGACGAACCGAACATGACGAGAGACATAAACTTTTTGAGACACGGGTTCATAGCATTTATACCCTTTAGTGGTGGGGTGATATCCTAAGAAGACACAAGGAGTGGAGCGTGGTTGAAGTTTGTGGTGAGTGTAAGGGCGGAGCCATGGATAGACCAAGCAACCAAAGGCACGAAGGTGGGTATATGTAGGAGGACGGTTATAAAGAGTTTCAAAGGGAGATTTGTTGGAGAGAGTTTTGGTGGGCATACGGTTGATAAGATAGTTTGCTGTGGCAAGAGCTTCGACCCAAAAGGTAGTCGGGAGAGCAGAGTCGTATAGAAGAGAAACAACTGTTTCAATGAGATGACGGTGTTTCCGTTCAGCGACCCCATTTTGCTCAGGAGTGTAGGGACAAGAGGTGTGATGAAGGACTCCTAAAGTTTGAAGGAAAAGGCCAAAAGCGTTATTTACAAATTCTTTGCCATTATCACTTCGAAAAATTTTGATGTGAGAATTAAACTGAGTTTTAATCATTTTTTCAAAATTCACAAAACAGAGTAAGCTTCAGATTTATGTTTTAGGGGATAAATCCAGGTAAATTTGCTGAAATCATCAACAAAAGAGATATAAAATCGAAAACCGCTACAGGAAGGAACAGAGGTGGGACCCCAAACATCAGAATGTATTAATTGAAAGGGCGATGTGGCCTTATGTTCAGACAATTCAAAAGGTAAACGACAGGACTTAGAGACACAACATGATTCACAATGTAAAGGCTCTGAAAACTGAAAACCTAAGGAAGACAAAATAGATTTGGCAATCGCAGGAGCTGGATGACCGAGTCTACGATGCCAAGTGGACTCTTGGATAGCTTGATACGCAACGGTTGGGAGTTTGGAAGGAAGTGTGTATAACCCATGCTCACAGAGGCCCTTGTACCGCACCTGGTTGGTAGGATTGTCCACTATTCTGAAATCGTTGGCATTGAAAACAAGAGTGCAGTTGTTATCTTTGGTAAATCGATGGACAGACAATAGATTGGAGGTAAGGGAAGGGACATAATGAAGAGTAGAAAGGTGGTATTTACCATTAGGAGTATGGACAAAACCTGAGCCAGAGTGTGTGATGGGTAGGGATTGACCATTGCCTACGGTAATAACATCAGTACCGGTGTATTGATGAGGAGATTGTAGCTGAGAATAATCAGACGTGACATGGGTGTTGGCACCAGTGTCCAGATACCAGTTTCCAGAATGATTACTCGTAGATGCATGCATTGCACGGGGAGCACTAGAGGAGGAGTTCGCAGTATAAGAATCATCAAATCGATACCAGCACGCAGACGCAGAGTGACCTCGTTTCTCGCAGATTTGGCAGGTTGGCAGATCCCGTGACGGTCGACCGTTTCCCTGGGACGGTCGACCGTTGTTCCTTTCTCCACGTCCGTTGTTGTATCCACGTCCAGGTGACGGTCGACCCCGGTAGCCTCCTCTACCGCGACCTTGACCATTCGTAGCGAGAAGTGTTGTGCGAGGTTCGGTGATGGTAGACTCGGTGAGGTTGAGTTTATTCTCCATCTCCAGGTTTATTTCTTCGGAGATCAGCCATCCAGAAAGCTGATTTAACGAAATATTGGTATTGTTCATGCGAATGTTTTGCTTAAAGGATGAGTATTCGGTGGGAAGACCACGAATAACAGCATTCACCACATCACGTTCAGGGATCTCTTTTTTCAAGGCATCGAGATCCGAGAGAATAGTTGCCACATCATCAAGGTATTGTGTCATAGTTTTGGTACCTTTACGAAGAGTGTGGAGTTTGTCCCGAAGCTGATAAACATGAGCGTTGGACACGGAGTTGTACCGTGCGGCCAAAGCATCCCAGAGGGCAGCAGATGTGGTGAAGACGCGAGCATGTTTGTGAACGGAGGGGCTGATGACCGCTAGGAGGCAGGCGCGGATGCCATGGTGGGCGGCGGTCGGAAAAAAAAAAGAGAGGCTAGGTTTTTGAGAGCCTTAGCTCCGATACCATGATACAATTTGATAATAACTTGTCTTATTGAATATTGAGAGATATGGCCCTATATATAGGGAATACAAGAGTAATCAAAGTACAAGTAGGAAAGGAAAGAATAATCCTAGTAGGAAAGGAAAGAAGTATCCTAATTTAATTATACTTCCTAATATAAATAATAGTTACTCCCTACACTCACTCACACAATTCTGGTGATATCTTGTGTAGCACCTTTCTCTTAACCCTCCTCTCTCTTAGTGTGTCTCAAACCCACCCACATGTTGCCTTGCTTTTATAACTAAAAATATACCCCGTAAGCATCCATGGTTTAAGAGGAGTCAAAAAAGTAAAATTCACTTTGATTTGATGACATGCACCAAGCCAATCAAATATCTCACTTTTGATCTTCTTTGTCCTCTTTTTGATTTTTTTTCTTTCTCTTTGATTAATTAATCAAATATCCCAACAAACTCCACCTTGATTAATTAATCAAACCATGGTCCGGCTCTACCTCGCTCGTTCCGGCAAGGTCACAATCTCCACCAACCTGAGAAGCTTCAAATGTCACCCGCTTCTTCCATGCAAATGCTCCGCTCGTTGCACTTGTAATTTTTCCTTCTGGCAACTTCCGTGTCAAATCTTTTCCTACAAGTTTATACAAGCCCTTTGACAAAACTCCTTTTGCTACCACCATTGCTCCCCTTGAAATTTTTAACACTCCACCTTGAGCAAAAATTCGGCAGCCTTTTGAATCTAAAGCCCCCAATGAAATTAAATTTCCTTTTAGACCCGGTACATGTTTCACTCCAGTTAATGTTCTCACCACGCCATCAAACATGCGAACTTGCACTGTTCCGACTCCTGCAATCTTGCTCCGTGCACCATTTGCCATCTTCACAGCACCCCATCACAAGTTTGATACGTATCAAATTGTTCCTTAACTGAACACATGTGAAACGAACAACCCGAATCTAATATCCAATTTGATTTGTCTAGACTCTTTGTGGTTGCCAAACACAAGTCTTCTTCACTTGCTTTGTTTGAACTTTCTGCAACCGCAGTCACGGGTGTTTTCCCGTCCTTCTTTTCCTTCCTCCTCTTTGGACAATCCCTTCTGAAATGACCCTCTTCATCGCAATAGTAACATCGAAAGTTTTTACTACTCGATTTGAAGCGTTGGGACACGCTGCCTCTCTCTTTAGACCTTCCTCGTTCCCGACCAGCTCTTTTTGCTACCAAAGCTTGACCGTCATTTGATACCCCATTGCCACCCCGCCGAGTCTCGTTCATCAACAACGCAGCAACTACTTCATCAAATTTTAAGGTCTCTTTTCCAAACAAGAGCGTGGTCACGATGTTGTCAAAAGATGAAGGCAATGAAGCCAACAAAAGCAACGCCTTGTCCTCCTCTTCAATCTTCACATCAATGGATTCCAACTCTATTGTAATCTTGTTGAATTCATCCAAATGACCATTAAAGTTAGCTTTCTCTTCCTTTTGGAGACCAAACAATCATTTCTTCAAGTATAGCCTACTTGTCAACGATTTTGACTTGTACCGGCTCTTGAGCTTGTCCAAAATATCCACCGGGTCCGTCAAACCGAGAACCTCCCGAAGAGTATTATTTGCAAGACATAGGCATATTGTACTTGTTGCCATGTCCTTCAAATCCTCCCACTCTTCTTCCGATAATTTTTCTGGTTTGTCGTTCTTCCGGTGTTTGGCCCACTCAGCATCCGTCATTTTTTCTGTCCTCTGAACCTTCACCTTCAGAGCTTTGATTGTCCCTTCCCGAGTAAGAACACTTTTTACTCGTTGTTGCCACAGAGTAAAATCACCACGTCCATCGAAAGGTTCGACAGAAACATTCGAACTTTTTACTAATGCCATTTTTCAAGTTCTTTGATTTTCTTCTCTTACCGCTTAGAAATCCCTCCGCTCCAAATGTAATTTGGCTCCGATACCAATTGTTGGGATTTTAAGCGCGTAAGACTATTAAAATATCAAGAACGTGAAAAATAAATAACACACTACACAAGAAGAAAATATGAGAAAAAAAATATATTTTCACTCTTTGAGAACGATACACAAAAAACTCTCCCCTGATTACAAGCACTAAATACCAGACACTTATAAACAGACTTTTCACACCCTGCACCCGGATGTATTTTTCTGGGTAACTAAATAATAGTTACTCCATACACTCACTCACACAATTCTGGTGATATCTTGTGTAGCACCTTTCTCTTAACCCTCCTCTCTCTTAGTGTGTCTCAAACCCACCCACATGTTGCCTTGCTTTTATAACTAAAAATATACCCCGTAAGCATCCATGGTTTAAGAGGAGTCAAAAAAGTAAAATTCACTCTGATTTGATGACATGCACCAAGCCAATCAAATATCCCACTTTTGATTTCTTTGTCCTCTTTGTGATTTTTTTTCTTTCTTTTTGATTAATTAATCAAATATCCCAACAGATCCTAACATAATACTGCATCCAAGTTTACGTACGTTCGTGCATGCATGCAGGACGAGAATTGTGGGAGCTATAACAATTGGAGTTTTAATTATTGGGTTCATATTGCTATTGGCAAAAGTGCAGGGGCCTGTCATCAAATATTTCATCTGTATAGGACTGTTTCTTAATTCCATTCTTCACTTTCTCGTGGTTTTCATTCTATCCATTTGTTGTTGTTGCTGTTATTAATCTTCTTGTTGTTAAAGTTGATGTTGACTCGTTGCTGTACAAAAAAACAATTGTTGTTATCAGTTTATCACCACTACGGTATTTTTTTCTCTTCTTTTTTTGGCAATATAAATTATTCGGAAAGTAGGGAGGACATATGGAAGCAAAATAAACCTTTTTCCAAATGAATGAGATGATTGACAAGGCACATTAAACTTTACAAAATCAGCAGCAACAATCCAAATAAATAGAAGAAATTTACCTGTATACTCCGTAATATTTAAATGTAGTGAGTTTTCTAATGTAGTATCTATAATAAGTTTTAAATACTCAATGTATAGTAGGTATTACTCTTCAAAGTAAATGTCTACCGCCAATTGACATTGTTCAAAGTAAATGTTCACTGCCACGGGATAATATTATTCCAGAAGCCCAATTCTCAAATTTTATATATAAAGAAAGGATTGTGTAAGATAGTTATGAAATTATCGTGACTAAATATTATTTCATTCATTTCCAAATAAGGCTCATGTTTGTTATTCACATAGTTAAACTAAATCTATTTTCCTTAATACTCTCTCCGTCCCTAAATAAAGTTCCTCTTTCGTTTTTTTTTGTCCCTAAATAAACTTTTTTTTTCCCTTAAAAAACCCCGTTTACCCCTTACTTTTTCATACCCTACCTATCACATCATACCTTTTTACTAATAATCTACCTATCACATCTTACTTTAACACATCACATCAAGGGTATTTTTGGAAAGTCAACACCAAAATATCCCTCCCTTAAATCCTCAAAAAGTCAAAAATGGAACTTTATTTAGGGACGGAGGGAGTATATTTTTGTTAAACTTTTTTAAAAATAGTCATGTTGTGATAGAATTTAGGATGGGTATGGACAACTGGACTAGGTAATAAGACACTTGGGTCGAACCACATTAAAAGATTGAATCCAATCGATTAGTTAGTTTAACTCAACAGCTTATATACCGGATTATTTTACTCTTGAACTTTCGATGTGGGATGCACTCTAACACTCCCCCTCAAGTGGACAACCGGGCCATTTTGAATCTAACCGGTTGACCACTTGCAAATGAACTCCCATTCCCTTAATATTTTTTTGAGCGCCAACACCTAAAGGACCACGAGCCGCTGGGTATGGACTTCCAGATGAGCAATCGTGTTAAACGGGCCACAGGCCGTTGGATACATACTCCATACGGACAACTGGGCTAAAGACTAACGGGCCGCTAGGAATGAACGTCTAGACGGACACCTTGACAAACGAGGTGGACCAAAACCTGCTCCGATACCATGATAAGGAACCAACCCAACCAAAAGCTCAACCAGATTATTTTACTCTTGAACTTCTGATGTGGGATGCACTCTAACATGTTGCAACTTGTTTTGTAGAACTTGTATGCTTTTAATAAATATATTTTCTTTGATTCCAAACCAATGTTTAGTTCTAATATCTTGAAAATAACTTCTGTTAGACATCGTGAATCAAAACAAGAACCTTATTTCAAAAATGGGGAGGAAATAAATAACATTTGTTAAACATTTAATTTACATAATATTCTTCTATAGTTGTAAGCATTCTGAAACATTTACTTTTAAATTTTTAAAAATATGGTTGCGTAAATGAAAGAAGAAGAAATGAGTTCGCTTTTATCTCCCAAATACCATTCTATGAAATTCCTAAGGATGATTGTGTAAAGGAAAAGAAAGAGAAGTGAATCTACTTTCATTCAAAGTTTCTTATTCGCATACATAGGTATATATGGTAGATTATCAGATCACACACTATATAATTTTTTTCATTATAAAAGTAAGTCAAATTACCAAGATAAAATGTAAGGTAAGACAAAGTTCTTACATGGTTCTAAAATCCATACTTATTTATAGCAAAAAACTGCTGCTAGGTACCCTTTATTTCAAAATAATAACTGTTGGGTACCTCTAATTTTTAAAATATACTATGAGGTATCTTATAATATTGAAAAACTAATTGATGGGTGATTTTCCATCATTGCTCAGTTAACTCCAACTACATCCGTCGTCATCATCATCATCATCCTCTTTTCATCGCCCCTGCCTTCATCATCTTCTTCTTCTTTTTCCTTTTTCCTTTTCTTCTTTTTTTACTTTTCTTCTTCCTTCAATCCAGCCCCCCACCCCTCTCTCCCATAATTTTCTTTTTTTTTCTTTTTCTATTATTGTTATTATAATTCAAAATTAATTAGTAATTTCACACCCTAAAAAAGTAAATTTATTACTCTAAATAGTGATAAATATCAAGTAATAAATAAGAACAAGAATACAAGAAGAAAATAATAATAAAGAAATAATATTTATAATAAATACGCACTCTGTTCCATAAAATCCATCTCCTTTTGTTTTTTACCAATTCCTTAAAAACACTTCCACTTTCTATTAAAACCCCACTTTTACCCATATTTTTTCATACATTATCTATTACATCATACTTTTTCACTAATAATCAAACTATCACATCTTACTTTTACCCATCACATCTAGAGCAGAATTGAAAAGTCAACCAAAATTACACTTTCTTTATTTTGACCCAAAGTCAAAATGGAAAGGGTTTAAAGAAACGGAAGAAGTAATTAAAATTAATAATAATTACTCCCTCCATTTTTAAAAAGAGTCCCTACTTTGACAAAGTGTAAAAATAAGGAAGTGTTAAATTGTACTTCCTCCGTTCCAAAAATTTTTACACATTTTGACCAAAGTGGAAAATAAGGGAGAGATAATTTTGTGTTGACTTTCCAAAAATACCCTTGATTTGATGTGTAAAAGTAGGATGCGATGTGTAGATTATAAGGAAAAAGGTATGATGTGATAGGTAGGGTATGAAAAAGTAAGGGGTAAAAGTTGTTTTTTAATAGAAATGGGTAGGAGATTGTGGGACGCAATTTTTTTGAAAGGTGTAAATCTTTTTGGGACGGAGGAAGTAGTTAACTTTCAACTTTGTCTTTAATGTGATGGGTAAAAGTAAGATGTGATCGATAGATTAATAGAGAAAAAGTATGATGTGATAGGTAGGGTATGAAAAAGTAAGGGTAAAAGTGATTTTTTAATAAAAAGTGGAAGTGTTTTATTAAAAGTGAAAAAAAATAAAAGAGAAAGTGTTTTTCAGAACGAAGGGAATATTTTTTTTCAAAAAAAGAGTAGTACAACTACAAATTCTTTTAATAATAATAATAATAAATAATATCATTATTTATATTAAAAATAATTAGTAGTGGTAATAATCTATTAATAATAATAATTATTACTGCATATTTAGCACTATTTATTAGTGCTTTTTTCTATAAGTAGTACAATCACTTTTTTAGGATGTAAAATTACTAATTATTTTGTCATAATAATAATAATAATAATAATAATAGAAAAATAAGAAGAATAAAGAGGGGAGTGGTTTGGCTGGCCGTTTGGGAGGGTGAGGAAGCTAGATGTGTGGGGGAGAACAAAGAAGGAGAAGAAGAGAAGGAAGATGAAGAGGAGGGAGAGGACCACGAAGAAGAAAAGAATAGAGAGGGAGAAGATCATGATGGATGATGGTGTAGAAATGACGGAGGCACTTGGAACAAACGGAAGGAAGGATGGAAAATCACCCTTTAGTTAGTTTTTCAATATTTTAGGGTACTTCGTAGTATATTTTAAAAACTAGAGGTACCCGACAGTCATTATTTCAAAAGAGAGGGTACCCAGCAGTAGTTTTTTGTATTTATAGACTTTAATGCATTATTACCAAAAAGAAATTGGGCTTTTTATAAATAAAGAAAAGATCTACTTGCCAGTCAATGAAAAACATGAGAAGGTCAATTTTTACATATAAATCTTAGGACAATAGAAGAACAAACTCAAAACATAGAAGCCATATTAAATTTTTATCCTAATTTATTTGATTTAATTAACTCATTTAGAAAAAAACACTACTTTTTCATGATATATGAATTCTCTTTTAAAAAAACTTTTATTACCTTTCTCTTTTTTTATTTGTGATTTCTTTCCTTTTCCAGTTTCCTACCTCTTTTTTTATGGAAAATGCTAGAGTCACAAACATATAGTAGTTCACAAACTTCATAAACTTGCCTTTTGTGGATTTTAAATTAAAATATCTTTTATTATTTGAGTGCATCTTATTTCTAGGAAAGTGTTAAAAAGGCGAGTTTGTGAATTTTGTGAACTGTTTGTTTGTGATTCTAGCATTACTCTTTTTTTATAGAATTTTATGATGTGGTAGAGATAAATGGATTAGGCAACAAGACACTTGGGTTGAACCAGATTAAAAGATTAAATCTAATCGATTAGTTAGTTCAACTCAACATCTTATATACTGATTATTTTACTCTTGAACTTCCGATGACACTCCCCCTCAAGTGGACAACCGGACCATTTTGAATCTAACCGGTTGACCACTTGCAAATGAACTCACATTCCCTTGACTTTTTTTGAGTGCCAACACCTAAAGGACCACGAGCCGCTGGATATGGACTTCTAGACGAGCAATCGTGTTAAACGGGCCACAGGCCGTTGGGTACATACTCCATACGGATAATTGGGCTAAACTGTTCTTACAGATATATTACACATTCATCACTTTTTCATCATACTACCAACGCGTATTCTTATACCACACTGTCATTACAATCTTATTATGGTCTTAAAAGATTTACGACTCCTATTTTTATATTTTTTACTCTTGAGAGATTTCTTTTTGTTTAAAAATTACGGTCGGTTTGTTGTGATAGGGCCATTATTGTTACTCTCCCTAGCTCCCTTCTCTTTTTATAGTCAATTTTGGTTTTTCGAATCAACTAAATACTCCCTTCGTCCCGGAGTATTCGTATAATTTTGATAAATTTTTTTAATTTATATACCATAAAATTTTTCAAGTTTGGAGAAAGATAAGTTTTAAGGAACGTATAATTTTGATAAATTTTTTTAATTTTGCTCTTACTTTATAGATTGGTAATCTGATGCACAAATTAATGATGAATAGATATGAAGTGGTGTGTATATTAATAATAACTAAAAGTAAAAGGGAGATTTTAATTGGAAGTGATTTGGGAAAGATGAAAAATAAATGTAAAAAATATTTTTTGGGATGGAAAGTGTATAATAAATTCAAATATAAAAATTATACGGAGTACCAAAACATTTGTATCAATAAAAACTTTTTATACTCCCTTCTTCCCAAAATAAGTCTCATATTTCGATTTACGATTTTGACTTAAATTATTTTTAACTCAACATTATTGGAAATTAGTACAATATTTAAAAATAAAAATTATGTATATTTAAAAAACCACATCAAAAACTCTACAAAACAAATAGTAATATAATTGTTTTATTTTATCAAATTAAATTATTGCGGAAATTGTTTAAAGTAAGATGCGTGCATGTTTTTTGATCATTTTCGAATAACATAGTTTATAAAGAAGTTTTTTGAAATTTGTAAGCAAAACACTTTTGTAGCTTAAAATAATAAAATCTCTATATTCTACTCCCTTCGTCCCTAAATAGATTACAAGTTTTTTTCTCTCTCCTCTCAATAACTTTTGTTTGTTTACGCGATTTCATTAAGTATTTGATAAAATAAAATATTATTGTCACCTCTTGTTTTGTAGAATTTTTGACGTAGTTTTTTAATATGTAATTTTTATATCTTATTGATATACCAATTTGTAAATAAAATGATTTCAAAAAGTAGGAAATTTTACTCCGTAACCCGCAATTTGTAATCAAATTGGGGACGGAGGGAGTATTAGATTTCATCATATGTCATTAAAAAAATCTTAATTTAGTAACGTAAATATGACCCATGCAACGCTCCTTCCGTCCCTAAAAGATTGCCACAAGTTAATTTTTTTTTGTCTAATTGTGACACCATTTGATCATGAATCAAATACGAAGTAAAATTTAAAATAGTTGAATATTATAAAAATTTGATATTTCAAGACTATATTAAAATAAATCTAATTTTACTAAAATTACATTATAACTAAATATATTTTTTCCATAATTCGCGGTCAAAGGGTGACAGAGTTTGACCAAAAAATAAACTCTGACTATTTTTGTGGTGAAGGGAGTTTGTGTGTGTAGGTTTTGGTTCTGGTGAGAATACGATCTTATAAAAGAAATAAGAATGAATATGGTGTTTTAGATTGTGAGATCTAAGGGTCAGGATTGCATCAAAATTAGGTGCACCAAAATGGTTTGAAAATGCGTCATGTCAAAATGCACTAAAATCCTTGAAAAATGCATTATCTCAAAATTTGAGCGCATGATGCAATCTGAGCCGCACGATGCATCAAAACAAAAGGCTAGATTTTATTCTTATTTCTTTCGTCAAGGTGCATTCTCACGTGAACCGACCCCTATATTATACTCCCTCCGTCCTTAAATAAACTTATCTTCAGGGCCGGCCCATATAGGGGACAAGGTGGCCGTCCGGGCCGGGCCCAAAACTTTTGGGGCACAAATTTTTTTTAGTAATATATATATATATATGTATGTATGTATATGTATATAAGCCCAGGCCCAATCCATTAGTCCACCAATGCCTTAAGTCCTTAACTTAAACAAAAAAAAAAAGAACGGAAATAACCAATGCCTTAAGTTCTTAACTTAAACCAAAAAAAGAACGGAAATACGGAATGGAAGAGACGCAGAGTGCCGATCGAATTCAGTGACGAAGAAACCAGAAGCGACGTGCCAGAAACGTGCAAGTGCCGAAACTGCCGATTGAGTCGCCTCCGGCCGCCTCCACCGTCGGACTCCGAGTCGCCGCGCCTCCAGGCAATTAATTTTGTAATTTTTATTAATTTATTTCTTAAATCTTAATTTTCTTTCATTGTTTCATTATTTAGATTTAAAATCTAGGGTTAGTTATTAGTTTTAAATTTGAAATATTTTCTAATTTCATTCTTTGAAATAGAATTAATGAATGGTTCTATATGTTACGTAGTATTTATTTGATTTTGGATGAATTGTTTTGAATTTGTTATTTATGATAATTATATATTTATATTAAAAAAAACTGAAAACTAAAAAAAAATAAAAACTGAAAAATTGTTGAATTGATATGAATTTTTGTTATTTATTTTTTTCTTTTAATAATATTGTGTTAATTATAATTTAGATATAATTAGTTTACATATGTGAATTTTTTAGACCATTAAATAAAAGATTTTTAGGGTCTTTTTTCTGTTTCGGCCCAGGCTGATGAATCCTCAGGACCGGCCCTGCTTCTCTTTTTGACTTTTTGAGGATTTAAGTGAGAGATATTTTTGTGTTGACTTTCCAAAAGTACCTTTGACGTGATGTGTAAAAGTAAGATGTGATATGTAGATTATTAGTAAAAAACTATGATGTGATAGGTAGGGTATGAAAAAGTAAGGGGTAAAAGGGTTATTTAAGGGAAAACAACAACAACAACAACAACCCAGTTGAATCCCACAACAGTAGGGTCTGGGAGGGTGTGTGTACGCAGACCTTGCCCCTACTCGGAAGTAGGGAGGCTGTTTCCAAGAGACCCCCGGCTCCACCTGCACAAAAATATGGAAAAAAACACAGTATAGCACAGATAAGGCACCAAGTACAAGCAACAAGTACAAACAATAAGGGAAAAAAGAAGTTTATTTGGGGACAAAGAAAAAACGAAAGGAGAAGTTTATATAGGGACGAAGGGAGTATGTATGTATGTATGTATGTGTGTGTGTGTGTGTGTGTGTGTGTGTGTGTGTGTGTGTGTATGATCATCATGTTCATGTAACAAACCAAACCAACATCCTCTGCCCTACTCCATACAAATAATAAATGCAAGGGCATTAATACCTCCTCAGATTTGTCTCCCTCTTGAGAGTGATCACTTTTCTCAGGATTCCTGCAGGCTCCTCCCACCTCCCTTCACTTATTGTTTCCAACTCCCTTTCTTCTCAAGTAGTTGAACCATTACTTAATGCCAACCCCCACCCCCACCCCACCTTTTTTTTTTCTTATATTCCCATTTTTATTAAGCATTATTATTATTATCATACTCTCCCTCACCTCAACTACACTCTTCATTTCTCTTCTTTCTCTTCTCCAAATTCTCTAGCTACCTCTTCATTCTCATTCATGCTTTGTTAAGTTCATCTTCATATATGTATACATTGAGGTGAACTATTACGGGCGGCGGTGATGGCCTCACGTTACGATGCGAGGAGCTTTTGGCCCGAGTGGGTTACGTTCTGTGTATAAAAATGTACGTGTGCACGAGATATTAGTGCGGTTCAATGAGAAAGTAAGGCTCAAAATGTTTTTGAGCTCCTCTTTTTTATTGAGCCGTGCCAATATCACGTGCGTTTTGATAATTTATTAACAACTTTAATTTGTGTTTTTGTGTAGGGTGTGTTTTGTGGGTAGAATATTGGGTTAATTTTTAATTTGTCAAAGGGTTTTTAATCATTGATCTCATATTTTTTTGAACTTTAATTGATGTGGTTGAAGTTATTAGATCCAAATTAAATGACATATAGGTTAATTCTTTATTTAATTACACAGTGCGCGGTAATTCTTTTGTTCATGGTTTGATAATGATGGTGGTATATGTTTTCGTATGTATAATGATATTTAATTTCTTAACAAAAAATTAATGTCATAAGATGAATTATATATCCCTCTCTTTCAAAAAAGTAATACTCCGGTACTTCATCCGTTCTCAAAAATATTTCCTCTTTCATTTTTTTCACTTCCAATAAAACACTTCTACTTTCTATTAAAAAACCATTTTTACCCTTACTTTTTCATACCCTACTTATCACATCATACTTTTTCTCTAATAAATTATTCATCACATCTTACTTTTACCCATCACATCATGGGCAAAATTGAAAGTCAACTATAATTTAACACTTCTTTATTTTGGCTCCAAGTCAAACTAGGAAGTTTTTATTAGAACGGAGGGAGTATAATGTTTAAAAGGGGTAAAAATGACTTTTAAATTGAAAGTACGAGTATTTTGTGAGTAGAAAGAAAGAGAAATTGTTTTGTGAAACAGGGTGATTATTCATATATTCAAACTTTTTTTGAAGGGTATATATTCAAAATTGTGATTTGAAATTTATCAAATATTTTTGCTTTTTTTAAAGAAATGTTTTTGCCTCAATTGCCTAATAATCTAGTTATTTGTTGTTTATAAGACATTATTGTTGCATTGTTACCAATGAGCAGTAAAATTAGAATGTGGTGGTGATAGTACGACACTAAATAAATGAGATGATAAAAAAATTGTACTCTCTGTTTTATTTATTTAGTACTCCTAATTGTCTATTTTCTTTGAGGAATGAAGTTGAAATGTGAAGTTATTAAAAGTAGTTTGTCACTCATTAATATAACTAATGCTATTTTAGATCACTCATCGTTGTTTATTTATTGAATAAAGAAAATAGATCACTGATTTTTGATAAATAAAAAAGGGGGTACGGTCTAATTTGACACCGCTCACTTATAAACAATTTCCTTACATTGATTAAATTAAGGTACATACAATGTTCTTATCGTAAAATTGATGGTTTTTATCTCTTCACCCACCCCAGCCCCTCCCGTGACCGATTTGCCATTCAACTTTTGAGTGTCATAATATGACTTCAAGGCTTGGGTTACGTGCCAATAACCTTTTAGTCCAATGACACTACTATGACTCTCCCAAATAGGTGGTTTTGGATTAGATTTCTGGTAGGACAATAACTCTACGACTTTTAATAAGTTGAGAATATACGGACAGATACTACTTTGTGATAAAGTTATTAGTGTTCAAAAAAATATGTACTCTTTTGGACTCCAAAGTGGATCCTACCCCCTGACCCTCTTGCCCCTCCTTCTCCCTCCCCCTCAACCCGCCCCATTTGAAATCGCTGATATGCTACAATCTATCATCCTATAGCATATCAGGGATCCCGAAGGGCTAAGTGTAATCTGGGAACATTGTTACACCTTCAAATGGCTTCGTTTCTTATTATAACATCAAGTGTTGGTGTCAAATCATCGATATCTTATGCTCCCTCCGTCTCAAATTAAATTACGTATTTAGTATTCACATGGTCAAACTTCATTCAATTTCTTTCTCTATTTTCGTTAGTCATTTGATAAAATTGAATAGTCATATCGCCAGTAGTTTTTAAAAAAATCATGTGATATTTTAATATGTAATTTTTATTTTTAAATTCTATCATATTTTTCATATAAAATGATTTAGAAATAAATCCAATCAAACATCGTAAATCAAAATAGACAATATAAATTGAGAAATATTTTACATCGTATCAATGATGTAAAATAGTAATTCCAAATTCCAAATAATGGTCTTAATTAATTAAAAAATAAAAAACTTAAATACACAAATGGTAAGTTTGTACTCCCTCCGTCCCAAAAAGATTTACACGTTTCAAAAAAATTGTGTCCCACAATCCCTTACCCATTTCTATTAAAAAACCACTTTTATCCCTTACTTTTTCAAACCCTACCTATCACATCATACTTTTTTCCTAATAATCTACACATCACATCCTACTTTTACCCATCACATCAAGGGTATTTTTGGAAAGTCAACACAAAATTATCCCTCTCTTAATTTCAACTTTAGTCAAAATGGGTAACACTTTATGGGACGGAGGGAATATATTTTAAGAGTATTTTGTTTGTGACTCTAGCATTACTCAAATTTTAAATAAAAAAAATCTTACTATGCCAAAATAAAGTGAGTACACACACATACTTCAACTATTTCAAATCTCTTTTTTAGACAAAACAGATTCTATTCCTAAGCTTCATCAACATTAATTGCAAGAAACCTCAAACAGCTATATTGTCTGGTATATCTAACTCCTCAAATGCTCTACTTTGATCACTAACTATGACAGCAAAGTAATCAACTTTTTTTTTGCAGAATTAACACATGATCTGCATTCACTAATTATACTATAGATATGGTAGTATTATTCTTATTATTATTTATGCTGCTATAATAATAAATAAAAAAACATGCTGCTATATATGACAGACCATCTGCGATAAAAATTCCTATCTCTCGATCGCTCTCTATGTGTATCTATACGTATACTTCGTGTGATTTCATTAAGTGGCAGTTTCATCATTCAGAAAGTTGTGGCATTCCACAGAGCGTTTTCTCCCTCCCCGCACCTCTGGTGGACGTCCTTGATCCTATCCACCGGTCGGCATATCCCACTGCATGCCCAGTCAAATGCCGCAACGCATATGTTGCCCGCTTGAGCCTTCCACTCGCAATCTGTGCATACAATAACAAGAAGAAGAAGAAGAAGTGTTCAGATCGTTTTCTTTCTTCTAAATAAATTATAATCATACGCCTATCACTTTTTAACATTTCTTCTTGAATTATGTGAAGTCAAACCACAAAGTTTATTTTAGGACTGAGGGAGTATGTAATTGAATGGTTCACTGCCTTTTCTCCTTTTAGTTTTTTTTAATGTTTTCTAGGGTGGTGTGCATTGCCAATGTAGCTTAAGAAGGAAAAAAAAACCACTTTTGACAATGTTTTGAAGGCTTCAAGTTAATAATGGAGAAAAATCAGAATGACACATTAAACTTCTATTGCTTCTCACTTACTATAAAGTTTTCGACAGTAAATAACGGATCAAGGGTCGAATAGTCTCCCAGTTTTTTATTGGGGTAAGATTGCGTGCACCGTGATCCAAACAGGGCCCGGATTATACTGGGTTTCTTGTTGTTATTGTAATATGTGTTTGGTTTGTGGATTTTGGTAAGAAAATAGGAGGAAAACATTTTTCTTTTGTATGGTTAGAGAGGAAAAGAAAAGAAAAATGGAAGGAAAAGAAAATGAAAAGGCAAAATGTACTAAGAGGAGGGAATACCAATTCAAATACCTCCCACTCTGGTGAGGAAAATGAGAGAAAACGATTTTCTTTTCTTCTCATTACAAATTCCTTGAACCAAACACAGTGTAGATGTTTTGTTGGGGAAATTCTGTCTCGAGTCCATCCATCCATTAAGGGTGTTTTTGGTCGGAGAGGAGGGTTGGGAATGTTTTACCTCCACTCTAAAAAATTTAGGCAATGCTAATTTAGCCACAAGGATACCCCCAAGATTGACACCAACAGAGACCATGACACTCAAAGATACTTTTTTTGTCGTAAGACATCATTGCCTGTGAAATACTGGCAATACCAACCTTGGTGTCATCCATGGTGTAACTGTAGTATGACCCAAAAAAAATTGAACAAAATGAAGCGCGTCATTAGAAGAAGGTTAGACCCCGGGGGTGGGGGTGGCCTACACGGGGCCAAAAGAAGAAAACACTGCAGCAAAGGGAGGATAAGATTTCGTTACCGGGTGGCGTTCCACAACACAGCCTGCGATCGTCAATGTGCATCACGTCGAGACCAATCAACCAAGAACCCAATGAAACATCCTCATTCGCATACTTGTGCAGCATATGCCTGTAACCAAAGGATGATTACTAACAATTCTGGTGTGTCAACTAAGTAAGGGCATCAAACATCAAAACTGTGCTTTTATTAACTGGTTTGTGGAAATGTATATAGCCAAGTCTTTTGAGATCCCATATATCTGTCCCGTAGCGTGGCGGAAATATTTGTTTCCATATTCCCCAAATTTCCAGTACTCCGGTTCGTGGTACTTCACTCCCCTGTTCAACAACAACATTGAAAGTCTCAGTGTTTTATAGACAATAATTTCTCATAGACAATGACTATATATGTGTGGATTGTCCCTGATGGTGTCAACCTAAATGTCACTCCTGGGGCGAAACTGCTAAAGCATAAATTTCCCGGAATTATTGTTATTCTATTATTCGATTTCAAACCTTAACGCTATGTTTGGTTCACGCAATTTGAAGGGAATGGAAAAGAAAATGATTTCTCTCCTTTTCCTCGTCAAAATGGAAGGAATAGTGTTTTCCTTCTTCATTTTCTTCTCTCATTTTCTTTTCCATCCACTGTTCTTTTCTTTTTCTCCCTAACCAAACAAGAAAAACTGTTTTACATTCCCTTTTTTTCCTTTTCAAATTCCTTGAACCAAACACAGTGTAACAGAAACTCATAATTCAAATGACAAACAATAGTGAAGAATTTTCTCACTTCTGTGATAGGACCGGACCGGATTTCATGCACCCGATGTATACACGAGGTTTTTTACGGTGTCTCGCTAGTGTTTCCCCAAGTGTTCCTGCAAGAATACAACTGAGTATAAAGATGCACATTTTTTTTGTTTCGAATTTGAGGGCTTCTCCAAAAAAAAACATATTGTTTCCCTAAATTGGTATTTTTTATACTCGCAAGAAAATTTTTGCTAGTTACCTATATTTACAAGAACATCATCATCAACTTTGATGTAGTACTCTGCATCCCATAGCTTCACAGCAGTGGCAAAGTACATTTTGGTCTTGGCAGACAACTCAAGATACCCTTCCACATGATCCTACACATACAACAAGAGAACGTTTGATTTTCCACTCGTTAAGGGTCCGTTTGGATGGAGGGGTTGGGGAGATTTTGGAAGAGAATACTTAGGAAGACTTCGTCCTCCACAAGAGAAAAAGGTGTTTACCAGTCGCAAGAAATCTCCATGCTTGTTATCTTCGGAATCAATAGCTTTGTCAAGTATACCCCCTGGTGTGACACTACAAACAGATAAAAGTGATTCAAAAACAAAAACAAAAACCCCAGTAAAATCCCACGGAAAGTATGGTCTCGGGAGGGTGAGTTTACGCAGAATTTGCCCCCACTTGGTAGCATGAACATGCATTGGGGTTCAAGCATAACAAGGAAAGGTTTGCATTGTTAAGAGATAAATCACACATACAATATACTACTCCGTAGTATTTAAGTATTAATATGTAGATTTAACATATGAAGCGTAGCACACGGATTTCAAAATGTGTAAGGAAAATGGTGCAAAATAAATGAGAGTGTAGACCAACCCGTGCCCAATGACGAAGCGAATTATAATTCCTTTCTCTTCTTCGAGTTTCTTCCTTTGTTCACCTAATGTATCATAACCAAAAATAAATAAATTAAATAAACTTAAATAAATGAAGATGAGAAAAGAAACAGCACATTGGCATAATGTCACGGGCAAGAAAACCTTGTGGCATCCATGTAGCACGGACAGAATCTCTTCGTTTTCTGCTGCTAAATGCAGTATTTATTCCTATTACCATAAAATATTTTCTTCGCTCTTTGTATGTGGGATTCTTCTCAGTGTCCTCTAACTCAGTAGCCACAGCCATCTCAGTTTCTAGGCTTGAAATGGCATTGTCCAATGTTCTGCAAAAAAAAGGTGTAAAGCTCATTGAGTCATACAACTATTAAAAAAAGAATCTTTATTGATAAAAAAACCTCTTGTCGTCATACAACTACTAAAAAAGAATTTTTACTATTATGTGTATTCAGTTATCATTCACAAGTCAAGTCTTAAGCTATCATGTAAGAAAGAAATGGGATGATCGAAACTTACTTGATAGAATCATGTTTTCTAGAATCTTTCCCAAAGACACCTTTCAATGCTTTTATATTCACCTACAAATCAAATGACCCATTTCAATATCATCAAATTGTGAGTTATGGTTTTCTCAATTCAAATTTCAAAAAAAAAGTCCAAAGGAAGCTGAGGGAATTCCAAGATCCTCACTCACATTGCAATCTTGTGAAACAAGCTTCAAGCTTTCATCTCCAGAAGTAGGTGGTTTACTGATTTCTTGTGATTCATGAATGGACCATAATCTGCCAGAAATTAAAAATAGTCGTTAATTCTGGAAAGTTAAAAAGAAAAAAAGGAAGAAACTAAAGACCCTTGAGACCTAAACATGTTTCGGATTTGATTTCCATAAAACCCTCCCAAATGGGATTGATTTGATTCCACCCAAACTCGGGAGATGCCGATCCGGGGGTTTGGACATCTCCCTCAACCGTCAGCCACCCTCACCTATCACTAACAACCATAATCTCATCTCTCCAAACACTTCCATTTTAGATTTCAGAACGCATATCATTTTTTTAGATTTCAGAACCACATCATATTATTCATCTTTCGCTTACCATACGGGTCCTATATGCTTTTATTAAAGCAAAATATTTAAATTCAGGTCTCCCTCGACATATAATATGCACATTTATATGAGCATAAAATAATAATGGAATCAAATTGCTCTAAACATTCATGACTTGCTTACATTTTGATTAAATGGATGTTATCATTTCTTTTGTGAGAATTAAATTGACACAAGCCATTTCAGCCAACCAAACTGGCCTTTAGACAATACTCGGCAAACAAATAGAACAAATTGCAGGTAAAAAGGGGGGCAAAAGCGCCACAAGCATCATATTCCATGATTCCCAGTTTTCACAAAACCTCAAAATCACTCAAAGCTCAGAATTCTTTCAGGAAAGTACCAAAACCAGACCATATAAAAATGAACTATTACTCCCATAGAGTGGTATGAATTTGAAATTGTATTTTACAAATTTAAGAAAAAATTGATTTCAATACTCACAAAAAATAAGAGATTTTAAACGAATATTCCACTATTGCATTTGACACAGAAATTGGGTGATCCAAGTAAACTAAAAATTCTCTTGGATTATTACTGTAAAAAAATTGAATTTCTGGGAAAGCCGGTAAAAATTATGCAATCTTGGTATTTGCAAGAATTTTTCCTAAACTTCAAAAAAAAGTGAACTTTTTTACCTACTGGTGAAAAACACTCCGGCACAGAAACTGCTTATACACAGAAAAATGGTCCAATTTTTAGAAAGGCCGCTTCTTGAAACCTTCCCGCCGGCGGCGCCTCCACCGCCGCCGCCTCCGCCTCCGCCTCCTCCTCCTCGGGTCTTCACAGACATTTCCAATCGGAAACACCCCTTTTTTTCTCAAAACCCCAGCTTATTTAAACTGGGTTTGAGAATCAAAAAGGTTGAAAAAATTGTTCTTGGAGCAAATTAAACACTGATACTGCTTAAATATGACCAACCATTTGTTAGTAATAGGCTAAATAAAAGAGGATTCTTTGTTCTTTTTTTCTTCTTTGCAGAAAACTTTGCAGGTAAGGGACTTGAATGGGAAGTGAGGAGGGACTTACTAACTACTCCCTGAGACCGCATGCGAATTTACCATTCTGTCCTCGTTGAAAGTCAGAACAGTTACCAATTTACTTTTTTGGAGGAAAGTTACCAATTTACTTACCATGATCATTTATGTGCCATTTGTAATGACTGTAATAAATATGACAGTTTAAGATCAATTTATTTGTGCATATGTCTTTATGTGAGAAGTTCTACTCCATATTGTTTAAGAGAAGGTGTGTAGTTTTATGTGGGTTTCCCTTTCACTATATGACTTTTGACCCATTAAAGTTTACTGTTGGGTAATTAAAAGTAATGAGAACCTAAAATTGAATAACACTCTTGATTGGGTTACATAAAAAAAAATAATTTGAGAATAGGAAAGGGAATTAAACCTTGACAGGGCTAGGCTGATCACGGATGAGAGAGGCAAGTTACATGTGGATTTCTACTCCTTTTTTTAATTGTCAGATTAAAGTTTAATTTATTTTTCTTCAAAAAAGATTCTTATGGCATTTTTGAAGAATGATATGAACAAATAGTACTCAAAAAAATCGCTGAGTTTGTTCTTTGACATATTATTAAAGTCTTGCAAACTTAGAGATCACAAATTTGAACCTCAGAGTCATCTAATCTAAAAAATACTTCGTAATGTTCATGTTAATTCAAAACTCGAACAAAAATAAATCTCACATGTGAGGAAACGGTAGCGAAATCAGAATCGAGAAATAGGAATGTGATTTTAGTTTATTTATTTTTGGAAACGAAACTGATGATTCCGGTTCTGACTTCTCGTCCATTTTAGTTTTTTGTATTTACAATTTAATATTAAATTAATTTTATTAATGGTATGTTTGGGAACATGGATTTGGATTTCAAATCCGGATTTGGCTCAAATTTCATGTTTGGGAAACTTACAAATTTGGAATTTGGATTTGAATCAAATTCTTCTCATTCATAACAAAGCTTAATTTTAAATCCATACACTTCTTGTCATTTGGAATTCAAGATTTCAAATTTTAGAATTGAAATACATGAATTGAAATGAAATCCTAGTTGCCAAACACTACCTAAAAGAATTTGCATATATTTGTTCAATCCATTATCCAATTGTAATTTTTGCTAATTATATTTACTTTTAAAAAATAATACTCCTAAATGAATCAGAATTAGAATCGTCGATCAACCCAATCCGGTATTGAACCGTCATACCAGTTTTTTTTAAAAATCTTGTTTCTCAATTTTAGATACTGAAAATTGCTAGTTTTGAACTTGGAACCGGACCATGTCCATCCTCGTTGAGTGGTGGTATGAAGGAAAAAAGGTATTGATGTTAATAAGATGAAGTTAAATATCTAAAGTCTAAACAAAAGGATGAAATCATCTCCAAAGGCCCCTCAGTATCGGCTTAATCGTTCGCTGGGAGAAGGTAAATTGAGCTATAATCTCATTAATTCGGTGTAAGGATGGGGTTTCGTGCGTAGGGATCGGATTCTGTCTTTGGTATTTGCAGAGGCATCATGCTTTGCATGGTTGCCCCTCGTCATCGGGCTTCGAACTCGAAATCTAAAATCTAAACTGCACCATTGGTGGTTGCTTTAAAAGAGATTTGTGAAACTAACAAATACTACTAGTTCTACTTTTGCGAAGTTTAATCAAAATAGGAATGGGAGATTGACTTTTTTGGCGTTATGGTTGGTAATCTAACAAATGTGTGAAATCAAATGGCGCTTTTGGATAAATTAGTTGCTCTTAATCCCTTTTTTAACCTTTCTTTTTAGAAACAATGAATAAAAACTCGGCCATTGAATAAAGACATTGCCACAATAACATTACCAATTACAAGACTTTTTTGATATGATAGTAGTAATGTTTTCAATTGTCGTTAGTATTTTTATTTATTTTTCAATGATCAAATTAACTATAAAAAAAGCAAAAATTAAACGCTACTATTAGATAATATGAAAAAATATTGAATACAGAGAAATAAAAAGTGGTTAAAATTTAAAAGGTATTTAAATGAAAATATTTTGGGCTATTTTTTCTTTTCTAAAAAAAAGAAAAATAAGGAACATACGAAAAAATAAAATACAAAAACTTTTGTGAATGGAAGTAGGCTTTTGTTTGAAATGTTTCAAGTGTATGTTCTTCTTTTACATGTTACTACATTGAATTAATCTAGGGGTACACCAACATGGAATACCTCATTTGTACACCAAACTAACACAGACACGTAATGTAGACATTTTATGTTTGTGTTAGCTTAATATACAAATGGGGTACTCCATGTTGGTATACCCCTAGCATTGCCACCCTACTACATTTATACACCACTTTTTTTGCAGGTGATAGAGATATATTGAAAAGATTAGAATAAAAGGTTTTTTTGTACAAAAGATCATTCAATGCAACTATGCAAGACAACATGCTCTCACTTAATCAAGTACAACAATGTCATCCTTCAGCATAAACACCTCTGTCTTTTTTTTTAATTCTTATTTCCACATTAAAAAACAAGAGAAAAAACAACACATTTTTTTTTAGCTTTACTTTTCTGATAATCGATGCTTCACTCGAGCTTTACTTCCCTCTTTGGTGGATCCAACTGCAAATAAGTGTATGGCTCTGTGGGCTCTTCTCTGCAATGCCAATAAAAATAATAATAATAAAATATCAAAATGCTAGAATAACAACTTTGACACCACAGATGACAAGCGTATGTAAATTTTGTGCGCACACAAGACATAATCGTATGTAAACTCTGTACTCAAACACGATATATTTTGTGTACAAGTTTACAAATGATTGTCATCTGTGGTGTGTAAATGACTAAATTGGTGTTGTATGATACAACACAATTAGCAAAATGAGCAACTTGATGAAATGTCAACTCAAAGTGAAGAATGATTGATTATCGTACCCGGGTTTAGAACGCATACATTGCCAGAACAACTTGAAGGGGCCGGGAACTGTTTTGAATGGGTTCCCTTCAAAGCATGCCTGTAAAATGTTGAAGATATATAAAACAAAATCACCCAAAAAAAAGTCCCAAGAGAATCATTGATTAGGAAGGATCCTGCGACTTTCAACAACAATGGCAACAAGCTCAGTTTAATTTCAAGCCCATTGGGGAGGTTTTCCCAACATTTTACGCAAACCTCTGTCCCATAAATAGTCTTTCTTGTGCAATTTGGGATAGGAAGAGCAAGGAAAAGCTGTCTTTCGGCTAAACAAGCTGTATTGAACTCATAATTCATTAGATGCTTTTGCTAAATGTCAACTTCTCTTTATATAACCAATAAAACCGGATAAAAGGGATTATTTTGTGGGGGGAAATTGGGCTTATCAATGGTGGAATATGTGCTTGTGAAACGGATTTGGAGATCAAGATGGGGGCAGCCATACCTTAAAAAACAGAGAGGCCACCTCCGTTGGAAATTCTTTCTTTTTACAGATTAGTTAAATATAGTGTAGATGATACTATGATAGACAGATCCATTGATTCACTAGCTTAATCATAAACAAATAGAACCAATAGGTTTTAGCATTTTCCTTGTGTGTGTATTCTTCACTACTATTTCAACACATTTAATCATTCAAGTTTCAATTCCCCTTTCACAAATACATTTATAGGTTTTAACCCTCCAGATAGCAACAAGACCTAAAACTGGTTCTTGTGAATTATTTGTATTTCACAAATCAGGTATTCCTCCAAACTACTTCGGGAGAAAATAAGATAAACTTAGGTGCATAAGAATATAATAAACTTAGGAACACATGGACACTAAGGATTATAGTTTGGGTAGACATGTGAGTCTTAGCTCTGTTGGTGTGTTTTTATGTCTTAGTCTGAGCTGTTGTTAGGTACACCACACGGAAAAAGCAAATCCTTAATCCAAACAACAATTTTATTTCAACAACTGAATACAAGAAGTGGGAGATGAAGAAGAAGAAGACGAAAAGAAGGAAATATTTAGATTCAAAGAGGTTCAATTACTTGGATGACATCCTCAGCACGGTCGTTGCACCTGTGGGCTTTTGGTTGTCTGGTGTCACCTTCAGGTAAACCCCATGGACTCTCCCTTCTAGGTACAGCTCTTTCACTCATCTATCCTTCTTGTGATCTGTTCGCCGGTCAAAATATTTGTAGAATATTTATACATCAAGACAATTTGAACTAAACCTTTCAGTTTCAATGTTAATTCGGATGAACTTCAACTAAGCTTTCCCTCCCTTCAGATTAATACTACAACCCCGTAATCAATAAATTACCCTTCACTAAAACATGGATAACCACATTGAATTACATTTAAGTCACTAACAAAGATTTTGCTCATGAATGCAATAGTAGTCTGCCAACTAATTGACTAAAAGGGTAGCCTAGGGCACAAAGGCTGTATTCCGTTCAACTCGTTTTTTTAGCTTATACCAGATCTTCAAAAAAATCAAATCAGATCACGCGAACGGAATGCAGCCAAAGTATCCTCGCGAGCCGGGTCTAGGAAGGGTCCCACACTCCCACACTCGAGTGCAATGTAGGCAAAGCTTACCCTGCATTTCTGCAAGAGTCTAATTCCAAGACTCGAATATGTGACCACACGATCACACGACAACAACTTAATTGTTGTGCCAATGCTCTCCTTCTTATCAACTAATTGACTAATCCCAATTAATTGCCCAAAACACCCTCGAATTTCTAATAGGGTAACACACTGACACAAGACACAGTTTGTTTTGATCATTGGCTAACCTTCTTCACATATACAGAGTAAATATTTTCTTTAAATTAGCAATAAATATAATTTATTTTATTTGTAGTTCACTAATTTCAGCAACTTCATCAATGTCAATTGCAATTTTACTTCTTTTGCGATTCACTTGTTCAGTCTCATAAATTGGTTTACTGCGAGTGAAAGAATTTACTAAGAGTTACTAAGAGAAATGGATGCCAACAGACACTAAGAGAAAGAATTTATATTTCTATGTAAATTTTACATCGATCAACGCAAACAATACAAATTACACTAAATCAATCAAGAAACTCAATACGATCGATAGTTTAATCACAGTATAAAATCAAAATCGCCATTGATACAAGGAATAGAGACGAGAGAAGAAATGAACATACTTTGATTCAGCCCTAAACAAATACGGACCAAGAGCGTACGAGGTCCCGATTTCACTATTTGCGGGATGGAATTCCAATAAGGGTCGCCTTTGGGAGGGATAAAAAGGAAAAAAATGATTTCTAGAAAATGACATAAGAAAAGGAAAAATTATTTAAAATTATACCAACTTTATTCGATTTTTTAAAAATAATCTTATTTTTCATTGTGATGTATAACTATCCTAATTTTATTGAAATCTGTGAATTTTGGATCGCCGATAAGTTGCTAAATGTGGGTTAACGGAAACAGCCTATTTTGCGCAACAAAATGGAAGTTTAGATTATTTTTGATAAATTTTGTTTTTTAATTTGTTTTTGAAATTTTCTTTTATATTTTCAAAATTATTTTCTACCTCCATCATTTCTTTTTCTTTTTTTGTAGATTAGTCTTACTTAAAAAAATAATAGATATAAAAAATAATGAAAATGAGAAAAACAACTAAAACTATACAAAATTAATGAAATAAATAAGATTATCAATAAAAAGTAACTTGAAAATGGTATGAAATAAAATACAAATATACAGAGTGGTGGGTTTTAATATTTTATGCACTATACAAAGTATTAATGTATCATTTCTTCATATGTTTTAAAAAAAGGTTATTTAGAATAATTCCAACTTTACCGGTCGACCTATTCTTCTAAAAATAAGTAGTACATTAAGACTCTGTATACTCCGTAAATAAAACCCAACACTCCATATATATTTATATCATTTTTTATCAGTTTCAGTTTAATTTGTAATGGTTACCTAATCTATTTCATTAATTTTTTATGGTTTTAGTTATTTTTCTCATTTTTATTTTTTATATCTATTTTTTTATTTTTTATAAGGTAAGACTAATCTTTTAAAAAAATAAAAAGAAATGGATGAAGAAAGTAATTTTAAAAATTTAAATGAAAATTAAAAAAAAATAAAAAACCTAAATTCATAAATTCTTATTTTGGTTCACTTCTTGAGGACTGTTATGCTTTTGTTTCTTCTTTTGAATGTTTTTCATTTTATTTTATTCATCGTAACTTTAATAGTGTTGCTCATGTTGGACAATGTCCTATCATGAATATGTATAGTTGTAATGTCTTTGGCTCATTGTCTTTTAGGTTTTGATAATGACAAAAGGTGACAAAAGATCAACATCATGTTGTGCATCAAGGCTAAGATTCAAGAGTTTCAACAAGTTCATACATCCATGAAGAATGGACTTGAGCACCATTTGAAAGATCAAGATCAAAGACATTGTTTCATTGGTTGGGTAGTCTTTTAGGCCTTAGATTTTGTGTTAAAGGTTATGACATCACTAATGTTCATTCCCCTATTATCCTACCTTCAACACTTTTTTTAGATCAGCCCTTGTGTGGAGAAGTTTCTCGCCTATTAGAATAATCTTTGGTTTATTCGAACAAGTTGTGATTTCTCCCTTGACTGGAAATGTACTATCTTTTTTAATAAGAGTGGACTTATTTGAATAAAGATTGTGTTTTTCAGGCCATGAAAACTCACTAACTTATTCAAATAACTAGAGACCCTGTCTGAATAAACCAACAATTTCAACCTCCAAATGGATAGTTTTTTAATATTTTTATCTATATCCACTCTTTGATTTCTATAGACTTTCCTATCTCATGAGTTTGAGTAAAGAACACCATTATTACACACTTCCTTTTCAAATCAAAGAGTTCTCAAGAGATTATACTCATTCCCCTTTTCATATCCAAACAAGGTAATGTTTTGAAAGCTAACTCATTTCTTGCTTGAGTTTATCTTTATTGCTTGAGCCTTTGAGAGATTAAGTCATATCTTATATATAGGACTTCATGGTATTTGCAGCAATCTACTCCGTGTTTGAAGAATTATTCTGATGTAGTTTGATTTCTTACTTTGTATAAGGAAATTGTAATACTCGATGTTGAGATTACGTTAAGTAGGTTCGTAGAAATCCTATTCAATTCGTTTGTAAAATCAAATGTTTGGTGGAAGAAATCACGAGTCTTGTGAAGTCAAGGCTTTGGTGGTGAGATAAGAGACTTGTGAATAAAAAATCTCGAGTTGTATTCAGATTTTTAAATCCGTTAAGTTTGACGGGTTGATAGTGAAGGCCCGGACACGTTTGCTTCGGGGTCTACATTGATGCATGCATTAGGCTAAGGCAGTATATATCGTGTGTTCATTGCGTTTACCTTCACTTTCTCTTGTTTATAGTGTGTTGATTTGTTAGAGGTTTTAATCAAGAATGCTTCCACGAAAAATTAGTAATTTTGACAATGCCTATATTCACCTCCCCCCCCCTCCCCTAGAGGTGTGCGTGGTATCTAACAGGTGGTATCAAAGACGGAATTTCTCAAAGCTTCACCACTAAAAAAATCTTAAAGATTATGGCCGGAAGATCATTCAATGTCAAAGTTACCGAAGGACAATCCACAATAAGGTCACCACTTTTCGACGATACCAATTATGCTTATTAGAAGGAGAGGATGGGATTCTTCATTCAATCAAATGATTTTGATTCGTGGTTGGTGATCAAGTACGGAGACATTGTGCCAATGAGAAGTTGACTATCATGGAAGAGTATGCATAGTATTCTTTGTCTAAAAAAGAACTTCACAGTTTGATTATTTTTTGTCAAATTATGCAACACTTTAAGGGTGGTGATAACCACGCTCGCTAAAACACTAAATACACCTGTCAACTAAATACCAATGTTTTGAAAAACTGGATCGGATGTTGACCCGGACGAGGTATTGGGTCAAGGGTTGACCGGTCAAATCGGTCAACCAGAGGTCAGCGACCCGGTCAACTATGTTTATAATAATAATATTTTATGTTATATTTAGATATTTTTATTCAATAAAAGTATTTTAATTTGTGTTTTTATTTCTCAATCTAGTTTTTAATGTCATTGTGTGTACACTATCTCACACATTTTATGTTTTAACCTATTATTTTTATTATTACTAAAAAATATAATAAACTATGAATGTCTAACAAATACTCAATAGTAAAGTGATACTCATATTTTCAAAAAGTAAAGATTATATAATGTGTTCTTACATACAATCGAAAATTTAAACTGTATATTGAGTGATACAATGAAGATATTGGGTTCGATTCCCACATTTGCTTTGATTTTTAAATATTAAAACTTAATAAAAAACAGGTTTAGGCTTAAAAGCCGCGACCCGTCCGAATCGACCCGAGTCACCCGACTCGCCGGTTCCTACGGGTTTGGGCGGGTCCATTAGAAAGCGGGTTTACTCATTGAATAGGATCAGATTTGTATCTGGTTCACGGTTTAACCGATTGGACTGGCTGGTTTGATCGATTTCCAAAGCACTCCTAAATGCACCCCATATATTATTATGCTATTATTCAAAAAAGTTATATAACTTTATTATGTTAAAAAAACATTATAGAACAATGGTTAAAACTATTCATCATTTATTTCATCTTATTACTTTTCAAATAAAATAACATATATTTTAGTTTTAATTTTAATTATAAACTTTGGTGCCTCTTCTTTTAATTTTCCATTAATTAAATTAACTTTCATTGTTAATACATTGAATGACCATTCATTTTGTATAAAATCTTCTATTTTCTAAGTATTATATCAATATCTATTTCACTATTTTTTAATCTACATAGTTATTTTATTATTTTAAATAGATGGTTATATAAATTTTACGTAAAAATTTTATATAGAGTATAATCTTTAAAATTATTCACCATTATTCTCTTTTATTTATTTTCAAGAGCAAAAATTTATATCAATGTTAATAAATGTGAATTATTATTAAAACTACAACTTTTATTTTAAAAGATATCATATTTAATATTTAAAATATACTCCGTATTTAGTAGAATAAAATATAATTATTATTAAACTATTATTATATTATGATTCAAACTAGAACTTTTATCAAATCTTAAAATTGCAAAATGTTATATATGAGTTCATGGATTAAAAATAATTTTTTTGAATTAGCATTAAATAAATTTTGAAACTAATGGAGTGAGTTTAATGTGTGGTGTGAAGTTAGTGTTTGGGTGGGATGTGACTATCACCACCCACACTATAACTACATTAAATATAGTTTTAAATTATAATGTTGTAAAAATGTGATATATCAAAACTATATTTCAAAACGAACTCAATTTGACTAAACATATGTTATAACTACATATAATTTACTCACAATTTGGTGTCAAAGTGTAATACAGTTTGATAAAAAATCAAACTATGATGATCTTTTTGGAATAGAGAGAGTACTTTTATTAACAGTAAAAAAAGTACTCGCTTCGCCGCTCAAAGATTTCCACCAATTTATTTAGAAATTGGTATAGAAATAAAAAGTATAAAATACATATTCTAAAATTGCATAAAGAGTTTATAAAATAAAGTATGCTAAAAGTAAATTCTAGTTTATCAAATAATTAATGAAAATACATAAATGAATAATATTTATCGAGAAGAGAGAAATGGAATACTTTTTTAAATAAAGAGTGGTTTGAATTTTATACGGATTATATAACGTACCACTTATTGTTTTTCCATTTATAAAATAGAGCCATTGCACCAAACAATACTTCCGTAGTAGTAAATTAATTGCTGTTTTACCATATCCTCCGTAGGGATGGCAATTCAACCCGAACCCGAGCTTAACCGACCCGACCGACCACTAAAATATCCGAACCCGAACCGAGAATAAAATAATCCGAACCCGACCCGAAATTTTTTACCCGAACCCGACATCGGGTCGGGTCGGGTGTGGGTTTATTATTTTACCCGACCCGACCCGAACCCGAATCCGACCCGACTCAAACCCGAATATTTTATAACATAAAAGCTTATCTATAGATATAATGAGCACTCCGTATAATCTCTTGACAAAGTGCTACTATATCAAGTATGCCATTTATAATCATTTTTATAATTCCTTAATAAAAAAATGAGACACAAAAAAATTAGATTTAATCTTTTTAAAATTATTGAGGTACATTGAATTGATTATTAGTTAAAAGTCGGGTTCGGGTTTTGGGTTGGAATGTCGGGTTCGGGTCGGTTCGGGTTTTTGGCTTAAAAAGTCGGGTTTCGGGTCGGGTTTCGGGTTTCGGTTTTAAAAGTCGGGTCGGGTTCGGGTATAGTACTATCCGACCCGAACCCGACCCGTTGCCATCCCTAATCCTCCGCACTCAAAGAACAAACCACTCAAAAAAAAGAGGGTTTGTTTAAAGAAAATATCGCCTCCGTCTACAAACTATCCTTCCCTCCTACCATTTTTTCATAGTTATTATTTACATGATTAAATTTTAATTACTTTTTGACATATTTTTTAGTCATTTGATGATTTTTTATAGTCATATAAACGATAAACCCTTATTTTGTAGATTTTTTATGTAATTTTTAAATATATAATTTTTATTCTTTTAGTTTATACCTATATACTTAAATAAGTTTAATTAAAAAAATCAGTCAAACCTCATAAGCCAAAAGTTTTTAGACGGAAAGAATATTCCAAAAATATGTAAAAGTTTTACGAAGCAAGAAATGATAAATATATTTTATGTTATCAAATTATTAATAAAAATATATAAATAAAAAAAATTGAGAACCTACAATAATATTCGAAAAATTAATTTGTGGACAAATGAATTATTTCCTTGATTCCTTTCATCCCATCCACCCTCACCCCGCGCTTCCGTCCACCTTCCACTAAACTCCCTCTCCCTCCCCCCTCAACCACGCGTTAAGACCTCCACCTTTCCGCTTGCTCCCTAAAATATTACAGTATTTAAATATGTCTCAAAACGTGTTTTTTATATGTATCAGTTTTCAAATATAAATAATAATTGAAAATTGCTTGTTTGAAAAAAAATCTTCTAGCCAACAATGAAAAATGTGACGTAAAAGTAAAGGAAAATAAATTTCCCCTAAAAATACTCCTAATTTTCTCTTGGAAATTATTTTTTCTTACAAGTACTTGTACTCCCTTCGTCCCACAAAACTTTTCTGGTTTTGACTTTTAAATAATTTAAAAAGAGTGCATTTTAATATTAACTTTCTAAAAATGTATTTGAATGTAATGAGTAAAAGTATATATGATGAATGTATTAATAGTCAAAAAGTATGATGTGATATGTATGTTAAAAATTAGTAAAAGTAAAAATGATTTTTTAATATAATAAGAAATTTTTTTTGGACGGACGAAAAAAGAAAACAGAAAAATTTGATGGGACGGAAGAGGGAGTAATTTTTTAGAAAAATATTTTTATGTAACCTAACAACTCAGGTAAAAGAAAACCAAAAGTCTGTACTCCGCATTTACTAAGAGGCCTATAAAGCCAAAAATCTCCTGGAGTAGTGCTGCCTCCCCAACTGTTGACGACCGGAGATGGCATTATCTCCCGTCGCTTCAATAGCCTCCTGCGGCGGAGACCGTTTCTCTTCCCGCGCTTTCTCGCCGCCAGTGAGCTATAATGCCACGTCGGTGAAGTCGCCGTCCTCCTTCCCCGGCGTTTCGGTGTTTCCTCCCTATCTGCGCTCTTCCCGTCTCAGGTAAGCCGCGGCCCTTTGTATTCCGAATTCTAATCACCTCCGTTGATTGATTTCGCAGTCACAATGTTGATTGTAGTTGCCTGAGTTTAGCTTCAACTTGAAATTTTCTAGTTGCGTTTCTCCCCCTCCCCTTCCATTTTCATCTCTTGTCGTTGCTGAAGCATTGAGATTAAAAAAATTCGTCGCAGAAGTGATTGTAGTTCACGCCGGTTTTGTTACTGTTACAGAAATGTCTGTAATTCCAATTGGAGTGCAAGAGTCCTGTCAGATTCTCACAAATCTATTACAATTGCAGGTATATCGACTGTCTACTCTAATTTCCATTGGAGTTGTTAGGTTAAGGAGTTTTTATATAGTCCCTCTATCCCCAAAAAAAGAGAGTGCAAATATCCTTCAATTTATTTTTAAAGAAAGAACTGTATGGTTCATATAATTGTAGTTCTCTCTCCTTAGTATAAACCTCAATCATGATTGAATTTTGTGCAGAAGAGAGGAAAATTGTGTGAACCATGCAATTCCCTACTCAAAGAAGGAAATGTTAAACCTTTTTATGTGATTGAGGAAGTGTATTTATTTATTTATAACTTTGTCGGTCAAATGTAGTCCCTTATTTTGGGATAAAGGGAGTATGTATGTACTTAGTTAAAATCTCATATTTATCTCGCCTTCTACTTTAACACTACTATAAACCTTAGATAAAAATCAGTTTCCCAAGGGTGAAGGCTGGAGTGTTCACAAATTTGGCGGCACTTGTGTTGGAAGCTCCGATAGGATACAAAATGTTGCTGATATAATAATCAATGATAAATCGGAGGGAAAGTTGGTTGTTGTGTCTGCAATGTCAAAAGTGACCGATATGATGTATGATTTGATTTACAAAGCACAATCCCGCAACGACTCATATGTGAGTGCACTGCATGCTGTTCACGAGAAACACAAGTTGACAGCATTAGATTTACTTGATGGAAAGGATCTTACAACTTTCTTGTCAAAACTGGACTCTGACATCAACAAGCTCAAAGTGATGCTTCAGGCATTATATATAGGTTTCTCTCTTTCTTACTCCTTTCATGCACAACGTTTTTTGCATGTCAAGTTATTACAACAATTCATTTGCACCTAAACGTTTAACACTTTGAGTAATCTGTGCAAGAGATCATTAACAAGGCAATAGCTAATAATCTCAAATTTGTACTGTTAGAAAGTTGTTCTTGAAGCTTTATCTTTAAGCTTGTCGAATCTAATACATTTTTATCCAGTTTCTTTTCCTGGTTGAAGACCCTTAAGAAATACAGAGCATACTCCTTCCGTTCCAATATTAAGTTTGTGTTTTGGTTGAACAATGCAAGCATTATATCATATATATGGGTCTTCACTTCAATATAATTATTGGCTTACACTAATTTATGTCGTGTTAAACTTCACTTTTTTTGCAGTATTTAACCCACTTTAGTACCAAACCAAGTTCAAGCTTTATCTTTTTGGTTTGACCTTTAACTTGAGGATTTTTTATATTGCAGCGGGTCATTCAACAGAGTCACAATCAGATTTTGTTGTTGGGCACGGAGAGCTTTGGTCTGCTCAATTGCTATCCTTGGTTGTCAAAAAGGTTATTCCATAATTTTTTTTTCAGATTACTAGTTCAACTGTTACAAATAAAGCTGGTCCAAAATGTCTGCTGTTTTTTGGGCATGTTGCTGCAGAATGGAGGGAAATGTGCATGGATGGACACCAGGGAGGTCCTTGTTGTGACTCCTACTAATTCAAATCAAGTTGATCCCGATTATATGGCATCGGAGGAAAGACTTGACCACTGGTACTCTAAAAACCCATATAAGACAATCATTGCAACTGGTTTTATTGCGAGCACACCCGACAACATACCTACTACCTTGAAGAGAGATGGCAGCGACTTTTCTGCTGCTATTATGAGTTCTCTTGCTAGAGCAGGCCAAGTTACAATATGGACTGATGTTGATGGTGTTTACAGTGCTGATCCAAGAAAAGGTTGATTAAATAGAATACTACTAAGCTTCTTTCCGTTAAATTGCATAACTGCAAGAACTTTTTTGTCTGCTATTCTAGATAAAGAGAGGATGATGGATAATGAAAAATTATTGCTTGTGCAGTTAGTGATGCTGTGATACTTAAGACATTAACCTATCAAGAGGCATGGGAAATGGTGAGTTCATCAATAATGTGTCCAGCAACTATTCTATAACTTTATAACTTAAATGCGCTTTCTTTTTGCAGTCATATTTTGGTGCAAATGTCTTGCATCCTCGAACAATTGTTCCTGTTATGCAGTACAAGATCCCCATTGTAATAAAGAATATCTTCAACCTTTCTGCGCATGGAACAATAATTTGTCAGTCTAATGGCAATCAACATCATGACAGGCAGCGGTCAGAATCTCTTGTCAAAGGATTCGCAACAATAGACAATATAGCTCTAGTGAATGTTGAAGGGTGAGAATGAACTTATTTCACTTGTTATTTGTTTTCTATTTGTTGCATTTTGTTGCCTGCAAGTTCCCTTTGCAGAACTGGAATGGCTGGTGTTCCTGGTACAGTTAGCACTATTTTCAGTGCAGTGAAAGATGTTGGGGCTAATGTTATCATGATATCACAGGTATCCTGGTATCTATGTTTTTTTGTGCAAATCAAATTGCTTTTGTGTGTACACTTATCTTTGACCATGGACTAGTATGTATTATCCAGGCTAGTAGTGAGCACTCTGTATGCTTTGCTGTGCCAGAAAAAGAAGTTAATGCAGTTGCTGAAGTTTTAGAATCCAGATTTTCTCATGCATTGGGTGCAGGACGTCTTTCCCAGGTTTTATTGGAATTTATACCCCACATTTCTGTTGATATATAACATTACATAATGCATACCTAGTTGGTTAGTTTCATGCTGGCTCCAGTACCTTACTGAGTTTTAAAACAGAGAACAGCTATTTATTTTATTGGTTGTTGTGGGTTTAGGGTGAAAGTTCTTTGAAAAAAAGATTTTGAACACTGGCATGAAATAATGTTACTACACTATTAAATAATGTGCTTTTTTCAGATTTCAATTATCCCAAACTGTAGCATTTTATCAGCAGTTGGTCAAAGGATGGCAAGTACACCAGGAGTTAGTGCTACACTTTTCTCTGCACTTGCGAAGGTACAGAAGCTTAACTCCCCTGGACTTGCTTTGAAATATCATGAATTCATGATGCTTCTATAAGTCGTAATTGTTAGACATCAAAACTTTGAAAACTGGCATGTTGATACAGGCCAATATCAATGTACGTGCCATTGCTCAAGGTTGCTCAGAGTACAACATTACAGTAGTCGTTAAACGAGAAGACTGTGTAAGGGCTTTACACGCAGTGCACTCAAGATTCTACTTGTCAAAAACAACAATTGCAGTTGGTATTATTGGACCTGGATTAATTGGTAGTACATTGCTTGACCAGCTGAAAGATCAGGTATACCAATTACTTTGATTGCCACTTGTCAGTCTTACGCATTGTTTTGTTCACCTTTTTGGTTTTCTAATTGCGTACCTTTTCTAAATCACATTACAGTAGACCACATGAAACATTTGTATACCAGACAGATTTTCAAACAAGAAAACTCGACTAGATTATACGGAGTAATAATTTATATTAAACCAGAAGCATTCACAGTAAAATTCATACCAGACCAGTTCAGATCTTAAAAAATTCAGATCACATTACTTCAGCGCTCAGGCAAAGAAAAAATAAACATAGTAGGTGCTTATTTGAACTCTAAGGAGTAAGAAGGTCCCACACACACACACTCCATCTTGTGGGGTCACAACTTACATTGCCTTCACATATGGCATCCTTATTAGTTTTTACTTGTGAATATTAATCACTGTGGTTTACTTGTTTTGTCTATGACTTTGCTTTTTTTAAGCATTGTAACTCTATGTTGGGTTTTTGTACTGGGATGTTGTTGTTGTTTGACTCTATGCCCAACAGGTATGAAAAATAAGCAGAAGAGATCTCATAACCCATGGGTTGAAAACAGAATGAATGATTATTCAGTCTTTGTGCTTTCAAGAAGTTCTCATCTTCGCTAATCATCATAACAGACAATTAAGGGAACATTTGGTTCAAATATTGGGTTTGGAATTGGAAGTACGACCAGATAACTAGTAATTGGAATGAGTATTGGTAAAACTAGTTGTTTTCTTAGGTATTGGTAAAACTAGTTGTTTTCTTAGGTAGTAAATGTGAACTATAGTTTTCTTAAGTGCATAGAGTAAATATGTTTTTGGCCTAACGCACTCCCAAAGAGTTCTCAAGAGGTGATGCTGTGAACCACAAAAGTCTTTGTTAAGAAGGAATGAGAACTTTGTATAGGGTCCTTTAAAATGAAAACATGAACTGAAATATGGAGCGGAGGGAATATTACATAAATGTATGTGTGCATGCGCACACACACCCACCCACCCACTTTCTCTCTCATGGACTCCATTTCATTTAGTTGTCTTTTCCTTTTCATTTTGTAGTTGGAATTTGTAAACCCAAGTAGTTTGTGGGAAATCTAATATGCTAATATTCTGTTCATGCTCTCGACATCCAGATTTTGAATATCAAATATGTGGTGCATTTCTCTTTACAGTTTACAGTCCTAAACTAGTACTATATGTGAACACCCTCTGAATATGTATCATCATTGTTTCATGGCAGGCATCATTCTTAAAGGAGAAGTTTAATATTGATTTGCGTATTATGGGAATTACTGGATCAAGGAAGATGCTATTGTCTGGGAAGTAAGTAATTAAACTCTGATGGAAATATGGAATCCTGTTTCACTACATTATCAGCAGCAGTTTTAGTTTTCTAGGATCCTTCACTATGCTCACTTTTTTTGCCAGGGCATGTATATTATACTAGAGTGACATAATATATATACTAGCATTTGAGTGATATTCTGTTCAAGTTTCTTCATTTAGTGACTGAAACATCCTTCTCACTGTTCATAGTGGTGTTGACTTGACAAAATGGAAATCACTACTAAGTGAAAAAGGAGAAGATGCCAACTTGAAGAAGTTTGCACAACATGTTCGTGAAAATCATTTTGTCCCAAATACTGTTATTGTAGATTGCACTGCAGATTCTTATGTTGTGAGCCATTATTATGAATGGCTGCAAAGGGGAATACATGTGATTACCCCAAACAAAAAGGCTAATTCAGGACCACTTAACCAGGTAAAGTGGGAAAATGCATTAAGATTTGAATCACAGGGTTAAGTTTTTTTTTTTCAATTATCTGCAACTGTTTTAATAATTTGTGGCATTTCTCTTTTTGTTATTTCATAGTTTTATTAATAATCTCTGATACTATGACCTTAACTTAAACTGACCACTTCTTGTCCCTTTAAACTTTGTATAATAGGACTAGTGGGTAAATTTGCTTCTATTCTGTTATGTGTTATGTGTACTCTGTCCCACCATCCTCAACTCCTCAAGTTCGCAACTATCAAATGTGTCCACTTGGTTACTTGCCTGATATATTTAGCGGCAAGTAGTCCTTTTATTATACAGAATTAGGCTCTGTTAATCAACCCATGCTAGACTCCATCTAAATTCGGTGATAGTAGCCATTTTTATAGTATGGTATTAATAGTGCTAAGATGAATAGGTGGGAAAAGTATAAATATGGTACTATTAACTGTACAGTATTATTAATCCCATAAACATTTCCCCGTTTGGCCATTTGGGGCAGTAGGATATGATAATATTCTATACCAGGTGTTTAGCATGTTTCTCTGAGCAGGTTCACTAATTGGACTACATACAATAGTACCCTTGAAGGGGTACAACATATCCAACCACGGGGATCATTTAAGGCCACATTTTATAAACAGTAACGCTATCAACACCTTTTTTTAGATATTTTATAACTAGAAGTCTAAAATATAGATGATACTCCGTATATAGGTATGGTATTAGCGTAAATTGTCTAATATCATACTCTAATACTACTGGGTCTTTTAGTCAAATATCGACCCAAACATTGTATTAATATTAATATACTATACGGCATAGTATAATCACATCCAATATGTCGTGCCAAATGGGCCATACCAAAAAAACACTTTCTATATTTCTGACCAGTGGTCGCCCTCCGACAAAAAGCTGTTTTTGCCATCATATCAAAAACAAAATGATAATTGATTAATTGAGAATGAATCATCAAGTAAATATTTAATTAATTAGTTTTCTTTTTAAAATCATTTTTATTGTTCCAGTATTTAAAACTGAGAGCTCTTCAACGTCAATCCTATACTCATTACTTCTATGAAGCTACTGTTGGAGCTGGCCTACCAATTATTAGTACCTTGCGCGGTCTTCTTGAAACTGGGGACAAAATATTGAAGATAGAGGGAATTTTCAGGTTTGTACAACTGCATTTTGCAATGCTACTTCATCAATAGTTATCTTTTGTTAAGACCATGGAATACTACAACATTTACAATTTAGCCTCATCATGAGAAATAATCCAATTTAGTTTTGAACTCTCTCTATATGAGGATGAAAATTTAATTTGAGTAGAGTGGGATGATGTACACAAAAAGTAATAGAAGTTAACATTTTATTTCGAGTATTTATCTTTTTCATAACCATCTGTTTTTCCATGATAAATATGTGCAGTGGAACTTTGAGTTATATATTCAACAATTTCACGGGATCACGGGCTTTTAGTGAAGTGGTCAAGGAGGCAAAAGAAGCAGGTTATACAGAACCAGACCCAAGGGATGACCTATCTGGAACAGATGTTGCAAGAAAGGTATAGTTATTTGTCTTTCATAGGTTCATATGCTTCCACTTAATACCCATTGAGAGACACCGAGAGATGATAAATTATTTTTTTGTTTGATGTATTTTTTAATATATTTTTTGGGGGGTGGTGAAGAGTTCATTTGTCCTTTTTGTGACCACCTTCACCACTGGCAATGGTGGTCAGTGACACTGCCATCGAGGTTAGCATGGTGAAGTTTTGCTTATTTTCGTAGCTACAAAATAAAAATTCTGCTATTTGGAAAAGTAATTTTATGGATAGATTTGATATTTGTCCTTAAAAAATGTTTAGTGGATAATGGTCTGTATTAAATGCATCATGGACGTTAGATTTTATTTATGAATTTTTATGGATTTCAAATGGAATTTATATATTGTTTAAGTTTGTCCGTTATGAAGCAAGACTCAATAATTCTATACATTTTGGTGTACACATAACATTTTGAGAGTTATTTTACCTATTTTCACCAGCACTGTAAAGTTATCTAGCCCATATACTGAAAGTAAATAGTAATATGATTACTCTAAAAACATCCTTCCAAGTGTTCACTAAAATGTCCACTTTCTCAAAAATAGTTTCCTTGTCAATAGGTAATAATTCTTGCAAGAGAGTGTGGACTGGAGCTAGAACTTTCCGATGTGTCAGTTAAAAACCTCGTGCCGCAGCCGTTAAGGGTAAATTTCTGTTGCAGTAAAAAATTGACACATCACCCAATGTGTGTGGTTTTGTGTAAACATGTCTGGTTAATTGCAGGCCATTGCATCAGCTGAAGAATTCATGCAGCAGCTGCCACAATTTGATGAAGATTTAGCCAATCAAAGGCAGGAAGCTGAAGCTGTAGGAGAGGTATGATCTACTCCCTCTATTCCACAATAAGTGTCTATTAAGGATTATTAGATACATTAGATTTTGAACAAATGTAGATTTTATGTCTACATTCATTCAAAATCCAATGCATCCAATACAGCTTAATAGACAGTTATTGTAAAACGGAAGGAGTATGGAATAACATTCCCCGAGAAATTGATAGAATGACCAACAGATAAAGTGACGATATCCCCGCTGATTGCAGGTCTTGAGATATGTCGGGGTGGTTGATGTGGGCCTCCAAGAGGGGACTGTGAAATTGCAAAGATACAAGATGGGTCACCCGTTTTCTCAGCTTTCCGGGTCCGATAACATAATCGCCTTCACCACCGAGAGGTATGCGACACAGCCGCTGATTGTGCGTGGGCCTGGAGCTGGAGCCGAGGTTACAGCTGGAGGAGTGTTCAGTGATATATTACGACTTGCATCCTACCTCGGCGCTCCCTCATAGGTATTGGAGTTTTTTATCCTTCGTTCCCATACATTATCTATTACTCCGAACGGATTTCTGCAAAGTGAATTTTGTTACTTTAAAAAAAACTTTTTTGCTTGCTTAATGAGAGAATAAGTAAGGCTTTATGCTTGTGCTATAGGTGTTCTTCATATATATATATATATATATATATATATATATATATATATATATATATATATATATATATATATATATAATATATATATATATATATATATATATATATATATATATATATATATATATATATATATATATATATATATAAATTTGTTGAAGTTTGGTCTTTCTTGTTCCTTTCTTACCAATAATGAAGCTTTTACACTATGTTTGGTTCAAGGAATTAAGAAAGAAAGGAAAATGATAAGGAAAAGAAAAGAAAAGAAAGGAAACTCAAAATTCTAGTTATGTTTGGTTAAGATGGAAATTGATGAGGAAAATGTATTCTCATACTCTTTTTGTTTGGTTAGAAGGAAATTTTGTGAGAAAACAATATAAATTCAAATTTGAACCCAAAAGATTTTATTGAATCAAATTTGAACCCAAAATAAACTTTAGCATTTTTAATAATTTTTTTAATATTATCAGTTAACTCTAAAATACTAACATAAGACTTATAATTTCCAACATTGAAATTTACTAGTTATTTGTTATTTATGAAAACAAAAAAAATTTATTCTCAAATAGCCCATGAAAGAAAAGTAGATTACAAACAGCCCAGTATTTTCATTGCCAAAGGTTAATGACAAAAAAATAAAAAACCCAAAAGCAAACAGCCCAGGAAGCACCGAAGCATTATACTAGTTTTTCGAATGTAAGGAAACTGCCGAGAAGGTTTCAGAGACGGGATTCTCTCCATTTCCGTCCGAAATCGGGAGGAAACTGATCTTCCCGTTTTTTAATTCATTTTCTCTCCACTTTTCTTTTCCTCTCACTTTTCCTTTCTTTTTCTCGCTAACCAAACATAAAAAAAGCATTTCCCTCCTATTTTCTTTTCTTTTCCAAGCCAAAATTCTTGAACCAAACATAGTGTTAGTTATGAGCTAGTTTCCATATGTCTAGCACTCTATGTTTCTTTCTTTTACTTCGACTGTTATCGAAAAGCCTTTTTTTTCTTGTGCTACTTGTGTTTGGTTCGTGGAATTTGGAAAGAAACAAAAAGAAAGAGATCTTTCTTCTTTTTCTCACCAAAAGTGGTTTCCTTCGTTTTTACTTGTTTTTCTTTATGGTATGAGACCCAACCATTGTGTGCAAGGTGGAAAATAAATGAATACTAGAACGACATCTATAGAATTAGCTTACTAAAAACAAATAGTCAAATAGACATTTCGTAAAAGTTATTGTTACTCGTACTATTCTAGTGGCCATAAGGTCGTTTGGTGTGGGCTTCGGCAAGACATCGAGTATAACAATTCCCTTTATATAATAACAAATCCACACGTATAAACCTGCTTCCGTTACCGTCTTTTCTGACTTAAAAATTCAAATTGTAGAATTGAAATTCTATGACTTCCCAAACAGCATTGTGAATTTGAAATTCTGAAATTTCAAATGTTGGCATTGAAATCTTAGATTTCAAATAAATTCTAATTTTCAAACACTACCTTAATGAATTTGTCATTACACTCACTTTTTATCCATACACAATTTACTTTATTTCATCACATCAAAGGCAATACATGGAAAGTTTTCATACTTTTTAACTTTTTTAAAACTTTGTACCAAGTCAAATCGGGAAAGAAATTTTTAGACAGATGGAGTAGTAAAATACTTAAAGAGAAAAATTAGTAGAAAACTAAAAGCAAAAACACTAAGAGAAAGCAATAATCTATTGTTTTTTTAACTTTTTACTACATTTTTTGATAGTAGAAAACTAAAAGCCAAAACACTAAGAGAAAGCAAGAGTTATCAAATTGTTTAAAATTCCAAAGTATGTAAAGTGGAACTCTCCTAGCCGCTAATACTTAGAGGCTACGGCCTTGTTTCTGTTGGCTGGTTTGAATGACTGATTGAGTTAGATATTTGTGTTAGCTGTTTAGAAAAAACGTTTGGCAAATTTAGTTGTTTATAATTAGTTGTTTGTGGGTGAAGTTACATAGAAGGACATCTCTTCATTTTTGTTAATTTGTGTTTGATTTTAACCCTCCGTCTCAAATTAAATTATCTATTTACTATGCACATCGTCAAACTTCTTACACTTTCTTTTCTTATTTTTGTCAATCATTTGATAAAATAATATAGTTATGTCACCACTAGTTTTATGGATTTTTTCATGTAGTTTATAAATATGTAATTTTTATTTTTTAATTCTACATAATTTTTTATATAAAATGATTTGAAAAAACTCAAGTACAACATCGTATACTAAAACAAACGATTTAAATTAGGACAAAGGAGTATAATTTTTTATTTTGACTAATCACACACATTATACAAGCAAATACTCTACATATATCTATTTTTCTACCAAAAAATGACTACTTTGTATTTTTGTTTAACAAATTAGGAAATGAGAATTTACAGTTACATTTTATGAGTAGATTTTTGTGTGTGTGTATTTATTCATTTGTCATTTTACAAATAACAAACATGTTACCTTTTAATGTCGTATCATAAATATATAAAAATACTATGTACCAACTTTAAATCAAAAAATTAAGGAACAAATACTACCTTGTAATAGAGTCAATAGCATTAAAAAAAAATCAAAAAATTAAATAAAAAATTACTCAAGATAAGAATCACAATTTGAAGTGTCAAACATTTCTGAGTCCCAATCGTGACCTTAAACTTTTGGTTAAATGAGTTTTTGATAGGTAGAATGAATGGATTTAAAATGCACTCATGAGAGGAAAAGAAAAAAAAAGAGAAGAAGAACAATTTAAATTTTAAAGAATTGAGATCAAGAAAAAGTAGATGAATCCACAGTTTAAAAAGAAACAAAAAAATCCACAAGGGTGGAGAAGACCAGAGACTGTCGCCGAGCGCAAAAAAGAAATGATCCGCAAATGCCAAACTGAAATGCTGGGTGCTCTGAAGCCAATTTCAAAAGGCATCCACCAAACAATTTTTTTGTTCTTTGGCAGGTCCAAGTCAGAATTTATGGTGACGAGGAGGAGGATCACAATTTTTATTTTTGAGCCATCTTATGATTGGCTATACCAGTTAAATGAGAGAAAAAATGAAGTTTTAATCTCAATTGATTAAAAGGGAATGAGATTTGTCGTCGGACTTGTCTTATTAAGGATCTTATGATAAGCATAAACGTTCACATTGCCTTCGGCAGGTGGTGATGCCGACCATTTGAGTTACGCCCCGAGCATGAGGATGACCAGATTTAAATATATACTTGTATAAAATTGAACGGGTCTAATATTTTCGAAAGTCATGTTCAAAAATTAAAATTAGGCTTCTATAGTTTAAACTCTATAACACATTAATTTTTTAGCACCCGTAATACACTATTTATGTCTAAGTTTTTAGACATATTTTTGACAGATTTCTTGTTTTCCTAAAATGTTAAACATGTAACATTATTTTTCCATTCAATATGCAAAGTATAACACAACAATAAAGTCATAATACATTTTTATGAAATATGATAGCATCTGAAAGACGTGACAAGAATATGAGGCGGTATCGACCTTCTTCACTCGATTCGAAAACAAAATCCCAAACATGTGTTAAAAAAACATCTACTCTTATTAATTATCCAATTTTCATTCCTAACAAGGTGTTAAGCTCCCTGAGATTATAGCGTTTTTTTTTTTTTTTGGATTCAGGTAAAATGGTTGAATACCGAGAATCATATACGATTGCTACGAAAAATTTAAAAATGCCTCCGTTGTGTATGATGTTGTATACTGTTGTTCGGTTATTTCAACCACAAATCCATTGTCGTCCAGTGGTTAGGATATCTGGCTTTCACCCAGGAGACCCGGGTTCAATTCCCGGCAATGGAATCTATTTTAAAATTTCCAACATAATTTTACACCATATTTTTCTATTTTTCTACGTGAAACGCACTATGCCAATACTATTTGGAAATTTTAAAACTAAATATTCCGTAAATTTAATTTTGTATTCTTTTTGTCTCAATATATTCTTTATATTTGAAAAACTAGTAAAATTGTAGTATCTACGTGACAAATTTTATTTACAAACTAATATAGAAAAAAATGCATACTTTTTTTACACCATATTTTTCTATTTTTCTACGTGAAACGCAATATGCCAATACTATTTGGAAATTTTAAAACTAAATATTCCGTAAATTTAATTATGTATTCTTTTTGTCTCAATATATTCTTTATATTTGAAAAACTAGTAAAATTGTAGTATCTATGTGACAAAATTTTATTTACAAACTAATATAGAAAAAATGCATACTTTTTTTTTCAAAACTACATAAAAAATTTTAAAAAACAAAAAAAAAGAAAAACATATTAATTATATTTTATCAAATGTTCAATGAAAACATACATACAAATATAAATCGTCTAGAATTTCTTGAAATAAATAAGAAGGTTAATTTAGAATGGAAGGATAGTATAAATTTAAAATGTGTTAAATACGATAGAGTATAGTTTAGGAGCTTCCTTCTTTTCGCATATACTAGTATCACACCCGTGCATTGCACGGTCATATTTAAGTTACTAGATGAAGACCAGTTTTTAATGCTAAGAAAATGATATTTAATAGAATATAAGTATTATATTATTTTAAGGTACAAAATATTTTTTTTTCTTACAAATTTCGAAAAACTTCTTTATAAACAACCAGGGCTGGCCCCTAAAAATGAAAAAAAATAAAATTGGTCCGGTCCAAAAGTTATATTTTGGTCCCCATTTTATTTTTTAGAATACTTATGCTTTAAAATTAATGTTGAATTTAAAAATATTGAGCCCCCCTAAAATTTTAGGGGGCCTGTGCGGTTGACCACATTGCACATCCTCCGGGCCACCCAAGTAAATAACATTATTCGTACAATGTGTGAGAACATTGTTATCGTTGTATATCAAAATCTTCAACCCACAACGTTTTAGTACTATTGAAACTGCAGCATACAGTTGTTCGTGACTAAATATCGGTTTTCGTAAGAATAATCTAACATGTTTCAATGATTACCCCTTACTCTTGTTAATCGTCATTGCGTACGAAGTAACCACAGACAATTGCCCTTTTTGAAAGTTGAATAGAATTCTTGTATCAAATGGTGTCAATGATAACCTTGAAATAATAACTTCTTCACCCATGTGACTTCCAAATAACAACATAGATTAATGTATACGTATTTAAGATTCTTATTAATGAAAGAACTAACCTTCAAGTCGTGAAAAAATAACATCTAGTGATCCGCCCTCCTAGCATGGGCATAAACATGATAAACTATTATCGCTCTCTGTTTTAATATCAAAAGTGATGACTTCTCATCAATATTTCTTACAGCGATTAAGATCCCTATGTTTTGTTCAAATTACAGTTTTGAAAATGCACGGATTTGAAAATGCTCTTGAAAGAAACTAATTACGAAAGTATTTGCGAATGATCGTATTTATACTATGGAAAGTTTTTTGCTTATTCTATTTTGTTTTTTCAGAATTTTTATTTTTAAAATTACAATGTAAATTTTTGGCCAAAGTACACAGTTGGTGTTTCTTACCATTTCAACATTTGTGTTTTAACTTAAATTTTTAATTACTAACATGTATTTATTATTCTTTTTTACCAAATCCGTGTATAAGAAAATTACTTTGTTTAAAATACCTATAAAGTATAAATGACTGTAATATTAATTTAGATACTTTAAGGTATGAAAATATTTTTTTGTTCAAGGAAACATTTTCAATTTTTTCTAAAGATGGTAATTTTTTTATACATGGTAATCGAGATTGTTGAGTTAATGTCAATGATTGTAATTACGGAGTATAAAAAATAATGCAGATGAATTTTTGAAAAGACATATTACATTTAAAAGATTATACTGCTACCAAAGTAAAAAGAAAAGATGAAAATACAAAGTTGTTTTTATAATCAAATATTCTCTATTATAGGTATTAAAAAAATTAGAATAATTACATTTTGGTCTCATCGTTCGGACTCAGAAACTATTCGGTATTGGATCGAAATGGACCTGAACTTTACGAGTCCTTTCTTTTTAGACCAGAGACCGGTCCAAAATTTTTATCGATCTAGCCCTGAACTAAATTTCTTGCCTGATCCGGATTTTATACAACTCTAGATGTAACAGAGAGAGAAATTTTAAAGTCTCGGGCTCCAAATGTATCCCTAAATAAAAGTTTGAAGCAAGCATCGGGCTTGTGTTAGTCAATTTGAATCGTTTGGGTTCGAAGGGGATCCCAATCGGCCCAAAAGAACACAAAACCCTAATCACTAAAATCCCTAGCCGGAGAAGAGAGCTCTGGCATTGCAAATTTTCCCTTCTGTATCTCTCTATATATTCACAAATCCGATTCCTCTCTTTTCATCATCTCCTCAAAATTCATTCCCTCTCCCTATCTTCTTATCAATTCTTGTTCTGGTTTGCTCTATTTCGTTTCATCTGTATCTGTTTATATGATCTGCGGTGATGAAGAAATGGTTTAGACTAGAGTTTCTGATCTTCGCTTCGAAGGTTGAAGACAAAACCCTTGGCTGTCTGAGCAAGCACTGAATTTACTCTTTCGCTCTTTATTGTTTTTAATTTCCATATTGATTGTTGATTTTTGTTGTTTTTTTTTATCTTCAAAAAATATTGCTTTTTAAATTTAAAATAAACAATATTTTCAAAATTTATTAATATTTGTACCCCTATATGTGTGGATCCATATACATACAGATGCTTAATCATGGTTTGCGATGATGAAGAAATGGTTTAGACTAGAGTTTCTGATCTTCTCTCTGAAGGTTGAAGACAAACCCTTGGCTGTCTGAGCACACCATTAATCCTCTCTTTCTGTTATTTCTTTTCATTCTTTTGAATTGATTCGTGGGCTTTAATTTTCTTGAAATTCATTATGTGGGTTGATGATGATGACATAAATTATCTTAGCGGATTTCAGTGAGATTGCAAATCTATGATCTGATTGTTGTTACACACACTGAAACCCTTCATTTTTTTGTTCATTAGTTTTAATTTTTATCTTTACATTCTTGAATTTCAATTTTATCATTGTTGTGTGATAAATCTATGAATGCTATGATGAGAGGAACACCAATAGGTGTCGATGGGCAGTGGGTAAAAGTGGGATTTGTCTAAACAAATCCTTCTCCGTGAGCCTATTCACAAAAACGACTTCTCTTTCCTCTGAGCATTTTCTGCTTGAGGATTTTCACAAAATTTATATTTATTTGATTTTAGATCTGGTTTCTAAGAATTTTTGGGGTTATGGGAATGAAAACAGCGTCTACTACCAATTCTGGGGGAGATTAAAGATTCCTCGCAGGCATAATGGCTTAGACGCCAAAGGGACAGTATAGAGAGTGGCATATCCTGATCAATAGACTACTTCCAGTGCTGTTGCATCCTGGAAACACCACTTACATTGCTAATCATACATTATTTTTTATTTTCATTGTAGTTTGCAGGGTAAATTTGTGTTTTGTTGAAGATTTTGGAGAAGAAAAGAAATTCAAAATCTTAGGCTCGTTGGATAATGATGAAGAAGATGAATCTGTTTATTTAATTATATTGTTGGATTTTGTTTTCTAAATTTGAACGGAATGAGTGGTATGTTAGCATTGTTTTATTTGAGAATGAGCATTATTTTGTTTTGAAATGATTGTACCTAATTCGGAAATGAATATTATAATTTTTTTTTTTCGCACAAAAATACTACGGAGTATCTTTTATATTACCCCCAAATATTTCCAATCATATACTCCCTCTGTCCTATATTCTTTTATCTGTTTCGATAACATGCAAAACTCTATGAATTTTAAAATGATATTATTTATAAATTGGTAAAGAGATACAGAGTACAAAATGAAAAAATTATATTTAAAAATTACATTGAAAATTTTATAAAATAAGAGATGATAAGAATATTTTATTTTATTAAATGATTAATGAAATCATGCAAACAAATAAGAATTATGAGGGAGTAATTGTTTCGTTTCTTCTATTTGATATCATTAATGTATGTAACAAAAATAAGAAAAATAAAATAATACTCCCTACTTTTTACTAATTCTAGTGGGAAGAAAAGGTGTACTTAAATATAATGACAATGTCTCATCCGAACATACATAGTCTAAAATCACATTTTGGCAAATCAAAATAATTAAAAAATGTCTCTACATCAACAATATTAACTTTGAATTAGAAATTATTGATTTTACCTGATTTATATTTATATTGTTTTATCTAATTATCTAAAAATTTAGAATTATGAAAGGGAATAACGAACATGAGTAAAAATCACTTGTCAGAAATTCCAAATTGTAAAATCAAAATAATAGTTGTGTGAAATAATTTAAAACAATTTAGAAGGGTATATTCAATTCAAATTTTAAAAGATTTTTATATATTATTTTGAGTTATTTAATTCTTTAAAATTAATATATTGTTTTAATTTTATGAGTTTATAGATTTTACTCGCGTGATTTTAAAATATTTTGTTAGATAATTTCGAATTTGGAATATGCAGATTAGGTCGGATTCCTAATTTTTTTCTTCTTCAAATCTTCTTTTGGATATACACTTCACTCCCTTTTTCCAGTTAATGAAAAAATTAAAATCGCAAAGGAAATTATGAATTGAATACTTTAAGATTTTAAAAATCTATGTGATTCTATAATGGTAACTAAAATTCATATTTAGGACAGAACTTTTTAATGAATCATGACATTAACTTAATTTTCTATTTTGTTAAGATAATAATAAAATAATAATATGATTAATAATTTCTTTTAAAGTCATTGTTGGAAGGATTAGAAAAGTTGGAAAAAATTGGTAGAAATTTAAAAAAAATGAGTTTTAAAAAACTGTTAGGAGCTGAAAGAAATTGCAAGGGGTTGGAAAATATTAGAAGTTAAGAGCTAATGCTCAAAAGAACAATGCCTTAATTAGAAAGAATTTAATTTAATACGTTTTACTGGGCTGTATCAAAATTAAGGTTGTACATATTTGTTGGAGTTCCTACATCAGAATATAAAGATAAATACCAATATTATATATAGAAATAATAGAAGGATGAAATCATACATATAAGTTTAAGCTTTTGGGTTAGAATAATGGATCCGAGTTTTTAAGCAAGTGGTAAATTTTACGTGGCACTCCACCTGTTGTTGTTGGCTCACCAGAGTTTTAAGATAGTATCGGAGTAGGTTCGGCCTGAGTTTGATTTTTCTTGGTTGTTGGATGTGGGTTTAGCAAAAAAATGAGTTACCCGTTTCTAGTTTGAGTCGAGTTGGCTAAAAAGAAGTTGAGATGTTGAGATGTCACCGCTTGTTGTGTGGGCTAGCTATAAGAAATTGAGATGCTAGACCCATTTGTCCAAGTGCTAACTAGGTATGCTAGTTACCACTTGAGAGAAAATGTTAGAGTTACTAAATCGGAAAATAAAAATAATTACAGCTAGCATATATAGAAGGGTGAAACAAACTTATCAGCTTAAGTTTTGGGGTAGAATAGTAGATCCAAACTTTATATGTAATGCACCAAAATATACTGTAAAAGTTATATTGAATTATTATTTAAATAAACAAATTGTTTTGATTAAAATAAATTATTGTTAGGCTTTTGACTAAAATAAAATATGTATTGATATTCAATAAACATAATTGGGATAAAATCCCATAAAGATAAATCGAATATGTCGATTTATTGTGTAAACTTGATTGGAACTAGAGTACAGACCAAATCAAGGATCAATAAAGAAATTGTTATGATGTAAACTTTGAAATGATTTACTGAAATAAATAATGAGAATAAGTAATATGAATTAAATGAGAGAACCTTTTTGAATAAAGGTCAACTAAATCAGTTTTGACTCTGTCAAAGTCAAACATCTAAAAATATGATGTCGGAAAAAGTATAACAAGTAAATATAAAAATTATATCGTTGGATAGAGTTTAACTGTCTGATCGCAACGGTGCAAACGAAATTCAATTCGGAGAAAATTGGACTAAAAAGTGTACTCCGACTGGGACCAAAATTAGTCCCAATAAGGAAACGGCGTATAATATCACACTATCGCTGAACAATCACGCAATTGGGAACCCTACGTAGCAGCAACTCAGCATACTTGTCTTCTTCTTCTTCTTCATTTTCCTATATAAGGAGGGAGAGCCAATCTCTCATTTCTTCACCAATCTTCTCAGAATTAGTATCATTGTGTTCTTGGTGGAGTGGAGAGTTCATTGGTCATGTCAATTTAGTGTGAAGTCGCCGGAGCTAAGAGTAATCATCACTGGAAGTTTCACCGGAAAATTTTTAAAACCTTCGTTAGGCTTCGAGGTAAGCCCGTAGATATATCTAGTTACTAGAATGTTTGTATCGATCGTTTCTACGTTCATAAACGGTCGTTTGGTTGAGTTTGTGTTTGACATACTTGAAGAACTAAGAATCATAAACTTTGAATTTGATGTTAAAACTATGAGTTAATGATATCAAAATGATCTATTAACCTTGGATAACATTTTATATAGTTTAATTGAAGTTTGATAATTCAAAATGGTATTTTCAAAATTGGACCAGAACGAAGAAGAAGATGAACATTGCTCGAAAAACCTGCATGGAGGATCGATCCACCCTTCTGGATCGATCCCCTGGGTGTGTTTTTCTATCATGTATCGATCCAATGCACTGGATCGATCCCCCAAAATTTTGACCTGAAAATATTTCCGAAAATGCTATTTCTGAGCCCTAAAATACTATTTTTGATACCAATCAATTATGAATAATATAAAGATGATTTCTTGAAATAAAAATGATATTTTGACAACAAAAAGGACCTTACGTGATGCATTACGGTAAGTTAGGGTGTTAACACTCGAAACTAGGCCGCTAATTGCTATTGGGTGTTATGTTGATTGATGATTATGATGAACGATTATTATGGATGATTATGAATGATGAACCTACTGATTAAAATGATTATTAAATCATGACTAAAAATGGATATATTGATGATCACAAAAATGATGAGTAATGTTAAGGATATTTTGAAGAACTCTAAGATATACCCATTCAAAATTGATGATGGTTATTAAGGATATCTAGAAGAATTCTAAGATATACTTCCTTGACCAATTCATAATTCGGGATTAAAACGTACGTACGGGATCCAAACCGGATATCACCCACCCGACAGTTCATTGTTCGGTTGATACGTAATCCACAAGACTCATAGGGTGGATTATCGATTCCTGTGTTCTGCCTTAAACTATTTATAGTTTAGAAGCCGGGTTAGAAATATTGCCTTAGAATAGGAATAGCTAAGAGCTTGTTATAAAAATGATTTGGCTTTAGATTAAGAATAATTTAAGAGCACTATTGGAATATCTTGAATAAAAAATATTGTGAATATCATGAATGATAAATGCTTGAATTGTATATTGGGTGCATGATATCACCGCTAAGCGTGTAGTGTGTTCGACATTAGATATGCTTACTCAGCTTCACCGCTGAGCGTGTAGTGTGTTTTATTTGCAACACGTAGGTAGACAGAATGAATGAAGTGATTGTTCCTGATGGTAGACATGGGCGATACGGTCGTGATGGATGTGTGATTTAAATAATTAATTGTGAATGTCACGTGACATGTTTTAAATTCGTTTCCGCAACATTATTGAACACTTCGTATTTCTATAGTTATGTATTGAATATTATTTATGATAAATAAATATGTTTGAAATGTTTTAAATTTTACGATTACCAAGTTAATACTTTAGTCCGAAAGGAGCTGCAGACCTGAACGGATTAGGGTGTTACATTAGAAGTAAGTGGTAAGTTTTACCCCGATACTCCACTTATCGTTACAATATTTTTACAATATTTTATCTAGATTGTGAAAGTAGTTCTGATTATGATCACATCTCTTGGAGTTTGGGGTGTGTGTGTGTGTGTGTGTGTGTATAAATATATAAAAGTTACATGTTCTTATCTATTTGTCACTTAACTATTGTCTACGACTAGACCCATGCTAAGACCATGCAACAAACTCATGGGGTATGGGGTCCATGAGAGTACGTAGTACAAGGAATATACGTACTCATACGTGCATCAATACATTGTACGGGTGCGTTATGTACAGGGGATGTTCATGAGTGAGCCCGTAGATTTAGACATGACATGAGGAATTCAACATTTCTTCTTGCAATCTTGTGCTTTAGTCTCATTCCCTGATATCTGAGTGTTTAGTTAGGTCAGAGGACGGGTACACACTGTTGCAGATGCCGAGTACACATCTTTTATTACCCTGGTATCCATGTCACGGGAGTAGCACTCGAGCCCGAGTTTGTGTTTCTAGATAGTGGTCATATGTGATTGTCCAACCGAAAGATTTGGTTCAGCAACCCCACACTATGTCGAGTATGTTTTTGTTTGGCCAAGTGTGTATTGATTACTCGAAGTTAAGTGGGCTTCTATGTTAGGCCTACCAATTGACTCGGTCAGATATCTCAGTCTAAGTTATCCATCACACAGGCATATAATCAAAATTATCAGAACAGAAATTTAGAGTTTAGAATAGGCAAAAAAATTCAAAAAAAAATATATAAATGAAACGCAAATAAAAATGAATGGTTACGAGGGAACCGGGTTTGAAGAGGGAGTCAGGTTCAACTTTTGGCCCAAAAGAGATTAAAATCGTACCGAAAATCCTAATACTCCAAAATCCCTAGCCGGAGAAAAGATTTCTTGAAGCGCAATTTTCTCTTCTGCATCTCTATATATTTACGGGTCGAATTTCGTCATATTCCAATCCTCTTCTTCTTCTTATTCTTTTGTTATTGATTTTCTCTTTTCCTTTTCTTTTTGTATGTATCGATATATAAACATATTCTGAATCATGGTTTGCAGTGATGAAGAAACAGTTTAGACTAGAGTTTCTGATCTTCTCTTTGAAGGTTGAAGACAAGCCCTTGGCTGTCTGAGCACACCATTAATCCTCTCTTTCTGTTATTTCTTTTCATTTTTTTGAATTGATTTCTTGGGCTATATTGTGCTTGAGTTCATTATATGGTTTTTTTTTGAAGATTACTAGGAAAAGTTTTGATTTTTTTCTTTTGAAATTCAGATTTGGCAGTTCTTGAAGATATGGGTTGATGATGATGACATAAATTATCTTAGCGGATTTCAGTGAGATTGCAAATCTATGATCTGATTGTTGTTACACACACTGAAACCCTTTTTCTTTTTTACTTCATAAATTTTTATTCTTTAAAAATGGAGTATTTTTTTTTTTACATTTAATTTTGTTTTTTTGGATACAAATATAAGAATGCTATGATGAGAAAAACACCTTTTGGTGTCAATGGGCAGTGGGTAATTCCGTGAGCCTTATTCTAAAAACGACTTCTCTTTCCTCTGAGCATTTTTTGTTTGAAGATTTTCACACTAATTTTTTTTAAATATTTATTGGATTTGAGATTTGTTTTCAAAAAAAAAATTAATTCTTTTCATTTAGTTTTGAAGTGTATATGAATCTAAGAATGCTATGATGAGAGGAACTCCTATTGGTGTCAATGGGCAGTGGGTCAACTCCGTGAGCCTTATAACAAAAACGACTTCTCTTTCCTCTGAGCAATCTTCTTTGAGAATTTTCACAATTTTTTTATATATTTAATGGATTTTAGATCTGGTTTGTAAATATTTTTGGGGTTATAGGAATGATATTCAGACCAGTAATTGTAATTGGATTCAGCACTAACAAGGAAATGCAGGAATCCATCATGCAGATTGAAGGGAGGAAGAAAAGTCTGATATGCTCTTTGTCTATGGAAGGCAAGAAATAAGTAGCATTTGGATTAATTTCCATATGGAGGCTTTTATTAATTACAAAGTTAAATCCATGCACTTGAATTTTGATATGTAGCTTAGTTTTTTAAGCTGTAGATGAGTATTGCTGTAAGTTTTGGTGTGTGAGCTGATGAGGGTACAAAAAAAATTGGAATTGTGTGTTTCTAATGGAGTATTTAGAATCTTGGATATCCATATACTAGTTGGAACTTTTATAAATATAATTTGAGTGTATTTGATGATAGGTTCTTTATAATTTGAAACTTTTTGTATTTAGTTATTTATTATTAAATATTCTCTCCGTCCACAAATAAACTTTACGTTCACTATTCACAGGGTCAAACTTTTTTACTTTGTTGGCCTATTTTTGTCACCCATTTCATAAAATAATATAGTCATGTCACTTTTAGTTTTATAGATTTTTGATATAGTTTTTTTTATATTTAATTTTTATTTTTCAATTCTATACCATTTTTTATATAAAATGAATTGAAAATAACTTCAGTCAAACATCGTAACGCGTAATGAAAAGTTTATTTGTGGACGGAGGGAGTATTATGTTTGCAGTTCTTTTATGATTATCTTTTCACAAATAATTTTTTTAATCTTCTACTCACTCTATCCCCCAGTTTTTGTCCACTTTTGACTTTTGGAACTGTTTATTTAAACACTTTGACCCATCAAATTCTCTCAATGTGTAAGCCTAAATATAGTCATGTGTGATCTTGTTTGATTTGTTTTAACATATAGATTATTAATATATAGTTTCTATAATTTTTTAATATACAAATTACAAGATAAAATAGATTAAAGAAGTGCATTGGATGATGTGTAAAAATGAAAGTGGACAAATACTCTGGGATGGAGAGAATCATGTTACGTTCAATTCAAGAGCCAAAAATGTAATATCATGATTATCATTTACTCTATATCTTTTTTGTCATTGATAATTTGAGAGCCCCATTTAGATGTGTAGTTTGTAAATCATAGTTATGTTTATTACAATTATAGTCTATAGATATATGATCTTTTGCAAGTTGTAGTCTACCTTCAGTCATTATTGTTGTGATGTGTGTCTTACCGACATTAGAATACGTATGGATTTATTGTTAATGTTTGGTACTTTTAATTCTCAAATTAACACAAACATAGTATTTGTGGAAAGTAATACAAGGACTACCGACGTAATATTTGATGATATGGTGGTATGAAATATAAAAAATCTTCTGTTATGAAGGAGCAAATGTGAAATTTACTCATAATATACACATTTCTAACATGTTTACAAAATAAATCTTTGTTTTCATGTAATTTCTTTTTTATTTTTCTATGGTGTTTTATTAGTTACTCCGTGTTTTTCATTTAAGATAATTAGAATAGAAATAAGAAAATATACTCCACAAATACTCACAGAAATTTATGATTTTATGTTTAATATTCTAAAATTTAATAATAGATGCCATTGATTCAAGAAATTACTTAAATGATGGTTGGGCTGTTTTTTGTGTGTTAATACATGTCATTTTTAATTAAATTAATGCACACCTCAATTTAATCTAGTTCCTTCTAGACCTGGCAAAACAGAACCGGAACCGATTACCCGAACCGAAATATCCGAATCCGAAACCGGAATGACTCGAAAAATGAAGATCCGATCTATAACCGAAAACCCGAAATGATCCGAATCGAACCGAAACCGAATTAAATAATTCATATCCGATTTAAATCCGAAACCGATAATATCTGAACCGATTAAACCCGAAACCGATTAGATCCGAACCCGATAATACCCGAAATCGATAAAATCCGAAACCGATTAAATCTGAAACCGATTAGAACTAAAATCGATAAATTCAGAACTATGTTTTCCTTTCAATAAGCATACTATATTTTTAATTTTTTACTTTTATTTTACCATCTGAACTAATTACATTACTTGCTTATTCCCTCATAAAATGGATTATCTTCTTGAAAAAAAAGTACAAAATTTTATGCCTTAAAATTATTATATGTAGAAAATTAAAGATAAGTTATACATATAAATGATAACGCAGAAACAAATAAAATTTCCGTAATTTTTAAATAGTGAAGTGTGATAATCTTTTTGGGACGAAAGGAATATATGATGAATTGTATGGAATAACTAGATTTTATACTAACTTCATCTTATTACAATAAATTTTATTGATTTGAGAGTTAATTTGATTAGTTTCAAACCAATTCACTCAATATAAGTCAATAAAATTAGATGCTAGTGTTAGCATTTTGAAAAGACTCTTTAGCGGCAGTCTTTACTATTATCATTTTCAAATTTGATCTACACCATTACATTTAGGTGTAAAATTAATTATATTTGACTCTATTAAATTTAATTTTCTCTATTTTCAACCAAATATATACTCAATAATTTACAAATTTTGTACTCAATTGAATAAAATTCACTTAATTTCACCCAATTTTACTCAATTTTTACCAAATTGTATTCAAATGGAACATAATATATATAAGTATATTAGTAGATGTGAGAAAAATTTGAAAATAATATATATCCAAAATATATTTGATCCGAAACCAAAATATATCCGAACCGAACTAGACCCGAAACCGAGATATACCCGACTCAAATTGTATCCGAACCAAAATCTATCCGAACCGATTTATAACCGAACCGTATCTGAACCGACTCGAAACCGAACCGAACCGAAAAATGTATAGAACCGAAATCAAATCCGAACCGAAATTTAACCGATCCGAACCGAACTGAACCGATTATAACATATAATCGAAAGATATCCGATCCAAAAAAATCCAACCCGAAACCAATCCGGTTGATCCGATTGCCACCTCTAGTTCCTTCTAACTTTTTCTAATATATTATTATGTTTCAATTTATTAAATATAGTCAAAATTTTAACTCAAAAATAAAATAAACTTGGAGGGTGCAGCTGAAGGAAGTGGGGGAGGTGTGGGTTCAGGTCAGGACGAGATGATGGGGAGGGTTTGTCGGGGTTCAATTTTACGAATGAAACACCATAAGACCTCTAGGTCATACTATGACATTACCGGGCTATGTCACATGAACTGAGAAGATTGTTTTTCACTATTTAAAATTGTTATAAAAAACCTAAAGAATTAAAAGATATTAGAAGAAATTAACAAAAAGTGAAAGAATTTAAAAATTTAGAAAGAAACTCGACTAGGCAAAGGTAGTAGAAATTTCTAAATTGAAGCTCAAAATTTTAAGGACAACGGTAAATTTAAACATATTTCGTAGAAAATTCTTAAATGTAAGCCCAAAACTGGAATTTAGAACAAATAGTTCCTAAACAGCCGTCAAAACGATATTAAACATTTAAACTTATATTAACTTTCTAAATTAGTTTATTTTGAAATAAAAACTCATTAAAAATATAGAAGATCATTTTAAATTTATAGAATTAGAATAAACTCTCTCTATCCCAAATTAAGTTACTTGTTTACTATTCACAAAATCAAAATTCATTCACTTTTTTTTATTTTCATTACTCATTTCATAAAATAATATAATTATGCCACCTCATATTCCGTAGAGTTTTTAGTGTAGTTTTTTAATGTGTAAAATTTAGTTTTTAATTCCACCAATTTTCTAATAAATTATATTGAAAATAATTTCAATTAAACATCGTAAATCAAAACAGACGATTTAAATTGCGACGGAAGTACTCTTTAACTAAAAATAACACTCAATTTAGTTACAGCCGTTAAAATAAAGTTAAAACTTATACGGAGTACTAATTTTTAAAACTCGTGAATCATAGATAATGCAGAGCATTATTCTTAATTAACGAATGACATATAAAAATAAATAAAGAGTGACATTTGTTAAACTTGTCTTTGTTTTAACCTGCTCTAATCGGTCAAAACTCAAAAGGGATGAGAGGTATTTTTGATAGTTAATAAAAAGTTAATGACAATATAGATACGAAATGAAAGAGAGATATTTTTTTAAAATAAATTTAGATCAATGACATTTTTATAACTGCACCGGGCAATGCTAGAGGGGAGATTTAACGAAAACCTTGGGTTTCTTCTTGTTGCAAATATTCATTCAACTCTTTCACTCTCTCTAGTACCACAACTTACCAGCCAGAATTTAAAAAAATTGAACCAAAAAAAAGAGGAAAAACTAAAACCGGGCAAGAAAAATCGATGCTAACCAACTGTTTTCGTTGCTTGCTCAAACAGTCAAAACTTCCGGGTTTATGAAAAGAAGAAAAAATATTATTGTAAAGAAGATTTATTTGTCGCCATTGAATGGAAAAGACAAAGAGATGTTGTACCTATTTTTGAAGAAGAGGGCAAAACTAACAGACTATAAGTAACCGCGAGAAAATTGTTTAGGGCTCTTCCACACTTGGAAAGCCTCTCTCTGTATATATGCAGTTCCTGTTCATATATATAGTCAATGTGCTTATATTAGGGGGGGAAAGTTGCTTACTTCTTGGCTGAGAAATATATTCGGGATGCTATGGCTGCCCCCGCGACTGCAACTCCGAGTGCTGCCAACATTTTCTTGACAGGCACACCGGGTTTCTTAGACGGTTCTCTAAGCAGTTCCATCAGCTGTACACAAGTAACTAAATAAGTGCACTAGCTTGTGCATTATGTGAGAAATAAACTACAGTTCTTTTAAGGCAATGACTGGATCATGGAAAATGCTAGGAAAATGGAGAAAAAAGGGTCAAGTCATTTACTAGTGAGTTTTTTATGTTTGGTTCTACAATGTTTAGACATGTTGGTTAGAGGAAGGGATAGACCTAACAAAACTTGGTACAAAGTGGTCAAGGGTGACCTATGTGTGGACGACATGATATGGCACAATGGCATCGTTTGATCCATGTATCCGACCCTAACTAGTGAGATAAGGCTCTATTGCTGTTTGGTTCTAGTGTTCTACCATGACAAGTACAAAAGAAAATCAAATTCTATAAAATTTACGGAGTATTTTTTAAGCATTTGACATTTTTTTTATTCCTTACCCTTTGTATGGTAGAAACAACTAGGCAAATGAGTTTGAACAAATATTCAGAACGGATTGATGAGTATGGAACTTTTAAAAAATCATCCAACCTTAAACTTCCTTTCAAATTTCTCCTTCATTTTCCTACTTTTTATTTCGTACCATTTTTTGAGTTCCAAACAGACCCCAAAATTTAATGGTAACAGATGCTCTCAGGTTTCCGAAACTAATGAATACATATTTTTAAAGGTGTACTCAATGTCGGAACTCCTACACAAATGGGGTGGGCACTGCATCTAGAAAAGGAGATATCTAGGGCACCTACCCCTGATTAAGAGGCTGGTTTGAACCCTAGACCTCCATAACACAAGAGGAGATACTTCACGGGTTGTGTCATTCCTGCCACTTCAGGTTTTCTTAGACTTATACTAAACCAAAGAGAGCTAAACCTTTTCCACTATGTCAGATAAGGCTATATGGATCAACCGACATCATTCAATGAAGAGGATTTTAAAACTAATATGCTTTTAAAAAAAATGTCTACCGACATCGACAGGTTTCTGCCAGTGTTTCTGCATTCCAATTAGGTGGCCTTTTCCAACAACAGCCATGACGGAATTGTGTTTGCAGGCAACCGCATGTAGCCTTGATGACATATACCTGAAAACAGAAGACAAACATCACCCATTTGGTTTGTCAATGTGCATTTCTGCTGAAAACTGGTGTTCACCAATGCCACACCACACAAATAAGGGCAGTTCGGTTCAAACTCAACCTTAGCCTTTTGCTATAAGTATAGAGCACTTACTGATCTCGCTCATGCACTAGAGTCTCCATTAGAGTTGGGAACTGTTTGCTCATTTCTTGAATAACAAGGGTCAGCATATCAACATCATCCATTTCTTTCAACTGCATTGAAATAAAAGCTTACCGCATTTTGATTCAAGATTATACTCTATCCGTCAATAAAATATACGGAGTATTAAAAAATGAATAGAGGATCAAGATACATCATTATATTTTGATAAGGTGCAATTTTCACGAACCAACCATACTTAAATGTTTCAAGTTTATTTCGTTGTTTATCAAAATTTATGTTTAATTTGTCCATAACTCTTATAATATTAAAAGGCAGGACCCTGTTTTGTGACGGATGGGAGAATCATTTTATTGTTATGTTTGTATTATAAAAGAAGCCATCACTAAATTATATAGCAAAAGGCATACCATTCTGTTGAGGTCCTCAGGGCTTGGTAGGAAAACTGCTTGAAACATCAAAGAATAAACTAATTTTGTCTTGTGCCATAGTGGCATTTTTGCCCAAGTCCTTCGCAATGTCACCTGTAGGGGCATCATATATCACATCCATTCAGTTTTTTTAAAAATAATTTTCAACAAAGAAAGACTGCAAAGGATTTAACATTAAGAACAGTGGATAAGAATAGTTACATCATATAGACTGCAAAATTTAAAATAGTACATAAGAGACTAATCAGCTTGATGCATTTATGTTAATGCGGGAGGAGCAACCCGAAAACAAATGATTATGCTGCTCCATATTCCAATTTCAATTTATAAACAATGAAGAGCTAAGTAAGCTAATTAGACAAAGAGTAAATAGCTGTATTCACGAATTGACAAACAACCCAGTAGAATCCATTAATCCCAACTCCCTTTAGAGTCAAGATGTACACAGCCTACTTATGTAAAAACAGAGAGTTTGTTTCCGTCAGCCCCTAGATGCATTGCTGCATTTACCTCCCAAAACTTCATAGAAAGAAAGCAGCAAAGGATGTTTACTGTGTAATTTTGATTTATTCCATTATTTACCCGAAGCAAAAACAATGTCAATATCTCTTTTAGCTCCATTGGCAATGAAAGCCTATTCATGAATTGACGTGCAGAAAAAATCAAAAGTTGTTGATAATGAATAGGTTGAGATGGTATAAAATGAAATGCTAAAAAGTTACATACTATAACTATAAATGTTACGTAGTACTATTAAATAACATGGGCCAGGAGTAGTACAACAGAGGAAGATACTAGATAACAATTTGGGAGGAATAAGACTTACAGACTACTTTGTATATTTCAACAAAATCCAAATAAAAGGAAATGATAAAATATATAACGACTAATGAGAAAATAAGTAGTGACTAACCTCGATAGGACGGTCACCAAGAATCACCTTGCCACCATACTTCATTGCTTCTTCATATGCAACACGGAACTCAGCCCCAGGTAAAACATCAAGCTTGCTAGCAACCTACCAGTAATATAGAGTTTTACCAAGGGCTGTGATAACAAAAGATATGAGCAACATAAGTTGAAAATTAGACAGTGCAACTCAGGTGGTCATCATGCCTTTGCAAGAAACCAGCTATATAGAATTGCAAACAAGTTATGTTGTTTCTTCCACATGTCTACCATTTCTCTCATTGTTGGTATCTGGAAGAAGCAAGTGCAACATCTATCAGTGCATGCACATTCAAAGGTCAGAATAGAAGGAAACAAAAAGATACAGTAAATAGGGCCCATCTTATATGAGGAACCTCAAGATTCTATACGGATACACAAGAAACAAATATCAGGCACACAAACACAAGGGTCTAATACACTGCACACATACAAAGGCAAAGCTATTTCTGGTCAAATTGACAGGCAAAAGACAGAATAATTGAATAAACAACAAAAAAGGCATGGAAATGTAAAACAGGGTAAACCAAATGAGGGATATCAAAGCTTCCTCATCTTACCTTCTTTCCATGGAGAACTGCATGGCATATAAAATTTTAATAGAAAAATGCAACTATGTGCCAAAATATGGAATATCTTGTTAAAATTCCGGTGGACCGAGAACAATGGGCAGAATGCCAGGTTAAATTAAGGGTGGTGATAGCCACACCCCACCAAAACACTAAAGTCACCCCACATACTAATTTCACCCCGCTACTTTCTAATCTATTTTAAATCTCGTGCTTCATACAGATTGTTTTACATTCTAAACTTTTTACTCTATAACATATTGATAAAATTATATTCTTAACTAAAATATTTAGTTTTTTTTATTTAATTTTCTAATAAATTATAGTACGCATTATCTAAATCATTTTTAATAATAAGATATGATACGGAGTATTTTTTAAAACGGTGAGATTCTAGTGACACTCACGTTTGGTGACACTATGTCATTTTGGGGCGGTGCTCCGTTCGTAAAATTAACGGTTCCTACTCCCCCTAACCCACCACCTAAACCCCCACCCTACCCCCTCCCCTGCACCCCCACCCCAACCCCGCCGTAAGCCCCCACAAAGTGTGTGGGGGGCTTACGGCGGGGTTGGGGTGGGGGTGCAGGGGCGGGGGTAGGATGGGGTGTTTAGGGGGTGGGTTAGAGGGGTAGGAACCGTCAATTTTATTACGAACGGAGCACCGAAAGAGCCCCAAAATGACAGTGGCATCGGAGTGTCACCGTACTCCGGTGTCACTAGAACCCCACCGTTTTTAAAATAAAATTTGTAGTGTTAATAATGATGCATTACACATTAGACAAACGGGTCTAGCATGGTTTAGTTATCACTTGGACAAACGGGTTTAGCATCTTGATCTCTTATAGCTAGCCCGCACAACGGGCAGTGGCAGTGGCTTCTCAATCTCTGTTAGCCAACTTAACCCAAACCACGGACGGATAGCTCCTACATCCAAACAACCAGGAAAAATTGAACCCGGACCGGACCTGCTCCGATACCATGTTAAATTCCGGTGGACCGAGAACAACAGGCAGAGTGTCGGGTTAAATTAACCACTTGCATATAAAGTCGGGATCCACTTTCTATCTCAAAAGCATAAGCTGATAGGTAGGGTTTCACCTTTCTATATATGCTAGTGGTGTTCTTCTTTATTCTCTCATGTGGGAACTCCAACATCTTGATATGATAATTGGTACTCCTTTTCCGAAGAAATTGACATGTGTCACTCTACAACTTTTTAGTTAATTTGATGAGTCATAAATTTCCTGAGCCGTGGTTCTTGCGGGAGCAAGCTCTCTTCCTTTTCCTAGGTAGAAGTAAGGTCTAAGTAGTTCTACTACCTCCACCCCTGTTTAAATCTACTCTAAAGAATCATTTAAATGTATAGCATCGTTCTTTTTACCAGTAATTACAACTTCCAAATAAAACCATGTCATATATTTTAATTGTAATTCTAATTACTAGCATTTTAGATCATAATCAAATCAATTTGATCACCATTATTACACTTTTAACTCACTATTTATTTTTTTATAAATTTAACACATGCTAAAATTCTAATATTTGTTTTAAAAAATTAACATCTTCCACTATATTTTTTTAGACTCCTATTAATGAAAAATTGTTACGTGTTGATTTTAGAATGATTTGGCAAATGGCAATTGTCAAGTTTTAACTTTTAACTACCTTTCTAATTTAGTTATGGACTTTACCTTCTTTTCAGACATATGTCATCTTTTTTATTAGTAACAATTTCCAAATTAAGATTTTATCATATAAGTTCATTGTTATTACTATCATTTTAAGTTAAAATTTAAAGTTTCTATGATCCATTTGCTTCAATTATTGGGTAAATTTTAACTAAGTCTAACCACCATTATTATCGCTTTACATTTTAAAATTTACAAGTCATATCATATGATGCATATCATATAATCATTCATATATAATATGAAGTATATTCAACATTTGAGACTTTCAAAGTTTGAAGTGTATCAAGTTTGGGATGATAAAACAATTGTTAGATTTTAATCATTTTCATTAGATTTTGTATAATACTTTTCTAGATTTTTCTCACTTTCCTTATACTAATTCTTTTCCACGTCATTATAATCAAATTGGCATCCCGTAAGGTATACGAAGTACAATATACAATTTTCCATTTCACCCGGGCATCGCATGGGTTAAAACACTAGTAAGTATGTAAATGAACAAAATAATAAAAATAACAATAAATTATACTCCCTACGTCCCTGATTATCTTCCGGGTTTGACTTAGCACAATTTTTAATAAAATGGAACTTAGGTGGTTGTGATTTGTGTAGAAGAAAAATAATTGATATGAACCACATATTTGTTTCCTTAAAAGGAAAGAGAAAGAAAACTTTGAGACAACCCAAATAGGAAAGAAAGATGATAATTTTGAGATAGAGGGAGTAATAATACACATAGATCACACATGTAACTTCTATGCCTAGCACATGTTGCAATCCTAATCTCGTGTTAGACATATCGAGCTACAAAGTACAACAAAGATATGTGTTAAAGATGTGAGAACAAACCTTCAAATCGCGTGGGGTAAGTATAGCAACACGACTTGAACATAACTCCAAAAAGACAACCTGCATTTAATCATTCATATCAGTTTTGATACAGAGAAAAGCTAAGGAGGATTAAATACAACATCTAATATAGCCATCTTCCCTTCAGATGGACGAAAAAAATGTTTTTGGGTGCCAAGGAAACAATACCTGTGGTTTTAAGAAATTAATTGCATCTTGGACTTCTCGGCAAGATTCCTCCATATATACAAGAACTTCAGTCAGTTGCATATCAAATAAATATATACTGCAGTATAACGCAAAAGATTGACCTCTATGACAGAAAAGAAGGAACTTAGATATAAAAGCTAATATCATTTCATTATGTCTAATACATTAATCCAAACACTTATCCATGTATAACAAATGGGAGCTGAAATTTAAATGGTACCAAACAGCTTCTACTAAGTAATATGATGACTTTTCAAGTAACTTGTAGTTTTTATTTTTTTGCTTGTAATCAAGGGCACAAAAATTACTTTTTTACACAAGGGTGAAAACTGAAAAGAAATCCTTCCCATCCCAAAATTATCTTCCCACTTTAACATTACATAATTATTAAGAAAATAAAATTGTGTTGTTTGCTTTATTTTAAAAGGAGAAACAAATATAAGCCAATAAAATAATTCCTTTTAAATAATAAATCTAGCAACAACAGCAACCAAGCCTTAATCCTAGTTCCATGGGGTCAACTACATGAACTAACAGAAAATCTACCACTGAACCTCTCGTTCTCCATCCAACATATCACTAGTCATTACCCAAACTACTTTGAAGTGAAGTGTTCGTTTATTTCATTGAATTATATTGCATAAAAGCATTCACCAACAAACTTTTGCAACTCATAAAACTTTAAACTTGTATGAACTCCAAAATTGCTGAAGTGCTAAAAATATCTGACATTAGCCAAGAACAAGGGGAGATAATAATATATCTCCTATGATGCCAAGCTTGTGATATTCAAACCACCCTTTAAGAAATCTATGGTTTTAAAGTGATCTAGTTTATGAGAATGACGGATGCAGAAATTTTCATCAGAAAATATAGCAAAATCATTACTTTCTTCACCACTGTAGAAAGATTCCACATTTTCACATGAAAAGCATGCCAAAATTATTAATTTCTTCTCAATGTGTCACAAAACAAGAACCTATGCCAGTGTGAACGCTGATATACACAGAGGTAAGCAATGTATAATCTCTGATTCACATTTTCCATGCTACATGAGCAGACCGAATTAATCTCTCTCGTATCAGCAGCTAATAAGTGCAAAATCAAAACCCAGGAACAAAAAAAAAATAATAGTATAGAATTTACCGCAGACACATGAGCAGTGCCGAGCAGAAACACATCGCAATTGCCGCCCTCAGCCGAGGACTCGCAATTGAGCATCACCACGCACTTGGACAGCTCCTCCGGCAGCACCTTCCTCACATAGCCTCGGGACTCATCTTCCACGTTCGCGTCGGAGGTCTCCGCCGCGGCGCTCTCCTCCGAGCCTCGAGGCTGAAAATTGGAATCCGCCAGCGCTCCGCCTCCTTCCACGTGAACAAAATCATCGATGCCTGAAGCCGCCAGAGGACTGGAATTCATTGCGCCGGCGCACGGAAGTCTGACGTGGAGCCCCTCGAGAAGGGAAATGAAAGCGAAATATCTTAGATTGGGGGCTAGAGGGAGGGAGGGAGGGAAGGAGCGGTGAGGCCGAAGAAACGCGGTGGCTCACGCGAGTTACAGAAAGCGAGTGGAGTGGGTCCGTATCAGCCGCACGCCGCGAAAAACTTAGGGCACGCTTGGGGAAATTTTTTGGAAGAAAAAAAAAAATATAATGTCACCGTCCCTGAGTATTTGTTCAAATTTTATTTTTTTCAATAAAATATTTTTAACATTTGACCTATAATTAAATAAAATATATATTGACGTGGTTGGAGGTGTGGGTTGGGGTACCGGGGGTTAGAGAGGGTAGGAATAATCAATTTTGGAAACGGAAGACCGTAGGTGCCTCAATTTGTTCGGTGACTTCCGAAGCTACTGAAAATTTGTGGCTATAGAACCAGGGTGAACTTATAAATTAAAAACGGGTTTTAAGTGGTTTTGACCACAAGTGCAAGTGTGGAATATTGATAAAGAGGCAGAAAAATACAACACCAATAATGTTAGAGCTTGTTGTCTCAACTTATTCTTATTACTTACTACCTCTGCCCTATAAAACATTTCAAAAAAAGGAAAAGTGCATGCCCTAAAAATACCATTTTGATATTATTTTTTAATTTTACCCTTACTTTATAATAAAATAAGATATGTTGTGTAGAATAGATGAATCATAATTAGAAAATGAGTAAATTCCAGAAAAGGTCCTCAGTTATAGGTCGTTTTACATATTTAGTCCCTACATATCAAATATTGCTAATTTGGTCCCCAATTATTATATTTATTTCCACGAATGGTCCTTTGTTAACATTTTCGTTAAAACGTGGATAAAATTAAAAATTCGCACTCATTTCTCTCCTCAATTAAGCTTCCTCTTCCCTTGTACTCATTTCTCAAACCCGTAGTAAAGTTTCTAGCTTTGAATCCTAAATCAAAATCATCACCCTTCTCTCAATTGTTTGTCTAACTGGAAGAACGATCATTTAAGTTTTGGGTTTAAAAGGTTCAAACTCAGCAACGAGTTTGGGAAAGAGTATGAGAAGATGAAGAAAGCTTAATTGAGGAGAGAGAGAAGTATGAATATACAATTTTGTCAACGTTTTTAACGGAAATATTAACAAAGGACCATTCGTGGAAATAAATATAATAATTGGGGACTAAATTAGTAATATTTGATATGTAGGGACTAAATATGTAAAACGACCTATAACTGGGAACCTTTTATATAATTTACTCTTAGAAAATAATATCAAAATTTTAAGGCACATTACTTTTAGAATTTTCAATTTAGAGTGGATATGAATTATCAAAATCAGGTTGGTTTTTACCTGTTTTTGTAGTTTATTATTCTGAGTTGTGTTGTTATCCTCTCTTTCCATCCTAATCGCATACATACATACATACATACATACATACATACATACATACATACATACATACATACATACATACATACATACATACATACATACATACATACATACATACATACATACATACATATATATATATATATATGAAGCTATATTCTGAGTTTGATACGGAAAGAAAAAGTGGTCCGTCCATATGAACAGAATTGATGATGTCCAGCTTGCAAGTAATGGTCTGCTAGGTAGGGGTGTATACGAATCGAATCGAAACAAATATATCACTATTCGATTCGTATTCGATTAAAGTGATATGTATTCGAATTCGGATTCGTATATAATTCGAATTTTAAAAAACATTCGTATTCGATTCGATAGATATTTGACATATTTGAATTCGTATTCGAATATTCAATTTTGAAAACATTAGTAATTTTTTTCTTAACACAAATTTCTTAAAAACATTAAATTATTATTTTATAATAATGTAAAATGTAGTAAAAATTTAAAATGTAGTAAAAATATGTTAGAATATATATAAATTTATTTATAAATTATAATATTCGAATATATATAAATTTATATGTACACAAATACTCCCTCTGTCCCCCTGTATTTGTCCACATTTGACTTTTGGAACTGTTTATCTAAGCACTTTGACTCATCAAATTCTCTCAATGTGTAAGCCTAAATATAGTCATGTGTGATCTTGTTTGATTTATCTTAACATATAGATTATTAATATATAATTTTTATAATTTTTATAATTTTTTAATATACAAATTACAAGATAAAATGGATTAAAGAAGTGCATTGGATGGTGTGCAAAAAAGAAAGTGGACAAATACAGGAGGGCGGAGGGAGTATTTAATATATTAGAATATATATAAATTTATTTATAAATTATAATATTTGAATAATTTGAATAATAAACGAATCGAATCTATTAATATTTGTATTCGAATTCGAAAATAATTCAAATCTAAAATATGATTTGTATTCGGATTCGAATTCGAATATAGCGAAAACAAATCATCTTTTTCGAATATGAATCACGAATCGAATACATTTTATTTGATTTGTATGCACCCCTACTGCTAGGTACGAGGATTTAGAACCATTTGGTTATCTCCAAAACTACACTCTGCTTTTCACACTACAGATCGAAGACTTGGGCAAAAAGGTTATCAACCTAAGGCCACCCTTGTTTTCTTGCCTCTTCTTGTTTAAGATTCACGAGAGAAGCTTCAGATTCAGAAATGTCCAATCTATAGGGTCAAAAAAAATTTACAAGGAATGTTTTTAGAAAAATTAGATTTATGGTTTTACTTTTATTTATGAGATAAATAAATGGTTACTTAAGGTGAAAATAAAAGCAGATATCATTTATATATGTTGAAGCATAATATTCTACTCCAATAACTTTTGTGCGCAAATAAAATTGCTTAAATGCTTAATTTATGAATAAAAGACATGGTTTCCCACTTTTCCTCTAAATAGTAAAGCGAAGAAAATTAGCAAATGATAAAATTGTGCAAGTGTTGTAAAATACAGTCCAAGCGACAATAATTTAAGCAGGTGCCAACCTTTATTTGGATTTTGACGTTAAAAAGTGATCATTTAATTATGTCAAGGCAAAATACAAAGAGGGAATTATTGAATGCATTTAAAAAACAGCTTTTGGGTTCCAGCTTTACCAAAATACCCCGGAGTACATCTTTGGTTGTTTAGCCATCTACATTAGTTTATGAATTCTGGCTTCAGAAGTACACATAAAGTTCTACAAGTGCTTTTCAACAAAAATAGAAATAACTGCTCCTCACTTGGCACTTCTGCTTTTTTTTTTATAAAAAAAACAGAGTCACCACTCCAAATTCCAAAACACCATCAAAATAGTAGTAGCTAAAACGCTTCTCAAAAACCTTAAACGGTTTCTATATAGTATGAAAAGAAACCCAGACCAACCGGGCTGAAAACCTGGGTACCTTGTCCCATAGAATTGGAATCATTCAGGCCAGTCATCCGAGGAATCAAACCGTGAAAAATGGGTACCAAATTTGAGGAAAACCAAGTTATAGACAAAAACACATGAGTAGGGATCCCATAACTTGAAAAAGCAGATGCACACAAATAATGATGCATAAATTCTTTCTTCACCTTTTCTAGGAAATGCATAAAAATATGGTGATGAACAAAAAAAGATATATAGGGTAATATCTACCATACTAAAGCTAGAAGTATCATAGTTAAGGCAGTACATGTTCAAACGATATCCACTTCTGTCGTCTCTTCATCAACGCCATCTATGTCCACATTCTCGTCTTGGCCCATCAACTGCAAAATTGTGAATTTGTTATTCGGTTTCTCCTAACATGTAGCATATGAGCATAATAATAAGCACAGAAAATAAAAATGAAAAATTTAGTGCATGACAAAAGGCCTGTACTAAAGTGGCTTATTTGTAATGAAAGGCCAAAGGAGTATTTCTAGAAGTTAGGATCATAGAAAATACTAAAATTGATACTCCCTCTGTAACAATATAACCTTTCACTCAATTACCACCTTCAAAATAAGATATGCTAACCTAATGGTTGTTTGTTGTCTGGAGTTCAAGTTTTCATCAATTGAACAATAGTATCTCAACTAGGTCGGTGTTCGGGAGGGGGGGGGGGGGGACATATGCACAAGCCAACACCGTGGTGGCAGTAGTCTAGTCTGTTGTGGGCTTTTGGAAAGGTAAGAATTCAAAGTGTTTCCATTCTTATTCTTATCCACCATGACACCCAATCAGATTCCCATACCCTTATGGCCTTAAATTTTAGCAAGCACCCCCTAAAATAGACATGTACTACAAAATTTGATATCTTCACGCCCATGTACTTAGATAATACTGCATGCAACGATTCGCTTTTCCAATAGTGTTTTTTCCATTGTCTCTTTTCCAAATTTTTTTCATGTTGTCACTTTTCCAAGACATAATATCCTACCTCCGTCCCATAAAACTTTTCACTCTGAAAAAAGATTGGACTTATATAATGTGTAGTTTGAGTATTATTTTCCAACTTTCCCTTGCTTTATAGTAGGGTAGAATAGAATGTGATTGGTAGATCAATGCTGAATATATATGATGTGATACGTAGGTTAATAATTTGTAGGGGCAAAGAAGAGATTTTAATTGAAAGTGGAACTGTTTTGTGAGCCGAATGAAAAGTGAAAGTGGACAAAATTTTGGGCCAGAGGGACTATATATCAGACAAGGTTCAAATTGGTTTTTGCCTAAGGGTTAGTCTCGTTCACATAATTATCAGCTGACCTGTGAATAAGAATCTTTATAGATTGGAAGTGGTGGCGGAGGTGGTAGAGAAGTAAACTTTTTGACATCAAAAACAGCTTCTCCAGCTACTACTATAGAAGCATTCTCATACATCCCATGTTTTTCCTCTATTTCAACAACTTCAACATCTTCATCCTCAGCATGAGCTGCCATGCCTGTTGAAGGCAACGCCTCAAAAATTCCCTTGGGCTGCATAATTTCAAGGAGCATATACTCTTTACATCACTAGGAGTAGTAGTAGTAGTAGTAGTAGTAGTAGTGGTAGTAGTAGTAGTAGTAGTAGTAGTAGTAGTAGTAGTACTAATAATAATAATAATAATAATAATAATAATAACAATAATAATAATAATAATAATAATAATAATAATAATAATAATTGTAATAATAATAATAAAACAAAAAAAATTTGGAAACAATCTCTCCACTTTCCCGGAAGGGGTAAGATTTGCATACACTCACTCTCTCCGGACCCCACTTAGGGCATATTCTTCCAAACTTATTACTTATTCTTATTAGAATCACACCATACCAGACCAAAACATGCTCTTAGTGAGTTTCTACTGGGTTTATTGCAGTTGTAGTAACACCGACAAAAGCAATAATTCACCAATGTTATGAGAGAACGGAGTTCATAATAGCTTAAAGATAACATGCAAATTTAATGAAACTGTATGCCCTCACTACAATCCTTATTATGTACCATTTCTTTTTTGGGGATAAAAACTATAACCCAAAGATGTAAGCTAATGGGAAGATAAAGGATATGAAGCACCTTTTCCACCAATGCAATGTTGGTAGAACAATCTTCCCCTCTTACAGGCCTGTCTTCACCCTCAGCATCCTGAAAACCGCTTGTTCTAATGATATCTGCCTTCACTTTTTTGTCATTACTAGATTGAATCTGAAGCACATTTCTTCGAGAATGATTATTTTCCAAGCTTATCATTTCTGCATAAGCTCCTTCTGATGGATTACCTATAGCATAGAGCATAAATCATATTTATCTAGCAGAAGACCAATGAGAGAGAAGCATAAGTGTGAGAATTATGGAAACAACTTATAAACATCTTATCCTGCTAACTCCAATGTCCAATAAAAAGACAAAAACATCTACTTTTTGAAATCCGGGATGTGTAGAGAAAATTATTATTAAATTCTGCAAATTGGAACATCTACTCTACTCAAGTTTACAAAAATGATTTCTTTCATGCAGAGTAGAAATTACTCTGTAAAATGTTTCAGTATACACGCAAGATGGGATCAATGACATCAACATAATATGAATGCTAGGACTACGGTCACCAATTTATAATAAGAACGAAGGAGTGCTTCTTTGGTGAACCTAAGGTCCACACCAATTTATGTGGACCTTCTCACATCAAAAGCATTTTTTATTTTTTTAAATTTTGTTTTTTGCAAAAAAAAAAAGTTCATCAAGTTAGTAAGAATTTACTTTTTACCCTCATCTGTAGGTCTACGCAAAATTGTGTGGACCTTAGCATTTACCAGTACAAATACCACTAGAAGTTATAATAGAATGATGACATGGACAGATGTGAAAGCTGGATCAGGTAAAATATACACAAAAACAATGTAGTACTCTTCATAAATGTGAGGAAAAAAAGAGCAGAGTGAGGTTGAGATGAGGAAGACATTGCTCTAAATCTTTAAAGCATGACTTATCTCTTTAAGATGAATTTTAGAATTAAAAAATAAAAAAAACTGCAACATACTAGAATGCATATACAGGCAAACTGATTTTTAAGATATATAATTGAGAAAAAAGATCTTTATAACACAGTAGACCCAAAGAATGCTATCCTCACAACCACTGATAGAAGTAGCAATAGTTAATCATCATGCACTCTCATGCCTACCTTGACCTGGTGCCTCCCCATCTTCTGGGTTCATTCGTGACCTTTTCTTACGCGGAGACATCTTCTTTCTCATCTCACCATAGATGATGGGGGAAGCAACAGCTTCTCCATCAGTTACTATGTTCATGCTTAAATCATCCCCGCTTGCACTAGCACTTGAGAAAAGTTTTTCACCAAGTTTTCGAAGTTGAGCATCTGACCTACAGGTTGATAGAACTTCTGTTAAATCTTTATTACAGGATCTTAAAGAAGAAAATACTTGGGCCAGCCATAATCTAACAAATAAAAAAATAAAGGTGTCAGGGAAAAAGAAAAGTTTCTACAGTTAAAGGATACCTCTTAACTTCATCATGTAAACGAGAGAGGTGCTTATGTGCTTCAATGAACTTCTTAATCCTGGATGATATCCTTGAAATCGAAGAGACCATGAAAACTGTGTTAAAGATACAGATCATCTGCAAGAATATGCTAAATGTAGGACAAGAAAGGCAAAACCTCTACAAGCTCAAGTAGTTACCTTTTACATTCATCTTTTTCTTTGAACAACTGCACTTCAAGCTCTTCAACTTTCAAGGCCAGTTTTTCTGCCTCTAGAGTTCTATCTTCCAGGTAGACCTTACAACGATCAAAAACATTATCGATAAGTAACTAAGTATTTAAAGAGCACTACCTATGCAAGTTTTAAATTCAGACCATTTTTCTCTTAAGACTCTAAATATATTTTGCTCATTAAATGTCAAGAAATAAACAGATAACAATGATATAATAAACTTCCTTTGGATCTATCCTCAATTGATCTTGTCATGTGAAAATGGTGCATAGACTAACACTGGATGGAAAATTATCTAAATGAGCTACCTACTTTTTTGGGTATGGTGAAGGTGAAGTAGAAGGTAGTAAACATTTAAGTTGTTGAAAGTAAGAATGTATTTTTTATTAAAAAGAAGTGAAAATGAATGCATAAACATGGAAATATCATTCCGGGATGTCCAAAAAGAAATGTGGGAAGATTATTTTGGGACAGGGGGAGTAATTAGAAATTTAGGATAAAGTCTTTTATAGTAGTTTATGTTCAGATTATGTATCCTAAATTCATCAGATCCCGAAAAGCACGAAGGCCCAAGCAAATTTACAAGCTCAGACAAACGGATTTGATTGGAAGACAAACCCAATCAGTTACTTGGTAACACACCACAATTAATGCGCAAACACAATAATAGGAAAGGAAACTCTAAGAGCCACCCCATAAGTGTGCCACCATATTTAGTATGGCATCACACTTGATGTACCATTAATTAGTACCCTAACTAGTACCCTTGATTCCTTGAACATCCCAGTACCCTTTAGTAAAATTAAGTAGCCTATGAAGAAATTAGACCCCCAATGTTTTATTCCTCCAGGTCTTCTTAGAAGGGATAGATAGTGTTTTGTAGGGCAGAAGGTGGCTTGATGGGCTCAAGACTCTTGAAGATGTTTTTCTTTGCAAGGTTACAAGTTCACTCTAAATACTGTGACACTTGTAAGTGCAATTGTGGACTTAAATGTGTTTAAGTGGCACTCCCCTAGCACTTTGAAATTACTCCGACAAACATTTCTTCTTTTTCAATATTGAGATAGAGATAGAGAGAGAGCATACTAGAGAGTAGAGAGCAGGGACAAAATTTTAAACACTATTTCAATCATATACTTACACAAAATTAAAATGATCAAAACTAACCTCTAATCCTTTTTTGCGGTCATCGAGCTTCTTGATTTCAGATTGCAACTGCCTTATCTACAAAATTAAGATTTATATTTTGTCACAAGCATAAAAAAACATATAACATACAAGAGAGGGAGGATGTGGGGTGTGGCTTTGACACTACGGACCATTTGGTTCAGATACATTTCTAATTTTACACCCCTACAAATCCCAGAGTCACAATATCTAAGCATTTGGGAGAAAGTGAGATTCCATGGCATACAATAACATAAACTGAACATGAACCAAAAATACCAAAGTTTGAAAAACTAAAGATGCCAAGATCAGCTTAGAAAAATACTGTCCAATAAATTCACCTTAAGAGTGTGCTTGGAATCATAAGAGACGCACTTCTTCTCTTTCAAGCGATATTGGGTCTCATTTGATGTTTGCAGACTTTCAGATAAGTCACTCTGGCCATCTGGTTGCTGCCTCTTTCGGCGTCTTCTATCACTACATGGAAATTTTTCTACTAATAAGCAATATGAAGAAAAACAATTACGCTATGTATTCAGATGCAACTGGTTTTAGAAAAGGCTTGGGGTATAACCAATTTAATATTTTTGAGTGCATAATGTACACATAGAGTTATGTGTGGCACACACAACCATGGAAGAATGTCTTTTCAAAATTTTGATGCGCGCTTATGGTATGATTTTGAGAATACTTCAAAATCAGATATTTTTCAAGCATTTGTAGTCAATAAAAACTTTGTACACTTCCCTTGGAACCGAGCTCGCAAACAAGGAAATGAGCAACCAGACAATTTACATTGATTGTGCGACTCCCAATATTTAAGTTCGTAGTGTAAACATTTGACAAGTACAATTGACTAGTATGAAGGTAATGCTAATGAGTGAAAGAACCACATGGACAGCTGAATACTTGAATATATGTATATTAAATGAGAGTTTCAATGCAATGTTCTCAAGTTCCTACTAACAACAACAACAACCCAGTTGAATCCCACAAGAGTATGGTCGGGAGGGTGTGTGTGCGTAGACCTTACCCCTACTCGAGAGTAGAGAGGCTGCTGCCAAAGAGACCCCCGGCACAGCGTCAAAAATTGTATTCATTGACTAGCTACTACTTTATTAATTAAAAAAAGCGCAGACAGTTTAGAGATCCATTTTGCTTTATTCCATCACCCCAAAGCCAAAAAATAGTGAATCTTTGGCTCTATCAGAGATGATGGAAAAAAGCAAGTTCCTACTAAAGAGGGTGTATATATCTATATAATGCAAAGCAAAAAGATAGACATTGTATCATTAAAGATATCAAATTACACCTCAAAAAAGCAGAGAGTGGGCTTTCCAGTTTCCAGCCAAATTACAACTATGAAAGTCAACAACTATATGTCTCTAACAAAAAGAAATTTTAGCACATACTGAAACAACATAATATTCACTTGTTCAATGAATTCACAAATATCAAATCCAAGTTTGATAGATAAATATCACAGATGGATTCAATTTTTAACTGGCAAAAATATTTTTGTGGGAAATTACCTCTTCTCCAGAGATCCCGATGGACTGTCACCTATAAAATCCACAGTTACAATTTTTAGAATAAAACATACATAATAAAAAAACAATTGCCTCTCGAATATCATATACTCCCTCCGTCCCAAAATATTCAAAACATTTGCTTTTTCAGCAGTCGCGGGAACTTTTGTTTATTTCTACGTTTTCATTGGTTATTTGATAAAATAAAATATTCTTGACACCTCTTATTTCGAAGAACTTTTCATGTAGTATTTTGATATGTAAATTTTATTTTTTATTTCCATACCAATATGTAAATAAAATGAATTGAAAAAACTTGATATTTTGTCTCAGGAATACAAGTGTGGCAAATATTTAGGGACGGAGGGAGTATAAATACTCGCTCCATCTCCGAGTCAAGTTTACACTTTCATTATCTAAAAGTCAAAGTCAAACTTTTCCACTTTCTCTTTAAGAAAATAAGTATGTGGACAACTTTATTTTTCTCTCTCCATCTCTCTCTCTTTCAGATAAATTTCAACCACACACTTTTCATGTTTCACCAAACACTTTTCACTTTTTAACATTTTTGTTAAACTCAGCGAAGTCAAAGTGTCAAGTTGATTTGGAGAAAGGAGTAAATACATAAATTAATTAATTAATGAAAGCAAATATCAGATATGAAATAAGAAATTCACATGCCATAGTTATGCATTGATTGTCAATGAAAAATATTAGATATTTCTTTCCTGGCACCATTTAATGATGATGGATTTGATATCATATAGCGAGTTTTATTAGTAATTGTACAATAAAGAACACATTCTGAGAAGTAAAAAGTTCGCAAGAAAAAAAATGGATTAATATCAATGCAAAATAAAAATAGTGAATATCCTGACCACGGGATGCATGTCGTCCACTTATATCTCGTCTAAGAGGGTATCTACGTGGTGGAGAATATCTCCTATTAAGCTTTTCTCTAAGATCACGTCCTTGATAGTCTCGCCTACCTGAAATGACGATGCAAAAGCATGTTCGAGACATCAAGCAACATAGATAATGGAACTTTATAATATTAGTACAGTAAACCCCAACAAACAGGAAACGAGCAATAATTCAACGATAAAGCACAGCTTACCATTAAAATGAAATACATGAGTAACATAATAATGAAATTAGAGTGCCTTCTCGGAAATAGCAAAGATGCTGAAGAGACTAGGCTCTCAATTCTCAAGTAATACATAGACATAGATGACCCATTATTTAAGGTTTTCATCTTTCAAAGAGCCCTTCAAATACTGTAGGAGTAACTGATAAAATATAATAGACTTCCTTCTGCCATTGCTGAATAAGTAATTGTTGTTAATCCATATGTCTCTCTTCTTGCATCCATTACAAAGAAAATGTAATAAAGAAATTTTATTGGCCTCTTGAGACTAAAAGATCCATTGAAGAGATTCCCGTTGCAATATCACTCAGAGATGAGTCACAAGGAAATCGGAAATTCTGGAAGAATATGCAAATAGTGATTTTTTAGGATATAGCATTTGAACAGTACATCAAGCTGGCCATTGAGAAATACACATGGAAGCGATTATGTCCAGAGAAACCTAAATCTGCTCTTGTGTGGACTGCATCTCCTAGATTCATCATTAACCAAGAACCCAAGAAACATACCACAAGAATCATAAATGATAAACCAAGCAGCAAAATCCTCTCCAATAAATATACTAAGCCATCAGTTATTCTGCAGTTACTGATGTCCCATACATAGCCTCAATTTACTACGGAAACCTGAAATACTTACAATCCAATTTCAATAATATGCCAATATCCAATTCATAAGTAAAAATGATTGCAGTCCACAAATACTGCATCATACACGATACACCTGAACCAGTAGTTTTTTTAGCTTTCCACTAGATAGATTGTGGGAAGTTAGAAACTTAAAAAAGACATAGAACTTGACAAGGAAAATAATCGACACAATTTATCTTTACGTTGTTTTTTACTCCGTCTTTTTTTGTGGGTGGTTATGGACTTGTAATTGAAATCAGTTATCTTCTTTATGGTCAACGGTAATGATGAAAAAATACACTATGATGTAATAAGAAACCAAACTATTGTAAAACTTTGATCGACTAGGTACAAAACCCAATACTAAATTCATCGAGATGCCATGTACTGGCACCAAAACCATCGAGTTACCCCAACAGATATACTAGTAGTTTGAAAGTGGAGGATGGTTATCAATAGATCAACTGAAGAAATGAATGCTTATTCTACAAAACATTGAGCAATTTTTGTCTCTTTCACTGCAACACTGCTAATTTCTTCAATCTCTACATTTACACCAATAGTTCAACTTCAAGTGTTTTAGCTTTTAGCAACGTGAAGGGAAACAAACAAAAATGACAAGGGAAAACTGAGCATTTAAGCCAACTAAACGCGCATACTAAAAGAAAATTGAAGATCGTCTCGGAACCTTTCGGTATCCAACCCAAATCAGATAGACCACTCATGGCAGTGAACAAGTACCACACGACATGAAGGGGAACATGAAACACGGATGAACTCTGCTCGAAGCATCCGTTCTCATTTCAGTAGCTATGTAAAGGGCACATTTCAAACACTAGATAATTCTAAAAAACAAAAGCAAGTTATTGAGAACAACACAACAAGAAATAACTATTACCTTCGAACGGACCGGAGAATCGGCGCCGCTCAGCATCGCCGTGAGCAAAGTTGCAGCTATGGCGGTGGCAGTGGCCCTTCTGATACAGCACGCATAGCTTCGTTTTGTATACCTTTCTCTCGACCATTTCGGGTGTACGCACGGATGAATGTCAAAAGCGGTGAAGGTGATATGAGATTATTGGCGCGTCTCGAAGTTAGAAGAAGAAAACAGTTGGGAGGCTCGTAGATTCAGCGATCGTTCGTTGTTCCATAAACCCTAATCCCAGAAAACAAATGGGGAGAAAAAGGCATTTGCACCCCATAAATTTGGCCTTCCTTAGAAAATAGCTTCTTGTAATTTTTAAACTAATTTGCATAGTTAAAATTTATTTAAAATGCTAATTTTTTAACGCTATTTTCAATCAGACAATTTATCTGTATCACTTTGTGGCGTTTATGCACCAATGCAAATGAATTGAACTCGAACCAAACTTAACTCCGATACAATATTGAAATTTTTATGAGCTAAATGTCGGATGAGATTTATCCAATTTTTCATACAAAGTTTGAATATATTTTTTTTCCAAAAGCTTAACTCAATGGATATTCTTTTACGTTTCTTTATGTGAGAATAAAATTTATGAAATATTTGATTTTCTGATGTAGGATAAACTAAGCACGTACAAATAGTACTTATTCTTAGAGATTTGTGGAATCTAAGAAATACTTCAAAGTTTGGCACTCCAGCTCAAGAGTTGGCTAACGAAAAATGATACTCCCTCTGTCCCTCATAGATCTTCTCATTAGCCCTTTTTATTTGTCTCACATAGATCTTCTCATTATCTCTTTTAGCATTTAAAATATCATAAATACCCCTACTTACTTTATTTATTACACCTTTTCCACCTTATTTAATACACTCCACCCATTTTCATTAATAGTATTTTGGTAAATTTGCACCTTTTTTCAATTCTCCTTAAAAACCACAAAAAGTCAAAACGAAGAGATTTTAGGAGGACGGATGGAGTATTTAATTTTGACAATTTTATGGAGTGTATGGTGTGTTTGTTGGATATTAAAAGGCCATATCTTTGTATTTGTTGAATGTATGACATCTATATTAATGGAGTCAGATTTCAGATTTGTTGTAAAGTTGAGATATGCATTTACAAGAAATTGAAGATAAATGATTAAAAAAGAAGATGACAATCCGGACAATTATTTGGAGTAGATAATATTTTATGACAATCGGGACAATTACGTCACTATCTTTTTTTGAACGCTATTGATTCCATTACAAGGTAGCATTTATTAGGCGTCAGAAACTTGATCAACGGCTATTATTCATCCTTGGAACGTTTCCATGTTTTATTGTGCTTAATAATTAATAATGCTTACATGTGTAATGATTAATAATAATTGTGCATATGACGTATTATATTATGGAATTTTTATAATATATTGTTTTTTAATCACCACTATTAACAAATTAATCAAAGTATACATTGAGTGGAAACACTTCTTTGAAACAAGGTCTAGATGTATTTATTAGAGAGATCACCTTAAATAAAAGTAAAACGTAGAGAAAGTACTAAAATAGGATTTTCATGTTTTTATTCTTTAAATAAGAGTTCACACTATGATAATGTGACATTCTGGTGATCATTTTACTATACTTTTTGATAATGTACATGATTAAAATTGGTAATGTAAATACATTTTAACTCTTATTTCAGAAATAAAAAATCAAACTTGTATTTTGATATATTTTTAATATTTTACTTCTGCTTCAGTTTTTTTCTTATTTATTAATATATGCTCTTTTCATCACAAAATGGATAATGATTATTGGCAAAAGTTGTTTTGAATCTAATTTTTTGAAATAAAGATATAAAATTATAAAATAAAATTTATAAAATAAAGATGTGACATTTTTTTGCACAAATGCTACCTTGTAATGGAATCAATAGCGTTCAAAAAAAGATAGTGACATAATTGTCCCGATTGTCATAAAATATTATCTACTCCAGATAATTGTCCGGATTGTCATCTTCTTTTTTAATCATTTGTCTTCAATTTCTTGTAAATGCATATCTCAACTTTACAACAAATCTGAAATCTGACTCCATTAATATAGATGTCATTCATTCAACAAATACAAAGATATGGCCTTTTAATATCCAACAAACACTCAATACACATGAATTATAATCAAACACTGTCATCAGACTAATACCCAGTACCATTATTACAATATCTCCCTCAACAAACTCTTAATGCCCATAGAGATATGCCCTAAAACAAGTGGGAAGAAAATGCATTGAAACCAATCTCTTTCTTTCATTCTTTCTTTTTCTCTCTCTCTCTTTCTTTTGGCTAGTTACACATTAAACACAGCCAAAGAACTGTTCCAAGGAAGTGGAGCTGAAAACATTAGCTGCTGTTGCTTCGGGTTTGGTCGGCGAGATGTAAAGCTGATATTTGATGAATCTCTGCACACTCATTATTGGAAGGGATTACATAAACAAAAAAGAATATGCAGATATCAAGTGGAGTATAGAGGTTATTAATGATTTAATGGTAGTTTTTCAGTAGAGCCTAAAAACACATTGGCTGAGTTGTTAACTGTTTGTGTCCACTTTTCCAAATAGCTTGAAACATATGCTTTTTGTTAACCAATCTAAAGAAACAACAACTCTAAGCAGCTGCTCCAAAAAGCTTGAAAGTAAGTTTTTTGAACAAGCTTTTTCCCACCAAAAGCTCTCCCCAAAAAAAAGCTCTTTACCGAACTTTTCGAATAGCTGTTTGTCTAGAGTCAAACAGCTTTTTAAGCCCAAAAACTCCTATCTCAGAAAAAAGAGTAAATTCTATAAATAATATTTTATAACATAGGGGATGTGGAGATGCGAGAGGCATACGTTAGTGGGTAGGAATAAGGGAAGGGGTAGACCTCAGAAGAATTGGGAAGAGGTTATTAGACAATACTTAGGACTTCTTTTTCTTTACCGAGTATATGACCTTAGATAGGAATGTTTGGAGAACTAGGATTACACTAGTTGGGTAAACGCTTTGGGCTAGGTAGTATATTTCTGTACTTGTGTGCTTGGTGTGGCTTGTATGCTTCAAGCTTCTATTTGCAGTACTTTTCCTTGGTTACCATTTGTTTCTTATTTGCCTCTCATTGTATTTTATTTGTGCCCTATCTGCTTTATATATCTCTTACGCTCTTTTATCATCTATGCGGCTTAAGTCGGGGGTCTCTAGGAAACAACCTTTATAAGTATTTAAAAATTTAAATAAATAAGAAATTCTAACCTTTAAAATTACAATATAGACAATTATTAAAAGGCATTGCTACTTTGGTTTAAAATATATTGTAAATTAGAAAAAAAATTCAAAATACTAATATTAAAATAAAAATTCTTCTAGGAACCACAAGGTTAAAATCAAAAAATTAGATTTTGAAATCTACCATCATTAAAAGAAATAATATATATTCATAAATGAAATAAAGTGCTAAAAAAGTTTAAAAATTGACTTTATATGTGTCAAATACAAAGTTATACAAGTTAATTTGGAAGCAACTTGAAATGCCAGATGTACACTAGAAAGCCAAGTGGAATGCCACATGTGCACTCACCGGCCAGATTCTCAAAATTCTAGCAAGGGGTACCCCTTTGTTATATTTTTTAAAGATGGTGTCCTTTTGTTAAAAATCGAAGATAAGGTACCTATTTGTTACAAGGCTCAAAGTTGGGGTACCTCCCAAGTAGAAAAGCCCTAACTTACGCTAGTAATAAGTAATAACTTACTTATAATCTCCCACTAAGTGGGAATAACTGACCCCAAACTTTCCAGTTAGTAATTAGGTATAAGTGTATAACTAACTCCAAACTTCCCACTAAGTGCAATTGAATAATTATTAAATTATAAATATGATACATAGACAGACTCAATGAAAAATTAAATAGTGCAGTTAATCAAATACTAATCTCTCCAAGGTTTTGAAAGGCGAAAACGAGCCTTGAGGCAGTGGAGAAAAATGCCTTGAGGCGTAAGCCTCGAGGCGGAACGAGGCATAAGCCTCAGTTCAGTTTGAAAAAAAAAAAGCTAAAATGAATACTCCATGGTAATTACTAAATACATAATCCATAATCATGATGCTGAAATCTAAAGGCTTCAATTCCTGATTTTTGCAAAAAGTAATACCCTCTCATAGTTTTTAAAATACAAAAAAGAAGAGAGAATTACTCTAACAAATTTAAACAATAACATAAAACACAAAGTCACAAACGCCTCAAATCCGTCTTCAAACATGATAAAATGGATAAAGTTTCATGATTTTTTATCTACTTCATAACCAAAATTAGACAAGTTTATTTCCACTACATAATACAATGAAATTTGTAGCTAAGCGACCTTCATATAAATTAAACAAAAACCATAGATGAATAGGGAGAGTAATGCTGGGAAAACAAACAGAAATTTAAAGTTGGAAAAAAAAAATTTGAAAAAATTAGAAGGTGAAGTAATTAGAATATGAAGCAATTTTTGTCCATAAAAAAGAATATGAAGCAATTATGTTATGAAAATGGAGAGAACGAAGGAACAAAAGGCGCGTTGTAGATAAGGGGTGCTGAAGTTGAAGAAGATGGAGAAGCTGAAGTGCTGCGCGAGAGAAGCTGCACTGTGCTAGGTTGGGGATGGAGAGGCAGAAGTACAAGCAAAAGAAATCCTAATTTATCAAGTGTAAGAAGTTTTTAACAAAAATCTAATGCCCAAGATTTTTTTTAAAGGCCCAATTCCTTTGTACGGTGTATCATTTAACGCATAGGTGCTGAATTTTTAATTTGAAGCGAGGCTACCGCCTCAGTTTCGCCTCACCGCCTCAACCGCCTCGTACCGCCTCAGCCAGGCAAGGCGTGCGCCTCACATACCCTTACCAAGGCTTATGCCTCTGAGGCTTAAAAGGCCCGCCTTACCGCCTCGAGGCGGTCCGCCTCAAACGCCTTTTAAAACCATATTCTCTCCATCCCAAAAAATTATGTTTAGTTTTACATGGTCAAAGTTTTCTTTTTCTGAAAATAATAGTCATGTCATCTCTTGTTTGTAGGACTTTTGACATAGTTTTTTAAGATGTACTCCGTAAATTTCATATTTAAATTTTAAATCAATATTGAAATAAATTGAATAGAAAATAGTTTTAGTCAAGCATCGTAAACCGCAACATCAAGTTCATTTTGGGACGAGGGAGTATGACTTAATCAACCAGCCAATCAACCACATTGTGGGAAAAATATTGGTAAAAAAATGATAAAAGGTGTACCGCTAACTGGGAAATAATTTCAGGATTTGAGTCAACATGCCAATCAGGTTCCAACTGCCTGACAAAGGATATTCGCCCATTCTCAGTGCTACAAAAGAGAACCTGCACGAGCAGTCACGTCATCATCATTACCACCACACCACATTAATCCCAACTACTTGGTTTCATGACATTAATGCTGTGAACTAATTATCTAAAATTAGTTAACAATATAATGTCATGCAAAAACCATAGTTGAAATGTTCTGTTGCAACCTTCATAAGAAAGAATAATGAGGTGAAAATCTCAAAATTGTAATCATTAGAAGATTGTGTGGGTAGTGAACCCTAGTTTCCCCGCAATAATAAGTTTGAACTTCAGAATGAGTGTGAGGAAATGTGTGTGAAACTAGTTCAAATGGTATGATGATGTGGAGAGGTGATTGTTGTAGCCCCACACGATCCAATGTACCTTCATATCGCCTAGGCGACTAGGCGCACGCCTAGGCGACGACTAGGCGATATACATATACATCTACATGTACATGTACATGTACATGTAGTCATATACATATACATATAGTCATATACATATACATATACATCTACATGTACATGTACATGTACATGTACATGTAGTCATATACATATACATATAGTCATATACATATACATATACATCTACATGTACATGTACATGTACATGTAGTCATATACATATACATATAGTCATATACATATACGTATACGTATACGTATACACGTATACACGTATACACGTATGCGTATGCGTATGCGTATGCATATGCATATGCATATGCATATGCATATGCATATACATATACATATACATATACATATACATATACATATACATATACATATACATATACATATACATATACATATACATATACATATACATATACATATACATATACATATACATATACGTATACGTATACGTATACGTATATGTATGTATATGTCTATATATATATATATAGGGATTGACTCCAGTGAGATGACATGCTTTGGTCAGATGACGCAAAGCTCACCACTGGTCACTGCAAAGCTCACCAAAGACAATTACAAAGCTCACCATATTTTTTAAACACTTTGAATTTTTTTTGAAAAAAAAAATAAAAGAAGGGGTGCTGACTAGACTTTGACCATTGACCGTTGACCATCACCGGCCACCGCCGCCGCTGGCCGACCACCTCTGCCGCCGGCCGCCGCCGGTCTCCGCCGCGCCGCCGCTGCTGACCGGTGGTTGACCGGTGTTGTTATTTTATTTTTAATTTTTTTTTTAATTTTCAAAATTAAAAAAAAGTGAGTTTTGGTGTTCAAAGTGGTGAGCTTTGCTTTATTTCCAAGTGAGCTTTGCAGTGTAATGTGGTGAGCTTTGCAGTGTAATGTGGTGAGCTTTGCGTCATCTCACCGAAGCATGTCATCTCACTGTAAGGTGTCATCTCACTGGAGTCAATCCCATATATATATATATGTATGTATGTATGTATGTATGTATATGTATATAGGTCTTATACATTTTAAGGAAGCTTGACAAAGAAAACCGAGAGAGAAGACAAGTTTAAGTCTATTAGGTTGCCCTAAAAGAAAATGGGTTGCACTAAAAAATGGGTTTTTTCAAAATTTTAAATCGGCCCAAGGTATCAAGGCGAGGTAAGGCGATGCCTAGGCGAGTGCCTGGTCGCCTTAAGGTTTTCTAGGCGAGGCGAGCAGACAAGGCGTCCCAGTGACAGCGCCTTATCGCCTAGGCGACGCCTTACAAACTATGGATCCAGCAAGCCATCCAGACATGATTCACAGCAACAGAAACAATTACTAGCGATTACAATTTTTCCAATATATGAGCCACATTACCTTGTCCTTCACCAAGCCACCAGATGTAAATACTCCAGCATCTTCTAAAGCCAAGATGACCTTTTTCTGCACATAACAGTGCACCGCATAAATATGGAGGAAAGTATTGGTTAAACACGTCTAATGCACCTTAGCACCATAAACCGTTGATAGTGCTCCACTTCAAAATTATAACCCCCCCCCCCCCAATACACACCCTTAGACTATATTATGGTATTCCATATGATGGACCCGACCCAGTATTGATATAATATAAATACCACAATAAGTTTCAGAATAAAATATGCACAAAATAAAGGTATAAAATGGAAAACATCTTTATTTAAAACTCCCTCTGTCCCACAAAAAAAAAGATCTCACATTTCCTTTTTTGTTCCAAAAAAGTTCCTTGTTCAGTTGTTCCTTTTAAGGAATGAATTGGGTGGTTCACACAATTTCTCTCCTGTATGAAAAAACCAATCACACACTTTCCCCTTCATTTATAATTGTGCCTAATCATGTGGGACTTAATTTTGGCATGGGGCAAGTAATCAATTATTTTGAACCGCATAGATGATGATGGAGTTAGAACTTTATCTCATTAGCCATTATTCTATTGTAGGAACATTGCATCAAAAAGGACATAAACCCCCCCCCCCCCCCCCCTCCCATTGCTTGCATTTATGATTTTAACTAGTTTTAGAAAAATAAATGAGACTATTACATGAATGAGGTTGCATGGATTAAAATTACATAGTTCCTCCATTGTTTATTAACTGTCTATTATAATTTTCATGATACGTTGATAAATGATTGAATGTAGACATAAAATACATCTACATTCATTCATTTTTCAATAAAATAATGAAAGTCATAAAAATAGAGGGAGTACTAGAAATTAAGATACATTGAGTTTGAGATAAATCCAATAGTATTTAAATTACTTTCACTGAATTTGTAGTTCTTCTTTTTAGGTAAGAGGATGATAAAAATCACTGGGTTCATCTTACCAAATATTACTATTATAATTCACATTGATTTAGCTTTTATGGTGGTTCTTTACATCATTTGTAAACACCATCAGATGAACTCTATTAATCTCAACAAAGAACACTTTATGATACATTACAGGTCACAGGTCAGTAAATGACAGTAGCTTAGCCTCTTGGATCAAACACCTTTCTTAGTGTTTCTCGTGTGTGTGCGTGTGTGTATGTAAACACTTTATCTAGTTCCTCAACCAATAGTTAAAAGTTTTCAGAAAATAGCATCAACAACTCTTTAATAATGCATTATGAGATATACAGTAGCACTTACTTCACTCTCATCATCTAGAACTCTTTCCATGAGATAAAGATCACAAAATTTGGTGATTTCAAGCAATACTTCCAGAACAGAGGATCTCACAGTTACTTGTTTCTGTCAGTAAGAAAGGTGTGTTTGTAAGTTACAGAATATAAAAGATTGTGAAAATGGCATAGTGCATGATGAAGTCCAAAAAAATCCACCTGAGTCGCATCACACCAACATCACTATCTGTCTGGGTGCAACGACTGCCATGTAAGATGCCAGGATGCGGTCAAAAAATGAAAAAATAATACTAACCTGAAGCTCCTCAGGGCTAGTTTCCTTGAGGATCACACCAAGTAACTGACATGTTACCTGTAGAGATATAATTGCAAATGTATCACACAATTGAAGAACCAAAGATAGGACATTGTGATATGGATATGGCTATGGGTTCATTAGACCCAATGGATATGGGGCCAACCTCTAATATATGGATATGCATATGAGTCTAAACATTGAGATCCAGATCCGTGCCCATATCCATATCCAGACCCACACACATACACTAAAAAAAACTTGCGTATAAAACTCAAAAACTATGCTTTATTTTAGTTTTCTCGAACATCTTTCCTCATCGTCTCTCAGCTCTCTTCTGACCTTGTTGTATTTGACATATCCATATCCATATGCCACCGCATCAACATTCAGGCTCCAGCCACAATAAACAAATCAACCTCTACTCTTCATTCATTATCATCTTCAACGAGCATTTTTTTAGTCTCCAAACTCGATCTTTATTTTCTTATTTGATTAAAACATGTTAAACCGTTAAAATCTTATTAGCTCTCTATTCGCTAATTGAAAACTATATTTAATCCTTAAATATTAATATGTGTTGATTGTTTAAAATATGCTTCCTCCCAATGTGAATGTTTTGTTACAAATTTGTGTTACGACTTATGCATTTTATTTTCAGTATTTGTTGATTTTTGTTGATTTTAACTGCTAGAAACATTTTGTAATATGTCTTATGACTATACAACAACAAAAACCCATTAAAATCCCATTAAAGTAGGGTCTGGGGGGAGGGTGTGTCTATGCAGACCTTACCCCTACTAGAAAGTAGAGAGGTTTCCGAGAGAACCCCGGATCAACCAGATCGAGCAATACAGAAGGCACAAAGCACAAACAAAGAAGCAAGGGCAAACTAAGGGTAAAGAAAAGTGAAAAGAGACAAGAAGCACCAAGCAAAGAAAGCACACAACGAAAAGAGCAAAAACTATCACCAAGGCCTGAACGATTACCCAACTATCCTAATCCTACATCTCCAGATGCTCTGATCTATGGTTATATCCTCAGTAAGGGCCGAAAATCTTAAGTCCAGACTAATCACTACTTTTAATTCTTCTTAGGTCTATCCCTACCCACACTCGTAAGCCTCCCGCATCTCCGCACCGGGGCATGAGCGCTTTGCTGCTTCACGTGCCCAAACCACCTAAAGACCCACTATATACTCCATATTCATTCTAAAATTAAATGATTTGACCCACTAACGGCCCATTTACTTGTTGGATCCAGAGGATATATGGGTACAGGTTCAGCCTCTAAAGAACCATTAGATATGGGTAGGTATGGGTCCAAGTAGAAAAAAACAATATGGACCTGGGTTCGGGTGGAATGTGCCCATTGTCATCCCTAAAGCATAGGGTTGTTTAGGTAAACATTTGACAATACAAGGAATTCATTGCCTCTGGGCTCTGTCCCACTACTTTTGTCCTTTTTCCATTTTAGGCAATCCCAAAATATTTGTCCTTTACCATATTGGGTAGGATTTATGTGGCTCATATCAATTTATATTTTAACAATTCAATATTAACCACACATTTCTGCTTTTCCAAAATTTCCATGTCACTCTCTCAAATCCTAAATATTGCGGGACGATGGAGTATAATACAAAACTCTCTTAAGCCTTCCTCGTGGCATCAAAGGTAGCATCTAAGCTTCTAAAATTCCTACGTCATGATTCTACAATCCCTACTTTATTAGTTTATAGCAATGTTCCAAAAAAAATAACAATTCATGGCCACCAAAAGATTTTCAAGGCACAAAAGTGAGAGGGATGTTGCATTGATGAATTTGATTTGAAGTGCAAAGTGTAAACTTAAGTGTCGAGTAGTATGTAGACACATTAAAATGATGTGTAGGTGGCTCAGAACACAGTTTCTATGACAAAATACTTTTAGAATTCAAATAATAAATAAATGAATGAATATTACTAAATATTTTCAATATATTCAATTAATCACTAATCATCAAAACTTGTCATCTTTTTCACATGCCCCATGCTCCCGCTCATAAGTTTAATTTTCCATTTTGATCAAGTCCATTATTGTGAGCATTTGATGTAGTCTATGATTACTCATGATTGTGAGCAATTCAAGCAATCAACCAAACCAAACATAATTCTTACTCCAAGAGTGTGGCACTTTTTCAGAGCAAAGCATATGTCTTTTAGTCATGAATTCATGAATGCCTCATCAGTTTTCACAAGAGCGTAATCACAAAAACACAATCCAGTAATCAACCAAGCCAAACATACACATTATGCCCCCACTCGGGAGTATGGTGTGAGAAGGCTGAGATGTTGCATTACCACCACACCAACCCCCCAAGGAGTAGAGAGGCTGATTAAAAAAAACATTTCTAGAATACCCCTTACCAAACTGAAACTAAATGGTAATACCACCAACACGAAAGAACTACAATATCTCACCCCAGTTTGCTCGATCCGAATCAGCCACCTAAGTTTGAAGGCATGAAGGTCTCAATCTTTACTAACTTGACAAAGGTACATTGCATTCATCACCAACCAATAACAATTATTTCATAAATCTGTTTTGTTCACTATGCTTTGCTACCACAAATCCATAGATCCGTTTTGAAGAACATCTGTTTTGTTCATTATTTGTTCACTATGTTAAAAAGATTGTCACGAATCCATGATATCTTCCATCTTCAACAACACAAAATCTGTGCGGTAAAGTAAACAATAGCAAGTTGACAAACAGTGAAATTCAGATAAAGATAAAATGTCCTAGATTTCCTTGAGACCTTTGAAAACAAGAATAATTCAAAAAACATTTGAAAGAGCACTGCACTATAAGCAAGTTTTCATGAATACAACATTGCACACACAAAAAAAACAACAGTAGGTGTAGTCTTGATTCACAATGTTCAATGGTTTGGTTAAATTAATGATTTGCTTCAATTGATTGAAGGCCACTAGATGTTTCTGCTTAAAAAGTGAAACAGAAATGCTCAGAAAACATAATGTAGAAGTATGAATAGTTACCTTCCTCCCTTCGCTCAACCTCTGCCGAACTATTTGCCCTAGGGTTGGCTGCATATCAGGGGTAAGAGAGTGAACTTATACACAGAAATATTGCTGGTAAGGAGGGAAAGAGGATGAGAATGCAACTCACCTTTACAGGCTGAAAGAACTCATCAATGACATTTTGTGCTCTTGAATCATATGATGATGGGTTAGCAACAACAGCAGATACAGTTTCATCTGCATGGCTACTAGCTTCAGAGCTACTTGGCGGCACAGCTTGTCGTTTAGGTCTCCTTCTTTGAGTTCCACCTGGAGATCTCCATAGTCTCCAGGTAAACACTATTGCTAATGCAAGACCTGCCAAAGCCCCAACAGATTTTGAATCCTGTAATTTGACAATTCTACCATTGTTAAGGTTAAATGTGATTAACATTATTAAGCCACAGTACTGGAATCATCACTACTAGCTACAAAATGATTTCACGCTCTAGATGCATGTAAAGGTCTGCCAAAATAAGAATACTCGTATAACCAAACTTAAACTCCAAACAAATACAACAACAACAACAACATCCCAGGTGAATCCCACAACAGTAGGGAAACTCCAATCAAATAACGTGGAAAAATAAAACTGAACCCAAGTATGTGGACTAAATACAAGATTATGATCAAGTTCACAAGCTGATGAAGAGGCTATTGGTAACATAAACTCAATACATATTAGAAATTTAAAAAATAAAAAAGGTGAATGACAAGAAGAAAGATGCATAGCAATGAAACCCTACAGCTATTTAACTACAAAATAAAATTATAGTAAACACAATCATTTCTCTGTTTTGCTAGAAAACTCATGCAAGGGAACTATACTTTCCCAAAGCAGAAAACAAACTTCATCTTTGAACATACATTTCAGGAACACTCCTCAGTCTACAAATTTCTGAAGATTCAAAACTACTGGGGGGGGGGGGGGGGGGGGGGGGGGGCTTGTAGAAGTAAAAAAGAATATACAATTAGTTTAATTAAAAGACCACTGCCCACAAAGAGAAATCTATCTATCAATCAGACAAAGGAGGAACGAAATCAAATCAAGCAGCTGAAATCTATAAATAATGACAACTAAATTAAGAGGTTTCAATTGCTTCGATTATAGGGAGAAAGAGAGCAAGGTCAAAACCATGGAACGGAGTATATTGGAAATCTTGACAGTGAGGAAAGCTCCGAATCGCTTGATCAGCTGAACAACATCGACTTTGGAGTGGTCAGCCATGACAATAGTACTTCAGCCCTTCGCTGTTGGAGACGACAATCACAAACCCGCTTCTGAGTGGTGTAGATGCTGCCTCCCAAATTAATACTGCCGAGATTTCAGTTCTTCCATTGGATATCGGCGCCCAATGTCACAGATTGTATTGTAGGAGGAGAACAGTGCCAGAGATTGAACAACAAGGCCGTGGACGAAGAGAGAGGATCCCGCCTTCGACTTTTTGGGCAGGGGGAGCCCCCTACTAGCAAAACATGACCCGACTGTTTTTTGACCAGAAACCCGACCCAAAATTCGCGGGTTTTGAACATAAAATCTGTGACCCGAGCCCGAAATCACCCGAACCCGAGGACCCGTTAAAATTTTGTGTCGGGTCGGGTCTGGATAAATTCTAATAGTTGGAATAAGTTTTTTAAAAAAAAAATTAAGTACGGAGTATAATAGTCTGCCGACTGCTTATGTCAAGAAGACAAGAACTCAAGATCAAAATTTTTGGCTTATATGCAAACTTGGGTACTTCACATCTAATTTAAAACTGGAAATTTATATATATATATATATATATATACACTCCCTCCGTCCTATAATGTTCTTCCCGGTTCATTTTACAAAGTTTGACCGACTTTATTTTCATTTCAATTTATTTGATTGTAGGTGTAAAATTATAAAATAAAATTTATATATTTAAAAACTACATCAAATGTTCTACAAAACAAGTGGTGACAAGACTATACTCCCTCCGTCCCAAATTATAATGCTTGTTTACTATTCACATGGTCAAACTTCATTCACTTTCTTTCTCTATTTTTGTTAGCAATTTGATAAAATAAAATATCATTGTCACTACTAGTTTTGTAGATCTTTTGATGTAGTTTTTTAATATGTAATTTTTATTTTTTAATTCTATACCATTTGTCATATAAAATGGTTTGAAAATAATTTCAGTCAAACATCGTAAACCGAAACAGGCGTTATAAATTGGGACGGAGGTAGTATTATTTTATCAAATACCTAATGAAAATAAGTAAAGAAAGTGATTAAAGTTTGACCGATTAAAAAGTGAGTGGAAAGAACATTTTAGGACGGAGGGAGTACTATATATTCTTGGCAATCTTGGGTGTTCACATCAACAATACTACCCAAGTTTTGACTTTTGACCAATTGAATTCAAACTTGAATTTGAAGTTCCAAACGGGCCGTCTCTCCATGTCCTCAATTTTCTTGTGAGGGGATTTGATACCCAAAATTTAAAGTCTATAGATATTGACTAAAATATAGCACTCTTTTATTTCTTGTGTTAACTACATTATAAATTTTAGGGGTTTCATTTTTAATTTTATCATACAGGAACTACCACTAGAACCGAAAAGTCTTCTCAAAGTCGGAAAAGAAAATGGGCTTCACCAATTTGGGACGAGTATAATGTGTTTGATGGAGACCAATCAACACAGTTGCATCTGAATCTACTTTGAGTTTAGGTGGTAGAATTTTAACAAAGTGGATAGCATCACTTAAGCCAGAGAATGCAGAAGCTTTGATTACCACTCATAGTTGGATATTTGGCTATTATATTGATGAAGGTAATTTAATATATAAGACTCAATTTATTTTACACTTACAAATTAACTCTTCATATATGTGTTATTGTATTAATATGTAGATGAACGTGACAAACTTGAAGAAGGCATTGAGTTGGATTTCAGGCGTTCTACTCGTGATAAGCATCAAAATGATATGGGGAATGACTTCACTTGAGAATGAACTTCTAATCATTTTGTTTGAACTCTAAATTATTTGGTATTTTGATTAGTGTGCTTGGATTGTTCATTTGGGACATGATAATGTTTAGAATTTTTTGCTATGTTTACTTTTTTGTTGTTGTTTTGAATGATTTTTTTTCTCTGTTTTGAAAAATGCATTGATCTCTAAATGGAAAATTTACAATTTTTAAATACGCCTCTTAACCCATTGGGTCAACCCAAACCCGATAGCTCTGGGTCATGAACAAGCATCATTAGACCCGAACCCGAAGTGACCTGAACCCGATGTGACCCGAACCCGATGTGACCAAACCCGAACCCGACCTGACCGACCGTTTTGCCAGGTCTAGCCCCTACCATAGAACAGATCCGATATTTCTAGAAAAAAATCAAAAATACCAATCAATAGTTTTTAAACGTGCTACTAGTAAATAAATTTTTTCATAATCAATGTCTTCTTTCTTATTGTAGTCTTTTGCTGCAAGTTTAGCTTTGTTTATAATGATTAATTCATTTTCGTAGAGTTTGATATGAAATACCTATTTTGTACCTATAATGGAATGATCATTACGACTGAGCACCAATTTCCAAACATCATTATGTTTTAATTGGTTAAGTTCTTCTTGCATTGCTATATATCAATATTGGTCACTAATGCCGACCAAAACAGTTGTTAGTTCAGTTTGTGAAACAAAAGTCATGTGATTAATAGTGTCCCTAAGAGAATTGCGAGTAGACACTCCTTGCGAAATATCGCCAATGACGATGTCGATTAGATGATTCTTCAATGTCCTCCATTCCTTTTGAAGCTCCGTTTACTTTTGCGTTTTCTCTTTTTCCGGTTCCTTTGACTTGATGATCTCTTCTTCTTCGTCATGAGAACCTACAATGTTTTCAACAATATCTCTTTTCACCAAATGAGCATCAAACTTATCGAACACAATATGAATAGAATCTTCTACGTTCTTAGTACGCTTGTTGAAAACTCTATATGCTTTCCTACGTAATGAATAACCTAAGAAAATGCTTTCATCCGACTTACATCGAATTTTCCCAAGTTATCTTTGTTAAAGGGGGAGATTGTTAGTTTCATGATGTTGGCTTATCTTTTGGCAAAATAAAATCTCATATCTGTTAGGTGTTTTACTAGGTAGAAACCTCTATTTATTAGGATATGTTTATTTTATTTAGACTTCTAGAGTGGCTGTAGTATTCAAAGTTGACACGGAAGATGTTCCAGCACGATGCTGCAACACACTGTTCGGGATCAGAAGTATGAGCACTGGATTTTAAGATGCAATCTGAATCAGAGACCTGTTGGGAGTGTTACTACATGATTATAACTCCGGCTATACATATTAAGGAATCCCAACTCTTTATGCTACTTGTGGATCAAGATTAAAGAAATTGTATTCAAGCCAACATCTACTAACATATTCCTACTAGGATTGTGTTAAGAGAAACCTATAAAAACGCAACAGATCTCTAAGAATTTTTTGGAGCGATTGAGAGGGAAAACAAAGAATATACGTTGATGTAGAGCATTTCCGTCGCGTCCCGGAGCTTCCCATGCGTGAAGAAGGTTACGATCTACATGAAGAAGGAGATCTTCAACGCCAAACAGATCGTGACGTCCAGGAGATGAACTAGAGCCGAATAAGTGGGCTGCCAACACGTTAATCCTGGTGATCTCGGTGGAGATGTGATAGCCGAAACGGATCTGTACAGTGTACGAGTTAGAAATCCTAGATTAGATATTTTGTCATAACAATTCGGAGAAATGTGTCTCACCATGTTGTTATGTACCGGTGTAACTTGCATCTAGTGATTTAGTGGAGGACTATTACACGAACGTGGGCCCCGCAGACGTAAGAGAGTTCTTCAAACTACGTAAACATATCTGTTGTTATTTTTTACGCATTTTATAATTACAGCATTCTGCCCAATAGGCGTCGTAACACCCTCTGCATCATTTGTTTCTGTGTGTGCTTGTGACAGAGAAGTGTTATAACACATTGTCTATCACCTGTTATTGTGATAATGAAGCAACATTTTTTCTACAGCATAGTTGACTGTTTTATTTGCACAGCTCTTAATTGGTGATTTTTTATGCGCCCTGACAAACTTATAATTTTTTTGCTTAAAAGATAACACAAACACACAAAAACTCAAGAGTCTACAAAATCAAGTGAAATACACAAAAATCTAAGTAAGACCTAAACACAAAAATCATATTTTATAATTATGCACAATTTAAACACAAAATAATTAAAAATAAAATTTATGATTTTAACTAAAGAAAAAGAAAAAAACCCTTTGAATTCTAAGGAGACATGTGGCTGGAAAAAAAGGCGACAACGTAGAGCACGGCAAGGACGACGGCGCGCAGAGAATGAAGCAGTGACGGAATGGCAAGGACGAGAGAAGGGCGTGGAGGGGAGGCCGGTGTGTAGGGGAGGCTGGTGGCAAGGACTAGGGAAGACCATCGGTGAAGATTTCAGCAGCGGCAAAGATTTGAGGAGCAGCAGCGCGATGAAGATTTGAGAAATTGACAAATGTGTAAAGAAGATAGAGAAATTTTACCTAAATAGAACTAAAACATAATGACTTTTCCAATATAAGATCATATGTTTTTATTTCTCAATGAAGGACATTTGGTCATTATCAATTAGTCATTATTCAAGTAAATGTTCATCATTACTGGACATTATTTCTTCCGTTAGGTCATTATTAAGTCTTATTTAAGTAATAAAAAAGTTTAAGTCCTACATTAGGAAAATCATTATGTTTTAGTCCTATTTAGTGTAAATTTCACAAGAAGATAAGGTCTGATTGCTTTTTTTAATAACCTCTTTTAAATCAGTTATTACAAGTAACCGATTCAAATAACTTATTTAAATAGTATAATAACCGATTCAAATAACTTATAATCAAAAGGTGTACTGTTTTTAATCCGTTATTACAAATAACTTATTTAAACAGTATCTGAATCGATTATTTGTAATGACCGATTCACATGCATAGCGGTTGGTGAAAAATATTCAATTGCATCGATTTTTATGCGTCCGATTTAAATGTGATTAACCATTTGCTCATTTTTATAGTATTGATATGTGATATTGATCTTGGTGGCAGATGAGGACGAGATGTCGGACGGATGTGTGATGATTTTCAACTGTTTAATAAATATTTCAAAATGAATTATTTATATTTGACGATTGTGTTGTTGAAACAATTTATTTAAGCTTCTGCAAAGTTTACAAAACTCTAATGATGTTGAAATAATATTTTATTATGGTGAAATAAAGATTGAAATGTATTAAACTTTTGATGTTACAAAGTTATTACTTTAGTTTGAAAAGAACTGGAGATCTAGACGGATTGGGATGTTACAATTGTAAACTAATATTTGTTCATGTATTCTCAACCTATTGAATAAAACACATATATAGAGTGTTGCCTCACTAGGGTTCGAACATGTGATCTCTTATTTGGTGGGTTTTACTTTATTATTCGGTAGTTGTAGTATTATAATGTCAATGTGTGACTACACTTTACAACATCCTTTAATTTTAGACATCAAGGTGTTGCACATACAATAAAATTCATGGATTTTGTTAGACCAAAACAATATGGCAAAACTAGAGTTATGGTTAGATATTAATGTCCTAAAACATTATCTCCATCATTAAACATTATCAAGTTACACAAATTATACTTATATGCACTGATCAATTTCAATATATTCCTTGTATGCAACAACATAAAGGTACGACTAATCACTCAAGGCATTTTTGCGAGATAATATTGTGTTAAAAGACTGCAAAGACAACATGTTTGCTATGTAATACAACATACTCTAATTTATAAGACATTTTTTGAAGGAATTAATTTATATAAGACATAATTTATTTTGAATTTATATCGATAATTATTTAATACATTACTGTCTAGATTCATTATCACACTTAAATTATAGTGTCTTAAAAAAATACAAAATCACTATCACATGTTAGTATCATCTAAGCCAAGTCATTATAGTGTGAAGACAATATTACCTTAAAAAGCACGTCTAATTCTCATTTCACGCACATAAGACATTCTCACAAAATGCATTGCACTCTCACATCTGTCATACATATCCATTTGTTCGCCTCTCGGCAAAAAGTTTGACCAATTTATCATAGGTGAACTTCACAATGGCAGAGACAATATCTTCGAGTCACTTGACCTCCACCCAACTCTGGAAGATTTGTGAATGCGTGGTCAATACCACCGTGTCTATATGATATTATGCATGCATGGCAGTGTTTGAAAAGGAGATATTTGGTGGTATTTATAAGATGTAAAGTGAGAGTAAGAATGTGTAGTTAGGTAGGAAGGGGATGCATGGGTAGGTGGGAGTGGAATGAGTGGTTAGGTGGGAGGGGGAATGCATGTGTGGGTGAGAGTGGGAATGCGTGGTTAGGTGGGAGGGAGAATGTAAAATGAAAATAAAAGATTTATCAATTCAAAATATTAAAACACATGATTCGAATATCATTACATTTCATAAATTGTACGAATTCAACAAGTAATGTAACATACATTACCGATATGTACTGGATTATAGACAGGATGCTCTTGTAGGTGATCAAGGATAGATGAATGTCCAAGAGCATGCATTTATCAGCAATTCAAAGTTCAAACAAATTTTAATACTCTTTCCGGCCTTAAAAACTTTTTTATTTTAACTTTTTTAGTCAAACAGTGACATTCTTCGAGTACGTACAAATCAAACATAATCTAAATATATAAATAATACGGACTATAAAAATTTGATATATCAAAACTATATTTTAAAATAAACCCAAATATATTGAATAAATATTATAATTAAATTTTTTTCTCACAATTTAAGATCAAAGTGTATCACAATTTGATAAAAAAAAGTCAAAATCAGAAAGATTTTTAATACCGAAAGTAGTATATACCTTAAACATGGTAAAAGTTAATTTGGGGCGAAAGTATTCATTCTTATGTGATTGCAAAGTCTAGGCTAGAAATAAATAATGTGTGGGTTAATGTTTTTTTAGTCATGCATATACGTAATTCATATAAATTAATTACTCATACACTCATAGGCCATAGCCATACTTTTCAAAAGGAGGGGATGGATAAGGTTGAAGACGGACGGATGTAGTTGGATTTAAAGCATACGGAGTAGCTACTCGGTCTCGATTTACTTCTAGAGAAATTTACCTAAATAGCACTAAAACATAATGACTTTCTCAATATAGGATCATATGTTTTTATATTTCCCAATGTAGGACCTTTGGTCATTATAAAGTAGTCATTATTCAAGTAAATGTCCATCATTACTGGACATTATTATTCCCACTAGATCATTATTAAGTCTTATTTAGGGAATAAAAAAGTTTAAGTCCTACATTGGGAAAGTCATTATGTTTTAGTCTTATTTAGTGCAAATTTCACTTACTTCTAACTTACACTGTCAGGAAGGAAAATTTTTTTATTTACATATTGGTAAATTACTCTAGCCCTAAATACTGTAAATAGAGTTCTCATAATCTTAAGATCCACTTTTTCCCCATATATTGCCATTTATTCCTTAAGTTTTCCTCGAGTTTAACTATACTCATCCTTTGCTTTTATGGGCTTAGGGTCTCAAAATATTGAGAAAGCCATGTGTTATTATATTCCATAACCTTTTAATAAATATAATATCCTTAAAAATATTACAGGGAATTAAATGAAATCTATCAAGATTTAAATTTTGTTATGAGATATTATATATATTTACATCACGGTACCGATAATTTTTAATAGTTCATTTATGAAATAAGGAGTGTTTATAAAGCATAAAACTTTTGTGTTTTAAATGAAAATATTTACAAATAGGAAATAAAAATGTTTAAAAAGTTATATATATATATATATATATATATATATATATATATATATATATATATATATATATATATATATATATATATAGGGGCTGGTTCAAGTGAGAATGCACCTTGGTGAAAGAAATAAGAATAAAATCTGGCCTTTGGATCTGATGCATCGTGCGGCTCAGATTGCATTCTGCACTCAAATTTTGAGATAGTGCATTTTCAAAGGATTATGATGCATTTCGACATGATGCATTTTCAAACCATCTTGGTGCACCTAATTTTGATGCAATCCTAATCCTTAGATCTCCCAATCTAATGCATCAGATTCATTCTTATTTCTTTCATTAGATTGCATTCTCACCTGAACATATATATATATATATATATATATATATATATATATATATATATATATATATATATATATATATATATATATATATTATATATATATATATATATATATATATATATATATATATATATATATATAATATATATATATATATATATATATATATATATATATATATATATATATATATATATATATATATATATATATATATATATATATATATATATATATATATATATATATATATATCATTTAAAGTGCCGAATGCCAACATACATTTTTTAATACGGAGTAGAATATATTAAATGAGTTTTAGTGCTCCACATGGTTTGAAAAATAGAGGTATGAATGCATTAATTATTTTGATTTTTTTTAAAAAAAATGTCTATCATTTCAAAAGCTTGCACACACACCACATCGGCCCGCGCGCTCATACAATTTTTCGTTCATTTTTGTGTTACAAAGGAGGCATTGATTCCTATTTTCCAATCTACATGGGCATCGATCACTGCCTATTATCATTCTTAAACTTATTTTTTAAATTCTATTTTATAATGTTTTAAAATTCAAATTGGTTTGTAGTTAAAATAAAAAAAAACCAAAACGAAAAAAATAACATATACTTCTTTATCTGAAGTTAAACATTTTTGTTTTTATATTTTTAAAACTAAACAAACTATTTTTTGTACACTCAAAAAATAAAATGCTAAAATAGGATAAAGAAACAAAACAAAAGTAAAATAAAAACAAAACAAGATACAAAAATTCTCTTATTGAAGAGTGGAAGTATATATCCATGAAGTGCACTTTTACTAATAATCTATCCATCAAATCATACTTTTACACATCAAATCAAAGGACATGTTTAGAAATTCAATACCAAAATAAATTCCTCTTAAATCTCTCTTCAAAATCAAAACTCTCATATTTTCAGGGACGGAGGGAGTATATGCTTTCTAACATAATAACAATAATAATAATAACAACAACAACAACTTTTAACAAGGAGAAGAAGAATATCAACAAAAATAGTACAGTGCTCGACGAATATAATGTACTTAATTAAGTGTCACGATTAGAGATAAATGTTCCATCTACTCGATCAGACCTTACCTCCGTGAGATTGTAGTAATTAAGTTGTTATGGATGGTATCCCCATCCACTATTTTTCACACCTTATTTGGGCCGCCGCCATTGCCTTTATTATTATTATTATTATTATTATTATTATTATTATTATTATTATTATTATTATTATTATTATTATTATTATTATTATTATTATTGTCTTTGTCTCCTCCGACACAACAGCCGCAAATCCCTTCGACGGCGAAAAAACATAACCCGCAATACGCTAGGGAACCTACGAGGTGAACAAGCGAGGCCGATTCTCCCCAGCCTTGAAAGACCCTTTCGGAGGATAAGACGGACGAACATTTGGAGTGATCCTTGTCCCTGATGATGGAAACGTTGTACCGTACTCCACTCCAAAGAAGGCGTGCTCCTTCGTACGCCACAAACCTGCATGCATGCGCGCACGTGTTGATAGAAGTTAGTTAGTTATTCTCTCCGTCCCATAAAAGATTTTTATAGACATCTAAAATGACTAAAATTTACAACATTTCTTCCTTATTGTAGGAGAAGTTATTTTGAAAGTCTTTTTGGTATTCAAGGCGGGATAAGAGTGTTTTTTTGGGATGCGCAAAAAATGAAACAGGAAAGACTTTTTTGGACGGAGGGAGTAGTTATTATACATCGACTCTCATGCAAATGCATTGCAACAACCAACTTTAAAGAGAGAATGGTACTTTGGAAGCGGGAGTTTTTTACTTCTTTCAAGTTGGGCTATTTTTGAAACAAAAAGAAACACTTTAGATATGGAAAAAAATATTTTAAATTTCATAGGATGAGAATATGATCCATGATAAAAACTATAAATATAATTTTACAAATTTGAAAGTAAATATTTTAGATCATTCACAATTATTTAGAAGAACATCATGTAAATAAAATATTTAATAAACGGTATTTATTTACTCCCCTAGTTTTGCAATAGAAAAATGCAAGGGGTACACCTTTGGTGTACCCCATTTGTCCCCCACCCCCTCCTCTACCACATAAATAGACAAAAAACTTAAAAATAAATAAATAATTAAAAATGAAATGAAAATATGTGGTGGAGAAGGGGGTAAGGGACAAATGTGGTACACCTTTGGTGTACCCCTAGCATTGCTCTTTGCAATAAGGTTCTTCTTTTGGTTTACGATGTGTGACTGAAGTTATTTAATTTTCAAAAAAATATACTAATTGAGAGTTGATCTAGAATTTTAGAATGTATATATATATTAAAATTAGGGGAGAATTTTAATTCAATCTGACATTGTAAACCAAAACAAGAGCCTTATTTCAAAATTAGGGGAGAAAATAAATAACATTTATTAAAAAATTTATTTACATGATTTTCTTCTAAATAATTGTAAATAATCTAAAATATTTGCTTCCAAATTCGTAAAATCATATTTACAGTTTTTATTATCATACTCTCATCCCATAAAACTTAAAATGTTTTTCCATATTTAATGTATTTTATTTCAAAGGTAGACCAATTTGAGAGAACACCTAGTTACAAAGAACAATTTTGAGAAATCGGTACATGGTTTAACGATGTTTTAACGCCCATTAGTCAAGGGACTGAACTGAGGATTATTTTCAATTAGCGAGTACCATTTTGAAAATTGATAAATTTTGGAAAATAATTTAGAAAAATACATAGTTATTGAGCACTATTTTAGAAAATCATCCAAAAAAAGAAACATTTACACTAAATACCACTAAACCTTAAGTCATTTTCTAATGTATGACTTAAACTTTTTTCCTCTAAATAGCACTTAATAATGTCCAGAAGGAGAAATAATGTCCAGTGATGGTGAACATTTACTGGCTAGCTTGAATCATGACTAATGGATAATGACTAAAAGTGCTACATTGGGAAAAAACATATGATACCATTTGGAAAAAGTCATTATGTTTTAGTGCTATTTAAAGTATGTTCTTTAGGACTAGAAAAAAAGAGCTGGATGTTGGAAGAAACTGGAAAAAAATAGAAGAAACTGGAAGAAACTGGAAAAACTTTAAAAAATTGGAAAACCTAAAAAAACTTTAAAAACATTTATTTTAAATTCTTGTTGTTATAAATTATTATTATTATTATTATTATATGTTATTATATTATTATTATTATTATTAATATCATCATCATCATTATCACGTTATCTTAATGAATGTCTTTGAGATACAAAAAAGTATTGTTATTTTTTAAATACAAAAAACTACTTTTGCAAAAAAAAATTATAATATAAAGTTAGCATAAATATAAAAATATTAAAATTTAAAAAGTCTTTGTGGTTATATTGCACCTCAATTTATTTATGCAGTATTTATTATAAATAATATATTTCTAATTATACTTTATATATTACAAAATTTTGTTTTAAACATCAGACATGTCACATAATATAATCAAACCTATTTTTTCTTTCATGATTGACATTTTATTTTCATTGAAGTATTATTTTCGGAATAAATACATAGAACTTTTTTTATACATTTTTTATGTTTTACTCATATTTTAGTCTTTTTTTTCTAAACTATTTAGACTAATATACAAAAAGTTGTCTTATTCATATTTAAAAGTTGAAGAAAAAATATAGTTATGAACATAACAGTTGTAATAATAATAATAATAATAGTAATAATAATAATATAATCACATTAAAATATATCGTTTTTAGAGCTATTGGTTGAGGAGTAGAAAAAGTTTGAAGAAATTAAGAATAGTTGGAAAAAACTGGAAGGAACTGAAAGTTAAGGGTTCAAGCCCTAAAGAACATGTTTTTAGTTAAATTCTATTTAGTTAAATTTTTCCCCAAAAAATAGAAGTCTAACTATATTCAACAAAAAAGGTCAAATTCATACCTTTCTTAAGTTCTAAACCCTATTGGCAATACTATATGCACTATTGTCTAATGGTGAATAGAATATGAAGGTAAATTCTTCCATAAATCTAAAGTTCGTGTTCATTAAATGGACTTTAGTGTGTTTGAAGTATCAAAAAGGTGTCTTTTCAAAAAACAAATATTCACATGTAAATTCATAAAAAATGTAGAAGATTTAAATTTTAAATGTAAATTTTGAGATCATGGATGACAAGTGGGCAAAAGGGGGAGTACTAAATGTCTGTGACTCAAACATGCCGTGTTTACAAGGGGGTAGTGTAAATGAAACTGGACCTTATGATTATTAATCCTCCAATCTCAAAATTACTTTCTTTTTTGTTTTTTTCATTTTCAACAAAACACTTCCACTTTTTATTAAAAAGTCACTTTTACTTTTTCATACCCTACCTATCACATCATACTTTTTCTATAATAATATATCCATCACATCATACTTTTACCCATCACATTAGGGGTAAAATTGGAAGTCAATTATAATTTAATTCTTCTTTATTTTGGCTCCAAGTCAATGTAGAAAGCTTTTTTGCAAACAGAGGGAGTAGATTTTTGAGTAAGGGACATTAACCTACATAGCACTAAAATATAATGACTTTTTCTAAATAGCACCATATGCAATTTTTTCCCAATATAACACTTTTAGTCATTATCTATTAGTCATTATTCAAGTAAATGTTCATCATCACTAATCATTATTTCTCCTTCTGGAAATTATTAATTGCTATTTAGGAAATAAATCAATTTAAGTACTATTTAGAGAAATGACTTAAGTTTTAGTACTATTTCGTGCAAATATTTCTTTGAGTAAACTATGTAATCGACCGAATTTCAATTTTAGAGAACAACTAAAATATGGCATGTTTTTAGTCTAAAACACACCCTACAATTATAATAATGTTGATATATACTCCCTCCGTCCACAAATAAACTTTTCAAAATTATTTTTAAATTATTTTATATGAAAAATGGTGTAAAATTTTAAAATAAAAATTACATATTAAAAAACTATATCAAAAGATCTACAAAATTAGAGGTGACATTACTATATTATTTTATCAAATGAGTAACGAAAATGAGCCAACAAAGTTAAAAAAGTTTGACTATGTGAATAGTGAACGAGAAGTTTATTTGTGGACGGAGAAATTAATAACTAAAAAATAATTTGAAATGTCAATATATATAAAGCGTCAGATCTACATTACAAATTAAATATACAATAGTCATATATTTGGCATTAAAACATAGAAATTCTTTTTTGAACATAAATTTTTTTATATTGAGTATAAGATCTACTCTTTCCGGTCCTAAAAATTTTTCATATTTTTATTTTTTATGGTCAAATAGTGACACTTTTACGATAAATTATGAGAAATATATACGGAGTATATATTATAATATAAATTTAATATATTTAGGTTCATCTTATGATATACTTTTGATATATCAATTTTTATATCATGTAACGTCCTGAAAATAGGCATATCAGAATTAATTAACTAATAATTAATTAGTTACTGAGATGGATCTAAAAATAACCTATTTATAAAGTTTGTCAATTAATTTTAAAAATTATATCTTATGTAGAATTTGACTATCTGATCGCAATGGTGCAATCGGATTCCATTTTGGTGGAAGTTGGACCAAAAATTATAGTCTACCTCAACGGGAGAAGAAATTGTCATAATCAATAAGGATTGTATATAATCCCATTGAGCCGCCCCGTATTTACTTTGTGGTCAAAAAATGCCACTATTTTATTAAAAAAAATCAAAACAAGAAAGATTTTTAGGACGAGAGGGGTATATTATGTTGGTCCTAATTAACATGCATGCATGATAAATTTCTTTTCTTCCGTCCCTAAATTTTTTTTTCTTTCTTTTTTTCCTTTGTATGGAGATTAAATTAAACCATTTTTTTCTATTAAAAAATCACTTTTACCCTCACTAATTATTGTTCTACCTATTACAACATACTCCCTCCGTCCCACTGTCTTTGTCCACTTACCTTTTGGCACACCATCCAATGCACTTCTTTAATCCATTTTATCTTGTAATTTGTATATTAAAAAATTATAAAAATTATATATTAATAATCTATATGTTAAGATGAATCAAACAAGATCATACATGACTATTTTTAGGCTTACACATTGAGAGAATTTCATGAGTCAAAGTGCTTAGATGAACAGTTTCAAAAGTCAAAAGTGGACAAAGACAATGAGACGGAGGTAGTATATGTTAAGACGAATCAAACAAGATCACACATGACTATTTTTAGGCTTACACATTGAGAGAATTTGTTGAGTCAAAGTGCTTAGATGAACAGTTCCAAAAGTCAAAAGTGGACAAAGACAATGAGACGGAGGTAGTATTTTTTTTAATAATAATCTATCACATCCTACTTTTTTCTATCACATCAAACCAAATTTGAGAAAGTCAAAACATAAAATATCTCTTTCTTATATCACATAGAAATCAAAATGAGAGGGAGTAAATACTTACGACAGCGCGGCATAAAGGGAAACGAGTATCAAGAAGAGGCAGAAGTTGCACTTGGTGAAAGTATCAGTATAAGCACGCCAACGTCCGGCCAAGGTGGTGGCGAGATGCGCTATGAATAAAAACCCGACCGCTAATGTTCCTAACACGACAGCGCTGGTTGAAGGGCTTTGGTCACATTTCCATGCCCCAAAAGCCACCGATGTGTGCTTGCCCTGAAAAAAAAAAAATCAAAGTGTAGTTAACTTCGATTCTAATATTGTCCTTGATTTGACGGATAAAAGTAAGATGTAATTGATAGATTATTAGATAAAAAGTATGATGTGATATGCAGGGTAAAAAAAAGTAAGGGCAAAAGTAATTTCTTAATAGAAAGTAGAAGAATTTTGGTGGAACAGAAAAAATGAAAGAGGAAGTGTTTTGGAGAACAGATGGAGTACTTCTTCCATCCCCTAAATTTTTTCTAACTTTTACATCTTACTTGTTCCCTAAAACATTTCGATTTGGTCTAAATGGACACAGTTCTCTTCACTTTTCTTAAATCTAACTAAATCTACAACAACTACCTCCCGCGTCCTACTCCTTTTGATATTTCTCGTTTCAATTGTCGATGTTTCACTCAGGTCAGGCTTCTATAATTTTTCATCCCAAAATTTAAAATAGAAAAAGTTTTACGGGAATTATATATTAATTACTCCCGTATTTGTTTGAGATTTATATGTAAAGAGGGGATATAATCAACAGCGACCACCTTTTCCATTCTTTTTAAAGAATGAATGACGAGAAGTTTATTTTGATTAATTAGTTGTGACAGCCGAAAAGTAATCTCCTCCCTTCCAATCTTAAAAATCTTGTTCTATCAAACATTGACACTCTTTGAGTAAATATTCTGAGAAAAAACATACTTAATTACTCCCTCCCTCCGTCTCTGAAAACTTTTCTTTTTTTTTTATCCGTTCCAAAAAACATTTCTCATTTCTATTAAAAAATCACTTTCCTCTTTACATTTTCATACCCTACCTATCACATCATACCTTTTTACTAATAATCTATCCATCAAATCATACTTTTACCCATCACATCAAAGGACATTTTTGGAAATTCAATAACAAAATACACTCCCCTTAAATTTCTCTTCAAAATCAAAACTCCCATGTTTTCCGGACGGAGAGAGTATTATATAAATTTAATACTCCCTCCGTCCACAAATAAACTTCTCGTTTACTATTCACAAAATAAAACTTTATGTATTTTGTTGACCTATTTTCATCACCCATTTGATAAAATAATATAGTCATGTCACCTCTAGTTTTATAGATCTTTTAATATAGTTTTATAGTATGTAATTTTTATTTTTAAATTTTACACCATTTTTCATATAAAATGATTTGAAAATAACTTCAGTCAAACATCGTAACGCACAGCGAGAAATTTATTTGTGGACAGAGGGAGTATAATTAGATTTATCTTGTGATATTGTTTTGATATATTAAATTTTTATATTATTTATTTAGATAATATTTAATTTATAGTCAAAAAATATCATTATTTAACCAAAAAAGTCAAAACATGAAACATTTCCCTCCGATCCGTTCCTGAAAATATGTCTTGTTTGATTTTTAATGAAAAATAAGGAGTGCATATTTTGCAGCATTTGACTTGCTAAAAAGGATTAAGCTATGTGTACCCCAACATTTATACCCCAATTTGTACCCCGCAAGGGTCCTTTAGATCAGAAATAATTAAGAAATCACAATTGTTGTACTTCCTTTGATGACATGGCAGATGAGTTGTTTAAAATTATGTCCAGTCAGCATGCCAAATGTCATCATTCTGGAAGGTGAACTCACAAATTTTATGGATAAAGGATATAGGATAAGGGAAATGCTTGGTTCACAAACTCAAGCTTCACAAACTTCACAAATTTACCATTTGTGAACTTCAATAAAGAAAATTAAATAGTCTAAAATAATTTTAAAATGATAATTTAAACCATAAATAGTAAGTTTGTGAAGTTTGTGATCATTCTGTTTGTGAACGTAGCATTGCTCATAGGATAAAGATTTTTTATTATTCAATGAGACCAATTATTATCAAACTTTATCATAACTATCTATCCCCAAAACCACCTACATACGACTCCTTCCGCACAATCCACCCTAGCCCCAGCACCCCCTCCACTTAGATCGCCGAAATGCTACAAAGAAAGTGAGGGCTAGGGTGGAACCGAAGGGTATTTTTTAATACTAATATCTTTATTACAAGGTAATATTTGTTCATAGATTCTCGCTAACGTATTAAAACTCGTAAAGTTATTCCTCGCAACGAAGATCAAACACATGATCTCCCACTTGGAAGAGTCATAGCAGCAGTGTCATTTGAACTTGTCCTCCGTATTATTTATTCTAATTTGAATCAGCTCATCAGAAAAATTGAGATAGACCAGAGTAAAATTGTTATGAGGAGACGAAAATTAAATAAAAGGGCAATATACACATACATACATACATATTTAATTAGTGCATACCTCATTTTGAGCGTGTAGTGCCTGACGCCCAAGAAGTGAAGACGCGCCATCCGTTAGCACTATAATTAGAATGAGCCAGCGACGACGAGGAAGATTACCCAATTTCATTTTTTTTAATGCAGTGAAGAAATCTGCAGTAGTTTGTTTGGGAAAATGTTACTCCGTAGTAATTATTAATTGGACAGTCACTTTGTATGTGCTTAATTAATGAGTAATAATTAGCTTCTTTTGAATTGTTTGCACATACTTTAGACGTGCTTTTGTGGATCGTCGTCGTCATGATCATCATGGCATGCAAGCTGGCTCACATCAATGTAATCAATCTTTTTGAAAACGTCCTATTTTCACACAGCTATTGAACTTACTCCGTTCCATAAAAATGTTCTCATTTTGATTTTTATGCTGGAATTTAATTAGAGAGAGACATTTTTGTGTTGACTTCCCAAAAATACCCTTGATGTGATAGGTAAAAGTAGCATGCGATGGATAAATTAATTGGTAAAAATGTATGATGTAATAGTTAGGTTAAGAATTAATGGGCATAAAAGTAGTTTTTAATAGAAAAGAAAGGAAGTTTGTGGCACAAGAAAAAAAGAAAGGGAAAAGAACTTTTGAGAGGGGGGGAGTATTAATTAGGAAGAATATATCTATATCTTTATTTTCCTATGGAGTAATATTTTCATCTCTTGTTTTTCCTTAAAAAAATATTTGTTCTCTTCACTTTAATTTTTGTTTTATTACTCAAACATGCTTGTTTCTAAATAATTATTCATAATTTCTAGTCTCTCCATTCTTGAAAACAATTCTAATTTTGATAAAGTATTAAAATAAGGAAGTGTTAAATTATAGTTGACTTTTAATTTTGCCCTTAATAATGTGATGAGTAAAAGTAAGATTTGATGAATATATTATTAGAGATTAAATATGATGTGATGGGTGGCGTAAGAAAAAAATAGGTAAAAGTAGTTTTTAATGGAAAATGAAATAGTTTTAATGGAAGAAAAAAAGAAAGAGCAATTATTTCCAAGAACGGAGTGAGTACATATATTAAAAACTAAATGGATGCATACACAATGTTAGTTCATATTCATTAAAAATCTAAGATTTCTCAAAAGTCATGATAGATACTTTCTCCATTTCATAAAATTCTAAGAAGTATTTTACCTTTACTTTCATAATTTTATTACCCAACTTATCACATCATGTTTATTCAAAACTAATCTACACATCATATCTAAGTGCATAATTTGAAAATCAAGCACAAAACGTACACTCTTTATTTTTTCCAAAAAAGTGTTTTTCAAAATGAAAAGAGTATTTATTGAAAATGAAGAAAAATTAAAATAGAAGTAAAACATAAGAAAAGAACTAAAATAGTATGGATTATCCTTGTCTTAATGCCAAAAATAAAACATATAATATCAATAATATCAACATATAATGCCAGAAAACACTCTAAAATGTAGTATATATGTATTGTAACATTGTCACAATATAATGCAACAGTCTCATTTTAGGATAAAAACATGTCACTCCAATTTTAGAGATTAGAACTATATTTTGCTCTTATTTTGGATAATATCTTTATCTAAAATGGATGGAGTATAACTTGTTTTTAATAAAAGCAAAACAGACCAAATGAGTTCAAATTAGATCATAAACATATGCGGAGTACAATTCAAAAAATAATACGTACAACATTAAATTTAAACCAGACTTGAAACATTCAGATCAGATAAAAAATCAAATCTAAACTTAATAAGTTTTGATCATAATTATTTGCAAAAGGTTAAGAAAATATATACGGAGAATAAACAGATCGATACTGCATTGTTCGTTCTAAAATTAATAGCGATAGTAAAAATCAATTCGATTATTCATTATATTGTACTCCCTCCATTTGAAAAAGTGTTTCTCTTTTGACTTTGTGTAAAAATAAGGAAGTATTAAATTGTAGTTGACTTCCAATTTTGCCCTTGATGTGATAGGTAAAAGTAAGATGTGATGGATAGATTATTAGATATAAAGTATGATGTGATAGGTAAGGTATGAAAAAGTAAGGGTAAATTGGTTTTTTAAAGGACTAAAACATAGAGAAAAGTACCAAAATAGAATTTTCATGTTTTTTTTCCGGAATAGGACTTTGCACTGTGGTAATGTGACTTTGCATTGTGATAATGTGGCAGTGTACATGTGCAAATTACTATACTTTTTTGGTAATGTATATGACCATGTTTGGTAATGTAAGTCCTATTTCAGGAATAAAAACATGGAAGTTCTATTTTGGTATATTTTCTATGTTTTAATTCTAGTTTGGTATTTCTCTTTTTAGTAGAAAGTGGAATTTTTTTGTTGGAAGTGAAAAAAATAAAAGAGAAAGTGTTTTTGAGAGGAGTATCAAGTTTAGCAAAATAAAATTCTCGCCTTCATAACCGCAATTGGTCAAAGAAATAAATGATAAACTGGGCACTTTTATCATTTTTCATAGTCTCTACCTAAAAGATTTTAACCAATGTCAAGCATACTCATATTTCTTGAATAAAGATAGGATACTTTCGTTTCTCGAAAAAAAATTGTCAAAAAGATAAAGATAGAGTAATCATCCATATCTCTGTTACATTATGTTTGCATAATACACGTACTCCTCTCGTTCCACAAAACTCTTCCTCTTTTATTTTTTTGTTTTCCACAAAACACTTTCACTATCTATTAAAAACCACTTTTTCATACCCTACCTATCACATCATACTTTAGCCCATCACATCAGGGCAAAATTGGAAAGTCAACCAAAATTACACTTTTCTCATACATATAATATGTGTATTATACTCTCAAATAAGAATTTTTGACATCATAAACTTATAATATACTCCCTCCGTCCCTAAATATTTGTCACACTTATAATCCCGAGATAAAATATCAAGTTTTTTCAATTTTTTTATTTACATATTCGTATAGAAATAAAAAATAAAATATACACATCAAAAAATTACATGAAAAGTTTTTCGAAATAAGAGGTGTCAAAAATATTTTATTTTATCAAATAACCAATAAAAACATAGAAATAAACAAAAGTTTTCGCGACTGCTGAAAAAGCAAGTGTGGCAAATATTTTGGGACGAAGGGAGTACGTATTTTTTACCCTAAACGTATTCACAAATTCTATACGTATTAAATTGTAAAAATCCTTTTCTATCGACTCCATCAATCAAAATTTAGAAGGTCAAATTTTGGATCGAATCAATTTACTAGATTACAAACTATCAAAATTCAACCGTGTAGACTTTTAAGGGATTTAACGAGATTGTATTACATTAGGAAAGACTTTCCAAAAAATGAACTAACTTAATGTGACAAGTAGATTACAACAACAACAATCCAGTAGATGGTAGGGTCTCGGGAAGATATTTTGTGCAGACCTTATCTCTACTAAAAGTAGATAAATTGTTTCCAAGAGACCGGAGCTCAAAGAGCAAACAGAAAAGGAAGAAAAATGTGCTTTGTAATAGATAGATTAATACTCCCCCTGTTTCTTAAAACCCTTCCTCTTTCATTTTTTTTTGTTTTTTCTTAAAATACTTCCCCTTTCTATTAAAAAACCACTTTTACCCATACTTTTTCATACCCTACCTATCACATCATACTTTTATCCATCACATCAAGGACAAAATTGGAAAGTCAACTACAATTTAACACTTCCTTATTTTCCCCCAAAGTCAAAAGAGGAACTCTTTTGAGAAACGGAGGTAGTAGCAAATAAATCAATAAATAAGATCTAATAAACAAAAATGATATTTAAAAAAATGAAAAGATTTTTTAGATGAATAATGAAAAGTAAAAAAGAAAATATTTTTAGAGAAAACATACATTCAATATCACTAGGTTAATTTTGAAATACATATAGTACCCCATATACTCCCTCCGTCCCTTAATAAATTTCCTCTTTCATTTTTTCTTTGTCCCCAAAATAAACTTCTCTTTTCCCTTAAAAACCCCCTTTTACCCCTTACTTTTTCATACCATACCTATCACATCATACCTTTTTATTAATAATCTACATATCACATCTTACTATTACACATCACATCAAATGTATTTTTAGAAAGTCAACACAAAAATATTCCTCCCTTAAATCCTCAAAGAGTCAAAAAGGGAAATTTATTTAGGAATGGAGGGAGTAGTTTTTAAGCACTACATTTTTATGCGGAGTAATATAAAATGTTAAATTTAAGATCGCGAAAAATTAAAGAAAAAGAAGAGAACTTGCTAATTTTCAAACGTTGTGTTTGGATGGAGGGAGGCAAAGGTGGGATAAGGTAGAAATTAAAATCTACCTTGTTTGGGGAAGAAATTGAGAGAGGTAAGGGAAGGTAGCTTTAATTCACCGCGGCTGTCGCCAATTTCGCAAAACACCCAAGCACCAAAAGGAGAATCACTCCTAAACACTTCTAGGATTTCCATATGATCGCATAACTTTTCTTTCATCAATTTTTGGAAGTCTTGCAGTGAAGACTTCACAGTCAGCTTCACATGTGGAAAATCCTTTGAATTTACTTTCGTCTTTATTGCCGGAACCTATATAACAGTATATAATGTCAACGAATTTCATACGGAATGACATGCAATTAGTGCGACCAGTTGGTCGACACTTATTTTAGTCGATCGATGGAGTCGACCAGACAAAAAATTCCAAAACCATTGTCGAGTGGTTATTTGGAGAGAGAATAATTCATTTATAATCAAGTTTCTGACTTCGAATGTTCCTTGTGTGGCCTTAGGGCTTCCACTGTGGTCTGTCATCGTCTCTTCCGCATGATACTCATCGTTTCCATTTTTGGAGTAAGACACAGAAGCATGCTTCGTCCTCATTGTAGAAATTCAAGGTTTTCCGAGATCGGTGACTTTGGATGGGTAGGGTTTCGATCAACTTTTGCAGGTGTCGAAGAGGGGGGATAGAACACACAGAGATCGAAAACTCAATGGTCGCACGATGAAGGAAGATGTTTTTGGAGGGTTTTTGTAAAGTCTCTTCCGACGTCGTTTCACCCATTCTCAGATTTTTTATTTAAATTTAAACTTGAAACGTCGTTTACACTTCGTTAAATGACATAACTTTTCATTTTCTAAGAAGCGCGTCGCTCATACACGCTTGGACATTTCCGTCAATTCAACTTTACATGGTAGTCCACCAAATATGAAACATTTACAGGGCATTTTGATAAAAACTTTGTAAATGTTAACCATCACTAGAAATTATTTCGCCCACTATACATTATTATGTCTTATTTATTAAATAAAACGTTTAAATCATACATTGAAAAATGACTTATATTTTAATTTAATACAAATTTTTCTAAAATTTTACTTCCCTCCATCCAAACATACCGTATAAAATGGAAAATATTAGGGTGCCACTACATGTGTGTTACCATGAGTGCACCCATACTTCGCACAGACAAACACAGACACACCAAATGATAATGATAAACACACACAAACACAGTACTTATGCTGCCGCCGGAAATGATAATGATAAACTGACAATATAATGCTCAGGCTGACCCAAGTCTCTCGGCGAGCTGAGCCACTTGTTCCGACGAACAGATGCAGTAGCCTTTCGAGTAAAGGAACCTCTGGACGGCCGGGGAGTTCACCGCCGCTTCCAATAGCTCTCGGCGGCTGAGCTTCGCGAGCGGCCAGCAGACGCCGGAGCTAGGGTTTTCCTGATGATGAGAGGGAAGATTGCCGCGAACCGGCATGCTCTCGAGGACGGTGGCCTGCGCCTGGAGGAATTTGACGTACTTGTACGCCTCCCCCAGCATCTTCGCCGTGTCCATCTTCGTCTCCCACGGCATCAGCTCCTGCAGATTCCGGATCTTCTCACTCTGTTTCCTCCTCCGCTCTCTGGCCAATTCGCTGGATCTACTCACCTTCTCCGTCTTCAACCTCGCCGCCAGGGATTTCTCGCACGGACGATAAGGATAGGCTGCCTTCTGGTGGTTTCCGATCATCTCTTTTTGGAAAATGCAGCGGGGAGGCCGGGATCCGAAATGACTATTCACCGGAACCGGCGGTTGATTTCCCAGAAATGGGAGATCCGGCAAGTGACCGAATCCGAAATCCCCTGCTTTGTATCCGAAGTAACGGTTCTCCCGCTTGGGACTTTTCACCGCCATGTCTACACCGCCTCCATATGGATTCATCACCTCAGACGCCGCCGGTACAGCTTTAGACGACCGCAATGGCATAATCTCCGGAAAAAGCAACGACGGAAGGCTTTCCTGTGACCGGAGATCCGGCGGGAGACGGAAGCCGAAATCTCCGGCCGAAATGGCGCATCCGTTGTTGTTGGAACCATATGAACGGTTCTCCTGCTTCGGACCTTTCACCTCCAAGACTGCACTGCTTCCACATAGATTCGTCACCGAAGACGCCGCATTAGATGACCGGAAAGGCAGCATCTCCGGAAAAAGCAACGACTGAAGACTTCCCGGTAACCGGAGATCCGGCGTGTGACGGAAGCAGATATCCCCGGCAGAAATATCGTTGTTGCTGTATCCATAGGAACCGTTCTCCTGCTTCAACCAATTCACCCTCATCTCCAAGTCTCCACCGCCGCCATGGAGATTCATCACCGAAGGCGACCGGAAAGCCTGAATCTCCGGGGAAGGCAACCGCGGAAGAGAAAAATCATCAGGACGAAGACAAACTGCCTGATGAGGAGGCAGTAACTGCAACAGAGGCCTCTGTTCCTCGCAGTCGATGCTCAAACTCAACAAATCTATGAAGCTCACCGGCCGATCGCCTCTCCCGTCGATGTCGTCCATCGGCGCAAAAAAAGGGGAGTTAAACGCCGCGTCCGCCGCCGTGGAAGGCCGATTGGCCCAATTCAATCTGATCGAATTCCCTCTGTCAGGTAATCTGCATAATATGTACGCACAGAACGGAATAATAGGCGAACGGTTTTTGGCGGTGGCCATTCCGGTTTCAGGCGACTGACGGTTTTGTCTGTACGGCGGAGAGAGGGGAGGCTTCCAGGTGTGTACGGAGATTTTTGGAGGTTTTTGAAATATGGAATGGGGTGTTTTGAGCCGTTGGATTAGAGGGGGGACGTGTCGCATCGGACGGATAGAGATAATCTTCTGATGTCTGGTTAGCGCGGCGCTGGTTCAGACAAGGACAAAAGTTTTAGGGGCGAAATGTGAGGGCATAACCGGTAATTCATTGGTTTTGGAGTGATAAGAAATTAGCACGTGGCAATACTCACTTCTCAAAATCAGAGGATGCCCTTTTCGTAAAATAAGGATTTTTATTCCTTCTAACCCCCTAATAAACCATCATCACTCCTTTCAATTGCATCCTTAAATTAATTTAAGTCAAAAATAACTTGGGATGTAATTAAAAGGATGGAGATTTACCGGAGAAGTTAGAAAATATAAACCGTCAATTTTACAAATAAGACATTGTAGCGGTCCATGAGTATTCTCATGACATGTGTTCCAATGTCATTGGAACATGACATGAGGTTTTAATGTCATGGAACCCTTGCTTGCTCAAAATAACAACTTGTTAATAAAAAACAATAGAGGATGGCCCCTCCAAACGAGTCAGACAGACAACGGAGAAAAGATTAATAGGGTTCTAATCACAAATTGAGTATAAATAGTGGAGTTTGCACTTAGAAGTTAGTACTTACAAATGTCTTATGTTTAACACAACTTTTAGCGAAGTTGACAAAATTCAAACTCGTATGATATACTCTAGACAACACTTGCCTTGCTAAGTGCACAACACTTATTGGCAACAATAATTGGTATTGAATGCATGCTGAAGTATAAAATGAAGATCATTTTTTTCCGATTAAATCTTGGGGCTAATTATAAGTTTCTAAAACCCAATTATAGTAATTCATAAAAAGGATAAATATAAAAAAAATTCATCAAAAATGTTCATACATAATCTCTATATTCTAACTATTACGAAATTAACGTCTATTTTGTATTATTTTTTTTATAAATTCTACATTATATGCATTATTCGGCATGTTATTCTAAATATGTCAATATCAAATTTCTTTTAAATATAAATTTTTAAGTTATTGTTAAAAGTTATGAATTTGTAATTAATGTAAGCACAAAATTTATGGACACTATTTAAACTTTGGGTAAAACATATAAGGGTTAAATATATGTTTGAGGACATTTGTAATTTTTGTAAAATAGATGACTTTTGTTTTTCCTTCATGTATAGATTTTTCTATTTAAGTCATATATATTTATAAAAAATTTTATTTTAAAAATAGTCCTTAAACATAATTAAGATTTATAATTTATTAAGATATCATATTTATTTTACACTCAATATGTTAGTCTTGCATTTCTAATTATCATAGACACAAATATCATGGTCTAGATTGTGTCAATCAAATTATATCCTCAATTCCCAAATTTTATTACGGAGTATATTTTATATATTCACAAGAAATTTAGAAATTGAAGATGTAATATGAATAATAATATAATTTAGGACATGGAACGAGTGTACTATCTAAAGCAATTAGAAGTGTTGATTGTGTATAAGAACCATTACCAAAAAATGTAAAGATGACTTACACAATTTTTTTCATGAATCAAAAACAAAAGTTGTCTATTTTTAAGGACTAAAAATATAGTTAATTTTATGTACAATTTGTGTGTACGCATAGGAACAACGTGTATGTATGTGTGTGTGTATATACACACACACACGACACAAAATGACTATATGTATACAAAGCAAAAAGAATTGAGCCTCATTTTCCCGACCAAAGTTCAGGGTTGTTTTTTGATGCAACACTCATTACCACATATTGATGCTTAGTGGCACACCAGACTGGGAGATAGACAACTTACCTTCTTGATCTCGCGTTATTTGTGGAAGGGAATGATGGAGAAGTATCGATTTTGCCCAAATGTCTTTCATACCTTGTTGCTTGCCTGCCTCAGAGGCGTGTCTTCTGTTATCATACTTGTGGAGTTCGCCATAAACCTCTTCTGGATATATGGTTCCATTTATAAAAGTTTTCAGTGAGAGGACTATGAACTGTTATTCTGCAGTTTCAAGTATTCATCATCCCTAACTCAAATTTATATGTTGTAAATAAGATCTCTTCAAAGCATCTCTCAATTTCTTGAAATCGAGATTGCTTCAAGGGGTGGTTGGTGTAAATCATGAGTTTTGATGATTAATTAGTTAATTCTAGTTTGCTTTTACGGAAAGGCAAATTTTTTTAGCATCATATTAGCATTTCTGAGTGTTAGTACTGTGATTTTACTGTATGTTGGCAACCTACATTATTCTCAGCATTTTACTTTTTTTTACATTATACATTGTCACTATAACCTTATACAGTGACATATTTGTCATTATTACCATTTTTGACATTGGATTTATAGTTTTTTCTTTAATAGTTATTGTGGCACCATGACAATGTGATGGTGAAAGTGGTAGACTGTGGCACTGTCGGGGGCGGCGACAAAGCACGACAATAACGACGTAAAAAAACAAATGTGATTGAAGTGGCAGATCGCTGCAACAATGCAAGTTCAATTGATGGCAGCATGTGGTGTGTTTTCGGCGGCATCACAAATGGCGGTTGGAGAGCCGATGTCGACTAGGGCGGTGTATCGCCGGCATCATCGGTGCCGGATGGGGTGCTACCATCACCGGCAGTTGTATGGCGCATTTGAGGAACAGTAAGATCATTTTTTAATTTGTAAATGTTACTTTGTATAATATAATTTCTGTTTTAAATATTAGTTTCTACTCCTAAATGGGCATATTGTTTGTTAATGTTTTACTTCTGTTTTACTTTTTAACTTTTAAATTAATGAATTTAATTACTCATATTTAGGGGAGTTTAAGTTTAAACTTTTATTTTGAAGATATGAGATATATTTATTTCTAGTTTGATCCTTAACTCATCATATGAAGTACAATGAGTATGAATGCCAACAATAACTATCCTCTTAAAAAATATGGAGTTTATAAGGTTTGACTTAAATTATTTTTAATTTAATTCATTTAAAAATTGGCATAAAATTAAAAAAATAAAATTTATATGACATAAAAATTACATCAAAAAAATTATTCAAAATACAAACAAAAAATGATGAAATTATATTTTTTTATCAAATAAGTAACAAAAATAGTAAAAAATGTTTCAATATTAAACTTGGAACAAGAAAAATACTCAATAACTAGCAAAGCAAATCAATTTATAAAAATACAAATTAGTTCACTTGATAGAAAAGTGAAAGAAAATTTACATTTCACCTACTAAGAAATAAGAACCGTCTCACCCGAACGAGAAACAGAGAACAGCGAGCTAGGGTTTCGCCGGCTAGTCTTCACACACGCACGAAGGAGATCGTGGGCAACAAGTTCGTCCGAGTCCATTGGGACGGTTCTACGAAGGTAACGAGCTCTAAACTTAGATATTTGTCTATTATGCTAAGATCTTTCTTGTTTAGTTCATTATCTCAGAGTATTTGTTGAATTCGAGCTTGGCTGCGTTCGATTTTGCGTATCTCTGTTCGAAATCTCAATTATAGTCGCGATTGAGCTCGTTTTTTCTCGCACTCTTCACCACAATCTGAACAAAACTTAACCTTATTGATATTTATTGATTATGCATGCATATGTAAAGATTATGAGGAAACCGATATGATTTGGACTGTGTATAATCTGGTAAGTGAAATTCGTTGGGTCACTTTTTAAATGCCAGGATTGGAATTTGAGTGAAAACTGAAGTGGACGAGCAGAAAAGATGTCTAGGAAAGGTTTGATGGAGCAGGATTTAAGTAAGTTGGATGTAACTCAACTTCATCCACTATCACCTGAAGTGATCTCTCGTCAGGCCACAATTAACATTGGTAAGTTCATTGCAGTGTAAACTCCGTGTATCTTTTTTTGCATGCGGTCAAGCTTTTGCTGTCATCATTCATTCGATACTAAGTTTTATTATCCTCTTTTAGGTACAATCGGCCACGTGGCTCATGGGAAGTCAACTGTTGTAAAAGCTATATCTGGTGTCCAGGTTTGCTGCAATATACAATTTTCAATCCGTTGAGTGCTTGAATTTGTGTGTACATGCTTTACACTCGTGCTCTTAGGATGTGAGGAACCTTTATTTTACATTTCATCACTTGGTTACAAGTTACAACTAAGCAATCAAGCTTAGCCAAGGAATAGCTCAGTAGTTGTTAGTGACATTTGAACATACACTGTTCATCATCATCTCCAGTTCAACACTTTTTTTCACTACTAAATGTGAATGGTGGCATAAAATTTATAATTTAAATTGTTGCACCCTTTGACTATTTTTTGTATCTTTTATCCATTTTGGGGAAGGGGTAGACCTAGGAAGAATTGGAAGGAGGTGATTAGGCAGGATTTAGGACTTCTCACCCTGACTGAGGATATGGCCTTAGATAGGAACCTTTGGAGAACTAGGATTAGAGTAGCTGGGTAGGAGCTCGGTGCTTTAGAGGTTGTTTGTAGTGTGTTGTGTTTGTTTGGAATCTTTTGTTATTGCTTGTACTTGGTGCTTTACCCGTACTATACTGTCTTCCCTTCCATAATTTTGTGCAGGTTGAGCCGGGGGTCTCTTGGAAACAGCCTCCCTACTTCCGAGTAGGGGCAAGGTCTGCGTACACACACCCTCCCCAGACCCTACTGTAGTGGGATTCAACTGGGTTGTTGTTGTTGTATCCATTTTGGTTTGTCCCAAAATTGTCCCTCACAATATCACTTTTTCTCAAGTGACAAAGTGACAAAGTTTTACACTAGATGTTCATCTTGTTGCAATCTGCTGAGGAATAATGAAATGAATATCGGAAACCGTCATCATCATAGATTATTTTCAGTTGCACGAGATGTATTATGAGACAATGGTAGTTGGTATAATTTCAAATACAAGTTTCATATTGTAAATCAACATGAAACTCCTGGAACATGATTGATTTCTTGACATTTTATCTCATTCGACAATCATGTAATGGGCCTAATTGTTGAGCACATTTCATATTATGCATTCTTTTTGCAGACTGTTCGCTTTAAAAATGAACTTGAACGTAATATCACAATTAAGCTTGGATATGCCAATGCAAAGATATATGAATGTGAAGATGAACGCTGCCCTAGACCAATGCGCTACAAGTAAGTTTCTTCGTCAAAAGAGAGTTCCTTCACGTCACTAGCTTCCCTCTTACCAACAAACTCATTGTTTAGGGCATATGGAAGTGGAAAAGAAGACAGTCCTATGTGTGACGTGCCTGGATTTGAGAACTGCAGGATGAAGCTGCTAAGGCATGTGTCATTTGTTGATTGCCCTGTAAGCTTCTAACCATCCCATGTTAAATTTTTATAATTGAATTTTCATTAGTATTCATTAAATGCTGCCACATTATTTATGTATTTCAACCACACAACGGATCCACTGGAATTTCTTAAGTAATTGTCATCAACCACTATGTTAATGCAAGTCATTTTTCTTCATTACCAATGTTATCTGTCCAAAATAAGAGTCCAGTTATCTTTCCATCAAATACCATGGACAGTCTTCAATATATTTTCCTATTCTTGGAATTGAGTAGTGCCAATATTTCATCCAGCATTTTTTCCTAGAAGATATAACATGAAGATCTTTCCTCCTTAATTGCAGGGCCATGATATTCTTATGGCTACTATGCTTAATGGAGCAGCAATTATGGATGGAGCATTACTTCTAATTGCTGCCAATGAGAGCTGTCCACAACCTCAGACTTCTGAGCATTTAGCAGCTATTGAAATTATGCGCCTCCAGAATATAATCATTCTTCAGAACAAGGTTGATCTGGTGCAAGAGAATGTTGCCATTAACCAGCACGAGGCCATTCAAAAGTTCATCCAGGTAAGTGGTTTTGAATGGCGTCTGTTTTAAATTCATGCAAGGGATCATTGATCAAAGAGTTTCACACTGTGCTAAACTGCTAATATTATATTCAGGGCACAGTTGCTGATGGTGCTCCAGTAGTTCCTATATCTGCTCAATTGAAATACAACATTGATGCTGTATGTGAATACCTTGTGAAGAAAATCCCCATTCCAGAACGAAACTTCATTTCACCTCCAAATATGATTGTTATCCGCTCTTTTGATGTTAATAAGCCTGGTTCCGAAGTTGATGAGATCAGAGGTGGTGTAGCTGGAGGCAGTATATTGAAGGTATGCTTGTTATTTTAAGTGTTCAATTAGGCTCAGTTTGGAAAGTGGAAAAGACTAGGGGAAAGAGAAATAGGAAGAAAAATATAGGAGATTTTTGAAAGGAAAGAAATTATTAGGGAAAATAAAGCACATTTTCAAAATTAATTTTTTAACACGTTTCCTAAAAAATCTTTACCTGATTTTTTTGAAGGTATGCTTGTTATTTTAAGTGTTTTTTTGAAACATTGATCATCTTTCACCGTTTTTTTGTGGTAAAACCAAACTCCAATAAGTAATGTATCATTCTTTTTCCTAATATTTTATGGGATAGAATTGGGTAATGTGAATTACAATAAGTAATAATTTATTGGAATTCTTTTTACAATAAGTAATGTATCATGCACCAGATGTAGAATTGTGATAGAATTGATGGAGCACGGGTTGAATTATTTTGAGAAATTTATTGGATAAGAGATGTAAAAGACATTCAATTGAGTTTGCAGGGCGTCTTGAGGGTTAATCAGAGAATTGAGGTTCGCCCTGGTATTGTTGTCAAGGATGAGAATGGGAACATCAAATGCACCCCCATATATTCCAGGATAGTTTCTTTGTATGCTGATCAGAATGAACTCCAGTTTGCTGTGCCTGGAGGCTTGATTGGAGTTGGAACCACCATGGACCCAACATTGACACGTGCTGATCGGCTGGTGGGACAAGTTCTTGGTGAGGTTGGGTCCCTCCCAGAAATCTTTTGCGAGCTAGAGGTGAGTGAAATTTGTAGTTCCATACTTCCCTGTGATGCATTTCCTGTTTCCCCTGTTTACTAGCTCTATTTTAATGTTTCCATGGAGCAAAGTAATTTTTACTTAAAATCACTAATGAAATTTGCAAGGAAAAATGTGAGAAAGTTGAACATTTGTTCAATTTCCATAATTTTCCTTGTTCCGGTTCAATTTCACTTTGTTTTTCTATTTGTCATATAATTAAGGTGGTAGGTGGTTTCCTGTTTTCAGGTTTTGTTCTAATAAATTTAAAGTTATAGAAGGTCTACTCATATACTTCCTCTCCATAATAATTGTAACACCTGCCGCCTTTTCTCGTTTCAATGCACAACGTAAATACAGAGTAATTAATATCTTCAATTACGATTTGGTAAAAATTATCAAAAAACATTAAGAAAGTTTTTATCGAGATGAATGTAACAGGATCCCACATGACTATTTTTACAATTTTATTTAAGTATACATCACCTAAACTGGCCAAATAAAAGTATGAACAGTGTAAAATTCTAACTTTAGTTTGAAAGTCTGTCATGAAAACTAAAAAAAATACCGTCTCGTTTTTCTTATCGATTGTCCTAAAGAAGTTTTTTTTAACTATTTGAGGAAATATTTGTGTGTGATATTGTCTCCCTTATTTTTATATCTAAATCAAAACTACACAATTGTATTTCCTTAATGATCGTGCCCAGTCAAAACAAAAAATAGGACAAATGGTGTATGAACATATGTAAAAGCTTCAAAAAACATTAATCATATTCCATTTTTGTTGTTGTAATACTAAACAGAAGAAAAATATTGCATTAACATTTTTTCCTTGTTATTTTTCTGTGATCCAAACATACGCGTGGTGTTTTCCTTTAACACAAAATCCAGAAAGAAACCTTCAAACAACATGAGATGTTTATCCATATGAATGCTTTTTCTTGCCTGCTAGGTGAATTTCTTTTTGTTGCGCCGGCTTTTGGGGGTGAGAACAAAAGAGTCAGAAAAGCAAGGCAAGGTAACAAAGCTGACAAAGGGAGAAATACTTATGTTGAACATAGGATCGATGTCCACCGGGGCCCGCGTTGTTGCTGTCAAGAATGTCTTTGCAAAACTTCAGCTGACATCTCCAGTGTGCACCAGCAAAGGTGAGAAAATTGCCCTTAGCCGCAGAATTGAGAAGCATTGGCGTCTTATAGGGTGGGGTCAGATTCAAGCCGGGATTACCCTCGACGTCCCCCCTGCTCCTTTCCAATGATGATGTAAGAGTCTCTCAGCCTTTTTTTTACTCTGTTTCCTGGAGATTTTTTTTTTAATCCACCAAAAAACAAAAAAGAAATTGGAATTAAACATGGGATGGGAGGATATTTTGTTCATCGTTTCCAATTTTGAACACTTGATCACATTGTGTTTTTTCCCCATTGCATTTTTAATCATTTTTTCCCCAAACATGGTTTGCTGGAGTGGTCTGTACTTGTAATACATGAGTCTGTTCTGGTCCTTTAATATATTGATTAATTCCGGTTGCGGTCCTTTAATACCCGATTAACATTTTACGTAGTAGAACCATAACCAGAATAGTGAGTAAGTAGCCTCGGGCGGTTCGAGTTCTAGTTAGGGTTCCAAGTTTTTATCTTGAATTGTGTGACATTATAAATGCTGCCCCGGTTCTACTTTTTGTCTCCGGTTTCGGATGCGGAGAGCACAATTTCAAGGTGCTCCCAGTTATGGTCTCTGAGAATCCTAGAATTTGTTCTTTAGATTTTTACATAGCTTTTACATGATTGAACCATCTTATATCCATAATCCCCAAGCATAGGACGGAAAATGAAGAAAACAACGTACGGCATTATTGTCCTATGAAAGCAACATATGTAACACACACAAACAGTTTGATTCTCAAAGGATGGAATAAAGTCATGTATGCCACAAAACTATTATTCCAAATTTAAATGATGTTTGACTGAAATTATTTTTAAATCAATTTATATGAGAATTGGCGTGAAATTAAAAATTAATTTTTTACAAGTTACTCAAGAAACTAAATGGCCTACACATTATTTGTAGGGTTAATCACTTTTTTCAACTATTTTTATAATTATGTGAGTTTGATAAAGTACTCTTCCGTCCCTCAGTATTCATTCAGTATTCTTTTTTGAGTTGTTCCATAATATTTGTCAATTTTTTATTAAGGTAAAAAATAATACGTAGTATGAAATGTCCATAACTTAATTTGGGACATGACTGTTTCATAAAGTCAATCTGATATGAGGGCATGTTTAATTGCGGAACCAAGAAAAAAAATTAAGTTCAGATCATCAAACTTCATGGACTCTCGGTCTCAAATAATTTATCTATTATTTAAGACATTTTACTTCTATAAAAGAATATTTAATTTATAAACAACTTATAAATTAAAAATTTCTTACCAATATTAAATCAATAAACATTACTGTAGAGAAACACCTCATAGTTTGTCACCATTTTTTTAGCTTTCTTTGAATTAAGTCTGCTCAAATTATATCATTCTACTCCCTCCATACTTATATCCAACAAAAATAAGATAAATGACAATGCACACGAATAATACTACTTCCTCCGTCCCCAATTTGATTACAAATTATGGGTTACAAAGTAAAATTTTCTACTTCTTTGAAATCATTTTATTTACAAATTGGTATATCAATGAGATATAAAAATTACATATTAAAAAACTACGTCAAAAGTTCTACTATGTACAAAACAAGATATGATAATAATATTTTATTTTATCAAATACATAATGAAATCGCGTAAACAAACAAAAGTTATCGAGTGGAGAAAAAAAATTGTAATATATTTAGGGACGGAGAGAGTATAAAATTTTGACAATGGCATCTATTTTAGAATGAATGAGTACCAAATTTGGTATTCCTTTCATCCATAATTTAAGTGCAACCATCTTTTTTTTCCGAAGCTTCTGAAAACAAAGTTTTTATTTCAATGAAAAACTAGTTGCGATCCATCATTTATCTCACCTCCATAAATATCAAATACACAATTTTATCGTTTTAAAAATTAAATGAAGGCAATGTGAAAATTCAAATATAGAAGCAAATATAGTATAATTTGTATTCTTTGAATCAATTCATGCTTTACCAATACAAAAACAACCCCATAATTTTACGTATTCTACTTTTGCTTGCCTTTTTTTTAATCTCACCAATAAAGTCATACCCGAAACGAGAACTGTGACATTTTTGAAAGTTCCAACAAAATAAATCTAATAAAATCATTTTTATAACAATATATATCACTGATTTTTTTAATTGGAGTTTAAAATTTGTCTATAATTTGACTCGAAAAAGTCAAATTTAACAAATACACTAAACCAGAGAAAGTAATAATTCATTGCTTGTGTGAATTAATTACTCTTGCAGTATGTCCACACAAAGTTACCAACACGGTTTACAGCAAAGAGGGGGTGAAAGGAGAACTGAAAAAGATTGGTCCTTCTTGTGGTCGTGATATATTTTCATTGAATAAGGAATCAAAATCACCCCTAAAATGAAGAATTACACATTACATAGAACAGAGAAACTTGAAAAAGAATGGAAAATAGAACTGAAACTGTACATAAGAATAGACAACGGAAGCGCCAGAAGAGATCGAGCCTTGCTTATATATATCTGTTGGTATATATATATATATATGGAAGCAACCACCGATAACCCCCCCTGGAGTAAAGGGAGAGGCGGCCGCCAGCCTACTCTATCTTCAAACAATAAAAAAAAGAAGAGGGGGAAAAGAAAAACCTAAGCAACTACACACAAACCCTTAAACGACAAATCCTCATGCTGCTGCTGTATCGACTGCAAAATTTTCATCTATCCCAAGCTGCCTGGAAAATGGCGGGTCGGTTCTTCAACCAGATAGCCATTTCCCTATCTACAGAAGTGGCCTTGTGCAACACAACGTCTAGCATTGGGCTGCCCACGATTTTAGGGCTGCCCTTGAATGACCATATCTGATCCTTTGGCCATGGTCTCTGGGGATGCTTCTCCTGCACACATTCATATATAATGCAAAATAAGGGGGTCATATTTGTATCAGTTTCACCGTCATCATAAACACATTAGGACCTGTTTGGTTTGCGCAGGTAACACCATAACGGTAGCAGTTATGGTGGGAAAGAAAATCTCATACCCATACACTTGAGACTTTCAAACCAAACAGGCCCTTAGGAGGGAGAATTGATTGAATACTACTGCTCTTACCATTCTGGATAGCATAAACTTGACTGTCCTGGGGCCATAAACACGCTGGCGTGAAGGCTTCTGGGCTTTGGCATAGAAAGAGTCGATTTCTGGTAGAGACAAGCAACCCCGGCTTGCCCTGGCCAGGCTATTGTCTGGCTCCGCATTTGCTTGATTATGCCAATAAATTAGTTGTCCTAAACAGTAATTCTCACCATACGTCTTCCTATATTCATGCACACCTGGCCCTAGCTTATCAGCATACTTGGGTCCAAGGTCAAGAGGACTGATATATACAGGTGGGGAGGTTACAGTCTTGTATTCCTGAAGTACACAAGATCAACAACACATTGGGCTTTTGTCCTTGAGAGGAGAAACAGAATTCCAAGTCAACAATTTGAATTTTCAAAACTAAAAATAAAAAACGAAAACTCACTCTTATTCTAAAGAAGCACTTTGTGTAAGCATATATATGGATCAAATCAGCAGCAGCATCATTCCGACATTTGTATGTACATGGTAAGTCCCGGACCTCATCCCTCAACCTGGGATGATAATAATAAGAATATGAGTTATTCACCCAACTAATTCTTCCATTTGATGGGGAAAGATGTAGAGAGAGAAAAGAGAGAATATGAGTGGATTTTTTGTGTGTATGGATGAAAGAAAATAAATTTTAATATAAGGACATATCTGCCCTTTATGTTGGTTGACAAAAATATCTAAAGATTAACATTGTAAATGAAAGTGGGTCTCAAATTGAAAGATTTTTGTGGGAAAACCTCCTTTTTCACCCTTTTCCAAACAAAATAAAATTTCTTTTTATCTCCTTTTTTCTTCCAAAAATCACCCCAAAGGATAAGTTCTCGCCCAAGAATATGTTACAAATTACCAGAGTAAAGATCTCCTAAGCTCCCGGCCAACGTCATCAGACCGAGAAGGATCTCGAGCACGAATTTTGGACTTGAGTTCACAGATCACACTGTCTTCCATATGAGTAGACAAGCATTGAAGAAGCTCCTCTACGAGTGACCCCTCTCCTCTCCAAATGAAAGAGGCCGCTGCCTCAGGACTAAGCCTCTCCAATGGAGGAGGCGCCTCTTTTGGATCACCAAACACGCATCTCATGACATACCTTACCTGCAACCAAACTCCACAACGTTTCATTAAGAAAAAATAACTAAATACTTTGGCATCCAAATATAAAGTCATGTTTTAACAAGGCACAGCCTTAAAGTTTCAGTAAGGTCCTACAACTACAGGTCAATTCCAGCAGTATTTATTCAATGTATTTATTGTCCTAATAAAAAAACTATGCTCAACTTCCTGAGGCACTTAATGGAAAACAAGCAACATAAAAAATTAGCTCGTGATGCTCTAGTGGTACTACTTTTTGGGACATATGTAAGTGCTCAAATAAGATCCTCTTTTTTTGGACCATGGATGTATCATTCTTCCATTTTACGCTATAAAAGTGCCTTAAAAAGTTGACTGAATATCAATCTGCAGATACCTTATCAAGAGTAAGGGCAAGGTTCTGAAGCCTTTGATTGTAAACACCTTCAGCCTATAGAGAATTAAATAAACACAACATATTAGTGTCTAAAATGAGGTTGCAGGAATTGGAGCTGGGACAAGAAACTGTGAGCAAGTAGCAGAGATGTCCACCTGGATCTCGGCATCATTCTTTTCCACTTCAATGCAAACATCAGAGAAGTACTTCTTCTTCTCTTCCAAATTATTCCTGAGAATCTCATCGGGAAGTTTTATCCTCTCGAGATTGATGAATCTCACCTTTTAACAAGAAACAATAAAACCATCAACATTCATAAGTCATAACACTTTCAGCATATGGCTATCCGTCTATGAGAGATAGACATAGAGGAGACATACCACACGAGCTGAATATGCAATCAACCACTCTGGCAACCCAGCAAGCAAACAACTCCCAAGCCCAGCTTTGCCCAGGTCAATATAGTCATCTTCACAAACTGAATTTAGTTCACAGGCCTCCAACAACAGCCCATGTCTATCTAGTATTCCATGATATTGTTCCATGACCTGCACAGTAAACCATCCTGATTAAAACTGCTAGCGAGACAATAAACAACGAATTAATAATGCCCTTAACACACAAAAAAAGAGAGAAAGACTGCATCCATCCCCCCACCCCACCCCAAAGTCATGTATCTAAGGTGGTTTTGAAAGTCAACTTTCATTTTTAAGTTATATTCCTGTAAAAAAAATAGCATCAAGCACTTTTAGTCTATTACACCGAACAATCTTTGCAATAACTTTTAGGGGTATAAGTTTCCATTCATAATTTCTAAAAGGTACTACCTTGATTGAGTTTACTAAATATAAAAAATGACAACTTGGGAGAAAGAAATATGAAAGAGTAGCATCCTTTTTAAAACGGATGTAGGATACTTACCTTTTGGTAGGCCCCTTCACCTGTAAGGTTCAGGTAACTCCCACGGCAAACCTGGCTGCCACACAAGCACACAGAAGCTTCATATTCTTCTTTACTCTGAATTTATCAGTAGAAAGCACCATAAGACTCTAGATCAAATTACCATAATTGACTTTGTTATCCAATGAAGTTTAGTATCACTTGCCTCTGTCACAGAATTATAATCAAAGGTGACCTCTTCACCAAATGCTATTGGACGCACACTGTAAATTCCAATTTGGTACTGGCCATCAACAGCAGTTACTCTGATCATATCCCAAATAAGATTGAAGGCATTAATTTGTTAATATCCCAGCTTATCACATGCAATAAAAATGCTATAACCAGGAAGCATAACGAAAAGAAGCTTGCATTCCATCATGGCCTGATTATGTAACCCCAATAATGCACACACACCCCCCCCCCAAAGGCCAATAAGCTACCACCTCGTTACCCAAAGGCTATGTTGTGCACATTTGAAGGTGCAACGTTTCAGGAGCCAGATATCCAGAGCTTGATTTAAGCATAACATGCATTTCTACTTACTTTGCTTCACAGTTAGGTCTACATGAATGACAGATTCGGCTTGCATAATTCGCCTTGTGCATAGCATCAACAACAACTAGATCATACCCATCAGCATCGCCCTATCACGCAGAAATGAAAATACCTATAAACATTACCAACATAGAAAAATAAAATGTACATGTGCATGAGGAAGACAATCAATCACCGGTGCGTATAAAGAAGGGCTGTTCATAGGTCCAGAACAGGCCCAAAAGCACAGAATCCCTACCTAATTTGTGAGAAACCTTGATTCTTAATGTTATAAAACAGCACACACTCACAATCTACCACCACAAACACATACCAAGCCAATACTCAACTGATATCTTATACAAAAAAGAAAAGAAAAAAAAAATCACCTACATAAAATGGACGTGAAAGAAGGTAAATGAAGCTCTCATCTCAATTGAACAAAAGTTAATATTTAATATAAAAAGTTGGTGGCTGCTTACTGATTTAATGCTTGAATATACATTTATATCATTAAAATACAATACGAGTATTGACAATATGCGTACACACACCCTCCCCAGGCTATGTGGGATTTTATTGGGTTTGTTGTCATTGTTTGTTGTATTAAAAATACGAATTCTATTTTAGGCCTAATAGGCTCGGATAAAAAATTCTAGTCTTGGACCAGACCGAAGACCAAAATCTAAAACCAACAACCGAGCCTAAATCCATTTGGTCAGGGTCCTGTCTGGACCGACCAGTTCGGTCCATTTTTCCCATCCGAACAGAATAATGAACACCCCTTGTAGTATCAGGTACCTTAGGCCGTTCAAGATATATGTTATAGAATTCAGGGGCAGGATCTTTATTATTCTTCTGCAATGAGCGGATGCCATCTTGTTTCTCAAACCACTTCCAAGCAGGATAAACCTAAAATAATCGGCACCGTACAAAGTTCAGAGACAGAGCACAACATAGAAGGCAACTCTTTATTTGGTTAATGAAGAAATGGGAATTAAAAAAATTAATCATTCTATATCAGGAGCAAGGAGTAAGGATCATTACCTCACCAAGGAACTCAACAACAAAGTCTTCTTGGCCAAATCCACCTTCTTTGTTGCAAACCACACCAAGTCCCTGTTTAATCCATCTCAGCAAGTCAAAATAAATGAATGTATTCAAAAATGAAGGCAGAGCAAATAGAGTTGGCCCTCACCTTCCGGTAAGCAACATAATTATCCTGAGGACGGCTATCAATTGCCTTCAAGATGATCCCGCATAGTATTCCAGTTCGATTGTCCTGATTTTCCTCCGCTTCTTTTAGGATCTCTTCAAAGACAGGTTTCAGAGGATATATCATAGGAGTGTTTCCATTACCTGTGAAGTCCCTAACTAGCCTGTTAAGAGTTCGTAGGAGTACATCTTCAATAAATAAATGCTTATCAAGAAGAGACCAATCAGACTCCTCGGGCATGGAATCAAGAAGAAGATTGTGTGTGTATGGATCAATTCCATATACTTCCTGCTCAATCACCTCATCCCCAAGACGCTTTCGAGGTTTATAAACCTTGACTTCAGGAATTTCCATATCAGACTCATCTATGCCATTTCCTTGGGCACTAAGCTTCTCATCATAATCCTCTGGCAAAGACACTAGCATCTTTCTTTTTACTTCTTTCTCATCAGCTACAATAACATAATGATCAATGACTTCGTACTTTCTAGTAACTGGAGGAACAAGGCTTGACTTGGTCATTCGAGCACCCCATTCCCGATCATCAACAAAGGAATCAAAGCCATCATCAATAGTAAAATATGGATCCCCTTTAGATTCCAATGTCCCGCTTTCAGAGTGCAAATCCAAATCACTTTCTGTTTCAGAAGCAGAACTCTCACTATCAGTCATGCTTTCATCAGAAGATCGGCCAAAGTCGTCGGTTTTTACACTCCTTGAGCGCAATGCTTTTACATTCAGCTTAGATAGACGCCTTTTTATTTCTCGATCAGATGCATCTTCACCAAAGTCAGATACACCATTAGTCAAGGTATATCCATTACTGGCAATGTTGTACTTCTTTTCACTGGCTTTATTGAGAATCTTCCTATACTTAGAAGTAGTAGCCGAGAACCCAGGGGGTGAGCCATCCTTTGAACTTCTTGGCATCTCATCTCCATAAAATGACACTGGGCCTTCTTCCAGTCTTGTAGCAAGGCATATAAATGACTCAATGATGTGATTCATCTCTTTGGAATCACCACGATTTTTCATTCTGAATCAGAAGACAAAAGGTGAGGAAAGGTATAGAGTTCTTGAACATGAAGAGCACAAGATGGTAATAATTTCCATGACTCCATGCAAAGCAATCAAAAGAGAAAGAACTTAACAAGTCAATGATGTGTAAAAATACGAGCAACTTACTTCAGTGCATCATGACACATCCGGCTTATATCTTCTTTGACAGATCTGAGGCCATGGAGAGTATAGTATCCACTTTTTATTCTCTCCTCAATTTTTGCAACCTGCAGAGCCAAAGAAGAGAGGGTAATTACTAGAAAGTAAGTTCAGGATGCAGAAAAATACTCCATAGTAAATAGATACCTTTGGAATAAAAAAGTCGAAGGAGTTCTCTTTCATTATTGCCTTCAGGCTGGAGACAAAATATTCTCTCATTTTCTTGTAACCATATTCAGACTTTTTCATTGCCAAACGCTTCAAATGGGCATCTCGGGACAAGATAGAAGAGGACTTTCTAGCATCAAAAGCTTTCGAACGTTTGTATAAACTTCGACGGAATAACTGGTTTGCGGAGTCTCTCTTTTCTGAACTTTCCAAATAGTCTCTCAGTCCCCTTGACTCATCTACATGAGATGACAATGTCTTATCAGCTAAGTTCTTGAGGGGTTTCAACTTCAAACCCAGGCCATGACTTCTGATCCAGTTAATGTTTGGATATTTAAGAGGCAAATTTTCAAACTGGCAGCAACCTCTAATGTCTATAGTCAATAGGCAGGAGAATGATTGAAGGATTTCCTCAAGCATACTGGAGGTAATAGTGACACAACCGCGTAAAACCAAGGAACTAATCTTCTGCCTGTTATAGCCTTTCTGCAAACAAGATGTGTAGGCTAGTGTCAAACGATTAAATGAAACAGAAGACCTAAAGAAGCAAACAAAAATTTACATGCCGTTCCATCAGTAATAGCATGTTTTGGTTCATGGAATTTAAAAAAAAAAGAAAACAGGAGTAGGATTATAAAGCCCACAGTAAATAAAGTGAAACCACTATATAACTATATCCTTTGGGTGGGATGGGGGTGGGGGACTAATTATATTCTAATTGAGAGGTAATAACTAAATACAGATTTATGTACCAAAAAGCTTAAATTTGGACCAAATGATATAGAGGTTCTTCTCCTATAGAGTATTTCAATATAGAGCTTTTGCTTCAGTAATTGTTTTTTAAATAAAGCAAAAGGATTAATGTTCCATATTTGGTTGGCTTAATTAATAACAAGGATAACCTCAACCACCCACTTTTTTCATGTTTCCTTTATCATGTCCCATTACTCCCATAATTTCCTGTTTCCTTTTAAAGAAAGAAATTTGTGGTTCATATTTTCCTCTTTATTTTAAATAAACCTCAACAACACTATTTGAATTTATTAATCTCTGTACTAATAAAAGTTGGAATTTCCCACGGGGGCAGGGGGTATATAGTAAAATATCACCAGACAGTATTCTAGGGTCATAAAATTGAAAGGGAAGCAAATGGCCATTCCACGAAAGAGTTGTTCTTCCGTGGTCATAAAGTCCACATGTAAAATGTGGAACTTCTCACACTTTTCATGGGTCAGCAAGTGGATATTTTCTTTTTTGCAAAGGCCCATCTCTTTTATGATATAAATGCACTAACGTCCATAAAATGAGCATGGCCCTTGGGACCACAGAATAATTTGCCTTCACGAAATGCCATGCAATTCCTTGAATATTCCATTGAAAAAAACTCCATATGCCATAGGCGGATGAATAAATGTGCTTATAGGAACGAGTGTCATCAAGAAGAAATTACCATTATGCTCCTCATCATGGATTCTGTGCAACATGAAGAGAAAGAAGACAAGTCAACCTGCCTCGAGATGTCCTTGTAGAATCTAACAACAGATCTCCAGTGTTTACAAGCAGAAGCAGCATAAACCAGGGATTTTATATCAGCTTTAAGGAAATGAAACACCCTTGCAAGTATACGACCATCAAGCAACCCCCAGCTCTGCCTTTCAAGTTGGGACTCTGAACTAAGATTTTTGTTTAAAGGTGCATCACCCCATACCTCCTCAAATGAGCACTCATCCCTTGCAAGGGTTGTTGTATCATCTTCCAACTCATACTCGTCTCCACTTCCATCCAGCCTGGCCCTTTTGTTTGCACGAAATTGATCTGAGAAAAGGGAAAATAAATAAATAAATAAACAAACAAGTAGATATACATGAAATGACATGCCCTCAAGACAAGGGAAAGAAGGTTTTTGCATTGGGTGTTTCCTTTCAAGCAATGCAACAATCAAAGTAAAAATACAAAACACCTCAAGGTTCTCAAAAAAAGTTAAAAAACATATCTTCATTGAATGAAAAAAAAGACCGCATGGAGATATAGTGCATACCTGATTTATGAAAGATATCCAACTCCTTCTTTGGTTGTCTAGCACTGATCCAGGGATCTAAGACCTCATTGATAGCAGCAGCAAACTCTCTGCTCTTGTAAGTCTTCATCACCAACTCATGGAGTTTACCTCTAGTGAACCCAATGAACTGGGGATGCAAAGAATGAAATGTACTTGAAATGTTAGTGCTTCCACTCAACAAATCAGTTGACTTTGAAAGGGTGGATCCTGAAGCATCCTTGGACTTCCCATGATTCTTTTGGTGACCCTTTAACCTATCAGGAGTCTCCATACCAGAAGTAACTGGAACCCAGATCTTATCCGCTTTCCTATAGATACTGCTATATTTCTTGATAACACCTTGGTCAACCAATAACTGCAACTCTGAAAATGAAAAAGGCCCTTTCTCATGCCCAGCACCATCAAAATAGTACCAATCACCGATCTGCAATTGCAACTCACTAAATGTGCGAATGTGATCTTTTGGAATGCTCAAGGGTAATCTGCTCTTGTGGGAGCTGCGTGAGTCTGTTTCTGGTGTGCTTTGTGTGCAAGAAACAGCTTCTTCAGTCATCTTTGTATCACGGCTTGCAGAATATATACGGATGGACCTTGGAGGACATCTTTCCTTTGCCCTAACTTTTGAACGGCTCTCAGACACAAATGAACCATGGTCCTTGACCACACATGCATTTATCCTGATCACAGGAAGCACCAATCCCTTCACACCTCTAACACTGGCAGACTTAATTTGACCAAATCTGCTTGCAGCATTAGAATCATTCCCCTCATCCGGATGTGTAAAAGCCCAGGAAAGAAGATCAAACTTCCTGCTCTGTGAAGGGTAATATAATTCATCCTTTTCATGCCACCTTGGATCTTCATTCCCAGATTGGGGCATCTGGCAAAGAGGATACCCATCATTTAGAACAAGTTTCTTTTTCCAGGATTTGTCTTGAGAAGTTTCATCATTCCTCCTCCAATCACCTCCCTTGCATGACCAACGTCCGGAAAACCATTCATCAATGTCAGCACAGGAAAATGCATTATCTGCCTCAGATAATGCCATCAAAATTGGCCTAGATTCTGAGAATTCTGTTGGCGAAATCTCAGAGACACACTCAACGCTTCTTTCATTTAAGTGATCACCTACAAGAGAATGGTCCCAAGTGAAACCTGTACATGTTTAAAATCATGTTACAAATATGTCTCATGTATAACGAGTGAAAAATAATATTCTCAAATGATGTAATGATAACAAATATAACCAATAAAAAAAGTACCTTCAATTTCATCCCATCTCTCACATCCCCTATGCTCTGAGCTCAATTTGAGCACCTCTGTGTGACAATTGGATACAAAAGAGAAGATTTTAAGATGAGAAAGAGGATGAAAATATAGGAACATAGTTCAGAGGACAAGGACAATGTTAGCAGACAGTTATAAAAAGGTACTCACCTCCAACAAGCTCAAGTTCCCGACCAGGGATTACAGTGATATCTTTCACTAAAGCCTCAACCCTTTCATCAATACAAAGATCTTCTGAAGAATCAGATGCAGTGGTACTGTCTATATAGCACGATACTGGAAATGAAACTTTCTCAATCATGTCAGTTTGAGACAATTCACCAATATCTTCTGAGAAATTACCAGGAGCCTCAGGAGGACTCGCCAGTTGGGTAACAGTTTCTGAAACAATTGAGGGAAAATTAGCAGTCAGTATTGGGGAAACTGCATTTTCAACAGTTACCCACCTCTCAGTGTCTATGTGCTTGATGAAGTGATCAGATGCAAGACAGCCCTCTTCCACAAGTGTTTTCAGGCTACATAAGCTGCAAGGCCCTTGTTCCATACCAAACTGATCTAGGTACTGCCACTTTCCTACCACTGCATCAGCAGCCACAGGGACATGTGGTGGTGTATTGCATATGTCCATGTCCTCTTCCATGGAACAACCCTCCTCAGAGACTCCATATTCTATCAGCGACTCCATGGCACTCCCTGAAGGACATGGAAGCAATTCTCCCTCATGCCTCTGTTGCCCACCAGCTTTGCAAATCGATCCAATATTATTGCTGGGAGAACTTCTAGCTTCAGAATCTTTCACAGAAATGTGGCCATCCCTTGCACTGCAATCCTTCGGGTTAGAATTCTCATCTAGATGTTTAACTTCCACAAGACTTTCTTTTTCTTGCTTCTCGCTAGCCCCACTCTTCCGACATGTTTCCCTAGAATTAGCAGGCCTACCATGATCACGTGGGGACCTTTCCGTGAAATTGAGATTCCTTTCCTTTCGGTCATTGTATCGGGCTTGATCTGGTGGGGAACAATCAGAATAACTGGGGCTCCTTCTTTGATCAGAAAGACGACTGCGGCCATGGGGAGACCTACTTTGATCATCATGATGATTCCTATGGCGGTCTGGGCTACGATCCCGGGAATCAAGTTGACGGATCAGGCTCTGCGGGGACCTCTCAGAATGAGGGCTACTATTGTTCTTACTGCGAGCTGCTCTAGATGAATCATGATTCCTGGAAGAATGTCTCTCAGTAACAGAGTTACGACCAGACGTAGCAGTTCTGTACGATCTCTCCATAGAGCGGCGTGAATAGTGCTCTGTTGTGTGTGTAGAACGAGTACCATCATCATAAACTTTGCGGCATTTGGAACTAGAATGGTCATCATTCTCACCCTTGTATTTTCTGTCACTGCTGTCTGAATCAGTTCCGTGACGCTTCAAACGATTACCAGATGAGTATTCTCTTGCATGATTTTTTCCATTGTTGAGCTCATTCTTGGAGGAAGTTTCCTCGCTCACAATTTTAGAGTCAATCCTCAGATTCCTCTCTTCGATGCGTCTGGATTCATGTCTGGAAGATTTCTTCCCGTGCTTACCCCCGCCTCTTTTATTGCTGAAATCTTTGTCACCAGAGTACTTACCAGAATATGGTGGTGTCCACTCAGAATCATTTCCCCATCCCTTGTCCTTGGTAGAAGGTGGTGGCGTCCACTCAAGCTCTCCCTTCCACCCCCTGTCCTTTGATGTTTCATACCTGCGTGGCCTGGGATGGTCATAATCATCCTTAGCTGCAACTTCACTCTTCCGCCACTTATCATCCGGTATAAACTCACCTTTCTCCAATTCATACCTGCTCTCGTTCTTAGCAACCTTATTACTTCTCGAAGCTCTTTTCCGGCGTTTCCTATTTGAAAACACACTCTTCTGACCCTCCCCTCCTCTCCTCCCTTTCTCAACCACAACCTCTGCCTTTTCAATTTCACTCCTTATTTCATATTTCCTCTGCACTGGATGATTATCAGGAACATGGTCCTCTTTCTCCAGTGGCAAGGTACCTAGCTCGCCCTCCTCAATTTCATCACTCAAACTGTCATAGTTCTTATTCTCAACTTCCTTACTTTCACTTATCCCATTCAACTCCACCCCGCATTTTTCTTTATGTGGCTTCATTTTAGCATTGTCATTCACGAGCTTTGAAGGTGTAGTAGAGGGAGAAGAGAGTTTTTTGTTGTTGTTGTTGTTCATGTTTCTGCAAGTAGAAAAACGCTCCATGATATGCTGTGAGGGCACGCATGCAACTCCTCCATTGCCCATGGAAGAAATATCACTGATATCCCTCCCCGGAAACTCGGCAAACCCGAACCCTACGAATTGCCTTCACCTTCGCCAGGGCTGAAAATGCTCATACTTCCCCGCAAGAATTCCAGTTCAACAGCCCCAGCTCTCTCCTCTGCTGAAGAACCCTACAAATTCATGGAAAACAAAGCACGTCATAAGCCAAATCCCGGCCCAATTTAGACCTGCGAATTCCCACATCAATTGAGAAAACCATAAAATCCAAAACGAAACGCAATTGGAGAAGCTAGGGTTTTGAATCTGATTGAGGATGCTTACAAGTGAAATCGGGGAAGCACCGATGAGTCGAGAGATCGACGACCGAGTCAATAACGAGTCCGAGCTGAGTCCAAGTCGAATCGCGCAGTTCGCAGAGATAGAGATAAGAGAGAAAGAAAGATAAACGCAGAGAGAAGGCGCGCGCCGGATCGTAAAAATTGTTTCTTTGATTCAGAGAGAGAGAGAGATAGAGAGAGAGAGAGAGAGAGAAGAAAGAAGAGAGAGATTGGAGAGAAACCACAGGCGATGACACGAATCTCTCTTTTCCCCTGTAAATATATACTCCTCCTTCCCAAATTAATTTGAGTTTTGGATTAAAAAAAATTAAATATATTTTGATTGATAATTTAATAAAATAAAATATGTAAGTTATATTTTTTATTTTTAAATTAATTTATAAATAAAACCAAATTAAAAAAATCACACATTATTTAAAGTAAGACGATTAATATGAGACGAGTATTTTTTTTAATTTATTTATGTTTTGGACTTTTAAGACAAAATAATTGAGTTGATCAATAAAAATAGCAAGAATTTAATTTTTTCCAATGAAACTTAATGAACTAAAATATTAAAATTTTATCAGTATATCATTTTTTATCTCTTAAATATGGACATTGACACTGCATAATGCCACAACTTAGTATTGTATATTGGTATTTTATAGTATTTTTGGCATTATATATTTTCACTCTTTGCCATTATAAATTTTATCCTGACTTAAAAAGTTAAGAGTCTTATATTAGTATATAACACATGTTTTAATCCCAATTACTCCAAATTAAATAATTCAGATAAGACTTTAATATTTTTGAAATTGAAGTTTTGAAAATTATGAGTGACCTTCATCACTGAAATAATCTCTACATTATTCCTATAAGAGATGTGTAACTTGAAACATTTCATTTTCTTAAATATGGTGTAAATTTTAATCGTCTACTATTATTATTAGAAAATTGTTTTTTCAAATATTACGAAGTCTAGCTATGTTTGGTTGGAGGGAGTAAACCGAAGGAAGGAAAATGGGAAAATCTCACTTTGCACTTAGCAAAAATGAAAAATACATTGAAAAATACATTTATTTTTTAAATCTTTTTTATAGTACACATTCAAAAATTAAACTTAGATCCACCTAGCTTTAAAAATACATGGAGTTAAAAAACTAAACGGGGTATTATTAGGAATTTGCATAAAAAACTTAACGGAGTACTCGGTGTTAGTTAAAGGATTCTAAAATAAATGTAAATAAAATTTCATTTTCATATAAAATAATAAAATGACTTTTTTCAGATAAATTATTCTTATTACGGTACGAATATTTTGACCTTTGAAAGCCGGGTCAAATTATGTCGCGAGACTCCGTTAGTAAAATTGGTGCCCTATACACTACCCCAACCATCCTATCCCACACCTAGTTCGCGGATTTGGGCTACCCAAAAGGATAATTCCCCCTCTACTTTATTCATTTGTATTTCTTTCCTAGCCCGCATGGGTAGCTCAATTGGTTCAAGGAGATGATATTAAATTTATTGATTCTTGCATCGAATCCCGACAACGGTAGTGTAGAATTCGATTATTTGTAATAACTTCTTGTGTGCACCAAGAGTATGATGGACTCTTTAAAAATCAGATAGAGATTATACAATGTGTTATCCCCTCAAGCCCGGGGTGGGGTTCCACCTTTGTATTTCTTTGCTTCACTTTCTTTCTTTTGCACTTTCAATTACTTGGGCTTCATTCCGTTCAACTTAGTTTTTTTTATTTGAACTTATTTTTTGTAGTTCTGATCTGATCTGATTAATTATGATTTGATTTAAAATTCAAATCAATAATTTGATTTGACTTTATAATAACGTTTGAAAATTGTAATGATAATTCATATTATAATACAATCAATATTTTTTATTTTATGATTTTTTTTTAAAAATAAAATAACTTAATTCATACATTAGAATAATCATTCATATTACTCCGTATAATGTAATAATATTTTTTACTTTATGATTGTTTTTTTGTGAAACTAGAATATTAATTTAATATTTTAATAATTACTTCATATATATATTAGAATAAATATTTAATTTATATATACATTAAAAAGTAATTAAAATTTAGTTAATCATAATATAGAAGAGATTGTATTTTTATTTAAATATTTCATTCTTATAAAAGATCAAAACTTTAGAAACTCAAATTACAAGTAGCAATAAAAACATATTTTAAAAGTAGAATTAGATTGACATTGTCAATGTATTTTAAAAATAATTTTTACGATGTCTAATAACTGAGGATTACTTTCTCTATTTTCTATTTAACTTGTTTCTAAAGTTAATTTTTTTTCGTTTTTAAGAATAATAATAATGATAATAATAATAATACTCTATAATAATAATAATTCTTGATGGGATCTGATCCGATCCGATCTGATTAGATTTGATTCAATCTGATCTGATCTGATTTTAAAAGAATGGTCTTAACCCCCCACGTGTTCAGCATCCCGCGCCATTTTCTGCTGTTTCCTCAACTTCTGTTTCTTCTTCTTTTTTTCTTTCTTCCCAACCCTTGAGCCGTTTGGCAAATTTCTTCAATCGCTCGCGAAAACACGCCATTTCTGAAAGATCATCAATCCGTCAGGAAATCCCAGGTAACCATTTCAATGCTGCCCTTGCTTGACATAATGAATGCCGGCTTTTCCATATTCCAGATTTCCAGGGGGTCTAAATTTTCTGTGGTGAAGTTGCAAACCAGCTGCTTCAGATCCGTATCTTGGGAGCATGTAGAGATTTAAATGCGAGTTTGCTTTGTCTGGATTAGGTTTTTGTAGATGCAATTTTGTTCTTGTTTTTTGTGGGATGTCCCTAAATTTTATTCATTTCATTGTGTGGTTCATATTGTGTTTATGGCCTCTGCTTCATAAACATCAACCCAACCATATAATTTCTACTTTTTTGCACCAATGAAAAACACGGGACGGAGTGAGTATCTTTCATGGTTTGGGTTGTTTCCTCTTTTATAGTTTTATGTAGATTCAGGTTGTTGTCAGGATATGAAAGAAAACCTGGATGTTCTTTGTTGGGTTGAGCAGATGTGCTTAAAATGACCAATTTGATTCTCCAATTCTTTAGGTGTGGGGGCATTCCTCCTAGTCATCCAAATTTTCCTCGGTTAGTTCAATCATGTGCTTCCTAGATTTGGGATCACATCATTTTCGTCCCCACAAAAAAATTCCTATGTTAAAAATTTAATGGTAGGTTTAACTAAATTTATGATATGTAACTTATATTTATTTTTTTTTGAAAAAAGTAAAAGTCCATGTGGGTCGAGTGGAACTCTTTTATAGAGAAAAAAATATTTGAAAAACAAGATACTTCATTTTTTAGATGGAAAGGAAGTGCTCTCCGAAAATTTTCTTTCCACTTTCTTTTTTGGTCCGTCCACAAATGGTCTTCCCATTTCCTTTTATGCAAAGAAGTTTGCCTTAAATATCAAACTTATCCTTCCATTTTCAATGATCAGGTATCAAAACATCACTATTCATGTACATTCTTCACTTTATTTAACACTATGTTGCAAGTCAATGCCGTTTTTATACATTAATATGTGTGCGGGGTCAAACCGGGAAGAGAATTCTTGGACGGAAGGAGTATTATTTTTGTAGGAATTTATATTAATGATTGCAGGTTTTGCAAATGAATATTTATTCTCGTAGTTGAGTGGTTGACTGAGTGTTCTTTTTGGAAAGCTGGATTGATAGTTAGTTTGTTTATAGAAACACTCCCACTTGGAAAGTATGGTGAAGGAAACAGAATACTATGACATTTTGGGGGTAAGTGTAGATGCAGATCCTGCTGATATTAAGAAAGCATACTATATCAAGGTGAGAACATTTACTCCATATGTTATTTTCTTGACATGTTTCTCCTCATTCCTTATTTCCATTCATTCCTCTTAGTCTTGGTGGGTGGTGAGCTGTCAGAAGTTTGCAAATATGGGAAATTGGAAATTAATACGCCACCAATAAAATCTAGTATAGTCCGAACTCCATTGGGGGTCTGAGGTCAAGATGTGCTTAGCCTTACCTTTATAAAATAAATAGTGAGGCTATTTTCGTTAGCTTAGGATGCATTGCTGCGTTTACTACAGAGAACTCAGCAAAAAATAAAAAGCAAAGGAAGTTAATGTGCCATTTTGATTCAATCCATTATTTACCGAATGATAAAACTTTGTCAATAATGACTCTTTCAGCTCCATTTGCAAATGTGGGAAATAATTAAGTATAAAGTTTAATTCTTCTCCCAGGCAAGGGTGGTGCACCCTGATAAAAATCCAGATGATCCCCAAGCTGCTAGCAATTTCCAGGTAATTTAAGGTCGTTTGTTTCCAGACAGTTATTTACTTATGTTTCCTTATTTTTCTCTTTTTGTGGGTTAAATATTACTCCGTATATTATACTCAGTATATAGAACAACTTATTTTTCATGTAAAAACATTTTCATCAATTCCTCAAAAAATACTTTCCGCAGCAAGTTTTATCATGTAATCAAATGGAGCCTTTGATTGGATTTATCAGTCAGTATCTCTTTGATTGTCATTTTTTTCCAGAAAAAGAGCAAGTACTTGATTTTAATCTTAAGCATAATATAACTTTGTGAATTGCACCATATATTAATTTGCTTTTGGTGCTTATATTCAAAGGCTTTAGGAGAGGCATATCAGGTTCTAAGTGATCCCGAGAAGCGTAAAGAATATGACAAAAATGGGAAAGATGGAGTGCAGCAGTAAGTGCTCACCTTAAATTGGTTACAGTTAGTTGCATTACTTGTTTGTGCTTTTTTTTTATTTTGAAAATATCAATAGCTTCTTCATAACACATTGTGTGAGCATTTATCAATAAATAAAAATGATCAATTGGAATTTAAACCAAGCTTCAAGCTGTGTTTTGTCAGTTTCTTACTCATGCCCAGGAATGCCATTTTGTAAGTTTGAGAATGTTAAAGTGGTAATTGACAAGCTATAAGACCTAAGGATCAGTTTGGATGGAGATTTTCGGAGGGTTTCAGAGGAGAGGCGTTTAGATGATTAAGTCTACACACGCACACATGTTGGTCCTATAAAATAGTCTAGTCTATTTTGTATTTTCTTCTTTTCTATATATAACCTGCGTGTACTCTATCTTGTTCCCTAAGTAATAATAATGAATGATTTTCCCTTTCCGTTATTTTCCGGCTCTTCTTCTCAGAATATTCAGGACTTCGTTCATCTTCATTTCTTGAATCGATCATGAAGCAAATCAACATGGTATCAGAGCACGTATTCATGATCTGATCCTTCTTCTTCACTTCGATCCTAATTCCGGGATTGATTCTCGTTTTTTTTCTGATTCGAGGGAGTGCTTCTTCGATTTCTTCTGTTTTCTCGCCAATATCCGAGTTCATCTAATGGCGAACACATCTTCTTCCACAATTGATGCATATAGTCCTCTGTATCTACATCCTTCTGATCATCCTGGACTAAATCTGGTCTCAAAACGTTTTGAGGGCGAAAATTTTGGTTCATGGCAGAAATCCATGGCTATAGCTTTGTCAGCCAAAATTTTGGTTCATATTGCTTGGATACGCTGCAACGACATGGTTACGTCATGGATCCTGAATTCCCTAAGTAAAGATATTGCGGATAGCGTCCTATATGCTGAATCTGTGAAAGAGATCTGGAATGAACTTGATGAACGCTTTGGTCAATCAAACGGAGCAAGACTTTATCAGTTGCAAAAGGAAATCTGTTCTATTACACAAGGTAACTCTGATATTGCTACGTATTTTACACATATGAAGAAAACTTGGGATGAACTCAACCTGCTATGCAATCTCCCTAAGTGCAAGTGTGGAGCAGTCCAGGCTCTGCACAAATATGATCAGGACCAGAAACTAGTTCAATTTCTAATGGGTTTGAACTCAGATTACAATGTTATCAGGGGAAATATTTTGATAATGAGACCTTTGCCCACTGTTAGTCAAGCATATGGGATGCTTATACATGAGGAACGACAGAGAAACATACAAGTATCTTCACCTTTTGTGGCTGATCATGCCTCTTTGAATGTTGCTGGTTCACACTTGAACAAATCAGGATCTAGTTCAGGCAATTTGAAAGGAAGGACAGACATCAAGAGTGGTCTCTTTTGTAACTACTGCAAGAAACCAGGTCACACGTCACAGAAGTGCTATAGACTGATTGGATATCCCAAGGATTTTAAATTTACCAAAGGGAAAAGGATGGCAGCTAATGTCTGCACTGAAGAAGAAGCTGGACATATTCCTATTGAAACAGGTGGTTCTACTGGAGGCCATCCTTCTCATGGACAAAGCAATCATGAATTGTATAATCAATTCATACAATTCATCAATTCTGTGCAGCTTGGAAATTCAGAAAATGGTTCTGTCAGCACTTCTCACAATCATGCTTTCTCTGCCCACATGGCTGGTATGACTTGTCTTCCTCATAATGTTTTGTCTCCTCATTTGTGTAATACTGTGCTTAATATTGCTGATTATGCTTGGATATTGGACACTGGAGCTACAGACCATATGTGTGCCCATGAGTCACTTTTCCTTGGCCTAACACATATGTCTAAACCCCAAACCATTACTCTACCAAATAATCAAACTCTTGCAGTTTCCAAACATGGAACTGTGCCTCTTTTCCACAATCTTATTCTTCAAGATGTATTCCTTGTCCCAGAGTTTAAATATAACCTTCTCTCTGTAAGTAAACTCTGTAGCCAATTTCAAATCACAGCCAGTTTCACCCATAATCTTTGTACTGTGCAGGGCCCTTCCATGAAGAGGCCTCTGGTGCTTGGTGAGAGACAAGGTGGCCTTTATATTTCCAAAGGAGATCCCACTGTCATCCATTCACAATTGTTAGATTCCGTTGCTGATAAAACTTCTCATCACAATTGTTGTTCTACAAATACCACTCCTTATTCCTCTCTTGTTTCTTGTAATAAAGCTTGTAAAGCTACTGATGTTTCTATTTGGCATATGCGAATGAGTCATTTACCAGCTTATAAACTGAAACATGTTGTTCATCTTGATGCCAATAATATTGATCTTTTGTCTAAATGTGATGTTTGTCCTAGAGCTAGACAGCAAAGACTTCCTTTTCCCCATAGTCAGATTCATAGTACCAGACTTTTTGAACTGATTCATATAGACATTTGGGGTCCCTATCATACCAAAACCCACAATGGTTTCTCATATTTTCTTACCATTGTGGATGACTTTTCTCGGGGAACATGGACTTATCTTTTATCTGCTAAAAGTAATGCCCCAGATTTAATACAGTCCTTTGTAATCATGGTCCATACTCAATTTGATTTACTTGTCAAAGGAATCAGATCTGATAATGCTCTTGAACTGGGCAAGAGTAATCTGCTTTCTCAATTTTTCTTATCCAAAGGGATACATCATCAAACAAGTGTCAGAAATACTCCTCAACAAAATGGGGTTGTTGAACGAAAGCATAAACATCTCCTTGAAACCTCAAGAGCCCTATTGATTCAATCCCATCTCCCTCTAAAGTTTTGGGGAGATTGTGTTCTTACAGCCACATATCTCATTAACAGATTCCCAACCAAACACTACAAGAAAACTGCCGATCTGCCACGGACAATTTCCGTTGCAGAATTTGAAATTCCGTCGCAGATTTAACTTCTGTGACGGATCTGCAACGAAAATGTTCCGTCGCAGAAAAGTTGTGGCAGATTTAAAATCTGCGACGGAATTAGAAATCCGTGGCAGATCTGCGACGGACCTGCAACGGGTTTGTCTTTTTTGCAACCCCAAGAATCTGCGACGGAATTGAAAATCCGTGGCAGATTTGCGACAGACATAGCGACAGAAATAGCCGTTGCAGATCTGCAACAAAAACAGTGACAAATTTTGCCGTCGCAGATCACCTGATCACACACACAGATTTTTATTGTTTTTAGGCAGTAGCTATTAAAATGGCGGGCAAAACACATTCAATTTTTCACACACATAATTCTAAATAAGATTTCAATACGAAATAGATAATTCAAAACTAGATTAATACAAACTTCACGTGCAAGTGTAACATAATTCATAATATTGTAAAAACACTAAATATTAAAGTGTTAGTGTCAAATGTCAAATGTCAAAGGTGTCAACAAATCTCGGGCTGCCCTGCCCCTCCCGTTCCATCATCATCGCCTCGTAGAGGAAGGTTACCACCATATAACTTCCTTATGTCCTCCTGAATCGTCAGTTACAAACTCATTCTGTCTAGCCTTTAAGCCCATTCTGTCAAGCCTCCTCACGCAGTTCGAAGAATTAGGCCTGCAATATATGAAAGTTAATAACAATGTAACAATAATCGTGTCAAGAACAACAAGAACAACAACATGAACAGCAACTGAACAACATCAACAACAACACAAGAGCAGTGTCATATTGCAACAACAACACCATCAACGCAACAACAAAAGCCGTGTCAAAAGACGATTAATGATAACATCAACAACAAGAATAACGTCAACAAAAACAATTCAATTACAAAAGAAAGCAAGTACATTATCACCCTTTAGAAGTTTTAAGACAAAAACACCAACATTATGAGCATGAACCTAAATTGTTTTGCAAATTACAGAAAGTACCTGTAGCTCAGCATGTCCCGGATCCACCCAAGTCTTTCCGTCGTGCTTCTTTGTCTTTGTGTGGATGATAACCTCATCCAACGGCACAGGCACCCCTTTCTTCTTACCCTTCAAGTTTCAATGAACATTTCCATTACATTTTAAATTTAGTGTCCACCGAATAACAAGTGCAAATCTATTATTTTATAAAATATATCTTACCAATCGATTCATATTTTCAGAAAATGGAATTGAACCTCCACAGAAGTTTATAAAATATATCTTACCAATTGATTCATATTTTGATCAACCACCCCAATTCTGTTTGCATCAGTACTCATGGGCGGAGAAAGTTGGAAAACAAATGCTTAAATGTGCATGCCAAGAAAGAACAAAATAGACATCCAGACTGAAACTACACTATTTTTTTGTTGTCAGGTGAACTATAAATCAGATTTAAAGAAGAAACAAAAAAGCCAATGATCAAACTCAAGAAGCAATCAAAGTAGGCAAACCTGTGCTGGATCAGAATCATTGTCCGAAAGCAAGCTCCAAACCATCTCCAAATCCAAATCTCTCTCACTCGGAATTTCCGAGGCCTCAACTTCTCCGCCGCTGGGCTCCGGCAACTTCTCAGGAGACCAACGCTTAGCGCTCTCATCCGCCATCATCATCGCAATACAAATCAATCAAACATGCAGTGGAATCTACAAAGCCTAGCTCCAAATCCTACGAGAAAAAGCTGTGGAGGAGTTACCAATTTCAAGTATCTTCTCTAATAAAACCACAAACAACAATCATTTAACTACATATATCACAAAATTCAACTAAATTTTACTTAAATTCTCAATAAACGTCAAATTAACTAACACAATTTCAACAAAAATTACAACTTAAGTGCTATCAATTTCACAAAAAAACTAATGCAATTTTTACCCAATTTCATATCAATTTAAACTCATATTCACACAATTTCAACTAAATTTCATAAAAAATGCACTAAGTTTCACACAAACAAATTCAATTCCACAAAAAATTACAATAATAATAAATTGTATAAAATTAAATTAAAATACCTTGAGAGGGAGAGGAGGTCAGGTGGGGGAAAATGGCGGTCGAGACACTGGCGGCGGCGAGGGGTGGAGACACTGGCGGCGGCGGCGAGGAGGGAGGGAGACACTGGCGGCGGCGGCGGCGAGGAGGGAGGGAGACACTGGCTGTCGAAGGCGAGGCGAGGAGGGAGACAATGGTTGCGCGGTCGGCGGCGAGGCAAGGAGGACGAGCTCCACAACGTCAACCAACCGTGCGACGGCGGCCGGCGGTCTAGGAAAGCCGCGGAGGAGATGTGTCGGTCGAACTTGGGCGGACGGAAGATGGCTGGGTCTCGATGTCTGGATCTGTGAACTGATTTCGTCTACAGATCTAAAAGAGGATAACCCGATTTTAATTAATTATCTGCAACGGAAATAAGTCCGTTGCAGATTCCGTTGCAGATTACACAAAATGTTTACCTCACTTCATTCCGTAGCAGATCTGCGACAAAAACAAAAGTTCCATCGCAGATAGTGTTCCTTTTTCAGAAATTATTACTCCGTCGCAGATTCGTTGCAGATCTGCTACGGATATGTGTCCGTAGCAGATTTTCGTTGCAGACCAGATAAATTCTTGTAGTGAAAGTTCTTCATGGCAAAACCCCATATGAACTTCTTTTTCACAAACCTCCTAGTTATCTTCACCTGAAGGTCTTTGGTTGTCTTTGCTATGTGACTACTCAAAAGCAGGGTAGACACAAATTTGATGAAAGAGCATCAGCCTGTGTTTTCATAGGGTATCCTTATGGAAAGAAAGCATACAAGGTATATAATCTCACCACTCACAAGATTGAAGACTCTAGAGATGTGGTTTTCCATGAAACTGTTTTTCCTTTTCAAAATCAAACTCCTCCTGTCTCTTTCTTTCCTCCACCCCAGTGTTCAAATTCTTTTTATGAAGATCAGATTCCTCTCAGTTCATCTCCTTCAACTTCTTCACAGCCTTCACTTCCTGTTTATACCTCTGATTCTTCTAGTTCATCAACTGGTCATACTCCTATCCCATCCTCAACATCCACTATCCCATCCTCAACATCCACTATTTGCCCTACTCTCATCCCAAGACATTCCACCAGAACTCACAATCCTCCTTCTTATCTCCAAGACTATGTTTGTCAGTCCACTTTGTCTTCTCAGCCTAGCTCACATGCTTTTACCTCCTTTTCTTGTCCACATACCATCACTTCTCTTCCTTCTCCCTCACACATATGCTTTAATGCCCTAACCTCCACTAGTCAGCAATTTTTGCATAGTCTTTCTCAAATGCAGGAACCAAGATCTTACGAGGAGGCTAAGTCAGATCCAGCTTGGCAAGAAGCAATGAACAAAGAGTTACAGGCCCTTGAAGACACTGGAACCTGTACAATATGTGATCTTCCTAAGGGCAAACGACCTATAAGCAGCAAATGGGTTTTTAAACTCAAATATAGATCAGATGGCAGTCTAGAGAGGCACAAGGCACGCCTTGTTATACGGGGTTGTACCCAAAAGGCTGGAATAGATTACCATGAAACTTTTTCTCCAGTGGTAAAGATGACTACTGTTCGTGCTCTGCTCGCCACAGCAGTCAAAAAGGGTTGGTCCATTTTTCAATTGGATGTTAACAATGCATTTCTTCATGGAGACTTGAATGAAGATATTTACATGAAGCCACCCCCTGGTCTCCTTATGTCCAATCCTGCTCAAGTTTTGAAGCTCCAAAAGTCTTTATATGGTCTAAAACAAGCTTCTCGCCAATGGTACGCAAAACTTTCAGCTGTTTTAAGATCCAGAGGTTATTGTTCTTCCAAGAATGATTATTCTCTCTTCACAAAAAGGATGGTTACTTCAGTTGTTCACCTTGCTATATATGTTGATGACATCCTCATTACGGGCAATGATTCTGAAGAAATCACTCAATTAAAGACCTATCTTGATTCTGTTTTTAAAATCAAAGACCTTGGTCTCTTGAGCTATTTTCTTGGACTTGAGATTTCCTATCATCCCCGAGGTATGATCATTTCACAGCGGAAGTTTGCTCTAGATCTTTTAAAGGAGTTCAGGTGTCCTGCCACTTCTTCAGCTGCTTGTCCTTTAGAGGCTTACTTACAGTTGCTTCCCAATTCTGGCCCCCCTCTTGACGATACTGCTTCATATAGATGTTTGGTTGGCAAACTCAACTTCTTAACACATACTAGGCCAGATTTGGCCTATGCTGTCCAGTTCCTAAGCCAATTTATGCAGGATCCCAGGAAAACTCATTGGGATGCCGCTATGCATACGCTTCGTTATCTCAATACACATCCCTCTCAAGGCATTTTCTTCAATTCCTCTCTCCATTTCAACCTAGAGGCTTATTGTGATTCAGATTGGGCTTCGTGCCCTCTATCCCGTCGCTCAGTCAGTGGCTATTTCATCATGCTAGGTGGCAGTCCTATCTCTTGGAAAGCCAAGAAGCAACCCACAGTTTCTCTTAGCTCCGCAGAGGCCGAGTATAGGTCAATTCGGCGTGTTACTGCTGAGCTTGCATGGCTTTCTCGTCTTCTTTCTGATCTTGATGTTCCTGATCTCCTTCCCATTCCTGTGAAATGTGACAGCAAAGCTGCAATATATATAGCTACCAATCCTGTTTACCACGAGCGAACCAAACATATAGAACTGGATTGTCATTTCGTTCGTGAGAAATTGCAAGATGGTCTTATCACTCTTGATCATGTTCCCACTGCTCTTCAACTTGCTGATATGTTTACAAAGAGCTTGCCAGGCCCTATACATCATAGGCTTCTTTCCAAGTTGGGGGTTCATCCACCCTCCAACTTGAGGGGGGGTGTTGGTCCTATAAAATAGTCTAGTCTATTTTGTATTTTCTTCTTTTCTATATATAACCTGCGTGTACTCTATCTTGTTCCCTAAGTAATAATAATGAATGATTTTCCCTTTCCGTTATTTTCCGGCTCTTCTTCTCAGAATATTCAGGACTTTGTTCATCTTCATTTCTTGAATCGATCATGAAGCAAATCAACACACACATATGAGCATTGAAGGAAAAACATAAGAATATTTTATGATTGGTTTGGGAGTATATTTTTTTGGTAACTTTCATAATATGTGTGATTTATATATGAGAAAGATTGGGTTTCACTTACGTTGGTTTAATTTCTCAGGGACACAATGTTGGACCCTGCAGCCGTTTTTGGGATGCTATTTGGAAGTGATTTCTTTGAAGATTATGTGGGACAATTTTTATTGGCTTCTTTATCAGCTGTTGAAGCTGAACAGGATACTTCCGATGATCCTGAAGTTCGAAACAAAAAAGTTCGGGAAAAGATGAAAGTAATGCTTTGTTTGTTTCAACTCATATTCATGAATGGCGGCGAGCCACTGTGGAGAGTTCAGTAAAGAACGGTTTGTCCCTTGTTTACAGACATTGCAGAAGGAAAGGGAAGATAAGCTTGTAACAGTTTTAAAAGAGCGTCTCCATCCGTTTGTTGAAGGTCAGATAGACACTTTTGTGGATTGGGCAAAGTCAGAAGCATGCCGTCTTTCTCAAGCCGGTAAGACGATGTAACTTCCACTCTATTTTTGTTGTCTAATCACTTATGCTCTGTTTGGTTGAGAAGAACAAAAAAGAGAAGAAAGAAAAATGCTAGAAAAAGAGTGAAATTAATGCATTATTTGGTATGAGAGAAGTAAGAGAGAAAAAGTGAGTTTTAAAAATGAGATTTTCATATATGTCTCATTTTCAGCTTTTGGTGAGGCTATGCTACATACAATTGGCTACATTTACACCAGGCAAGCTGCCAGAGAAATCGGGAAAGATAAGCGTTATATGAAAGTTCCATTTTTAGCTGAGTGGGTCCGTCATAAAGGACACTGTCTTAAGTCACAAGTTATGGCTGCTTCAGGTGACATCAATGGAACAACTTGAATAGCATATATGATGATATCTTCTAGAGCCTTCCATTTCATCATGACACACTTTACTATCCCGTAAATTTATTCTAGGTGCTGTCAGTTTGCTGCAAATACAAGAGGAGATAAAAAAGTCATGCAAAGGAGAGAACACTCAAGAATCTATGGTCAAAGCTCTTGAGGAGAAGAAAGATGTCATGCTAAATTCCTTATGGCAAATTAATGTTGTCGACATTGAGACAACTTTATCCCGTGTTTGTCAAGCAGTAAGTATCATTTTTTCCTTTCTCAATTCATACTGTACTTCTGTGCTTGAGTCTATAGAAATTTGTCACTATGTTTTTTCTAATTTCACATGAACTTAAAATGTTAACTAATTGCAGACACTGTTTTGACGCTATAAATCTGATATCACGTCAGTCATCCCTCCAGCCCCAGCCTAGCTGGGATTGATGTGGCGGTGATGAAGAAAGAATTGACACATGATTGTCAAATATTTCCCATGAAGAATTTTATATAAATCCAAAAATATTTACAATTGGGATTTGGGAGCCAATGTCTATGGGCAAAACTATGAATGAGTAGTTTTGACTTGTTTATCAGGAATGGACGTTACCAAACACTTTTATTTTCTGCAAATTTAGTAGGCTCAGTCATTTCAGCCTGAGTAATTCTTACCCTTTAATTAAAAAGAGGGGAAAATTGACTAGAAATGCTCATCATGATAGATGACTTGACCATATATTGATTTTGTTTTACTGCTTTAAGCACTGTTTTTCCCCTGGAGTATTTATGAAATTAGTCAAGGCTTACGACATCATGAGCTTACTCAGGATATGACCTTATGTAGGAACATATAGAGATCTAGGATCAGAGTAGTTGGATAGACCCTTGAGCCTTAGTTTGTAGTTTATGTTGGTGCACTTTTATCTTAGTCTGTAGCTTGTGCTTGTGTGCTTTGGGTCTAATTGCTAGGGACGGTATGCTTGCTTCTTGCCTCTGTGCTCTTACTTCATGTGTGCTACTATGTTTACTTTGTCAGTGCTTTTTTGTTTGAGCCGACGGTCTCTTGGAAAGAGCCTCTATTGTTTGTGGGATTATACTGGGTTTGTTGTTGTTTTTTAAATCCAGGTCCTTAGAGACCCCACGGTTTCGAAAGATGTTCTCAAGCTGAGAGCTGCAGCAATGAAAAAGCTGGGAACAATTTTTCAAGTGAGTATTTTTCTTTCTTATTGTTACTATTGAATACAGTGTACAAGTTCTAGACATATGATGTTTCTCTGTATCTTTTTCTCCTACCGAAAAAAGGCAACTAGGCCCGCACTTGGTAAAATCCGCTCCCCTATAATGGTCTATGATAAGAACAAGTATTGAGCCTAACTCACCTCAAAAGAGCGCTCTTTAACAATAGCTTCAATTGTTCATATTTACTCGATGTAAGATAAATCCAACACTCTTCGTCCTAAAATAACACTAGTACTCTCCGTAATTTTTTTGGTATTAAAACGATAAAGAAAGCATTAGTCCTTAGCTTGTGGATTGTACCCATTAAGGGCCCGTTTGGTGAGCTAGGAAGGGTTGATGTGATGTGAATTTTGAAATCCGAAATGATAGGGTTTGGAGAGATCCGAAATGATGATTGTTAGTGACATGCGGGAGTGGCCGGTGGGGGTGGCTGATAGGGGTATTTGCCGGGTGGTTGAGGGAGATATCATAAAACCCGGATTGAAACACCTCCATTTCGGAGGGTTGTGATATCGAGAGATATCAAATCCCATTCCTGTTTAGGCTTTACCAAATCCATACAAAAAGGTTGTGATATATAGAGATATCGGAACTCATATCTCCCGGACTTGCCCTAAATATTCCCGTTGTACTCTCTTTATAGCATGTCATTCATCTTGCGTTGTTGGGCAGGGAGCGAAGGCGACGTACAGCAGAGAGAGCAGTTTGCGCTGCGAGGGCCCCACCAACAACGACGCCATTAAAGGCAATCCACAGCCATCCTCAGATCAAACCTAACTTTTGGTTGATGTTTGGGTTTCAGCTTTGCCATCTTCACCCCAAATCTGATTCTTTAGCTTGTAGTGGTTGGTTCACTTTTGTTTTCTTTTTTAGTGTTATGGAGTTTATCTATTTCCATTCCCCTATGGAGCCAAAGATTCACAATTTTTTTGGCTTTGGGGTATGATGGAATAAAGCAAATTGACTCTTTTAATTGTTTGCGCTTCTTGCAATTGTGAAGTAGCAGTTAGTCAATGCAACTTTCGACGCTCATCATGAGTCATCTGGAAAACAGCTGCTCTATGTTTTAAACATAGGGGTCGGACTGCGTACATTCGATCCCCCTTACTCCGCAATGGGCAGGAGACATAAAGGCACTCAGGTAATGTTGTTTATTATGGAGTTTAGCTCATTCTTGAAAAAGTTAGAAGAGCATTAGGGTGAACATGAATGCTTGTTTGTGTTGTTGGGCATTAAAGTTCTGCCCCCTTTATTGTTTTTGTTGGTCCGAAATTAAGGCAATGTTTCTTTCAACTTATTGTTTCGGTTCGATATGGTACAGTTATTTTTTGGTATTTTATCGGTTGGTATTTTTCGGTTCGATAATTTCGAGTTTTTCGAAAAATTTTGGGATCGATTCGGTACTTGCTCACCACTAGATCCCAATACCGAACTTTTAGTTCGTTGTGGGTCATGATGCTTTGATATCGATACAAATTGTTATAAATACATACGTGCCTAATTTATACTTTAAAATATATTAAAACCCTTTATTTTTGAGAAATAAAAAAATGCATTTAAATAAAGAAGCATTAAAAACTGAAAACTAATAATTAAATTAAAGAAATGCACATAAAACTTAATTTATATTTTACAAACTAAAAGTATTCCAAATGCTTGTGAATATTTTAAATTCATCTACATAATTTTATAACTTCTGAGAAATCATTTCGTAACGTTCCCAAATACCAAACTGATTATTCAATTTGGTACACAGTTTGTTTTTTAGTATATTTTTAGTTTGAATTTCTCGGTAATTCTAGGAATTTTCAGGTTTGATTCTCTACTTGTTCACCCCTAATTGCATGAGTACGATTCCAGTTTATAAAATGCCAAAAGGCATGTGAAATGCAAATAACACGAAATGCTAAATTGTGACATTGCACACTGCAACACTTGTACTTAGAAAATAAAAGCATATAATATACTCCTCGTGAAATTATTTTTGGTATAAGAATAATTAGTGTTAATCACGTGCTTTGTACGGGCTCGCATACATTCTAAGAGTTTGACAATCTATAAATATAATTTTTTATTTTAGTTTTCTAATAGTGATAAAATATGTTTTAAACTGGTGGAATATATATTAGTATGTTAATTTAAAAACGAAAAATCTAATACAAAATCAATGGTCATTGAATGAAGTACTAATGAAAATGATTTTAGTGAATAAAATATAATAATAATAAAAATTGACTAATTAAATAATGATACACCATTAGAGATGTGACATAATGTCACTTGTCACCCTTCAATTAAACCAACTTTATTTTATTTACTTTGTTGAAAATATATGTAGTACTAAAATAAATAACGTAAAAAGATAAAAGTTTTGAAGCAAAGTTTTTAATTCATAAATATGCATATGTGATTAAATTTATATAACCATTTTTTGAGAAGTTAATAAACTAAAATAAATAGTGAATAGTATAAAAATAATCCTATATATATTTATGTATGTATGCATGTATGTATAGATACATACATATACATACATACATACATACATACATACATACATACATACATACATACATACATACATACATACATACATACATACATACATACATACATACATACATACATACATACATACATATATACACACACACACACATACATACATACAACAACAAACAACAACCCAGTTGAATCCCACTACTGTGGGGTCTGGGGAGGGTGTGTGTGCGCAGACCTTGCCCCTACTCGGAAGTAGGGAGGCTGTTTCCAAGAGACCCCCGGCTCAACCTGCACAAAAAATATGATAGGAAATACAATATAACAGGATAACATGATATAACGGGATATAACAGGATAAAGCACCAAGTACAATGAAATGAAAGTCCAACAAGCAAAAGTAGAAGATTCCAATCAAACACAACACACTACAAAAACCTCTGCAGCACCGAGCTCCTAACCAGCTACTTTAATCCTAGTCCGCCAAAGGTTCCTATCTAAAGCCATATCCTTAGTCAGGGTGAGAAGTCTTAAATCCTGTCTAATCACCTCCTTCAATTTCTTCCTATGTCTACCCCTTCCCCCGATAACTGTGATCCTCTCACACCTCCGTACAGGGGCATCAGCATCCCGCTGTCTCACATGCCCAAACCATCTCAACCTTGTTTCCCGCAACTTATCTTCCACTAGCGCCATGCCTACCTGACGTCGAATAACTTCGTTCGAAATCCTATCTAACCTTGTCTTCCCACACATCCATTGTAACATCCGCATCTCCGCCGCATGCAGACGACGCACATGAGTCTTCTTAACCGCCCAACACTCTGCCCCGTATAACATAGGAGGTCTGACTATGGATCGGTAGAACTTACCTTTCATCCTAGGCGAAATCTTTGGGTCACACAACACCCCTGAGGCCAACCGCCATTTGGCCCAAGCCACTCCAACACGATGTCCAACATCCCCGTCTAACTCCCCATCCGCCTGGATTACCGAGCCAAGATAACGGAACCTGTCTACCTTAGGTACTACGTGAGAGTCAATCCTAACTTCCACTTCTGATTATGTTTCCCGGTCGCTGAAACAACATTTCATGTATTCAGTCTTGTTATATATATATATATATATATATATATATATATATATATATATATATATATATATATATATATATATATATATAATACGGAGTATATTTTACAATGGTGAAATGTATGTTTATAAAATTGTTAAAAATGAAAAAGTTTTATACAAATGTATTAAAAGAGCTATAAGAAAAACTAATTGGACCAATGAGATGCATCCACCTCATAAATGGATGCTTATGTGGATGCATATGTGGCATGCCACATGTCAATACTACAACAAATTAACTCAACTTTACATACTCCCTCCGTCCACAAATAAAGTTTCCATTGCGCGTTACGATGTTTGACTGAAATTATTTTCAAATCATTTTATATGAAAAATGGTATGGAATTAGAAAATAAAAATTACATATTTAAAATCTACATGAAAAAATCTACAAAACTAGATGTGACATGACTATATTATTTTATCAAATAAGACACAAAAATAGGCCAACAAAGTGAATAAAGTTTGACCCTATAAATAGTGAACGGGAACTTTATTGTTGGACGGAGAGAGTATATATATACATGATAGGATATAGGATAGGATATTTTAGTTCATGTATACGAAGTATTTCTTTATCTAATTAGCTCGGATAAAGGTCCATGAGACCCAAGTTTTATGCATGTAAGAAGTATCTTTTGAAAGATGATATTATTACTCTTTCTGTCTCACTACTAGTTTTCTAACCCCTGCGTTGCACGGATATTATTTTGAATCAGTGAAAAAAATAAAAAATAAGTTTATAGTGTATATAAAGACAACACAACGAAATTGTATTCAATATAAACATTAAAAGTATTATATACTAATATTGAGAAATGTATACTGAAGACAAAAAACAAAATTAAAGGTTTTGAAAGACTTCCTTGTACAACATATTTCTAAATCAAGTTAAAATAAATGTTGAACAAAAATAGTATACAATAACATAATAAATTAAAATGTCAAGTCAAACACAAAATTTGAGGATGAGATGTGATTTGAAAATTGCCCTAGAAAAGCGATGTTTCTTTGATGAAAACAGATCCAAAGCATTTGACATTATCAAAGCCCTGTCACACGTTTCTCAGTGTAAAGTCATATCATGCTTTTACCATTTTCTCATAAACTGTTACACTTTCTCATAAGTATTTATTTAAATTATTAGACTTTCCCATAAACTTTAATTCTTTTCCATAAACTTTTACACTTTTCCATAAAATTTTATACTTTCCCATAAAGTATTTGTTTAAGTTATACTTTTCCATAAACTTTAACTCTTTTCCATAAACTTTTACACTTTCCTATAAAGTATTTATTTAAGTTACACTTTTCCATAAATTTTAACCCTTTCCCATGAACTTTTACACTTTCCCATAAAGTATTTATTTAAGTTACACTTTTTTCATAAACTTTAACTCTTTCCCATAAACTTTATACTTTCCCATAAAGTATTTATTTAAGTTACACTTTTTTCATAAACTTTTACTCTTTCTAAAAAACTTTTACACTTTCTCATAAAGTTGTAACGCCCTCAAACCGGCCTAGTTTAAATAAATAAATATTATTTATTTATTGAGACTCATTATTTTTAATAATAAAAATTGAGATTTCAATCTCTTTAAATGGCTTTCCAAAGCTATTGTATTTTAATATAAAGTTCTTAAAAAAATTATTTGAGCATGTCATTAAATTCGTTTTGGTTGTCTGATTCCAAAAACGCAAACAGATCTCAATTCGGAGCCGTTTGGAGGAAAAACCGTGTACCGTTCAGATCAGATTCTACACAACAGAGTGGAATTTAGGGAGGTAACTCCCCAAATTATGAACCACACGCCACACACCCTTTCATTTCCCATAACCACCTCATTCATTCCCAATTAATCCACCATTATTCACCCATTTAATCTCTATTATTAAAACCCCCCTCTCCCATTCATGTTCTTCATCATTTGTAACCCTCATCCCTTACTCTCATCAAATCCTCTCCTCTCCCTCTTCCTTCCTTGCATTCGGCCAAGGCAACAAGCGAACCCAAGGAGGATTCCAGCAAGTAGACGGGGAGGTAGAAGAAGAAGGTTCACGCAAGAAGTTTGTTCGTTCGTTTGTCCATTCATCGTCATCCATTCGTTCATCTCGTCCTATCATTCCGTCAACTCCTTTAACTAGAGGTGAATAGTTGTCCCCTCTAATTCTAGAACATTCAGTTATAATCTATATCATTATATTCATAGGAATATCGTACACAACCTACATAAAATCTATGCATCTTCGTAGGTTAGCTATCAAAACGTTCACTACGTAAAAATCATATATATTGGCATAGGAATCACTAGGAATATATTCATCAATGTTTGTATTATTGTTCTAAAAAGAATCAAAGTGTTAAGTTTGCAAAATGGATTAAAACGTAGCCAAGGACAGAACACTGTCACCGGGACGGTCGACCGTTACTTGAGACGGTGGACCGTACCCTCAGCCATCCCGACGGTCACCACCGTGACGGTCGACCACCGGCCGCGACGGTGGACTGTTTGAGACCCAGACCCAAACCATGGCCCACGGTCGACCGCCGGTAGGGTACGGTCGACCGTTCCTCGGGCAGTTTGTAGAACGAGCCCTGTTTACCATATTGACTCAGAATCTGAATGTATGTTTGCATGAAATGTTAATCTTCGTTATGTTTGTTATTTAATTGATATATTCTTGGCGTGGACCAAAGGTAAATATATCAACCATTCATCATGTTCATTCTAGACGCATATCCTAGGTTTTTATCATCATGTGCATACCGCTGTAGGGAGGTCAGGCTTTCGTGCGCCTACTACAGTGGGCCCGTCCAGAAACCTTTGGGATCTAACGGGTTTTCATCAGGTGGACTTTGTGTACGTACATGGTAGTCAGGCTACGGCTACCACCGAATTTTGCTAGTTCACTTGCGACATTTTCGTCGAGCTCGGCTCATTACCGGAGTGCAGGGGTGATCCTGTCAAGTGAGACTAAGCCAGAGGTGTCCCTGATAGTTTAAGTCATGCATCAAGTCATATCGTCATCATGTGGGTTCCATGTCATGTCAACATTCAATGTGGTTGTCACCATCATGTATGTTCCACGCCACATCAACATTCAATGTGGTTGTTATTCTTTTTGTTATGTGTAATAATATCCATCAAGTGCAAATTAATCAGTTAGTAAACATGTGATTTTCTGTACGTTAAAGTACATGTATTAATATGTGTATAATCATATGGGTTATCACTTCATGTTCTTTTGTTAGATTTACTCCTCAGCTTTTGCTGAGCGTGTAGTTGTTTTTGCTACACGCAGGTAGACATGACGGTACAGGTGCCAACCCTGAAGGACAGTGGTGATGGGAAGATGGGCGGCGCACGGACTAGTTTAATAATTATAATCATTTGAATTAATCAATCATTTGGGCATGAACCCATCAAATGTCGTTTTACCTATTTTGGACTTATTTATTTACTTCCGCTTTTACTCTGCATTTATATCACACACGTTTTGGAAATAACTCCCTAGCATTTATTCCATCAATTAAGCACAACCATTTTTCATAATAAATAGACATTAATGTTCTTTTCGCTACAGACGGTTCTCGGACTGCCCATGTAACCCCACCTGTTCGTCGGGTCGCGGGTGAACCAGGTCCACGGAAGGCGGGTGTTACAAAAGTAATAATGTCTTTACATTGGAATACGTGAAAAAAGTGACCAATCTGTCAAATTTTATCTCCCAATAGGCGTGCCTCTTAAGTGCATTAAATGCATTGTACTTTTGGTTCGCGGCTCAAGTCTTTTTCACTAACAAATAAAGTAAAAATTTATCTTTTCACTCTTTTCTATGATTGAACTTTTCGAATCACCCATGCCCATTCGTACACGATTACCTATATCATTAGCCAGCATTTTGGATCCATCCATACCCGTATAGATTTGGGCGGGAAAAGTCACTATTCATTTTCTCACTTTACCTTTGTATATTAGTAGATTTTTGCAATGTGATGGAAAACAAGCCGTAAGTTAATAAGGTAAAAAATCTCACTCCTTCTATCTCTAAAAGAATATCATAGTTTGTCTTTTTTTATTAATCTCTGGCATCTTTAACCATGAATTATGGAAAATATATAATTAGTTATAATGTTAATTTAGTAAAATTGGATTTATTTTGAAATATAGTTTTGGAATATCAAGGTTTTATAATATCTAATTATTTAAAGTTATATTTAATTTGTTATCATAGGGTGTTATAGTTTGACAAAAAAATCAAATTGTGACAATCTTTTAGGAAGAAGAAATATAAATTTTACATTTCAATTTTTTCCTTTGAAATGACAATTTTTCTTGCTTTGACTGATCAAACTATTAAATGGAGTTTTTTTGTTTTTAACAACTTTGACTAGTTTGAAAGCACTAAAGTTATGCACACGTTGTATAAAATGAGCCCGGTTCCAAGTCCCGACCCAAACTAATCACCCCACCTACGTCAATTGCAACTCGTAAGTATAATTGACTTTAAAATCAAAAGTTTTGACTTTATACTTACGAGGTGCAATTGATTAGGGATGTAAACGGATATTAATAGGATCGGATGTGTCATTACCAAATCCGCATCCGTTTATTTTTGTCGGATATCAAATTCGAATACGGATCTTGACGTATACTAAAAATCAAAATCGTATCCGCATTCGTCGGATACCGGTCGGATATCGGATATATCCGTATCCGCTTCCAATTTTTACAATCAAATTAAACAATACTTTAATTTTAAATTACATTAAAGTCAAAATATTATTAAATCAACTATAATTTTTTATGGGATAATTGTTTTCTTTGTTTTCATGATTTATGATATTCAACAATAACTTCATATAATAAAAAGATATATACACAACACACATATACACATATTTTTATATGTCCCCACATTTATTTTGTATATAAAAATGTTTTATACTTTGAAATATCAATAGAGAAACAAAATATATATATATAAAATTAGGAAAAACTCTATCTAACGGATCGAATATTGGGATAAACGGTTATTTAAACGGATGCATATTCGAATCAGAATTTAAACAGATCGGATATACAATTACCAAATCCGTATCCGTTTAGTAATCGAATATCTTTAATCGGATACGGACAATATCCGTTTAAAACGGATGCAGATATTGCCTCTTTAAATGGATGCAGACGGTAATCGGATTTTCGGTTATCCGTTGACAGCCCTACAATTGACGTAGATGAGGTGATTAGTTTGGGTCGGGACTTGACGGGGGGTTAGGGGGGATATGAATCATCAATTTTATGAATGAAGCTCCGTAGGGGGGCAATGACTTCCGTGACCACTGAAATCCAGTAGTCATGGAACTGGGCTCTTTTAAAATTTGAGAATATCATGTCTTACCAACTAAGCAAATATTGTTTAATCACATACTCCATCGTCCCAAAAATATTGTCTAACTTTGAACAACATGTAAAATTTTATTCTTTAATATTGTTTTATTTTCAACTTAGAATACAAATAAAAAGTTCTGTACAAATTAGATACTTCAAAACTATATCAAAAGATCTTTAAAAATGTATCAACATATTTCATTTCATGCATTAAATAATTAATGAAAATACATAAATAAATAAAAGCTATTGAAAAGATAAAATAATAAATGAAACATTATTTTTTGGGAGAGGATGTAGAGCTCGTTTGAAAATAACGTTAGAAATATTAGCGTTTTGAAAATACTATCTAGCGACATCGTTTAATTTTAATATTTTCAAAGTTAATCAATACTATTAAAATTTTTTCAAAATGCTAATGATAATCAAACATGCTATTCCAAACAGCCTACGAGCACGAGCAATGAAAAGTAAAGAATTGGAATGTCACACGTTGTCACAACATATTTCAATTAATAAAAAATAATCCAATTGGACAAGTTAAGAGATTGGCACACTATACAATGATAAGACATTATTTTTATCATTTTTAACTTTTTTGTTATATTTTAATTAATAAAGATCATTTTCATCATCTGTTTTATCATAAAAAAATATTTCTACTACCTCCATAAAAAGCTTATTTTTTTTGTGTGATACGGAATAATATGAAAATTTCAAAATTAATTTCAGATTAAGAAAATAGAAGGAAAATCAATTCATCAATTGCCTCGAAACCCTAGTACTGGAGATCCGAAAACAAATCCCGGCCACCATCCATTCATTCACCTCCGCCGATCGGCTTCTTCCTAACGAAAAAAACCCGACGCCGCGGCTCCGCCTCTCGCCAAAAACCTCCGTCTGCTCCCGACTCATACCGGCGGGGTCCTTTCTTCGCTGCAAAAGATGAAAGTGAAGAAGCAGAAGCGCCATCGGAGAGCGGTGAGGTTTTACGCGGCTTGTTATGGTTTTCGAGAGCCGTATAAGATTCTATGCGACGGCACTTTTGTGCACCACTTGATTTCCAATCAGATCACTCCAGCGGACACTGCCATCGCCAATACACTTGGTGGCACTGTTAAACTCTTCACCACAAGGTGTGTTTGTTGTTTGTAGTATTGAAGAAATTGTCTCTTTGGAGGAAGGGTAAACTTTAGAACTTACTGTTCAATTGGTGTGCATTGTATTGGTTTGCAGATGTGTTGTTGAAGAGTTGAAGAGACTCGGGAGCTCTTACTCTGATTCACTGGATGCTGCTCGTAGTCTATTCACTGCAAGGTAGGCTTGTCATACCCCTCATACAAACAAATAAGGTTCAGTTTGATTCCTGGAAAATATCTTTTTAATGTTTTATTGAAAATGTTTACCCTTAGTCTTAGAAAACAAGCACTAGAATAGAAAACAGAAAACTGGCCCAGGAAAATGACTCTCCGATTTCAAAAAGGAGATAAAAGTTCTAGTGAATATGCAAAGAATCACAATACTTACATGCCAAACACAGGAAAATCTTCCACATGAAAGTATTTTCCCTTTCCTCAAAGATATTTCATCGAAACAAATAAAACCCTAGTCATGAACAGCAGTGAGGATCCGTTTGGAAGTTGGCTAATTATAGGGAAAGAAAAGAGAGAGGATAATAGAGAGAAGATTTGATGGGAAAGATGTGGGGGAAATTAAAAGTTTATGGAGTATGACAATATATAAAGTTCTAATCAAATTTGATTCTTTATTAATTTCCAAGGTAGAACCAGACATAAAAAATCAATATCCATTAATATTTTCCCCCTTGCCTTGCCATTCTTTGTATTCTTAACATCATCGTGTTTTGTTACAGATGTGATCACGTGAATAAGAAAAGTGCTGTAGCTTGCATAACTGAGGTCATTGGAGAAGACAATCCCGAGCACTTTTTTGTCTCTACTCAAGATGCTGATCTAAGGAAAAATCTTACGAAGGTGCTTTAACTTTTTATTTATGTTGGCATGTTGGTGTCAAACTGCTCTTCGTTGGGGTCTGTTTGGATGGGGGGGGGGTTCCTAGGAGGAAAGCTATGGAACAATTAGAGTATATGTTGAAAAATAGAATATATTTGTTAGAACGATTGAAATGATTTATGATTACTTATTACTCCCTCCGTCCCTGAATAGATTACAATTTTTTTTCTCTCTCCTCTCGATAACTTTTGTTTGTTTACGCGATTTCATTAAGTATTTGATAAAATAAAATATTCTTGTTACCTCTTGTTTTGTAGAACTTTTGACGTAGTTTTTTAATATGCAATTTTTATATCTTATTGATATACCAATTTGTAAATAAAATGATTTCAAAAAGTAGGAAATTTTACTCCGTAACCCGCAATTTTTAATCAAATTGGGGACGGAGGGAGTATGTTATTCATTCGTTTTGAAGAAAATCTCAAATATAATGTTGGAGTTCCCACATCGAAAAATAAAGAAGAATACCACTAGCATATATAGAAGGGTGAAGCCCTACCTATTAGCTTACGCTTTTGGGTTAGAATAGTGGATCCCAACTTTATATACAAGTGGTTACTTTTACCCGATACTCCACCTGTTGTTCCGGAATTTCAACATATATATCAAGAAATTTAAGATATAGACCTAGATGTCCAAAATTCTTCATTCAGCACGATTCGTTAAAGATTTGCTTTCATACTCACAGTTGTGGAATAGTAAAATTATGTGTTTTTTGAATAGTTCCATTGCAAAAGTTTTGAAATAGCTTTCTTTGTTTTAACCTTTCAATCATGTGGTGGCAGATACCTGGCGTTCCTGTAATATATGCACTTAGGAATGCTTTGTTTCTTGAGTGTCCTTCCACTTTTCAACGGAAGTTTGCCAAGGTTGCCGAAGAACAGCGATCACATATGACTGACAAAGAGTATAAAATGCTTAACATTCAGAAAAAGAGGAAATTGGCTGATGAAGAAGCTAATGTTGCCTTAAATGGGGAAGAAGGGGGCACTGGTTTCTCGGAGATCAAGAATTTCAAGATGCCTGTTGAGAGAAAACAAAACAACATCAAGGACAAACCTCAATTTAAGAGAAAAAGAATCAAGGTAGGACTTTTGGGTTGCATCGTCATGAATAACATTGTCTTTTTATATACAAAAAAAATTCATGTTGATTTTTGTGAGGGAAGATTTATGTTGATTTATTTCACTGTTTTTGGTTGAAATGGTTTTCATGCTTTAAAAGCTCTAAACAATTGACTACGTAGAGGGTCATACTTCATAGGGGAAAATACACTAGGCTATGCTGCTATGGTTAGAGTGCAAAAAATGGCTGCTAGAGAAAATATTTCTTTCTATTTTGGTTTTCTTTGTAGAAAACACGAAGAAAAATCAAATTTCCGTTCCATAAAAGACCCCACTTTGATGAGTGTAGACTTTTTAATTGTAGTAAAGTACAACGCTTAGAAAGAACTAATTCTACCTTTTTTTAAAACAAGTTGCGAAATAGCACTCTTTTATGGGACACAAATTTATATTCATTAATCTTATATTCCCTCCGTCTCATAAAAAAGGTTTCACATTTTCTTTTTTCTTTGTCCCAAAAATGGTTCCTCTATCTGTATGAGAAAGGAATTGTGGTTCTTACACAATTTCTTTCTCCTCTACACACTCAACCACTCGCTTTCATATTTATTAGTAAACATGTCCGGTCAATTGTAGAACTTTATAAAAACCTTGAGTTTTAACACATCATAATAAATTTAGATACTGTTTAAACTTTGTATCAATATTTTATATATTGTATTACTTCATTTTTTTGCCTGAATGTGATACTGACACACCGATGTTTAATTAAGACAATTTGTTTGAGAAAAAGACTGAGTGATTGCAGATGATTTAGCCTGTTGATTTGATGAGATTAATTAATCCCCAACTGCTAATGTTTTAGACTTTTGCGACAGCTATTGTACATCTAGATTTGAGTTTATTCGTTGGTAATAGTTTTTTGGTAAACCATTTTTTAAAGCTACGATGCTCCGTAAATTGCTTGATTGTGAAGCAAAATCTTCACTTTCTCCTTTAATAACTGTGTTTATTGCTGTGTATTTTGTTTGTCAGAACCCGAATCCACTTTCTGTCAAGAAGAAGAAGCCTAAGCCCTTAAATGCAACTGCATCAGAAAAGGTATGATTTTTCTGAATCTGAATTCTAGAATCATCATTCAAAATGTATCCTTTAGTAAAGAACCTTTGAACACCAATTGGATTACTCCGTAATAAAATTCATATATTGAAATCTAAATAGTACACTTGAGGGGTCAGTTAATTGCATGAGATATCTATGGATATAAACCTCCATTATGGCAAAACCTAAGCTCTTAATTGTTGCCTTCTCACTCACTTGCAACTCACATGTAGAGATTCTTACTTGCCTGATATTTATGACCTCTGTTCTAAATTCCTCTCCTAGTCCCTAAGCCTAAGGGGGAGAAAAAGCCAAACCAGAACCGGACAACAAAGTAACTGAAGCCTAACTGACGAATATTGGGTTCTTCATAGGCAGTCCAGCTTGCAGTTCAAGAATTAGGCTTTCAACTGACCTTACTGACTAAAAATCAACAAAAACAAAAAAATGACCGAATATGACCAACATAATATCTTCGGTTAAGTTTTCAGTTTTGCATTTTCAAAAATAAAAGTGAACCAACCTAAACCTAAACGGCAAACATCATGTATGAAACATGAGTACAATACTCCTAAATTCTAATTAGGACTGGGTTCTTTTGAAGCATCGGTATGCATTACCCAATAGTGTTTATTTATATATTCATGGTGAAAATGAGCACAACTCTTATCAGTTCTGTTTGTTTGTTTATCCCGCAAAATAACTTTAGCAAGTTGTCTATATATGGTATCTATGTTCTCCTCATCAAGTGGTTTACGCCTGAATTTGATATAATCATATGGTATCGATGTTCTCTTCAGCAAGTGCAAGAAATTAAGAAAAATGATGGAACTGCTCGAAAGAGAAGAAAAAGGAAGAGGACAAGAAACAGTGGCAATAATGCTGGAGAGGGAGGGGGCTTAAGCAGTGAGGTAAAATAGCCTCTTTTTTATTTGATTTTGAAAGAATCCTGTCAATTCATTTTAGTTACTGCGAGATTAGTTTCACATTTGTAACTTAATTTGATTTAAGGATGTAACAGAGGCATTTTTGTCTGTGATTAGAGAATATGCCAATGTTTTGCAATTTGTTTTTTAGAGCTCATATCCATTTTTTTGTCTCAAAATAGGGTGCTTGTTTGTTTGTCCTTCACAAAACATGGCAAGTTGGTTTGTGTTTCCTTAAAAAGAGTGCGCGGTTCGTAGTATCTAAAACGAGAGTCACAAAATTTCATTTTTCTTAAAACTATTCTGTTTGGTAAATGGCTTATTTACTTATGAATTTTACTTCGTTTTTTAACTTCCATACATATTTTAAAATAAAGATGTTGATTGCCATAAATCTAATTGTATTTTTAATTTTGGGGTGCAGTAGGAAATTATGATTAGAACAAAATTAATGAATCAATCCCAAAATTAACAGGCACTAATTCTCGCTATACTTTTGTGTGACATGAAAAGGATGAGATGCTTCATAACTTTGCGTACTACCTAAGAAAGCAAACACATGAATCAAAATGAAAACTAATACATCCAAGTGGAACTAAGTGTACAGTAATAATTTCTCTATCTGTCTAAAAATAATCTTATGTCATGACTTTTGAAAGTAGTGGTGATGGAAAGTGAGAAATTTTTCCAGTCATGTATTTGAAAAAAAATGTTTTGAGACGGATGAAAAAGAATGTGATGTTGCCATATACTACTCCATATTACATACTCCGTATTCTTTTTTTTTAAAGGAAAATAGAGATTATTTTGAGATAGGAGTAATTAGAAATGAGTTAAGTTTTTTTTATAGGTATAAATAAAAATTTGTGTATGAAGGTTTGAGTTCTTATGATGCAAGTTGGATATTTTTTATTTGCATGCTCCAAACATAATGGGGGGATTAAGATGGAATATTTTGTTTGGATGAGATTAAGATGGAATATTTTTATTAGGAAAAATTATACCCCATATTTAGTACGAATATTATTCATTTTCCCGTCCCAAAAGTTTTACACATTTGAAATAAAGAGTTTAAGAAAAATATTGAAAACTACATAAAGAGTGCTCCCAATGTCAACCCAGATTAGACTTACCGGTTTGATTTTCGTAAAATTAAAAAAAATGAAATTTGTGGTTGAGATTTATGTAGAAGAGAAATGATGTGAATTACTAAACAAAATATGAATTTTATTTTAGAACATATAAAAAAATGAGGAATTTATTTAAGGACAAAATATTCTGGTATATCATTATAATTTGTTCACATGAAAGAGAAATCTTGTAAGTCACACACTCATACTAAATGATAAAATATATAATTAAGGTGACCTTCTACTATCAGTGAGATTTGAATACAAATTTCAAAATTTTTCTTATTAAAAAATAAATCCAATTTACTAAGTTTAGTTTTATTGACTTTTATTCATAAGAATTTGGTTATTTACACCAAATTTTCCATGCGTGCGGGTCTATGAGATTCACACAATAATTTTCTCTCCAAATAACAATTTGAGGTAAGATAAAAATAATTCAACTAAAGTTTCCTTTTTTTTGATAATAAACTAAAGTTCTCAAATTTTCAACACCGTTATTTATTGACCAACGGAGATAACGACATGGCACGCTTTCACCGTTAACTAACCATCGGACACTAACGGCGTTTTCAGATGCCGTCTAAAACTCTCTTTCTCTCTCTCTAATCTCAAGGAGAAGAATCACAAATTCACAATCTTTTCTCACTCTACTTTCTCTCTACAGCTCCACCACCAACCACCGCTAGCCGCCGTCTCCTGCCGGATGCGCTCCGAACTAGCGGTGAGTTCGGGCTAGCAGGTAGCTTCGATGTGTGTGTGATGAATATGTATATGTGTGAGAGTTAAATTTGAGATGAAAAAATCGAAATTATCCGGTGACAGGGAATTTCTGTGGCTCCAATCGCCGTTTTCTCGGCATGAATTTCGGATCTTTTTGACATGTTCCGATGTTTTTAATGTTTATTTTTATTCACTCGCGAGGGATTTTGTGTGTTGTGCCCCAGATTTTGTGTGTTTTGGGTCGAGGTTTTTTCGTCCAGTTCTGAAGTAATCATTTTAAAGCTTCAATCTTGTTGTCTTGGAGCTTTTATCAGGCCATCTTTGCATTTGAGTGTGGTATCTTTGATTGATGGGTGATTAAATTTTTGATAGATTACATATTTTGATGGTCAGGGAGAGTGTAATCTGAAACTCGGAGTATCATATTGCACGAGTAGGGTTTTATTGAACACTAATTTTTTTAAAATTGTCCCCGTTTTAGACTCTTGATTTCATTTTGAATGAGTATGGTGTTTGATGAATAAGTTCAGTACTCTTTAATTTGATCTTTGTTAAACAAAAAGGAAAGTACCTTTCATGGAGAAATGAGATTTCATCCTATATTATAGGGCTAGGGTGTTCTCCGTTCCTAATGGTTTGCTCTCTCTATTTTTTTTAATGCTATTTAGTCATTTATATACTGGTATATACTTATGAGCCAAAATTATGTCTGCTTCATTGGCGATTATGTCTGTTCCAAAAGGACAGAATCGTGGTGATCATTTCATTTCTTTCATTCATTCCTCAACCATTTTTTCTATTCGGAGTTATAATTTGGTGTGTTCTTGCAGTGTAACCATTGTTTGTGTGAATTATTTTTTTTATTTCTTCCCTTTTTTGTGCGGTGTGAATTATCAGTCTGCGTCTCTCTATTTTAATTATGTGAACAATCCACTGGAAGTCTTAAATATCTACATCTCATGCGCGGTGTAATAATTTATTAATTCAATCATTTTTCGTTTGTGATATCAGGGTATTGTTATGGCATGAGCAGAGTGTAAATGTCTTTGTTTGACAGAATATTCCAGTAGTATTTGCTGTATGCATGTGAAGAAGCATGGGTTCTGCATGTTGTGTAGCTGCAAGAGATAGAACCATATCAAATGGAGCAACCAGTGAAAATTTGCATCGAAATCTCAGGTATTCTCCATCATGGAGTTTCCGATGGGATAATAGGAGACGAGTAGCTGGGGAAGAGACATCTATGAATTGGTCTTCTGATGGAGCTAGTGTCAATGACAGACTGGAATTTAAGTCAGGGACAACTGCGGAAACAGGATGTCCATCTGTAGATGGAAGCCCTTTGGATAGTTTCAGGTCGTTTGCATGGCAAAAGTCACCCACTTCTGAAATAAATATGGGACGTTCGGTTCAACCTTCATCAGGTAGAACTCCCTGCAGTTTTCTCTCAGTTTATCCATAGAGGACATGTAATTTGGAGTATAATATTTCATGAGACCTTTATAGCTTCAAAAAAGATAAAATGTAGATACTGACTGTGGAGTCTCAATTGCAACTTCATGTTTTCATCTCTCAGCTTTTCCAAGAAGTAATTTTCATCTCACTACTTTGTATGTGTCCATCATGTTAAATACGTAACAATGGAAGGTTTGGGGATTTTATTCATTCCACACGCCTAAAGAGTATTAGAATATGACCCCCAAACATAATTAATTGCTCTTTCCACATAGACTAAAGATCTTTAGAAGTTAGTGGCCTTTTATTCACTGCTAAGAATATGACCTCAAGCTTCATTTAATGCATAAACATTCAAATTTAGTCTGACGGTATGATAACCCCTTATCCATAATAGACTGTATTGTTCCCTTTATGCTTTCTCCATCATTTGACTCCCTATCTTAATATTTGCAGATATATTGGTGGGTAGGAATTCTACAGAGGTAATAAGAAGACAAAAACATTACAATATTTTTATATACACTCGGGATGTGTTTGAAAGTCTGTAGTTGATCTGTATATGTTTCTGAGCATTACATTTTTCTTCTCTGGCATTTCTTTAGGTAAGAGAGACACTAGGAACTCCTGCAGTATCATTTCCATCTCCCAGAAAACTGTCCCAATCAGCACAGTCGGTCTCTTCTCTTTCTATGTCACCGTTGTCATCGCACAGTCAAGTGCCTCTTGCTAATTTTACTCCATCAAGGATGCCTCATCACTCTCCTGGTTTGAGCAATGAATCTACACGAGGATCATTTGGCGGATCATCAGATGCATGGTCTATTCCATCCTTTCCTGAATTCCTGGCAAGAGGGAGATTGTCATTTGATAGTGAAAACTTTGGCTTCAATCGTGATAAAGGGTATGTTTGGATTACTGAAACTGCTATGGAAAGGGAAAACAATGTTATGAGAAATTATGTTCTTATGTATGGTTCTGCTTTTTAGAAAATGCGAGGATGCTCTGTTGTTATTTTTTTGAAGTAGATTTTACATATTAATGGGTTTCTCAGTCTTTATATAATAGACATATATAATACACCCTTCATCCCAAAATGATCTCTTCCCACGTTCCTTTTTTGAACCTTCCAAAATGATCTTCTCATTCTTTTTAAGGAAAGAATTGCGTGCTTCATATTATTTCTCTCTGCATAAAGTTCAACTATGCAGTTTTACTTTTGTTTAAGTCCGTGCCATTTTTACATGGGATGATGAATTTGGTAGGAATGGAGTAATAAAAATGTGTTGGCAAATCTCTAGAGTTTTAAGCCTATCTTTTAATTTCTTTTCTTCACTTATTATCATTACTTCTAATTTTCTTTCCTAACCCCCTCCCCCACAGTATTGTTCGAGCTCCAAACAGTTCCAAAGCATCGAGATCCTGCAGAAGAAGTTCTCATTCTCACTCACTCGATTTGCGAACCTGCGGCATATGTGCAAATTTGCTAACTGAAACATCTTCATGGGGTACTCAGAAATTTTTTATAGCCTGTAACGAACTGGCTGTTGTTTCTGTTCTGACTTGTGGGCATGTTTTCCATGCCGATTGCCTGGATAATATGACATCTGAAACCAACAAGTACGATCCGGCTTGCCCTGTGTGTACTTTTGGGGAGAAGCATGCGTCCAAGATGTTTGAGAAATCACTGAAAGCTGAGATGGATTTAAAAGGTAGAAGGAAAGGCAAGAATAAAGTTGTTGACAGTCATTTTAGCGGAAACCTTTCTGTATCAGACCATCAGAAAAGTAGTGGACGCGCGGGCAGGTACACCAAGTTGAGCTCCAGTTCTAGTTTGAGAAATTATTCATCAGGGAAGGCGGCCTTCCTAAGGCGCCATTTTTCGTTTGGATCAAAGGACGACACCAGAGCCTTGACCGAGAGTGTTTCCACTCGTAAGAGAATCCCTTTCTGGGCAAAATCTAGCAGAGAGTAAGCTTCATCTTGGAGATTATAGGTATTTCCACTCTTCTATTGCTGAGGGTAAATACATTGCGTGTCTTTATATTAAAAAAACATAATATGCGTGTGTGTTTATTTTATATATATATATATATGTGGATGGATGGAAGAGAGAAATCTTGGACCTCTCCCCTTATTAGTATTTGTATTTGAGTATTTCAACCAAATTAGCGGTGGAGAGATGATCCCCCCTTCCCCCACGAACCAAACACTCTCTTAGTTCCCTCTAACCCCGATTAATCCCCAACTAGACATTACGTTTTAATATGACACCTCGCGAGTGTTTTTTTGTACAACAGTGCCCTCATATTCACCGATATATCTTTGTGTCGGGCTGCCAGCTTGGACGGATGGTTTTAGAAGGTTTTGAATGAGAGGGTTTTGGAAGGCTAAGTTTATACCGAATATACTTCATACCTTGATATACATATTTGATATGGGCCAAGCCCACTGAAACCTTCCCCTCACCCAAAACTACCCAAAACCCTCCATCCAAATTGACCCAAGTGCTCATCTTTATGCAAGCAAGGAAGTTTTTCAAGGTGTTTTAACTTGCAATAACATTTTGTTTGGGGCAATTCTGCAGATGCTTTGTGGACCAACCATGCCTTCCTCTTCTGTGGCTAAGGGTAACCTTTTGAGCTCAGGGTCTCAACGCCACCCCGTTTTTATTAATTAAGCCCTCCCTAAGGGACAGTAGTATTCCACTAGCAGGGACATAGGCTAGCTTTTGAAGGTACACTGTAAAGCACAGAGGGGTGGTGGACTGGTGGTGGTAATATATAAAGGGAAATGCTCAAGTCACCCTAACTCTTACCCCAGCCTACTTACAGACAGTGAGTAACAAATGCCTCCATATATAAAAGATTTAAAAAAAAAAACCAGTTTGACTACAAGGAAATTGAGAGTTGTCATTTATGTGTGTATATTCAACTCTGCAATTGGATTGTTTCATGCTTTGATGAATTTGATCTGAAGTGCTTTAATTTATTCTCAAGATTACTTGTGCTTGTGTTTTTTTTTGTAACTCTATTGACCTCTCTAATTGCCACTTTATTAATTTGAAATACACATATCCAATGGTTGGTTTGGTTTGGAGGCAAATTATTACGTAGTTCATGCATCTATGCATTTTCAAGTGTTGAAATAACATACTCGGTATTTATTCCTTCTTTTACGGCAAGGGTCAAAAAAGTTGATTTTTACCCTTGGTTGATTCACATTTATCTCCATTGAGGAGAGTAACTACCACAAAAACACTCCATTCCAATTTCTTGCTTTTCTTGACCAATGAAAAAAATATATATAATCATGCTTCAACATTCTTAAAGGCTAATTGAATAATACTTCGTAATAATTACTGAAACATCAGAAGCTCATTTAAACTAAGACAATTATAGTATTTGTATGAATAAAATTTGAAGGCGGGGAAACTTTTCACATCTATATATGCACAGTCCCAAAACTAAATGATAGGAAATTTTGGAAAATGAACACCACTTTAAAATAGGATGTGATAAGTAAATTATTAGTGAAAAATATAATGTAATAGATAGAGTAAGAAAAAGTAGAGGTAGAAGTGAGTTTTTAATAGAAACTGGAAGGATTTTGGAAATAGAGAAAAAAAATAAAAGAGGAAATGTTTTAAGAAACGGAGAAAGTATATTTTTCGAATTAGGACTCTCTATATATTTCCTATAAATAAGAACGAAACCTTCACTATGTATAAAGAAAAATCATCCTAAATAAAGTAAAACATAGAGAAAGTAGTAAAATAAAAGTTTTATATTTTTATCCTCAAAATAGGAATTTGTACTGTGGTAATGTGACATTTTATATATACGTTCATTTCACTATATATTTTGGTGACGTACGTATATGGTCATGATTGGTACTGTAAATGTATTTTAACTTTTATTTTGTGAATAAAAACATGAAACTCTTAATTAGTTTAGTTTCAATGTTTTATTTCTACTTTAGTCTTTTTCTTTTCTTTATATAAGATTAATTCGTATCAAATTGTATCTTGGATTTTTTTTAAAGATCATACAATAAGTACTAATTTGGTGAACATTGAAATGAGCAAGTGGGTCGTCACTTGTAATAGGAATCTTACTAGGTTTGGGCATGATATATAAGAAGAAGAAAAAGAAGATGGACGGCGTCTGTGAGATCGCTCACCCGGCGTTCTTGTACTTAACGGCAGTTCTTTTCGCCGTTCGTGGGATCGTCTTCTGTGCCAGCTTGACCTGCATTACTGGAGAAGGAGAAGAAACGGCTCCGTCACATGGCGGCTTGCAAATGAGCAATATTAAGGGAAAAATTTAGATAAACCTAAATGAAAGAAATTTGTTGAAAGACCAGTTATTTTATGGATATTTACTTGGAGGAATTTACCTGAATAGTACTAAAATATAGTGATTTTTTTAATGTAATAACATATGTTTTTATTTTTCAATATAGTACCACTATTCAATTTCACTAGTTGTTGTTCAAGTAAATGTCCAGTGTCACTGGATATTATTCAAACTAAATGTCCATTATTACTGGACATTATTCCCGCAAATAGACATTATTGAAGTATTATTTAAGAAATTAAAAAGTTTAAATTCTACATTGAGAACTGTCATATGTTTTAGTATTATTTTGTGTGAATTTCACATTTGCTTAAAGATTTGTTTTCCTCTAATATTTTTAAATTTTATTAGTATATATTAAATTTAGCAAAATATATCGTATATCAGGATTTACTTATAGATCTACCGACACAAGAGGAGCCAAGCATGCGCCAAAGTTATAGGCCGAGGCGTGCACCAGGATGGCAACGGGAGTTGGACATGCATTAGTCTATATTAATGGTGCACATTTAGTTTGAACAATGTCTACTGGCGATGGGCATTTACTTGAACAATGACCGGTGAACATTGAATAGTGGTATCATATTGGAAAATAAAAACATATGATACTACATTGATACAGTCACTATGTTTTAGTGTTATTTAGATAAATTCAGTACAGAAAGAAACAATAGAAAGAGAACGAAATGTAGTGAATAGTAGCAATGCATCTTTTTTTTTGGAAATGGAAGAGAACTAAAGAAGGAAAATGCTAGGGTGCCACCACATAGCTGCTACCATGGGTGCACACATGCTTCGCACAGACAAACACAGACGATAATTGTTTGTATTGCACAGACAATTATCGTCTGTGTTTGTCTGTGCGAAGAATGAGTGCACCTATGGTAGCACCCATGTAGTGGTACCCTAGCATAGTCCACTAAAAAAATCCAATGGTTTGAGCACAGGGCGCCGCTATTGGGGAAAGGGCCCTTCAAAAGTGACGATGTGGACTCCGTACCCGGCCCGGGATGGTCTTACACATAGATAGGGAGTAGTTTAATCCTTCTTTTACGGCAAGGGTCAAAAAAGTTGATTTTTACCCTTCGTTGATTCACATTTATCTCCATTGAGGAGAGTAACTACCACAAAAACACTCCATTCCAATTTCTTACTTTTCTTGACCAATGAAAAAAAAATATATAATCATGCTTCAACATTCTTAAAGGCTAATTGAATAATACTTCGTAATAATTACTGTGAATTTATTTATTGAAACATCAGAAGCTCATTTAAACTGAGACAGTCATAGTATCTGTGTGAACAAAATTTAAAAATGTGGGACGGTTCCAAAACCAAGTTCACATTATGAATTTACATAACATACATAAATTAAAAGTGGTGTTCATTTTTAAATTTACCTATGATATGACATCGTTGCAGTGCCGTTGGGATGTGAGAGAGTGCGTGTGCAAACGATTAAAAATTTAAAAAAAATTGAAAAAAAGGATAAACATCATCCCCGAGGGCAAAGAGTCGAGCATATATCTATTACTCCTTCCGTCCCACTTTAGATTACAATATTCCCTTTTAGTTGAAATTAAGGAAAAGTCAAATCAATTTTTTTCCCCAAATCCCCCCAATTCCCCAAATAGTGTGAATAGTGGCTGGCAGAAAAGAAAATGGAGGGTAAAAGAGTCAAATCACTATAAAGTTATTGACTTTGTAATCTTTTGTGAGAGAATATTGTAATCTATTTCGGGACAGAGGGAGTACTTGAGAGGTTCTATACTTAACATAATTTGCTCCTAGCTCAATTATCAGAAATCAAACTCGGGTCTTACTAAAATTAGGTTGTGTATTACTTTTATTGACTAGGTTATGTCAAAATAAATGAATGTGCCTTTAATTTTGGGACAAAAGTTATCTATATATGTGCTTGATATGGCCTTTGGTGCATCATTATAATCCCCATTTTAGCCAAATAGGAAGTTTTTGAAAGCACATTAAAATGTGGTGGCAAGTGTTATTGAATGCCGTTATTGTAACAGATGTTTTGGCAACAATTTTTGCATTTGTTGTTGCAATGGGCAGTCCCAAAACTGTAAGTTTTTCATAAATCCCGAATACGAAGAAAAATGACTTGTGATTTCCGAATACCGTATCGCCAAAAAGGACTTGTGATTTTTATTGATTTAGTTTCCGAAAATGATATCTTATGGGGTGCTTTTCTTGTTGGTGCTTATTAAGTTATTGCCGATAAACTGTTTTTAACTTATAAGTTGCTTATAAGTTCATTGTTCTTTCGTGGACGTAAAATGATTTTAAATGAGAGATATGTTATTTAGGAATATCCATATAAGGTGAGATATAGTATTGTAAATAATCAGGTAAAAAAATGAAAAAACTAATTTAGAATAATTAGGTATGACCTACTTATTATGTTGACTTATATGCATCTTATAAACACATCAAAACATGTCCTCAACTGACTTGTAAATTAAAAATAGCTTATAAGCAGTTTTGATCAGCTTATAATCACAAGAAACACACACTTAGGCTATGTTCTTCCCAATTTATTTCTTTTACTTATTACTTATTCTTATCAGAATCTGATTAGATCAGAAATAGCTTTAAATATAACTACATTCAGATCAGATTAGATCAGATCAGAACTTATTCCAATCAGATCTGAACCAATCAGATCAGGTGAAGAGAACATGACCTTAGTCAATATTATTGTTTTAAACAAGCCAATATAATCTGATAAGTAATTTGATTTACTATTATCATTAGCCATCATCATCATCATCATCATCATCATGTGTTCATATGTATTTATGGATCTCAGGTGAATTGGGCCGATTGTGATGGGAAACTGTCTGGGCCTACCATTATTCTCAGGTGTGCTTGCGTAGTAAGCACCTGTCTTATAATTTCTCTGATACTTTCTGGGCTCACTTATTGTTTCCGCATCCGAAATAAGGAGCATATAAGAAATCTTGTTATTTTGGGCACATGGTACGTCCAAATTCTAAACATTCTTTTTTTAATTATCTTCTTTCTTTTTTTAATCGAAAATTTGACTAATAATATCCCTTAGGGTATTGTTAAATCTAACTATATATTCATGTTAAGTGAAAAAAATTTATCTTTGAAAATTAGTTAACATCTACTCCCTCCGTCCCGCAAATAAGTTCCCGTTTTGACCTTTTGAGGATTTAAGAGGAGTGTATTTTGGTGTTGATTTTCCAAAAATGTCCTTTATTGTGATGGATAAAGTAAGATGAGATGGATAGATTAATAGAGAATTGGAAAAAGTGTGATGTGATAGATAGGTTAAGAATTAGTATGAGTAAAAATGATTTTTTTTTAAAAAAAGGAAGTGTTTTTTTGGACGAAGGAAAAAAGAAAGGGAAACTTTTTTGCGGGAGGGAGATAGTAATATCTTTCTATGTGTTTTAAGGACAAAGTTGTCTATTTCACTATAAACGGAGTAGATCTAGCCAACAGTCATAATGTGGTGAATTTAGCAACACCCTATCTCTCAAAATATACTCTATTCGTCCAATTTAATTGAGGTGTTGATGATTACGGTTGTTGATTAAATTTAATTTCAATTCATTTTATTTGAAAATTGACGTAAAATTTAAGAATAAAATTTATATACGCAAAAATGCATAAAAAATTATGCACAAACAAGAAGTGATAACAATGCTATTTTGTTTTATAAATTGAGTAATGAAGAGTTAAGGAAATAAATTGGTTACACTTTGATCCTGATTGCTAATTAAAGTGGATTTACTCATAAAATAAGTACTAATTTAGTGAACTTTGGAATGAGCAGGACCCCGTTAGTTGTAAACGGATTTTTACTATATTTCGGCTTGATATACAAGAAGAAGATGGACGGCGGGTGTGAGATCTCTCACCGGGCGTTTCTATACTTAACGGCGGTTTTTTGCGTCTTTCATGGCCTCGTCTTCTATGCCAGCTTGACCTGGACAAGACTTATTGGAGAATAAAGAAATGAAACGGCTCCGTCAAATGGAGGCTTGCAAATGGGCAATGTGTTCAAGGGAAAAACTTAGATAAACCTAAAGATTTAATTTTTTTTTTAAAAAAATTATGGACTCTCTTTAGAGATGTTAAAAAACATGTTTGGGAATAACATTAGAGATTAGCGTTAGCGTTCTGAAAAGATTATCTACGGGCAGCGTTTAGCGTTTTCAAAGTAATCTGCACCGTTAAAATTTTATCCAAAACGCTAACGCTAATCTCTAACGCTATTCACAATCAGGCCCAAAAGCATATAGTAACTAAGGTTTGACTGTTGGAGCAATTATTTGACTCCATCCGTTTTTTGAGATTTTCTTCTTGTGTTGGCTTCTTACGTTTATTTAAGAGTCTAACGAATTTCATTAACTTCCCAAATATATCCTTGCCCTTACATTCACTGATTATACCACGTGACCTGCCCATGAACCACACTACCTCGTCTACCAGCCCCGGCATGTGACCATATCACCATGTGAAATTAACTCAAAATAGCACCTAAACATAAGAGATTTACCTAAATATCACTATGTCCCTCCCATATGGCACTTCTTTTGTAGAAACAAGGAAATTAAACATTGTAGACATTAGTTTTTTTGTAGAAATAGAGACATTAAAGTCGTGGCATGTGGATGTTCTATTTGTAGAAATAAACAAGGACATTGAACGATATTGACATTACTTTTTTTTGTAGTTACAAGCCATAAGAACATTGACCGTCGTCTTTTTTGCATGTACAAATAAGGACATTGAACGTTGTGTACATTGTTTTTTTGTACAAATAAGGTTATGGAAAATGTCTCGTATTAATTTTTAAATTTATGTACTTGATCGAGCTTCCAAAATTTGGATTTGTGAGAGCTCAATAAGGATGAATTTAAACAAAATTTTAAAGAAAGAAAAAAGTTAAAATGTAGGCCGGATTTCTATATTTAATTCAATATAATGTGATGAGATTATTTTACGTAACTCCACAAAATAATCTCACATTAAAACTTATCCTTAAAATGTATACTAAAAAAAGAAATAGAAAGATTATTTCCAAACGCACCAAAAAAGAAAGTCGGAAAAACAATTTCGGACAGAGGGAGTATTATTTTAGGCAAAGAACAGAAAAAGAATATCCTACTCTTCATTCTCTTAAGTGTTAACTAGCTTTCGGTCAAAAGGTTATTAAGGTGACCCAAACGCGTAACCACTTGAAAAATACTCAAGAATTATTTCACATAACACAAAAAAAAGAGATAATTATTGAAAACTCATTGAAATGTGAGATTAGTTTAAGATACTGATAGAATTTGGGATGAGTATGGACAACATGATTGGGTAATAAGACACTTGGGCTGAACCACATTAAAAGATTGAATCCAATCGATTAGTTAGTTTAAATCAAGAGCTTATATATCAAATTGTTTTACTCTTGGACTTCTGATGTGGGATGCTTTCTCCTTATGTTTTTGTAAATAAATCCCAATCCCTACCATTTCATTTTCAATTTTTCTTAGGTGAAAAGGACGGCTTAATTTACTAAACAATCTCGCTAGGAGTACACCAAGAAATATACCCAAATTGTACTCCAAAGAGATGCACTAACATTTTAAAAGTTTACACTGACACAAAATATTAGTTCCAACAAAAAAATTTGCACCAAAATTTTGTATCAATGTAAACCATCACGATAGCATTACACTACCACAAAATGTTGATACATCTTTTAAAGCTACAAAGTGCGGTATATTTTTTTTTGGGTACAAATAGATTAATTCTTACTAAAATTGTGATATTAGTAGTGTTGGAGTAGTGATCCCCCTGCCCACCATTCCATTACTGGAGACTGGGGAGTGTACTGCCTAACGAGAACCCAACGGGCACACACACAAATTCTCCGAGGAAACACATTTTGCCCTCCTTCAAGAAAGAAATCCACCCACATTTTACTCCTTTCTCTTCCACCCCATTTCAATTGAAGATTACCTCAATGTGAGGTGAGTCCCCCCCCCCCCCCCCAAAGAAAAATACCCAGTAGCTCATTTCCTCTCTCTGTTTCTTTTGCTTATGATGAATCTTCAGATTCAACTTTTTGGGGTTTTTTTTGAGTAATAAATAGTCCAAGATTCAATCTTTTTGTTTTTTTCTGCTGTTTTTTTATTGCTAATGGAAGCTGCCATTGAAGGATGGCCTAGCAGTGGTGAAACCTCCACTTTCATGGAGTCTTGCTTTGTCTTTAATATAAATAAATGAAATCTATTTTCAAACCTCTCTTAGAGATTTTGAGTCTTTTTTCGTGAAACATCGAGATTGAAAAGGTATGGGTTTCTCTTATAAGGTCAGTTTCTTCTTAAATCTGCATGCATTTTTTTTATTTTTACTGTAGAGATTCTTTGGCTTTTATTTGACTGATATGCTTTCTCTGAAATGTTATTATTATTTTAAAAAAAAACAATTTTGGGGAAATTCTGGGTTTCATTCCACTGTTATTCCCCACTTTTTTCCTCCTTTTACAGTGTTTTTGCCAAGCAGGTAGATGAAATCTGATGAAGATGATGAGGAGCAGAATGGGTTTCTGTAAAGAAAATGGACAGAACAAGAAACGGCCCAGATTCTGCCCCGTGGCAGCTCAGGATTACTCTGATCCGTTCGATCTGTGCAATCTGCAGGAGGGATTACTAAATCTTGAGAAATTTGGAAGTGTTGCTAAGGACATTGAGGAACTCATTGCAAGAAGGAGACTGTTTCTTGAAAAACACTGTCTTTCTGCTGCTTCAGAAGCCAACCAGAAGCCTCATGTTGTTATTCTTGATTCTGATTCTGATTCTCATTCTGATGGTGGTGGTGGTGATGCAAATGAGAAATCTGATTATGGTCTTTATGCTGCTGCAAACCAGAAACCTCAAACTGTCATTCTTGATTCTGATTCTGATTCTCATTCTGATGATGATGATGCAAATGAGCAATCCATTAATGGACCTTATGATGATGATGATGTGGGTGATGTATGGAAGGAAATGGCATTTGTTATGGCATACTCCAAGGTACCCTTGTCACCAAATCTCACACTATTAATGTTTCTAGCCCACCCCAATTGCATCCCAAGTTTGGTTGACATTTTGGTCAAAATTTTGACTATATTTTGGTCAAAATTTTGACTACAACGTGGACCAAATTTGGAACTTAAAATTAAACGTAGATGCATGATATCGGAATATGCTTAAAACAATGTGTCAAACAAACACGTCACAGGACACATCAGCTGATCAATATTGCTCAGAAGAGAATGGAATAATAAAGGGCAATGGAGATTGTGACCACATTTTCATATTGAAGGAAGACATTGGCACTGTGTGCCGCGTTTGTGGGTTCATTCTGCAGAGCATTGAGACCATTATTGACTTCCAGTATGGAAAGGTCTGTCACTCTTTACACTTTCTTCAAACTCATTGTCCACCCAAACATGGCCTTAATAGTATATTTGTGATCTTTGCAAATGTTCAGGCCAAGAAGAGCAGCAGAAGTGTGTATAGAGAGGCCGGAGAGCGGGCCCCACAGTGTCCGAGCAGTGGTGGTGCCCGCCCGTCGGAAGACGGCAGGAAGGAGGAGTCACTGTCCCCGCACCCGAGGCACGAGAAGCTGATGAAGCCCCACCAGATCGAAGGGTTCAAGTTCCTCGTCAAGAATCTGGTGGGGGACCACCCCGGGGGTGCATTTTGGCGCACGCCCCCGGTTCCGGAAAGACGTTCACGATCATCACCTTCTTGCGGAGCTACATGTCCAAGTGCCCCGAGGCGAGGCCCCTCGTGGTCCTACCCAAGGGCATCTTGTCCACGTGGAAGAGAGAGTTCTCTAGGTGGCAGGTCGAGGAGGAGGACGGGGACCGCACGTTCCCTCTCCTCGACTTCTACTCCGCCAGAGCTGATAACAGGTGTCAGCAGCTCGACGTCCTCCAGAGCTGGTCGAGGGAGCGGAGCGTCCTCTTCCTCGGCTACAAGCAGTTCTCCTCCATTGTCTGCTCCGACGATGACGAAACCGCCCAAACGGCCGAGTGCCGCCGCATCCTCCTCGCGTGCCCCTCGATCCTCGTCCTCGACGAGGGACACACCCCTCGGAACGAGGACACCGACACCCTCACCTCCCTCGGGATGGTCCGGACGCCCCGCAAGGTCGTCCTCTCCGGGACGTTGTACCAGAACAGCGTCCGCGAGGTCTTCAACATCGTCAACCTCGTCCGCCCCAAGTTCATGAACCTCCCGGCCTCCAGAGACCTCAAGCGCAGGATACTCTCCCGCGCCAAAGTCTCCGGGACACACACTAGCAGTTTCTCCGACAGAGAGTTTTTCGACATCGTCGAGAAAACGCTATCGAAAGACGACAACTTTCCGAGGAAGGTGGCTGTGATTAAAGATCTGAGAGAGATGACAAGCAATGTTCTTCATTATTACAAAGGAGACTTTCTTGATGAGCTTCCAGGGCTTATGGACTTCACCGTCCTCCTTAGACTCAGTGAAAAACAGAGGAATGAAGTTGAAAAGCTCAAGAAACTCCATAACCAGAGGTTCAGAGTGATTTCTGAGTGCAGTGCCATATACATCCACCCCAAGCTGAGATCAACAGAGAAAATCTTTGGGGTTTTAGGAGATTTGGATGTGAAAGAGGGGGCCAAGACCAAGTTCTACTTGAATCTGTTGAATCTGTGTGAGTCTTGTGGGGAAAAGCTTCTGGTTTTCAGTCAGTACCTCCTGCCATTGAAGTTCTTGGAGAGGTTGACTCGGAGGATCAAAGGGTATAGTCTTGGGAAGGAGATGTTCGTGATCACGGGCGACTCCGAGTCCGCGGCCCGGGACTCGTCCGTGGATGTGTTCAACTTGTCCCCGCACGCCCGGGTTTTCTTCGGGTCGATCCGGGCGTGCGGGGAGGGAATTTCGCTCGTCGGGGCATCACGGGTCGTGGTGCTGGACGTGCACCTCAACCCGTCGGTCACCCGACAGGCGGTGGGCCGGGCGTTCCGGCCCGGCCAGACGAGGAGGGTTTACGTTTACCGGCTCGTGGCGGCGGGGTCGCTGGAGGAGGACGACCACCGCATCTGCTTCGAGAAAGAGTCGGTGTCGAGATTGTGGTTCGAGTGGAGCGAGCACAACGGCCGTCGTGACTCCGGCGGCATGACGGCCGTCGATGTGGAGGCGTGTGGGGACATGTTTCTGGAGTCCCCCTGTTTCGGGGAAGACATTGTCTCTCTTTACCGAAGGTTAGTGAACCCAAAAATCATTGTTTCTCGAATAAAACATAATGAGTTTCTAATTATAGGACTTAAAACTTTTTTATTCCCTAAATAAAATTTAATAATGAAAGGAATAATGTCCAGTAATGATGGACATTTACTTAAATAATGACTACTTGACAATGACCAAAAGTCCTACATTGGGATAGTGCTATTTAGGTAAATTACCCAAAAAATCATTCAAAATTCTTAGGATAATGGTAAATCGGTAACCCATTGTTGCTTAATTTAACTTGTGTTTTCAATCTTGATTTCCAGATGATCGCGACTGGAAGCATTGGACATAGCTAGATGAGGAGAGAAAAGCAAGAAGTTTGTAAGCTCTTGGAAATCAAATGTTTGTCTTTTGGAGAATTACCTAGGACTATTTCTAGGATCATTTATTTTTATTTTTTAATGTAGAACTATTCTTTATTATTCACTAGTCATTATATCATTAGTGAATATTAGACATTATTAAATCTTATTTAGGGAGTAAACTTTTTAGTCCTATTTTACAAATTTGGACTAAAAATTATAAAAAATATTTATTTAGTAATGATATAAATTTAATATAATTGAATTGATTTTAATATATACTTCCTCCGTCCCAGAGTATTTGTCCACTTTCATTTTTACACACCATCCAATGCACTTCTTTAATCCATTTTATCTTATGATTTGTATATTAAAAAATTATAGAAATTATATATTAATAATCTATATGTTAAGACAAATCAAACAAGATCACACATGACTATATTTAGGCTTATACATTGAGAGAATTTGATGAGTCAAAGTGCTTAGATGAACAGTTCCAAAAGTCAAAAGTGGACAAAAACTGGGGACGGAGGGAGTAGTATTGATATACTCCCTAAAATTTTAATACTCCCTCTCCCCTAAAACTTTCTTCATGATTTGGCTAAATCTCATTCTTAAGGAAGGGGTAAATCTGGTTTGACTTTTAAAAAAATACTCTCATTCTAAACTTTGGAAAACAAAAACGCAACTCCATATCCAATCCAATTTAAAGAAAAAATCTGACCCCCGTTTTTTTCCGGCGATTGTGTGGTGCAATTAGCGGCTAGCAGTGGCACTAATGATTCGAACAGCGACGGTGACTCGGCTAATTGCTCAAGAATGGCGGTGGTAGAGTGAAAAAAACCTAATTCAATCCTTTCTAAACGTAACTGCATTAAGAGAAGAGAAGGGAAAGGAGACACAATGGGTAGGATTATAAGGGGTATAATAGTCATATGACACCCTTTAGTTTTAGGACGAAAGAAAAGTGGGTGTGAAAAGAAAGCTTTAAGACGGATGGAGTAACATTTATTTTCTTTATCCTTATGTATGCAAAGATAAAAGATATTTCTTGAGAAAGAATCTTCCAAAATCCATGGAATATTAAAATCCATAGAAAATTGATCAAATAATCATTATTGAATACTTCAAGATTTTTATAGGGTTTTAAAAAGCTCAAATTGAATACACCTATATTTTAGAAGTCCAAAAAAAGGATTAAGCTATTTGTACACCAAAATTTGTACCCTAATTTTTGTACCCCAAAGGCATGCACCGACATTTTGTGCTAGTGTGATGTCAGTGTGATGATCTACATTAGCAAAAAATGTCAGTGCAAATTCCTTTAACTGAACTAACATTTTCTGTCCGTGTGAACTGTTAAAATGTCGATGCATTCTTTGGGATACAAATTAGACTACACTTTTGGTGTACTATTAGCGTGGTTGCTAAAAAAAATCATGAGAAATCCCAATAGAATACCACCCTCTCTAAGTAGACCAAGAAATGATCTTAATTGTCATTTTTTAACAAGGCTAGTATAGTGAGGAGTCGCTTTTTTTTATTGAATGATTCAAAGCATGCATGATATATACTCCCTCATTCCCTAAATATTTGTCACACTTGTATTCCCGAAATAAAATATTAAGTTTTTTCAATTCATTTTATTTACATATTGGTATAAAAATAAAAAATAAAATTTACATATCAAAAAACTATATGAAAAGTTTTCGAAACAAGAGGTGTCAAGAATATTTTATTTTATCAAATAACCAATGAAAACGTAGAAATAAACAAAAGTTTGATCACGCGACTGCTGAAAAAGCAAATGTTGTAAAAGTTCCCGCCAATTGAATTCTCTTCTGCCTTACAAACAAGAATCATATCCTTTAATAACAAACACAATATTTATAATATTCAGAGATTTGCAGAGAAGATGATAACCAAAATGGTTTGGTTAAATATTTCATTATTATATTAGGACAAAAATAAGCAGGAAAATAAGGTCTCCTTGCCTATCGCTTTACCACCTTTAAGGAATGTTGGTGTTTTTAGTGTCATCTCAAATAAGTTATTTTAGTTTCACTTATTTGAGGTGTCACACTACTACTGCTTTTGAGGCTATTTTGGGAGGGTCAAGGGCTAAAAAAGTATTCCTTAATTTCCCACTTTGGTCAAACCGTCCTAATCTTTATGGGATGGAGGACGTATATTTATTGATTATTATTTAAATAAATTTAGTAGTAACATTATTATTGTAATATAGATTTTTTAGGTGAGCAGAATTATAAGCTAACTCCTTCGAGTCCTTTTTTTACAGTTATTTTCCTCGTCATTTTTGCTTAACTGCTAGGTTAGGTTTAGGGTTAGCTGTGGTTTCTGTTTCTTATATATAGAGATGTAATCCTTAGAAAATTTAATCAATAAACAGATCATAAACCCTAAATCTCCTATCTTCTTTCGGTCCCTCGATTCCCTTCTCGTCTCAATCGTTCTTCTGCTTCTCGTCTCAATTTCTTGGAGCGTGAAGAATGCTCTGGTAAGGAGTTAGACAATTACTCCGTATATTACAGAGTAATTCTCACACCAAAAAAATCAATTATACAATTTTCATTTTGCGAAGTACTCTTATAAAAAACTGAACACCTACCAAAAAAAAGTGTTTTTTTAATTCCTAAAGTAAGTTGAAAAGAAAAAAAAGCTAAATGCTTTTCATTCTAAATAAACATTTTAAAGACTACGGAGTAGTTACGTTGTCCAAAAAAAAAGATTAAAATGATTAAGTTTGACACAGAGAAATTCACCTCACCTATACTTTAAATTTTGTCTTAAATTAATTTTCACTTTTCAAATGTAAATTTAAATACTTATTAGTATTAAATTTAAGATATACGGAGTAATTTTTATATATAAAAAAAGTTGAAATGAAAAATTTGATTTGTAATGAAAAATAGCAAAAAAAAAAAAAGAACGTAAGATGATAAGTTTAAGAACAATTAACATACTTGTACCCCAAAATTGTACCTGAAATTGTACAATGTGTGTATGCACTTTTGTTTTGTGTCAGCGTGATGGGTGATAGTTCACACAGGTACAAAATGATAGTGCAAAAACTTTGATCGCACTTGTAAATTGTGTCAGTGTGAATCATCTAAATATTAGCGCATAATTTTGGTGTATACTTCGAGGTAAATTCTATGAGGTACCTATAGGATGGTTGTTTCAAGAAATACAAAAAGTATGGAACATGACGTTACTACATCTAGAATGTTTAGGCTGTAGCTAACAAAGATATTGAGAATAAATTAATGGGGTGACGTGATCTATGTTAGCTTATTCGCGTATAATACTTACGCGTATTATATACCCATACATATAAAACATGTATATATATACTTCCGAAATATGTATTTTTCATGTAACAAATGTATAATACATGTACTTTACCCCAAACATACTTATGAATTTGATACGTATTAAATCGTAAAAAGCAATCATAAAATTTGGCGACTCAACAATGGTAAAAGTATTAAAAGCCGGATCGCAGTTCAAGTCATTCATAAACGTCCTTTGTTAATTAAATATCATCAATGATCTACCATTTTCTCCAACTCCATTCGGCTAGGAGTCCAACACTTCAAGCGTTCTAGTGAATAGTAGACTACAACATTATATTTATTTGGTTAGATTTTTAAAATGTAATCAATTTTTTATATTTATAAAAATATTCTGATAAATCTCTGATTTTACAAGAATACTCCTAAATTCAATTAACTACATCATTACTATAACAATTACTCTCTTTTTACAAAAATACTCCACCCACCACCTCACTTGAACAATCATTGTGTAATATCTAAATGGATTTTTAAATTACTTTAATTTTTTATTTAAAAAAATTACATTACTTGTTCCTCCAATAACACAAATATCATCAGTTGGTTTAGGGTTAGCTGTGGTTTCTGTTTCTTATATATAGAGATGTAATCCTTAGAAAATTTAATCAATAAACAGATCATAAACCCTAAATCTCCTATCTTCTTTCGGACCCTCGATTCCCTTCTCGTCTCAATCGTTCTTCTGCTTCTCGTCTCAATTTCTTGGAGCGTGAAGAATGCTCTGGTAAGGAGTTAGACAATTACTCCGTATATTACAGAGTAATTCTCACACCAAAAAAATCAATTATAGAATTTTCATTTTGCGAAGTACTCTTATAAAAAACTGAACACCTACCAAAAAAAAGTGTTTTTTTAATTCCTAAAGTAAGTTGAAAAGAAAAAAAAGCTAAATGCTTTTCATTCTAAATAAACATTTTAAAGACTACGGAGTAGTTACGTTGTCCAAAAAAAAAGATTAAAATGATTAAGTTTGACACAGAGAAATTCACCTCACCTATACTTTAAATTTTGTCTTAAATTAATTTTCACTTTTCAAATGTAAATTTAAATACTTATTAGTATTAAATTTAAGATATACGGAGTAATTTTTATATATAAAAAAAAGTTGAAATGAAAAATTTGATTTGTAATGAAAAATAGCAAAAAAAAAAAAAGAACGTAAGATGATAAGTTTAAGAACAATTAACATACTTGTACCCCAAAATTGTACCTGAAATTGTACAATGTGTGTATGCACTTTTGTTTTGTGTCAGCGTGATGGGTGATAGTTCACACAGGTACAAAATGATAGTGCAAAAACTTTGATCGCACTTGTAAATTGTGTCAGTGTGAATCATCTAAATATTAGCGCATAATTTTGGTGTATACTTCGAGGTAAATTCTATGAGGTACCTATAGGATGGTTGTTTCAAGAAATACAAAAAGTATGGAACATGACGTTACTACATCTAGAATGTTTAGGCTGTAGCTAACAAAGATATTGAGAATAAATTAATGGGGTGACGTGATCTATGTTAGCTTATTCGCGTATAATACTTACGCGTATTATATACCCATACATATAAAACATGTATATATATACTTCCGAAATATGTATTTTTCATGTAACAAATGTATAATACATGTACTTTACCCCAAACATACTTATGAATTTGATACGTATTAAATCGTAAAAAGCAATCATAAAATTTGGCGACTCAACAATGGTAAAAGTATTAAAAGCCGGATCGCAGTTCAAGTCATTCATAAACGTCCTTTGTTAATTAAATATCATCAATGATCTACCATTTTCTCCAACTCCATTCGGCTAGGAGTCCAACACTTCAAGCGTTCTAGTGAATAGTAGACTACAACATTATATTTATTTGGTTAGATTTTTAAAATGTAATCAATTTTTTATATTTATAAAAATATTCTGATAAATCTCTGATTTTACAAGAATACTCCTAAATTCAATTAACTACATCATTACTATAACAATTACTCTCTTTTTACAAAAATACTCCACCCACCACCTCACTTGAACAATCATTGTGTAATATCTAAATGGATTTTTAAATTACTTTAATTTTTTATTTAAAAAAATTACATTACTTGTTCCTCCAATAACACAAATATCATCAGTTGGTTTAGGGTTAGCTGTGGTTTCTGTTTCTTATATATAGAGATGTAACCCTTAGAAAATTTAATCAATAAACAGATCATAAACCCTAAATCTCCTATCTTCTTTCGGTCCCTCGATTCCCTTCTCGTCTCAATCGTTCTTCTGCTTCTCGTCTCAATTTCTTGGAGCGTGAAGAATGCTCTGGTAAGGAGTTAGACAATTACTCCGTATATTACAGAGTAATTCTCACACCAAAAAAATCAATTATACAATTTTCATTTTGCGAAGTACTCTTATAAAAAACTGAACACCTACCAAAAAAAAGTGTTTTTTTAATTCCTAAAGTAAGTTGAAAAGAAAAAAAAGCTAAATGCTTTTCATTCTAAATAAACATTTTAAAGACTACGGAGTAGTTACGTTGTCCAAAAAAAAGATTAAAATGATTAAGTTTGACACAGAGAAATTCACCTCACCTATACTTTAAATTTTGTCTTAAATTAATTTTCACTTTTCAAATGTAAATTTAAATACTTATTAGTATTAAATTTAAGATATACGGAGTAATTTTTATATATAAAAAAAGTTGAAATGAAAAATTTGATTTGTAATGAAAAATAGCAAAAAAAAAAAAAAGAACGTAAGATGATAAGTTTAAGAACAATTAACATACTTGTACCCCAAAATTGTACCTGAAATTGTACAATGTGTGTATGCACTTTTGTTTTGTGTCAGCGTGATGGGTGATAGTTCACACAGGTACAAAATGATAGTGCAAAAACTTTGATCGCACTTGTAAATTGTGTCAGTGTAAATCATCTAAATATTAGCGCATAATTTTGGTGTATACTTCGAGGTAAATTCTATGAGGTACCTATAGGATGGTTGTTTCAAGAAATACAAAAAGTATGGAACATGACGTTACTACATCTAGAATGTTTAGGCTGTAGCTAACAAAGATATTGAGAATAAATTAATGGGGTGACGTGATCTATGTTAGCTTATTCGCGTATAATACTTACGCGTATTATATACCCATACATATAAAACATGTATATATATACTTCCGAAATATGTATTTTTCATGTAACAAATGTATAATACATGTACTTTACCCCAAACATACTTATGAATTTGATACGTATTAAATCGTAAAAAGCAATCATAAAATTTGGCGACTCAACAATGGTAAAAGTATTAAAAGCCGGATCGCAGTTCAAGTCATTCATAAACGTCCTTTGTTAATTAAATATCATCAATGATCTACCATTTTCTCCAACTCCATTCGGCTAGGAGTCCAACACTTCAAGCGTTCTAGTGAATAGTAGACTACAACATTATATTTATTTGGTTAGATTTTTAAAATGTAATCAATTTTTTATATTTATAAAAATATTCTGATAAATCTCTGATTTTACAAGAATACTCCTAAATTCAATTAACTACATCATTACTATAACAATTACTCTCTTTTTACAAAAATACTCCACCCACCACCTCACTTGAACAATCATTGTGTAATATCTAAATGGATTTTTAAATTACTTTAATTTTTTATTTAAAAAAATTACATTACTTGTTCCTCCAATAACACAAATATCATCAGTTGGTTTAGGGTTAGCTGTGGTTTCTGTTTCTTATATATAGAGATGTAACCCTTAGAAAATTTAATCAATAAACAGATCATAAACCCTAAATCTCCTATCTTCTTTCGGTCCCTCGATTCCCTTCTCGTCTCAATCGTTCTTCTGCTTCTCGTCTCAATTTCTTGGAGCGTGAAGAATGCTCTGGTAAGGAGTTAGACAATTACTCCGTATATTACAGAGTAATTCTCACACCAAAAAAATCAATTATACAATTTTCATTTTGCGAAGTACTCTTATAAAAAACTGAACACCTACCAAAAAAAAGTGTTTTTTTAATTCCTAAAGTAAGTTGAAAAGAAAAAAAAGCTAAATGCTTTTCATTCTAAATAAACATTTTAAAGACTACGGAGTAGTTACGTTGTCCAAAAAAAAAGATTAAAATGATTAAGTTTGACACAGAGAAATTCACCTCACCTATACTTTAAATTTTGTCTTAAATTAATTTTCACTTTTCAAATGTAAATTTAAATACTTATTAGTATTAAATTTAAGATATACGGAGTAATTTTTATATATAAAAAAAGTTGAAATGAAAAATTTGATTTGTAATGAAAAATAGCAAAAAAAAAAAAGAACGTAAGATGATAAGTTTAAGAACAATTAACATACTTGTACCCCAAAATTGTACCTGAAATTGTACAATGTGTGTATGCACTTTTGTTTTGTGTCAGCGTGATGGGTGATAGTTCACACAGGTACAAAATGATAGTGCAAAAACTTTGATCGCACTTGTAAATTGTGTCAGTGTGAATCATCTAAATATTAGCGCATAATTTTGGTGTATACTTCGAGGTAAATTCTATGAGGTACCTATAGGATGGTTGTTTCAAGAAATACAAAAAGTATGGAACATGACGTTACTACATCTAGAATGTTTAGGCTGTAGCTAACAAAGATATTGAGAATAAATTAATGGGGTGACGTGATCTATGTTAGCTTATTCGCGTATAATACTTACGCGTATTATATACCCATACATATAAAACATGTATATATATACTTCCGAAATATGTATTTTTCATGTAACAAATGTATAATACATGTACTTTACCCCAAACATACTTATGAATTTGATACGTATTAAATCGTAAAAAGCAATCATAAAATTTGGCGACTCAACAATGGTAAAAGTATTAAAAGCCGGATCGCAGTTCAAGTCATTCATAAACGTCCTTTGTTAATTAAATATCATCAATGATCTACCATTTTCTCCAACTCCATTCGGCTAGGAGTCCAACACTTCAAGCGTTCTAGTGAATAGTAGACTACAACATTATATTTATTTGGTTAGATTTTAAAATGTAATCAATTTTTTATATTTATAAAAATATTCTGATAAATCTCTGATTTTACAAGAATACTCCTAAATTCAATTAACTACATCATTACTATAACAATTACTCTCTTTTACAAAAATACTCCACCCACCACCTCACTTGAACAATCATTGTGTAATATCTAAATGGATTTTTAAATTACTTTAATTTTTTATTTAAAAAAATTACATTACTTGTTCCTCCAATAACACAAATATCATCAGTTGGTTTAGGGTTAGCTGTGGTTTCTGTTTCTTATATATAGAGATGTAACCCTTAGAAAATTTAATCAATAAACAGATCATAAACCCTAAATCTCCTATCTTCTTTCGGTCCTCGATTCCCTTCTCGTCTCAATCGTTCTTCTGCTTCTCGTCTCAATTTCTTGGAGCGTGAAGAATGCTCTGGTAAGGAGTTAGACAATTACTCCGTATATTACAGAGTAATTCTCACACCAAAAAAATCAATTATACAATTTTCATTTTGCGAAGTACTCTTATAAAAAACTGAACACCTACCAAAAAAAAGTGTTTTTTTAATTCCTAAAGTAAGTTGAAAAGAAAAAAAGCTAAATGCTTTTCATTCTAAATAAACATTTTAAAGACTACGGAGTAGTTACGTTGTCCAAAAAAAAGATTAAAATGATTAAGTTTGACACAGAGAAATTCACCTCACCTATACTTTAAATTTTGTCTTAAATTAATTTTCACTTTTCAAATGTAAATTTAAATACTTATTAGTATTAAATTTAAGATATACGGAGTAATTTTTATATATAAAAAAAAGTTGAAATGAAAAATTTGATTTGTAATGAAAAATAGCAAAAAAAAAAAAAGAACGTAAGATGATAAGTTTAAGAACAATTAACATACTTGTACCCCAAAATTGTACCTGAAATTGTACAATGTGTGTATGCACTTTTGTTTTGTGTCAGCGTGATGGGTGATAGTTCACACAGGTACAAAATGATAGTGCAAAAACTTTGATCGCACTTGTAAATTGTGTCAGTGTAAATCATCTAAATATTAGCGCATAATTTTGGTGTATACTTCGAGGTAAATTCTATGAGGTACCTATAGGATGGTTGTTTCAAGAAATACAAAAGTATGGAACATGACGTTACTACATCTAGAATGTTTAGGCTGTAGCTAACAAAGATATTGAGAATAAATTAATGGGGTGACGTGATCTATGTTAGCTTATTCGCGTATAATACTTACGCGTATTATATACCCATACATATAAACATGTATATATATACTTCGAAATATGTATTTTTCATGTAACAAATGTATAATACATGTACTTTACCCCAAACATACTTATGAATTTGATACGTATTAAATCGTAAAAAGCAATCATAAAATTTGGCGACTCAACAATGGTAAAAGTATTAAAAGCCGGATCGCAGTTCAAGTCATTCATAAACGTCCTTGTTAATTAAATATCATCAATGATCTACATTTTCTCCAACTCCATTCGGCTAGGAGTCCAACACTTCAAGCGTTCTAGTGATAGTAGACTACAACATTATATTTATTTGGTTAGATTTTTAAAATGTAATCAATTTTTTATATTTATAAAAATATTCTGATAAATCTCTGATTTACAAGAATACTCCTAATTCAATTAACTACATCATTACTATAACAATTACTCTCTTTTTACAAAAATACTCACCCACCACCTCACTTGAACAATCATTGTGTAATATCTAAATGGATTTTAAATTACTTTAATTTTTTATTTAAAAAATTACATTACTTGTTCCTCCAATAACACAAATATCATCAGTTGTTTAGGGTTAGCTGTGGTTTCTGTTTCTTATATATAGAGATGTAACCCTTAGAAAATTTAATCAATAAACAGATCATAAACCCTAAATCTCCTATCTTCTTTCGGTCCCTCGATTCCCTTCTCGTCTCAATCGTTCTTCTGCTTCTCGTCTCAATTTCTTGGAGCGTGAAGAATGCTCTGGTA